>CM065459.1:20637423-22136684 GCA_032872475.1 Leptopilina myrica (nomen nudum)
TTTAACTCAAATATCCTTTCTCAAATAAAAAATAAGGATTTTTAAATAAACTATTAAAATGTATTATTTTATTTGTTTTCTGCTTGTATTTTTATATATTTATTTGATTTATAAGAAAATCATTTATCCAAAAGTTAACATTTAGTTAGTTAACATCTTCCCTAAATAATTCCTTTTTCATAAAAAGTAGCTTTTTCTAATAAAATAAAAATTTGTTCTTTAAAAAGAAATTGAGGTAAGGGTAAGACTCCGCCAGAAAAATTACAATATGCATGGGTTCTTTGGATTAAGCTGTAATTTGGTGAAATTGTAGTATTGGATAATAAAAATTAGAAAACCAAAGATTTTTTTTAATTTTCAAAATTGTTGAAGTTACGCCATTTTTAATTTTTTTGTTGATATTTTTTTAATTCATCTTAATATTTCTGAAAGTTTTTCATGAAGTACAATAAAATTTGAATAGCATATACTTGAAATCATGTTCCTTCTGACTATCACATAAGAAAACACAAAAAAAAAATTTTGCCCAAAGAAAGTCAAAAATTGTTTATTGAATCCTTTTTGCACGAGCGGGACCGATTTTTGAGTTTTCTTGTTAATTAATAAAATGTTCCTTATAATTTCACCTTTCATTAAAAAAAAATCGATGGAGACCTGAATAGTTTTTGAGATATTGCAATTTTTGTAGAAGCGCGACCACCTTTCAGTGTCAGTGCAGTATCACTGCCAGGAAAGCCTCGCACAGTGGGATTTTTACACTTTACTGTTTAAAAGTATCTAGAGCTTAGAAATGTCATCCGATTTTGATGATCTTAGTCTTAAATGAAAAAAGATAAATTTTCTAAGTGTTTCCTCCAAACCGTTGTTTTAATTTTTAATTGTTTATATATTTATTTGTTACTCAAAGATAACAATTTTTAAGAGTTTTGGAAAAAATGGTGTTTATTTTTTATTTTTCCATTGCACATGATCGAAATCAATTTAAATTAGTCTAGTATGATCACCCGATAAAAAATAATAATGCATAATACAATTAATTTAAATAGTTGAAAAATAATGTTAATTAACAAATAGATAACTTTGGTCCTCCTTAAAGAAAAATTTTTTTTTCAAACAAATTTATG
Source organism: Leptopilina myrica (nomen nudum) (assembly GCA_032872475.1). Lineage (NCBI taxonomy): Eukaryota > Metazoa > Arthropoda > Insecta > Hymenoptera > Figitidae > Leptopilina > Leptopilina myrica (nomen nudum). The sequence continues at coordinate 20,638,548 of CM065459.1, forward strand.
TTTATTGAAATAATTGAGCTCGGTGAGCAAGCGCTAATACCAGTCGGGTGACAGTGAGTGGCCCAGAGGCGCTCCCTGTTCACTGACTGGTATTAGCGCTTACGCTCCGAGCGAAGAGCCGGTTCTAGAATCCAGCTCCTCAATTTATGTTGATTTTGTTAAAAAATAATTTTAAAGTTAATTACTATCATTGTTATTAACAATTATAATTGTTACTAAAAACAAAAATTGAAAATAAAAAATAATTATAAAGTTAATAATTATCATTGTTATTGATAATTACAATTGTTGATAACAATGATAATAATTAACTTTAAAATTATTTTTTAACAAAATCGACATAAATTACTTAAATAAACATAAATTTGTTTGATAAAAACCAATTTTCTTTAAGAAGGACCAAAGTTATCTATTCCAACTTCTAAAATGAAGAAAAACTGTCTAAAATCTACTTTTATTGCTAAAACTAAAATTTAGAAACAATATAATAGTCTAACTAAACTCTACATTTAGTATTAACACTATAATTTAGAATCATTGGAATGTCTGAATAATATCCACTTTTTCAACTACACTAAAAATTTAGAAAATGCAGAAAGTTTAACATAAAATTTACTTTTACTACTATCTGAAATCTGAAACTTGAAAAATTTGTTAAAAATCTACTTTCGTTACTAAATCCTAAATTTAAAAATATTAAAGAACACTGACTAAAGCATACTTTTACTAGTAGTCATAAAATATAGAAAATGTAAAACTAAATTCTACTTTCACTACTTGTTATTAAATTTAGAAACATTCGAATGTACACTGTAAAAAATTTAGGGAGTTAACGGACTCGGGAGTAGGGAGTTAAATTTTTAGAGTTAAAAATTAACTCCAAAAGAGAGTTAATTTTTAACTCCCTTCATTTAACACCCGCGGGAGTTATTTTTTCCATGGGGAGTTAGCATTTGGGTGTTAAATTTTAACTCCTTTTATTTAACTCCCCTCGCATTAACTCCCAAATTGGGTGCGACTTTTATAGACTCCCTGGGGAGTTAAAATTTAACTCCTTTTTTTTACAGTGTATGACTGAAATCTACTTTTACTATTCAGTACTACAGACAGAAAAATTTAAAAACTTTGATTTTTTAATGTAGGAACATCCAAATAACTAAAGTCTACTTTTTCTTAATAGTAGAAAAATGTATAAAAATTAGAAAGTCTGTTTAAATTATACCCAGCTGAAAAAGTTCTATAGAATTTCACTAGAATCATTCTGTAGAATCATTCTATATAAATTCTAGAGAATATTCTATAGAATTTCAATAGAATGATTCTATAGAATTTCTACGTGAATTCTACTAAATTTTAGTGGTTTTTAATTAGAAGGAATATAAATTTCGTAAAATAATTTTTTTAACATTATAGTTATGTATGGTTACGAAGTTCAATGAATTTTATATATTTAAAGGATATAAACAATTATTTTGGCCTAAAATTTGTTGAAAAATATTATGTTACAAATTTAAAGGTTTTCTAATTAAAAAGCACTAAAATTTAATAGTATTTATGTAGAAATTCTATAGAATCATTCCAGTGAAATTCTATAGAATATTCACTAGAATTCATATAGAACGATTCTATAGAATGATTCTAGTGAAATTCTATAGAATTTTTTCAGCTGGGTACATTCACTACTAGTACTAAAATCAATAATAAAAAAATATTCTGACTAAAATGTAATTACCTTTAATATACTGTCAATGAAATATTAATAAAGTAGAAGGACTTACTAAAACCAATATTAACTATTAGACCTAATTAGAAAAATGTTTAAGATTTACTAAAATCTACTTTCACTACTAAAAGTGAAAAGTACTAAAAAAACTTAAATTTACATTTATTACTAAAATTAAAATGTAGAAACATCAGAGAAGTATGAATAAAATTTCATTTTTCTTCTAATGTCTGACAAAAACATTATTTTACTATTAAAATTGCTTCTTTTTTCTCCATTATTATTTCAATAAAAGTTTTTCTTTATAACAACAAATTTGCCATTTTTCATATAATAAAAAAACTATCTTTTCCCTATAGAAAAGTATTATACTATTTTCGAATAAAAATGAAAAATCACAATTTTCCTTCGTAAAAGAGTACATTTTTAAGTTTTTCCTAATTAGAATACTATAATTTAAAAAAAAATATTCATGCAAATACAAACACAATTTACATACATATATTTGTATATTACAGTAATTTTTCTCATACATGATAATTTACATAACTCACAAAAACATCAAAGTTAGAGTTCTAGCATTATTAAATAGCTTCGAGCGTTTACGTAAAACTGTTTTCAAGAGAAACATAATTAAAACTCACAACTCTCGAAAATTTGAATTCCAAAATCAAAATTATAGAAAGATTTTACTGACGCTGTTTAATTTTCTACATTCTCATTATATGAGAAAGTATTAATACTTTCTCATGTGATGAGAATTAATTAATTAATAACTAACTAATTACTTTTGGTCGAAAATTGACTTTTGCTAATTTCATGAAATCTCGAGGTTTTGGGTCAAAATTTTGAAAATTCAATTTTTTCAAATTTCAATATTTTTAATTTTATATTACTTTAGATTAGAAAAATACAAACAACTTTTCTCTACAACATTTTTTCATAGAAAGTTAATTTTTTAAAAATTTTCGTCCATGCCAGCTAAACTGTAAAAAAAATTGTTTTCATTTTTTTAAATGTTATAACTTTTAATAAAAGCCTGAAGTTTACAACAAAATAAAAGAACACTTTTGATAATTTTTTTGAAATTTTTATTTGAAAATATTACATTTTTAAATTTACAATCATGCAATTGTTTTTATTTAAAAGAGAGAACAATTTTGTGATCACATTGTATGTAGTAAAAATATTAATGTTGGTCGGGGGTCTTTCGATTTTTTTGAAAATGGGTATATCTTTAGTGTTAGAAAAGATGTGATTGTAGGTCAAAGGGTTTTTAAAATTTTTTTAAATTGTTAGAGTTACGGTGCTTTTAATTTTTAGGTTAGAGTTTCTATGAAATGCGATATTTTTGACAAATTTTAATGAATCTTTTTCATTTTTTTAGGATGATCTTAAGATTTATAACCGTTTAAAATAAAAATTTTAATTTTAAAAATTTCAAAAAATTTGCCCGGAAAAAAGTCAAAATTTTTTTTGGAATTAGTTTTACACTTATTTGGCCATGACCTAGCTTAATAAAACCACAATTTTTAGATTCCTTATGATTTCTCGCGTTTTTTCATTTAAAAAAATTGATGGAGGGTCTAAAACTATGGAAGTTATTTAAATTTTAGTCCGACGGTGCACATATGAGATGTGCTAACTATACGTCACGCGGTCGACGCGCACAAACCTATTTAAGGTTTATTGAATATCCACTACTTTAGAGTCAGTTGAAGCAGAATATTCTTTACAAATAATTTTTGATTAACATCCTTTAAATGTTAGAAAATTTTTATACAAGAAATATTGAGTTAAAAGTACGCGATTTCTGAATTGTTGCGTACTTTACAACTTAATAACTCTGTTAAAGAAAAATTAAAAAAATTTGGCACTTTCACAACTTCTAAATAACAACGAAATCTATACACTCTTCTTGTATATTTAAAGGAAAAATTAAAAAAGTGATATGAAATTCTGAAAGTTCATAAAAAATACTCTATATTCGGTGAGTTTTTATTTAATTCAATAATTCCACCTTCTCGTAATTAATTGATAAAAACGTCAAAATTAGGTTATTTGGTAGATCGACTTTAAAAACCTTTTTTATCTATTATTTTTATATTTTTACTAGTTTTATTATTAAAGAATAATTATTCAACTAATTTTAAACATCAATCAATAAATCTTTTTGCACTTTTAAGAATTTATCAATACTGTTTTAAATATTTTCTAATTGCTAAAAAAGTGCCATTTTTTCTCACCTTCTCCACTTTACACTCATATTTAAAGAAAAGTAATAAATATTAATAATAATTAATAATTAATTAATAAATATTATTCAGAGATCATACAGATTCAATTCTAAAAGTATCAATTTTTTTTTAAAATGAGGCCGCAACGACTTTATTCGAAATATAATGGTTTGACCCATCTTTTTAAATATCATTAATTTTTATTCAAAACTTTTAAAAACCGTAGAATCGTTGTAAAAAAATTACAAGGAATCAATTTTCTAACATTTAAAGGACTTTTAACATACTTTTTTAAATAGAATCAAAAATTATTTGTAAAGAATATTCTGCTTCAACTGACTCTAAAGTAGTGGATATTCAATAAACCTTAAACAGGTTTGTGCGCGTCGACCGCGTGACGTATAGTTAGCACATCTCATATGTGCACCGTCGGACTAAAATTTAAATAACTTCCATAGTTTTAGACCCTCCATCAATTTTTTTAAATAAAAAAACGCGGGAAATCATAAGGAATCTAAAAATTGTGGTTTTATTAAGCTAGGTCATGGCCAAATAAGTGTAAAACTAATTTCAAAAAAAATTTTGACTTTTTTCCGGGCAAATTTTTTGAAATTTTTAAAATTAAAATTTTTATTTTAAATGGTTATAAATCTTAAGATCATCCTAAAGAAATGAAAAAGATTCATTAAAATTTGTCAAAAATATCGCATTTCATAGAAACTCTAACCTAAAAATTAAAAGCACCGTAACTCTAACAATTTAAAAAATTTTTTAAAAACCCTTTGACCTACAATCACATCTTTTCTAACACTAAAGATATACCCATTTTCAAAAAAATCGAAAGACCCCCGACCAACATAAGAAGAACATAAATAATGAACAATAGTTGCAGACCAGCGCGAGCTGTTTACGCGCGTAACGCGTTATAACACATGGAGGGTGAAGCGCGACGACTGATATTCGCGCGCCCCAGGGCGCGATGAAAGCTGTATCTACCAGTATCTACACAGCAAAAAATTGAGAAACGTGTGACGCAGACGCGTGATATTGCCATGTATTTTTGTCTCGTTTCGCGTTTGCGTCACGCGTTATCTTTGCCATGTAGATACAGCACTATACTATACGCATACGCGTCTACGCCTTACGCGCGCGTTTCGTATTTGTGGAACCAGCATGCTGCGAGCGCAGAGCTGATTTTCTTCTTTAAGCCAAAACTGAAATCATTTTTTATTATTATTTAAAAATTAATTAATTTTTGATTAATATTATTATTGTAATTATTATTATTGAAAAATTATTGAGAAACAAATATAACCTACAAATTTAGGTAAAAAATCAAAGTAACTCTTTACATTTCACTGAAAAAAAGTGCTGTTGAATCAAATAGCTCCATGCTATTGAATTTCCAGTTATTGATTCAATGACACATTTATTAATCAAACAGCATATTGCTTAAAACGAAAAAATGAAACTGTTTAAATTAAAAGTACGGTACTGTTAAATTAATGATATTCTACAAATTGTTTCTATAGTTCATCTATATATAGCAACAGAATAATTTATTGTTTCTTTGACATTATTCATTTGAAGCATCTAATAGATAAATTTGAAGAAAATGCGTGTAAATTTGAATCAAATGAAAAGTTGTTTGCTCCAAAGAAGCGCGCTTTTGAAAATGAAAGCATATGCTTTCGTTTCAATGAGTGGTGCTATAGCGGACTGCCTATAGCATATGCTTTAAAAATAAGGACATTATGTGTTTGAGACATTGACAGGTGCTAAATTTATTGAAATACTTAACCACACATATTTATATGTTTATTAAACCTGTCGTTTTTGAAATTCTTATATAAAAAACTATTACTTCAATTGTTTTAAAGAATTAAGGACTAGTTAAATATAAATTCCCTATATAAATTCCCTTATTTACGAGAAAAATCTCGCGCACGGTATTAAACTACAAAGTAACTGCTCAATGTAAGAAGCAAATGTATTACATTGCATCGCGGCAGTTCTCGTCTATCACGAAAGTTAAGCAGGTTTGGTCGCGGTTACTACATGGATGGGTGACCGATTGGGAACAGCGTATTTTTCAGAATTAAAAAAAATATAAAGTGTGTTTGAATGTGTATGTCTGTGTGTTTGTCGTTGGAAAAAATGAAAAAAATAATAAAGATGTGTATGTTAGTGTGTAAAATTGAAAAAAGATGTATATAAGAAGTGTTGTGTTAAAGGTGTGAGAATTAATTATAGTATATAAAAAATATGTCAACAAAAATTTCATTTTTTCAATTTATCGTTGGTATATTTTTAACCACATAAAAGAATTGACTTAACAGTATGGTGTTATTCAATCGATAGCAACAACTAAAAAAATTAAAAGTACAAATTTTTGAATCATAAAAATGATGCTTTTAAATTAAAAAACTATAGTCATTAACTCAAAAGCATATACTGTTAAATTCAAAAATTTTGATCGTTGATTCAAAAGGAATACCTTCAAATTAACATTGTATGCTGTCAATTGGAGAAATATGCTTTTGTTTCAATGAAAGTGATACTATCGAATCATTAGAATCGGTGCTTTCAAAACAACAGCATATACGTTTGGCAGCCCGTTATGACACTATTCAATGAATCAAACTCATATGTCATTGATTCAACAGCATTTTTTTCTCATTGAATTAGTAAAAATGTTTATTAACTTGAAATAGTAACTGACTTTTTGTTTTTGAGTTAGTAAATTTTACTAATAAATAGTAATTTCTACTAACTTATTAATAAAATTTATTAATTTAAATTAACTATAACGACCGAGTGATAAAATGAAATATTTATTAAAATCCAAAAGTCACTAATTCAAATTATAGTAAACATTTTCACAAATTCAAATTTAGAGAAAAAGAATTAAATTTAAGTTGACTTCTTAGATACATAAATTTTTTTTCATCCCACATGCACAGAAATTGAGCTTTTAGGTAGCTGATGGCAGCCAGTAAAAGCCATTCATTTGTTTACTTAAATGAAAATGGCGACCTTTTATTCTCATGGGCAAAAAAACAGCTGCTATCATGCGTTTTTTTCCAACGGAAAAGGAAGGTCTGCTATCTGAATTCGCTACTTTTGTGCGTTTGAAATAAAAAATATCGTAAGTAACACGGAACTAAAGACCTAAGCATATATTTGTGTCCTTGGACTTTAAAGGTAGCCAATTTAATTGTCACTCAAAAAGTATTGTAAATAAATGACTGTCTTTATGTACCTTGTTGCTTAATATACTATTTTAATCTAACAATATAATTTAAAAAAAATTAATAAATTTTGCTAAGATTAATTATTATTTTATTTACTAAAGAAAAATACAATTTGATATTCGATTTATTTAACAAATGGATGGTTGGCTGGTAGAAAATAGATGCTCACCCTATATGTATATAAGCTAAAGTTGTTTATTTACTTTGACTATTGAATTGTTTTGTTTTATCGCTAACACACGCGTGCTGAAGAAAAAAGTCAAAAAAACTAAGCAAAGAGATAAAAATGGGGAAAACAAGGCACAGGAGGAGTCTCTCAATTTGATTTAATTGATCGAACAGGCGTTGTCGCAGGAAACCATTGCAAAGCGCGAGTCCTGCAAATTTCAATGCACGTAATGTTCACAGAAACGTGCTAATAAATAATGGTTCCATTGTTTCGTATACCGAGAGCCATTGGTAGTAAAACCGTAGTTTCGTCGCTCTGCTTCCAATATTTATATACATATACGCATATAAAGAGAGAAAGAGAGAGAGAGAGAGAGCTCAAATCGTGGTGAAAATCATATTCGTTCTTTTCACGTAAATTTTTAAGTCTTATGTCGAATCCCGTTTTCTGGCACATAAAAGGATTTCAATTTTTAATATTAAAAGAGAAAAAGAGTGAAACAAAAATCAATTCCCATTCAAATCCAAATGCAGATTCAGTGTTTTTAATCTATTGCTTTACAAATTTTTCCTCTCTGTGTCAAATACATACAAAAAAGAAGTCTACTGCAATATTGAACCAAATATACTATACAGTTGTATCTTTGTGTGAAATTTTATTCTTTTAAAGTTTCGACAAATATTTGAAAATGGGATAAAAGCCAAAAAGAAATAAAAACAATTTTAAAATTCACGGAAAATAAAATTTCCATTAATGAATTTTTTTTCAATTTTTAGATATTGAATTTGATTTATGTTATTTTTTCAAAAATCGATGAAAGAATTTTTTTAACAAACTTACTTTATCTACTAATTTTTAATTTTTTAATCTGTTAATGACAGATTACGATTAATTTACATTAGTGATATAAAATTCTATTGTAATTTAAATCAGTCTAAAATTATACAAAATTTAGCAACATGGCAAAGTCTGACAAATATATTTTTACTTCTACACGGAGAGAAAAATCAAGGCTTTTCCCCGTGACTTAATTTCCTGATTTTTAAGGTTGTTACCTTCTTCCATCCAATCCGGTTGCTTCCACCGGATTTCCCAAAGAATTTCTTGCGTTTAGCGGTTAGGCCACACCTTAGCCATTAGGCTTAATCGCTCATTGCAAGAACATCACTGTACTGTACTGTGATAATTCTCACGCGTTTAATGCATATTTCTTCATGGAAAAAAGCCTTGTTTTTTCTCTCCGTGTAGGACTGGAATATAGAAATTGTGACTAAAATCTACTTGGGCTAATGGTGTTAACATCTAGACAAAATAGAACCTTACTAAAATCAACTTTTCCCAAAGTAGATTTTATTTAAAGAAAAGATTTTTCGAAACACAGAGGTACTATGAACTTTCTTTATAATTTACTAGCGTCGTTGTCCTCGCTCCCTAAATTATTAAATAGCATCTCCACTGATTTTATATATTTAAAAAAATTTAATATATATATATATATACTAGGGGGGCTCAGCCCCCCTGCGCGCTTCGCGCGCCAACCCCCTAACTACTTCTTATATTAATTTTAATTTTAATTTTCAAATCATGTTCTCTTAATATGAAAGCATGGTAATAAGTTAAAGTAAATTATATCAGGCGATACTAAAAGAAAGCACTTAAAAAGAATTTTACTTTACGGACATGATATTAACAATAAATCAAATCTGACATAAATTTTGACATAAATTAATGGCCATTATTTGGTCATTTATGACATGTAGGTAAAAGAAGAATTTAAAATTACATGTAGATTTCGACGTAATGTAAGAGACGCTTGTGGGCCTCTTTTTACCCGTAGATCAAAACTGCCCTAAAATTGACCTAAATTTTGAGGGTAGCAAAAATTGTCGACTTTTAAGAAATGTAAAAAAAATTATTTTAATAAACAAATTAATTTTTTTTAACTGTCGGTTATATTATATTAATATAAACTGATTTAGAACATGTGCGTACGGCACACTTAATCTAAAAATAAACGTTTATTTTAAAAGGAAAACTTAATTTGTTTATAAAAAAAATGTTGTTTACATTTCTTAAAATGTCTCGAGCAATTAATATTTTAAGTGAAGCAACTTTTATTATATATCAGAGCAATTAATACTACTTTGTATAGATTCTTAGTTTTACTCGAAAAAGCAAACGCTATCAAACAAAATTTCAGTTACACGCATATATCCCTTTCCCATATATAAACGTAACATTACAGTAATAGTATGGTCATATTAAATATCTGTCTGATGGGTAATATTATCCATTAATATTACTGTAACATGACAGTAACATTACTTTAATATTACACGCTTATGGAAAAATTTTAAAACAGTTCCTAAGCAGCACGTAAGGTTATAGTGACATCACTGTAATATTACACTGGAGATTCGTAATCTTCACTGTAATAGTACAGTGATCTTACTGGAATATCAAAATGTCCGCCTGGAGGTAATATTATGTTGTACAATTACGGTAAATTAATGGGAACATTAAGGTAATATTACCTTACAATGTTAAGGTAATATTACACTGTGATCTTATTGTAATGTTAATATAATATACAGATAAAATTAGAATATTTTTATATTTTAGAAATAAAACATTTCACAAAGCCTGGACTCGAACACTGAACCTTGTGTTCAGTAAGGTCAAGTAAGATTGGCTCACTTGTAAGACTCTTGCTTCCTGTACACAAGGTTCTGGGTTCGAGTTCAGCTTGGTGAAATGTTATTTTCTAAATTATAAAATTATTCTAATTTTATCTAAACATTACTCTGTAATATTACCATAATAGTAAAACGTAAAACTACCTTACATGCTCGAGTAATAGTACTGGAATGTTAAATTAATTTTGCTTTGAAAAATTTACTGTAAGATTACTGTAATTTTATACTAAAATATTACAATAATATTACTGTAATAATAATAATAATAATAAGGGACAGTATATTGAATTTAAAATTATTTATTTTAAGTATTAGATTATTAGTCTTACATTTCTTCTTCTTATTTTGTACAAAATAAAAAATAATTATTTCAATAAATGTTATAAATAATTTAATGTAAAACTAAAATTGCACATTTTGAAATATAGAACTTTGGGAGTATTAGCATGAATGATTATTATAACAATATATGACATTAATATATTACGATCGCTGCGCATGACTGTAGTAACGTGATCACACACTCAGGTGTGCGTGGTAGCGGTACGGATTACTACTTTTTCGAGCAAAAAGTTAAAAAGTAAAACTTTAAAATTTCTACAAGTAATATTTACAACATACTGAATGTAAAAAGTAATACAAAATTTAATTAAAATTACAATGACGATGTAGAAATTAAAATTCTTAATGCAATTTTTGAATGTGAATACAGCAATAATTATTATTAGTATTTTTCACTACAAAAATAGTAATAGTTGGATAGTTCAACAATCGAATGAAGAAAATAAAGAAAATTTTGACCCAATATGCTCATTTCTCAAAAAGTTTCAGAAAAAATTCGTAATCAGCGACCCCAAAAACCCCTCAAGCAAAAAATTTTAAGTAAATCTAATGACATTTTAAAAATGTGGTTCGCTTTTTTTGATCCACCACTTGTGATATTGAAACAACAATTGGTAGGATTTTTTTCACTTTTGTATTATTTTGGTAAGTTAAATTTTCGACACTAGGTTAAAAATAAAAAACAAAGAAAAATTGAAGTATTAGATATTTTATATTATAAGCAATAAGCGAAGAGGAACCAATTTTGGAACAAATTTTAAGAATTGGTTCCTCTGCGCTTATTGCTTATAATATAAAATATCTAATACTTAAATCCTACCAATTGTTGTTTCAATAGCACAAGTAGTTTAGTGCGAGTGCAACTCGCACTTGTCCAGTTTTTTTTTATTTTATTTTTAAATTTTTAAACCAAATTTTTTAAAGATTTAAAAAAAATAATTTTTAAAAGATTTTTTGATATATTTTTTGTTATCAGATTGTAAAAATATACTAATAAACACATTTTTAGTTAATTAGATCAAATAATGTAAAAATTAGAAAAAAAAAATTTTCTGAAATTTTTTTATTTTTTTTTTTTTGATAACGCTATGGCCACTTTTTATGCATTTTTTACCAAAAATCTTGTTATTTCCTTGACAATACTATGAGCATCACCTCCAATCACATTCCTCCAAATTAAAAAAAATTTGTTTATAACAAATTTGTTAAATAATTATTCAAAAATAAACTCTTTAATCTCTATCCTCTATCCTTGAAAAATTTAATTAAAAAATAAATTTTCATTTTTTTTTCAAATGGACATTTTTTATTTAAAAAAAAAGTTTTCATAAAGGTGAGGTTTTTTTCTAAAAAAAATGTGTAAGTCAAATCGTGGGACAAGAACTTTTAACTTGTCAAAATTAACATTTACTTCTGCAGTACACAACCGCTGCGCGTTGTTAGGCTGTATATTGTTTATAACAACTGAAATATATTATTTTATACTTTATTAATTATCTGGTGGTCATAATGGATAAATTTAAATTGATTTAGATCATGTGTAGCAACGGAATAAGAAAATAAATGTCCTTTTTTTAAAAAGTGTATTAATTTGTTAACTTTGATTAAAGAAAAAGTATAAACAATTAATAATATTGATGAATTTATCGATCACTCCGAGTCATTCAGAATTGAAAAAAAATGAAAAATTTTTTTTTAATTTTTTTACGTTTCAACGGCACAGCCGTCCTCTTCATAAACTGAAAATTTATTATAATCATAAATATACATACATAAACTATTTTACAATTAAAAAAATTATAAAAACAAAATATTTTTACACAAAAAAAAGAAAAAGGTTTACCATTAAAGGAATATAAATAAAAATAAATTACGAAATTGTTAAACAATTTGACGATTGTTAAAAACGTCTCGTTTGACACGATTGCTAATAGACACTGATCAATTATAAAGTCATTAGAATAAGTGTGAAGAGAGGGAAAGTAAGTTCATTGAATTTATTATAATAATACGAAATAATATTAAGAGAAATGTCAAGGTGTTGCCAAACAATGAAGAGGCTACAAATATTTTCTCTCATTAAGGAAATAAAGATAACAATTACTAAGATTTTGAGTGTCATCTTTTTTGTTTATTGCGTTCTTTTGCAATCTAATATGAATCATTTCGGAAGTTAGACGTTTGCTCTCATTAGATTCTTTGTCAAGTATATAAAAATTGTCCCAATCAAAGTCATGTTTTTGTACACGGAGAAAATTTATTCCTGAAAATTTACTGAACTTTGTTCGGTAAAACTGGGATGAAGTGTCAAAACTGTAAGTTTTAAGGAACAGGACTGTAAAAGCAATTGCATTGAAAAATAATGTAAAAAGAATAAATCTTATGGTACATGTATTAGCCGTTCACTTACAGTTCGGTAAAACGTAGGGTAAATGTACACTATACTTAGTTTTATTGAAAGTTCGGTAAAACGTAAGGCACAGTGTTCGGTGAAACTTATATTTATTGTATAGTTCAGTAAAACGTAGGGTAAGTGTTCACTATACTTATTTTTATTGAAAGTTCAGTAAAACGTAAGGTATAATGTTCGGTAAAATTTATATTCATTGAATTACTGAATAGTTCGGTAAAACTTGAAGAATAAAAAATAAAAAATAATGTCATTGCAGTAGTTTTATAGTAATACTGCCGTCAATCTTATTTTACCTACTTTAATCACTACCTAAACCCCCTACAATTATTCACGAACAAATACTTATTCATTACACCTGCCTACAGTACATTCTAAACGCATACATTAATACATACATCGCACGCTTTACATTATTGCTTCAGAAACTTTCAACTGTCCTTATATATGAATCTCAATTTTATTTCACCGCTTGTGAGAAAGATTCAAATTAATAAACAATAGTTGTATAAAATAAAAGAATCATCCATATTAAATCCACGTTACTGAAGAATTTCTAACTATATTTAAGGTCAATTTATGAAATAGTTTCAAATTATATTTTTATTGTTATAAAGAAAAATGTTTAAATTTGTATTTTATGTAATAAAACAATAGTTTATTAAAATTCGTATTATTTCCAAATTTTCATCAAAAAAGATTAAAATAATCTATCTAGTGTCAAACACAAAAAATTATTTTCCCTGACTTACGTAACTAGAGCAACTTAAGTAATTAATGTAAGTTACGCCACCAGAGTAAAATTTCGTAACTATAGTAACTTACATAATTAAAAAAAAATACTATAATTACATAACCAGACTAAATAACGTAACTACAGTAAATTATGTAAATTGTCAAACCTACGTAAGTTTTTTTAATTGCATAAGGTGTTATAGTTACGTAAGTTATGCAACTTTGATCATTTGTATAAGTTACATAAGTTTCATCATTTACGTAACTTGCGTAAGTTATTCTAGTTACGTGACTTATGTAAGTTTGATCTTTTACGTAAGTTACGCAAGTTGTACCATTTACGTAAGTTACGCAAGTTGTACCATTTACGTAAGTTACGTAAGTTGTACCATTTACGTAAGTTACGTAAGTTGTATCCTTGGAGTAAGTTACTGTAGTTACGTTATTTACTCTGGTTACGTAACATACGTAACTTACTGTAATTATGTAAATTACTATAGCTACGTAATTTACTTTGGTCACGTAAGTTACATTAATTACTTACGTTGCTCTTGTTAGATAAGTATGCGGAAACAATTTTTCTGTGATTGTCACTAAATTATTATGTTTTTCAATCTTTTGTTTCGAGTTGACATGAAACTAAATAGTTTCAAATACTACTGTTTTTGGATTATTTAAGAACTAAAAAGAAAGTAATTTGCTATTTAATTTCATTTCAGAAGCGGTTTCTGCTATAAATGAAATTATTAATTATTAGTTAATCAGTACAAATAGGTTAGAAACAACTAACTATTAACGTCAAAGTTTTTTTTACTACGGGGCATTTAAAAAAGTATTTCAATCCTGAAAACTAACAATTCAGGCAAGTCAAGGAAGTTTTACCGAACTGTCCCTGAAACGTTAGTGACCATCAAGGAGGTATTCAAAAGAAACGTTAAAATTTGATTTAATTTTCATTATACGTTCAGTTTCAATTTTGTTTTAACTTTTACAGTACTAGTTTGTAAGGAATAAAGATATGACATTAAATTTTGAATATTATTCCTGAAAAAATAATTTAAAAATTATTAAAAATTACAGTTATGCCACTATATCCCAACTTTACTGAAGAATTCGGTAAAATATAAGGAACAAATTTTCTCCGTGTAAGTTTCTATGAGTAGCAGTGACGCCAATTTTAGTTTTTTTGTGTTCGTTAATACGAACTCCCACCATTCTTTTTGTTTTACCAACATATGATGCTAAACAATCACTACAATTTATTTTATAAACAACATTAGTAGTCTCAGATTTATTATTTTTATCCTTACCCTTTTTGATTAAACCATGACTCAAAATATATTATTGGTTGGTACAGTTAAAATATTATACTGTTTAAGAATTAATGAAGTTTTTTCATACAAATTTTGTACATATGGCAAAAATACTTTTGGTGATCTTCTACACGGAGAAAATTTATTCCTGAAAATTTACTGAACTTTGTTCGGTAAAACTGGGATGAAGTGTCAAAACTGTAAGTTTTAAGGAACAGGACTGTAAAAGCAATTGCATTGAAAAATAATGTAAAAAGAATAAATCTTATGGTACATGCATTAGCCGTTCACTTACAGTTCGGTAAAACGTAGGGTAAATGTACACTATACTTAGTTTTATTGAATGTTCGGTAAAACGTAAGGCACAGTGTTCGGTGAAACTTATATTTATTGTATAGTTCAGTAAAACGTAGGATAAGTGTTCACTATACTTATTTTTATTAAAAGTTCAGTAAAACGTAAGGTACAATGTTCGGTAAAATTTATATTCATTGAATTACTGAATAGTTCGGTAAAACTTGAAGAATAAAAAATAAAAAATAATGTCATTGCAGTAGTTCTACTGTAATACTGCCGTAAATCTTATTTTACCTACTTTAATCACTACCTAAACCCCCTACAATCATTCACGAACAAATACCTACCCGAGTAAAAAAGTAGCGTGGGCTATGTATAGCCTACATACAATTTAGATAGGTTTAAAGTCGTCCTCCTATGTAGACCATTTAACATACATACGAGGTACATACTATGTAGGCCTTTCCTACATAGGCCTTTTATATGTAGGATGTATGTAGATCTCAAATAGGCCAGCCTATGTAGGTCTACCTTATATGTTACCTATATAACATCTACATAGACTATCCTATATACAAAGGACATAGGTCATTCGATGTAGACTCTACATAGCCTTTTAATAGGCCATCCTATGTAGACCTGCCTATGCAAAGTCTATGTAGAATGTACATTCAGATTTGTATATCAAAATGACATAGGTGATCCTACATAGAATCTATATCGTTTTTTAATAGGCCACCCTATGTAGACCTGCCTATGCAAAGTCTATGTAGAATGTACATTCAGATTTGTATATCAAAATGACATAGGTGATCCTACATAGAATCTATATCGTTTTTTAATAGGCCACCCTATGTAGACCTGCCTATGCAAAGTCTATGTAGAATGTACATTCAGATTTGTATATCAAAATGACATAGGTGATCCTACATAGAATCTATATCGTTTTTTAATAGGCCACCCTATGTAGACCTGCCTATGCAAAGTCTATGTAGAATGTACATTCAGATTTGTATATCAAAATGACATAGGTGATCCTACATAGAATCTATATCGTTTTTTAATAGGCCTCCCTATGTAGACCTGCCTATGCAAAGTCTATGTAGAATGTACATTCAGATTTGTATATCAAAATGACGTAGGTGATCCTACATAGACTCTATATCGATTTTTAATAGGCCACCCTATGTAGACCTGCCTATACAAAGTCTATGTAGAATGTACATTCACATTTGTATATCAAAATGACGTAGGTCATTCGATATAGACTCTAGATAGACTTTTAATAGGTCATATATGAATCTCAATTTTATTTCACCGCTTGTGAGAAAGATTCAAATTAATAAATTAAAATTGTACAAAATAAAAGAATCATCCATATTAAATCCATGTTACTGAATAATTTCTAACTATATTTAAGGTCAATTTATGAAATAGTTTCAAATTATATTTTTATTGTTATAAAGAAAAATGTTTAAATTTGTATTTTATGTAATAAAACATTAGTTTATTAAAATTCGTATTATTTCCAAATTTTCATCAAAAAAGATTAAAATAATCTATCTAGTGTCAAACACAAAAAATAATTTCCCTGACTTACGTAACTAGAGCAACTTAAGTAATTCTAGTTACGTGACTTATGTAAGTTTGATCTTTTACGTAAATTACATACGTAAGTTACGTAAAATTGATTATTTACGTAAGTTACGTGAACTTGATAAATTACGTAAGTTATTGTAGTTACATAACTTACGTAAGTTGTACCGTTTACGTAAGTTACGCAAGTTGTACCATTTACGTAAGTTACGTAAGTTGTATCCTTGGAGTAAGTTACTGTAGTTACGTTATTTACTCTGGTTACGTAACATACGTAACTTACTGTAATTATGTAAATTACTGTAGCTACGTAATTTATTCTGGTCACGTAAGTTACATT
This sequence comes from Leptopilina myrica (nomen nudum), assembly GCA_032872475.1. Lineage (NCBI taxonomy): Eukaryota > Metazoa > Arthropoda > Insecta > Hymenoptera > Figitidae > Leptopilina > Leptopilina myrica (nomen nudum). The sequence goes on from CM065459.1 coordinate 20,655,660, forward strand.
AATTACTTACGTTGCTCTTGTTACATAAGTATGCGGAAACAATTTTTCTGTGATTGTCACTAAATTATTATGTTTTTCAACTTTTTGTTTCGAGTTGACATGAAACTAAATAGTTTCAAATACTTTTGTTTTTGGATTATTTAAGAACTAAAAAGAAAGTAATTTTCTATTTAATTTCGTTTCAGAAGCGGTTTCTGCTATAAATGAAATTATTAATTATTAGTTAATGAGTACAAATAGGTTAGAAACAACTAACTATTAACGTCAAAGTTTTTTTTTACTACGGGGCATTTAAAAAAGTATTCCAATCCTGAAAACTAACAATTCAGGCAAGTCAAGGAAGTTTTACCGAACTATTCCTGAAAACTAACACTCGAGTCAAGTCAAGAAAGTTTTACCGAACTGTCCCTGAAACGTTAGTGACCATCAAGGAGGTATTCAAAAGAAACGTTAAAATTTGATTTAATTTTCATTAAACGTTCAGTTTCAATTTTGTTTTAACTTTTACAGTACTAGTTTGTAAGGAATAAAGATATGACATTAAATTTTGAATATTATTCCTGAAAAAATAATTTAAAAATTATTAAAAATTACAGTTATGCCACTATATCCCAACTTTACTGAAGAATTCGGTAAAATATAAGGAACAAATTTTCTCCGTGTATATAAAAATGAATTTACATTGTTTTTTTTAATATTGGATTCTATAGAACAAATGCGTTTCTTAATGTATTTATTTATAAAATCAATAGGATAATTATTACGAAGAAGAATTTTTTTTACATATTCAATATTTTTAAAATGGAATTTTTTGTGAGATAATTTTATTGCTCTGTCCGTTAAATTATAAATAATTGCAATTTTTTGGGCTATTGGATGTTGTGAGTTATAATTTAAAGTTCGTTCAGAAAAGGTAGGTTTTTTATACCAATCCGTGATTACATTTTAATTATTCCTAATTATAAGGACGTCTAAAAAGTTAATTGAATGATTAATTTCAATTTCATGAGTAAATTGTAATCTTGCATCATAACTGTTAAAAATGTCCAACATTTCTTGAATTTTGTCATTTGGAATGCATGTGATTACATCATCAACATATATAAAGAAAAACAACGGTTTAAAAGATAATAAACTCAAACAGCGCGTCTCGAGATCATCCATAACGATGTCCGCAAATAATCCAGATACAGAAGAACCCATAGGTGTACCATAAGTTTGCTGATAAAATTTGCCATTAAATTTGAAAAGAATATTTTAATATTCCAATATTTTAATAACTCATATGTGTTGGATTTTAGTTTTGGAAGTGGATCTTTTTTTTATAACTTTATAAGTATCCGTATCAGATAGTAATAGTTCGGTACTTTTTAAATAATCATCCCTGTTTAGTGCAACCGTAACATTTCCCTTATTGATCGATAAATTCATCAATATTATTAAATGCCACCGAGTGATAAATTCAAATCAATATTATAAACAATTAAAATCTCAAAAATCGGCTTCAAGAGATGTCTTAAGAATTTACTTCCCTTTAATTTAAAACAGAAAACATTCAAATCGGTTAAAAATTGTAAGCTGTAGACATTTTTTAACAGTAAATTGTAAAAAAAATTCCACTGTGGGCCGGTGCACTGCAGAAGTAAATGTTAATTTTGACAAGTTAAAAGTTCTTGTCCCACGTTTTGACTTACACATTTTTTTTAGAAAAAAACCTCACCTTTATGAAAACTTTTTTTTTAAATAAAAAATGTCCATTTGATAAAAAAATGAAAATTTATTTTTCAATTTAATTTTTCAAGGTCAAAATTTTTTTTTTAAATTTGTTTACACCATTAGAAAGTGTTGAAAAAAACAGCAAAAAATATTAAAAAAGAAAACATCTTTTCGTTTTGTTTCAAAGAAACTACAAAATTTTTCAAATATTCCATGTACATTTGGACCTCCGGATCACTTAACGTGGAATGCCACATATAAGAATTTTGTATATATTATATATTGTGTACTTTACATATGGGCATTTCCACGTAAAATTTTTCTATGACATTTTAGAATCGGTTAAACATATTTTTTTCTCGTTCCTTATAGAAAAATATTAAATACGTATTTTTTTATTTTTCCATAATTGCCAAAATTTTCGAGATATGAATTTTCGAAATTTTATATTTTTAAAAGCAGACCTATTTTCAATAGCTTATAACTTTTAAAGTATTAAGTTTCGAAAAAAGTTGTCGAAGAAATAAAGTTTTGGTTTTTCTCCAACTTTTAAAAGATTTTGAAAAAATTATTTTTTACAATTTTTTAGAAAAAAAAATTATTTTTTTATAAACAAATTAATTTATTTTTAATTTGGGCGCGATTAATTATTATTTTGTTCTTATTTGTTTATACCTGCCAATATACAGAAGATTTTTTAAAAAGATCCGAGATGGGCCGACTCATAGTTTTCGTTCAATAAATTTTTTTAGAACGAAAACTGTGAATAGCTTATAATTTTAAAAATTTTTGAGTTTAGAAAAAAGTTGTCAAAGAAAGATTGAAAATAAATTAATTTGTTTATAAAAAAATAATTTTTTTTTCTAAAAAATTTTTAAAAATAATTTTTTCAAAATCTCTGAAAAGTTCTTTTAAAATGTTGGGTATACATGTGTATGTATTGTGTGTATATGTGTGGGTATACATATGTATGTATTGTGTGTATATGTGTGAGTATACATGTGTATGTATTGTGTGTATATGAGTGAGTATACATGTGTATGTGTTTAGTGTATATGTGTGAGTATACATGTATATGTATTGATTGCATATGTGTGAGTATACATGTGTATGTATTGTGTGTATATGTGTGAGTATACATGTGTATGTGTTTAGTATATATGTGTCTTCACAATTTTTGGAGTCGATTATCAAACTTGGTCTTTTCTTCACCAAATCGGAGTTTTTTAATTACAGAAGAATTTCCAGAACTAGAAGGAACTCAGAACTTTTAAAGAATTTATTTCCGATTCACTCTCTAAATCTAAATTAGTAAAAATGTCTACTAATTTAAATTAGTGACTGAATTTTTGCTTTTGAATTAGCAAATTTTACTAATAAATTAGTAAAAAATGACTACTTATTAGTAAAATTTACTATCTCAAAAGCAAAATGTAAACCACTAATTCAAATCAGTAGGGAAGACCAGGGCATAATGGATCACTTTTCATTTTTTGTTGCTAAACTTCATCATTCTTGCTTTAATAAAAATTTCTTCATATGGAAAACTTAGCCGAACATCTCAGCTTTCAATTGAAAAAATACGCCCTAATATCACTTATACTTTTTTTCTCTAACAATGTTTTTGGAGAAATACAAGTTGAGCCATTTCGTCTCAGGCTGGGACGTAATGGATCACAACCTGGGGCGTAATGAATCAGCAATGAAATTATAATTTTTATCCTAAAATATTATTTAATATTGACAATTTAGGATTCTATTGTACATTTATAACAAAGAATATTGAAAATGGAACATACCTATTGAATTTAAACTTTAAACATTTTCATGCAATTTTCAAGTTTTAAACAGTTGTAGCGAAATCCACTTACTTAAATAATTTATTCTCCAGTTATTTTTTTAATAAAGGGATATCATTGGTATTTATTAATATAAAAATTACAAGAAATTAAACTTTACAGGACTATTTTATTAATATTTTTTTGGGCACAAAAGCCCGTATATTTTGAATAAATAAATAAATAAATATAATAGGTATTTCTTATAAAAAATAAACAAAATGATCCATTACGCCCCAGAGGTTTTTGTTGAAAATTTTGTTATTTTTTATCAATACTGTAAGTATTTAACTAAAATTGTCAATTGTTCTTTAAGACCAAATGTTTAAAGCTCAAAACCTGATATACAAAAATTTTTTACAAGTAATTTTGAAAAAAAAAATAACAAAAAAACAAAGGCTTCAAAAATATACTTTCAAGCGTCAAAATCAATTTTTCTACCATATTTTCAACTATAAAAAATGAATAACAATGAAACTTGATACAAACTTACAGCATACCAAGTTCATTATTTTGATCGGAAACCGAAATTACTCTGATTTACAACTTTTGAATAAATTGAAGTAATCCATTACGCCCCGGTCTCCCCTAAATATTTTTACGAATTTACATTTAGAGAGCAGAAAAAAATTTGTGTTTTAAAAAACGACGTTGGTCTTGACAAATTTTCTAAATAGTTTTTAGAAGTGACTATCAAATTTTGTCTTTTTCATCAAATCTTTTTTTATTAAAAAAGATTTTTCCCATATACGGAGGTACTTTGAACTTTTATAAAAATTTATTTCTGATTCAAAAAAATTTGTATTTTAAGAATCAACGCTGCTCATCACGTCAAAATATTGCATGGAAGTACTTCCATGCAATTTTTTATAGAACTTCTCTGGTATTATGAAATTATTATTAATTATCATAATTATAGTATTATCATATTATTTTCATTATTATAGTATTATTATATCATCATCATTATTTATGTTTGTAGTCGGAAGTTCAAATTCAAGTTGCTCAAAATGAGTATTACCTGTTGATAAATATTTTCAGAATGTTGGGTTGGCAACATTTGCAGTTTTTTCATATTGTGCTATTCAATTTAATTTTTGCGCCATATTACAGCCACTTGACAGTGGCGCTATTAATTACAATAAGTTGTGTGAAATCAGTTTGGCACTACTGGTATATCAACAAACATTTATAACCCTATTAATCAATCTTTTACGTCCGAGAAATAGTAATTATAGTAAAAGAGAATAAAATGAAAACATTTAGACAAATAGTTTTTAAAAATTAATTTACTCTAACGTTTCCCAATATAAATGATTTCCTCTTCAGGAAGTTTATAAAAATAATAAAATAATTTTAATATAAATAATAATTTTAATTTTTTAATTTAAAACTTTTATATTTTATTTTATTGTATTCATTCTAAATTCTTCATTATAATTTCGATTCCCATTTAATTATCCCAATCAGCACGTAAGTTTATAGTGACATCACTGTAAAATTACTCTGGAGATTCGAAATCTCTACTGTAATATTACAGTGATCTTACTGGGATATCAAAATGTCCGCCCGGAGGTAGTATTACATTGTACTTTTAAGGTAATATTACAGGATATTGTTAAGGTAATATTACACTGTAATATTAACGTAATGTTAAGATAAAATACAGATAAAATTAGAATAATTTCATATTTTAGAAAAAAACATTTCACCAAGTCTGGACTCGAACACTGAACCTTGTGTTCAGTACGCAAGAGTCTTATTAGTGAGCCAATCTTATTTGCAGAATATTAAGATTTATATTAAATATGAAGAACTTTAAAAAAAAACTTACAAAGATTTTATTTAGTCGAAAATCTTAATACACTATAAGTAAGATTGGCTCACTGGTAAGACTCTTGCTTACTGAACACTAGGTTCAGTGTTCGAGTCCAGACTTGTGAAATGTTTATTTCTAAATTATAAAATTATTCTAATTTTATCTGTATTTTATTTTAATATTACAGTGTAATATTACGTTAATATTACATTGTAATATTACCTTAACATTACCAAGTAATATTACCTTAATAGTACAACGTAATACTACCTCTAGGCGAACACTGTGATGTCCCAGTAAGATCAATGTAATATTACAGTAGATATTACGAATCTCCAGTGTAATATTACAGTGATGTGCTGTTTCGGTAGTTATGACTCCAAACTTTATGTTTTTTTCTGATGTTTGATAGGTGAATTTATTTGTTGTTGACGAATGTCTATTAATTAATTTATGAATCAATGTTAAATTAATTATATTTTTTTGAAATATGTATTTTGAAATACATTAACTATATTTTTTTGAGATTTATATGTTTTTTAAATTTTATAATTTTTTTTTATTGACAAATGTTAAATATATATTTTTTTGTATATTATTTATATTTTTTGTATATTATTTTATATTTTTTTATAGTATTTTATATCTTTATAGACTCCCTGAAAAGGAAATCTTTTAGATTTCGAAACGTTGGAGTAAACTAATTTTTAAAAATTATTTGTCCAAATGTTTTCGTTTTATTCTCCTTCACTGTAATTTATTACCTAAAAATTTGATTGCCTTTATTGAAGAATTGTAGGCAAAATATAGATGAAATGAATATTACATAATCAGATATTAAGCTGATATGTCATTTACACAGAGGTAATTAATATATTTTATATTGTGTTATTTACTCTTTCATAAAAATTTAAAAGTATCTTTTATACTCATAATGAATATGATTTATCTCATTATGAGTAATTTTTATGTAAGCTCAAAAAGAGATAAGGAGTGTTCTTTTGTTGCGACTCATTTTGAGTATCGTACAGTACTCATTTTGAGACTAAGGTTTTTCTATGTAAAAACCTCTCCCGTCTTGTTTTGGAACATTTAATTCACATGCGGTACTGCCGTCAGACCTTGAACTTCCCAAGTGGTTGTCCCCTTCACTGAAAAAACCTATTCTCAGAATGAGTAGCGTACGCTACTCATTTTGAGTTGCAACAAAAATGAGACTCTTAGGTGGCGCCACGTTCTATGGCGTTTAACATAGTCTCATTTTGAGATGCAACAAAAATGAGACTGGGTCGTGCTCCTTAACGTACCTTTAATCCGCACATGCAATTTGGGAGCGAGGGTCGGATGAAAAATATAGGGTGTTTTTGGAGTACTCACGGATCACATGCAATTTTTCAAAAAAATTCTCAAATTTCCTCCATCGACTAGAAATAAACATGCACATGACAAAAAAAGGTTTCAAAAGAAAATTTAGACTTGTTTGTAAACAAAAATATTCCTTAATCAGGATTTTCTATTGCAAAAGCCAATGTTGCGCTTTAGTGATTGAAAAACGATGAAGAAAGTACAGATAAATGAAATTCAAAGTTAAAATATCATTTTTTTACAGTTAAAGCAAGTAAATTTTCCTTTTTTTGTAAATCACATGCGTCCAAAAAGGCAATAAAATAAATTGCGAAACTCTGGCAACAGGTAGACTGTCAATTTAGAGACGAGAATTTTAGTTTAACGGTATATTGCAGCACTGGCTTTGAATTGGATGACGAAAGTACTATTAGTGGCCTTTTGCACGCTTTAGAACCGAATGGCAATAGTGGATTCGTGGTTTTCGAATATCCGCAATGTTCATAGACATTTTCGAAAATTTAGCCTTAATGAGAAATATTTTCTAATTCGTCAAGAGTTCACTGTACTGATGCAAATTCATTGAAATTAATTTATTTTATACTGAAACTAAATTCATTTTGTGGAGTGTAATCAGTGTTTTATTGGTGTGGCGGGGATAGAAAGAAGAGAGAGAGAGGGGAGGGGTAGTATAACTGTTTCAGGAGTTTTCTCTTCTTTGCGTCGTGTAGTTCAGTTGGTTTGTTTCATCGAGAGAATTTTCACGAGCAGTGCTTGCTTTGTTTTAATGCAGAAAGTTGTTTTGAATGTATCAAAACTTTTCCGAAAACACGCTTTTCTGGCAGTCCAGACACCTGAAAATAACGTCACAAGCACTGTGTTTGTGTCCTGTTAATTGTTATTTATACTAGTATTACACATTGTATGTATATTGGGGGTATTTCTATGCAATAAACTACTTCCTCTCATGAACACATTACGTAAGTGTGATTGCAAAACTAGGAGTTACTGATTACGCAAAATTCACTTAGAAATAATCAACTTGTTTTAAAATATTTGTGTCTCTCCATCTCTCTATCATTATTTAGTATGTTGTAATAGAGAAACTAAAAATATAACGTCTTCGTAATCGTTTTAAGAGGGTATTCTGGTTTTAATTTTAGGCGTTTTTTTAGTACGATAAAATAGAAAGTTTAACATTTTTATATTTACTTTTTTTGCAAGATTTTTATTAATTTTTAAAGAATACTAAAAAAATTAGGAAACAAATAATTCCAAAATTTTTAAAGTTATAAACCAATAAAGTGGAGACTGAAAAAAAGAAAGTGCGAACTAGTTGACAGTGTTGAGACTTTTGTAATGCTCTGAAACAAAAAATCCAAAGAAATTCTTTATAATTATTTGAGGATTCGTTATAGTCGGTAACTTGGAAAAGAGAACAAAAAATGTTGTTAGCAAAATCGTGACAATTAAAAAAAAAATTGGACAAGTACGAGTTGTACTCGCACTGCAATGGCGGGTTCCATACACAATTATTAAAACAATACTTGTAACATTTATCAATAATTGTCCCCACTTCAAAAGTTTATAACTTTAAAACAATTTTATTTTTTTTCTGTATTCTTTAAACATAAATAAATAACTTACAAAAAAGTAAATATAAAAAATGTTAAACTTTCTTTTTTTCCACTTCGGAAAAACGCTTTAAAATTAAGGCTTCCAGACCAGAATACCCCCTTAAAATTGTATACCAACACTGATATTTAAAAATATTCTCTCTAAAACTGAATCAATGGAATTTTACAACGAATCAGCGAAATTTGACTGAGAATCAGCAGAGGAGAACGAGGTTAGGTGTCGCACATTAAAAAAAGTCTCTTTTCGGTTTTAAAATAAGACTAATTTTTTCATGTGTAATTAAAGTAGTTTTAAATAAGACTTTCTACTGTTTTTAGATTTTAGAGGCAGTAAAAAATTTTATTCAAGTAAGATTTTGCCCGTTTTCTAGATTTTAGTACTAGGAATCAAATTTGATTTCAGTCAGACAAATATCAAATGATTTCAAATAAATAAAAATAAAATTTTAAATAAAGCATATTCTGAAAGTGTGCCAATTTGTGACACTTGTATTTATGTGAAAAAAATGTTTTCATTTTTTTCTCAATTTGATTGCTGAGTTACAGAATTTTAATGTTTAGAATGCAAAAACCATTATTTACAGAATATCGGAATTTAAGATTGCAATACCAATTAATTGCCATTTCTATAGTTCTTAAGGGAAGTTATTTAGATAAAAATTGTTTTCAGTCTTGGGCACTTTATTAAAGATGAATAACCAATAGGTTATAAATTTTTTGTTCCCTCCATTTTGAAAATATGGAATACTTTTACAGAAAAAAACCGCATGATTCGACTTGTCCAACAATATAGATTAACCCCTTGACAGTCCATGGCCCATATGTGGCCACAAAAAGTCGTGCCACCTTTACGTCTGTGGCCATATATGTCCATCTCAAAAATAAAATACTAAACATAATTCGATTTCAATGACCAAGTGCATACTAAGGTTTTTAGGGTCGCTGAATCCGAATTCAAAATTAGATTTTCAAAATTCAAAACGGTGGACCTAAAATGGCGACTATGAAGATTTTAAAATTTATCAAATGCCCTTGAAACTCGTTACTTGGAGGTTTTCGAAGTCGCTGATTACGAATATGATGTCAGATTTACAAAATTAAAATGGTGAATCCAATATGGCGGATAATTTCAAGATTTATGCAACCCGTGTGGAAAAATTTAATAGAAGTCTGGTGTCTACAAAGAGACTAGACAGTTATAGTGTAGCCCTTCTAATCCAGCCTGTCTTGCTGTCGGCTAAGGAGCAGCTTAATAGACCTCGTTGAGTCCGTCTGTCTAGACGGTCTTTTCAAGCTCAGAGCAGTGACTTGCAAGACGCAATAAGTTATGACAGTTTACAGTTGGCGTGCATAACATTCAGTTGGAATTACACATGGTCGAATTTTAACCAAATTTTATAAATTATATTATATAAATTAAATTAAAGTTAGAATACATAATTTTTTTTAAAACTTCACAATCCAATAATGTTGTAAATTTCCTTGTTTTTAAATAGTAGAGGTAAGTATCGTATTGTAATTACAAAACATAACCTAAAAAAAATAATTGCAAAATGAAAAAATGAAATTACCCGTGTGGAAAAATAAAGAATAAGAATCCTAAGTCAAATATGTCCGTCTAGTACGGTGTTATGAAGACCCTCTAGATTTGGTCTAGGATGTTATATGCGCATGCGTCGATGTGTGCCCAGCTGTTAAGTAACATGATAATGTGCTATGTTGTTGTTGTTTTCTGTATAAATTCATTTTAAATGTGCACTGAAAAAAATAGATTTTAATGTGTTTCTATGAGTTTTGATTACTCGGCTGAAGCTAGCAGTCGTACTCAGCATCAATGTTTAGGCGTCAGCTATCAATATGCCACTCCTTCAAATTTAGTAATACTTAATAATTTAAAAACCATCCAGTACTGTTGTTTGAGAATAAATTTAATATCCACTAATGACTAAATAGCAAATATAGTAAGTTTCAATTTATTAATTTCATTAATTAGTGGTTGACGCCTAAAGATTGGTGCTGAATACAACTGCTAGTTTGTTGAAAAATACAGAAAGTTAAAATATTTTTTTATACTTTTTATGTAAAAAAAGTCATTAAAATTATTTCAAATACAATTAAGTCTTATCATTCTAAGAATAGTTGTCAGAACATACAATGAGAAATTTTGAATAGACGTAGATTAGAATTTACTAGCACTGCTGATCAGACCAGAAACGCTGGTCTATTCTAGACGACAGCGTGGAAGTTTCGTTTCAATTCTGAAAAGCCGCTCGACAAGACCGTCTGTCCTTGGTCTAGAAAAACGTTAGGCGGTCTCTTAAGCGCTTGGTCAGCGCCTTAAAATTTTTCCACACGGGAATTTGATCGAATTTTAGGTCCGCCATTTTGGATTTCAAAATCTGACATCGGATTCGTAATCAGCGACCCCGAAAATCTCCGAGTAACAAGTATTAAACAAATCCGTTGGAATTTTTATTTTCTCGACCGCCATATTAGATCCGCCATTTTGAATTTTGAAAATCTGACATTAGATTCGTAATCAGAGACCCCAAAAACCCCCGAGTAACAAGTTTCAAGCAAACCTGATAAAATTTAAAATTTTCGAATTCGCCATTTTGGATCCGCCAATTTAAATTTTGAAAAACTGACTTCAAATTCGAATTTTGCGACTCCAAAAACCTTAATTACAATGAAATCACATTTTCTAGAAACTTTTTTTCCTTGGATCGTTTTTAGACCACAAGCGATTTTTAGCTGGACTGCGAAGGGGTTAATAATAAAACTGTTTAAAAAAATCCAGTTTTTTCTCAAAAATTACTAAATTACGATTATCTCGAAATGTATTTTTTTCTAATTTTGTAAATTACCGGATCTACCATAAATACCGTTGCAAATTAAAACATAATTATTATTGTTTAAGCAAGATTTAAACAAATTATTATTGTTATAATCATGCAAATTTACCAAACTTTTTTGATATGTCGATTTACATTAACCACTTCACTGGCAGGGCGTTCCAAATGGCGTTCCACGCGCCGAGGCCCAGATTGGCAAAAACATATACGTATAATATTACCGTTCATAATAATAAATAATAATAATAGTTATTTATATATGGGCAATTCCACGTGAAATGTTTCTATGACATTTTAGGTCCGGTAATATGCAAAATTAGAATAAATACACCTCTCTAGGTACAATGTGTAAAAAGTTAGTAATTAACAATAATAATAATTTGTTTAAACAAATATAAATTTAAAAAATGCACAGTATTGTTACAAATTTATAGCCAGACATTCTCCAAAAAGAAAAATTTAATTCGGTTAAAATTTACGACTTATAGATGATTTTGAACATTAGTTTGTATGTAGAGTATAGTCGGAAAATGCGCTTTTTACGGTTGCGCGCAAGGATAAAAAATTCAATATCTTCTAAAGTTTCAGACTTATAATTCGTTAAAAAAAAATTTTTTTTGTAAATATTTTTGTAAATTGTCTGTTAACAATAATATATGCATTCCCTGAAAATTTTATTCATTTTTTTTAAATATATACCATTTTCAAAATTAAAAAAAAAAATTTAAAAACCTCGTAAATGCTAAATTTTTCAAAATCGAATTTAAGCTTTTTACTGACATGTATTTTTCTTTAAAATTTCGAAGTTTTAACAAAATCGAAGAACTAGGAGACAACTTTTATTTTTCAGGCATGCACGGAGGAAAGTGGATTATATGTGATATTATCCAGATTATACTTCTTATGATATTTTTACATTGTATTTGGGTGATTCTCCTGAAAGGCACCTGTTTTTTCCAAAAACTAAAAAAAATTAATTTTTACATTTTCTGAATTTTTTTGTCATGGACAAGTTTAAAATACGTTTCAAAATAAAATTCTGAGTTGCGCAAAATTAATTTTTAAAAATAAGCCTTTTAGCATCATTTTAATATTAAGTGTTTTGAAGGTTAAATATAATGTTATCAATATTGGGGTTCTTGTAAAAAAATTCCTTTTAAATTTAATTTCTTTAATTTATTAAACATTTAACATTATTAATTAATAATTTACTTAATTGTGTATTTACTAATTTATTTATAACTATTTTATCTTTTCAAAAATAACTAATATATATTTTTTTATATTGACCGCAAAAAAATTTGTAATTAATTTTTTAATTTATTTATCATTTTAAGTTCAAAATTGATATTTTCTATAAAAAAAATTTTATTTTTAATTATAATTTTGTTATTTATCTAACTTTCAACTTAATATATTATATTTTAAAAAATTAAAAATATTTTATTTTAAATGAAAGGGAAATTTTTTTTATTATTCAAGGGTTAGGTATTTAAAAATAATTATTAAAAAATTAATAACAAAATAATAACGCTTATCAAATACAACAAACGACGTAAAAATAATGTTTTTCTACGGAAAATATTCGAGTTCAATCAAAGGAGAAAAGGCTCCATGGGTGTTCTACGGATACCTTCGAGAAATTTAATATTGATATTAATTGAACTACTTGAGATTGTTGACCTAGACAATAAGACTCAGAAGACAAGCAGAAATACGTAAGATTTATTCAACGAATAAACTACATTTGAATATGTTTGATTAATTAAATGGTAACTAGACTACGCGTGTTAGTAAGTCTTAGTTTCCTTAACAAAATAAACTATTTCTCTGAATAACCTTGTTGTAAATGTATAGCCACTTTAACAAGTGAAGAGAATTAAAAACACATAACTTGTGTTACGCGGAACACGCGAAACACCCGACAAAATTAAAATTTAGCATTCTGACATATTACACATATAGGTATTTTAAACACATAAACTATACATATGACACAAACTCTGACTCGACTGACGAAAGTTTAAATATGGCGAACGAATCAAAAACTACCCTTAATCCACCTGGAACATCAACAACGCCAAACACGGAGCAGATTCTTTCATCTATTGTGGATCAAATTTCAAGATTAAATGTAGGAGTTACGAGCTTAGTTCATGAAAATAATAACAGAAAAGATGAGATAGTAAAATTAGGCAGAGAATTAGGGTTAAATCCTACGGAAGAAACAGATAACGAATCAGAAAATGTATCTCATAACGAAAGTCATTTCGGTGATAACGAATCGCAATCCGATGTTCAACAACAAACAAATAGAATAAATTAAAACACGTTACAAAATCAGAATTTAGGAAAAATCGCAGCAAAAGATATAATTAGAACTATCAAAACTTTAACGGGATAGACGATTGTGGAGTTGAAGATTTTATTAAAAACGTTAAAAGAGCAAAAGGACAATGTTACCAACCAGACCTATTATTAGATTTTATAATTTCTGAAAAAATTACTGGAAACGCAGAAAGAGCAATACGATACATAGACTTAGACAGCTATGCAAAACTTTTCAATGCTTTACGTGCAAATTTAACGCAAATTGGTTCAGTGTCAATGCTTCGATCAAAATTATTAAATTGCAAGCAAAATTCTACTGAAGATATTCAAAGTTTCAACAATAGATATAGAAAAATTTGTCACGAATTAAAGTATGCAATTCAATCAGAATACACAAAGCCTATTACACGAAAAGTTGCAATCAAAAACGAAGAAAAAGAAATTTTAAAAGATTACTGATGAACATTCGTCGAGATATAGGATTACAGATAAAGGCTCAACGACCGCTAAACTTGAATGAAGCTCAAATGCAAGCCATGGATTTAGAATTATGGTTTCAAGAAAGTGAAATACCAAAAACAGAATCAACAAGTAAAAATTTTCCACGATTTCCAATCAAACCTACATTTAAAGGAATTTTTAAACCTTTTCAAAATGATCAGAATTTGTCAAATAATATAAATGCACCTGCAGTGCAAGTTCCTTCACAGATAAAGCAGGTATCATGTTACAAGTGTGGAAACATGGGACATATGACAAAACAATGTACTAAATCAGCAAATTTTCGCGACGGCTTGTTGCCGAAGAGACCACCGGAATTAATCAGAGTAACATGCGAAGACCAAGAATTTTTAGACTTTCAGGCAATGACCGAGGAAGAAATTCAACGCCACGAGCAATACGAAAAGAAGGTCGAATATCAACCTTGTGTGGACGATTACAATCCGTATACGGAAGAGCTGATAACGGAGAAAAATACAGATTATTAATAGACTCAGGAGCATCAGTTAACATAATAAAGGAAAATAAAATACCTAAAAACAATTACACAACTTTTAAAGTGAAAAAGAATTTTTATATAGGTAAAGATAAGTACCAATCAGAATATGTTGTTCTTGGGCAGTTCCATACGAAAAGCAAATGTTGGATCACCGATTTTTCTTAAAGTTCGTAATTTTGTAGTACTTGGGGTACTAAATAACTGTGCCAAACAGTTTTAAAAAAAAAAATTTTTTTGCAAGATATTTAGATATGAAAAATCGGAAACTGAAAAAAATGACTTTTTTTGAGAATTTTTATTTCGAAAACTATTGATTCTACAAGAAAAAGTAATTTATTCAAAATTGTAGAGAAAATGTCAATTTTTTATAATATTAAAAAAAATTTAAGAAGAATTAATTTTTCAATAATTTGTTTAAACAATAATTTTTTATTGTTAAAAAAAAGTGAAGGACATCATGGAATATTTTAGAAAAATTATTTTTTCAAAATTTGAACCTTCCTTAATAAGTGGTTAAATTTTTAAAGAAGTGTTTTTTGGTGTTTTTGAGAAAAAAATTTTTGAAGTTTGCGCTACGAGTTTTTGTGCGTTGCGCTAACTAAGCAGCGCCTATATCAGTGTATTTTAAAAAATGATATGACCTTTACTGCTCGCCACGAATACATTTATTATCATATACCTATATATTATTTATTATAAACAGTTTAACAATATATTTTTAAACATATTTTTCTTTATTAATGTAAAAAATCTTTTTCCTTCACAGTTTACCCAGGCTTAGGACTGGCAACATATATTTTATTTTAAATGCTGGCGTGTTTAAAAAATATGTTTAATTATTGCAAAACACTTATGCATTAGAAAACAAATGTTTGAAAAAAAATTATTAGAAAAATGTTTTAATTTTTTTAAAAATTTTACATACATATTGCAAATAAATTATATAACTGTGAATACAATACCAAAAGAATTTCAATTAATTACATGATGTTTAATATTTGGGAATGGGGGTCGTCGAAATTAGAAACAAGTTTACATTTTATTTCTTTATTTGAAATTGGAACAAAAGAATGGAAACTTCTTGTACCGGTGATTGTTTTACAAGATTTAAATCGTTCAGATATTTCTAATTTTATATTTTGATGGTCTTCAATGGAACAAAAGTCAAACGTAATTGTGTCAAATTTATTTTCCACTAACTGAAAAAATGCTTTAGGAGATGTAATTGGTTCAGTATCTGGTCTTCTTGAACTTTCACGTCGTACAAATCTCTTCACTGTACCACCAAGTCCATCACAAGCATTTTTTCCATGTGAAGTCGCAAAAAAATGCCATTCAGCTGCTATATTAAAATCAATGAAATGATGTGTTAAATTGATAAAATTTTTTTTATTTTTGTACTGCGATGCTGCACCGTTGGAGAAATAATAAATTTTTTTTAATTCATCTGAACTATACTTTGTTTTAAGCCATGTAATTAGTCTTTTCTGGAAAAGGTAAACAGCTTCTGTGGTATGTTCATTACATTCAGAAATTACTACAAAGTGTTCAAATTTAGCAATACTATTTTCGTCACGATCAGAACGATAAATTACAAAAGGATGTATCGTTGTTTGACTGTTGTTCCAGTGATGACTCTGTATTGCATTTTGAATAATAAAAGTATAATTTTCAGAGAAATCGCCGATTACAATGAATTCACCTATTTTTAAATTCAATTTTAGATGTTTCAAAAATTTATTTTGATTTTTAGCTATGAAGTTATGTGTTTGAAGTACATTTAATTGCTGCTTGAAGTTGTTAAGAAAATCATTTGCTTCCTGCGTGACCGTTTCTAAAGAAGAACGATCAGTATTTAACCATTGTTGATAAGTTAAGGATTTAATGTTATTTTCTAAGAGAGTTTCTTCTATTTGAGATACAATGTTTTCAATACCAGGGCAAAAATTACACTTTTTGAAATAACAATCTCTTGTTGGTTCAACACAAATCACACTATTTAAAATATCTATATAATTAATTGTAATTGGAATTTCATGAAAAATACATTTAAAACCATTCAATAATAATTTGAAATTTTGATGGATTTTACATACACATACGATATGTGTTCCATGACTGTCTGCAAGAATACATTGCTTAGGACGTAAAGAAGCAAATTTACTAAATCCTACTTTTATTTCTGGATTCTCTTTTTTAAATTCTACATAAGCTTCCTTTACATTACACAAAATTAAATGTTTTTGTAACTTTGCTTTTTTAGCATCCTTTTGATGAACAGAAACAACATCTTTTTGACCTGGCCATGACACGACTTATTTCCTCGGACAGATAAAAATTTACCACTTTTTCTGATTCGCTATTAGAAAAACTATTACATTCTCTTGCAGGTGGATATGATCCAAAACCATATTCAGATTGAACATTTTTGGTATGTACAGCTCTAATTTATACGAAATTTTAAATTCTTTTTGTAATTTTGCAATATCCCAAGTAAGGGGAGTAATTGTTAACCAATGGATTTTTTCTCTAACAGTTGATGCACTTTCAAATTTTTTTTTAACTAAATTGATCATTTCGCGCCCATCGTCATTCTGAATATATTCTGGATCAAATTCACTTGTAGGTGAAATAGAAGAACTCTGACATGAACACAAATTATTTTCATTATCATTGACATCAATTTCAATACTTACGTAACTGCTTTTTGGTGGATCCAAGCCCTTTGATATTAACAATTTACAAGACATGCAAATATACTCTCCAATATCCGGAAATTTCTCCTTACACAATGCAGTTGGCCGTGAGGTATTTTTCTTTACCCAAGAATGTTGAGAAAGTTTGAAGGGACTGCAGCAAATCTTATTATTTGGCATTCTTAACACTTTCGAAAATCACAAAACCAATGAAAAATCACAAGCTTAAAAATGTCCGAAGTGCACAAGAGCAAAAACAAGAGTGACAAAATGTCATTCAGGTAAAAAATTAACCCATAGGAAGGGTCAAGTATAGGGTCGAGATGGGGGCGTTACCGCCCACATCATTGCAAGGAACCAATGGTAAAGTTTTTAAATTAAAAATCAATTAAAATTACATTATAACTATTCCTTTGAAATGTTCATAATGCATTTTTAATTTCTTGTCACATAAATTTACAGGCAGAAACTTTGGTATTACTCAGGCTAAGGCCTAAGTAAAGTGTGAAGGAAAAGATTTTTTACAGTAATAAAGAAAAATAATGTTTAAAAATATATTGTTAAACTGTTTATAATAATAATATATAGGTATATGATTAATAAATGTATTCGGGGCGAGCAGTAAAGGTCATATCAACTTTTAAAATACACTGATATAGGCGCTGCTTAGTTAGCGCAACGCACAAAAACTCGTAGCGCAAACTTCAAAAATTTTTTCTCAAAAACACCAAAAAAACACTTCTTTAAAAATTTAACCACTTTTTAAGGAAGGTTCAAATTTTGAGAAAATAATTTTTCTAGAATATTCCATGATGTTCTTCACTTTTTTTTAACAATAAAAAATTATTGTTTAAACAAATTATTGAAAAATTAATTTTTCTTAAATTTTTTTTAATATTATAAAAAATTGACACTTTCTCTACAATTTTGAATAAATGACTTTTTCTTGTAGAATCAATAGTTTTCGAAATAAAAATTCTCAAAAAAGTCATTTTTTTCAGTTTTCGATTTTTCATATCTAAATATCTTGCAAAAAAATTTTTTTTTCAAAACTGTTTGGCACAGTTATTTAGTACCCCAAGTACTACAAAATTACGAACTTTAAGAAAAATCGGTGATCCAACATTTGCTTTTCGTATGGAACTGCCCTCTTTTAAATTATTTCGGCAGACAACAATTATTTCACATTGTCGATGAAAACTTCCCATTACCCGAGGATGGAATAATTGGATTACCATTTTTACAGCAATATGAAAAATACGCTATTACTCAAAAATTCCTTATTATAGAAAAATGGAAGACACCTTTACATGAAGATGGATATTTTGTAGAACAAAATAAAATGCGGATATGCAACATCATAATGAATAAAGAAGATGGTGATATTTTAATAGAAGACCACCCTAATATTCCCAACGCAGTTTATAAAATACAAAACGGAATTTTGAAGGCACATGTTTATAATTATTCTAATCAACCTTTAAAAGTGCCAAATAAAATTGAAGAAATACATATAGAGAAAAATGATTACGACATCACAAACGATAAAACGCTCAAAAATATAACAACATTAAAAGCTGAAGAACTATCTGAACGATTAATTGATTTAAAAAATAAAACAAGATTATCTCATTTGGATAAAAATACAAAAGAAGATCTTTGGAGAATAATCGAAAACTATCACAGTAATTTTACCCTAGATAAAGACGAAATTTCCAGCTCAAATTCAGCATTTGACCTGTCTTCAAAATTTCTCCAAATACCAATGGAAAAAGACAGTCGAAAATATACAGGATTCAGCACAACTGGAGGACATTATCAATTTATCCGAATGCCTGTTGGTTTAAACAATGCACCTGCCTCATTTCAAAGAATGATGGACCACGCTTTTCAAAGGTTAATTGATGATGCATGTTTTTTATACTTAAATGATATTGTTGTTTTTGGATCTACATTAGAAGAACATAATAAAAATTTAACCAAATTCATGGAACGAGTAAAAACATTGGGATTAAAATTGAAACCGGATAAGTGTGAATACCTTCGACCAGAATTGGAATACTTAGGACATGTTATTAGAGATAAAGGAGTAAAACCAAATCCTTTAAAAATACAAGCAGTTTAAAATTTTAAAGAACCAAAAAACGTCACTGAAATACAATCATTTTTAGGATTAGTTGGATATTACAGAAAGTTTATTAAAAATTTTGCACACATAGCTCAACCATTATCAAGATTAACAGCAAAAGGAACTATTTTCAATTGGACAAAAGACTGTAGTACAAGCTTCAAACTATTAAAAGATTTATTGTGTAAATCACCAGTATTAAAATATCCAGATTTTAATAAAAGATTTGTTTTGACAACAGACGCCAGTAATGTAGGAATCGGAGCTGTTCTTTTTCAAGATGGACATCCTTGTTGCTATATTTCCAGACTATTAAATAAAGCAGAACAAAATTACAATACAGCAGAAAAGGAATTATTAGCAATCGTGTGGGCTACAAAAAGACTAAGGCAATATTTATTAGGACGGACGTTTACTATTCAGACAGATCATAAAGCACTAATTTGGTTACATAATGCAAAAAGTCCTAGTTCAAAATTATTAAGGTGGAGATTACGCTTAGAAGAGTTTGAATATAATATAGAATATGTTAAAGGAAAAGAAAATAAGGCAGCTGACTGTCTTTCAAGGCTATTTCCAATACAAGACGAGAAGAGTGAAAAAGCCACACCAGCAGAAAATTCAGAAGACAATGAACTTAGTTCAACGAAAGAAGAAGAATACATGTCACCCGATATACAGAGGTTTGATGACATTCCACAGCCGAGAAATAATGAAAATTATATTAAAACTAAACAATACGATGAAACAGATGTTCTAACACAAAATTTTGTAAAATGGAAAAAGAATAAAGAAACTGTACATCTTGCAATAAACCCAAACACTCAAGGAAAATTATCCAAACCAAGGATAAGAAAAGATTTACCCCAATCCAAAAAAGAAAACTGGTTAAAATATTTTAAAGATCAAGTTAAAGAAGTTATAGATAAGAAACTGATTTCACCAATTCTAAAGTACTCAAAATTAATTTATCAATGGAAAGAGAAGCACGAAAAATGGTAAACTAAAAGTACAGACAAATAATACAAGACAGTATTTACGACGACAAATAATACTATTACATCATACACACTAGGTTAATACAAGATTTTAAATGTAATACACTGTTAGAAAAAAACCAAAATTGTATCTCTTAACTGTACTCCTAAACTACATAGGATGAACACAAAATGTAAGCTACGATTTACTTCCCGACATAAATGACAGTGACAGTCACACATTTAAATTAATTGTTTAAAACAATATGTAAATCTTTGAGTTGAAAAATTAGGTCTAATATGTGTAACAATAAAATGAGTAATGTTCACATCGTTATATCCTACGAAAGACAACCACATAGAAACTTAAAATTCAATATTAAACCTTATTTAAATAAAAATGTAAAACTTAGGTTTTAGGGACTAAACCCTATCTAGCGAGAGGGATGTTATAGTCAGCAAAAATATATATCTTCACCTGTATTGTTTCATATTCGACATGAGCTGCAAAACGTATTTGCAACTCAGTCTTATTTCTGCCTTTGAAGTGTATTATTAATTTCATTAATAAATTGTCACTCTCTGAAGTGAATAAAAGTAAACTGTGTCTATTTAATAAATTAGACCGTAACACTAGTAATTTTTTATTAATTATTTAAAAAATTTCTTTTTTTAATTAAACTAAATATAAGTGAAAAATAAACGGTACATTCTGAGCTTCAATTTGATATATATTTTCGTTTTCATTAATTTTACTTATTTATTGACTATATTAAAATTTTTTAAATTATATGTCGACGTCCACATGAAAAGGGCCCATTTTGGCACTATTGGACTTATCTATATGGGCGAATTTCTTGCAAAATTACGAAAATTTTGAATGGTCATACAACTTTTTTGGTCAAAAATTCGATGAGTTACAGAATTTCAAAATTTATAGTGACGAATACCTCATTTCGAGAAAAACGAAATTTAAGATTGTGATCCTTATTAATTGTGACATCTCTGGTTCTTCTGGGAAGTTATTCAGATAATAATTGTTTTGAGTTCAGGGCACTATAAAGATGAAAAACCAATAGGTTTAAAATTTTTTAAATCACTTCACCCCTCCTTTCTGTTTGAAAATACGAGAAACCGACAAAATGGGCCCTTTTCTAAAAAGGCGACTTTCTTATTAATAAACCATTTTTTACAAGATTAATGATTGGGAACAATTTTATTGTGTCATTTGAAGGTAAAGAATAGAAATTAAACTTATTAACAAATTTTTAACAGGTTTTATTATGAAATTTTGACGAAATATCGACATTTTTTACATCTACGACTACGTAATCAATGACTCTAACATTAATATATCTGGTTCTTCTCGGAAGTTATTCAGATAATAATTGTTTTTGAGTTCAGGGTACTTTAAAGATGACAAATCAAGAGGTTTTAATTTTTTTGACCCTCCATTTAAAAAATACGGAATATTTTTGCAAAGGACCGACAAAATGAGCCCTTTTCTTTTTCTAAAGAACCAATAAAGTAAAACACTAAAATTAAGGATAAATAAATGGAAACCTCATGATTTGACATGTCAAAACATGTAGATTGATAACAAAAAATAAAAAAAATTAAGGTTTTTCTCTAAAAAGTATTAAATTACAAATAACTCGAAAACTAGAACCGACAAAATGGGCCCTTTTCATGTGGACGTCCACATATTAAAAAATAATTTAAAATATTTATCATAATTAACTAAAACCAAAAGACAAAATTAAATACATTTTTTTACTTAGAAAAACTTTAAATTTTAACATTACAAGATTATGTTAAGATAAATAATGTTTCGTAGATTATGGATAAATTTTTTTTTAATTTATACTCAACAAAATATCAATAAAAAGTTAATACAAATATTGAGTTTTACGTTGGAGACACGTTAAGTGGTGCCTTTCAGGAGAATCACCCATGTAGGACAGTTAACCAGAATTATAAAATTGAATATTTAAGTAGGTATTGCCACTTTCAAATTATCAATCATATTAATTTGGATTATAAAACTTGCATTAATATAATTATTGGTCTTTACATTATTTTAAATAAATAAAGTCTTGACAAATCAGGACTAACCCATAAATTAAAAAAATTAATTTAATATTTCATTGCCTAATAATAAAATTAAAGAAATTTGAATTTGTTGTTGTTAATAATTTATTAACTAAATTAATTGATTAATCCTTTAATTTTTTTTAAACATAAATTTATTCATTCGTAAACTGGTAATTTCATTTTTATAAATCTACAAAACTATTAAAACTATTTAAAAAATTATTATTAAAATTCTTATCAAATCAATAATAATTGATCAATTAATCAGAAATTAATTCTTATTAAACACAAAAAATTTATACTTTGTATGTAAATAAAAATACTTTTAAGAATGGTTAAAAAATAATATTCCCTTGTAATATTTAAACTAAAAATGGTTATAATCAATAATAAGCTAATAATAAATAAATGCATAATGTTATAATTGTTTTTAGATTTATAAAAATGAAATAATCAGAAATTTACAAATCTGAAAAATTAAAATAGCAGCACATGTAAAAAAGTTCGATCACAACAAATTTTCAAAACAACTTTAACCTCATAATATTTGGTTTTGGGTTGTAAAATGTATAATCTATTGTGAATACCAGAAATAATTCTAAAACATTGAAAGGTTGTAAATAGATTATAAAGGGTAATAATTAGATTATTTTCAGTATGATCTTATTTTGTAATATTCTTAATTATTAATTATTAATCCATTTTTCTCCATGTGGAGCTATCCTTATATCATAGTAAATAATTAAATTGAAATTTTATAAAAAAAATTGTTTTTTTAAACCAATGACTCAGAAACAAATCCAAATTTGAATTTGTAAAAAATGTTTACTAATTGGAATTAGTGTCTGAATTTTTGCTTTTGATTTTGAAAAATTAAAAATTTCACTAGTAAATTAGTAGAAATTAATTAGTAAAATTTACTATTTCAAAAGGAAAAAGTTATTTTTATTGTAATTATTCAAATTTATAGAGAAAATGTTTACTAATTAAAATTTAGAGAGCATAAAATTGTATTAATTATTTTAAAAAAAATAATTAGAATAAATTAGTTTTTTCTCAACCCGAAAATTATCGTCTACCAAATGACATATTGAAATAAAAAAACCAACCAAGCGATAGAGAAAAAAAGTGTTCAATGGGAGCAAATGACCTGAAAATACACGCAGATAGAACATGTATACGTCTGAATATATATATATATATATATATATATATATATATATATATATATATATATATATATATATATATATAAATGTCGAATGACCTGGTTTTATACAAAATATATTTGACCTCCAGCAATCCAAACGATGTACACTAGGTACGAAATTGTTCCGATCGTTAGAAATTTGATTTCACGCTCACCGAATTCAAAACATCGTCGGTCGCACACGACAGCATAAACGTGAGGCACAGTATGGAAAATGGCCAGTGTTATGCAGCTACTATAATACTATATATGCATATAGCCAACTGCACTGGTAGATACGATTTTGTGAGTACAGAATAACGGACATAGATCAACGCATGCAGCTTTCCACGATCCTCTACTGAGCTTGCAGTGTGTCGATGTTTTAATAAAGCACAAACTCAACTCAATTATTCCAAACATTACGGTTGTTCAGATTCTCGACATTCATTTACCTAACGGAACTATGTATACTCTGTTTGTTTAAAGTCTCTTCATTATTTCTGCTAAACTACAAAAGATAGAATTGTATGATTAACTTTCTTCTTTGATTGCGCAAAGTACTAAAAGGAATTGTCTGATTAAAGCATTTCATTACTCCTGATAAGAAAAATTAAATTGACATAAAATTTGTTCAGTCTAACTGAAATTGATTGACACTATTTAAGATAAAATTAGGCAAAAATTGAACATATTAATTTAAAGAATAAATTTTTTTTAGTAGAAAAATTAAGTGTAAACTGAGAGAAAATTATTGAATCAATGACATGTTTGTTTGTCGCAATTGTCGAAACATCTGAATCTTATTTCAAGATACAATTTTTTAAAGTGTAACAGATCTTTTATTAATATGTGAATTAATTTGTATCGACCGTTCAATGATTCCACAACACATAAACTTTGTAAAAATATCTTAGAGGAGGTTCCGCTTTAGATCAAAACCGACGGATACAAACGATAAAAATGAACACGATGACACCAACGGCGACTCTTAGGAATAAAACTGAACAACACAATTAAAATAAATAAATGAAACACAAAAAGAATTCACTAACAATTGGCCCATTTATTAATAATAAAAAACTCGATTACTACACCATAAAAACGACTCTACTGAAAACCTGAGGTTTCCCAAAAAGGTGAAAACCCCGAGTAAAATTTGGTTACCGCGGAGATTCGGGACTTTTCGCAACCTCGCATGCGCAATTCATTTTCCTAGAGATCTCCAAAGAGAATCAGTCCCTTGACCAAATGAAAATCCTATATTCCCAATAACAGGAACCACACAAGATTTATGTAACGAAATGCTTCGTTACAAAAGTTTTGCACACAACATATACAATTTGAGATAGAAATTCACAACTTGACCCAAACCTAAACTAGCCTAAACCTGATCCTTAACTGATTAAATTATCACCGTTTGTGAGAGACAAAATTAATTTTTCAAGTAGACATAGCGAATATTCAGTAAAAAAATTATTTTATAAATTTTCTTTAATTTTTATTTTTATCATTGTTAAATAATTTTTTTTTATTTAAGGTATGATATTTTTATATGAATTGCAAATGCCATGAATAGAAGAAATATGTTTTTATATTAAAAAATCATTTCAACGAAACAATACCTAACATCTTTAATTTAAATAAGTATGACTACAATTATAATTGTTAATTTTGTAGCATGTCACTGTCAATTCTATAGCATGGTACTGTAAATTCTACAGCATATGTTTTTGAACGTATTCGAATACATATTTTATAGTAACAACAGCACATGGTATTAATTCAAAAGTATATTTTATCGTCTAAAATATACACCTATACAAAACATAGATATATACAACTATTTAATAATTTAACAAAATTTTATTTAAAATAATTAAAACAATTATTTCAAACTAATATTTTAAAATAAAATTGTATCAACTCTACATCTCAAACACTTTACATATTTTATTAGAAAACTTCTAGTTCTAAATTATGAATTATTATATTTTAACATATAACTTACAATTAGCCCCAGCATGCACAGAAAAAAACTGAACTCAAAATGAGTCAGAAAAGTGACTCATTATGAGCTGCAACAAAAATAAACCTTGTAGATGACGCCACGTTCTATGTCATTTAACACAGACTCATTATGAGTTGCAACAAAAATTAGTTCAATATTTTTCTGTGTGGCGCTAAATGTTAAAAAAACAAATTTTTCAAAGAAGGACGAAACATGTATTTTACGTTAAAATATCAGAAACTTTTTTATTGAAAGTTGTTGAGGATTAACAAAAACAAGTGTAAATAAACAAAATTACCACTTATTTTGGTTTTAAATAGAAAAATTATGAATTTTCAAAAGTCTGACTAAAGGTAAATTATAATCCGTAGAGCAAGATTTACAATATTTTTATATAGGTTGTCTGACAAGGAATTTAAAAAATATATCTAAAGAAACGCATAAAGAAATAAAAAAAATTGTAATCTTACTGATATACATCTCTACTATAAGAAGCAAAATTTCTAAAAGTCTGTCTTTCCAGAAATCTGACTACAAGTATCTTCTTACTCCAAGATAAAAATTTTAAAAAATTAACATAATTCGTCTGACAAAAAATTCTTTTCTACTAACAGGAAATAGCGAAAAAAAATTTCTTTTTACATTCATTTTGAATAGAAACAAAATTTATTGCAAACCACTTTAAAATCGATGAATTTGAAAGCACATTTTCCTTCTACTTTTTAAATAACAAAAGTTTAACCTTCTTTTTTGCAAACAACAAAGTTTTGTCTAGAATTTTCTGTCTCTCTCTCTTTCTCTCTTTCGTACATTCTTTTTTTTAAATATTTCTCTTCACGAGATTCAATATGTACATTGTTATTTAAAATTTTGTCCATCTTACGTAAAATTTCTTTAAGAACTTCATTCCTTTAAAAATGAAATCTAAACTAAAATCTCCTAAAATCAAGATTCGCGGTAGAGAATCGCCGCCAAATAAAAAGTGAAAACCGCAAATATACACTACCGTCCGAAATTGTGCGAACGCTAACAGCTCGAGCTATTAAAAATCACACCCGCACAGAAACAGTTATAACTCGGTGAAAAATGAAGCTAGATGCTTTTTTTAAATTGCATTGGAAAGCTTATTAAATTTCCAATGAAATGCCACTATTTTAAGTTGTATTGCATAAAAAGGAAGCGAGATATCATGTTATGAAGTCTAAAAAATAATTATATTTTTTTCGGAATTTCTTACTCTGACTTTGACTCCTGACACAGTTTAGCAAAGTTTATGAAAAAAATTGTTACTTTTACAGACAATTCCTTGTAACCAAAGCTTTAAATAGAGACCAAGAACAGCAAAAAAAAATTTTCGGGTTTCCGAGATATTACAAAAAGAGTCGGACAGCGCAAAGCAGAATTTTCAATCATCAATTTCTCTAATTTGCCGTTGAGTCAATTACTTGTTTGTGAAAAAAGTGTCGAAAATTAATTTTACCAAGTACATTCTTACTGGGATCCACTTTTTAAATATCGATATATAATAAATTAAATTAAAAAATGGATCCCAGTAAGAATGTACTTGGTAAAATTAATTTTCGACGCTTTTTTCACAGACAAGTAATTGACTCAAACGGTGAATTAGAGAAATCGATGATTGAAAATTCTGCTTTGCACGTTCCGACTCATTTTGTAATATCTCGGAAACCCGTAAATATTTTTTGCTGTTCTTGGTCTCTATTTAAAGAATGATAAAAGAAAGAAATATGACAAGTTTATTTAATATTTTGGATAGTTTTATAGCATTTAAGCAAAGAAAACTGGAAAATAACGTTTTTTCGAGATTTAAACAAACCTAGAGCCTACACTTCTAAACAGATATGTGAGATATTCTAGAATATTATCAATTGAGTTAAAATCTATATTTATATATATATATATATATATTAGAAAATTTTAATACATTTTGTATTTTTTTTTAAATTTGTTTTTTTGACATTTAGATAAACGTACAGCCTAAACTTCTAAACGAATACGCAAAATATTCTACACAGAAAAAACTTGGTCTCATTTTTGTTGCATGTCATTTTGAGTACCACTCAATTTGAACAATTTACTCACTTCAAGTATTGCTCAAAATGAGTATTACCTGTCGATAAATATTTTCGGAATGTTGGGTTGGTAACTTTTGTAGTTTTTCCATATTTTACTATTTCATATATTTACTCTGAAAAATATTACTTTTCATTAATTTGAAAATATTTAATGTCTTTTTACTTAAAAATAAATTTATTAATTAAGCAGTAACTTAATTAAAGTAAGTTAAACATAACAGGATGAATAAATTTTGAATTTTAGCGCCGCATATTATAGCCAGTTGACAGTGGCGCTATTAATTGCAATAAGTTGTGTGAAATCATACGTTACTCATTTTAAGACTAATTTTTTTCTATGTAGAATATTATTAATTAGTTTAAAATCTCGATATTGTAACACAAATTTTAACATACATGATGCAACAAATAAAATTATAAAAATATTCGACACAAAATAATCTTTATATTTTATTAAAAACTAAGAAATCAAAATAGTATAAAATTGAAGAAGATAAAATAGTACCAATTAAGTGGCTCAAAGATCGAATTGAGAGGTTGGATGCTATAAAGCGTCACGCATAGTTTTCGATGTCCCCTCGCGCAGCCGGTGTCTTACTGTATGCGGGGACTTCTACTTTCACGCGTTTCCCCTTATAGAATCAAACCCTTCAATTGTATAAATTAATTTTAAAATTTCTGTAAAGAATCATATCTTATATAAATTCTAAGTAATTGCATTTTTTCACAGAAAAACTGAACTCATTTTTTGTTGCAACTCATTATGAGTTCGGTATCAAAATAAGTTAACGACTAACTGCAAGTTTCTCAAAATTAGTCTTACCCGTATAAAATATCAGGTTAGGTTAGTTTTTATAGAAATTAATAATCTTATAAGAATATTACGTTGATAATAATTTATTAATTATTTGAATATTATTCAAATTAGAAAGACTATGTTAATTTATATTACAAATAAAATTTTTAAGAACGCAGTTACATTTTTTAATGAATTCTATTAAAACTGTATTAAAACCAATTCAAACTATACACGATGAGTTTGTAAGTTTTATTTATAAAAATAATTAAATTATTGTGGGACTAGAATGCTTAAACATTGAAAAAAAGAGTTTTCTACTCGCCGGAGCTATAATAGTCCCAGATATTAATAGGATGTTTATTTGGTCTGCAACAGTTTTCCTCAACAATAAAATTATATCATGATGCTTTTTGGGTCCTGGTGTGGTTCAAATCAGTTGCTAGGAAAACCTAATTGTGGCACATGAAATAAACCCCTTATAATGGTTCCAATCAGTGACGATAGAGACCCTATTAGTATACATACACAACATAACCTTCGAATCTTGAAAAATTATTACGTGTCACAGAATATTGTGAATGATTTT
Source organism: Leptopilina myrica (nomen nudum) (assembly GCA_032872475.1). NCBI lineage: Eukaryota > Metazoa > Arthropoda > Insecta > Hymenoptera > Figitidae > Leptopilina > Leptopilina myrica (nomen nudum). The sequence continues at coordinate 20,684,776 of CM065459.1, forward strand.
AAAAAATCAGGGAAAGAATGAAAAAAAGTTTTAGAATTATTCTAGTACTAGTATGGCAACAGTGTTTTTAAAGTTTAACCAAAAGTCATTTATTCAGTTTTGCAAAGTATGTGAAAAATTAATTGACTGCTCTCGAAAATTCTGTAGAGTATGCGCACTGTGCGAATTATAGGTTAGTTCGCGAGTGTAAGTGTTTGTTTATATTTAAGGTATACGCGAATACATGTGGGCAATTCCACGTGAGATTTTATTCGACCTGTTAAAATCGGCCAAAAATATTTTTTTCTATTCTGTATCGAAAAAAATAGATACATATTTTTTTTATTTTTGTTTAATTGTCCAAATTTTCAAGATATGAATTTTCAAAATTTTGCACTTTTAATTGTAGACCTATATTCAGTAGCTCATAAGTCCGAAAATATTGAGTTTAGAAAAAAGTTGTCACAGAACGAAAGTTTTAGTTTTCTTTTGACTTTTAGGAAATGAAAACAAAAATTTCATTTTTTACTAAAAAAATAATGTGTATAATATAAAATAATTTATTTATAATTTTTTTTTAATTTTTTTTTAGTAAAAAATGAAAAAAAAATTTTGTTTTCATTTCCTAAAAGTCAAAAGAAAACTAAAACTTTCGTTCTTTGACAACTTTTTTCTAAACTCAATATTTTCGGACTTATAAGCTACTGAATATAGGTCTGCAATTAAAAGTGCAAAATTTCGAAAATTCATAACTCGAAAATTTTGACAATTAAATAAAAATAAAAAAATACGTATCTATTTTTTTCGATACAGAATAGAAAAAAAATATTTTTACCCGATTTTAAGAGGTCGACTAAAATCTGACGTGGAATGGCCCATGTGTATTATAGGTTAGTTCGCGAGAATGTTGATATACGTCGAAAAGTCATAGAATAATTGTTCATGGTTCTGTATGATTAATTATCAAAAAATGTGAACGAATGCGTGAATTTCAGAAATACTGTGGGAACAAGTGAAAATTATTTTTTTCATTTTACAGATTTTTTTGACAGTCAGCAATGAAATTCTCAAGCTAGGTGCTAGAAATTTTTATCAACTGCTTTTAGAACTCTCCTGCAAAAGTCCTAACATTTTTCTAGTACTTTGTGTCCTATCCAAAAGTCAAGCGCTGAGTAAATTAAAATTTCGCGTATTTTTTTCCGTGTGGAAAAAAATTGTAGGGAAAAATTGTATAGCGGTTATGTCGGCAACATATTTTTAAAATTCAGAGGTACAAATATTTCTAGGGCGCTAATAGGGGTTTATTGTAATTAGCAGGGCATTAAAAGGGGTTCCTGCTCCGGGCCACATTAGTTTTCCACTAACGGACCCTACAATATTTTGCGTAACGAAACTGGTGGGGTCTCTAGCAATTTGACCTATTAAGGACATAATATTAAAAGGGTAAACTTCTACGGCCCCTAACAGTACCACATTGAAATTTCTACACGGGAACAGCAGCAACTGCCCAAATCCGAATAACTACTTCAAATTGCGAGGTGGGGACTATAGATTTGTCCAATAAGGAAAAAAGGGTCTTTACACTTCTACACAACTCGAAGTAGATATATTGTAGTTGAGATATTGTGGTTTAATTACATTTCAAAATTGAGTCAATGTTTCAAGGTATATATTGAATTATGACAAATATAAAATTAATTTTCATGATTAACATACGCAAAAAATGAAATCTAATTATTCGTCTTTAATAAAAAAATTCTATTTTGACAGATTAATAATAAATATTAGTAAACGTTGGTAAGAAATAAAATACAATTTTTATTAATGTTTCTGTAAACAATCTAATTCGAAATATTTTCTTTATTAAATCACATACGAAAGTCGATACTACAAATTTCTCAACTTTTTTAAATACTTTTTAATAAAGAATTTAATGTAATAGACAATTTTTGCAACAAGCGACACTATCTTTCTTCGAAGATAAAACAATTTTATATACTTTTCACTAAAAATGTATTAACGTTTAATATTGTCGATTTATCTTCAACGTTTCTACTGGCTAACTGCACATTAGACTCAAGGTTTTTGTACATGTTAACTCTTGTAAAGTTACAAATTTTCCATTAAAGACATAATATTTATTCTTTTAATGCAAAATATAGAATAATAGTGTTAAATATATACAAATACAGTGTTTTAACAAGAAGAGTTACATTGTAAGGGAAAATTTCTTTCAAAGGTTTGAAATTATAAAATTAAATTATCATTCTAGGTATAGATTATCATTACATATTAAGTAGATGTTAGATGTAATAATTTATTGTTACTACACTTAAATGTTTTTTTTTAAATTTACAATTCCATGTAGTGATTCAAAAATTTTAAATTTATTTCTAGATATCTTTTATATAAATTTTATATTGTCATTTAGGTATTTTATTTTTCTAATTTATGCTCCATTTACCTACTCAATTTTTTAAATTAAAAAAAGTTTAGTCATACAATTTTAAGGCACTTTTCCTATGTGACGGTTTGAAAAAATCAATTTTTTGCATGTTTCGAAAGTACAATGCCTTAGAAATATCGTGTAAAAGTTGTGACAGGTATTTGAAAAACTAACAAAGTTACAGCAATTAAACAGTGCACGGGCGCGAGCTACATTTACCAAAACTCTAAACGCGTTTCCCAGGCGGAAATTTACCACTGGCATCGTACCGCGCCTGTACAGACGTCGGTAAGACTGTACTGACATTCGTCCGCGAGACAACCGGATCGGTGCAGGCTTTCTACTGGAACATGACAATGTGTTGTAGTGGCTGCGCGTCCGGCTCGGTACAAATTTGATGCCGCCGAACAACCGGCGTTGTACCGGCATTCGTCCGCTCTAGCAACCGCGGCGGGCCAAATATTCTTTCAAAGACGACTCGCTTCAGGGGACCGGCGCCCTACATTTTTTTTACACATTAAAATTCTAAACGCTCGCAAGTGGGATACGAAGCCCAAGCTATTCCTAATCGAAGCACCGAAGTCTAACACGCTAACCACTACGCTATTCGCTCGCATGCGGATCTGAGCATAATAATGTCGATATGTAATACCGCTACGAAGCAAACAATAAATAATACTTTTACAAATACTTTGGGATATTTTAGCATTTTATGAATATTATGTAAATAAATCTAGGGTTTTAAAAAATATTTTAAAATTTTTTATTTTTTTATTATTCTATTATTATTATTATTATATTTATTTATTATTTTTATTATTCATTTTTTTATATTTATAAATAATTATCTGTATACTTTATTTATAAATATTTAAAAAATTTGATTATAACAAAAAAAATTAATTCTTTAATATAGTTGTTAATTAATAAATAAAAATATAATTAAAACCTATTTTTCAAATTCAATAATTTTTAAAATTGAATTTTATATTCTATTGTATTGTTAATTCTTTTTTTAATATTTAAACTTTAAACAATTCTCCTACAAAAATTTTTTACAACATAATAGATTAAAAATTTTTATTACTATAATTATTATTTTATTAATTTTTATTGAAACAATAATGATAGAACGTCCAAGCGCCCGTCCTGCCGGAAGGATGTTCCGAAAATAACGCTTTTAAAAAAAGGCAATTCAATTTTTCTTTTCCGGAACTCCTTGGGATTAAAGTAGACGAAAAGACGAAAAAATCCATATATTTGACTTTTTAAAACAATAATATTAAACCATTTTTCAAAGCCTTCAAACTTTCTGTTTCTAAAAAGTAAAAAAAAACATTTTTTCGTAAATTTGATGTAAAATCCACAAAAATCAATATATTTTGTCCGGTCTTGTCTTTTTTTCTTCAGAAACGTTCAAAGAATGAAACCTATTTGTTTAATTTAAAAAAATTTCATTTTTAATGTTAATCAGCAAAATTGCGTACAATTGAATAAAAACTCTCTTCAAATTTTCTTTATAAAATTAATATGGAAGCAGATAAAAACAAAAACAAATATATCGTTGGAAAGGTAATGAAACAAGCTTTCCAATGATGTAAATATCAAGTTTCTAAATTTATATGCCTTGGCTTGGTAGCCTTTTAAACAAAGCGAAAAGCGTCCTCCCGGCAGGACCGGGTTCCATCATTTTGCGACTAAAAATTATATGAATTTTTGGAAAATTCAACTTCTTTAAGCTACCCTGCTCTTCGGTTTGAACTTACAAGCTCGACATGTACAGGCGCTGAAAGCTTGTTTCATCACCTTTCCAACGATATATATTACTTTCTGTTTATGTCAATCCATGTTAGTTTTATTTAGCGATTTCGGACGGACTCACCTGAGTCTTTTTGGTCCTGCCGGAAGGACGTTGGACGTTCTATCAATAAGACTATAGCTAAATTTTTGCATTGTAAAAAAATCTATTTCTGAAAATTCTGAATAATGTGTTAATTAAAAAAAAATTATTTTAGAAAACATTAAATTTTTTTAGAAAAACAATGACGATAGCCATATTATTAGCATATTATTATTAATTGAAATCTTAATAATAAGAACATAAATGATATTAGTCCGCAGTCGGTAGAATGTCTGTACCGCTCGGGTTGTCAGACGGGCGAATGCCAGTACAACGCCGGTTGTTCGGCGGTATCAAATTTGTATCGAGCTGGACGCGCAGCCATTACAACACATAGTCACGTTCCAGTAGAATACCTGCACCGCTCCGGTTGCCAGGCGGACGAATGCCAGTACAACGCCGGTTGTTCGGCGGCATGAAATCTGTACCGAGCCGGACGCACAGCCATTATACCACAGTATAAATTTTGATCCGGCGGTCGGATCCGTCTTTGTACCGCGCCAGCAGACATTAACACCCGAATCGGTACAGACTGCCTGTACCGGCATTGACTCTCCAAATCAATCGGCGTGGATTCTTGACGGTTGGTTGATCCGGCATTCGTCCGACTTTTCCGCCTGGGTTTCCTCAAAACCACTTTTTTCTAACTGGTGGCAAGGATTACTCAAAATCTATTTAACCGATCGGTCTGTAATTTGGAGGCATTATTCCACACATGAGTGGCTATCGTGTGAACCTCGGTCATGATTTTACATAAACATTTACCTATTTTTTTAAAACAATTACTTACAAAACAACAATAGATTTTTGAAATTTTTGTTTAACAGTCCGCCATTTTGTTATTTATTAAGATAAATTGTTTACTGAGGTTCACACGATAACAGGAAGCCTACTGAGTAAAACTACGTTTGATTTTTTATTTCAGACAATACTGAAGAAAGTTATCGTTCTGACCTATCACCCGTGCATTTTCAAAGGAGTCACCTTTGACTCATAAAAGTAATTATTAAATACTTTGAAAAAGCACTAAATTTTTTTTGTATATTTCTAGACACCAATTATAACATGTAAAATAAGTTATAGAATTATATTTTATTTTCTATGAAAAAACAAAATTCTGAAAAAAGCCTGAAATTTCGGCAGTTACATAGGAAAAGTTTGCCTTAAATAAGTCAATTGTCAAGTATAGCACTGGAAAAAATATATTTTCGATACTGCTATAAATATGGCCAATTCTCACATACAGACGGGTTCCCATACTGTTAGATTCTAAACTGTTATGTTCTCACCTCCGATTTCAGAAGTGTTAGATGACGTCACGTTACGTCACCAAATTTCAGGGCCATACCTACATATATAAGCAACCAAAAAATAATTTTTAAATTAAACTTAATAACTTTGATTTAATACAAATTAAGTTTAATTCCAGCCGGCTGAAGCTAGCAGTCGTACTCAGCACTAATCTTTAGTTCTTTTAGGCAAAACCAAACCTTAATTTCAGAATACAACAATACGGAAAATGGTTTCACTTTCGTTTTGGTTTGTTACATTATTTAATTTGTTACACAATTATTGATTATTATTAATTTTTAATTAATTAAATTAAATTTTTTAATTTCTTTTTAAAAAATTTTTTTTAAATTTAATTTTGTTTAATGTTATCCAAAAATAGAAGGTACATATTTAAGTATTTAAATATATATTTAAAAATATTAACTTTGTTTCATTTATTTTATATATTTGAATATTTAAAAATTAAATGATAATTAATATTTCAAACTATAAACATCTTTCAATTGATTTCTGTTTATATGCAAATTGAGTGTCTTTATCAAATTTTTCTGTTACGGCTTCAATTGGAAATAATTAAGAGACCAATTAAGAGAAACTAATTCTTTCCACATTTTAATTTACAATACGAGTCGGAAAATGTATCAGTCCTGCAAAAAATGAAAACCGAAACTAAGAATGTTGTAGCTCATTTGAAAAACTTATTGTTTGAAGAAATCAAAAATAAGTTAATCCACATTAATTTTTACTGAAATTTACTTCAAACATAGTAATATTCACACACGCATAGAAAGGGTTTGCTATGGCAGCGAACATGTTGCTGCCACAGCAAACCTTGTTCGTTGAAATAGGGACAGCGAAAAAGTTCGCTGTGAGATCAAACAAGTTCGCTATGACAGCAAACTCGCATAAATTTTTACTAATGTTTGCTGTCACAGCTAACATGTTCGCTGCCACTGCAAACTTCCTAGCTGTAGTAGCTAATTTTCAGAGATTTCACAGCAAACATCTGTTTACTGCTAGAGCTAACTTCTTTTTTTCCGTGCAGAATTTTAAAAAATAGCGTTTAAACAAAGTTTTGATTAAACATGTTTATAAACATAAAACAAAAATTTAGAGGTGTGCAGAAAGCTTGAAAATCCGAGCCGAACCGCAATTTTTTCGAGCCTAGCCTGAGCTTAGCTCGATCTATCGAGGACTCGAATTTTTCAATCACTCGAGTGAATTCGAACCTATAAATGACTAAAAAAACAAATCAAAAATGAAAAGCTTGAAAATACTCGATTGAACTTTGAGCTTTTTGCACACTCTAAAAAAATATTAATAATCATTATAAAATACAGAATATTTAATCAACAAATATGTACAAAAATAGAAAAAAATGTTATAAAGAAGTTTGATTTGAAAACATTACAATTACTTGGAAAACAAAATAAAATTGGAAAATTGTATTGACTATGATATAATATTTTACATAATTTCAAAAAGTCACTTTTTAAACCAAATTACCGTCAGAGAGGCTATTTTTGCTCATGAAGGGTAAATTCGCTTAACAGATATCTATTTTTAAAAATTTGATTAACATACTTTTTAGACAGAAATATTTAAGACTTACAATTGGTTTGGTTAATATAAATAGTAAACTTTAATTTAAAATTTATTTGTAACAGATTCATTGATAATTTTCAATAAAAATTATATTTAAACCACAAGTTAGTAAGGGTCGGAAATTATATATTTTCAGTGCCAATATTTATTTTCATCGTTTCCCGAAGTTATTTAAAAAGAAATTGAAAAATTGAGCGAAATTAGCCTATTTTGCGGTACCTGTTTATAAAATATATTACTCACTGCTTAATAATAAAGATTATAATTAGGAAATTTTATTTCATTTAAAAGTTTTAAATATAAAATACATTCACAATTTTAATTAGAAAACCAGATGAAAAAATAAAAGTAAATAAGTTCACACATTCTACTTCTGGGCCAAAGTTGAAGTGTTTATATTTACGTCCTTAAAAGATGCGCAATAGGCATAATTTGAGTACATAACAGTGCTGAGTTCGGGGAGTGGGAAATTTCTGGAAAAGTAACAGTATGTGGAGCCGACTGTATTATATTAGTGGATATGGAACAGCTAAATCCATATTAATTCTGAAGCTTTCTGTCATTTTTATACATTTTTAGGGTTTGTTTTAGTTAGTTAGTGAATTAACTCCTTTAATTAATAGATATTTTACTATAAAAATAATAATTTTTGTCTATTAAATTAGTCGTCTCTACTAAAGTTTATGAAATCTTTACTATACTTAATTGGTAAACGACTCGTTGTTTTTAGCTATTAAGAAACTACTAACTTACATTAAGAAAGTATAATTGGAAATTGAGTAAAATGTAAAAAAAGTAATTTAGTAAAACGCGTGACTACTAAAACCAAATTTTTTTTCAACTTTCAAAATTTTTTTTCTGTTTAGAAATTAGGTCCAATTTGATTAGTACATACTAGTTTCGGATAAAGATTACCATTGACTAATCATGATTGGATTATCAATTGTCTGTGTACTAATTTCATTCGTGACTGGAAAATATAACTCGTATGGAATTAATTTAGAGAATTTAAATGAATCCCTTCGAGTTGCAAGCCTAAATATAAATTATGTAAATACATATTCAGATTCAGTCATTTTTATTGGCAATACAAACTCTGATAAAAGTACATTAATTAATTACTTAATTGGCAATAAGCTAAAGGCTGTAAAAAAATCGCCATTTGAACCACTAAAAATAATAAAAGTGAAAAATGAATTTAAAGGACCGGAAATGGGAAGTGGCTCACAATCAAAAAATACAATTCCAACAATATGGACTTCAAAAAAATTAAATGGCTTCACCCTTTGGAATACACCCGATATAGACAACAATGGAGAAGAAATACAAGACATTATTAGGAGTTTTTATTTTTTTAAATTGTTGCAAAAAGTAAAATCTCTAAAAATTATTTTAGTCCTTAACATTAAGGACATTTTAGAAGACGATGCAAAAAATTATTTGTCACTTTTAATAGCCGTGGAAAATATTTTTGGAAGTAAATTCGAAGAATATTTTTCAAGTACTTCAGTAATTTTCACTAAAGTACCAAACACTATTAATGAAATTCCAGTTGATTATAAATACATACAGTACCATTTAGAAAACCATTTTTTAAATGACCCTGGATTGAAATGGTCCCAAGTATCGAAAAATTTTACCCAGTTTTTATTAGATAACAGTGATCGAATTGCCCTCTTAAAAGAAATGTCACATGACGGTGAAATAACTTCTGATATCGATGTTAATATTTTCACGGCCATTAAAACATCAAAAATTATTCCTGGAAGCTCTCTACAAGATTTACGTCCAAGTATTTCAGATTCATTAAAGCTTCACTTGAACTACTCCCAGGAAAAATTACAATTGGAATCAGCAATTAAAGAGATTGCAATTATTCTTACAGAAAAGATCGAAAATTATATGATAGATATAGACAATGTGGCTATTAAATCAAATATGTTACATAAAATAGCTGCGTACTCTTACCAAATGGAAGATGTGCTTCGGGCAATTTTGAATAGTGGAAATAATTTTGAAATTATAATAAAATATCTCTCTCTAATCGATGTGAATATTAAACAAAAAATTGAAGAGCTTAGACTTTTGAAAAATGTTAAACTTATAATGTTTATTGAAAGCACATTAAATATAAATGTAAATAAATCATTAGAGTCCTGTCCATACGACTTTTTTTCTTTATTGTTGAAAGCTGAATCACTGTCTTCCATGATTGTTTTGAAATTAGAACTTTTAATGGCAAAATTAGAAAGGAGGAAATTGACAATTGAAACGAACGAGCTAATCCAAAAGATTTCATTATTAAAGAAAAGGTATACAAGTAATGCATGATAGTTAGATGAATATAGGATTTTATAAAAAAAAGTATAAATTTATTACAAAAATTCAAGTTTCGCTCTTTCTAGCAAGAGAACATTCTTAACTTCATTAATTAGTAGAACTAAAAATTTTAGGAAAATTTTATTTCTAATCTTTTATGATTTTTAATTACCATTCTGTATTATGTATTTTATAATATTAGAAATAAAAATAATAATTTAAAAATAAACAATATCGTTAAATAATTTTAAAAATTACAGAAATTTTAATTTAAAAAATAAAAGTGATTAAAATTCCTTTTTGCAACACTAACTTGTGAAATTGAATTTCACACACTAAAAACAGTGTGTAAAGTACTTCTTTTTATAGCGGTGTGTAAAGTATTACTTTATACCCACCGCTAGCAGTGCGTAAAGTGAATTCCAGTGTGTAAAGTGATTTTCAGTGCATAAAATGATTACTTTACACATTCTTGTGCCTGTTTGATGAAAAACGATAAAATAAAGCTTTTGTAACGATTATACTATTTGAGAAAATAAATAAAAATCGCAACAATACAAAATACAAAAACACTAAGAATTATCAAACAAAGAATTTCAGATAATTAAATAAAAATACAAAATACTCAATAAATAAACACACAAATGATTTACAAAAAGAAATAATTTTTATATTTCCGCCAAAAGTTTAAATATAATAGGCCTGACGTCAGGGATTTATATAAGTATAGAAAATAAAATGACAAACAGACACACAAACATACGCACATTCAAATAACAATATTTAAAAAGAAATCAGTCAAAATAAAATACAATAATAAAATCAAAATAATAAATTAAAAGACAAGATAAATAAAAGGAATAATTCGCAACTCATCACTCGACTAGAATCACTCTCTTTCTTTTATACCATCAGACATAGACATTTTAAATGATAATTTAAAATTTAATTATCAAAATTCATAAATTTAGGCACCTTCAATAACCAGGGCCCCTTTATTAATTATGGTCGTGCACTTACGAGTACCCAACAATTGGCAAAGAATACTCGTTCCGTTGATGAGATTTTAGTTTCCTGACCGGTTCCGACTTCCAAGTTATCATTTTGATTCAATATTATAAATAGTAGTCTTCATTTTATTAAATCCGTATCCAATGGTCATAAACGTCCACACTTTATATTTAACACAAAAAAAACATATTTTATAAGACAAAAAAAATAAACTGAATTTTAAACAAATTTGAATTTAAAGAAAAACTACCTTCCGTGTCCTCGGCCGGCACGTGAGAGCGTAGCCGCTGTTGATCCCGTGTCGATGAATTGCGAAAGTCAATTAATAAATTAATCAATCGCACTTTTCATCGACCCTGCGATTCAACCCGTCAATCCCCACTCCTAGCCGAATATTAGAGGACACGGAAATGATTAAATTTTGGAAATACTTTGAAGTCGGACCGGTAACATTTTCCAGGAGTCAATCTTTCATGAGATTGTATCGCATCACTTTTAAACAACAATTTACAATCACAGTTTTTTATTTTAGCTTCAAGGAAATTTCATTTAACAGTTCCCCCACTACACCTAAACTTACAGTAATATTGGCAATAGTGCTGCAAGTTTAGTTGTTCTAGTGTTGCAAAAAATGTTGTATGACACTCGTGCATAAAAATTATTATACTCGTGTGATTTGCATCACTCGCCTTCGGGTCGTACTGCAAATGTCAAACTCGTAAAATCACTCATTGTACGCACTTGTATCATAAATAACTATTTTTATACAATTTTTTAATTTTAAAAGTAGAACAGTTTCACTAAATATTATAAAGTAATAAGCATTATTGCTTTTATTTCAGGAATTCAGAATAAAAAAAAATGAAAATTAGTATAGTTTAAATTATGTAATTTATATAATAAATCGACGCCTCCCGTTCATATAATGCTTATTAAAAAACGAATGCAAGATGATTCTTATTCACTTGTTGGTGCAAGACAATGCTTATTCGATTTTCCGTGCAATAAAATGCTTATTCGAAATTCTATGCGAAAATGTACATTCTGAAATTAGCTTATTCTATGAATTTAATAAAATTTTCAATTCAGTATAATTTATAATTGCAATTGCTTAAAAAATATTTCTTAATACGTGTGATAGGATCCGTGTTTAAAGTTTCTTATAACAATAGACACGTACTGAAATTCTGAGATATTTTATTGCAATTTAATATTAATAGGAAGATTTAGGGTTACATTTATTGTTCTGTCAGTGGCAATTGTTTTGCACACAATTTTGAATAAGCATTTTATTGCACGGAAAATCGAATAAGCATTGTCATGCACCAAAAAGTGAATAAGAATCATCTTGCATTCGCTTTTCAATAAGCATTATATAAACGGGAGGCGTCGAAATAATAATCATAAATTGCATAAAATTAACTATTGACTTTTACACGGAGAAAATTTATTCCTAAAATTTTACCGAACTTAGTTCGGTAAAACTGGGATGAAGTGTCAAAACTGTAATTTTTCAAGAACAGGACTGTAAAATCAATTGCATTGAAAAATAATGTAAAAAGCATAAACCTTACGATACATGTATTATTAGCGCTTCACTTCCAGTTCAGTAAAACGCAAGGTAAGTGTTCACTATACTTATTTTTATTTAAATTTCAGTGAAACGTAAAGTACAGTGTTTGGTAAAACTTATATTTATTGAATAGTTCGGTAAAACTTGAAGAACAAAAAATAAAAAATATTGTCGTTGCAGTAGATCTATAGTAATGATACCGTAAATGATCTCAATTTACCTACTTTAATCACTACCTAAATCCCCTACAATTGTTTACAAACAAATACTTATTTAATACACCTACCTACAGTATATTCTAAACGCGTACACTAATACATATATTGCACACTTTACATTATTGCTTCAGAAAGTTTCAACTGTCCTTATATATGAATCTCAATTTTATTTCATTGTTAGTAAGAAAGATTCAAACTAATAAACAATAGTTGTACAAAATAATAAAATCATCTATATTAATGAATAATTTCTAACTGTATTTAAGGTCAATTTATGAAATAGCTTTATATTATGTTTTTATAGTTATAAAGACAAATGTTTAAATTTGTATTTTATGCAATAAAACAATAATTTATTATAGTTCTTTTTTTCTTAAATTTTTAACACAGTAAATTGTGAGCTGCTGAAAAGCGTTGCAGGTTAAAGTAACACCAAAAAGATTAAAATAATCCATATTAGTGTTATTGTTACTATAAATGAAATTTTACTTCAAAACAAAATCATGTCACTGATTTGTCAAAATTCACCAAATACAGTTTTACTAAGAACAATAAATCCTGATGTGAGTAAATAAGTAAGCAAGTTAGCAAGGACGTAAAGAAGACGGAAATAAGAAAATAAGGTATCAAGTTAGCAAGTAAGTAAAATACTAAGTAATTAATCAAGTAAGCAAGGAAAAAAAGGAAATAAGCAAGTAAGAAAGTAAGCAAATAATAAAGGAAGGAAGCAAAAAAGAGGTAAATAATGAAGTATGCAAGGAAGAGGAATGAAAATAAGCAATTAAAAAAGTAAACAAGATACAAAAAAGAAATAAGTAAGTAAGCAAGTAAGCAAACAATCATGTAAGTAAGTTAATTACTTCCTTCTTGCTTACTAACTTATTTCTTCTGTCCATTTTCTTTATTTATTTACTTATTTGCTTACTTCTTTACTCACCTTCTTACTTGCTTATTTCCTTCTTGCTTACTTACTTTATTATTTTCTTCTTACTTATTTGTAACCTAATTGTTTGTTTAATTATAATTAATTAATTAATTGAATTTTAATTTAATTAATGATAAAATAATTATTAATTAATTAGTACAAATAAGTTGAAAAAACGAACTATTAATGTTAAATTTTTTTTCTTACTAAGGGGCACTTAAAAAAGTATTTCAATTCTGAAATCTAACACTTCAGGCAAGTCAAGGAAGTTTTATCGAACTATTCCTGTAAACTAACACTCGAATCAAGTCAAGAAAGTTTTACCGAACTATTCCTGAAACGTTAGTGCCCATCAAGGAGGCATTCAAAATAAACGTTAAAATTTTATTTAATTGATATTAAACGTTCAGTTTTAATTTTGTTTTAAGTTTTACAGTTCTAGCTTGTAAAGAATAAAGATATGACATTAAATTTTGAATATTATTACTGAAAAAATAATTAAAAATTACTATTATGCCACTATATCCCAACTTTACTGAAAAATTCAGTAAAATATAAGGGACAAATTTTCTCCGTGTAAATAATTCACATAAGCATGTATGTATATCCTATTCTGTACCGTTATAATAATAATGATATTTTTTATTTTTTTAATTATCCTGTGAGACAATTATATAAGTCAGGATTTAACAATTATTTACTAACATTTTAAACCATGTACCTACAAAGAAACATTTTTTCTCAATTTACAAATGCAGCATACTTTATACAATTTGCTTCCTCTCAAAGCAAGCTTTGTAGTGATGTCGATTTTTAATTTTCTTAAAATAAAATATTTTTACAAATTTGCAAGTGTACTATATATTTTATGCCAAGAAGAATAAATGTCTGAATGTATGTGTGTGTATGTCACCGATTTTTGTGGACAAATTTTCTCTTACATGTTTTGATGGATATTGATAAAATTTTGTAGGTGGGTAGCTCCATGTCTAAAAAATCAAAGTTGTCCCCTTGTTCTTCGAATTTGTTGAAACTTAGAAATTTTGAAGTAGAATACATGACAGTAAAAAGCCTAAATTATATTTTAAAAAATTTTGCATTTATAAGGTTTTAAAATTTTTTTTGAAATGTTGAAAATATAGTATATCTCTAAGGCGCTTTTTACGGTTGCGAGCAAGGACAAAAAATTCAATATCTCCTAAAGTTTCAGTCCCTACATTGATTTTTTTTGAAAATACTCGTGAAATAAGTGGGAATCGAATCATTATTAATAAAAAAAATGTCACTTTTCAAAAAATTGGTTATTTAAAAATTATTTTTTTAATAATTAGTTTAAAAAAATTTTTTTTAAATATTTTCTTAACCCTCGGAAAACACACCTCTTTTTTAGACTATTTTTCAAAGCTTAACCAATTTTAAACTGCTCATCTAATCAAACTAAATAATTTTTTAAAAATATAGTTTAAACTCTGTAGAATAAGTCTGTTTACTTGAAAATCCTTATTAAAAATATTAAAGAAAGATTAAAAACTTTTCGTAAAAAAGCGTGGGGTCAAAGGGACCCCATGTGTTCTCCGAAGGTTAAATTATCTTTAAACAATAGGCATTCCCTGAAAATTTTATTCATTTTCCTTAGAGATATGACATTTTAAAAATTCCAAAAAAATTTTCAAAACCTTGTAAATACAGAATTTTTAAAAATAGAATTTAGGCTTTTTACTGGCATGTATTTCACTTCAAAATTTCTAAGTTTTAACAAAATCGAAGAACTAGGGGACAACTTTGATTTTTTAGGCATGGAGCTACTTAGGTGTATTACGGTCACGAATATCTCAAATCAGACAGAAGAATTTTCAAAAAGAGGATAAACCAAACATCAGTCGGACACTTTTCAATTTTGAATAGCTCTAAAACCGTATAAGATAAAAATATTTTGTTTGTTGCTAATCATTTCTAAGCTTATTATCGCCCTGCCAATGAAGTGGTTAAGGAGCCAACTACTATCTGGTTTATCCAATCTAAGAAAATTTTTTTTAGTAATTTTTAAATTTTTGAAAAAATTGATTTTCTTTCTATTCACCCTAAAAAGTAATCTTGATTTGATGCGGATTCCTCCAAACTGAATGGATATAAAAAATAATATGCTTCACATCAGAGGATTTTCCTCTCTCATGTTATTTGCCAATTATGGTTATGAACTATTAAAAAATGTATTTTATTTATACACTGAATTAAAATTTTTTAATTAAATAAATATAATAATATTTTATCAATATTTATAAAATTAATCGATGTTTTTATTTTTCCAAAAAATTCAAATTTTGTATTTTTTGAATTTTTATCTTAAACCTTTTAAAATAGTTATCCTAAAATAAAAACTTTAAAGAATTAATATAAATGTAATATTATTTATATTAATTAATATTAATATAATTGAGGAAGCTAAAAGATTATTATAACTACACGGAAAAAATTAGTTGCTGAAATTTTCCTCGACTTTGTAGAAGACTTTCGGATGTAGTCGAAAGTATTTAAATTTTTAAATCACTCTGTTTTAAAAATTATATTGAAAGATCGAAGAAAAAATGTACTACATTCGAAGAGAATTTAGAAAAAGGATTTGAAACTTTCAGCGACAGTCGAGGAAAATGAAAACACAGCCAGCGCGAACGATTCAGCGACAGTCGAGGAAAAAGTCGTCGGCGCGATGCTTCTGCACATCACTCACATATTAAAATTTTTCTGTACCGTGTATTTCACACATGATATGCTTTAAATTTTAGGTTAACTTTAAAGTGCAATTGAGACACGACGTGTGTCAAAACAAATACATATGTTATAAATTTTTCTAGATATTAGTAAATTAAGTCCATTAATTTAGTGTTATTAAACATTTATAAAATGCCGATGTGTAAAAAGAATCAAGAAGAAAGATTCATATTGTATTTGCAGGTTAGATGTGCTGAAATCTATTGCGGCGGAGACTTTTTTGAAAGAAAACGCCTGAAAAATAGTAAATTAATCACAATACAAATTCTTCATAATTTTAAGGTTTTTATGATGCCAGGAAGCTGAGAATAAATTCGTGAGACAAAATTCTAGACAATACTTTTGAAATAAAATATAAAGTAATGTAACAATTATTTAAATCTTTGTAAATCACAACTTTTAAAAATTATTATCAAAGTGTAAGTTTGTATTTAAATGCTTAAAAATAATATTTATAATATTAAATGTGAAAGAAGCTATCGATTTTCCGAACTATTGTTGTCCCACAATACTACCGATTTTTTCTGAGTTTTTTGATAATTTTGAAAATAATTTTCAGATCAAGCAGCCCGAGTCGAAATTTAGACTCTATTTTAACCCCTTGACTGTCGTGGACGCATATATGCGCGGATTTAAAACTGGCCAAAAGTGCTCTTGACGCATACACGGAAAAAATTAGTTGCTGAAATTTTCCTCGACTTTGTAGAAGACTTTCGGATGTAGTCGAAAGTATTTAAATTTTTAAATCACTCTGTTTTAAAAATTATATTGAAAGATCGAAGAAAAAATGTACTACATTCGAAGAGAATTTAGAAAAAGGATTTGAAACTTTCAGCGACAGTCGAGGAAAATGAAAACACAGCCAGCGCGAACGATTCAGCGACAGTCGAGGAAAATGAAATCACAGCCAGCGCGAACGATTCAGCGACAGTCGAGGAAAATGAAAACACAGCCAGTGCGAACGATTCGGCGACAGTCGAGGAAAAAAGACGTGTCCAAATTTTCTTCTACAGTATTCTAAACTTTCAACGATAGTCGCGGAAAATGAAAAATTCTGCGGACCAGTAAAAAAAATTCTTTCAGTTCTTATTTATTTCATTCCTTTTATGCCTTATATTTAATTACAATCCTACATTTATACATAATCACGACACTCATCACATGTAATTTGACACTATTTAATCACTAATAACCTGCCTAAAACTAAATAGCTAACACCAATACGCATATTATCCTACACTTTCGTTGTTTCGCACGCTATATAAATCTACTTTTTCATCGTCCTTATATACTAAATGGAACCTTTCTTTACCGCTTGTGAGAAAAAGTGCAATATTTTGAAAATTAAAAATCTCAAATATTTCTCTTCAACATATTTTAGAATTTTAAAGAGTATTTCAGTATACGTTAAGGACTATTTTACAATTATTTTTAATTTATTAAATGTATAGAAAAATGATAATATTTAATTAAAATAATAACTAAGGCAATAAAATTATTTTCTGTTCATTATTCTAAAAACTTATTTAACGATTAATAATTATATTTTATATATACATATAAAAAGATTTTAATCCTCCAATATATAATTCACAAACACTGTAGACAAGAATTTGTAAATGAACGGTATTAAATTGACTGCAGATCGCGTTTATCGCCTGAGAGTATGCGCATCTTTTCTGCGCACCGTTTTCCTCGACTCGTCGACGAAACTTTGTATCAAAGTGTTACAATAATTCCACGACTTTTTTCCGCTACTAGGTTTATAAAAAGTCCTCGACTTTTTTAGAGAATTTCTGCTAAAATCATACAGTATTTCTATAAGTTTATAAAGTATTTTTTCATATCCGAGAGTCTTCGAGTAGTAGCTGAAAACTTCAGCGACTAATTTTTTCCGTGCAGTGGTATCAATTTAACACACCTAGATATTATTTTAACACTACTCTATGTTAAAACGACACCACTATCTACATCACCAATTTCAAATAACACGCAACATATTTAACACCTACTTTTTTCTGTGTGGACGTCCGCATGAAAAGGGAACACAACTCTTACGAAAAAGTATGACATGTAATTTACAACACGAATAACTGTTGTAATTTACGTGACGTTTTTTCGCGACGCTACGAGAAAAAACATTATAAATGTCGACCTCAAAAACTCAAAAAAATTGATCAGATTCGCTTGAACCTCAGTAATGTCGGTGAATTTTTAAATAAAAGCAATTCGATGAAAACTTGCATCTCGGGAGTTTTGGAGATCGCTGAATAAAAATTTCAAATTAGAATTAAAGAGTTCAAAATGTCACACTCAATATGGCGGTTAATTTTTAAATTTATATTGTCTAAAATTGGTTCAAAAATTTATTAAAAGATGACTGTTAAATAATATTTATGAATCACTACTAGAGGTGTGCAAAAAGCCCGAAAAGCCAGTTCCGGTAAGACATTTGGGTACCCAAAAATTTTGAGAACCCAAACGAATTTGAGTACACATCTTCAATAATTTTTCGAATATTTGTGATTATGTATTTTTTCGACCTTAAATATTTTCAAGCTTTATAAATTAGAAAATTCGGATTTTTCAAGTATTGAGTATAACCGAAGTTTTCAAAAACCTGAATGTAGTCGGATACCGAAAATTTCAAAAACTCAAATGAAGTCGGGTACTCGAAGAATTTCGGTTATGTTAACAAGCTTGACCCGGCCCGAACCCAAAGCTGACTAAGTTCGACCCGAAAAGTGAAAAGCCTGAAATTACCCGATCGGGATTCGGGTTTCAGGCCTTTTGCACACCTCTAATCACTACCTTTAATAAATGTTAAATTCCCTTCAGACAATTTATGACTAACGAACTGGAATTTATCAACTCCATTTTATTTTTTATTTTATAACCGTGCAAAAAAAGATGTTTAAAGCGAATAAAATTTGATCAGAAAAGTGGAAAGTACATAAGGGCAATTTTCCTGAATGCGCGACTAACAAATATAACATTCACGGGTTGAACCGTTTCTTGTTTGCAGGACAGATTTGGATTGTAAAGTGGAGGAAGAAGTTTTTTCCTGCTTTCACTCTTACACCCTCAACCCCTTCCCGTTCATCGTTCCCTTCATCCCCCTCCTATTTCCTCTTTTAGACTGCATACCCCGTGTCTCGCAAAGTTTACATTTAAATTTACAATCTCTTGGCGCTACTTCTGCAAAGTGCTTTTGGTAAATTGATTTGCAGTATAACTCTCGTCTTTGCAGAATTTCTAGACAAGTAGAAGAAATAGAGTGGAGGAGTGGAATAGTTGGGAGGGGACAGGAAAGGAAAGAGGATGTTCAAGTTAAAGAAGGAAGGGAGAAGGGTTAAAGGAAATGTAAAATACGAGTTGATCTGTCGTGGTAAGCAATTTCTGCCTGACTGCATCATCTCCACAGACATTTTCACCTTTTCTAACTTCATATTCCGAATCTATGTATACAAACATCACGCCGAGCTGATGATAAAATGCAATATCTTCCAAATATTAAAGAGATATACTATTATTTTTTAAACATAAAACATAACGTTGAACAAATAATAATCCGATAATAATATATAAAAATGCAAGAGACTAAAAGGCTACCATTTATTTACGGTGAGTTTTGTGACACGAGCGATACAAAAATCTGCGTCAATATATTAGCTGCATTTATTTACATGTTGCTTACGATACCTCTTATTCTAAAGTGTCGATTTCAGATAGCAGACGACAAGAGAGTTGTCATGAAGGAAAATAGGGTCTATTTTTTCCCTAGGGAAAAAACGCATGAGACCGTGCGTATTTTTTCCATTGGGAACAAATGGTCGACATTTTCATTCAATCGGACAAATGAATGGCTTTCACTCCTTGTCAGCTGCTTTCTAAAAGCGCCTTCTTTGTGTCTCTGGAATAAAAAATATTATTTCTTGTATTCAAAGTGAAATAAATTCTACTGGTCGAGACGCAAAATGATTCAAAGATCAGACTAGGATATTTTTATAGGATTTTCATCGCTAAACACGAATCTGACTTAAAATAGTATTCATCACGTCGAGATTTTGAGAAAAGTGGCCTCAAAGTCTCAAAAACTAATTAGGCTTAAATTAAAACTTGAACTGTCAACTAAATCAAAATTTCTAAACTACAAAATTTTAGTCTAATTCGTCAATTTTCAAAATTTTATATCCGCCATTTTTTATTTTTTTGATAACGACCATAGATTTATTTAACAACATTCAGCAACCTCAAAAACATCAGAGTAAAAAGTAAATCTTATTTTAAGGACGAGCTAAAATTAAACTTAACATAACATAATTAGAAAGTACTTTTAAAAAGCCTTTATGCACTGCTTGCAAATAGAGTAAGCACACATAAAAAAGTTATGCTACATACAAATTTTGGATTGATTCACGGTTTTCATATTTTCATATTTTGACAATGTCAGAAAACCTAGTAAATCATAACAGGAAAACTAGTTTAAATTTGAAAATTTTTATATTTTGATTATGGTCATAATAGAAACTAGGGCGAATAAAAACAAATTTTTCATACCTTAGGCACAAAATAGGCGCTTTTAGATAGCAGCCGACAGGAACTAAAAGCTATTCATTTGTCAACTTGAATGAAAATGGCGACTTTTTTTTCCCATGGGCAAAAAAACAGCTATGGTCCCATGCGTTATTTTGCTCATGGGAAAAAAAGGCCGCTATTTTCATGCAAGTCGAACAAGTGAATGACTTTTACTCCCTGTCGTCTGCTATCTGAAATCGCCACTTTTGGGCCTTTGGAATAAAAAATATCGTAAGTAACACGGGACTTAAAGGCTGCCAATTTATTTACGATGATTTTTGTGCCACTCGTTACGGTCTCAGGGCGCCTACGGCGCCCTCGACCTCCACTCGTGTCACAAAAATCACCGTAAATAAATGGCTACCTTTACGTACCTTGTTGCTTAATATACTATTAAACCCTCCAATTTTTTTTATTTTTGACCATGACCAAAGTCTACCAAATCATTTCAACGATAAAAATAGTGTAAAATCTGAAAATTTATATATTTTAATTAATTATTTTGAATTTTGAATTGTTTTGAACGCCCCGCGTCATTTGCACTGTTTTTCAGTAAAAGATATTGATTTTCTATTGTGCAAATTTCTTCAGCTGCTGAAAATTTTGAAAAACACAAATTTACGCGATAATAAATTAAGTTATTTTGTAATTGAAAAAAACCTATTGTTAATAAATTTTGCAGATTTATTTATTTGATTAAAGTTATTTATTTTTAGTATTTGGTTACTAAAACAGATGCAAAAAATTAAAAAGTGTTATGCGCTGGCGGTAGACATGTAGGTCGTCAGCAAAACTTCGATTATTTTTTTTCTAATTTTCTAATGAAACTTGAATGAGCTTTGTAAAATGTTGAAAACATTGTTTATTTTACAAATAAGATAATAATTTTGCAATAGCAATTCGTAAATTTTAACCAAATTTTTTTTATTACATCAATTAAAACTCCAATATTTATGGTTTACGAAAATTCAAGTATCATTAAAATCCATTAATTCTATCAAAAAATATGAATTTTTCAATTAAACAGTGTAAAAAACTTCAATTGCTTCTAACAAAGCCAAATTTAATTTTTTTTAATCCTTCTAACAGGTAAATATACTTATACACTGAAAAAATATCAGAAAAATTTGATTTATTGCGCAACTTTTTCCTAGAAACACCTATACTTCATCTTTTATTGTTCAGTTGCTGTGTTAACTTAAAAAAATTTTGCAAACGGTCCGGTTTGCTCCACCCCCTGCGGTAAAGTACAAGTACCGGACTGTTTGTTTTTTTTATTTATAATATTGCATTTACATAATCTACAATAATAAAAAACATAAAGAATCATGTAAACAATGGTTGTCGTAATGATAATAATAATTCGGGATTGAATTTTAATTAAATAAATATTTTTTTAATAAAAAAATAAAAATGTTTGTCATTATATATATTTAAATATCGTGAATATAACGATAATATTCTTTGTTGGTTTTTATTTAAAAATTAAAAAATTAATTAAAGAATTTATCTCAAAAAATTTGTTCTTGTAAGAAATCAGTGTAAAATTTCAAAAGTTCTACAATGTTATTGAATAAAGTAAAATTTTAATGTTTTGCATATTTAGTTACAAATGCTTTTAAAATGGCTAAGAAATTTAACACAGTATGAACAATATAAAGTGCGACGAAATAATTAAAATAACACTAAGTGCATTTTAGTGAAAAAAATTAAAAATTTGTACTTTGGTACAACAAACGAAAATTCTCCTATGTTTATTAGAGTACAAGGACAAATATTTGGTAAAAAACTTGCTTTTTTTTAAACACAAATTGAACTTGGTTCAATTCTGTACGCATGGAAGTGATCGTCAAAGTACAATTGATTCAAAGGTTGAAGAAGTAAGTAAATTTCTTCGCCTTTGAAAAATATTTGTTTTATTTTTCCAACATTAATTGTGACATTTACGATTTCAGTAACATAATTATCTTATTTATATTATAAACGATTTCTCTGTACTTTAAACATCAGCTTCAAAAATTCTATCGTTTCGGTTCATATCGGGGAAGTAGAATTGTTTAAAATGTAAATCAATTTCTTCTGAATTGAAGGGCTACATAAAATAAGGGGAAGAACGCGAGACTTGGAAGGGATAATTTATTTGCGCTATTTATTGTTATTTATCATTTTTAGGCTCGCTGAATGTTTCTAATTGAATGTGAGGTCGTTATTAAAAAATTCAAAATGGCGACAATAAAAAATTTTAAAAATTTTTGGTTTTGACTAAAACTTGATATTTGGGAGTTTTTGAGGTCGCTAATTAATACGAATTTTGAAACCGTAATTATAAAAATTTTTTAATATTGACTTAAGATTCGTAATCATCGACCTCAAAAATCCCCAATGGCGCATCTAATATGGCGGACGCAACTTTGAAAAAAAAAATTTCACGGCGTTTCCAAGTTTTACCACGTGGAGGTGTATGAAGCGATGAGTCTTATTTTTTTGTTTTTAATTTAAAAAATATTTTTTTAATTTTCAATTTTTCAAAATTTTTTTGTAAGAAATTTAAAACCATGGTTTTGTTTATAGCAAGCTTCGTGACTTTCTTTTGGGTAAAAACAACACGAGATCCTATTGCAATTTTTTGAATTTGTATTTTATATAAAGTTTCTTCATTCTTCAATTGTGTTCCATATCGATATTCATTTGTTTTTTCCCACCATTCAAATAGTCAAGTACACTGCTTTAATTCCATCTCTATCCTATTCTTTTTCTATACAAAACATAACTTATAGTTCTACACTGGTATTTAGCATACAAGTAAATAAAATCAATTTTAATAAATGAACAACATAATTTTCGAATTACTACATAGAAAATGAACGCTTCTATAACGAACAATGTTGATTTATTACTCTAAGGTGACAAAAAACAATTGAATAGCGAACCAAGTTTCAAATTTTCGATTCCGCCATCTTCAAATCAAAGTTTCTCTATTTTACATTTTGAAAGTACAACTATTTTTCCCACCAATAGCATATTTTAGAAAGGTTTCAAAAATTAGTTCTAAAAAAATATTTTAAAAAAATCAGTGATTTTTTAGGTGTTTTTTCAAAAAAATCCGCCATATTGGATTTTGTGTTGATCGAATCGCTATTTTGACCCCAGAATCTTGAAGAGCGACCCCCAAAACCCCCTACACCTTATTGCTGCTATAATTCATTACCTGAAAATACTTTGAATCGTGTGTTATTGAAATTTAAGTTAAAATGATGGTCATTTGGGCGTTAATGGGTTAATAACGACCTTACAATCAATCAGCAACATTCAGCGTGCCCAATAATGATAAATAACAATAAATAGCGAGAATAAAATTAATAAGTTAGAGTGCCATAGTGTAACGCTTTATGAGTACAAGTAAAGCGCGCGTTTCGTTTCGAAAAGTCGTCGGCGCGATGCTTCTGCACATCACTCACATATTAAAATTTTTCTGTACCGTGTATTTCACACATGATATGCTTTAAATTTTAGGTTAACTTTAAAGTGCAATTGAGACACGACGTGTGTCAAAACAAATACATATGTTATAAATTTTTCTAGATATTAGTAAATTAAGTCCATTAATTTAGTGTTATTAAACATTTATAAAATGCCGATGTGTAAAAAGAATCAAGAAGAAAGATTCATATTGTATTTGCAGGTTAGATGTGCTGAAATCTATTGCGGCGGAGACTTTTTTGAAAGAAAACGCCTGAAAAATAGTAAATTAATCACAATACAAATTCTTCATAATTTTAAGGTTTTTATGATGCCAGGAAGCTGAGAATAAATTCGTGAGACAAAATTCTAGACAATACTTTTGAAATAAAATATAAAGTAATGTAACAATTATTTAAATCTTTGTAAATCACAACTTTTAAAAATTATTATCAAAGTGTAAGTTTGTATTTAAATGCTTAAAAATAATATTTATAATATTAAATGTGAAAGAAGCTATCGATTTTCCGAACTATTGTTGTCCCACAATACTACCGATTTTTTCTGAGTTTTTTGATAATTTTGAAAATAATTTTCAGATCAAGCAGCCCGAGTCGAAATTTAGACTCTATTTTAACCCCTTGACTGTCGTGGACGCATATATGCGCGGATTTAAAACTGGCCAAAAGTGCTCTTGACGCATACACGGAAAAAATTAGTTGCTGAAATTTTCCTCGACTTTGTAGAAGACTTTCGGATGTAGTCGAAAGTATTTAAATTTTTAAATCACTCTGTTTTAAAAATTATATTGAAAGATCGAAGAAAAAATGTACTACATTCGAAGAGAATTTAGAAAAAGGATTTGAAACTTTCAGCGACAGTCGAGGAAAATGAAAACACAGCCAGCGCGAACGATTCAGCGACAGTCGAGGAAAATGAAATCACAGGCAGCGCGATCTTTTCAGCGACAGTCGAGGAAAATGAAAACACAGCCAGTGCGAACGATTCGGCGACAGTCGAGGAAAAAAGACGTGTCCAAATTTTCTTCTACAGTATTCTAAACTTTCAACGATAGTCGCGGAAAATGAAAAATTCTGCGGACCAGTAAAAAAAATTCTTTCAGTTCTTATTTATTTCATTCCTTTTATGCCTTATATTTAATTACAATCCTACATTTATACATAATCACGACACTCATCACATGTAATTTGACACTATTTAATCACTAATAACCTGCCTAAAACTAAATAGCTAACACCAATACGCATATTATCCTACACTTTCGTTGTTTCGCACGCTATATAAATCTACTTTTTCATCGTCCTTATATACTAAATGGAACCTTTCTTTACCGCTTGTGAGAAAAAGTGCAATATTTTGAAAATTAAAAATCTCAAATATTTCTCTTCAACATATTTTAGAATTTTAAAGAGTATTTCAGTATACGTTAAGGACTATTTTACAATTATTTTTAATTTATTAAATGTATAGAAAAATGATAATATTTAATTAAAATAATAACTAAGGCAATAAAATTATTTTCTGTTCATTATTCTAAAAACTTATTTAACGATTAATAATTATATTTTATATATACATATAAAAAGATTTTAATCCTCCAATATATAATTCACAAACACTGTAGACAAGAATTTGTAAATGAACGGTATTAAATTGACTGCAGATCGCGTTTATCGCCTGAGAGTATGCGCATCTTTTCTGCGCACCGTTTTCCTCGACTCGTCGACGAAACTTTGTATCAAAGTGTTACAATAATTCCACGACTTTTTTCCGCTACTAGGTTTATAAAAAGTCCTCGACTTTTTTAGAGAATTTCTGCTAAAATCATAGAGTATTTCTATAAGTTTATAAAGTATTTTTTCATATCCGAGAGTCTTCGAGTAGTAGCTGAAAACTTCAGCGACTAATTTTTTCCGTGTATATGCGCAACTTAAAAAAGGTGGTTTAAAACTTCTTAAAAATCGCTGAAACTGGTTACTCGGGGGTTTATGGGGTCGCTGAACACGAATCCGGCGTTAGTTTTTCAAAATTCAAAATGGCGGATCCAATATGGTCGACATCATTCCCAAAAATTGATCCGATTTGCCTGAAAATCTCTACTCGGGAGGTTTTCGGGTTTGCTGATTACGAATTCGAGGTCGGTTTTTCAAAATTCAAAATGTCGGATCCAATATGGCGGAAAATTTTTAAAACTGATCGGATTCGCTTGAAAGTGGTTACGCGGGGGTTTTGGGGGTCGTTGAACACGAATCTGGCGTTAGTTTTTCAAAATGCAAAATGGCGGATCTAATATGGCAAACATTATTTTGAAAAATTGATCCAATTTACCTGAAAATCTTTATTCGGGGTGTTTTCGGGGTTACTGATTACAAATCCGAGGTTTGTTTTTCAAAATTCAAAATGGTGACTTCGATGTGATAGAATCATGGAGCAAAATTGTATGGATTTGCTTGGAACTGACTGCTCATCAGTTTTTAGCCTTTCTGATTAAAAATCTCAATTTACATTATCAAAATTGAAAATTAAGCTGATACCCAATAAATTGAGTATCAATTTTAATTAAAATTTAAATTATATTATTTCTAGCCAATCCGCCTATTTTTAGTAATTTTGAACCGCCATTTTGAATTTTAAAAAACGAACGGCGAATTTGTAATCAGCGACCCCGAAACCCCCCGAGTAACCACACTGAAAGAAAGGCTTTGGAAAGAACAGACAAACGTGTATGTTTGGTGGTTTTGGTTCGAACTAGCAATCCATATAGGTTATGTTACACATTGGTGTGTTGACGTTGGCATATGTATGTGTAACGCTCCGATTAGTATAGCTGAACTACCTATAATTTATGTCAGTAGCCGGTATCAGGTTATTACCTATTCCTTATGGGAAAACTAGACATAATTCTAGCTGTACCAGCGAATTATTTCTTTCAGTGCATTTTCAAGCGAATCCGATTAGTTTTAAAAAATTGTTCGCCATATTTAATCCGCCATTTTGAATTTTAAAAAACTAACGCCAGATTTGTGTTCAGCGACCCCGAAAACCCCCGAGTAATTAAAAACTAATTTTTGTTCGTGTTGAAAAAAGGTTATTCTGTTAAGGTTACATGTAAGATTTAATTTGATTTTTGAATAAATATGTGAGTTTAATACCAAATGTTTTATGTATCAGATTAATAAACCTTGTTTTTTTTAATAAATAAAACGTTTTTATTCTATAGCACATGCACTTTAAAGAAAGCACTTTTTCTAAATTTGAAAACCTTCAATTTAAAACTTCTAATAAATAATCAATGTGAAATATTATTTTTTTATATTTCATATAGATTATTTAATAGAAATATTGAAATTGAAGTTTTACAAATTTTTAAAAAGCCCATGAGCATATAGAGATTTATTTAAGATATACGGAAACGTTTTGTGGCATAATAGAAATTATTAACCACTACAGTTCCCATTAAAAATAATGTTATTTACTTCAAAATTAATGTAAAACATTACCTTAGACATAATATATTTCCTCTTTTGTAAAACTACGCATATTACATAATAAGGGCAGAAAGTTGGGGAGGGTGTGGCAAGGATAGTTAGGTAAGACATTTTCGGATCTAGCGGTCAAAATTAAATATTTAGCAGGAAACAGCATTATTTTGATGTATATTGTAATCTCTACGAGATACGAATCAAAAAGTAAACAAAAATGTTTAACTATTCTTGCCCTAGTACCGGGACCAGAATAGTTACAAGAATCAGCATGTTAAAAATGTTATAGAACATCAGTAATTTTTCATTATCTTCGTTTTATTGTATTTAGACTATTCAATATTGATGTCTGAAATATTAACAATATGTTTTGAATATTTTCTAAATTTCAATTATTGCATTAAAATTCGTCTGAACTAGAATCTCAGTTTTAACCAATTTTCTTACAGACAACTACTACTTTCTTGGTCAATAAGATTTGTTTTCCGTATAAAATTACGCATAACTATGTATATATATATATATATATATATATATATATAAACCTAAAAAAACAATGTAATTAGGGTCAAATGGGATAAATCGAAACAGTAGTTATTTCAGATAAATAGAAAATTTTAAAAATAAATACGACCTTAAGCTTTCAACCTTATATCACCTCCAACAGGTTCCAATCAATTTCCGTTTTTCCGTTCATCAATTAGCAGCAGTATATACAATAGTTATTTTCGTATCAAGGTCGCAATAACCTATTAAGCGCCCATGATGCTAACATAATTTTTTTGTCCAAACTTCATGGAAAGTATGACATTCAGGGCACGAACGATTAAACGCTCATATTAGTTAAAAATTAAACTGTATGTACAAAACAATGTACTCTGGAAATATAGTATTTATTTATTTAGAACGTAGTAATTAATAATTAAAAAAACTGAAACAAAAACGTTCAAGATTCATAATTTTTACAACCGAAATTCGTACTTTACATATGTGTATACGAAACCAGGTATTTTACGTCAAAAATATTTCCTATTACATAAATAATTAAAAATCAAAGAATGTGACATCCTTTGACTTTTTTACTTGCATTTGAAACAAACTAAACTAAAAATTTATACTAAAATTTATAATTACCTCTTATAAATACTATAACAAGAATCATTTTCGATTTTACCAGTTTGCAAACTTTAATTAAAAGTAGAAGACTGTTTCCATTTGCCCCTAAAAATTACGTTGACATTTTAGAAAAACAGATGTTTTTTGAAAAAAAAAACTCCTAACTTCGCGAATGGTAGCTATACTATTTTTCTTTATGTCGACGTCCACATGAAAAGGGGCCATTTGAGTTGTCCTACACCTTTTTTGATTTAAAATTCGCTCAGTTACAGAATTTCAAAGTTTAGAGTTCAAAAACCCTCATTTCGTGAAAAACGGAATTAAAGATTGCAATACCAATTATTTATTATATTTCTGGTTCTTCTTGAATGTTATTCAGATAAGAAATGTTTACAGTCCAGGGCACCTTAAGGATGAAAAACCAATAGGTTTTAAATCTTTTTCCCTCCATTTTGAAAATACAGAATACTTTTTATTTTTACAGTCTGACCACAAAAAAATATATATATTAAAAAATCTAAAAAAAAATTTTTAAATAAAATTTTAAAAAAAATTGAACAAGTGCGAGTTTAACTCGCACTGCAATGGCGGGTTCCGTTCACAAATATTAAAACAATACTTGAAACATTTATCAATAAATGGTAGAATTAAAATAAACAATTAAAAAAATATATTAAAACCATTTGATAAAAAAAATTAAAGTATTGTATATTTAATATTTTAAACAATGATAAGTAGAGGAACTAATTGTGCAAATTTTGTTTCTCTACTTATTATTGTTTACAATATTAGATATACAATACTTTAATTTTTTTTAATTATTTCTTTTATCAAATGATTTTAATATATTTTTTAAATTGTTTATTTTAATTCTACCATTTATTGATGAATGTTTCAAGTATTGTTTTAATATTTGTGTACGGAACCCGCCATTGCAGTGCGAGTTCAACTCGTACTTGTCCAATTTTTTTTAAATTGGTATACTTAAGGTTCGGTTACACCTCTGCAGGGTGCCTGCCTGCGCAGGCAGGAGCAACGAGAGTAAGGGAGAAGTTTGAAGTCACTGACTCTCTTACTCTTGTACGTTACCATGACAACCTGCAAACAAGCAGGCTACCTGCAGAGGTGTAACCGCACCTTTACGTAATTTTGTGCCCTGATTATGAAAATCATAGTGAAAATTGGTGACTTAAGAAGGGAGTCAAATTGACTTTCTAGTTGGAACTAGAAGATACTTAACCCATATTTGAATCCCTTTCAACGTATTCCTTTAAAAAAGCCCTTTTAAAAGGGCTTTTTCCGGTTGAGAGAACGGAACACCATGGACCCAGCCATTCTTTTTATACTTCTCAAAACCCTCCTTTCATTCACATAACCTATCTTTTTAACCTCTTTCCAATCCCTTCCTTTTAACTCTCTTTTAAACCTCTGTTCTCTTTTAAGAACTTTTTTTATTCTTCTAAACCCTCTTTTAACATTTTGTTCACTTTTTAGAACTCTTTTCATTCTTCTAAATCCTCTTTGGAAAATTTTTCTAATTTTTTATATAGTTATATTAAAAATTTATTAAGTATTTTATTAAATATATGCTATGATTTTTTAAAAACGTATAAAAAGAATTAATTTATATTAAAATCATTAATAATTAAAATAATTTTCTTTGACCTCTTTATTGTTCTGCCTTAAACCAATATTCATTTAGCCATCAACGAAATTACCGAAATACAAACAAATTTTTCTAAAAGCTTTGTCATTTTAATTAATTGATTCTGCGATGTTACAATTTGCTTATCAATGTGATTAGTCCCATGAATTAATCTTAAAAACTGTCCATTAAAATTTTTAATCTATAGCACATGCGCTTTAAAGCGCGCACTTTTTCAAAATTTGAAAAACTTTAATTTAAAAATTCTAATAAATAATCAATGTAAAATATTATTTTTCATAACGCGGTGCAAAAAGGCCACTTTTTTGCACTTGTATGAAAAATATCGTTTTTTCAAAAAAAAAGTGCTTATTTAAAAATTGACAACTGCTCGCACTCGTCACGAAATATACTATTTTTATATTTTATATTAATTATTTAGGAGAAATATTTAAACTGATTTTTTCCAAATTTTGAAAAAGTGCATGCTTCAAAGCGCATGTGCTATAGAATAGGAAGCTAAACTAGACGATTTACAATGCCTAAAGGAGATTAAAATTTGACCCTCTTATGAGCATCAATCCCTGCAGATTTGTATTTTTCCGCAAATTTAGAGGTTTGAAAGAGAGTCTCACTTCCATGCTAACTAAACCTCCTTTGACTCTCCCAAAGTCTGAAAAATAGAAGGTAAGAGGGTCTAAGTTTCGACTCGGGACGCGAACCCTTGCTCCTTTTCTGTCTTCTTGCTTTTTTTACGTAGACAGAGAGTCAAATTGACTTTCTAGTTGGAATTAGAAGATACCTAACCAACATCCGATCCCCTTTCAACGTGTCCTTTTAAAATAATCATTTTTAAAGTGCCCGAGGAGACGGAACGCACAGTTTTATTAGAATTCATGTTTTAGACAATTTTATGGTATTTTATTGTTTTTTGCAATTTTCTCGAGAAAATAGTGATGCACTTCAAGACAAGATTATCTTGAACTTGCTTCATATTGCTTAAAGTAACCAGAATCTTCAAATCCCAAGATTCTTGGATATTCAATTGTTTAAACATTGACAATTCTTGGTAAGTCTTGATTGGTTAAAATGTGAGAGGTTTAATGAAAATGGAAGTTGAAAAAATCTCAGAAAAACAAGCATTGAATTCTAAAATGATGAGAAGGAGCGCACCCGCAGAAGATGAAAAGTATGATAAGTTGATTGAATTTTTAAAAATTATTTTTTACTATCAGCAATATAGCAAACAGCTCCAAACGAATTAAAAGGCATGACCGAAATGCAGTACTAGACTCGGTATTTAAATATGAAACTAATGCACAAGGAGAGAAATTTGCGAGATGCAAAAATTGTTCATCTACAAATAATAATCAGGAAAAAATAATAAAATCCGCAGCCAAGTTATATACATTTTTGTTATAATTTTGGTGCTCATTTCATTCGTTTTCGTAAATCTTGTTGTGTTTATTTAATAAACACTTTGCTTCCTCATAGGGATGTTAATAACAATACACGGAAAAACTTTCTTCAAGAGTCATTACTAAACTTATTCAAGAACTCAGGATATGGAAATAATACAAGAAATGCTACAAAACCATAGATTGAAACATTATTTTAAGCTGTTCGGGGATAACTGTAGTAAATTTCTGGACTACTTGTTGAATTTTCTTGAAAAAGTCTTGAACTGGTTTAAGAATAGAAAAATGTAAAAGTAGCGAAAAAAATTTGCCCGCCTGAGTAGTCGAACTTGAGACCTCGAGACTCAAGATCGCTCCGCCTTATGCCACTCGGCTGCAGGGACGCGTTACGATACTTTAGTTTTAGATCGTTTTAAAGCGTTTAAAGCCAAGTGGCGCTGTATACCTATTGGTTACACTTCGTCTTCTTTCTTAAATAGTTCGAGACTTTTTCAGCGCGCAGTGACTGAAGAACTCAGTCGCAGCGTCAAGAACAATTATTTCTAAGCCATTAGAAAAACACCTGAAAATTCTTTAATGAATATTGAACTTTTCTAAAACAAGTTCTAAATTTTTCCCATATCCTGAGTTCTTGAATAAATTTAGTAATGACTCTTGAAAAAAGTTTTTCCGTGTAAAGTTTAAATTTTGAACAATTATTCTTAAGTGCTGCAATATTTTTTCCTCTTTATTTAATACTTCCATATAAAAATTTTTTTTTTCACAATTTCTGTTATTTAAAATATCAATAACTTCTTTATTTCTAATCAAATTAGCTTCAAACATAGGTCAACCGAAGCGATTTTTAATGCTCTACAAGTTGATAACTATAATTTCAAAGTTATTTCTACATTTTTTAACAAAATTTTCAAAAAAGTCTTATTTTCCAAAATTTTTGATTTTTAAAAGTTGAATATCTCTGGTGAATATAAACGAAAAATGTTCATTGAGGGCTCAAAAGATGCGTCTAAAAAAACTCTACAAAATTAGAGAAAAACATGTGTAGGTGTCCTAACATTTTTTTTAAGTTATGAGCAAAAAACGTTTTTTTTTTTTGAAAAAATAGAAATAAAAAAAAATAGTTAAACTTTATTAATCTATCTCAAGGCAGGGGAGACCGGGACGTAATGGATCACTTGAATTTATTCAAAAGTGGTAAATCATAGTAATTTCAGTTTTTGATCAAAATAATGTACTTGGCATACTGTTACTTTGTACCAAGTTTCATTGTTATTCATTTATTATTGTTAAAAATATGTAATGGTAGAAAAAGTGATTTTGACGTTTGAAAGTAAATTTTTGAAATTTTTTATTTTTTGTTAAATTTTTTTCAAAATTACTTGTGAAAAATTTTTGTATATCAGGTGAATAACAAAATTTTCAACAAACACCTCCGGGGCGTAATGAATCACTTTGCTTATTCTATTAAGAAAAACCTATTATATTTAAAATATTAATAAAATAATCGTGTTAAGTTTAATTTATTGTAATTTATATATTAATAAGTACCAATGATTACCCTTTATAAAAAAAAATTACTGGAAAATAGATTTTTTAAGGAAATGGATTTTGCATTTCACTACAACTTTTTAAAATTTGAAAATTGCATGAAAATGTTTAAAGTTCAAATTTAATATGCTCTACTTTCAATATTCTTTGTTATAAATATATAATAGAAACCAAAATTGTCAATACTGTAATTTAAATTATAATTTCATTGCTGATCCATTACGCCCCGGCTCGAGGCGAAATTTCTCACCTTGCATTTCTCCAAAACATTGTTCTAGAAAAAAAGTATAAGTGATATTAGGGCGTACTTTTTTTAATTGCAAGCTGAGATGTTAGGCTAAGTTTTTTACACGATCAAATTTGTATTAAAGCATGAATGACGAAGTTAAGCAACAAAAAGTGAAAAGTGATCAATTACGCCCAGGTCCCTAGTAGAAATTTGTTATAGTATCTTTAAGGGCACTGTACAGTTCCACTGGAAAATTTCGAGGCACTTTACAGTTAAACTGGCTAAAAACTATAAAGTGATGTCACGCTAATTTGTTCAAGTTATTGTCCAGTCAAATTTTACAGTTTCTGATCATCAGTCCTGTAGAAAAACTGTACAAAATAATTCACTTGGAAATGTCAAAACTTTATTTATATTGACGTTTCGTATTGAACACGCACAAGTTTGAAAATATAACGTTAAATTATTTTGTCAACAAATTAAATAAATTAAAATTTTACGAAACTATATTTTTACTGTTGGTGTATCTATTGTTACGTATAATAAATTATCTGTTAAATTATTTTTTAATAACTACACAATTAAAAAAAATTATGAACATTACTGATTCTTGTACACATGTCTTTTTTTTACAGTAAACAACATTCACTTTTTCCTTGAATAAAGCACAACACTGAAATAAATATTATTATTTTATCACACAACAGACTTAAAAGTAAACCCTAATATGAAGAACTAATTCAGTTCAAACGAAAAATATCTAGCGGTATCGGGGAGCGAACTCGGGTCACACTGGGACGAAATACCTAAACGCACGCTTACGCATCACGGCCGTTCTAGTCGATGGACGATTCCGGAAAAATAATAACCATACTCTACCGGCAGGTAAAGCAGTTGCCTTTTTCATCTTTTCTAGCTCAACTGGCGAATTACTGGACAGCTACTGCATAACACTCTAAAGTTGAACTTATTGATTTTTATTGTATAGAAGTTCTGTCTGTCCAGTTATTCTCATGGTACTGTCTAGGCGTTCCGTGAAATTATGTTTCAAAGTTTGTCGTGGCGTTTGCGCTACCGTCAGTCCAGCAACTGAACTGTGTTATATAGACATTTTCCATAAATACATCAGTGTATACACTGAAAAAAATAATTCGCGGGTATAACTAGAATTATGTCTATTTTTTCCGTAAGGAATTAGTAATAAATTGTTACTGGTTACTGTCATTAATTATAGACAGTCCTGTTATATAGATCGGAGAGCTATACATATGTCAACGTCAATACATCAATGTAAAACATAACCTCACTTTATTGGACCAATTCTAACTTTTTGTATGTAACAGGTTTGTTAAATTAATATTTATACATATAATAAGATTATGTAATCTTGAAAAAAAATTGTCTTCTGAATTTAAAAATTAGTTATTTTAATTAACTCAATTAATTAAAGCGAATTTTAAAAAAGTTTTCAAGTTGTCAACAGTAAAATAAAAGAACAAAATTAAAAATATGAAAACTATAAACTTTAAAACCAAAAGATTTATTTTATAGAAAATATTTCGAAAATGTCAATACACAACTGTTTAGTTACTGAAACCGGCGGTAGCGCTGACGCCACGACAAACTTTGGAAAATAATAACTCGGAACGCCTCGATAGTGCCATGAAAATAACTGTACAGGACTTCTATGCAGTAATAATCAAGTTCAACTTTATATTTTCTTTAACAGTGTTATGCAGTAGCCGTCTAGTAATTCGCCAGTTAAGCTAGATTAAACTTCCATGACTAAAACTGTACAGTAACTTGAATAAATCTAGTCATGCCACGACAAATTTCTACTAGCACTGAAAAAATTAAATTCTAATTTTAAGAAAAACTTCTTAAATATGCGCCAAGAATATTCTCCACTTAAGTTAAGTGGGAAATATTCTTACAATAAGAGGAACATTATTATTGTAAGAATATTTCCCACTTAATTTAAGTGGAGAATATTCTTAGCGCATATTTAAGAAGTTTTTCTTAAAATTAGAATTTAATTTTTTCAGTGAGGGGTCTCCCATACTCTCATTTTATGTCCGCAGGTGAGACCTACAATTTAAAAAAATTCAACCGAAAAGCTCTTTAAAATTTGGAGATATTGATGAAAATATGATGTTTACATACACACATACGGAATTACATTTTTCAAAAATGTCATTTTTTAACTCCTGAGGTCAAATAACATAAAGATATGTTAAAAAATCGAACATGAAAAATTTTGATATTACAACACTTCCTCTATATGAGGAAGAAAAATGAAAAATTATAATACATCGGGCATCAAAAGGCATTTGAAAAAATTCCATCCTGAAAAATATTAGGAAGTATATGAAGAAACTGTTGAACTACAGCTAATTAAAACTAAAGGGAATTACCAAAACATTTAAAAAAACAATTTTTGAAAATAAAAAAAGTTTTTCTCACTTTTTAAAAATTTAAATTATTTACTGTAAATATTATTATTATTCATTTATTAATATTCATGTAATATTATTAATAGTATTATGTAGATACTAAATTATTTATTATATATGATTATTTATTTTAAAAAGTGAAAATTATACTATCTTAAATCTAAAAAAATTATTTTTTTGTAATTATAAATCTATAAAAGTTTCTATTTAAAAAATATTTTAGTATTTATTTTTGTAAATAAATAAATAAAATAATTATAATAATAATTAATTATTAAAAAGTTTAATAATAATTCAATTATAATTATATAAATATTAAATAAAGAAGATAACGATAAGCAAAAATTAAAAAATATTTAAATTAATATAATATAGTTTATGTATGGGAATGTTTCAAACTATAGAAAAATGTTTAAATATTTATTAACTTTTTTATAAAATTTTTAGTGAAATAAAATTATCAAACACATGTAATAGATTTAAATAATTTTGTAATTTAATGAAATAAAAAATATTTGTTACAAATGAATTATTATTTATTTTAACATAATGAAAAATTTGTGCAAGAAAATTTTAAAAAGCAACTGGCTGATTGGATTGCAATATAATATCTTCTTTTCAATTTATTGGATGATGAACAGTCACAAAAATTATTCCATTATTTGAATCAAAAAGCAATTATTCCTGACCGAATGAAAATGAAATCCATAGTGTTATCACGATATGATTAAGTAAAGGCAATTGTATTTAACACTTTTTTTATGGAATAACTGCTCCTTTTATAAATGAAGACTGGATATTGCGATCGCTTGTTCTTGCCTTCATACCGTCGAACGAAAATTCTATTGGAAAGACATAGCGAATCTCTTTTACGATGTTCTTGTCAAGTATACACTGAGAAAAATAGAGTTTGAAAAACTGGGAGTCAATATTGAAAAAAATGGACTCAGTCCCCTACTTCGAAATTTTCACAATAAAGGAACGCAGGCGCGGAACCTGTCAAAATAAATGGCCGACGCGACGCGAAACGAGTGTTTCCTTTTATTCACTTTGTCAATTTTATATAAAAAAAAAACAATAACCAATCATTAAAAAAAGAAAAATATGTTAAATGCACTCTTCATATATTCATATTCATTAATTCACAAGTTTTATTCTTCCCACATCTTCATACTTACAATTAACAACTTAAACATATCGGAAAATCTTACAATCATACGGGATTGAAACACCTACCTAACCATACAACTAAATGTACGCATAATTATAAATCGCACGCTTTTAAATTAAGCATTAAGCCTCTCGGCTACGCATTCGATAGGGGAAATTTCCCATGTAGAAAAATTTCTTGTTGAACTATGTGCAAGATAAAAACTATATCGTAAATAACTCGTGAAACTATTCACGTAAATCTATATCGAAACGGTCTAGCTACTGTACAGTTTCACTTCATTAAGTGATTTATATTGTTAAACGTTCTTGGATCTGTGTAGTTTCACTACATTAACTACTTTACGTTGTTCAACTATATAAATTCTGTCATATAAAATAAAATATTTAAATAATCAAAATCAGTAATTGTTTTGCATAAAAACAATATACACTTTTCGTCGAGTATTTCTACCAAATGGGAAATTGTTCGCCTTTGAAAGCAGTACCGCGCTGCTTACGTTTAAAATTGCTTAGTATAATTTGTCACCAGGGCGCGCAAGTTTCTTTTCTCGTTAACAAGTTGTTTTACCAATTATATATAAGAAGAGACGATTTCATTCTAAAACTTAAAGACAAATATTATTTTTGTCTGATTTTTTATCACACTCAGTTTTTTAATAGAGTGTTTCAATTAAATTAATTCCTTTTCCTGTATTAGACTAGTACTTTATTTTTTCATTTATTTTTTTGAACAATTTTGGCTATGTGTTGTATTAATAAAATATTAATTTCAGACATTGGTTCAATATTGGTAACCAAGAAATATCCATTCATAAATTTAATTTTAAAACGCTGGTAAATAATTAATATTGGTTATTAATATTGGTTCAATATTTGTTGTAAATAAACAACCAAGGCTTGGAAATTCCGGCATTTGCCTTAGATGTACATAAATTGTTCTAGATCGACAATATAGTTTTAATACAGATTCACAGGATTGTTCTGATATAGTAAAACTATCTAGAAACTTGATGTTCGTAACGTTACATTTCTAGACAGTTTCTATAACATTTCACAATACTGGAACTATACAGGAAATAGTAAAACTATATCGTTACGCTACAGATACGTGACAAATTTCCACACGGGTTCCTTTTTAAGATACATCCCTTTCCATTGAAATAAATTACGTCATGAGTGTATTTTAATATGTAATTAATGTAAGTATATGAATGTCAACAATATTCATAATATTGAATAAATAATATTGTCAACTAGTTTAAAGTTGATACGGTTATTAGAATTTAATAATAAATAAATAAAAAACATTAATTTTTTTATTAACCTTGAAACCTTTTTTAAGTTTGACACTCCTCATGGTAAATTTGATTATTTTTTTTCGTGTACAAAATAGTGAATTGACCTTGAATGAAATGTTTAATTAATTATTCTCAAAGCAATATTTCATACTTTAATTTACTTAACTGCACTGCATAATAGTTGAGAGTAGTAAGAGTAAGTAAAACGGAAGATAAGTGAACGACCATTAGTGTGAGAGAGAGAGAGAGAGAATAACTTGTGGTTTTCAAGTAGGTATCTACTTTATGTGCACGGCGTTCATTTTTCGAAAGAACTGGACTGAGTACTAGTTGTTCTATATTCGCTTCTATTATTGACTTGTGTTTTGTACACTGCCTAAAGGAGTACTACACTGACTGCATAAATCATTTTTCCATTTTTCTCCGTGATATGGATTAGACAACTAGTTAAAAGGCATAACAATGGACAACGCAGCTGCGTATTCAAAGTTTATTTAAGAACTATTCAAATTAATGAAACATGTTTTTGTTAAAAATTTCGACATTAATGACATACATTTTCGGTGCATTGCCCATATCTTGAATTTATCAGATCAAGATTTTTTGAAGGATTCAAGATGATTTTGAAGAAAGCGATGAACAAGAACACTCGAAAATGAAGATAGCATTGAAGACAACGAGATGTCAGAAAATACATTTGTGATTATCAGACTGAGAGAGCTCCTCAAGAAGTTAAAATATTCGGAGAAGTTACGCGCAAAATTGAAATGCTGTTGCGCTACAGTTGAAGTTGAAACATTATCACCGAGTGTTAACATCGCGACGAGATGGAATTCTACATACGAGATGATAAAACTTGCACTACGTATGAAACCGACATTAAAATTATTGTGTGAACTCAATCCCTATTTAAATAAATTCTGTCGGCAAAAATCCGAATGGCAACTTCTTGAAGGAATTATAAAGTATTTACGATTATGACGATCTGAAGATCAATTCACTTTTCAGAAAGCGAAATACAGCCATAGTATCTTTAGACGATTCTACGAATTCTTGGCGCAATGAGATCGACAAGTATTTCTTGTTAAAAAGAGACACTGAAGACGTTGATACCGGGCAATGGTGGAAAAATCATAAAGACATTTTTCCAAATTTAAGTAGAATGGCAAAAGATTTATTTTCAATCCAAGCTTCTTCAGTTCCCGTAAAATGACTTTTCTCAAGAGCAGGGTTAATCAATCGAAAATATCAAAACCGTTTAACCAATGAATGGGCGAAAAGTTTGATTTGTTTAAACTCGTGGATGACGAATAACTTAAGGAAAGAATTAAATTCTATTTAGATGTTTTTTTGTTTATATTTGAACTTAATTTGTTAGAAGTTGTTATTATTCAATGATGAAAGATTTAATTTGTCAAGAATTTGATTTAAGTTCCAATTAAAATTAGACAATTAATAACAATAGAATTAGTTTTTTAAATATGAAATTTTGTTTAGTTCTTTCTGTAAAAGAAAAAGAATGAATATTATACAGTATCTATGTAGTTTTTCAGAATTATTAAATAGTAAACAATTCTAATAATTTTCAAACTTAAAATTTGAAATACAATTTAGAATAAAATAAATAAAGGTTATTTTTTAATAAATAAATTATAGTATAAAGACTATAAATCCAATAATATAATAAAAACAATAAAAAATAATATTCTTGGTTAAAATTCATATTGTTGTCTAATTATGTTTTTAAAGGAATAAAAATGTTTAATTCAAAGTATTTTAAAATTTTCAAAATTTACTATATTTTTTTAAATAACTAAATAACAATAACACAGGTCAACAAAAAAAGGCTTACTTTTTTTATGAGATATGATAGTGATTTCCGAAGTATTTTTTGACGCTGAACACGATCCCAGGTCCAAAAATTGGCCATCACGTCAGGATTTTAAGAAAAGTGGGGGTAAAGACCCCAAAAAATGTGCTTTTTAGCGTTTTGAATATTTTTTCCTCCTAAACCTGACGTGCCAGAAACTTCTACATAGACTTAAATTGAAGCTTGAATTGTCCACTACAAGACCCATATCCGTAAGACCAAAAAAAATTAAAATTTTTTTCAAAAAATTAGGTTGACATTTTGAAAACTAATACCGGATTCGTAATCAGCGACCCCAAAAACCCCCTAGTAACAATTTTCAAACGAATCCAAAACAATTTTTAAAAATCCATTAAAGCAATCCAAAAATACACATTTTTGGTCTTACGGATATGAGTCTTGTAGTGGACAATTCAAGCTTCAATTTAAGTCGATGTAGAAGTTTCTGGCACGTCAGGTTTAGGAGAAAAAAATATTAAAAACGCTCAAAAACACGTTTTTTGGGGTCTTTACCCCCACTATTCTCAAAATCCTGACGTGATGGCCAATTTTTGGACCTGGGATCGTGTTCAGCGTCAAAAAATACTTCAGAAATCACTATCATATCTCATAAAAAAAGTAAACCTTTTTTTGTTTACCTGTGTAATTTAAAAGTAAAAATAAGAAAATTATATTTTTATATAAAATGAATGATTTTTTTTAGTTTTATATAATATATATAAAAACAAATTTAAAATTTTTAAATTATAATAGTTTATTAATCAGAAACAATTCTATTACCAAGAATCACCAAGAATCTTGGTTAAAAATAATACAAGATACAAATATAAAATGACAATTGAGATTAATTCTTGTACTTGACGTTTTCTTGCTTGGTCTTGCTTGCATGCATCACCAGCAGAAAGCCACATTTTATGGTGTTTTTTTATAGTTTTTACCATGAAGATGACCTAGTCAACAAATTTTACTTTGATTTTCGTAGTCAGGGCACAAAATTAAGTAAGTACACGAATTTCCAGAAATCTCGGAGCTATGTTGCTTTCGGAAGTATATCCTTCGCCTCTTGTTAATTTTTTCTCACTTTATATTGCAATAACAATTATTCGTTACATTTTCATGCAATTTGAAATTTTCATATTTACCGACAGTGTTGTTTTTACCGACAAAGAACTCTTTTACTCCCTCGTAAAATAGTGGGCGTGTGTGTAAATGAAACAATGCAATGTTTGACTTGCAAAAAATATTTTGGTTACCTACACCTACTAAGGAGCACCAGAGATCGCGGTCTGGCTATATTTCTTAGACTAGCGACATTAACTGCGGTCTTATTAGTACCTGAACAGCACCAGAACTGAACCAACCCAGAACTTTCAAGCTAGACTTCAAGAAAATTTTTCTGCATGGGATTTATCCCCAGTGTACCCTAATATAAAGTAATATTAAATTATATAATTTTTTTGAAATATATTTCTAATTTTAAATATTACAGTAAATAAATTCTCAGTTTCATAAATAGTTATAAAATGTGAAAAAGCACCGACAATTTCTCAAGTCAAATGATGTTGCACGCATACTAAGAAACGTTCTCTACACTTTGCAATTCAAGACTACGATTATAGAAGCTAGAACAAGGCGGTCCAAATTGCATCCGAGTTCGTATAAGCAACTCTCGAGTTGTGTAAGATGCTAATAAATTTGGTTGCCTTCGTTAACTGACATTTCAACAAATTTAACGGTAAGAAAAAATCGTTGTTCTTTAGAATTTTTAAATTCGAAAGAAATTTAATAAATGTTTAATATTTATTAAGAACTTTAATACATAAGTAAGTCAAAATCTTTTAGCAGTTTTGTGAAAAATTCGCTTTCTAACCAAAGAAGGTCAAGAATAAAAATACCAGAAAATATGATTTATTTTAAGTTTTTAAAGTCTTTGGAATTGATCTTTTGATTTGCGCCCATTCGCCCGAATCAGAAGTCCCGAATATAATTTCGCCTAAATGATAATTAACCCGAATCTAATTCCCCAAATGGTTTTTCCTGATGTCATTCGCCCGAATAACATATTTGTCCAAAAAGAGTAAATATTAATAAATATAAGAATAAAAATAAAGAAATTAATGAAAATTAAATTTTAAAAATTCAATTGTTCCAATAACTTGAAATGTAGTGATTAAACTTCAAGGCGGATCAAACCTCTAAATTTCCTGTCAGTCTATATCAATTTGATTGGTTTTTTGCGTTGAATTGTTGATCGAAACTATTAGTGTATTTTAAAATGGATTTAAACGTTTCCGTGCCGCGAATTGCTGGCAATAAATTATAATTGGAAGGATTTATTTACGTAACATCTCGTACAGGAAAAAATAATAAACTGTATAGGGATTGACACTTTGTAAGACGTGGAGAATGCTATGTGTGAGCAATCACACAAGAAAGCTCTACCGGAATAAAAGTATTAAAAGAACCCTCGAAATCTCCACATAAACACTCGCCTGACTAAGAAGTTGTGAAGGCTAACCTGAAACAGGTGTCTGGAAAACATCCTAAATGTCCTCCAGCACAAGTATTGTATTATATTATTATATTAATGAAAATAAACTGCGGATAAAATATTATAAATTTATTAATAATTTTTTATAAAATAGATTTTACGCAATAATCTTTGTGAATTATATAATTATTCGTTTTATTAAATTTCGTAGGTGCGGGCAAGATGGGGTACACAAATGAAGCAAAAGAAAAGAGAAATAAGAGAAGTTAAAAAAACTACACTCAAATCTCGCTATAACGAGAAGTTCGGGAGTCAAATCTCCCTCTATTACGAGCGCAAAAGGAGGAATGAGAAATCCCCACTTTTACTTCATTCATTACACTTTATTCATTTTTTTAGTGTTTACAATTTACATAATGTCAAAAGTACAATCACTATTCAATAAAAGATTAAAAAATTGGTGCATAGGGGAGACCGGGGCTAAACCGGACACGGGGTTAAACCGGACAAGTCAAATATTTCCGAAACCGTGAAGAATTTCAAATCGTGTAAATAACCTATGAACGCGCAATTTCGTAATGCATATGCTGCATGAGGTTTTAGGGACGTGTCATTTTTCTTGTAATAATAGTTGCCGTTAATATGTGAAAATGTAATTTCTTGAGGTAAAGTAAAAAAATTTTTTCTTCATTTTTTTGGGTTTTTATCGTTAAAATTAAAGTGCAAATATCATACGGCCATTTTTATTTTAGCTCAAGGTGTACTGAGTTTAGTAAAAAAAAGTTTAATGGAAAACATTAAGAAGAAAAAATATATTACAGGTTAATTATTAGATGCAATTAAAAACAACCAAATCTTTGAATTCTTTAATTTATTTTATATTAATTAACTATTTTATATTATATTCTTTGCTTAGAACCACTTTATAAATAAATAAATAAAGAATTTATTTTAAAACTCGAATTCGCAAGCGAGTTGCTACAAACAGACAAGCCTGAAAACTGTAATTCATTTTATATTATATTAATTACCGATTTTACATATTATATTATTTATTTATTTAACTTTTCAAAGTTCCTAGGGCTAATTAGCCCTTCAAGAAACAGTACATGATATACATATTTAAATGGTGTATTGCATCATAATGAGAAGAAAAAAATATTTATACTAGTAACATTAGGATACTGAGTATTGAAAATATAATGAATTGTCTTATTATATAATATGCTTTTATCTTACAAACAGTGTTACTTTGGTTCAAGTTAATAACTGTGACTGAATATAATATAAATATAATCCTATATAAACTATATTTGAAGAACAACAATATAACAAAAGAAAAAAAGAAATATATATAAATATATTAATAAATTTACCAATATGTTATCTCAAATAGGTTATTGTTATCTTTAAATAGAAATTCAAAAAATAGTATCTTAAAAGAAAAATGTTGTGGTACATCTCTAATCGAAGGTGGCAGTTTATTCCATAACCTCGCACCTCTTATCATAGAAGAACTTTGCATTTTACAAGTGCGGTGATTAGGTATCTTTATAACTGATTTTCTTTCTCGGAGCCTGTTAAGATTCTGTTCACCCGAGTCCCTGAACTCAAACAAATCATAAAGATAAAGGGGGTTCTTATTATTGAATATTGAGTAAAGCAAATTACCTGTAAAAAATTGTCTTCTGGTTGCAACGTTCAATAGTCCCGATTTTACTCTAAATTGTGTAATGTGTTCCGACTTAGAAATATCATATATGAATCGAATACATGCGTTTAGTGCTCTTTCTAAATTATTATTTAACTCATCACTAATATCATCGTAAACAGGACAACAGTAATCGAAAAAAGGAAGTATAAGAGATTTAACTAATAATAAGCGTGTAGATGTTGGAAGAGAATCCTTGTTTCGATTTAAATGTTGCAAAACCATAAACGTTTTTCGCGAAATTTCGGAAACATGCTCTCTCCATGACAGGGTTCGATTTAATGTAATACACGGTGGTCTTG
Organism: Leptopilina myrica (nomen nudum); assembly: GCA_032872475.1. Lineage (NCBI taxonomy): Eukaryota > Metazoa > Arthropoda > Insecta > Hymenoptera > Figitidae > Leptopilina > Leptopilina myrica (nomen nudum). The sequence continues at coordinate 20,729,608 of CM065459.1, forward strand.
AATCAACTTTGAATGAAATGTCTTAGCACATCATTTTTTTTTGCTGATTTGGGTTATTTGCATTCTAAATAATATGTAAAAAATTTATAGCCCATAACTTGTCGAGCCGTTTATATATATATTACATATAACCTTTTCGTTATTTTTTTTCTGTACAGTAATTTTTATAATTTTCGTAAATTGGCAAAAATATGTGCCTTAACATGTATTGTAATATTTAAACAGAACTGACTTATTGTGTCAGAAATATTATTTAAAATTAAAGAAAAGTATTAGGGTCAGTTGGGGTGAATCCGGACAGTGGGCAAATACGGACAAAGGGTGTTGGATCTTAATTTACAAATTAAAAATTCAGTTCGACGTCAATATTTTAAGCTCAGATCCTTTAAAAGAGATTCTGACTACTTCCATGGTTTTATCTCGACAATTGTCAACAGGATAATTTAAAAACTTAGTGTAAATCTGGACAGAACTTCTATTACATTTTAAAAGGTGGTGTAAGTATTGTGATTCGATTAATTTTTTAAAAAGTCCGGCATATTGGAACCGGCATTTTGAATTTTCAAAATCTGACTTTGTATTCGTATTCAATAATCCCAAAAACTTTTCTTTGTCATGTTTTATTAAAATCCATTAAAATTTGTTAAAGCTATATATGTTTTTGATTATTACTTTTTGAATCGTTAATTCATTAACTTTTATGATACTACAACACTTAACTGATTCAACTTTTATACATCTAATATGAATTTTATTCAAGTTGTTCTATCCCTTAATAGAGTAGTATACTTAAGATAACTTTATTTTAAACCTTTCTTAGAAACTAAGCTGTCAGGATTTACACCAAATTTAAAGAAATTTTCTAAATCTTGGGGTAAATCCGAACAATAAAATGTAAAAAATTAAATATAAAATTTTATAAAAAATAAAGAATTATCTAGGGAACTCAAGAAAGAAATTAATGCAGTATAAAACGAAAGAATTGCCTTTTATTATAAAAAAAACTTACGTCATTTGTGAAAAATAGGGATTTTGTCTGGATTTACCCCAACTGACCCTATTTTAATTAATATTATGCTTAAATCCATAACTTGATACAAATATGAAACATTTTAAATAAAAAACTGATGATTTTTTTTCAAAATGAGTTTTCTCAAAAACGGCTCGACAAGTTATGGGCTATAAATTTTTTACATATTATTTAGAATGCAAATAACCCAAATCAGCAAAAAAAAGGGATGTGCAAAGACTTTTCATTCAAAGTTGATTCAAGACCACCGTGTTAGGGTAAATCTGGACAGAGCTTCTATTACATTTTAAAAAGTGGTGTAAGTAGTGTAATTCGATTAATCTTTAAAAAATTCCGGCATATTGGATCCGGCATTTTGAATTTTCAAAATCTGACTTTGTATTCGTATTCAATGATCCCAAAAACGTTTCTTTATCAAGTTTTATTAAAATCCATTAAAATTTGTTAAAGCTATATATGTTTTTGATTATTACTTTTTGAATCGTTAATTGATTAACTTTTATGATACTACAACACTTAACTGATTCAACTTTTGTACATCTAGTATGAATTTTTTTCAAGTTGTTCTATCCCTTAATAGAGTAGTATACTTAAGATAACTTTATTTTAAACCTTTCTTAGAAACTAAGCTGTCAGGATTTACACCAAATTTAAAGAAATTTTCTAAATCTTGGGGTAAATCCGAACAATAAAATGTAAAAAATTAAATATAAAATTTTATAAAAAATAAAAAATTAATCTAGGGAACTCAAGAAAGAAATTAATGCAGTATAAAACGAAAGAATTTCCTTTTATTATAAAAAAACTTAAGTCATTTGTGAAAAATAGGTATTTTGTCCGGATTTACCCCAACTGACCCTATTTTAATTAATATTATGCTTAAATCCATAATTTGATACAAATATGTAACATTTTAAATAAAAAACTGATGATTTTTTTTCAAAATGAGTTTTCTCAAAAACGGCTCGACAAGTTATGGGCTATAATTTTTTTACACATTATTTAGAATGCAAATAACCCAAATCAGCAAAAAAAAGGGATGTGCAAAGACTTTATATTCAAAGTTGATTCAAGACCACCGTGAATACCAAGATCTTTTACAAATTCCTTATACACTATTGGATCTCCCCCAACCAAGAGTTGTGGTAAGGTTAACAATGTATCAGTTGAAAGTTTATTGGTTGAGGAAATTATCATAGCTTGTGTTTTATTCGAATTTAGAACAAGTCCATTGTCACTCGCCCACTTGACAACATAATCAACATCTGTTTGAATCATTTGAATTAAGTCCGTAAGCGATGACAGTGGACCTGAGAGATAAAACTTAAAATCGTCTGCATATTTATGGTATTTACAGTAACGTAGTTGATCCCCAAGATCTGCTATAAATAAGTTAAAAATCAAAGACGAAAGTGACGCGCCCTGGGGAACACCACATTTAAGACTATCCCATTCAGAAAAATCACCATTTCTATTGTAAACTCTCTGAAATCTAGGACCAAGGTAAGACCGAAACCAAGTACACACCGATTTCTATAATTTAAATGAATTTAATAAAATAATAATGATTCTATCACTCGGTTTCCAAATTAATTATGTGTTGAAGTTATCGATCACTCCGAGTCAAATAAATGGAAAAAATTAAAACAATTCCTTTAACGTTTTCAACAGCAAAGCTGCCCTCTTCAGAAACGTAAAAATTGCGAAAAAAATTAAATTTTATATACATATTTAAAAGAAAGAAATGAATGGAGGAAACATCCTCATCACATCGTATACGATTAGACACAATTTTTACGTTTCTGAAGAGGGCAGCTTTGCTGTTGAAAACGTTAAAGGAATTGTTTTAATTTTTTCCATTTATTTGACTCGGAGTGATCGATAACTTCAACACATAATTAAATGAATTTAGTTTGCGTAATAATAAGTTATGATCTACTGACGGGAACGCCTTAGAAAAATCAAAAAATACAACTATAATAATGAATTTTGAATCCATGGCGAGTTTAATGTCAGATGTGAACTTTAGCAATGCTGTGCATGTGCTGTGTTTTGCACGAATACCAGATTGTAGGGGTTCTAGTAAATCATTATTCGTAAAGAAATCAGTCATTTGTTCGCACACGATCTTCTCAAAAGGTTTAGATAAGGAACATACAATAGAGATCGGTCTGTAATCGGCAGGTCCCCTTGGATTATGTATCTTAGGGACAGGACAAATATTACTCATTTTCCATATTTCAGGAAAAATTCCCACCTGGAGAGAGTAATTATATATATGTAGAAGGACAGGGAAAATGATTGGAAGAGCCAATTTAATCATTTAATTTGTAATATAATCCGGTCCTATTGCATTAGTTTTAATACTGTTAATACTATCAAGCAATGTATTTGGTGCAATATCATAAAAGAAAAATTTATTTTTTCGCATGTGGAAGAAGGAGCCGGAACAGGATCGTGTGAAAAAACGTTTAAAAATTCACTTGCTTGAAATGTATGATCAGAATTTTTTTTAGAGGGTATTATATTAAGTTTCCTTAAAAGATGCCAAATATCCCGAGTTTTACTTTTATTTTTAATCATATCAAAATTATACTTATTGTACGCATCTCTTAGTTTAGTTTGAACCAAATTACGAATTTTTCTAAAATTACTTAGGTCAATTGGATTTTTAGTCCTTTTTGGATATTCTACGTAATTTGTTTCTTTCTTTGATAAGAGTTCTCAAGTCATCTGACATCCAAGGAGAAAATCTTTTTTTAGTACTTGATAAATGAAGGGGTGCGAAAATATCAAAAGCAGAGGTCAAGTAATTAGTTAGTTTATATACTTTTACATTAATGTCGGGTGAGGAATATAAGCTAGTCCAATCGTAGGTAGAGAGATGCGCAAGGAATTCATTCTCGGGGATTTTATTTAGATTACGAATAAGATTAGATTCGTTATCAAATGGAGATCGACTTCCCTCAAATTCAAATTTTATATTAATCAAATCATGGTTGGAAAGAAATGATATCGAGTGTTGTCCAAAATTAAGTACTTTATCCATATTATCGACAATCATGATATCAATTCTAGTGCTAGAGCTGTTCGTGTGGTGAGTAGAGTTATGAGGGACCACATTCAAACCTGCCGAGTAAACCATTGAAGTTAAGTAGTTTGTAGAGGGAGTTTGTACGTTTAAATTACAATTGAAATCGCTCATTATTATAGTATTCTTAAAAAATTGCATAAACGAGAATATTTGACTTTCCAATTCATTGCCAAATGATGCATTCGGTGGTTTGTAAACAACCCCTATTAATGCACTGTCAGGTTGAGATTGAACATTAATAAATAAAAATTCGGCATTAGGATATGGTCCCTCAGTACTCATGGCAACAAGGGAACATTTAATATTGTTAGTGATATACAAGCACACTCCCCCGCCTCTGCGTAACTCTCTGTCCTTACGATATAGTTTATAATTATTAAGATTTACTAAGTCAAAATCAACATTAGGTGATAACCAAGTTTCAGAGACAGCAATAATATCATAGTGGCCTGTGTCAAAGAAGTCTTTAAATTCGATATAATGCGCACACAGTGATTGCGCATTAACATGACAGATGTTTAATGTTTCCACTTTAATTGATTGACTATAGCAAACAAAGTTTCAAAATTGATAAAAAAAATTGTAAAAAGGAAATATGAAATGATATTAATAGGTATATCATAGTAATATAATAATAAATTATTATTAATTAATTATTTTTAGTATTATCATGAATTATTAATAATAAAATAATTTTTATTATTATTTTTAAAAATATTTTATACAACTCAGGCGTATTACGGTCACTTTATCTACCTGTACAGGGGCGTACTATAAGTTCCCCTTTATAACCCAACAGTCAATAAAGAAACCATTATAGCCCTAGGGAGATAAAGGGTATATTGTTGACCGCTTACAGGTCAATAAAGTACCCTTTATCTCCCTAGGGCAATAATGGTTACTTTATTGACCAGCTGGGTTATATGGGAGAACTTAGCATGCACCGGTACAGGTAGCATAGAGTAACCATAATACGCCTTTGTTGTATAAAGCAAAGTATGGAACAAAGGAGGTAACCTCGTTTATGACCTCGCACAACGAGGGAGAACGTACCTCCCTTGTTGCTTAATGTACTATTAATTGTAAATAATAAAGAATAAATAATTAAATTAATAATTTTTACCATATTATTGTGATATACGTATTAATTTATATATTGTGAACTCTACGTCAATTCATCATAGATATTTTCTAGACTAATTGGGATTTGGTAATTACTTTGTGTATATACTCCTTAAGCGATGGGAAAAAAGTGTCCCAAATATTAAAAAAAAAAAAAATGGCGGAGATATGACACTTTGAATTATTTAGTACTTTAAAAAAAAATTCATAACTTCTACTGTAATAATCCGATTTTAATTTTCAATATCAGAAATTGTTCGTAAAATACCATATTTTTAACTAAAAAATATTATAATTAACAAAAAATATTTTTGCACTATTTTTGACTTTGAAAAATAAGAATCGCCATTTAAAAAATATGAGGTTTTCAATTTCTTTTTTATTTTTACCGAAAAATGCTAAAATTTGTCTGTTAAATGATCTGGTAAGTTTCATTGTGGGACCGCCATGGGTTTTCAAAAAAAAATTTAATTTAATGTGATGCATGCTGAAAAAATTTTGGAAAAGACAGGGAACAATTAGCAATGAATTGATATTACTTGTGATGGTCATTTGTTTTTTTACTTTTTCTGAAAGGACGTATAAATTTGTATCATGCATCGCCATGCTATTCGAGCTTTATGCACACCTCTAGTATTAACCAAATCCCAATTAATCTAGAAAATATCTGTGATGAGTTAACGTGGAGTTCACCATATAAAACATACATTTATAATAATTTTTTTTACATAAATATGATACAGTTAATTTATTACGATAGCACTATTTATAACGGTCCCATAATTCAAAAGAAAGTTTAAGGGCAGTCGCTTTCATGCTTGCGTGATTGTGCGGTTAGTGTATTCGACTTGCATCCTCGAGATTTAGGGTTCAGTCCCCAGTGCGTGCGATATTTTTCCGTCTTAGTTTTAAGTGTTTTGTGAATAATTCTTAATAGCATTACATAATGTATAAGTTCAAATAATTATTAACAATAATAATAATAATTTTGTCATAAATTAAAATAAATAAAATTGTCTAAATTAATGAAAGAAAATAAGAAAAATATTTTTTTTAAACTTACTTTAATAAAAGCAATTCTAATAATTATTTACATTTTTATTGATACAAAATATTTTATTTACTACAAAAATATTATTCGGCCGGATCGGGCAAAGTGCCATGGCCCCGGTCGGTTTTAGTGTTTCAACCAGGTCGGGTAGCCAGATCGGGGCCCGGTTTATCCCGATCTGGCCCCGACCTGACCCTGGTCAAAACTTCTGCACGGGTAGTTTGTCTATAAATACACCTTGAAAATTTGCAGGGGTTATTTTGTTTTGCCGAGGCTCTTTCTTTTATAAGCAGAACATTTAGCTACTGTTATCAAAATTATTGGAATTCGTAGAAATTAATCTTTGACTAAACGTAGTTTTTACTATACTTAAAGTAAAAAATTTAAAAAAATTAAAGTTTCTCTAAAAGATATTCTGAGAAAAAATTACCTAAAAATATCATGCCTGTCTAAAAATGTCTCACACTACTCACGATAATTTCAAGTTAAAATTAAATTTTAATCTAAATCTTACTTTCAAATTCTGAAATATTACGTCATAATAACATTGCAAAAAATAATTAATTATAAAGCAATAAGCTCTTGATTTTCTTAACGATATTAAAATAATTTTTACTTTATAACTTTTTCCCTCTTACTTTTCCCTTTTTTGTCTGTAAGATGAATTAATTTGAGCTTGAAAATTGTCAGCGCAAATAAAAGGAAAACAATATCAAAGTTGATTTTAGGTTGATATACACGAGCCGTTGGTATAATTAATTTACCTGAAAATTAGTAGGTCACGTAGTCTTTTGTTTACACTATAAAGTATTTTAATTAGGAAAATAATTTGTGGTCTTTCCGTCTATCCTTTCTGAGTAGAAATCAACTCTTGACCCAGGTCTTTCCCCGATATTCTAAAATCCCGTCAAAAAGAACTTTTTAAAGGCAACAAAGTTATTTTTATGAAGCCAATATTAAACAAGTAGAATATTTTCTTTTTAAATTCAAGCGGATTACAATTGAAAATTGAAAGATATTCAAAAAATTACATATTAATTAACAAATAATATAGAGGAGAACGGGGCGAGGCAGCCAAGACGGCACATTTTGGTTTGCGAGGCAGTTATTTAAATAGGTTTTTTCAATATAAATATCGCGTTAGCAAGCTTGTCTTATTGGTTAAAAAATCGCCATTGAACATTTTGACGTAGGTTGCACTTAAAAATTTCTACAACCCTTTTCCCAAAAGACCACATTTTGCCATATTTGAAAAAACATGGGGTGAGGCGGCCAACTATTTTAATAGTTAGAAAAACATAACTTAAAGTTAAAATTAGTGAAACATAACAAGGTAGTTGTCCTTAACTTACTTTTATTTTGTTAGTAAACTTCAAAAATTTTCAGTGGAATAATATTATAATAATAACATTAATTAAATTCAATTTAACATTTTAAGGAAATTATAAATTTGTTATTCTTTAAAAATGGTTTATAAAATTCAATGTTAAGTTTAAAATGTATTGGAGTAGGAAAAAAAGAGAAAACATTTAGAAGACCCTATAAAATCAACACAAAAAGACGAAAAATTTAGTGTTGGCTGCCTAACCCCACGAGTACTTTTTTAAGAAAACACCCACAAAACCCGTAATATTAAGAATATCGCAATTCCATTAACACCATCGTCTTCAGAAATCGTGTTTGAAAATGTCTAAAAATCGTTACTCGGGGGTTTCTGAGTAACGAAATATGATATTGAATTTAATATTATTAAAAAAAACAAAATGGCGGATCCAATATGGCGGACTTGAATTGAAAAAAGTACTTGAAAATGACTAAAAATCTTCACTCGGGGGTTTTGAGGTCACTGATTTTGAATTTAATATTATTTTTTTTTTAAACAAATGGCGGATCTAATATGGCAGACTTAAATTGTAAAAAGTGCTTGAACATGGCTAACAATCGTCACTGGGGGGTTTTTAAGGTCACTGATTTTGAATTCAATATTATTTAAAAAAAAAATGGTGCATCCAATATGGGGGACTTGAATTGTAAAAAGTACTTAAAAATGTCTAAAAATAGTCACTCGGGGGTTTTTGAGGGAAGAACAACATAAAGTGTTTAATATACCTTTCGTGAAATGTACAAGTTACTTAAAATTTAAGAAAAATCGTTATTTATAAGTCCAAAAAATATTCAAATATTCGAAATCCTTGAATAAGGAGTTCCAAGTCATAACTAGTAAGCACGTCACAACTGTTTTTTCAAAAATTATTTCATTATTATGAATCGTTTTTCGTAAACCGAGGCACATATTTTAAATTATTTTACTTACCTTTAGAAAATTGTTCCATTTTTGACAGCGAGGTTACTTATTTCATACTACTAAAAACAAATTTAAAAAAGAGTCGAATGTTTGTTTGGTCGTTGCGAATCTTTTACGCAGAAAAAACTATTAATTACTGTTAATTAATGTAATACAAATCTCAAAGCAGCAAGTGGCTGCAGCTAATTTTTTAATATGTTGTAGAAAATAATATCCATCAACTAACACGGTGAGTCTCCATAAAGTTCAACCCCAAAGTCTTGCTACAAAAATTTTTTTACAGATATTTGTTCACACGTGAAATTAGAATATTCTTCGCCTAAAATGAAAATCATCTGTCCAGGGTTTTTAAAATAAACTCGATTTTTCTCTTTTTTTGTAGGTTAATTGCACTGTTATTTCATAAAAAATTGAGATATTAAATTTATTTTTTTTATTTCACTACTTTAAGGTCTTGTGAACAATTTCCCATAGACGAAGATTTATTTTTGTTATTAATTGTGGTTAAATTTTTAAAAATCCTTAAAAAATCTTGTTTCTTTGCGATTTTTGTGTTATTTCTTAAAATAAATGTAGAAACTGGCTTACTATTGTAATGTGTTTTAAATTACGTATTCCCATCTTTAAAATAAAAAAAATTATTAAATTTACTACAAGTGTTCAATAATTAGAGTACTTGTAAACAGTGGAATTGGCTCCTCAGTTTTACTTTATTTTAATTTTATTTTATTTTACGAAATAACACAAAAATCGCAAAGAAACAAGATTTTTTAAGGATTTTTAAAAATTTAACCACAATTAATAACAAAAGTAAATCTTCGTCTATGGGAAATTGTTCATAAGACCTTAAAGTAGTGAAATAAAATAAATAAATTTAATATCTCAATTTTTTATGAAATAACAGTGCAATTAACCTACAAAAAAAGAGAAAAATCGAGTTTATTTTAAAAACCCTGGACAGATGATTTTCATTTTAGGCGAAGAATATTCTAATTTTACGTGTGAACAAATAACTGTAAAAAAATTTTTAGTGGCAAGACTTTTGGGTTGAACTTTATCGAGACTCACCGTGCTAAGTAAACAAGAATGAAGGTGGTAATAAGTGGTAAAAATTTGGTATGCATTTTTTTTTGAACAACTGCAGGCTGATTATGTAAATTAATTCACGTTTAAGTTCATAATGAATGATATGAAAAATATTATTTTTTATATAAATTAATATTGGTCACTGTATTTTTTATCCTTTCAAAAAAACTTTCCAATTTACAGAATTAAAATAGCTTTTTTTTAATTTATAACGTTTTAAAGAACCTCACTCTTTCACGACTAAAATATGCATCAATTCATTATCCGATACTTCGGTGCTGGCTGCTCTGTCAAAAAAATAATTCGTAACTTAGAGCTCAACCCTTTGGTCAAAATATGGACAAGGTATTTATCTTTACCTATTTAAAAATTTGTAAGATTTCAACAACTTTCAATTTTTTACTTTTGGCCAGCTTTTTTGAGTTTTGAACCACTGTGCGTTCTCCTCTATATACTTTAATATTAGAAGTAATACTTATATTTAAGTATGTAAGATGAGTTTACAATTAAAGTAAAAAATTATTATTATGGCATAATCAGAATTTCTTTTATTTTTTCAATATTCCATTAGTAAAATTTATTCCTATTTCCAATAATTAAAAATAATTTAATATTTAAATTAGTAACTACAATTTATTCTGACGATGTAATTCTTTATATTAATTAACAAAAAACATGAATTATCTCGATTATGTTTCCCAAGTAATTTACCATTTTATCCACAGAGAAAAAAACTTTTCATTTTTATTTTTACTTTTTTTAATTCACTAACTTTGGCTTTAAGTAGGAATATCGTGTGCACACATATATCATTTTTTTAATAAAAATTTTTCCCCTTTAAATTCTATGACTTTAAAAGCATATAGAAAATTCGTCGGGAAAATGAATCTCGTTTTCGCTACTTTAATTAAAAAGTGCTTCCTTTATGTTTTAACTCCTTTATACACGTATCTATATGTATATGTTGAAAGTGCGATAAAACTGTTTTTTCTAAACTCAAAAATTGCCTATGTAAAATTACTTCAATTTTCAATTGGCTCGTTTACATTATCAACACCTAATTTTTTTTAGCTATGATGATGAAAAACTTCTCGTTTCAATTATTATTTCCGATAAAAGTATCACACTCTAAATCAACCTTAAAACTCAATTATCTAATATTAAAGTTTGGTACGATAATATTGGTCTTTTCTTAATAAAGTTTAAAACCCAATTAAGAAAGTAAACCTTTGAATTATTACAAGAGAGGATATTGTTCCTTCTTTAAATATCATTTTTTTTCTTTTTTTAATTTAAAACTAAATTTAAAAATTTTTTAACTTTTGAATTTAAGTGTGAACAGAATTGTTAAATGTTTTTTAAATTATAAAATAAAGGTTTGAATTTATGAAATTTACAAAAGAGAAGAGGAAAATGTTTTTAATAATGAAGATGATGGTAGTAGAGGACAATAATTGCCCTTTTGAGAAATGAAGTTAGACGTATTATTGAATTAGGGTTCACTTCCTGAGTACAGAAAAGTAGTCTTTTAGAAGATTACCAAAACTAATTAGTTGAACATTTTGAGTAGAGAGAACAACGCTTGTGAGACTACCTAATAGATAGTTACCAAAGGTTACTTGTCTTTTTGTTTGCAGGTGCGAGGGTGGCTGGCTTCAACTTCAGGGTGGAGCTCGAGTTTGCGGTCGCAATGAGCGATTCGACCCACCAATTGTTCTATTTTCTGACAAGCCTGCAGCAATTTTACATATGCAGTGAGTAAAAAGACATAATGTACCTTATTTCCGTAAAGAAAAAAATGAAAAATAGTTTTACACATTTTTTCACTCATTTTTCAAATGTCTGAGTTTTACTAATGAAAAAAGGAAATCAATTTAAAAATCCTTTGTTTGACTCGATCGCTTTTTTGTACTGATGACAAAAACCACAATTAAATATTACTATTGTAATAGGATTCACTTTCTGAGTGGAGAAAAGTTATTAAACTGTTACATTTGAGAATACATTGTATGATCAAAACATTCCTTTACTAGATATACTAACAATTAGGAAGAATTTTAAAAGGCACATACAAAAATTCATTACAAAACGCAAAAATAAGAAAAGAAAAATTTATACCAATAAAATAAATTTAACAAGTCTGGCTAAAAATAACTGTCGCTACTGACGCTGAAATCACAAAAAACTAAAATAAAGAATTACATTTCATTGAAACTAACATTTACTGCTAATAACAGAAATTGGAAAAATGTCTTTAGTATGATTGAAATTAGCTTGTACGATTTAAAACAAAATGTCGAAAAAAATGATGTCTGAATAACACTGTGTGACAAAATAAAAAAGTTGCCTGCACTTTAATAAAGACCAAGTATAAGTTGTAGGTCTAGTAAAATTATGAACAATGATGTGTGAGAAATTTTCCAAACACACCCAAAATTTAATTTTAGGGGCAAAAAACCGTTTTTTGTGTATTCATGTAAAGAATTACTCGCAACTTTTGTAATTTTCAACCGATTTCCAAAATTGTTCTTTTATTTGAAAGGGGAAAAGCACATCTTTTTAACCGTGGGTATTGCTCGTTTACTCATAATAAAAACTGCCGAAACCGTAGTTGAAAATATTTGTGATTTTTCGATTTTCATTCCATTTTTTCAACTTTAACGAGGTTTTTAGAATAGTATTCAAATCTACAGATTTTTTTTATAATAATTTCTTCAAAGTATTCTTAATTCTGCGTAAAGTGAGTATTTTTTTAAGAAATTTTAATACAAATTGAGGGAGGAACGTGAATTTTAAGATTAAAAATTTTTTTCCTTAAAGTTACCAATATTTCAATTTTGCTGTGGAATTTACTTCAGGGAACTTTAAATTTTGTGTTTACTAAATTTAATTGATTAACTTAAATGGCATGCATGTCAAATTTGTTTTTGATAGATTTAAGTAAAGACAGAGCCTGTATTTTCAGGAGGAGTCCGGTTAAATTTTAACTTTTATAAATTTTTATTGTTTAAGTGTGTCAACGTTTTTTAAACATTATTTCGAATTAGAATCTATTCTATATTATCAAAATTAATAAAATTGTTTAGTGTTGCAAAAAATGCATATGAAAAGTTCGACAATAAAAAATAATTAAAAAATGTGGTTGAAGTTCCCATTAATATTTCTTGAAATTTTAAGGCATTCTTATAAAAATTGTCAAATAATTATCTGTTATTCTTAATTTGAAGATTATAGAATAGATTTGAATTCTAAATAATGTTTAAAAAACGTTGACACACTTAAACAATAAAAATTTATAAAAGTTAAAATTTAACCGGACTCCTCCTCAAAATACAGGCTCTGTCTTTACTTAAATCTATCAAAAACAAATTTGACATGCATGCCATTTAAGTTAATCAATTAAATTTAGTAAACACAAAATTTAAAGTTCCCTGAAGTAAATTCCACAGCAAAATTGAAATATTTGTAACTTTAAGGAAAAAAATTTTTAATCTTAAAATTCACGTTCCTCCCTCAATTTGTATTAAAATTTCTTAAAAAAATACTCACTTTACGCAGAATTAAGAATACTTTGAAGAAATTATTAAAAAAAAAATCTGTAGATTTGAATACTATTCTAAAAACCTTGTTAAATTTGAAAAAATGGAATGAAAATCGATAAATCGTAAATATTTTCAAGTACGGTTTCGGTTAAAAAGGCGTGCTATTCCCCTTTCAAATAAAAGAACAATTTTGAAAATCGGTTTAAAATTACAAAAGTTACGAGTAATTCTTTACATGAATATACAAAAAACGCCCACATAGCACAAAAACTTCTAGGAAACTTCGAGGAAGTTTACCCTGGAAACCTTTGGAAGTTACCCTTGGTATCTTCCTGGTAACATCTTAGAAGTTTCCAAAAATCCTCAAAATATACACTGAAAAAAATATATTTATGGTACTGCCATAAATATAGCCAATTCTGACATATTATATTGGTGGATATGATACTGCCATACAGTATTGCTGTTTTAGCCATACGCAGTGTAGAACAGCAATATGTATTTGAGAGACAATAATATGTATGCGGAGAACACGAATACTGTATTTTAAGAACAGCAATACGGTATTGCTGTTTCAGCTATACATCCTAACCATACTTGTATGTCAAAATTAACATTATCATTTTTTTCAGTGTATAATATATAAATTAGCCCTGTGAAGTCAAGTGACGATTTGGTTGAGCGCGTAAAGCGCTATCCCAGCAGCACACTAAAATTAAATTTTTGGGGGTGTTTGGGAAATTTCAAACACTACTTTTTTCAGTTTTTCAAGACGAACAAGTTAGGATAGGTCCTATTTAATGTGCTATTTTACACACAGTGTAATCATTACTTGTTCCACTAAGGGTAACAATTACTACAAGGTTATGCTTTTGGTCTGACAAAAACAATTCTTTGCTACTGAAATAAAAATTTACAAGAATTTTTTAGGGTTTGATTACTTTTCTTTTGATTAGTTATTTATTTACTTGCATACATCACTTTTTAGTGCATACCAGGGAGTAACGCTAAGTTTTAACACAGCAAATAGTACATAAAGTTTGAGGGTGTTGAACACAAAAATAAAATACTAACACTCCAATACAACTTCATTCATCCCTGATTCAATACTCCCCGGTTAGTGATGCATTACGCCCCGGCCCCAGGCAAAATGAAATCTTGTATTTCTCAAAAAAAAATTTCTAGAAAAAAGTATGAGTGATATGAGGATATATTTTTTTATAATTGAAACCCTAGTAGAAATTTGTCATGGAGCAACTAGATTGTTCAAGTTACTGGACAGTATTTGTCACGGACGCTGATTCTAGGCAAACTGGTAAATAATTGTAAAGTTACTAATTAACGCTCTTCGTCAAAGATTCAAGTTAGATTTGATATTGGCTAGACATACGTCTGTTTAGTTTTTTTAATGTTACTTTAAAGTACCCTTAGAAATTATAGTTTTAAGTTTGTCGTGTCGATGGCACTGCAATAATGTCTAATAACTTGACAGCTCGACTGATTATTTGCTAGAGATAAATATCTTCTTATTCTTTAATTAAAAATGTAATTAATTTATTATTATTAATTAATATTATCAATTAATAATATCAATTAAAAATAAATTAATAATATTAATTAATAAAATTAATTAATAAATATTTACAATCCTTTATAATTAAGCACATAGCAGTGTTGAGTTCGGATGAATGGGAAATTTCTGGAAATGTAACAGAACAGGGACCCGACTGTATTATTTTTTTTAAATTACACGTTGGCAAAATTTTTTCTGACTCAACATGACTATAATAATTTGAACTATTTATCAAAATTAAAAAAAAATACAACTTTTTTCTGACCTCAACTGTCCTTTCTTACTAAATCTGTCAATAATACCATGAAAGTAAAAGTTATATAACAAATCCTTCTCTTAAAGAAAGAGAAATTTTTTTTACAAAGCATTTCCAAAATTCAAGTTAATTTTTAATTCAGTCCAATACTCGAAAAATTAGCGAAAACTCACTGCAATGCAGTCATCTAAAATAGTAGGAAAAATTAGAATAATTGATTGACACATACTATTAGCAGACAAGGAAAAAGGAAACTTCGAGGTAAATAAAGAGTTAAACACATAAGTATTGGAGTAGACAACATTTATTTTGTCCTGTAAAACTATCTCGACTTATTTATTTAAATCGAATCCCAGTTTGAAATTCATTCTCTCTCTCTCCTTCTCAGGCTCGGGATTAAAATGAATACGAAACTTATGCGATAGAATAAATTACGCTAAAAAAATAAATGAAAAAAAATTAACCAGATCAATGCTCTTGTATTCATTTATTACGTCCTAAAACAAACACAAACTCGTTTCCATTGATTTCAGTTAATAAAAATAAATTTAAAAAATGTTAAAAGTTTCCCTTCTCATTTCTATTTTATTTTTCACTAGCTGTCGTACCCGTCTTTGACAGGTTTTAGTTTCTTCAAGTACATTCAATAGTGTGTCTACCAGTCTCCAAAAATGGGAAATAGTGGGGAATTTAATTTGACCGGAAAAATAATAATTAGTTACCATTAACTATTTCATTAGAAAAATATTACTATTTTAAATCAATGATTTACTTTTTATCATCAAATAATTTATTTTTTATTAATTAGAATACAGAAAACAATGTTTGTCAATTATTTGTAGAAATTTAATTATAGTAGGGGAGACTGGGGTAAACCCGCTCACTTTTTTTCAGAACGGTAAAAACCTCGCAGGTGAAATAACAACTGGTGGCAAACACTAAAAGTTCTGCGTAATCTCGCTTCGGGACGTTCCACGTTTCGCATCGGGGCTTGAGACGTTCCGATTCGAGGGTTCACATAAAAACATTCAAAAGTACCTCTCAAGGCTCGCAGGGGATGTATTAGTTCCCGGACTTCTCTCAGTGCACATACATCAAATTTCAAAATCACAATTTTCCAGGGTAAATCCGCTTACCCCTCGGGGTAAACCCGATCACTTGATTTTTTTAAGAATTTAGGGTAATCCAGACAGTTTTATTTTGTATATATTAAATTTCTCCTTATTTCTGTCTTCAGTATGATTGATTAATGATATTATGAGTTCTATAAACAATAAATATTGGTTTATTAAATAATAAGTATAGGTTTTATGAATTGCAACTGTGAATTTAAATAACCTTAATTTAAATAATTTTATTAAGAGAAAATTAAAATGTAGATACAATTTTGGATATAACAAGTTATAAATTTTATTATTGATAAAATATAACAAATAAAATAAATAAACTTTATTTATTATTTATGTCTTTTTTTTAGCCGAAAAAGACAGCGACAAATTTTGATTATTTGTTTGCGTTGTTTGTTATAACCGTTATAACCTAATAATCACTAATAATGACTGATATAGACATGATTCCGCTAAATGTTGCCAACAAATATTGATAGTTCGGCGCCATCTGTTGAAAAAAAAATCGCCACAAATCGCGAAATGCGGGACATTCAAAATGTTAAATATTGAACTAATTACCCAATAATTCAATAACATTGTTAGGAAATGAATATTATTTATCTTTTAATAAATATCGCCAAAAAAACACAAATACTATTAATACTGATTCGGCTTCCTACACAAATTTAATAAGTGAGCGGCTTTACCCCGAATGTATTTCTCACATTTCAGAATAAATTTAAATAAATATTTTTAAAATCAAATAAAACTACATATATATTTCGAAAAAGGACATCCAATAACATCAAAAAAAATTTGTTGAATAAATTAAGTCTCAAAAATTATAATCAAAAAACTTAAAAATCCGAAGATCATTTTTTTGCACTTCTAAAAACAATTGACCGCCTCTGATTCTAAGACGAATTCATGAAACTAAACGAAAGTTCGTTAACATTAGTTGTATGTTAAATACTATTCACCGTACAAATATCTCCATCTTAAGTTGAGTTTATAGCGTCAAATCGCTAGTGAGCGGGTTTACCATGTGCGCGGGATTACCCCAGTCTCCCCTATTATAAGTTAATCCAAAATTTCCACTAATTTTTGGAGTTATAGTAAAGTCGAATTCGAACTAATTGTATCATAATTGCTAAAATCTAAAATAAGACCTACATTGTAAGCTGAATTTACAGTTTTTACCGATTAAATTCAATTCCTGCATATTTCCTCTTTTTCCGGATGGTAGAACCCCTGTTAAAAGTATTAGGAAAAACAAAAAACCGACGAAGAGTATTTTCATAAAATAAATGAATTTTGTAGCAATTTTTAGTTTTATTTGTCGTTAATACTTATCAAGAAAATTTATATTTGATAAGAAAAGATACACGTTGAAAAATTTTGATAAACCTGGGAAAAACCGGATAGTTTCTTAAACAAAAATAATAATAGACACCCTGTTTAACTACAATATTTATTTGTCTTAAAGTTACTACGACTTTAAGGTTTACATTCTCATCAAATATGTGTTGATTTGAAGATTATCACAGAAGGAACAACACTTGTAATTTAGATAATTCATTTTTGGCACTGTTTTAAAAAAAAATTTAATTTGTATAATTTATGTTTTATTAATTGCCTCCAGGAATGTCCACTTTTATTTCAAACAAAAAACACTCTAATCAGTTTAAAATTGTTGGCTATAGTTATTCATAAACAGTAAAATCATGCATCGGTATTTATGTTAGCTCTGGTAAATTTCAAAATTAAAAGAAAATACACCTCTCTAGGTATAATATGTAAAAAGTTAGTAATTAACAATAATAATAATAATTTGTTTAAACAAATATAAATTAAAAAATTGCACAGAATTCTTACGAATTTATAGCCTGACATTCTCCAAAAAGAAAAATTTTGAGGTTATGCGCGCTTTATTTAAAATTTTACCATTAAAGAAAAACTTATTATTCTTTTCTCCTGTAAAACTGTCAGTTTTCCCCATTTTTCATATACATTACGCGACAATACAAAACAACAGCTGATGACAACGTATACACCGTGAGTGGTAGTGTTGCCAGACGAAATGGGTGGCCCAACGAACTCAGGCTTCATTTTAGTGGACTAAAAAAGTGTGCCAAATTGCAAGAGGATTCATAAAGATTTATTCGAGTTATCGTGACGACAAATTTTTCTACAGACAGACTGACAGACGGACAGACATTTTTCTAGAAACCATTTTTTGGAATCAGGGAGTCATGAAACGTAAAGATTTAGCAAAATTAGACAATGCTCAAAATCGCACAAATCCAAGACTTTCTCATTTTTGATGAGAATGTAAAAAGCAAATTTTAGAAAAAATTTAAAAAGAGCAAAATTTTTGCATATTTTGAGTTCTTTTTTGTTCCTAGTTTCGTATATTTACCTAACTATGGCATCTAAAAGAAAAAACTGAAGGTTTTTATATCCACAGTAGCACGTAATATTACTAACATTACAACATGATTCTAGAACCATTGGTAATATTAAGGCAATATTGGTAATGTTAGGGAAGTTCTCTCAATATTGCTGTAATATTACGTGCTACTGGGGATGTTTCTAATGTTTTTTCATGTTTCGGCTAATGCTTCACTCACTATAAATCTCAATTTTTTGCACTTTTTTGTTTTTTGTTGTAGAAAAAAGTGTCGAAAGGAAAAGTTGTTTGTTTTTGCTCATATTTTGAGCAAAAAAATAGAAAAAAATAATTTTTTTAAAATTGTCAAAAAAACAAAATTTTGAAAATTTCGAAATTTCAAAAAAATTTATAATTTTTTTGTTTTTTGTTGTACAAAAAAGTGTTGAAAGGAAAAGTTGTTTGTTTTTGCTCATATTTTGAGGAAAAAATAAAAAAAAATTTTTTTTTGAAAATTGCAAAAAATACAAAATTTTGTATTTTTGTTGTTTTTTTGACGAAATGGGTGGCCCAACGAACTCAGACTTTATTTTAGTGGACTAAAAAAGTGTGCCAAATTGCAAGACGATTCATAAAGATTTATTGGAGTTATCGTGACGACAAATTTTTCTAGACAGACAGACAGACGGACAGACACTTTTCTAAAAACCATTTTTTTGGAATCAGGGAGACATGAAACGTAAAGATTTAACAAAATTAGACAATGCTCAAAATCGCACAAATCCAAGACTTTCTCATTTTTGATGAGAATGTAAAAATCTTCATTTTTAATAATTGAGCAATTCCAAGCCAAGTGATCATGAGGATTTTTGATGATTTTAGCAATTTTAAAAATATTTTGTGAATTTGTTCCTTTATATGCCTGGAATAAGAATGTATAAAAATGTTTTCAAAATTTTTTCAAAATTTTCAAAATTTGTTGAGTTATGTCTTTTTCAAAATTTTGGATCGTTTTTTTAAAAAAGGCACGTAACTTTTTTTCTTGTTGACCGATTAAGATAAATTTTTTTGGAAAATATTCATAATAAAAAGTACTTTAAAGAAAAAAATAAAAGAAAAAAAAAATTTTTTTTTGCCCGAAAAAAATTTCAAAAAAATTTTTGAATTCAATTTTTAGAAAAAATATACCTTCGATTTGAAATTTTTTTTTTTGTAAATATTGTCAATAAAGTAAAGAATACTTCCTATAAATTTAATTATGGGACAACAATAACTTTACGAGAAAAAAAATAAAATGTCCAGTGCGGCGCGTCGGGACGTGTGCAGTATTTGCTTATTATAGCCGCGCAAGTTTTGTTTTAAATCTTTTTAAAGGTCATACTTTCTTGCTAAAATGATTTTTTTTCTAAATTTTGTAATTAAAATTAAAAGTTGATTTCTCGAGCGTTATTTTTGAATTTTTGAATAAAAAATTTTTTAAATAACAATAAGTATTAAAATAATGATGACATCTTTTTTTGGCTTTATTGATTAAGAAAATTAATCAAAAATCTTATTAAAATAGTATTGGATTCACAAAGAAATAGAAAATTATTTAGTTAAATATTATTTAAACAATAAAAAGTAATTATTATCATCATGAAGTGTACTTAGAGCTAGAAATTTATAGTTTTTTCTATATTTTGCATTGAATTGTATTTTGAACATTGAAGTGTAAAATAAAAACTAAAAATTTATTTGTTAAACATTATTTACACAATTTATTTTAGTTTTTTAATTTACTACAGTTAAAACAAGAAATTCTTAGTTTATCTTAATTGTGAAAAAATCAATTGCAATCCCTATTTTTTAATCAAATCTACTGCATTAGTTTATCCTTATTTCTCGTACTGAGATGATAGTCAACATTTTTTTTAACAATACAAAAAGCACAAAAAAACTATAATGTTTAAAACTTAAAATTATTAACCCTATTAAAAAAGATTTAATTATTATTTTTTTTCACTTTCAATTAAAAAAAGGTGTCGCTTTATGTTTTGCTAATGCAGTAGATTAAAATAAAAAATAGGGATTGCAATTGATTTTTTCACAATTAAGATAAACTAAGAATTTCTTGTTTTAACTGTAGTAAATTAAAAAACTAAAATTAATTGTGTAAATAGTGTTTAACTTATAAATTTTTATAGAAACTAATACGAACGAGTGATAAAATCAATTCAATGCAAAATATAGAAAAAACTATAAATTTCTAGCTCTAAGTACACTTCATGATGATAATAATTACTTTTAATTGTTTAAATAATATTTAACTAAATAATTTTCTATTTCTTTGTGAATCCAATACTATTTTAATAAGATTTTTGATTAATTTTCTTAATCAATAAAGCCAAAAAAATATGTCATCATTATTTTAATACTTATTGTTATTTAAAAAATTTTTTATTCAAAAATAACGCTCGAGAAATCAACTTTTAATTTTAATTACAAAATTTAGAAAAAAAATCATTTTAGCAAGAAAGTATGACCTTTAAAAAGATTTAAAACAAAACTTGCGCGGCTATAATAAGCAAATACCACATAACTCAACAAATTTTGAAAATTTTAAAAAAATTTTTATACATTCTTATTCCATGCATATAAAGGAACAAATTCACAAAATATTTTTAAAATTGCTAAAATCATCAAAAATCCTCATGATCACTTGGCTTGGAATTGCTCAATTGCCAAATAATTTTTCCCGTTCTAATTAACATGTTTAAAAACTGTAAATTTATTGTTTATATATATCTTACAAAAGTCAGAACTGATTATTTTACTGCAATCTGATATAATTAAAAAATTTTTTTTTGAATTTTTTTATAAATTCATAATTTTTTCATATTAGTATTATATTCATATTAGTGTATGTCACAAAATATTATGTACAAAATATCTCAGACAAATTTTATTAGATTTTCCTGAAATTTTGTAGGTTTATTGCAGTTATTAATACCTAAAATCGGACACAAGCATTTCCGAATATATCTACAAAATTTTTTGGTAGGGTAATATGGGGTAAATGTAAACAGAATATCTATTTTTTACCAAAAACATTAGTTTTTTTTGTTAAAAGGTAAAACGGACGGATTTCTTTTGCATGAACTTGTTACTTTACTTTTCTAGAAAAATTTTATAAGATACAAAAAATATTGATGCACCTGAATCGCCTAAAACTGTAGTTAAGCTAGGTTTAAATAACACGTTATTTTAAGTATAATACTGTTTAAAGGGATAGAAAAACTGAAAAAGAATTCTTCGTAGATGTATAGTAAATCAAACCAGTTGACTGATAATGTATCATATAAAATAAACAATCAACCATTACAAAATTAATAATGTAAAAACTTGAATAACTTCAACAAACTTTAATAGATTTTTATTCAACTTGGTAAAAAGAAGTTTTTAAGGTTGCTGAATAAGAATCTAAAATCGAATTTTTAAATATCAAAATAATGGATTCAATATGGCGGTCAAACATAAAATATTGTTAAAAATTGATCAAATTTGCTTGAATCTGGCTACTTGGGGGTCCTTGGGATCGCTGAATACGAATATGAAGTCAAATTTTAAATTTTCAAAATAGCAGATGTAAATGTAACCTGCAACTGACTAACACGAAAGAGGTATGAAAGAAGACCTAATATCCGTTTCTCTGTAATTTTACATTGCTAAACTAATGAAATTGTGAAATAGAAGCAAATTTATTCAATTATTTTCTTTTAAAATGTAGTTGAAGTTCTTTTTACATTTACCCCGAGTTTTCGAATTCTCGGGGAAATTGACGAAAATAAAAAATCAAAGTCCATTTTTGTTGAGGCATTAATAAGGAAGAATAAGGAAGAAATGCAAATTTTACTTTGATTTTATAATTTATTTTTGTGTAAATGCGAAACAAAATACTGAAACAGTTAAAAATTTGATATTCAATCTTTTTTACATTAAAACATAACTTACACTATGGCATTGAAAATTGTCAAAATAAAATATTGACAATATTCAGAACATCTTGTAGGTGAGCTGAGGTAAAAATATTGACGTCGTACTTATTTTTAAATTTGTAAATATTAAACCATTTTTCAAAGCCCTTAAACTTCGTATGTTTTAAAAAGTCAAAAAACATTCTTTCGTAAATTTAATGGCAAATCTACAAAAATTACTATTTTTGGCCAGAATAGTCTCTTTCTCTTCGGGAACGTTTAAAGAATGAAACCTAATTGTTGATTTAAAAGAATTTTAATTTTAATTTTTTTTACTTCATGAAAAATAACCTATAAAAATATTCAACATCTTTAAGTCTATTTTGCCCTTTTGTTAGAATTCAAATTAATTTTTTAAAGCTATTTCGGAGGGACACGCGTAAGACCTTTCCGTCCTGCCGGAAGGACGTTGGATACTATGGATAAGGAGATGCCAGTGAAAGTAGAAGTCGACGCGTTCAGGTAGACAGCGGCTGTGCAAGGGGAGAACGAAAACTATTTCGAAATTCATAACATTTTTATAGTAGTTCATTTCTTCTGATTTTTATCTGAATTTCTGTTTGGGCACCTTCCTAGAAGGTTTTTTCGAAGTATAAGGTTAGATGTTGTAACAGGAGGTATTGGACCGGCGAGTTTCTAGTTCTGTACGCTTAAGTATAAAGACAAAATAATAGTCGACAAATATATTTTATAATTTAAATTAATAGTCGACAATTATGTGTTATTGTATTGAAACTACACACAAAAAACCCAGTCTCATTTTTGTTGCATCTCAAAATGAGACTATGTTAAACGCCATAGAACGTGGCGCCACCTAAGAGTCTCATTTTTGTTGCAACTCAAAATGAGTAGCGTACGCTACTCATTATGAGACTAGGTTTTTTCAGTGTAATTATAATAGACAAGTGTGATTGAACCTGGCCAGGGAGAGGACGATTGTTTGATAGCAGCTGTAAAGTAAGTGGATCAAATACATGTATTGTCATCACATTGTGCTCTTATTCTTGGTTCGCCCAACACACCCTCCCTTTGATAAATTCATTAAAGAATAATAAATTAATTTTACAATTTGATAAAAGCGTCGACCTTCTGTCGACTGGCGCCTGACGGTTTTGATTTTTATATTGAACCCTCACAGCTGAACGCATAATGTAACTAGTTCCACTCTCCCCTATATGTTTTATATTACTAGTGAACATCCTGTTGTTAAATGTTAATGTTTATTTGATTCTTTAATATGTAAGTTTTAGTTTAATTGTAGTTTTGCTTTATATAATTTGAGTTTGTAATAGGATTCATGTGATATTCTATTCCATAAGAGAAAGCGCTGCGTTTATGAAATGAAGAAAAAACTGTTACGCAGACAAAATTAAAGTTAAGGTAGTGCACCACTTGGCAGAGGTTTTTATTTGTTCTTTTTGTCGAGAATATTTAATGTGGAAAAGAAATAAAATTTAGTAATTTCTTTTTTCATTTCTTCGAAAATATGTAATATTTCCTGTGATAGATCATTAATGTTGGGACAAATTCAAATAACATACTATATACATGGGCAGAAATCTGAATCTAGGATTTTTTGGCAATCTGTATTTGAAAATTTTGGCATCAGACAAACTCTTATCTCCTTGTAAGTATATGTATATATATCTCGAAAACGAAGACGAAAAATTCGCGTATTCGCAATTTTCCACCGTTTTTCATTTTTCAGTGTCCCTGCGCGCCTGGTATTCAGAATTTCAATTTGCGGTATGAGAAAAAAGAGAGCTCGTGACTCCCTTTTATGGTCCAGATTTTCAGTATCTTTTATTGAAGACAAGGATTCCGTGGGCTTTTGTGCGCGCTAAAGGCTAAAAGATCGTATATCATTTTTCTCGACACATTTATGCCAGTCGCGCCCCGCCGTTTTACCAACGTTACACTCAACTTTTCAAGTTACATAAATTTCATCGTTCAGTCGACCTCATCATTCTATTTCCATGTCACATGGCATATATCAAAAGAGTTATTTGTTTTAAAAATTATTATGTAGGTCTCGGATTTATTTATACCTGCCGTGTAATTTTTATTAATAAAAATTTTAATCAATTGCAAATAAATTTTCCCTAAATTGTACGAGATGAAAATTTGAATTCATTATAAATATAATCAGGTGATCGATTACGTAATTTCCTTTTCAATTTCACATTCATTATCATTTTCATTTCACATTCACTTTGACAAATTTTTTTATTTTAATGTTATTATCACTTTCATCCTCACTATGACTTACACATTCACTTTAATAATTTTTATGGTTCTGACACCATAGGTGTACCGACGGAACCCTATTTATGAGACTTTGGAGTCCGTAGCCAAATCGGTAAAATAATTTAATCAGGTATCCCGTGAATGTCATGATATGCATGAAAAAGACTCACATCAGGCGCGAGTCCCTTCGAAATTGCTCTATCAAATTAATATGGAAGCAGATAAATACAAAAACAAATATATCGTTGGAAAGGTAATGAAACAAGCTTTCCAATGTTATGAATATCGAGTTTCTAAATTTATATATCAGGATACTAAAGGGTTGTTCTACAATGACACTATTCGCAATGAATTTTTTTAACAAATAGTCCGAAAACTTCCCAAAGAAAAAAAAACATGTAGCTTAAAAAATTAAATTAATTAATGTCAAAAACAATAATAATAGTAAAATTTTTAATTATTACCCATTTTTGGAAATTACTTTAAAATTTTTTTAAAAAGAATTGAATAATTAATGGCAATCAGATATGGTGAGAAAGATGTTGAGAATGAGAGAAAGAGGGAGAGAACTTTCTTGTTGCAACATAATTAATGTTTTTAGTGTGGAAACTAGTAATTCTTTTCTTTTTTCAGTCTTTTAAAATTAAACGATAAGATGTAATCTAGTTTTTCAGATGTAAGTCATATATATATATATATATATATATATATATATACTATGGGGGCTCAGATACCCTGCGCGCTTCGCGCGCCAACCCCTATTTTTACATTTCTTGATATGTAATTTAATATTTATTTCAAAATTGAAATGATTAATTTTAATAGATTATTCTAAAAACAGATCTCAATTTATAACAATTTTTATTGATTAAAACTTAAAATTAAAATTTAAGTCAAATTTGACTTATCTTTTAACATATAGGTCGAAAATATAGTCCCAACCAAGTTGCTTTTTTGACGTGAAGGTTAAAAAATATGTCCAATGTGATATAAATTTTGATCAATGGTACTTTAGGTGGACTTTATGGAGCTTCTGTTTGACCTATAAGAACCAATTTTAAGGGAAATGTAAGACATAATTTTTTCGTCAAGTTTTGACGTGTATGTTAAAACTACCCTCAAAGTTAATCCAAAAATATGAAGAAGCAGGTAAAATAGTTTTATTGTCAAGTTTTGACCTGTAAGTCAAAACTGACCTTAAAATTGACCTAAATTTTGAAGAAAGATTAGATCGAAGAAAATTTTATCGTCAATTTTTTACGTGTAGATGTAAACTACCCTAATAATTGACCTAAATTTTGAGGGTAGAAAGAATTATTTGTCAATTTTTGACATGTAGGTGAAAATTGCCCATAAAATTGACTTATACAATTGAGGGAAGATCTGGTCAAAGGGAGTTTTCTCGTCAATTTTTGACGTGTAGATGAAAATTGCCTTTTAAAGGACACCCAAAATTTCAGGGCAGAGTTAATTTTTTGTCAATTTTTAACATCTAGGCCCTTTCTATTTATGTAATTCTAATATAAAAGGTGTCATATTATTCGGAATATAATAGGCTTTCCCATCTGGAAAGGTTTCCGGAATTTCTGCGGATAGACTTCGGCAGAATTTGCGGAGTGACTGCGGAAAATTTTTCGCAGTCACTCCGCAATTTTAACTCTGGAATTCCTGTGGATAGAAGAAAAATTTAAGAAAAGTATCTACCTTTATTTTTAATGGAGCTATCTCCATTTTTGTGAGGGTGTGTTTTTTAATAGCTCGCCGTGTCAGCGTTCGCACAATTTCCGTCGGTAATGTATAGGTCAAAATTGGCCTTAATTTTTAGGGAATAGCAGGTCAGAGGGAATTGTTTGTCAATTTTTGAAGTATAGGTCAAAATAACTCTTAAATCTGACCTAAATGTTAAGAAAACCTACAGGTCAAGCCTTGGCCTGCAGGTCAGAAACTTTTGAAACAGCGGCGTTGGCAGCCGCGAAATCTTTTTGTAATATAAGTATATATAAACAGATCAAAGGGTTACTGTAGTTAACGAGGCAAATATCGATTTCTTCATCCACTTGATTCCGCACCATTGGCAGCTACAGCGTGCATAAAGAGAAAAGTTCACCACCATGCGAGAAAGAAAATCACAAATCTCTATTTATGAGGACATTAAATTTTTTCTTATGAAAGAAAATGTCACATAAAGCAAGATAAATATTATTATAAATCTAAACTAGCAACTATATTAATGGAATAATCTTTTTTTTTGGGGTGGAATATGAAAAAAGTATTTAAAATTATATAAGTATAACCGTAAAAATCTAAATTTCTTGATATGATAAATCAAGAAGAGTTAAATCCATCTACTATATGGTAAACAATCGTTCGAGGAAAAAGATTTAAGGTGGTACTACTACACTTTATAATTTTCAAAAAATTCATTATTTTAATTGTATTTTTGACTCCTTCAGGCTTGAAAAGACATTCTAAAGTTTTCATAACCATTTGTAAATAAGACAAATAATTTTTTCAAAAATTATTTAATAAATATAAGGGGTTATTGATAAATTTAGTAAGGCTTTTAAGGGAATGGTGGGGTCCAGCTATTTGTTACGTCCAACAGAAACAGTGATGCTAATGTATGTTACATGTCTATCATGGGAGTAGTAGAGGAATTTCAATTTCCTAAAAAATGTTAGGTAACTTATGGATGGCCTCTAACTATACACCTTAAACAAATTAAAATTTTAATAAATCTGCCTTTAGATTCATACTCAGCGAGCACGTAAACCTTCTGGTCGTAAGTGATGTATTTTTCATTAAAAATTATTGCTGTTGAAGATTAAAAAGTTTTTTGGATCGCTGATTACGAATATGAAGTTAGTTTTAAAAAATTCAAAATGGCGGATCCAATATGGCAGATATTCTTTTAAATTTTAGTAGAATCGTTTAAAACTAAATATTCGTGTGTTTTTGGTGTCGCTGATTACGAAATTAAAGTCGGTTTTTAAAATCACAAAATACCAGGTAAATTTTTAACATAATTGAATTTCTGCAAAGAATTTTATTACTTTTAAGAATAATTGAATTTCCAAAATCATTTGTAACTTCTCCAAAATTAAATTTTATAATGTTTTTAAACTAAAATTCATCTATAAATCAATTATTTTCAATAATTAATGAAATACATATTAAAAAATTGCAAAAGAATTTGAATTATTAAAATTCTTTAAAAATCTAAGTTCTTTAAAATTTCTAATTAAATTCATTCAAAATTAAAATTCTATAAAATTGAAACTGAAACCTTTTAAAGTTCATCTACTTATAAAAATTGTAAACACAACTCTTTTAAAATTCCATTAATTATAAAATATTTTTAATAGATAGTTCTTTAAGATGGAAAGTATTAGAATTCTTGTTAATTTCATCTTTTTGAGGCAAACAAAAGAAACACAAAAATTCAGAATTATCTAATGAATTGTAAAAATTTAATTTCCTATTTCTCTTTTCCATGATTCCTTGACTGATTTTTTTGAATCTTTAACTACGAATCCAATATGAATTTTTCAAAATCCGAATCCACACGTCAATAAAAATTTGAAAACTAAAAATTTGTCAAATTTTAATTTAACAAAAAATTCTTCCAAAAAGAAAAAAACAATATTCTTATCATATCACATCAATTGATGAAAAATTTGACACGCAAACCAAGACACAATTTCTCATTCTCTCCCTTCTTTCACTTTGCTTATATCCATAAAGTTTCGAAAAGCGATGAAAGTTTTCCCTTCTGCAAATGACGGAAAACGTTGGGATGATTGCTTTACAATGACTTGATAATTTACTCGCTTTCTCAAACACTTTACGAGTTTCAATCTCGCAATGCATTTTCCTTGGCTGACTCTCTACAATAGATAAATTAAAGGAAAATAGCTGTGGAAATTGGCAGCACTCCATTTTGGCAAGAATTGTGTCATACCCCCCTTCTCTTCCTCCCCAACCCCTAATCCACCCTAACAATACATGCCGATACTGAATTAGTGCGGAAGCATGAAATAATTTAAAAATTAAAACCAGGAATTCATGAGAATTATTTTTTCCAGAGCTAATAAATCGCAAAACATTTTATGCAATTAAAATATTTTTCTACGAATGAAATATTGTTTGAATTATTATTATTATGATTATTATTCACAATAAATGTTACTTAAACACTATGATTATTATATAGCGGGGAAAATAGAACAATATTATTATCATAATAATACTCAGTGTACTAGTGACGTTTTTGTTAATTATTGTTTATTCAATTGAATAAGCACATTATTTGATTAAAATGTAATTCAATAATCAACTTGTTATAAATATGAATTAAATTAGCATATTGAAATTAATTTGTTATTCATATCTATATATAGATATCAATTGTTATCAAAGTCATAAAGGTTCATCTTGATGGAGTAAATTACTAAAGCAGATAAAGTACAACGTGCGGTATAACCGCGAATTTGGTTTCACGTGTATGTATGTTTGCATATATATATATATATATATCTATATATGTATATGTATATAAGCTTCAAGCATGCTGATTGAATGGATGCGGGTCGTGCCGACTCTGCATCTCTCGATTCTCAATTCTCTTTCCGCGATGAAGTTAAAAGGGGGAGAGACCCTGGGTCTCATCCTCTATATACTCTTATGAAATCTGATTGAATTTTGAAATACGGCAAACACAGATAAATTGACGCTGATCTACTCGAGTGCAACGATAAAACTCACTATCCCATTTCGTCTATTAATCTTTTTCTCATATTTGGAGAAAACTCACTAAAAATCGGCGTCATATTCCAATACGAAATTTCATTTTCGTTAAAATTTATTTTACAATGAGCTTAAAAACTTTTTCCAAAAAGATTCGTATCAAATGAAAAATCTATATTTTAATAAAATGAAAAATTTGCGAGTGTACATTGCTATAGAACATAGAAATTCGTGTACATTTAATTGAGGAGCTACGTGCAATAACGAAGAAGACTTCCACATCGAAAAATTCTATGGAATTTCGATTATTTGAAAATTCTTCAATTAAATACACTGTAAGAAAATTTTTGGAAATTTTCAAAAAAAAATGTAGGCAGCAAATTCTACTAATTATTTAGAAAAATTATTAACATAGATGAAGTGATTTTTCTTAAAAATTATAGAGAAATTCCTATGAATTTAGAAATATTCCCATATGAAATAATGTAGAAAAAATCCCAAAAGTTTGTAAAAAATTTTTAAATGTTTAAAAAAATTTCCTAATGAAAATATAGGAAAATTTCAGAGAATATGGAAAAATTTCCATGTAACTTCAAATTACTTTTAAAAAAATAAATTAATCTTTTTCAAAAAAAATTAATTCTTCAAATTTGCCAGTTGAAAGTATAGAAAATTCATATATTTTAACTTGAAACTTATATAAAATTATTCAATTATTGGGATTGGTCCAAAATACCAAAAAGTCTACATAAGTTGCTATTTAGAGATTCGTAATAGCCCTAATTCGTTGGTATCTATGCCTACTCTTAGGAACAGTACACAGTAGACCTATATCAACAGTCTAGTTGACCAAAAGTCCATTTTGTATTTTTTTTTAAATGAAACAAGAACTTACCGACAAACTACTTTAATGTTTTAGAGACAAAATCCGACTTCAATATACTTTTAGTAACGTCTCCATGCAGTACGCTGAAACAAGAAAGTAGCATATTCAACTAAAAAAATTCGTTGCAGTCTAACATAAATTTGTGTACTTATTAAAAGTTTAAGTAATTTTATTTATGAAATCCAATCTTCACTGCTTCCGCAGCATGTAAACAAACATTAAATTAGTAAGATTATGCTGCTTTGAGGACTAAATTATGCTTTTCAATGCTTTTGAAAATTGTAATTATTTATGATGAATAATACTTTTTAATACGAATCTTAACGCTGTACAAAATTAAAAAAAAATTATGCTTCTATGCTCAAGCAAAAAGATTCTGTCTTTGTAAAGAAGGTTTAATAAATTTTTAAAAGACTAATGTTGTTTATAAAATAAATTCCAAAAGTTGTAAAGCCTTTTATGCGAAACAATCTGAAAGATTATTACAGAACCAGATATGAGGCATTTTACGTGTAATGTCCTAAGTTGAAATTTCAACTTCTTGAAAAAAATTGAAACTAGGAAAAGAACCCCGCACCGCATACATGGGAATTTGGGGTCTGGTGAAATTTCTTGTAACTTTGTAGTTTAGTAGTTTTTGACCTCCTGAACAAAAAATGTTAATGACAAAACTGAAAAAAATGGACAGATTTTTTGTTATTTAAGGTTACAGTTTAAACAAATACATTGTAAGATATTGAAAAGTTGAAGCATATTTTAGACCAATAAAAAAATAAACAAACTCCTCCTACTTTTAAAATCAATTTTTCTACTTATTGGTAGATTTAAACAAAATGAAGAAAAAAATTATATTTTAAAAATTAAACATATAATTCCAACCCCCAAAAGAATAATGGATATTTTAGACCAATAAAAAAATAAACAAACTCCTTCTTTTAAAATCAATTTTTCTACTTGTTGGTAGATTTAAACAAAATGAAGAAAAAAATTATATTTTAAAAATTAAACATATAATTCCAACCCCCAAAAGAAAAATGGATATTTTAGACCAGTAAAAAAATAAACAAACTCCTCTTTCTTTTAAAATAAATTTTTCTACTTGTTGGTAGATTCAAACAAAATGGAGAAAAAGATGGTTTATTTTTTTATTGGTCTAAAACATCTATTATTTCTTTTGAGGGGTTGGAACTATATATGTTTTTTTTTAAATATAAATATTTTTTCCATTTTGTGTAACTTGACCAACAAATAAAAAAAAACTTTCTTAATGAAGGAGGAGTTTCAGCTTTATTTTTATTGGTCTAAATCATCCATTATTTCTTTTGAGGGTTGGAATTATGTTTCATTTTTTAATGATAGAACGTCCAACGTCCTTCCGGCAGGACCAAAAAGACTCAGGCGAGTCCGTCCGAAATCGCTAAATAAAACTAACATGGATTGACATAAACAAAAAGTAATATATATCGTTGGAAAGGTGGTGAAACAAGCTTTCAGCGCATGTAAATGTCGAACTTGTAAGTTCAAACTGAAGAGCAGGGTAGCTTAAAGAAGTTGAATTTTCCAAAAATTCATATAATTTGTAGTCACAAAATGACGGAACCCGGTCCTGCCGGCAGGACGCTTTTCGCTTTGTTTAAAAGACTACCAAGCCTAGGCATATAAATTTAGAAACTTGATATTTACGTCATTGGAAAGCTTGTTTCATTACCTTTCCAACGATATATTTGTTTTTGTTTTTATCCGCTTCCATATTAATTTTATAATGAAAATTTGAAGAGAGTTTTTATTCAATTGGCCGCAATTTTGCTGATTAACATTAAAAGTGAAATTTTTAAAAATTAAACAAATAGGTTTCATTCTTTAAACGTTTCTGAAGAAAAAAAGACTAGACCGGCCAAAATATATTGATTTTTGTGGATTTTACATTAAATTTACGAAAAAATGTTTTTTTTTACTTTTTAGAAGCAGCAAGTTTGAGAGCTTTGAAAAATGGTTTAATATTATTATTTTAAAAAGTCAAATATATGAATTTTTTCGTCTTTTCGTCTACTTTAATCCCAAGGAGTTCCGGAAAAGAAAAATTGAATTCCCTTTTTTTAAAAGCCTTATTTTTGTAACATCCTTCCGGCAGGACGGGCGCTTGGACGTTCTATCATTAAATATTACTTTTTTCTCCATTTTGTTTAAATCTACCAACAAATAGAAAAATTGATTTTAAAAGAAGGAGGAGTTTGTTTATTTTTTTATTGGTCTAAAATATCCATTTTTTCTTTTAGGGGTTTATTATTTTTTATTTTTATTTTTCAAATATAATTTTTTTCTTCATTTTGTTTAAATCTACCAACAAGTAGAAAAATTGATTTTAAAAGTAGGAGGAGTTTGTTTATTTTTTTATTGGTCTAAAATATGCTTCAACTTTTCAATATCTTAACCTTTTTCGAACATTTGAAGGGGGTAGAGGGGGGCAAATTTGACCAATTTTGCTAACACCGGCTACTTTGTGAATTTTTTCTGAACGTACTTTTAATGGGAAAAATTTTTCAGAATATGTTTCGGAATGGTTTTTTCGTCCTCTTTCCAATGGTGAATTTTATTTTTTAATATTTTAAAAATTTACCCCAATTTTTGATAATTAATATTTGAATTTCAATTTCCAAAAAAAGGGTTCGTTTTATTTGAAAATAAATTATTGCAAACGAAAGCTGAGGTTCTTTCCTATGCGCGCAAGTTTTCATAATGCCCTTTTTTTGTTTTTGAGTTATTAAATTTCAAAGAATAAATTGCTGCGCGCTGCGACGCGGTGGCACTGAGCCGCGTGGTAACCAGCGTGAGGCAAGGGGTAAATTTTTAAAATATTAAAAAATAAAATTCACCATTGGAAAGAGGACGAAAAAACCATTCCGAAACATATTCTGAAAAATTTTTCCCATTAAAAGTACGTTCAGAAAAAATTCACAAAGTAGCCGGTGTTAGCAAAATTGGTCAAATTGGCCCCCCTCTACCCCCTTCAAATTTTCGGAAAAGTCAAAAATATGTTTTGGGGCACATTTCTACTTGATAGAACAACAAATTCCCCTAGTTTCAATTTTTTCCAAGAAGTTGAAATTTCAACTTAGGACATTACACGTACACTGAAAAAAAATGTAATTGAACCAAGTAAATGCATTTACTTGGCAGAGTTTACTTGAATCAATTCCATATTTATTTGAGGAGAGAAATCAATTTTCTTGTGCCAAGTAATTATTAGCATTGGATAGAGTTCTTGAATTAATAATTCAGTATTTGGTGGAAGTAAATATGTTATTGATCAAATCAAATATTTTACTTATCGGAAGTACCAAAAAGGATTGAATCAAGAATATTATGTTCTTAAGCGAAATAGTAAAGTATTGTCTGGAGAAATCGTTTTTCAAAAATCAAATCATTTCATTCATTTGATTTGAAACTTTTTTTAACTTAATACAATGCCGGTGTTCTTGATCCAAGAAAATATTTCGCTTCAAATGGATGTGCAACTTAAATAGCAGTTTTTGAAAACTGTCCATTGAGGCTTGGATGGCATAGTGGTAACGGCACAGCTTCTGATGCGCGCAACCCGGGTTCAATTCCTCCAACCGTGGAAAATTTTATTTCAAGGTATATTTGTTGTATTTGTGTTAAGTATTAATTAAATGTAAATATATATGTAAAATAACAATTATTTAATTATTTAAATATTTAAATAAAAAATTTAAATGTTAATTAATTAAATAATAAAAATGTTTGACCTAAGTATTAGAAATGATGGGATGGGGGTAAGGGGGGGGGGAGAGTTCAAGTAAATAATTTACTTGAATTGAGAAAATTCTTTTTTTATTGAAATTTATAATTTTCTCAAATCAAGAAAATATTTTCTTGATTTGATACCCAAATGTTCTTGAATTAATATAATCTGCATTTCTTTCGTGTAACTTAATTTCTTGACTGGATTCCATATTTTCTTGGATCAAGAACATATACTCTCCTACCAAGTATACTATGTCAAGAAAATCGTTTTCTTGAATCAATACTATAATACTCTTGGCCGTATTCAATCCCACCATTTGCTTCAACCAAGAAAAATTTTCTTGGTTCAATACTATTTTTTTTTCAGTGTAAAATGCCTCATATTTGAACAAAGAGATTACTTTTAAAGGAACTAATATTATCACAATTTCTAATAATATTTTTTTACACTAAATGAAATGGATAGTAAGATTTTGATGTTAAAAAGATGATGTTACATGATACTATCATTAAGCTACTGGCTATCATCATAGATGTTACAAAAATTTAGTTATGCTACCTGGTGGGTAGCTCCATGCCTAAAAAATCAAAGTTGTACCGGCTATACTCTACATACAAACTAACGTTCAAAGTCACCTATAAGTCGTAAATTTTAACCGAATTCAATTTTTCTTTTTGGAGAATGTCAGGCTATAAATTTGTAAGAATACTTTGCATTTTTAAAATTTATATTTGTTTAAACTAATTATTGTTATTGTTGTTAATAACTAACTTTTTACATATTGTACACTGAAAAAAAAGTGCTGTTGAATCAAATAGCTCCATGCTATTGAATTTCCCGTTATTGATTCAATAACACATTTATTAATCGAACAGCATATTGCTTAAAACGAAAAAATGAAACTGTTTAAATTAAAAGTACGGTACTGTTAAATTAATGATATTCTACAAATTGTTTCTATAGTTCATCTATATATAGTAACAGAATAATTTATTGCTTCTTTGACATTATTCATTTGAAGCATCTAACAGATAAATTTGAAGAAAATGCGTGTAAATTTGAATCAAATGAAAAGTTGTTTGCTCCAAAGAAGCGCGCTTTTGAAAATGAAAGCATATGCTTTCGTTTCAATGAGTGGTGCTATAGCGGACTGCCTATAGCATATGCTATAAAAATAAGGACACTATGTGTTTGAGACATTGACAGGTGCTAAATTTATTGAAATACTTATCCACACTTATTTATATGTTTATTAAACCTGTCGTTTTTGAGATTCTTATATAAAAAACTATTATTTAAATTGTTTTAAAGAAGTAAGGACTATAGTTAAATATAAATTTCCTATATAAATTCCCTTATTTACGAGAAAAATCTCGCGCACGGTATTTAACTACAAAGTAACTGCTCAATGTAAGAAGCGAATGTATTACATTGCAGCGCGGCAGTTCTCGTCCATCACGAAAGTTAAGCACGTTTGGTCGCGGTTACTACATGGATGGGTGACCGATTGGGAACAGCGTATTTTTCAGACTCAAAAAAATATAAAGTGTGTTTGAATGTGTATGTATGTGTGTTTGTCGTTGGAAAAAATGAAAAAAATAATAAAGATATGTATGTTAGTGTGTAAATTTGAAAAAAAGATGTATATAAGAAGTGTTGTGTTAAAGGTGTGAGAATTAATTATAGTATATAAAAAATATGTGAACAAAAATTTCATTTTTTCAATTTATCGTTCGTATATCTTTAACTACATATAAGAATTGACTTAACAGTATGGTGTTATTCAATCGATAGCAACAACTAAAAAAATTAAAAGTACAAATTTTTGAATCATAAAAATGATGCTTTTAAATTGAAAAACTATAGTCATTGACTCAAAAGCATATACTGTTAAATTAAAAAATTTTGATCGTTGATTCAAAAGGAATACCTTCAAATTAACATAGTATGCTGTCAATTTGAGAAATATGCTTTTGTTTCAATGAAAGTGATACTATCGAATCATTAGAATCGGTGCTTTCAAAACAACAGCATATACGTTTTGCAGCACGTTATGACACTATTCAATGAATTAAACTCATATGTCATTGATTCAACAGCATTTTTTTCTCCGTGTACCTAGAGAGGTGTATTTTTTTCTAATTTTGCAATTTACCGGACCTAACATAATTACCGATGCAAATTTCAAACATAATTACACTGGCACACAAAAAAAAATTGATGCTCTGAGCTTTTGATCAGACTATGACTACTTTATGTTTTTGGGGTCGCTGAAACCGAATCTGAAGTTCATTTAACCCCATCACGTCAGGGTTTTGAGATAACTCCCGAAAAAACTCAAAATTTGACCCTAACATTTTTTTAACCAGAAAAATATTTATTTCCATGTCTTACAATCACTACTGTATGTTTGTGGAGTCGCTGAAACCGAACCGAAAGTTCATTTAACTCCATCACGACAGGGTTTTGAGACATGTCGACTCAAAAAAACTCAAAATTTGACACAAAAAAGAAAATTTTCATTTTCTACTATCACTAATTTTTGTTTTTAGGATTGCTAAACCCGAATCTGAAGTTCATTTAACCCCATCACGTCAGGGTTTTGAGATAACCTTAAAAAACTTAAAATTTGTTTAAAAAAGTTCTTGATAAAAATTTTTTTTGTCATATTTTAAGTTTTTTAAAAAGTCATCTGAAAACCTTGACGTGATGGGGTTACATAAACTTCAGATTCAGTTTCAGCAACCCCAAAAACATAGAGTAGTGATAGTGAGACTTAAAAATAAAAATGTTTGATGATTAAAAAATTTTTGTGTCAAATTTTTAGTTTTTTGAGGTTATCTTAAAACCCTGACGTGATGGGGTTAAATGAACTTAAGATTCGGTTTCAGCGACCCCAAAATCATAAAGTAGTTATAGTAAGACTTAAAAATAAAAATTTTTGTTGATTAAAAAATTTTGGGGTCAAATTTTGAGTTTTTTTTGAGATTATCTCAAAACCCTGACGTGATGGGGTTAAATGAACTTCAGATTCAGGTTCAGCAACCCCAAAAACATAAAGTAGTGATTGTAAGACATGAAAATAAATATTTTTCTGGTTAAAAAAATGTTAGGGTCAAATTTTGAGTTTTTTCGGGAGTTATCTCAAAACCCTGACGTGATGGGGTTAAATGAACTTCAGATTCGGCTTCAGCGACCCCAAAAACATAAAGTAGTCATAGTCTGATCAAAAGCTCAGAGCATCAATTTTTTTTTGTATGCCAGTGTTATTATTGTTTAAGCAATATTCAAACAAATTTTTATTGTTAATTACTAACTATTTACAGAATAGTATACTTAAAAGATGCAGTTTTTTCTAATCATGCAAATTTACCAAACTTTTTTTATATGTCGATTTACATTAAAAATAAAATTATAATTTAAACAAAAATAAGAATAAGAATTTATTTAAAAATTGTTTAAAAAATAATTGTACTTTTAATTTTAATCTGGATAGCTCCGTGCCAAAAAATTAAAGTTGTGTCCTAGTTCTTTGATTGAGAATTTGTCACAGAATACTTGCAAATGAAAATTGTAAAAACGACTTTATAATTATTTGTTAATCATGGTTATAAATATTAAATAGAAAACAAATTACCTATATTGAAATCTTTACAAATTTAAATGCATTCGGAGTCATTAAAAACAAAAACACTTTATTGAGTTTACAATATTAAGTGAAATTAACTTTTAGAAAGTAAAGTAACACAATTAATATTCAATATAATTGTTGTTAACAATTATATCCCGTGTGGAAAATGAAAATTGGTCCTAGCATGGTCCTACCTATTTTGCCCTGTTAATAGCTTGGACCTAAGCAGGCAGTGTAGTTTGGACCAACAATGGCTGGTGGCGCGATTTTAGCCTGGTCCTAACTTGGGAGCCTAGTTAGGACCAGTTTGTGGTCCATTTTTGGACCTAGAAAGGACCATCTCAGACAGTATTTTCTATTTTATTATAATTTTAATTAGTTTATAATATTTGTTAAAGAAATAACCTAAATTTATAATAAGTATTAGTTTTAATTAATTATTATTTTTTTCAATTAAATCATGACCAAAAGCGAATTCATAAATAATGTTAGTACTTATATGCAGAGATTAATATATATTCCTCTAATATATACATTAAAAATTATAAAAAATCAGAAATTTGTTAATTAAATTATTTTACAGTATACATAATCTTCAAATTGCATACTTATACGAATACAATACAGAAAAATCGGAATAAACGCAAACCTAAGAAGCAAGTAAAATCTAACGCACGCGAGAATCGAACCTATGACCTACGGACTACGAGACTAACGCCCTAACCACTATGCTAATGAAACTAGTTGAGATCAAAATTTTTATTGTCAGTGACTTGTTGACTTGCTTTTGATGATTCAATATAGTATTTATTGACACTAATACACCATAATAAATAAAAAAAATAGTTTAACAACAACAACAATAATAATAAAATAATATTCAAATATAAAAATTCAAAAATTAATATTTTTATATTATATCAAGAAAAAAATATCTATACATTTTCGTTAAAAACAGGTTTTTCATTGTTCTTAATCATTTTTAACATTAATTTGTTGGTCTAAAAAAATATTCGTCTTTTGGACTTGGAAATTTTTGCTAATTAATTAAGTGGGTGATCCACTTTTTAAAAAAATGTCAAAAAATTTATGTTAAAAACACGTTTTTCATTGTTCCAAATCATTTTAAACATTAATTTTTTGTTGCAAAAAATTTTTTTTTGGACTTAGAAACTTTTGCTAATGAAACTAGGAAGTCCAGGTAGGTCCTGGGTAAGTCAGCCCACATTCAAACTGCAATATCTTCTAGTGTTTAGCATCAACTTAAACGAAACTTAAAATCTGCAAACGAAATGAAAAATATATTTTACTAATTATATAATTATAATTATATTGCAGTCTGTATCTGTTTTAATAAATAAATAAATGTTACTGTTTTATTAACTTTTGTTACAAATTACTTAGAAATTTGCAGTTTTTTTTCTAATTTCGCGATTCGTAAAATATGAAGATAATTTATCATTTTAACAATTCAGTTATTTGTTTAATCAAATAAATGTTGTTATTTATTAACTCTTGATACAAAGTACCTAGAAACTTGCAGTTTTTCCTAATTTTGCAATAAACTAATTTAAAAAGTATGAAATAGAGATGTTTTATAATTTTAACAATTCAGCATTTGTTTAAACAAAAAATTGTTGTTATTTATTAACTTTTGAAACAATAAAGCGTCTAGACACTTGTAGTCTTTTAAAATTTTGCAATTAACTAATCTGAGTATTTACTTATTGCAAAATTAGAAAAAACTACTAGTTTCTAGGTTGATTGTGTGAAAAGTTAGTAAATAACAATTATTTGTTTAAAGTTTTAAACAATTGCTGAATTAATAAATTAATAAATTAACTTTATTTTATAATATTTGTATAATTTTCTGATTTATGTCAAACAATAAATTGTTTTAAAAAATATGATTATCAATTAATTTTATAAATATTAATTGAGAATAATATTTATCAATTTTTACATGTTTTTCCTGTATCAATTTTGACACTTTATTTTCCTAAAAAATTTTCTAAGTCACAACTGGATCTCCTAGTTAGTACCAAGTTAGGACCAGCCTAGGATATATAAAAAGGGGTTGCCAAGTTAGGTCCAAGCTAGGGCCAATAATCATTTTAGGCATAGCATGGTGATTTCTACACGGGATAAACAATTTTTAACTAAGTTTGTTTTTTTGCAAATTTTTCTTCTTTTTTTGGCAATTACCAAAATTCAATTTTTTTGAAAGACAAATAATAGAATTAGGGAAAATTTAACCAACCCTAATTAAAAGTTAATTAATAATTAAATAAATTCTTATTCTTATTTTTGTTTAAATTATAATTTTATTTTTAATGTAAATCGACATATAAAAAAAGTTTGGTAAATTTGCATGATTAGAAAAAACTGCATCTTTTAAGTATACTATTCTGTAAATAGTTAGTAATTAACAATAATAATTATGTTTGAAATTTGCATCGGTAATTATGTTAGGTCCGGTAAATTGCAAAATTAGAAAAAAATACACCTCTCTAGGTACAATATGTAAAAGTCAGTTATTAACAACAATAACAATAATTAGTTTAAACAAATATAAATTTTAAAAATGCAAAGTATTCTTACAAATTTATAGCCTGACATTCTCCAAAAAGAAAAATTGAATTCGGTTAAAATTTACGACTTATAGTTGACTTTGAACGTTCGTTTGTATGTAGAGTATAGCCGGAAAATGCGCTTTTTATGGTGTCGCGCAAGGACAAAAAATTCAATATCTCCTAAAGTTTCAGACCCTTCATCGTTTTTTCTTTTGAAAACTACTCGTGAAAAAAGTGGGAATCGAATCATTATTATTAAAAAAAAATAAAAATGGCACTTTTCAAAAAATTATTTTTTAAATAATTTGTTTAAAAAAAAACTTTTTTTTCTAAAAAATTTTCTTAAATTGTCTGTAATTAATAAGCATTCCCTGAAAATTTCATAAAATTTCATTCATTTTCCTTAGAGATATACCATTTTAAAAATTTAAAAAAAAATTTAAAAACCTCGTAAATCCAAAATTTTTCAAAATTTTTTAAAATCGAATTGAGGCTTTTTACTGGCATGTATTCCACTTCAAAATTTCGAAGTTTCAACAAAATCGAAGAACTAGTGTACAACTTTGATATTTTAGGCATGGAGCTACCCTGGTACTATCAAGAAGTTACACCGCATAATCTTGATCGTAACGGTTACTATCTCGATAGCTGTCGGTATTTGTATCATTAAAGATGGTCACCTTAATCATCATTTCCCGTCAATTCTTGACTAATGGAGGTAAACTGGAACGATTTTTACATACACAAACACACACACTTATATATTTGTTGGATAAATATTTGAAGACACACACATGTTTATTTCACTTATATGTATAGACGCGGTTAATTAATACACTAATACACAACTGCACGCACGACAACGAATTTCACTGAAAGTATGCATCTTTGTTTCCTTATATATTGAATGATGAAAATTTACAGCACTTACGAGAAAGCAGTTTACTTTTAACAACTTATTATAAGACATAGTTCTTGGGACAGGAATAAATGCAAAATTTATTAATTTATAATTGTCAATTTCTGAGATAACGAACGACCTACGTTTTACTTTATATTTAATTATTGTAGATAATATCCAAAACTATTGTACGTACGCGAAACATAGTCACTGTCAATGATCGGATGGCATCGGCTCATTTACGGAGATTGACGAAGTTAGCAACCAATAGAAATGCAGGCGCCATATGACTGCACTCGCTAGTCAGACTTGCTCACCAAAAATTACTACAGTGGATCGTAGATTTTAGTGGAAAATGTTTTCATTTGTCAGATTTTGTGTAATGAAATTAGAGAAAACTATAATCAATTTTTGCTACATTTACAACTCTTACACAAAGTATTAAAATTTGCTATTTCAATGTAGCAAATTTATCTATTTCTTTTGTAAATTTATCTAATTCTGTAGTACATTATGCTAAAAGTCCCCTTATTTCCGGTCATTGCAACCATTTTTAGTAATTTTTACGAATGTGGGTCTCTCCGTGTAATTTTATCAAGATTTATTTTATATTTTTAAGAAAATCCGTAAGTTTATTAATACATTAGTAATTGAAGTAGTTTGGTTCCACATGCTCTTGAGAGTCATGATGTTAATTAAAAAAATTTGTTCTTTGTCAAATTTTATTTTATAAATCTTATATTTTACAGATGTTTATTAAAATATTTGAAAATAATTCTATTTGTGCAGAATTCTGATTAACAGTTTTGAAAAAAACCTAATTTTACAAGAACCTACAATTAAAGGTGACATTATTTTTAGGATTTAAGAAAAAAATTTGAAATATTTGTTCCTGAAATTCAGGAAAAAGTTAGAGAAATGCATAGTCAAATGTTTTTGACAGCTTTAAATAAAATAAAGGACGACTTTGTACTGTACACTTTTTGCTATTTAAATACATTCGAGGCAAACTATGAAAAAATAAGCTGCAAT
Source organism: Leptopilina myrica (nomen nudum) (assembly GCA_032872475.1). Classification (NCBI taxonomy): domain Eukaryota; kingdom Metazoa; phylum Arthropoda; class Insecta; order Hymenoptera; family Figitidae; genus Leptopilina; species Leptopilina myrica (nomen nudum). The sequence goes on from CM065459.1 coordinate 20,771,963, forward strand.
AATAAAATTATCAAAATTTTTTACAATTTTCGATCATTAAAATAATATATATTATTTCAGTGCTCGTTATACGTGAATAAAAAAATATTTAAAAATGACATGGGAAATTATTTTCAAAAAAAAAGAAATAATGACAGAAAGGAGTATTTATTTTCAACTCTGATAGGAGAGAAATTGAAAGATGTTGGGAATTGTGAGAAAGAGAGAAGGAGAAAAAAGTTAAATGTGAAAGAGAAGAACTGAGGAAAAAGAGAGAGAAATAGAGGAGAAAGCCGGAGGTGCAAAAAAGAAAAGAGAAAAAGATTAGAACTCTCTAGCAATCTGTCTTGTCTATATCATACAGAGGGAGGCCCTCGGAGATGTGGAGATACATTTTTCGAGATAATTTGCAGACGTAACCCCCTAAGGATAACCATAGAGAAGAAGACCGTCTGAATAGGATTCGGTCGAATGAAATCGATTTGACGTTTTATGTCTCTATATAAAAAGCTAATGTACATTTAACAAGAATTTTTTTATCCCAAAAAATAATTTTCGTTTTCTATGACTACGATAATACTTTATTCTGTTTTTCTATAAACGAAAAAACAATCATAGAATGAAATATTATCGTAAACTGTTTTATTAAAAAAAAAAGAAAAATGTCTACAATTTCTATTCAAAAATGTGTTTCTACGAAATCTTCAAAATTAATCGAAATAAAAAAATTGTTAATACAATTTAATTTTATTTAAAGAGAAAATTCGCTACTAATGTTTTAGTTTTTTGAGAATAAGAAAATTTTGTAAATTTCCGTTGGCGTGCATTTCTCCTTTAAATAAAAAGAATCTTAACCTATTAAAGCCTAGAAAAATGCTCAGGGGTTCTTGGAATCGTTGATTATAAATCTCAAGTCCAATTTAAAAAATTCAAAATGGTGGTCAACTTTTTAACCAATATTCTAGATTTGACTAAAAAATTATACCCATGGGTTTTCGGGGTCACTATTGCAAAAGTGAAATTCAATTTCTAAAATTCAAAATATCGGTTTCATTATTATTATAAATATACAAATTATTATTTAAAAAATACACCTCTCAATTTAAACTTAAAGTAACAAAAAATTGATTTTCAAAACGTATTTATGTCATATTTTTAAGTGTAAAATATATTTTCTAGATAAAGAAAAATAATTGAACTAAATAAGAAAGAATTATGAACAGAGAACAAAATAACAATAGTTGTTTAAGAAACAAATATTATGAGCAAACGATCTAAGCTTTAATTAGTTAGTTTCTCAAAACCACAAATAGTAAGTGGTTGCATTACGTTAAAGCGAGGAACGTTGTAGTTTAACACTTCATCTCGAAATTTACTCAACTATTTGAGAATAGCTCCAAAGCTTGACTCATCACTGTAATAGCGAAGACAGATCGATATGTACTGTATATTAACATGTATTTACATATATAGTAATCACTAATAATACAAATTGCTAACACCATTAAACTAATCCTATCTCCATATCTTCTTCTTCTATAATATTAAAATGTTTCCTAGTCGTTTCGTCGTTTCGTCGTTTCGTCGTTTCGTCGGATTCGTCGGCCGGCAACATATATAGATATACATCGGTTCATCCATCGGCAACATATATACAAATGTACATAAACACATCTATGCACACAATACATACACATGTATGCTCACACATATACACACAATACATACACATGTATACTTACACATATACACTTAATACATACACATGTATACTCACACATATGCACACAATACATACACATGTATACTCACACATATACACTCAATCTATACACATGTATACTCACACATATGCACACAACACATACACATGTATACTCACACATATGCACACAATACATACACATGTATACTCACACATATGCACACAACACATACACATGTATACTCACACATATGCATACAACACATACACATGTATACTCACACATATACACACAATACATACACATGTATACTCGCAAATATACACACAATACATATGCATGTATACTCACACATATGCACACAACACATACACTTGTATACTCACACATATGCACACAACACATACACATGTATACTCACACATATGCACACAACACATACACATGTATACTCACACATATGCATACAACACATACACATGTATACTCACACATATACACACAATACATACACATGTATACTCGCACATATACACAATACATACACATGTATGCTCACACATATGCACACAAGACATACACATGTATACTCACACTTATACACACAATACATACACATGTATACTCACACATATGCACACAATACATACACATGTATACTCACACATATACACACAATACATACACATGTATACTCACACATATGCACACAACACATACACTTGTATACTCACACATATGCACACAACACATACACATGTATACTCACACATATGCACACAACACATACACATGTATACTCACACATATGCATACAACACATACACATGTATACTCACACATATACACACAATACATACACATGTATACTCGCACATATACACAATACATACACATGTATGCTCACACATATGCACACAAGACATACACATGTATACTCACACTTATACACACAATACATACACATGTATACTCACACATATGCACACAATACATACACATGTATACTCACACATATACACACAATACATACACATGTATACTCGCACATATACACACAATACATACACATGTATGCTCACACATATGCACACAATACATACACATGTATACTCGCACATATACACACAATACATACACATGTATGCTCACACATATGCACACAATACATACACATGTATACTCACACATATGCACACAATACATACACATGTATACTCACACATATAATGTACCCAAAAAATATTGTTTTGGCTTTTTCGAAAATGTAATAAAAAGAATTTTGTATATTGTAATTGTCGGTACGAACTACAAGCGAGCTACGAAAAGTTGCTGCTGAAATTAAATAACCATATTTTATTATTGAAGAATGATAGAAACTTGGTTCTTGGATTGTTCGAAAGCCAATTAATTTCTCCGTCGTTTGATATATAAATAAAAATTATTATATATTTTTAGAGATTTTATCACCTAAGAGATTTTGAAAAAAATTGATTAATTTTTCTATTTTTCTGCACCATGTTTGTGTGGCTGCACATGCTAGAAAAATTTTAATTTTTAGCAACATAATCTTTAAAGTCTCAGCTTTTATTTGAGCCTTGAAAATGGAAAATGCGTTCAGTACTTTTTGAAATATCTTAAAAAATGTCCAAGTTTCTATTATTTTTCAATAATAAAATATGGTAATTTAATTTCGGCAGCAACTTTTCGTAGCTCGCCCGTCTTTTGTGCTGACAGTTTCTGCCGGTAGTGTATATATATATATATATGTTTGTAAAGTACACAATATATAATATATACAAAATTCTTATATAATATGTACACGGAGAAAAATGGATTATACAATTAGGAATATAGAAAAAAAGATCATACTGAATATAATCTGATTAATACCCTCTATAATCTATTTACAACCTTTCAATGTTTTAGAATTATTTCTGGTATTCACAATAACTTATACATTTTATACTCCAAAATCGAATCAAATTATAATTTTAGATTATTACTATAGCAACATGTTTTTTTCAAATTGTCATATTATGAGGTTAAAGTCGTTTTGAAAATTTGTTGTGATCGAACTTTTTTACATATGTGCTGCTATTTTAATTTTCCAGGTTTGTAAATTTCTAATAATTGCATTTTTATAAATCTAAAAACAATTATAGCATTATGCATTTATTTACCATTAGCTTATTATATTGATTATAACCATTTTTAGTTTAAATATTACAAGAGAAGATTATTTTTAACCATTTCTTCAAAGTATTTTTATTTACTTACAAAGTGTAAATTTTGTGATTAGTAAGAATTTATTTCTTTGTAAATTTATTTATGATTAATTCATCAATTATTATTGAATTGGTAACAATATTAATAATAATTTTTTAAATAATTTAAATAATTTTGTAGATTTAAAAAAATGAAATTACCAGAAATTTACGAATAAATAAATTTAGTGATTGATCAATTTATTTAATTAATTAATTATTAGCAACAACAAATTCAAATTTTTATTTTTTTAAATTTTATTATTAGGCAATTAAATAGTAAATTAATTTTTTAATTTAAGGGTTAGTTCTAATTTGTCAAAATTTTATTTATTTAAAAACGTAAAGACCAATTATATTGATGCAAGTTTTATAATCTAAATTAATATGATCAATAATTTGAAAATGGTAATACTTAGATATTTAATTTTATAATTCTGGTTAACTATCCTATATACAATTTAAAATATCATAAAAAGTATAATCTGAATTATATCACTAGTAATCCATTTTTCTCTGTGTATGTATGTAAAAAGGTCAATACCAGGTCCTTCTAAAATACATAAACACTATTTTTGAGGAAGGATGCATCACCTTGAATTTATTATAATGCATGCTTTTTCAATAATACTTTATTAAAAAATTTATTAATTTTTTTTGTTGGACGGGGGTCGGTTTTGGGTTCGATACCTTCCAGTACCAAACATAAAGTCAATTGACATTATATTTGGTACTGGAAGGTATCGAACCAAAAACCAACCCCCGTCCAACAAAAAAAATTGATAAATTAATAAATTTTTTTAATAAAGTATTATGGAGGAAGGATATTTTTTTTATTAAAAAATTTATTTATTACTATCTTATAGTGGCACTATCGGGTCGGACCCGAAAAGTCAAAAATGACCCGGTAATGACGTCTACGTATATTTTTCGGACCTGGTATTGACCTTTCTACATACATATATATATTGTTTGTTTAATTATTTAACTAAATAAATAAATTTATATATCTGACTCCGTTTAAATACTGAGAAAAAAATCAAAAATTTTTTTGAACTAAAAATATATGTTTAATTTAAACATATTTTGTTATTGAATTAATTTTAATTTCTACCGAACGAAAATTACTATGCATTGAATCAAAATTATTATGTTTAAATCAAACATAATTTTTGGTTTACTGTATGACTAAGATAATTATGTTTGATTTAAATATATTGTTTTCTCAGTAAAAATGTTATTTTTTTTATAATAGTTATTGCTAAATGAATTTTTTTACAACTTTTTAAACAAAATTTTATTTCTTCTAAATGAATAAACCGATTGAAATAAATGAAGCTTGAATATTAAGGGGATAAGATATACTTTCATTTAGAATTAGAGACTTTTTAAAGAGTTTATTTTTGAATAATTATTTAACAAATTTGTTATAAACAAATTTTTTTTTAATTTCCTGCGTCTTTTAAAAATTTGATAAAAATATTAACATAATTAAAACTATAAGAAATCAAAATGTATAGTGCAACATGACTATACTTAGTTTTTAATCAATATTATGGTTATATAAATGTTAACTCGATAGTATTTTGTTTATTTCATAGATGCAAACAATGTTTTAATTCAGAAAAACATCAAACTTTCATGTCTGTTGCAATATAATTTTGATTGTAACTTTTTAAAAATTGTTGCTCATAAATCTTTTCAACGAATTTTGATTTCTTATAGTTTTAATTTTAGGTTGAAATTTAAAAAAAAATTTTAAAGAAGCAGAACATTAAAAAAATTATTTTTTCATAAAATTAAATACATAATTATTCAAAAATAAATTTTTTAAGAAGTCTCTAATTCTGACCAAAAGTATAATTATTTTATCTCCTTTATTATATCCCCGCTTGATTCATTTAAATCGATTCATTCATTTAGGAAAAATAAAATTTTGTTTAAAAACTTGCAAAAAATTCAATTTAACATAACTTTTATAAAAAAATATTTTTTTTTAGTAAAAACTAAAAATCTATACAAAGTAGTAATAGTTGCTCTGATATATAATAAAAGTTGCTTCGCTCAAAATATTAATTGCTCGAGACATTTTAAATATTACTCGACTTTTAATAACATTTATTAATTTTATTAACAAAATTTTAATTTAATTTTAACATCCGACTGGTTCTTAAATTGGAACACTGAGAAAACATTATACTTAAATGAAACACAAAAATAATGTTAGACGATTTTGTTTAAATGAAATTAATTTGTAAGTTTAATCTCAATATATAGAAAATATCTACTGCATTGATTCAAAAGTATTATTTGTTTGAATAATTATATTTAATTCAAACATATTTTCTGTTACGCTTTAAACAAAAATTATGTTTAAAAATTTTATGTTTGAATCAAACTTAAAAGTTAACTACATATAATTTAAAATCAATCACAATTTATGTTTGATTTCAATATATAATCTCTTAAACTGAACCAGAAAATATGTTTGAATAAAACTTAAATATGTTTGACTGTATAGCAAAGATATTTTAAGTTTGATTTAAGCAAAATTTGTTTGAATCAAATAATTTTTTTTCTCAGTGAAGCCTCAATTGTAGACCTATATTCAGTAGCTTATAAGTCCGAAAATATTGAGTTTAGGAAAAAGTTGTCAAAGAATAAAAGTTTTAGATTTATTTCGACTTTTAAGAAATGTAAACAGTTTTTTTTATAAACAAATTAAGTTTTTCTTTTAAAATAAACGTTTATTTTTAGATTCTGGTGTTGCACATGTTCTAAATCAGTTTATATTAATATAATATAACAGACAGTTAAAAAAAATTAATTTGTTTATTCAAAAAATTTTTTTTTACATTACTTAAAAGTCAAAATAAAAATAAAACTTTCATTTATTGCCAACTTTTTCCTAAAATCAATATCTTTAGACTTACAAAATATAGGCAATATTTATATATGTAAGTAAAAATATTTTTATTTTATGATTAGAAAATTAGTACTTTAAAATTAACTACAAGTAGGTAAAAATAAAATATCAATATTTAAAATAATTCAATCTAAATTTATGAAAAAATAAATGTTGAATAACAAATTTTTTAAAACAAACATAAATAATTAAAAAAAATAAATTATTATTTACATACACATGTATATATTTACACATAAATACATAACACACACATATATATATATATATATATATTAAAATTTTTTTAATATATATAAAATCAATGGAGATGCTATTTAATAAATTTATACAAGTAGAAATAAACAAGTAAAATGTCTTCCGAGCGAGCGTTAGCGAGCGAGGACAACGACGCTAGTACTATTTAAATATTATACAAAAAATTTAATTACTTTAAAAATTAAATTTTTGAAAAAATGATAAATTATCTCTTTGTTTCCTAAAGGAAATTTTAACTAGAAAAAAAATACAAATACACTTGTCATAAATTAAGATTAAAACAATGAAACTAATTCGCGGAGTTCCACATCTTTTGGGAAGGCGCCACCGATTGTCCAGTTGTCATTAGGAAGGAAAATAACTGAAAAATAAGGGAAAATAATCAAATTTTTTAGAGAAATAATACAGTACAGTAAAAGTTCCAAGGAGAAGCAAAAAGAAATAAGTTTACACTTGAATAAAGTGAAAATTTGATTTTATTCCAATTTAAAGAGTAGGGAAACAGAGAAATTGAAAGCATTTGCTTATTTAATATTCTCTTTCGTCAAATTCCAATCAGTAAGGAATTATAGTCAGCCGACTGAATCTACTTCATCATGTTTCTAGTTCTGTTCTTGTCGTTGACTCAACGGATATTTGATTTGGGTTCAAATCGCAAGTTTGGTACTGATGCGAACTAATAAGATCAAATAAGCAGACGATATTGGTATTTGTCTATCCTCTGGGCAAACTGACCTGGCAAATATCAGAGATCAAAATGAACATAGTATACCTGGATGAACGTATATCATTCATATAAACGTCAAATATATCCTCTCTCCCTTTCTCTTTCTCACTCCCTCTCCACGTGAATGTATGTTTATGAAATGTATATCTCACATCAGTATATTATTGTAATTTAGGAACATTCACATATATTGCTATATGCGCTATTCTCTCTATCACTTTGACTAAATCGAGAATTCAATGCCTATTTACTACAAATTTCTAAAAATGTATATTAACTAAAATGGTAAATTATTACAAATTAAAAAATTTTAATATGATGATTAATCCTCTGTCTACGTTGATTTATCCCTCACCATTTTTGTTTCAAATCATTTAACAGGTCACAATTGTTTTCTAAATATTTGTAATTAGATTCTTTATTGATCTCTCGAGCCTGATTTTTGAATTTCTGTTTTTAAACATTTTTTAATAACAATAAGTTTTTTAAAAAATCGTAGAATATAATTTTTAAACTCATTACAAACCTATTAAAATATTGTTTGACTGTTTCTGATAAAAAAAATAGCTATCATACCCGTTTTCGAAGGATTTTAGTTTCAATTTGACAATGTGTAGTACTTTATGCGTTTGTAGTATTTTAATCAATGTATTAAAAATTAATCCTTTTCCACCAGTCTTTGGAGATGTGTAGTGTCTATTTCGAGCCAAGTGTATTGCAAGTAAATCTTACGTTACGACTGCTAAAATCTAAAATAAGGCCTATATTGTACTCTCTAAATTAATTTAATTTTATAAGAAAATCCCATTTGGAAAAAAATTTACGACTTTTTCTGATCTAATTAAATTCCTAGCTATTTTTTATTCCCACATAGAAATAACACATTTTTCCATATACTATTCCATGTGTGAAATCTTCTTTTACTTTTTAAAAATTATTTCCATATTAAATTTTACATCAAATCCCATTTAAAATCTATTTTCATTTTTCAAGTATAGCTTTCCTATATCAAATATTGAAAATCACCACATAAGAATTTATATGGGATTTCACATTGAGTTTTATATGAGATCTTATATATGCTTTCATAAAATGTTCTACATAGAATTTCATGTAAGATTTCATATAGGATTTTACATCATACATTTCCCGTACGATTTTACATGGGAATCCGTGTAGTTTTTTTTATAGAATTGGGATTTTATATGGTTTTTGATATAGTATTTCATGTGGATTTACATGTGGGGATTTTCAATAGGGAAACTACTTAAAACTCCTAAACCGATTCACCTGTTTTTGCGAATTGTCCGGATACAATTTTGGAGAGGAACAACATATCCTAAACTTTTCTAAAATTCAGGAAGAAAAATTGTAATTCATAAATAAGACTATTATTTATTTTCTACTTTAAATATGACAATACATACTATTGAATTTTCAAACTTAAAACCTTTTATTATCAATACAGAAATTGTTAGTAATTTCACGTTAATTAATTTTAGAATATTTGTAATAGACATTAAATTCATGACTCTAAACTTGTTATCATTTATATAATTGTATAATTTAAATTAAAAATTAACATTAATTAAATTTTTATTAATACAATAATGTTTCATTTAAGGGTATGTCCAAGTTGTGAAATGTAAACAAAGCAAAATGTAAACAAACAAAGCACTAAAATCACATTTTTTATACATCTTTTTCTTTCACAAAAATTAATATTAGAACACTTTCTCTACAAAAATGATAAATTAGAGTGTCAAAGTTTCCAAAAAAATCATTTTTGAGTGTGATAAATAGCAATTAGTAAAACAAATTATTCAAATGACCTGTAAAATAGCATTTTTTACGCGTCGCGAAAAATATACTGTTTGAGTATATCAACAGCACTGACGATGAAGAAGTCACATATCAGCGATTGGACCTTCAACATGTGGAAAGGGAAATTTTTCCCTTTCCTCCATGAAATCACAAGGAGAAAGGGTAAAAACTTCTTCATCGTCCGTGCGGTTGATATAGTCAAACACTTAAATTTTTCGCGATGTCAGACGATTGCTCTCTGCGCACGCGCAGAGCGCGCTAAGAAAGCATTGACAACACTATGCAGAAAGACACATTTTGTTTTAGACTGAAACTCACTTATTTTCACATACTTTCAGGTATACTAGGTATAGATACCAAATTCAACACTTCAATTTACCATTTTCATAACTTCTTCATCGTCAGTGCTGTTGATATACTCAAACTGTTTATTTTTCGCGACGCGTCAAAAATGCTATTTTACAGGTCATTTTAATTAGTTATTTTACTAATTGCTATTTATCACACTCAAAAATGATTTTTTTGGAAACTTTGACACTCTAATTTATCATTTTTGTAGAGAAAGTGTTCTAATATTAATTTTTGTGAAAGAAAAAGATGTATAAAAAATGTGATTTTAGTGCTTTGTTTGTTTACATTTTGCTTTGTTTACATTTCACAACTTGGACATGCCCTTAAATTCAATGAAACTTTTTTTTCAGTTATCAAAAAATGAAAAATTAAAAAAAATAATTTTTATAGTAAATAATTCTTTTAGCAGTAATTGTTGTAAAATTTAATTAAAATGTGACTTGGTTTCTTTAATTTTACTGTTATAAAAAGTACAGCAATCTACAGTCAAAAAAATTTTAATTTTTTTGAATTTTAGATTATTCTCAAAAATTTTGATTTATACCGTTCTATAATTGATATTTTTTTAAATTTGTAGGTAAATTGATGAACCTTCCTTGGGCCAATACCTAACAATCTGACAAATTTAGTTAAAATCAGTAAAAGCGTTTTTGTGTTATTAGGGTACAATACTTCCGTGACACATACATACATACGTTAAAATTTTTACGATTATTTTTGAAATCCTTGATGCTAAAATTTTAAAGTTTTAAGCAATGCACAGACAAACGTCTGATTTTTTTAGTAAGGATGCATAACAATTTATTAAATTGCGTTCAAACCTTTCCAAAAAACCTTTTTGGAAAGGTTTTTTCATCCTCTTTCGATTGGAAATAAGCATTTTGAAAAAAAAAATTTTTTGACCAAAAAAAATCAAAATTAAAAATAAATTTCAATTTTTGAGGGAGATGGAAACGATTTTTTTTTTTTTTTTAAACGAAAGCTGAGGTTTTTTCCTAAAAGGACATATAAATGATAAAGTGGGACTAGAATGTTTAAACATTGAAAAAAAGAATTTTCTCCAAAACGGAGCTAAAAATCGGATTTAGAGCGCTCCGGCGAGTAGAAAACTATTTTTTTCAATGTTTAAACGTTCTAGTCCCACTTTATCATTTATATGTCCTTTTAGAAAAAAACCTCAGCTTTCGTTAAAAAAAAAAAAAAAAAAAAAAATCGTATCCATCTCCCTCAAAAATTGAAATTTATTTTTAATTTTGATTTTTTTGGATCACAAAATTTTTTTTTTTCAAAATGCTTATTTCCAATCGAAAGAGGATGAAAAAACCTTTCCAAAATGTACTTTGGCAAATTTGTATGTTTAATTGTTTAAGAGTAAAAAATTATTGAAATAAGCATTGTACTGAAAAACACAAAAATTTAACCCCCTCCCCCTCGGAAAATATTGGACTAGGTAAAAAAATATTTTCACGAAAAATTACTATCTATGAGTACTACAAAAGCCCCAAGTTTTGCTACGATTGGAGAAAAATTTTTCTCCACCTTGATCACTTGAGATGGAATCGCTCATATATATATATACCCGCGTGGAAATGAAAGTATGGGCAAAAGATGGCAAAAGATGGCAAAGTGTGGGTAAAGGATAGCGAAATGTGGCACTATGTTTGCCAAAGATGGCAAAGTATTGCTAAGGAGCGAATCCTATGGTTTAACTATGGCAGCAACATAAATCAATTTTTCATCAAACAAAATAATAAAAAACCCAAAAACTTTAAATATTTTTCATTTTTAAACCATAAACAAAGTGAGGCATATAAAAAAATTATTTTTTAAATGGTTTTTTTAATTTAACAGTTAAAATGAACTATGGGCAAAGTATGGCGAACCATGGGATAAAAGAAAACTTATTTTCTATACATTTTCGAACTATGGGCAAAAGATGGCAAAATATGGGATGAAAAAAAAATATTTTCTATACATTTTTGAACTATGGGCAAAAGATGGCGAACTATGGGATAAGAAAAATAATTATTTTCTATACATTTTCGAAGTATGGGCAAAAGATGGCAAACTATGGGATGAAAAAAAATTATTTTCTATAGATTTTCGAAGTATGGGCAAAAGATGGCGAACTATGGGATGAAAAAAAATTATTTTCTATAGATTTTCGAAGTATGGGCAAAAGATGGCAAAATATGGGATGAAAAAAAATATTTTCTATACATTTTTGAACTATGGGCAAAAGATAGCGAACTATGGGATAAGAAAAAGAATATTTTCTTTACATTTTCGAAGTATGGGCAAAAGATAGCGAACTATGGGTTAAGAGAAAAAATTATTTTTTATACATTTTCGAAGTATGGGCAAAAGATAGCGAACTATGGGATGAAAAAAAATATTTTCTTTACATTTTCGAAGTATGGGCAAAAGATAGCGAACTATGGGTTAAGAAAATAAATTATTTTCTATAGATTTTCGAAGTATGGGCAAAAGACGGCGAACTATGGGATGAAAAAAAATTATTTTCTATAGATTTTCGAAGTATGGGCAAAAGATGGCAAAATATGGGATGAAAAAAAATATTTTCTATACATTTTTGAACTATGGGCAAAAGATGGCGAACTATGGGATAAGAAAAAAAATATTTTCTTTACATTTTCGAAGTATGGGCAAAAGATAGCGAACTATGAGATAAAAACAACTATTTTCTACACATTTTTGAACTATGGGCAAAAGATGGACAACAACAACCTGACTAAATTCGGTGCAAATTCGACACGTCTTCTACAGGGAATTTTACCTTCTCTTGGAAATTCCGATCAGATCGGAATTCCGTCAGAAATCGGAATTTTGATTGAAATTCCTAAAATAATTCTGTCGGAATTTTGATTGGAATGCCAAGAAGAATTCTGTCGGAATTCGTATCGAAATTTTGATTAGAATTCCTGTAAGAATTCTGTCAGAATTCCAATCAGGATTCTGATAATTCCGAAAGGATCGGAATTTTGATTAGAAATCCTATAAAAATTCTCTCAGAATCCCGATATGGATTCTGAAAATTGCGATGTGATCGGAATTCATCAGTAATCGAAATTATTATTGGAATTCCTAAAAGAATTCTGTCGGAATTGCGATTTGAATTTTGATTATAATTCTTATAAGAATGTTGTCAGAATTCTAATGGGATCTGAATTCCTATAAGAATTCTGTCAAAATTCCAATCTGGATTCTGAAAATTGTAATGGGATCAGAATTTCCTTAGAAATCGGAATTCCTATAAGAATTCTGTCAGAATTCCGATATGTATTCTGTCAGAATTCCGATCTGTATTCTGTCAGAATTCCGATCTGTATTCTGAAAATTCCGATGGAATCTGAATTCCGTCCGTAATCGGAATTTTGATTGGAATTCCTAAAGTAATTCCGATCTGAATTTTAATTAGAATTTCTATAAGAATTCTGTCAGAATTCCATTTTGGATTCTGAATATCATAGTTTGCCATCTTTTGTCCATACTTCGAAAATCTATAGAAAATAATTTTTTTTCTTAACCCATAGTTCGCTATCTTTTGCCCATACTTCGAAAATGTATAGAAAATAATTATTTTTCTTATCCCATAGTTCGCCATCTTTTGCCCATAGTTCAAAAATGTATAGAAAATATTTTTTTTTCATCCCATATTTTGCCATCTTTTGCCCATAGTTCGAAAATGAATAGAAAATAAGTTTTCTTTCATCCCATGGTTCGCCATACTTTGCCCATAGTTCATTTTAACAGTTAAATTAAAAAAACCATTTAAAAAATAATTTTTTTATATGCCTCACTTTGTTTATGGTTTAAAAATGAAAAATATTTAAAGTTGTTGTGTTTTTTATTATTTTGTTTGATGAAAAATTGATTTATGTTGCTGCCATAGTTAAACCATGGGATTCGCTCCTTAGCAATACTTTGCCATCTTTGGCAAACTTAGTGCCACATTTCGCTATCCTTTACCCACACTTTGCCATCTTTTGCCATCTTTTGCCCATACTTTCATTTCCAAGCGGGTATATATATATATATATATATATATATATTGTAACAGGTTTGATTTGATAATTGAATTAATTTTAACTTTTGATCTAGTTTTAATTTAATTATTATTTAAATTGGAATTATTTAATTCCTTTTTAGAAATAATTAGAGTAAGTTAAATTATTTCAAAGCCTGCTAACAATTTTTATTATTCATGGAGTATGGTTTATGTCCAAGGCGCCAGGCCATTTTGACATGGAATGACCAAACCTAAAGATTAATTTACTAAACCGACTGCTCATTAATTAGATTATTCATATCCGCGGAGAGGGGGGAAGTAAGGATGATCACTGAACAACACCGAATTAACAAAATTGACAATGGATATTTTATTTAATAAAACACAAATTTTGAACATTAGTCGGCGGCAAGCCGCCTAAACAAGAGTCGAATTTAGAATATTATTGATTATTAATTTTACTCGAGACCGATCGAGGAACAGCTAGTTTTGTTACACAGGGGACTCACCGTCAAGTCGACGTCTCCCTCGGATGGCTCCCCGACTCATTGTCAGCACAATTATTAATTATTTTTACAACTTTTAATATAAAGTCACGGTCGTGACGGACACTGTTTGACAGCCAGAACGAGAATGAATTCAAAAAATGGCCGACTTCCAAGCTCAGCACGCGTCGCAACTTCCGCGCTTCGTTTTTATATTCAACGGTGAGTGAAAGTGGAATTAATAAGCTAAAGTTTGTTGGTTAATTATCACTCGTCGATAAAGTCTCTCCACCGTCGATAATTAGTTACACGCGGCGCCACATGAGCGCTGCGCACAATTTAACATAAGCGCCACCGATCCAATATGGCCGCACCCATTGTTTTGACAGGTGAATCTTCTCCAATGTAGAATTCGTCTTCCTGGCACTCTTGGATAATCGGGAATCTCTTCCGATTATATATGCCAGGAAGCGCTTCCCACGACGACTTCGGGTAACGTCTTTCCGTGACGATGGATGAGGAGTCAACGAAAGGCGAGAGTTTTACTCTCGCGATCAAAAACAAGAATAAAAAATACGAACAATTAATTACCGAGGTTATTATATTTATTTTGAATCTTGATTTGACGAGTTTGCAGATGAGTGATAGTCAACTTATTAATTTTTGTCGAAGTAACGCAATTAGGTAATTATCAGTGTTTATTTTTACAAAAATAATAATAAATAAAATAAAAAAAGGAACCAAACGGTTCGATTCCCGTTCTGGTGTTATTTTTTTCTTTAATTTCTATTAACAAAAATTTATTATTTTGTGTACGGCTAAAATTGCCGTGTCACAATATATATATATATAGAAAAAACTCGAAATTTCTAGCTTTAAGTGAAGTTAATGAAAAAATGGACATTAGGAACTAGCCAACTTCAATTAATTCATGTATTAATATTCCCACCGGTTGTTTTAAAAGATTATATTTTTCTATTCAAACTTTCATTTTTTTTGACAATTTCAGAGACGAAAAAACAATTGAATACAAATTATCATTGAGAAAAATGAATGCTTGAATAGAAAAATATAAATTTATTTATTTTTTTAAATATTAATTTGTTTTCGATTTATGTTTGAAATATCAAACTTTTTATTTAATAAAATAAGATTTAAAAGCAAACTTTTTTATTAATCGGACTAGAGATCAATGCCTCAATAAATAAAATATTATTTTTCTTATATTTTATCAAGATTTATTTAATATCTTTTAAGAAAACCGGTGGGAATATTAATATATGTATTAATTGAGGTTGTCTGGTTCCATATGCCAACTTCAATAATTATTTAATTCAATTAACTTCAAATAAACTTCAATTACTTTTTATCATTAGCAGATATTTCACTTATGAGAAGTTACACAATTAAGAAAAAACTAGAAAGGACCCCGCACAAAATACATTGAAAAAAAGTTTCGGTCAAATTTGTCCAAACTTCGAAGTTTTGTAGCTTCTAACAACATTTAATCATGGCTCGAAACTCTAATGTGGATCAAGCCTTGATCCATAATCGAGTTTCAAGCCATAATGAAGCCTTAATCCATGATCAAGCCTTGATCCATAATCGAGTTAAAGCCATGATTAACTGTTGGCCATAATCTAGTCTTAATCCATGATCAAGCCATGATCCATAATCGAGTTTCAAGCCATGATTAACTGTTGAGCCATAATCAAGCCATGATCCATATTAGAGCTTCGAGCTATGATTAATCGTTGAGCTATAATCAAGCCTTGAGCCAAGATCAAACTTTGATCAAGCCTATAGTCATCGACAAGCTTCCTTCATCGCTTTTAATTCCTGAAAAATTGCACAATTAAGAAAAAATTATAAAATTCTAGCCCTAAGTACAGTTAACAAAAAACAATAACAACAATTAAAAATTTGAAATGCCAATCATGACCATCATAAAAAAATTTACTGCTGCACTAGAATGCGTGTACTTCCGCCATTTTTAAGTTTTTAAAACTATTTCATATTGTCATAGCTTATAATATGTATTAAGAAACAATAAAAATAAAAATGTCCTTTCTTAAATATGTTTTTCAAAAAAATTCTGAAAAATAGTCCAATTGTACGTTTTTACGTCAGTAATTTAAATTCTACAAAAAAATTATAGATTTTGAAATCTTAAAAATTTATTACAATCTACAGTTTTCAAAAAAACCCGTTATCTTATAAACAAGTTGTTCATTTCATGACCATTTAGCTTCCTCAATATATATTATTATATATAATTTTAAAAGTTAAATAATTATAAAAGTTTATTAAATATAATTAATAAACCGGGTAAAGTACCCTGAATAAATATTAATTATTCAATTTTTTATTATAGAATAATTATTTTTAAAAGTTATGATAAAATGTCAAAAAATACAAAATTTTAATTTTTTGTGAAAAATTAAAATATTTATTAATTCTATAAATTTTGATAAAATATATACTTTATATACATGAATCGATTCGTTTTTATGTCAGGAATGCAATTTTGACAAGAATTATTTAAAATTTTAATATAGAAAAAAGTTATTTCAAAAAACCAAAAAATTAATTTTTTCAAAAATTAAAAAAATGTTGAAAAAAATTTTTTTTTAATATATTTTTGAAAATCCTTCTGTCTGATTCTTGGTATTCATGACCATAATACATCTACAAAATCTTATCAAAATCCATCAAGATGTGTAAGAGAAAATTTGTCCACAAGAATCGGTGACATACACACACACACACACATACACCCACACACACATACACACATACATACATACACACATACATCCGGACATTTGTTCCTCTCGACGAATTATATATACTACACTTGAAAATTTGTAAAAATAATTGATTTTAAAAAATTCGGAAATCGACATCACTATAAGGCTTCCTTTATGAGGAAGCAAAATTAAAATACTTACAACTTTTTATTATTATTATTTTCTTATTGATTTTTCTTTTCATTAAATTCAACATCATATTTAAAACATTCAAAAAAGTTGTTTTAAGGAGTTTTTCCAATCTTTATACAAATTTTTCAAAATTCAAAACATCAAGTCTAATCTAAAAGTCGAAATAGTGTATTTTTGCAGAAACGAAAAAGAAATAAAAACAACAGAACAAGACAAAAGAAAATGAAAAATGCTACATACAATAGTAATAAAAAGAGAAGAGAGTACTTTTACTGACTTCTCATTTGAAATGAAAATTGAATTATTCATTTAATGGAGAAAGCTGAAAGTAGAAAAGTTTTTATATTTTCTCGATTATATATATATATATATATATATATATATATATAACAGTTCACTCTCCAGTTTTACTATAGAGGTAAGTAAACTTCGATTACTGGGTCCTGCATTTCCGTATAACGAGAGAACGCAGAAAGAGATAGAGAGAGTAAGGATCGTTTTTATTTCTAATAAGATCAAACAGACAAAATAGAAGCAAAGTCACGAAGTTCATTTCATTAACTCGCAGGAAGAGCCATTTATCTGTTAATGGTTCACATCCCCCAGATGTACGTCTTATAACTACATATAACGTCGAGAAGGTCACCAAATAATATCCTATAGGTACAATATAATAGGCGCGCCACCTCCCTAAGCTTTCTAACCGGATGAAGCAGGCAAACCTTACCCAGATTATTTCATTAACTCTGAGGATCATATCATATCATTCTATGCTTTTGGCTGACTGTAACTTTTGAGATAATATTTAATCTACTTCACGACTCTTCACATATACACTCGCACAGTCACAATTCCACAAAATAAAATTTTGCATTGTATAAACTTACATTCTCGTTAAATAAATATTTTCGTGTTTTTTTACTTCATATTTTTTATTATTTTTTTATAATGTTTTATTATTTTTTTTCTTATTTTATTTATTAATTTTTTTATTATATGCTATTACTTTTTAAAACTTTTTTCATATTCACGTATTTTTCTTCTACTTTTCCTAAAAATACAAATTTAACTTCTGGAATGTTCCAAACATTACGGGCTACTGGGGTTTCTTATATTCTCAGAAAAAGAGAAAAAAAATTCGATTTAAATAACGATAATCGTGTCTTTCTTTTATTCTAATTCAGTGCAATCAGTTTCAAAGCATTAATATTCCTTCGCTTCTAATGGTGAACGTCACGATAAAGCGCAACGCAGTTCAAGAAGCTCATTGATATTCTGAGGGTAAAGCCCTCCCGACATCTCTAGTCAATGCATATAACGTAATTAAGACATTGAACGTCCTGAGATAACGTTTTCCGTCTATCTCCTACTTTCATCCCGCTTTCTCTTCATCTCAAAATTCGCTCTCACTCACTCTGTTTTCAAATTTCTGTCTGCCTCTTTATGATAATTTAACAAAGACAATTATCAAACAGATAATTGACGTCAAATTATCTGCTAATTTTAAATTTCGTAATCATCGTCTCGTAAGTAGTAGATAATCAATTTTTATTTTCATTATAATATTGTTATTATTATATACGGCTAGAAATATCAGACGAATAACGCATGATTTTTATTACTATATTTATTTATTAATATATTATTAATATATTACTATATTTATTTCTTATTTGTGTAATAAATCCTCGTAGCACAAACCTCTTTTTTCGAACAAGTAGCACACTCCAAAGTAATTTTAACCCTCTTCACTTTTAAAAACTACCATTTATAAATTTATCATTAAATTTACATAAAAAAGTTGTTAATGTTCTTTAAACATTAAATAATATCGATAGTTTACAACATCCTACACATTATTAAAGAATAAGTTTCTACAGTTGGAAAATTTCATTATAAGCTTTTTATTATAGAAAAAAATATTAAAAGTAGATAATTTTTCAGAAAAACGCAAAAAATGAGATTTTTTAAAAAGTCGTAGTTCTTGTAATTTTTTATATTTTTAACCATCACGAGCTCGAGTTCCTTTTTCCGCCTACGCGCACAAGGTGAATCTGAGGACCAAGTATTTAAATTCAATAGAAAACAAAAATTTTATAGAAATATTTTTAATATTTTTTATCTAACATATAATTGTAACATTTTAAAGAAATTTGGAACCCTCCATCCGTCGCATGGTGAAAAGTTTCTTCACCTAGTTTCTTTTTTTACTCATAACTTTTAAAATACAAAAAAATTTAATTTCATATTCTCAGTATCTTTCATAACACTCTTCTTCTTTATATTGCTTCCCCATATAGAGGAAGTATTGTAATACTAAAATTTTTCGACTTCTATTATTTGACCTATCTTTATGTTATTTGACCTCAGGAGTTCAAAAATGACATTTTTTAAAAATGTTATATTCCGTGTGCGTGTGTGAACATCACATTTTCATAAATATCTCCAAATTATGAAGAGCTTTTGGACTGAATTTTTTTTACATTGTAGGTCTCATTTGCGGACATAAAATGAGAGTGCTTTGAGGCAGATTGATAAAGCTTAACTATTTTTTTTTTATTTTTAATTTAAAAAAAGGTTTTTGTCTATAACTTTAAAAAATGTTAGGACACCTATGAATGTTCTTCTCTAACTTTGTTGAGTTTTTTAGACGCATCTTTTGAGCGCTCAATGAACATTTTTTGTCCATATTCACCGGAGATATTAAACTTTTGAAAATCAAAACTTTTGGAAAATAAGACTTTTTTGAAAATTTTGTTGAAAAATGTAGAAGGTGAACTCCACGTCAACTTTTTTATTTTTACCAAAAAATGCCGAAATTTGTCTGTTAAATGATCTGGTAAGTTTCATTGTGGGACCGCCATGGATTTTCGAAAAAAAATTAAATTTAATGTAATGCATAATGAAAATTTTTTGGAAAAGACAGGGAACAATTAGCAATGAATTCATATTAATTGTGATGGTCATTTGTTTTTTTAACACTTTCTGAAAGGACGTATAAATTTGTATCATGCATCACATTATATTAAATTTTTTTGTCGACAACCCATGGCGGTCCCACAATGAAACTTATCAGATCATTTAACAGACAAATTTTGGCATCTTTTGGTAAAAATAAGAAAGAAATTGAAAACCCCATATTTTTTAAATGGCGATTTTTATTTTTTAAATTTGTCAAAAATAGTGCAAAAATATTTTTTGTTAATTATAATATTTTTTAGTTTAAAATATGGTATTTTACGAACAATTTCTGATAATAAAAATTAAAATCGGATTATTAGAGTAGAAGTTATGAATTTTTTTTTTAAAAGTACTAAAAAATTAAAAGTATCATATCTCCGCCATTTTTTTATTTTTTTCAAAAAATATTTGGGGGACTTTTTTCCCATCGCCTAAGGAGTATATACACAAAGTATTAACTAAATTACAATTAGTCTAGAAAATATCTTCGATGAGTTGACGTGGAGTTCACCAGAAGTAACTTTGAAACTAACATTATCATCTTGTAGAGCATTAAAAAACGCTTCAATTGACCTATTTTAAAGCTAATTTGATTAGAAATATTCATATTTAAAAAACAAAAATTGTTATGGAAATTTAAAAAAAAAATTTAATGTGGAAGTAACTTTAAAAAGTTGAAAAATATCATTTTCCAAATTATTTCTAAAATTAAAAAAAAAAACTAGACAAGTGCGAGTTGCACTCGTACTGAATTGGCGGGTTCCGTACAAAAATAAAAAAGAATACTTGTGATATTATAGCAACAATTTGTAGGTTTTTTACACTTTTGTATGATTTTGGTAAGTTGAATTTTCGAGACTAGGTTAAAGATAAATAACAAAGAAAAAAGGAAATATTGCATATTAAAACGGTATTTCAAAAGTCAAAATTAAAATTGTTAAAAATTATTTTTAAATAAAAATAAATTAAAAATTTATAAATTAATATTGAATAAAAATTAAAAATTGATTAAAATTGAGAGAATGAGAAATGAAATTTCAACTAAATTTAAAGTGTGAGAAATTCAAAATAAGGTCAATACTGTACAAATGTACTGGGATATTAGAAAACCCATGGAAACAGCACAGCTGATTTATTGCCAAGGTTAAGAAAAAGATAAGAAATTTTCATACTTTAAGAATTGAGAAATCATTTCAAGACAAGATAAATTTTATGCACAATTTATATAGAGTTTAATATGAAGTTAATTTTTTAAATAGAATTGCATATTTTGTTTTATAAAATTAGTATGACCTTTAGTTATTATAATTATGTTATTAATAGAGGTGTGCAAAAAGCTCGAGGTTCGGTCTAGCTTTTTCGGGCTTTTCGTTTTACGAGCCGAGCCGAGCCAAGCCTACTCAGTTCGAGCTCGAGCCTCATATAAAGCTCGAAAAAGTTCGGGTACTCGATTTTTTCGAGTACTCGTTACAATAAAACTTGAATATTTAATTATTTAGATACTCTTCTCGTTGACACCAAGGTACATCCGGATGCCCCGGAGTCAATCGATAAGAGAATTTTTGTTTCTATAGAATAATCATAGCTATAGACTAACCGTAAAATGCACCCGGGTGTGCAGGAGTCAAGTAAAAATCATCCTCAGGGAATTTTTGTTTATATTGAATAATCATAAACATAGACTAACCCTAAAGTGCACCCGGGTATCCAAGAGTCAGGTGAACATCTTCTTTAAGGAATTTTTGTTTCTATCGAATAATCATAGCTATAGACCAACTCTAAAGTGCACCCGGGTGTCCCTGAGGATGATTTTCACTTGACTCCTGAATACCCGGGTGCACTTTACGGCTAGTCTATAGCTATGATTATTCGATAAAAACAAAAATTACCTGAATATGATGTTCACATGACTCCTGGACACCCGGGTGCATTTTACGGTTAGTCTATAGCTGGGTAACTCCATGCCTAAAAAATCAAAGTTGTGTCCTAGTTCTTCGATTGAGAATTTGTCACAGAATACTTGCAAATGAAAATTGTAAAAACGACTTTATAATTATTTGTTAATCATGGTTCTAAATATTAAATAAAAAACAAATTACCTATATTGAAAGCTTTTCAAAATTAAATGCATTCGGAGACATTAAAAACAAAAACACTTTATTGAGTTTACAATATTAAGTGAAATTAACTTTTAGAAAGTAAAGTAACACAATTAATATTTAATATAATTGTTGTTATTAATTATTTAAACAATTTTTAACTAAGTTTGTTTTTTTGGAATTTTTTGTTCTTTTTTTTGGCAATTACCAAAATTCAAATTTTTTAAAAGTCAAATAATATAATTAGGGAAAATTTAACCAACCCTAATTAAAAGTTAATTAATAATGAAATAAATTCTTATTCTTATTTTTGTATAAATTATAATTTTAATTATTGTAATTAATTATTTAATTATTGTAATTAACAATAATAATTGTGTTTTAAATTTGCATCGGTATTTATGTTAGGTCGGGAAAATGCGCTTTTTATGGTTTTACAATTTTCATTTGCAAGTTTCGAGTACCCGAGTGGACTCGGGTACCTGAAAAATTCGGGTACCCGGTACATCGAGCCAAGCTCGGGCTCGGCTCGGCCATTCGAGCTTTTTGCACACCTCTAGTTATTAATTATATAATTAGGTTTTAATAAATAAAGTAGTAATAAAATTTATATTGATAAATAGTAAAAAAATCAATATATATTATAACAAAAAGTTAAATTGATAAAAGTATATCATTAAAAGATTTATTTAAATTATAAAAAATAAAATAAATTCAGAGATGTAAATAAATGACAGTTACGCAATAGCATTGTTGTGGGTAAACTGTAGACAATTTGGAGACAAGATAAAGAGAAAGTATATCTTTGTTCTTTCGGGAAAAATTTAAATATTATTGATGGAAAGAATATGACGCGCTATGAATTTCCGTGAATAGGAAGAGAGATAGCCTCGCCATACGAAAGTCGCGCGGATTTTTTGTATTAACTGGAAAGAAATAAGGACGAGTAAACTACTGAAAATGCTACAGAGTTCTAGAAGATTCTATAGCGTCTCCAAAAAGGTATATAAACAGCGAATTTGAAGGTCTCGCTCTCTTACTTCGACTACTCTATTCACAAAGGTACGTCAGTATAAACTATAACTCCATACTTCTGACACCCAGTAATTCGTTGTTTTACAACTTACTACCTGGTGTTCTAAGTATTAATTACAATATTTACACATTATTAACAAATAGGGAAACTTGACCTTTTGTAGGCAGGATTTATAAAATTTTATTATTAAATTTTATTTAATTTTTGTTTGTAGATTTGTCAAATTGGAAAAATTTACATATTGTAATTATTAATATTATTGAGTGAAGGAAGAATACTTACAAAGGTGAATAACATTATTATTTATTTTTATTTTGATTATTACCGAGTCCATTCATATAGACCATAGCAACTGAACTTACAAAATTATTTATTTACATAAACTATATCGTTAGAAAAGATTTCTTTATAGTTAAAAATTGTGTTAATTTAATTTTAATTTATTAATATATATTTTATAATTTTATCCAACGAAAGATAGATAACAAAATTATCTTATTTAGTAGTGGATAATATAGGAAGAATATAAACTGAATTACCGAATAATTATTGGAGCGAATTCCTCTAATTTGGTTACAAAGCGACAAATTTTTCTCAAAAATAAAATATAATATTAAAGAGAGATTTGAATTACATAATTTCATTTATAAAATCTATTACTATATGTTGTCAAAACAAGATCTTATCAGTTGATATAGTTTGGCGCGTGCCTCATTGTTAGAGGATCTTTAAATTTTGGAAATAATGTCCCTTTAAATTTATACAAAAGCATTCTTTCTATTCAGATTACATAAGAATAAGAAATATATTAAATACCCATGTATAAGATATTTCTCATGTTAGAAATACGTTGGTTTTCAGAAGTTTACCGTGCAGTAGGCTTTTAAATCAAAATGAAGGAAAAATATATAGATATATACTTCCCTCGGTCTGTTAACCAAAACACGTGTGTTTCAATATTTTATATTATGAGCAATGAGCGAAGAGTAACCAATTTCAAAACAAATTTAAAAAAATTATAAATTATTTATTTTTAACCTAGTGTCAAAAATTCAACTTACCAAAAGAATACAAAAGTGAAAAAAAACCTAAAAAATTGTTGTTACAGGGGGATTCCACGGGTAAATCACACAGTTGTACGTGGGTAGCTCCATGCCGAAAAAATCAAAGTTGTACACTAGTTCTTCGATTTTGTTGAAACTTCGAAATTTTGAAGTGGAATACATGCCAGTAAAAAGCCTCAATTCGATTTTAAAAAATTTTGGTTTTACGAGGTTTTAAAATTTTTTTTTTAATTTTGAAAATGGTATATCTCTAAGGAAAATAAATGAAATTTAATGAAATTTTCAGGGAAAGCTTATTAATTACAGACAATTAAAGAAAATTTTTTAGAAATTTTTTTTTTAAAACGAATTATTTAAAAAATAATTTTTAAATAAACAATTTTTTGAAAATTTTTATTTTTTTTAATAATAATGATTCGATTTCCACTTATTTCACGAGTATTTTCCAAAAGAAAAATCGATGGAGGGTCTGAAACTTTAGGAGATATTGAATTTTTTGTCCTTGCGCCACACCATAAAAAGCGCATTTTCCGGCTATACTCTACATACAAACTAACGTTCAAAGTCAACTATAAGTCGTAAATTTTAACCGAATTCAATTTTTCTTTTTGAAGAATGTCAGGCTATAAATTTATAAGAATACTTCGAATTTTGCAAATTTATATTTGTTTAAACAAATTATTGTTATTGTTGTTAATAACTAACTTTTTGCTTCCTCATAAAGGAAGCCTTATAGTGATGTCGATTTTCGAATTTTTAAAAATCAATTATTTTTACAAATTTTCAAGTGTAGTATATATAATTCGTCGAGAGGAACAAATGTCAGGATGTATGTGTGTGTGTATGTCACCGATTCTTGCGGACAAATTTTCTCTTGCACATCTTGATGGATTTTGATAAGATTTCGTAGGTGCATTACGGTCATGAATACCAAGAATCAGACAGAAGGATTTTCAAAAATATATAAAAAAAAATTATCTTTCAACATTTTTTTGATTTTTGAAAAAATTAATTTTTTGATTTTTTGAAATAACTTTTTTCTATATTAAATTTTTTTATAATTCTTGGCAAAATTGCATTCCTGACATAAAAACGAATCGATTCATGTATATAAAATATATATTTTATTAAAATTTATAGAATTATTAAATATTTTAATTTTTCACAAAAAATTAAAATTTTGTATTTTTTGACATTTTATCATAACACTTTAAAATAATTATTCTATAATAAAAAATTAAATAATATATATTTATTCAGAGTACTTTACCTGGTTTATTAATTATATTTAATAAACTATTATAATTAATTAACTTTTAAAATTATATATAATAATATATATTGAGGAAGCTAAATGGTCATCAAATGAACAACTTGTTACATATTGTACCTAGAGAGGTGTATTTTTTTCTAATTTTTTAAATTACCGGACCTAACATAAATACCAATGCAAATTTAAAACATAATTATTATTGTTTAAGCAAATATTTAAACAAATTATTATTGTTAATTACTAACTTTGTACAGAATAGTATACTTAAAAGATGCAGTTTTTTCTAATCATTCAAAGGACCCCGCACAAAATACACTGAAAAAAAGTCTCGGTCAAATTTGTTCAAACTTCGAAGTTTTGTAGCTTATAATCTTCTGAACAAAAAATGTTAATGGCAAAAGTCCCGAAAATCAATAGTTTTTTAGCTACATCATGTTGAGCCTAAAAAAATGTGTAAAAAATAGTAAAGCTTGCTCATGGCTCAAGGCTCAAGACTTAATGCAAAGGGTGGAAGCTTGTTGATGGCTATAGGGTTGATCAAAGTTTGATCTTGGCTCAAGGCTTGATCTTGGCTCAAGGCTTGATCTTGGCTCAAGGCTTGATCTTGGCTTTAGGCTTGATCATGGCTCAAGGCTTGATCATGGCTCGAAACTCTAATATGGATCAAGGCTTGATTTTGGCTCAACAGTTAATCATGGTTAAAACTCGATTATGGATCAAGGCTTGATCATGGATTAAGGCTTGATCGTGGCTCTAAGCTGTAATGTAGATTAAGGCTTTATCATGGCTTAACAGTTAATCGTGGCTTGAAACTTGATTATGGATCAAGGCTTGATCATTGATTAAGGCTTGATTGTGGCTCGAAGCTCTAATGTTGATCAAGGCTTGATTATGGATCAAGGCTTGATTATGGCTTAACGATTAATCTTGGCTCGAAGCTCTAATGTTGATCAAGGCTTGATTATGGATCAAGGCTTGATCATGGATCAAGGCTTGATTATGGCTTAACGATTAATCTTGGCTCGAAGCTCTTATGTTGATCAAGCCTTGATCCATAATCAAGTTTCAAGCCATGATTAACTATTGAGCCATAATCAAGCCTTGATCCATAATCGAGTTTCGAGCCAAGATTAATCGTTAAGCCATAATCAAGCCTTAATCCACATTAGAGCTTAGAGCCACGATCAAGCCTTAATCCATGATCAAGCCTTGATCCATAATCGAGTTTTAACCATGATTAACTGTTGAGCCAAAATCAAGCCTTGATCCATATTAGAGTTTCGAGCCATGATCAAGCCTTGAGCCATGATCAAGCCTAAAGCCAAGATCAAGCCTTGAGCCAAGATCAAACTTTGATCAACCCTATAGCCATCAACAAGCTTCCACCCTTTGCATTAAGTCTTGAGCCTTGAGCCATGAGCAAGCTTTACTATTTTTTACACATTTTTTTAGGCTCAACATGATGTAGCTAAAAAACTATTGATTTTCGGGATTTTTGCCATTAACATTTTTTGTGCTGGAGATTATTATCTACAAAATTTTAAAGTTCGAACAAATTTGACCGAGACTTTTTTTCAATGTATTTTGTGCGGGGTCCTTTACCAAACTTTTTTTATATGTCGATTTACAAAAAAAATAAAAAAAATAAAAGTACAATTATTTTTTAAACAATTTTTAAATAAATTCTTATTTTTGTTTAAATTATAGTTTTATTTTTAATGTAAATCGACATATAAAAAAAGTTTGGTAAATTTGCATGATTAGAAAAAACTGCATCTTTTAAGTATACTATTCTGTAAATAGTTAGTAATTAACAATAATAATTTGTTTAAATATTGCTTAAAAAATAATTATTATGTTTAAAATTTGCATCGGTATTTATGTTAGGTCCGGTTAATTGCAAAATTAGTAAAAAATACACCTCTCTAGGAACAATATGTAAAAAGTTAGTTATTAACAACAATAACAATAATTTGTTTAAACAAATATAAATTTAAAAAATGCAAAGTATTCTTACAAATTTATAGCCTGACATTCTCCAAAAAGAAAAATTGAATTCGGTTAAAAATTACGACTTATAGGTGACTTTGAACGTTAGTTTGTATGTAGAGTATAGCCGGAAAATGCGCTTTTTATAGTGTGGCGCAAGGACAAAAAATTCAATATCTCCTAAAGTTTCAGACCCTAAATCGATTTTTCTTTTGGAAACTACTCGTGAAATAAGTGGGAATTGAATCATTATTATTAAAAAATTGCACTTTTCAAAAAATTGTTTATTTAAAAATTATTTTTTTAATAATTTGTTTGAAATTTTTTTTTTCTAAAAAATTTTCTTAAATTGTCTGTAATTAATAAGCATTTCCTGAAAATTTCATTAAATTTCATTTATTTTCCTTAGAGATATACCATTTTCAAAATTAAAAAAATATTTTAAAACCTCGTAAATCCAAAATTTTTCAAAATCGAATTAAGGCTTTTTTCTGGCATGTATTCCACTTCAAAATTTCGAAGTTTCAACAAAATCGAAGAACTAGTGTACAACTTTGATTTTTTAGGCATGGAGCTACCGAATTTCCAAAAAAAAGAACAAAAAATTCTTGTTTGAAAGATCATTTAATTGCGCAACTTTTTCTCAGAGACACCTATACTTCATCTTTTATTGTTTAGTTGCTGTATTAACTTTAAAAAAATTTGCAAACGGTCCGGTTTGCCCCACCCCCTGGGGTAAACCGGGGACCCCCTATGGGGCAAACCGCACCGTTTGGTTTTTTATTTATAATATTGAATTTACATAATGTACAATAATAATAAACATAAAGTATCATGTAAACAACGGTTGTAGTAATGAAAATAATAATTCGGGATTAAATTTTAATTAAATAAATATATTTTTAATAAAAAAATAAAAATGTTTGTCATTATCAGAGAAACAATATTAAAGGGTCCAATTCTCAATGGAAGACAATTATTTTTCATTGTAAGTAAATATTTTAATGAAAGAAACATTTTATTTAAAAATAATTTTTATGAAACTTTAATTTAATGGAAATATCCTATGGCCGGTTTGCCCTACCGAAAACGGTCTGGTTTGCCCTACAGGCCCATTTGGAGAATAAATGTATGTCAAAAAAAACGCTTTGGAAATTCATCAAAGTTTTTGGTGGTAAATATTGCTGAGGTGTGTACCTTCAAAACTCAAGACCGATAACAGGTTTAAATATCAAAAAACAAATTTATTTTTTAAATAAATTTATTAAAAAAGTTAATTTTTATTTAATTACTTTTTTTCAAAAAATTTGATTCATTCTAAACAAAAAACATTCAGACAACTTTTTTCTATAAGCAAAAATAAAAAAGTTTATAACGCGACAATGACTCCTGAGACGAAAATTTCCAATTGTCGCGTCAGCTAAGTCGGCTCCTTACCTGCACTTCAATTTTTGAAATTTTTTTTTTCAAAAACAAAAAATAACGTTTTTGCCAAATTTGGCATGTTATTTAAATAAATTTTTTAAATAAATTTACTAAAAAAGTTAATTTTTATTTAATTAATTTTTTTTTCAAAAAATTTGATTCATTCTAAAAAAAACATTCAGACAACTTTTTTCTATAAGCAAAAATAAAAAAGTTTATAACGCGACAATGACCTTAAATTTACTGTAACAGACATTTTCAATTTTGCGCCTGCGCATCGTCTAGTTGAAATGAGTGTTCATTCACTGGAATATTGAAATAAAAATTTACCAGTGATTGAACAGCTTAAAACTTTTAATTATATCAATATTTTGTTATAAAATTTTTTTTAAATAAAACTTTGAAGGTTCGAAATTTTGTTGATACCATATTTTAGATGTTTTATTAAATAATGTTATCTAAAATATACGTTTCAATTTTTGATGCACTCTCTATCTTGAAATTAAATTAAATTAAACTGATAAGTGTTCATTCACTAGGGCATTCACTGCAAAAAATGGCGTCTAAAAATAAGACGTTTAGACGTTTATAAACGTCTTATGTAAATAAGCGTCTTAAATGAAAAACATAACCTCCAAATACATGCATTTAAGAAGGCAAATAAGAGGCTTATAAACGTCTATGAAGTGACCACGTAAACGTCTTAAACCAAGACGCTCTTTTTTTACAGTGTTCACCCTATTAAATTCAAAAACAATAATTTTCACAAAAATATCATAGAATTTAATAAAAGTCAATATTTAGTAAATTCTTCCATAATTATTCAATAAACAATTTGTTGTTAAATTATGTAATGAATATTTGCAAAAGGATTTGTTAGACCAGTTTATCAGAAACCAATGAGTTTGTAATTGTGAAAATTAAACTATTAACTTTATATTACAAAAAAAAAGAAAAAATGTTGTTTCATAATTCGTTGTATAAAATATGCTTTTACAAAAATTAATAAGAAAAAGATAAAAAAGCAAACACCAAAAATGCATTTTAAAAAATTCTCATATTTGGAATACTCTTAATTATAACATGTATTTGTTTATGCTGTTAAAATTTGTCTAAAATAAAAAAAAATAAGTTTCAATATAAAAAACTAATTGGAAATTTTCCGAGAATTGTGAATTTGGGCTCAGATTTATTCTAAATAGCTGCGTATAGGTACAAAAAGGCAAAAATGGCAATAAAACGTTGAAAAAAGTCAAATTATTTCATTATTTTGCAAAGATATGGTTAAAAACTCAAAATACCCAGATTTTCGGAATAATCACATTAAAGTATGGCTTTTCAACTATGTTTCCTAAAAATTTGAGCCTTATTAGGGAAATGGGCTGGGTGAAGAGGCCAAATACCCTGGATGCTGAGGTGCGAGCGGTGAGGAAAATCATCATCGCAGCTTGCGATTCATCTATGCCGCGTCGTAAGCGCACCCCTTTACGGAAGGGATCGGTTTACTAGTGGTCGGATGCGCTGGACTGGTCTCGTCGTACAGGCCCATATGTCTGCTGGATACGATGTAGACATAGCCAATGCCGGGAAGAATAAGTTGGGACCACAGAAGAAAAAGGACACAGAAGAAAAAGGACATACCGCCTTACCTGTTGCGGATAATGGATAATTATCTCAGCGACAGGTGGGTGGTATATGAGGGGGACACCTGGACTCTGAAGGAGGAGATGCAAAGTGGTGCCCCTCAAGGCTCGAGGGTGGGACCATTTGTATGGAATGTATCTTACGATGACTTCTTGCGAATGGATCTACCCAAAGGCGCGGTTATCATCGGCTTTGCGGACGACGCGTTGGTCAAATTTAGCACGTCTTATGCCCAATGTTCGCGGACCACGCGAAAAGAAAAGGAGACTGGTGGTGAGTGTTGCCCATGCTAAGCTGTTTTACGCAGCAGCAGCATGGGCTCCTTCGCTCAAGTTCAGAAGCAAAACAATTTGCGAGAACATGCTGTCGGCCCAGAGAGGTATCAATGCCAGAATCGTATCTGCGTAATGTACGGTCTCGACAAGTGTTGTGCAGGTCCTTGCAAGTGTCCCGCCGGCCGATCTTATGGCGAGGGAAAGGGAGGAATTGTTTCTTTTTTTAAAGAAAGAAATAATCCCCAGAACCCTGAGTCGGGAAGACTCAGTAAGGCCTGCATCCGCAAGAATGCGAGAAGCAGACTCGTCGAGACTTGGCAAGACAGATGGAAGACCCTCTTTTCATGCAAGAAGGACTTGGAGAGGCGTACGTTACGCCGGCGCTACGTCGTTGAACGACATAAATATCAGTGTTTTATCTTCATTTTTTTCAATAATAGGTTTGTAAATTTCTGATAATTTCTTTTTTTATATATCTAAACACAATTACTGCATTATGCATTTATTTACCATTAGCTTATTATTGATTATAACCATTTTTTTAAATATTTATTTAAAATAACGTAAAGACCAATTATATTGGTGCAAGTTTTATAATCCAAATTAATATGATTAATAATTTGAAAGTGGAAATACTTAGACATTGAATTTTATAATTCTGCACGGAAAAACTTTTTTCAAGAGTCATTACTAAATTTATTCAAGAACTCAGGATATGGGAAAAATTTAGAACTTGTTTTAGAAAAGTTCAATATTCATTAAAGAATTTTCAGGTGTTTTTCTAATGGCTTGGAAATTATTGTTCTTGACGCAGCGACTGAGTTCTTCAGTCACTGCGCGCTGAAAAAGTCTCGAACTATTTAAGAAAGAAGACGTAGCATAACTAATAGGTATACAGCGCCACTTGGCTTTAAACGCTTTAAAACGATCTAAAACTAAAGTATCGTAACGCGTCCCTGTAGCCGAGTGGCATAAGGCGGAGCGATCTTGAGTCTCCAGGTCTTGAGTTCGACTACTCACGCGGGCAAATTTTTTTCGCTAATTTTACATTTTTCTATTCTTAAACCAGTTCAGGACTTTTTCAAGAAAATTCAACAAGTAGTCCAGAAATTTACGACAGTTATCCTTAAACAGCTTAAAATAATGTTTGAATTTATGGTTTTGTAGCATTTCTTGTATTATTTCCATATCCTGAGTTCTTGAATAAGTTTAGTAATGACTCTTGAAAAAAGTTTTTACGTGTGGTTAACTGTCCTATATACAATGTAAAAATATCATAAGAAGTATAATCTGGATTATATCACATATAATCCAATTTTCTCTGTATTGAAATATATAATTTTAAGAATGTTTAAACTTTTATAAGTTACAATTATTATTATAAATTAAAATGAGTAATTCTGAAAAGGAAAAATTGAAGTTTTATAAATAACAATAATTATTAGTTAAAATAATTAATTTTGAAAATAATTTATGACTCAAATATATAAATACGTATATATATTGCGCTATAACATTCCATAATTTTCGTCATTAGGGGAAAATTAACATATTTCGTTATGCATTATCTCCATTGATAATATCACTAATAAAGGTTATTAAACGGATTTTCAATATTTGCTATTTATCTCTCAAGGGAACTACTGGGAATCTCGTACAAAATTCGAGATTAAATAAATTGTGAATAGAACATTTCTTATGCACAATAATATTCCTATTGACTCAATAATTATTCTAATAAATCTTCTCCACTATCTCTCTCTGTAGGTAATAATAATAATAATAATAATAGTAATAAATTCTTCAGTATTATTATAATATAATCAAATATTTTACATTTCTTTTCTTTTTTTTAAAGTAAATGTAATTATTATTATATATTTATATGAGTATTAAATTCTAATTCGGTATTAGTTCAAAATAACTAATTTTTAGTAAAATATTAAATAACTTTTTACTTCAGTAATTAGTAAAATAATAACTTAGTAGTACATTGAACAAATAAATTTAGCAGATTTTAATTAACTGTTACGGAGTAGCTGATATAATTTATTGCGAAACTGAGTTTTGTAAAATGTAGGCAATACTTCAGGATAAAGTACAGAAATTTTGTAGTTTATACTGAAATTTCAAAAGCTTATCCTGAATTATTCCTTACATTTTTAAAAATCACTTTCGTAATAAGCTGTATCCGCTACCCTGTAACAGATTTGTAAAATCTGTTAACCCCTTGACTGTCGCGGACGCATATATGCGCGGATTTAAAACTGGCCAAAAGTGCTCTTGACGCATATATGCGCAACTTAAAAAAGGTGGTTTAAAACTTCTTAAAAATCGCTGAAACTGGTTACTCGGGGGTTTTTTGGGTCGCTGAACACAAATCAGGCGTTAGTTTTTCAAAATGGCGACTTCAATGTGATAGAATCATGGATCAAAATTGTATGGATTTGCTTGGAACTCACTGCTCATCAGTTTTTAGCCTTTCTGATTAAAAATCTCAATTTACATTATCAAAATTGAAAATTAAGCTGATACCCAATAAATTGAGTATCAATTTTAATTAAAATTTAAATTACATTATTTCTAGCCAATCCGACTATTTTTAGTAATTTTGAACCGTCATTTTGAATTTTGAAAAACTAACGCCAGATTCGTGTTCAGCGACCCCGAAAACCCCCGAGTAACCATTTTCAAGCGAATCCGATCAGTTTAAAAAAATTGTCCGCAATATTGGATCCGCCATTTTGAATTTTAAAAAACCGACCTTGGATTCCTAATCAGCGATCCCTAAAACCTTAGGGTACCAAGTTTCATAAAAATAAAAATAAAAAAATTTACAACACACTTTTTGCCAAAACAGTGGAAATCTCGTCGACAGCCAAGGGGTTAAATTAATTTTTTCAGTATAAAAAAGACGCAAAAATTTTTAACATAAAATCTGTCAGAAAAAAAATTTTTTAATAATTTTTTTATTTAATAACGAATTTTCAAGTTGGAAGATTTTCTTGTAGATAAAGTTAAATAGGTAGAAGCCGAAAGTCATTAATATATCAAACCTAAATAATTAGCTAGTAAACGATATTAAATCCTGCTTTCGTTGGATAAAAACTTTTCTTGTGCAAAACGAACTATGAAATTATTTTCTTTGCAAGTGTATCAAAAACTTTATTTTTTCTTCTTCTTTTTCCTCCTTATTTTACAAACGAGTTGTGCGTTAATTGAATTAAAAACTTTTTTTGTCAAGTATCAAATTTTTTTATCGTTTTTCGCTTTTCATTATAATTATAGGAAATACAAGACGCTTCTGCTTTTCTAACAATCGTCATATTTTCACTTACCAATACTTATATAAGAAGCGAGACTACTACACTTTCCTTAATTCTTTTACAATTGACAAAAGATTTCTAAGAAAATAAAATTCAATTCAAACCATTTATATTTTTTGTTAAATATATAGAATATTAACTGAAAAAGCTTATAAAAAACTGAACCAAAAAAATAGCTACTAGAAATTTACGAATTTTATTTAGATCCAAAACTATAAGTGAAATTAACTAATATTTAGTTCTTTTCATTAAAATTATTAGTATTATCAAACTACTAAATTGTCAGTCAAATTAATAATCTACCTAGTAGAATACAAAAACTAATTAATCACTAAACTAAATTATTATGCTAAATAACCTTTTATGCCAACCTTTTATCTATTTCTTATATTTATTTTAATTTTTATTTTCAAATTATATTCTCTTAATATGAATGCATAGTAATAAGTTAGAGTAAGTTAGAGTAAATTAACCCGTAGGTCAAAACTGCCCTTAAAATTGACCTACATTTTGAGGGTAGCATGAAATGTTTGTCAACTTTAGACGTTTTGGTCAATACTGCCCTCAAAATTGCCCTAAATTTTGAGAATAGCAGAAATTATTTGTCAATTTTTGACTTCAGGTCCAATCTGCCCTTAAAATTGACCTAAATTTTAAGGGTAGCATGAATTGTTTGTCAACTTTAGACGTTTAGGTCAATACTGCCTTCAAAATTGACATAAATTTTGACAGTAGCAGAAATTGTTTGTCAATTTTTTATGTTTAGGTCAGAACTGCCCTCAAAATTGTCCTAAATTTTGAGGGCAGCGGAAATTGTTTGGCAAATTTTGACGTTCAGTTTAAAACTGCCCCCAAAATTGACTTAAATTTTGAGGGTACTTCAATTTTGTAGTACCATAACAGCCTGTAAGTAAATAAAATTGTCTTTGGTATAGGCTTTGACGTCCTATTTGGCGCTCCTATTTGAGGGGCAAGCTCTGACCTGTAGGTGAAACATAGATCAAATTTTGACGTAATGTGATGGCCCACATTAAGGCCCCTTTTAAAACCCGTAGCTCAAAAAAATAGGTAAAATTAAACATGTATTTTTATCCGTTATTTATCCTCTTTTTGACCTATACTGCCGTCCTGATTTAAAAACACCATAACTACACTTTTTATCAAAAATGAGTTTTTTATACCGTTGGATTCGTAAAAAAACGAATTTTTCTATGATTATTAGAATTATTAATCTTAATTAATTTTCGAGTTAATTAGGAATTAATTTTACTAAAAAGCACTATCTACATCGATTTCCGTCGAATCCTGATATTAAGAGGCCTAACTACAGGCCTAACTACAGTTTGTGAGGATTTCGGGTCCTCTAACCAGTGATTTCCTGATAAAAAGCGCTATCTACGTAGTTATGCTTTTTGAAATCAGGAACTCGAGCTTTGTAGAGGCTACTTTCCTTATGGACTTTGGCATAATTACATAGTGTGTTTTTACGTCAGGAATCTCATGAAAATCACATGAAAATCTACAACACTTTATTTCCTTAAAAAAAAGCACATCTACATTCACTTTATTGTAACAAGAAGTTTTACAATTTTAATATATTTTTTATTAAATAAACTGTTAATAATAAATATAGCTATTTTTAACAATTTTTATTTTTAATAAAATTTTTTAAGGTTAATTAATTGAAAAAAGTTTTTTTAATAGTTTTTTATTTTAGTTCAATAATTATTAGTTATTAGCAGGGGCCGCTACTAAAACGAAACTAAATGGAACATTCACGGTGGTCTTGAATCAACTTTGAATATAAAGTCTTTGCACATCCCTTTTTTTTGCTGATTTGGGTTATTTGCATTCTAAATAATGTGTAAAAAATTTATAGCCCATAACTTGTCGAGCCGTTTTTGAGAAAACTCATTTTGAAAAAAATCATCAGTTTTTTATTTAAAATGTTACATATTTGTATCAAATTATGGATTTAAGCATAATATTAATTAAAATAGGGTCAGTTGGGGTAAATCCGGACAAAATACCTATTTTTCACAAATGACGTAAGTTTTTTTATAATAAAAGGAAATTCTTTCGTTTTATACTGCATTAATTTCTGTCTTGAGTTCCCTAGATTTATTTTTCGGATTTATCCCAAGATTTAGAAAATTTCTTTAAATTTGGGGTAAATCCTGACAGCTTAGTTTCTAAGAAAGGTTTAAAATAAAGTTATCTTAAGTATACTGCTCTATTAAGGGATAGAACAACTTGAAAAAAATTCATACTAGATGTACAAAAGTTGAATCAGTTAAGTGTTGTAGTATCATAAAAGTTAATCAATTAACGATTCAAAAAGTAATAATCAAAAACATATATAGCTTTAACAAATTTTAATGGATTTTAACAAACCTTGATAAAGAAAAGTTTTTGGGATCATTGAATACGAATACAAAATCAGATTTTGAAAATTCAAATGCCGGATCCAATATGCCGGACATTTTTTAAAGATTAATCGAATTACACTACTTACACCACTTTTTAAAATGTAATAGAAGCTCTGTCCAGATTTACCCTAAGTTTTCAAATTATCCTGTTGACAATTGTCGAGATAAAATCATGGAAGTAGTCAGAATCTCTTTTAAAGGATCTGAGCCTAAAATATTGACGTCGAACTGAATTTTTAATTTGTAAATTAAGATCCAACACCTTTTGTCCGTATTTGCCCTCTGTCCAGATTTACCCCAACTGACTCTAATACTTTTCTTTAATTTTAAATAATATAATATAACAATTTAAATAATATTTCTGACACAATAAGTCAGTTTTGTTTAAATATTACAATACATGTTAAGGCACATATTTTTGCCAATTTACGGAAATTATACCAGTTACTGTACAGAAAAAAAATTAACGAAAAGGTTATATATAATAAATATAAAAACGGCTCGACAAGTTATGGGCTATAAATTTTTTACACATTATTTAGAGTGCAAATAACCCAAATCAGCAAAAAAAAATGATGTGCTAAGACATTTCATTCAAAGTTGATTCAAGACCACCGTGCATTACTTTCGTTTTAGTGTTTGAGTTGACACGAAACTAAATTAACAAAGTGACTTTAGTTTCAAGTCGACAGGAAACTAAACTAACAAATTAAATTTAGTTTCGTGTCGACACGATACAAAAGATTGAAAAACAAAATTATTTAGTGTCAATCACAGAAAAATTGCTTCCCCTGACTCACGTAACCAGAGCAACGTAAGTAATTAATATAAGTTACGTTACCAGAGTAAATTACGTAATCACAGTCACTTAAGTAAATGGAAAAAACTTACGTAAGTTCATTTAATTTCGTAAGTTATTCTAGTTGTGTAGCTCACGTAAGTTTGACCATTTACGTAAGTTACGTAACTTACGCAATTCATCAACCTCACGCTATTAAATGAACTAACGTAAATGATCAAACTTACGTAAGTTACGTAACCAGAATAACTTACGCAATTGGATGTACTTACATAAGTAACGTACCTAAAGTAACTTAAATAAATGGTCAAATTTACTTTCATAACGTAAATAATTACATTTACGCAAGTTACGCAACTTACGTAAATTCATTTAATTGTGTATGTTATTATACTTACGTAACTTACGTAAGTTCGTTTAATAGCGTGCGGCTAATTAATTGCGTATGTTTCGTAACTTACGTTAATGGTCAAACTTACGTAAGTTACACAACTAGAATAACTTACGTAATTAATTGAACTAACGTAAGTTACGTACGTACAGTAACTTACATAAATAGTCAAATTTACTTAAATTACGTATATAATCTCATTTACGTAAGTTACGTTATATTGCTATGGTTATGTAACATACGTAACTTCCTTTAATTATGTAAGTTACTATAGTTTGGTAAGTCAGGGGAAACAATTTTTCTGATTGACACTAAATAATTATGTTTTTCATCATTTGGTTTGGGGCGACACGAAACTAAATCTAATTTGTTAATTTAGTTTCGGGTCGACACGAAACTAAACTCAGTTTGTTAATTTAGTTTCGTGTCGACTTGAAACTAAAGTCACTTCGGTAATTTAGTTTCGTGTCAACTCAAACACTAAAACGAAACTAAACTTTCGAGACGGTCCCTGGTTATTAGCAATTAATTCTTTCGGGAAATTTTTTTTAAATAATTAAATGTTTGCAAAGATTTGGCTTTTTAAAAAAATAATTGAATTTTTGCGACAAAATTTTGAAAGTAATAAACAAGAATAATTAATTAGTAAATTAGTTAAGAATTGAATTTTTTTAAGTTTGAATTTGAAATTGTTCAAAAATTCATATTTGAAAATAAGTTTTGTAATTTGCATAATAATCTCCTATAATATTAAGATAATCACTGTCGTTTTATCGTCCGTCGTTCGTGTAATTCCGTACTTCATCGTTTGGTCGTTCGGCTTTTATCATTCATTCATCGTATTGTTTATATATTTACTCATTGTACATACATAGACGCATGTTAGGTATGCGCAATAGTACACCTGTATACTCACACATATACACTCAATACATACACATGTATACTCACACATATACACTCAATACATACACATGTACACTCATACATATACACTAAACACATACACATGTATACTTACACATATACACATAATGTATACACATGTATACTCACACATATCCACACAACACATACACATGTATACTCACACATATACACTAAATACATATTTTAGTTAATGCAAAAAATAATTAAAATTTTTAAAAACGGTTAAAATTTTGATTGGTTTGGTTGTAAACTACTGATTTTAATAAATTTTTAAATATTTATGAAATCAATGAAATTTTTTAATACATTTGGTCTGGTCGGACCCCGTTATTATTCATTATTTTATATAGTTTTTTGTTCCACAGACTTACTTTTTTTAGCATATTGGAATATCGTCATATTTTGTTGTAAAAGAAGTTCGATGTTTATTGCAGACGTATATGTAAAATATTTTATATATATTCTAGTTTTGTTTCTTTCGCCTTTGCAGTATCATTCGAATGACAAGTCTGTTACTGATGAATACGTTTTATATCTACAGCACCTGAATTTCAGTTTACTGTGTTCTAGAGTATAACAAGATTTGAGTCTAGATGTTTATTTCTTAGACATTTTGCTTCCTCTTTATTAGGATCGCCAAAAAAAATTTGCTTCCTTCTGGTGTTTTCATAATTTTTGTTAAACGTAAAAATCAATTCGTCTTTATTTTCGTCTAAAAAATTTGCTTCCTCCTGCGAGGTTTTTTTAATTTACAATCCTGCAATTGTTTTTATTTAGAAGTGAGAACATTTTTTTGTAATCATTGTATGTTTTATTATTTTATTGTATACGGCATATTAGTTATTAATTGTTTCATATTTGCACAAGAAAAACAAAGTTTAAATTTTAACCTGATTTTGGGGTAAAAATTGACTGCAACAAAATTTCACCTGGGTGAGGGCGCCACTGTCTATGTGAAATAGCATTGGTTAAAATTACCCGCAACAAAATTTATACTACTTTTTTTCTGTGTGTTTTATATCATAAAAATTATGAATATCTCAAAATGCTTTCACAGTAAATTAATTAAACACACACTGATTACACGAAATTGTTCATTCTTTTAAATAAAAATATTTGTATAATTGTTAATTTAAAAATTACACTTTTTTAATAACAATTTTGTAAACAATAATTTGATTTATTTGTGTTCACACCCTTCCCCCATATTGCAATTTAATTCATAAGAAGTGTATTCATTAGTCTCTTCTAAATTCTAATACTTTTAGAATATTATATATATATTTATAGATTATATTAAAAGGAGGAGTTTAATATTTTTTTATTGGCCAAAAGTCTATATTTTTTAGGGGTTAAGACTAAATGTTATATTTTAAAAAAATAAATATTCTCGACATTTTAAAATTGAAAAAAGAATAAGAAATCAGCATTTTAGAAAA
This sequence comes from Leptopilina myrica (nomen nudum), assembly GCA_032872475.1. Taxonomy (NCBI): domain Eukaryota; kingdom Metazoa; phylum Arthropoda; class Insecta; order Hymenoptera; family Figitidae; genus Leptopilina; species Leptopilina myrica (nomen nudum). The sequence goes on from CM065459.1 coordinate 20,812,538, forward strand.
AGGAGGAGTTTAATATTGTTTATTGGCTAAAAGTCTTTATTTTTTAGGGGTTGAGACTAAATGTTATATTTTTAAAAAATAAAAAAAATTAAATATTCTCGACATTTTTAAATTGAAAAAAGAATAAGAAATCAGCATTTTAGTAATAGGAGGAGTTTAATATTTTTTTATTGGCCTGAAGTCTTTGTTTTTTTAGGGGTTAAGACTAAAAGTTATATTTTAAAAAAATAAATATTCTCGACATTTTTAAACTGAAAAACGAATAAGAAATCAGCATTTTAGAAAAAGGAGGAGTTTAATATTTTTATTGGCTAAAAGTCTTTATTCTTGAGGGGTTGAGACTAAATGTTATATTTTAAAAAATAAATTTTCTCGCAATCTTTAAATTGAAAACCGAATAATAAATCAGCATTTTAGAAAAAGGAGGAGTTTAATAGTTTTTAATTGGCTAAAAGTCTTTATAATCTGGGAGTATAAAAAAATGTAAAAAAAACATACCAAAAAAATTCGCACAAAACTAATAACTTCTCATATGATCAGAAAGTAATCAAAATAAAAAAAGAAATAATTAAAAAAATTAAGGAGACTTTTTAGGAACTTTAAATGATTGTGAGTGACTTTTATTCAACAATGGTTGATGTATGGTTGTTGGTAGCACCTATAATATTGTTTTAACACATTCGACTGCACATGATAGACGTACAATATTTGAAAAAAATAAGCCTTTTTAGTTAGTTTAAATGATTGTGTGTGACTTTCAATAAACAATGGTTGTTGTATGGTTGTTGGTAGTAAAAATAATATTTTTTAACTCATACGAATTCTTTTCCTAGGCGTATAAATGTTTAATAAAATATGAAAGACTTTAAATGTAATAAAAATGATTGTGCATTACTTTTTATCAACAATGGTTGTTTTATGGTCGTTGGTTGCAGTAATATTTACCATACATGAAGTTTAAACGCTTTTAAATAAATGTTCTTTGCTTTGAAGAGCTGCAGAATATTTATTTCATTCTGTTTATCATTTTCTATGTTGCGCTTTACCCTTTTTAAGCTGTAGTTTGTACAGTACCCTTTTATGTCTTTAATGTTATATAACAAAAAAACTGTCCATTACTTTGAATTTTGGCATTTATATTTCTTAATCAGAAGGTCATAAACTACAAAATTGCAAAGTATAATAAAATTTCACTGGGATCTTTTTTCCCAAAAAAATTCAAAATGGCGCAACTTTAACAAATTTCAAAATTTTTAAAAAAATTTTAGCACACTAGTTTCTAGTATCCAATACTACAAATTCACCAAATTACAGCTTAATCCAGGGACCCAATGCAAATCGCATATTCTCTGACGGAGTCTTAACCTAACACGAAAAAAATTATGAATTTTTCAAACTTTTGACGTCAAAATAATGGAATCTAGAATTATTCGTTTATATAATTTTTGAACATTTTTGAATTCCTAAACTTCAAAAATATTAAACACTAGCTGTCGTACCCGTCTTCGACGGGTTTTAGTTTCTTCAAGTACATTCAATAGTGTGTCTACCAGTCTCGAAAAATATGAAATGATGGGGAATTTAATTTGACTGGAGAAATAATAATTAGCTACCATTAACTATTTCATTAGAAAAATATTACTATTTTAAATCATTTATTTACTTTTTATCATCAAATAATTTATTTTTAATTAACTAGAATGCAGAAAACGATGTTTGTTAATTATTTGTAGAAATTTAATTATAGTATTATAAGTTAATCCAAAATTTCCACTAATTTTTGGAGTTATAGTAAATTCGAATTCGAACTAATTGTATCATAATTCCTAAAATTATGAAATTATAAAATGGTAAATGATATTAAAAATGTTAATTTATAGCATTAAAATTATTTTGAAATTATTAAAAATGGAGGCTTTTTATGATAAAATTGAAACTTCAAAAATTAGAGAATACCTGTGATACGATACTTGCATTGTACTACTGGAAAAAAACTTCGATAGTAAAATGTTTTGTTATTTTAATTCTAGATTTAACTTTTAGGGATGTTTTGAGCATTATAAAGGCAAAAGTTAAACAGGGTATCTAGTATTTTTTTTGTTTAACAAACTATCCGGTTTTTCCCAGGTAAATAAAAATTTTTCCACGTGTATCATTTCTTATCAAATATAAATTTTCTTGATAACACAGGTTTACAAATTAAAAAACTTTTTTTTGCCAATCGAACAAAACATTTCTTTCTCGAATAGTAGGTGTTTTTTGAGTAAGAAAATCATAGTTTTAATTTTTTTTCCTCGTGCAGTTTTTCTGTAGCTTCAAATTTTGCATTTCCGAGGTGCGACGCCACTTAAATTTACCTGTAGGAAAATTAGCTTGTCAAAATATAATAAATGAGGTTTCATTATAAAGGTAATTAAATTTCCTTTCGATCCATAGGTCACAAAATAAAATTAAACAAAAATTAAGAGAGTTACAGTTGATTAAAGATGAAATTTCAAGACAATTTTGATGATTATAAGACATTTGAGTAACTTCTACTATTTTTTCTACATCAAACAGGAAAGAATGTTTCGGTTTTAATTTTTTTATTGATATACTATATCATTACATAAATTTTGAGCCCTTGTGGACCTCGATTAGATTAAAAATGACAAACCTACACTAAATTTAGTGAACGAGACTACATTCTTCATTTTTGGTATCTCTTAAACATTTGCAGCAAAAATTTAAGTAATAGAATTTAGTTAAGCTCTGAAGTTACTAAAATCACTAATCAAGGATTTCGGAAGTCGTAGATTTCGAATCCAATGTTAGTTTTCTAAATTTCAAAATAGCGGATCCAATATGGCGGACAATTTTTTTTAAATCGATTAAATTCGTTACTCGGTGGTTTTCGAGATCGCTGATTACAATTAGTTTGAATTCGACTTTACTATAACTCCAAAAATTAGTGGAAATTTTTAATTAACTTATAATACTATAATTAAATTTTTACAAATAACTGACAAACATTGTTGCCTGCATTCTAATTAATTAAAAACAAATTATTTGATGATAAAAAGTAGTTCACCGATTTAAAATTAGTAATATTTTTCTAATGAAATAGTTAATGGTAGCTAATTATTATTTTTTCTGGTCAAATTAAATTCCCTACTATTTCCCATTTTTGGAGACTGGTAGACACACTATTGAATGTACTTGAGCAAACTAAAACCCGTCAAAGACGGGTACGACAGCTAGTATATATATATGGGGCATTCCATGTCAAGTGATGAAGGTGGAGAAAAATTTTTCTCCAATCGTAGCAAAACTTGGGACTTTTGTAGTACTAATAGATAATAATTTTTCGTGAAAATATTTTTTTACCTAGTCCAATATTTTCCGAGGGGGAGGGGGTTGAATTTTTGTGTTTTTCAGTACAATGCTTATTTCAATAATTTTTTACTCTTAAACAATTAAACATACAAATTTGACAAAGTACATTTTAGAAAAGTTTTTTCATGCTCTTTCGAATGCAAATAAGCATTTTCAAAAAAAAATTTGTTTGACCCAAAAACCGGTTGACATTCCATGTCAACCGGATCACTCGCAAACCCAAAATTCAGCGCAACAGAATTATATGTTCTAGGTATCAAATTGTTCGTACAACCAAGTACTTTCGAATGCAATGTGGCCATTTTGAAAATTTCAAAATGGCGGCCCTATGTGACGCATATAATACACAAAAATAAAAAATAATCCAACAATATTGTGAAAAAATATACTTTCGAAAAAATTGGAAGTTTTACCTCTTATCATGTAGGAGAGCACTGCAAAAAATGGCTTTTAAAAATGAGACGTTTAGACGTTTATCTCCGAAAAAGTCGTAATCAAACGACACTTACTATACCCTTAAGTGATGTTACACACACATATATATGAGCCATTCCATGTCAACCGGATCACTCGCAGACCCAAAATTCAGCGCATCAGAATTATATGTTCTAGGTATCAAATTGTTCGTACAACCAAGTACTTTCGAATGCAATGTGGCCATTTTTAAAATTAACAATATTGTCAATAAAAGTCTTATAAACCCCTAATTTACTGCCAAATATAATTTGTTTTATGTATATGTCATCCTAGTTTATAAATTAATCAAGTATTAGGTCAAAATTAATATATACATAATTGCTGATCCGTATGGCGGACGATTTTTTAAAAATCGTTGAATTCTAATGAAACTTTCTACTCGGGGGTTTTTGGGGTCGCTGATCACTAATCGGAACTCCGATTTTCGAAATTAAAAGGGCTGTTTGGTAAAACTTCCCTTATTTTGGAAATAATGAAAATCATAGTCGTAATCATGGTATATCCCTTAAAAGGTCTGTTTGATAAAACTGCCTGAATTTTGAAAAAAACTGAATATCAAAATCATCAAATTAATCAGAAAATCTCTGATCACTAATATTTATATCATAATTTTTTCCAAAATGCAGGTAGTTTTACCAAACAGCCCTTTTAAGGGCTATACGATGTACAAAACGCGATCGTGCAACCTCTCCGGAGTGTACATTGACAGTACAATCCTTTACGCAAAAAATATCAATTAATTAAAAGTAACTTTAGATTCGCAATCAGCGACACCATAAATCCCTTATAAGCATTTTTTTTATCCAGAATGTTTAAACCGTCATATTGTATTTTAAAAATCTGACTCTAAATTCGAATTTGGAGACCTAAAAACCCCTAAATAACAAGATTTAAGCGAATATAATGGTCGCTAAATTTTTTTTTGGTCGCCATATTGAATCCGCCATTTTGAATTTCGAAAATCTGAGTTCCGATTAGTGATCAGCGACCCCAAAAACCCCCGAGTAGAAAGTTTCATTAGAAATCAACGATTTTTAAAAAATCGTCCGCCATACGGATCAGCAATTATGTATAAATTAATTTTGACCTAATACTTGATTAATTTATAAACTAGTATGACATATATATAAAACAAATTATATTTGGCAGTAAATTAGGGGTTTATAAGACTTTTATTGACAATATTGTTAATTTTAAAAATGGCCACATTGCATTCGAAAGTACTTGGTTGTACGAACAATTTGATACCTAGAACATATAATTCTGATGCGCTGAATTTTGGGTCTGCGAGTGATCCGGTTGACATGGAATGGCTCATATATGTGTGTGTGTAACATCACTTAAGGGTATAGTAAGTGTCGTTTGATTACGACTTTTTCGGAGATAAACGTCTAAACGTCTCATTTTTAAAAGCCATTTTTTGCAGTGCTCTCCTACATGATAAGAGGTAAAACTTCCAATTTTTTCGAAAGTATTTTCTCCATTTGCAAGCTTAATGAATATGCCATTTCGCAATCACAGTAGAGACAGGACTAGTATATTAATTTTATTTTTTAGAAGGTTGAATAACAATGTTCTTTTAATGATAGAACGCCCAACGTCCTTCCGGCAGGACCAAAAAGACTCAGGTGAGTCCGCCCGAAATCGCTAAATAAAACTAACATGGATTGACATAAACAGAAAGTAATATATATCGTTGGAAAGGTGATGAAACAAGCTTTCAGCGCATGTAAATGTCGAGCTTGTAAGTTCAAACCGAAGAGCAGGGTAGCTTAAAGAAGTTGAATTTTCCAAAAATTCATATAATTTTTAGTCACAAAATGATGGAACCCGGTCCTGCCGGCAGGACGCTTTTCGCTTTGTTTAAAAGGCTACCAAGCCAAGGCATATAAATTTAGAAACTTGATATTTACAGCATTGGAAAGCTTGTTTCATTACCTTTCCAACGATATATTTGTTTTTGTTTTTATCTGCTTCCATATTAATTTTATAAAGAAAATTTGAAGAGAGTTTTTATTCAATTGTACGCAATTTTGCTGATTAACATTAAAAATGAAATTTTTTTTAGATTAAACAAATAGGTTTCATTCTTTGAACGTTTCTGAAGAAAAAAACACAAGACCGGACAAAATATATTGATTTTTGTGGATTTTACATTAAATTTACGAAAAAATGTTTTTTTTTACTTTTTAGAAACAGAAAGTTTGAGGGCTTTGAAAAATGGTTTAATATTATTGTTTTAAAAAGTCAAATATATGGATTTTTTCGTCTTTTCGTCTACTTTAATCCCAAGGAGTTCCGGAAAGGAAAAATTGAATTGCCTTTTTTTAAAAGCCTTATTTTCGGAACATCCTTCCGGCAGGACGGGCGCTTGGACGTTCTATCATTAAAATGAATCACATTAAGAACAAGTTTACAAATTATGTATAAAGAAAATGGTATATTACTCAAAAGGGTAACCTATTTAGTTAATAAAGATATTGACTTTTTGTGAGTTACCAGACGATGAATTTTTTCAATCGATTCCAGATTAATTTGTCCTTTTTGCTTCCTCATAAGGAAGCTTTGCATTCGTGACGATTTTCAATTTTTCAAAACATGGTTATATGGACTCATTTTCATCTAGGATATATGTATATTAAATTCTGAGCAAATGTCCAGATGTATGTGTGTGTGTATGTGTGTGTGTATGTGTATGTATGTGTGTGTGTGTGTATGTCACAAAAAATTGTGTACAAATTATCTCTAACAAATTTTAATGGATTGCCCTGAAATTTTGCAGGTTTATTGCACTCATTAATACCTAAAATCTGACACAACGATTTTCAAATTTATCCACAAAAATTTTTTTTATACAATTTTTTCAAAATTAAAAAAAAAAATTTTTTGTATTTTTTTAAATAACTTTTTTATTTCTTAATATTTTCATAAATTATTCTCAAAATTACATTCCTTACAAGAAAACGAATCGATTGATATATACAAAGTGCACATTTCATCAAAATTTATAAAATTAATCAATATTTTTCTTTTTCACAAAAAATTCAAATTTCGCGTTTTTTGAAATATTACCTTAACATATTAAAATTAAATTAAGCAATTGGTTTATGATATTTTGAGGAAGCAAAATGGTCATGAAATGAACAACTTTACGTTTCCGAGTGGCTATCTAATTATCTATATTAATCTCCCTATTCTTTCATTCATTCTGTCCGCAAGAATTCCGTCTGCACTCCTGCTGTGTTTTTGATAACAGAGAAGAGTTGGAGAGAGAGAAGTTAGAAAGAAACGCCTTTTTCCATTGGTTAAAAACAAAGTTTCCTATTTTCTCATTGGCTTTTTATCTATTCAACAATTCGAAGTTGAAAAATGTATTTTATTCATTTAAAATGTAATATTTTTCTTATTTGATTTATTTTTTTTATTCTTAACTGAATCCAATTAATTTTCTTTTTGTGTTCTTTACTTAATTATTAATAATAATAATCTTGGTATTTTTTTATTAATTCTGTCCGCAGTTTGAAGTTAGTTTTTGTAAAAGCTTTTGTTTTTTTTTCGTTTTCAAAACACTTTGCTTGGCACATCAAAATTATACAACTTTTCGATTTGTCAATATCAAAATTTTTATTGTTTAAGATGAAAGAAGGTTAAAAGATATTGTTTTAATAAAAAAGGGTAAGAAATTTTCGTAATATTGATTTATAAATTTTATATATTTTTTTTAATTATTAGTTTCTTTTGAAATAAACAATTGTGAAATTTTTGTTTTTTAATTACAATTTTTAACAAATTTTTTTTTCATTCTAAATTATTAAAAAAATGTGTAGGAAGGATTTGTGTATTTCATAATTACAATTTTTATTTTTTTATGTATATAAAGATATTTTATGTTTTACTAGCTAAAAAACGCTCAAGTATTTTTTCATTCTAATGATAATAGATATATAATAATATAATAATCTAATAATAATGTCTATTCACAATTCACATTTTTTTATTAAAAAACAAAATATTTCATTTCATTTGAAGAATTTCTTTAATAAGATTTAATTTTTTAACCTTCTAAAAATGAATTTATTATAAGTTTCATCTAAAAATTAATAAATAGATTTGCATAATTTCTTTTTCTTTATTTAAAATCGAATAAAAAATAAAGTAATTTGAACTATTTATATATCTCCATCAATATTTTTTTTTAAAACTTTCATTTTCTAATTAATTTTGACAATCATATTGTTTTTACAAAATTTCTAGTATTTTTTGCATAATTTTCTATTTATTTGTCACAATTTTTTAAATAAATATTGATTAATAAATAATAAGAATTAATTTTATCTAAAAATTAATAAAAAAAATTTGCATAATTACATTTCTTTATTTAAAATCGAATAGAAAATAAAGTAATTTGAACTATTTATATTTCTCCATCAATATATCGTCGCTTGGGGGCAGCAACATGCCGACTCAACTAAACGGTGAAAAAGATGCCGTTTCAAAAAGAAACGTGAAAAACATGCCATTTCGCGAAAGCGCTGAGAAACATACCTTCTTCAAACGAACGGTGAAGAACATGCCTTTTCAACTGTTAATATTAAATATAATATTAAATAAATAAATAATTATTATAATAATATTAATAATTATAAATTAATCAATTAATTAAATTAATTAATTAATCAATAATTGTTTATAATAAATATAATATTATTAATTATTTATAATTAATATAATATGAATATAAAATGTTAACGGTTGAAAAGGCATGTTCTTCACCGTTCGTTTGAAGAAGGTATGTTTCTCAGCGCTTTCGCGAAATGGCATGTTTTTCACTTTTCTTTTTGAAACGGCATCTTTTTCACCGTTTAGCTGAGTCAGCATGTTGCTGCCCCCAATCGACGATTTATTAAAAAAACTTTCATTTTGTAAATAATTTTGACAATCATATTGTTTTTACAAAAAATTAGTAGTATTTTTTGCACAATTTTCTATTTATTTATCACAATTTTTTTTAATAAATATTGATTAATAAATAATAAGAATTAATTATTTAGTATTTTTTAATAATATGAATTGAATTGAAGTCTTATTTATTTTTTAATAATTCTAAAAAATAATTATTAAATTAAAAATCTATTGATTTTATTAAGTTTTTTGCTTTGCTGTACCAAGTTTTGAATTGGATTTAAAACAAAAAATATTTAACATTTAAATTTAATTTTAAAAATGAAGCAGGTGCTGGTGACAAATAAAAATCATGAAATTTCTTTTATTCTTTTCTATTAAAAAATAAGTGTTGTCAAAAATCTTTTGTCCGACAAATCGAATTACTATACTTTCTTTTATTTATTTCTAACAAAATTTGAAAATTATTTAACAAAATCTTAATTGTTATTAAAAAAAGAATTAAAAAGTGGAATAATTTCTTTATTTTTTAAACATAATCTTTAACAAAATTTGATTTTTTTAGAGATAGATGATAATATAAATGATTTGGCTTAATTAACTATTTTTTAGTAATTCCTTTTTAAAATTTAATACTGAAAATAAATAATAATAATTGTGTAGCTTTAATTAACTATCAATTGTATTCTGGGTCATTTCAGCGAAAATCGACTAGAGCTGGTTGCTCGAAGATTTTAAAATATTCTGTAATTAATATATAATATTCTTAGTAAAAGTAGATTATCTTTTAGTGGTTTATTTCACTAAATACATTTTACATTCTTTTAAATAATTTTTTCAATTTTTAACTGGTTATGCAGTCTAACGTAGCCCATTTTTTGAAAACTCAGTATAAATCATTAAAAATAGGAATATAAATACTGATTTTTATTTTAATATACGTATGTTTGCTAAATTCATCTAAGTAATAAAAAATTATTTGAAAATATCTCACCAGAACAGTAAAATTAGTATTTTTTTTAATTTGCACAGTATCAAAAACATAATTTTCTTTTACTTATATCTTTTGTGGAGAAAAAGGAATTTTAACGAACCCTTTTAAGGAGGCAATCACAGTTGTAACGTCAAACAATATACATTTTTCAAAAATTTTTTTCTTGTAAGCCATTAAACTTTTTTAAAAATCGATTTTTTTCTAAAAGTACATCATTTAGATTTGAGTTAACAAAAGAAAAAGTTAAAAATATTAAGAAGTTTCAAAGCTATATACCGTTAAAGTAACGTCCTTCGAAAAATCAGAGTTTTGCGGTGACCAACACTATGAAAATCTGATTAGTCCGAAATTAAAAATCGAAACGGATTTACTTTTATTGAAAGATTCTCTAGTACTTAATGGAAGGATTTAAAAGGAAAAAAATATTTTAAAAATGGTGACCTGCCAAAGTTGAACGTTCGATTTTTTTCTTTTTTCGTCAACTTTGGCAGGTCGCCATTTTTTAAAAATATTTTTTTCCTTTTAAATCCTTTGATTAAGTACTAAAACTGCGATTGCCCCCTTAAACTTGATTTCTTTTAAAATTATAAATTTATTTTAATTGGAATTTCCTTGGGAATTTCCTTTCATTAATTATTTAATAAATATGAAAAATTATAAGAAATTTAACCTGATTTTCATTGAATTTTTATTTTCAAGACTGGATTGAAGTTTGTTTTCTTTGAACGAGCGATAAGGTGTTTTGTCAATTTTTAAAATTAGGTGAAAATGATGAAAATTTATAAAATAGAAAATCTGCAAAAAATTTTTCTCTATTTTTAATGAAAAATTTGAATATTTTCAAAATAATTGTCATTGAGAAAGAGAAATTATGCAATTTTCTTTTCTTTATTCAAAAAAATATTTATAATCTTGTAATAATAATTGATAAATCAACATCACGCAAACTTCTTCCTTTTTTTATACAAAAAAAATTAAAGTTTTGTAACAAAATTTTGGTTGATAATCAAAAATAATATATTTTCTTTATTTATTATAAAATTTTTTTTTTAATTATATTACAGAATGTTAAATTGTATTGAGAAAAAGGTAAAAAAATTTGAATAATTTCTTTTCTTAATTTTTCGATCAGGACTTTCAATAAAATTCTGATTTTTTGGAAATAAATAATATAAATCATTATGATTTTCAATTAATTATAATTGTTGTTAAGCTATGTTTGTACTGCGTACTGATATAAGTTTGATTTTATTTGTAAAAATTAGAAACACTGATAATAATTGTTTTGGTACAATTAACTACTTTTTTAAATTTAATAATAAAAATGAATGAGAATATAAATTGTAATTTTAATTCGTGATCATAATTGTTTTAACAATTGAAACAGAATGTGAACGTGCGCTTTAGCGCGCGTATCCTATGCTAGTATTAATTATTATCAACATGGTTTCTCTAAATCAAGAAACTTAAAAGTAGTAAACAACGTCGCTGAAAGAGGAAACAAACTAATATTTAAGTATAATGAAATATTTATTTAAGATGAGGAGCAAAAACTCTTCAAATGACAAAGTTATAATAAAAATTTCCCAATTCGAACACGACCACTATTATCCAATCTTTCGATAAGTAAAATTAATATGCTGGTCCTGTTTACTGTGATAGTGGTATGGCATATGCATTACGATTGTAAATGGAGCAAATACTTTTTAAAAATAAAATAATAATGATTCTATCACTCGGTTTCCAAATTAATTATGTGTTGAAGTTATCGATCACTCCGAGTCAAGTAAATGGAAAAAATTAAAACAATTCCTTTAACGTTTTCAACAGCAAAGCTGCCCTCTTCAGAAACTATAATTTATTTATTAAATAAATTTAGACAATTAGTTCATTACAATATTAAATATTAAAATAAAATAACATTAATCAAATTATTACCGTAAAAATTGCGAAAAAAATTAAATTATATATACATATTTAAAAGAAAGAAATGAATGGAGGAAACATCCTCATCACATCGTATACGATTAGACACTAATTCATATTATAAGTTTCCAGAAGATACAAACGTGGATCGATAAAGATGAGGTGAATAACCCATCAGTAAACAGAAAACGAAAACAAAAAATCAAAAACAAGAGAACTGTCAAGGTAACTCAGACAAGAAAATAAAATAAAATAATCAAAGGAATTTCTTTTCTTCTAAAAAATAAATGTAATGATTATTAAGATCTTGTGTATCATCTTTTTTATTAACTGAATTATTTTGCAAATTAATATGAATCATCTCAGAAATCAGTCGTTTTTTATAATTAGATTCTCTGTCAAGTATTAAAAAATTATCCCAGTCAAATGAATGGTTAAATGAATTGTTATGATTTGTAATAACTCCTGTTTTAGAATTTTTGTGTTCATTAATACGAACACCTACCATTCTTTTAGATTGACCAACGTAAGAAGCAAAACAATTTTTACACCTTATTTTGTAAACAGTGTTGACATTATCAGATTTTCTGTTTCCATCTTTAGCCTTGATGATCAAATTATGGCTCATTTTATTATTCTTTTTTGGAATCGTTAGAATATTGAAATTTTTAAGAAAAGTAGATGTCCTTTCATATAATCCAGGAACATAGGGAAGAAAAACCTTGGGGAACATTCTATACAAATTACCACTTTTTTTATTTAAAGAATTCTGTTCAATAGAACATATGCGATGTTTTACATATTTATTTATAAATTCAAAAGGATAATTATTCTTTTTTAACGTATCTATAACAAATTCAATATTTTTAGAATGAAATTTTTTATGAGAGAGTTTAATAGCTCTATCAACAAAGTCATAAACTATTGCAACCTTTTGAGTAAAAGGATGTTTAGAATAATAATTAATGGTACGTCCAGAAAATGTGGGCTTCTTGTACCAATCTGTAACAATTCTACCATTCTCATTGATGAGAAGCACATCAAGGAAACTAATAGAATTATTACTCTGCGTCTCAAAAGTAAATTGCAATCTCTCATCATAACTATTAAAAATATCAACAATTTCATCGATTTTATTCTTTGGGATGCAAGTAATAATATCATCTACATATCTATAATAAAATAATGGTTTAAAAGAAAGTTTATCAATACAAGAAGTCTCTAAGTCATCCATGACTATGTCAGAAAATAAACCAGAGATAGATGAACCCATAGGATTACCATATATCTGTTTAAAGTATTTATTGTCAAATTTAAAGTATATATTGTCAAAAAGGAAATGGCAAGACATAAGTACATCATCCAAAGAAATATTCAAACGTTGGGAAATAGAAACATAACGTCCGATAAGTGAATCACGAACATGATCAGAGCCAACATTTGTAAACAAAGAGACTGCATCCAAACTAATTAAAATATGATCATCAGGAATAGAAAAATAATTAATCTTGTTTATAAAATCATAACTGTTACGTATATAAGATTTAGGTTTTTTTATAGAATTATTAAGAAGTATGAATAACTGTTTAGATAAAAAATGAGTAGGTGAGCCAATAGTAGAAACAACTGGTCTCAATGGATTGTTATTCTTATGGATCTTGGGTAAACCATAAATTCTTGAGAGATTAGTATTAGTTTGAGTAAGTTCTAAGTCACCAAATTTTTTATATAGCAAATCATTATTATTAAGATATTTTAAAATTTTATAAGTTTTAGTTTTTAAATTTGGTAATGGATCTCTATTGATGACCTTATAGGTCTTTTTGTCAGAAAGAAACAAATTAAGTTTTTCTCTATATTCAGTCTTGTCTAATTCATTTAACCATTCATTTGACTGGGATAATTTTTTAATACTTGACAGAGAATCTAATTATAAAAAACGACTGATTTCTGAGATGATTCATATTAATTTGCAAAATAATTCAGTTAATAAAAAAGATGATACACAAGATCTTAATAATCATTACATTTATTTTTTAGAAGAAAAGAAATTCCTTTGATTATTTTATTTTATTTTCTTGTCTGAGTTACCTTGACAGTTCTCTTGGTTTTGATTTTTTGTTTTCGTTTTCTGTTTACTGATGGGTTATTCACCTCATCTTTATCGATCCACGTTTGTATCTTCTGGAAACTTATAATATGAATTAGTGTCTAATCGTATACGATGTGATGAGGATGTTTCCTCCATTCATTTCTTTCTTTTAAATATGTATATATAATTTAATTTTTTTCGCAATTTTTACGGTAATAACTTTTTAAAAAATTAGGAAAAATTGGAAGTTTTACCTCTTATCACGTACTACATAACACAAATTGTAAGAATTGTAAATAAATCTGTATAAGCTAGAAAATATTTTGCTTTTTCAGTAAAAGCTACACGTATTTTATATTTAATTGTTTCAAACTTTTAGGAAAATTTTGTTTACCAAGGATAATTATTATTGAATAAAAATCATCCCTCTCTACATTACTTGCCCAATTTGGTAATTATTCACATGAACATACACATGGCATTTTTCTTATAGAATCTATAAGTCATAAAATCTTCTCACAAATTATATTTTGTTCAAACCAAAACTAATAATTGAGTCAGAATTCCTAAAAGGAGCCACCCAAAACCTTTTAATTTGTTTTTTCGTATTAATGTGGTTATTTTAATAGTATTTTATATAAGAAATCATACTACCAAAGGATTTTGCAAAAAAAAATTTTTTGTTAATGTTATTAACTATTGAAAATTTTGAACGTATTTAATTAAAAAATGAATTTCTCAAAAACTTATTGATCGATTTTAATTTTTTAAGTTGCATTTTATTTGTCTTGAAATGAAGTATAACTGACAACATTTTTAGATAAAAATATTTAATTTTAGTGCAAAATGCAATTGTTTATTTATAAACAATTAAAAATAAATAGTTTTCTGGATGATATTTTAAGTTTAAAAAATTACTAAAATGTTCTTAATAAACCACTAAAAAATATCCCGTTAAAAAAAAATGGCACGAAGTTTTAAATTGCTTAATTTTAAGCATTTGTGCCGCGGTGCAGTGCACGACTCTGGTCCTTATTGAGCGTTCGCGCGCGTGTTATTGTTTCTGAACGCTGAAACGACTGCGCTTCTCAAACACTACATCTATGTTGTAAATCAATTTATTTTAACGTAATTTTTACATTTAATTTCTTTTAATTGAACATTTAATTAATTCTTTTTGTTGAATGGTAATTACAGATGTGTTGCATAAATTGTTAAAATATAGAATTGTTGAATTTTCTTTGAAATTAAAAAAAATAATGAGCGAACTAGAGTTAAAATTTCTAAAGAATAGAATAGTTTATCTGTGGAATTCAATTATAACAATAATGTTCTAGTTATTTATACTAATTTTTTAGTAAAATTTACTAATTAAAAAATGAAATTAGTAAACATTTTTACCTTGATGAATATTCTGATTCATTTCAAAAAAAAATTTTATATGTTAAATTCTATGTGAAATTTCATTTTGTTTATTAATTTCAAAGCAAAAAGTCAAATCATCAAACATTTTTACTAATCAAAATTGAGAAAGTTTAAAGAATTTTTGTGATAATATTGAATAAAGTTAACAACTTTTTTTTGTTTCTAAATAAGCGACTATTATTTTTGCGCCTTAACCACTTGAGCGGCAGGGCGTCAGAATTGGCGTCAGCGTGCAAGTGACAGAAGCGGCAAAAATGCGAAAAAGGCGTCAAAATTTAACTACTATTTTCTCATTCTGTAAGGAGATTTATAATATCACAACAAAGTATTTTTGTTTTTTAAAGTGAAAGAACAGACCTGTAAGCAAAAAAAAATGTTTTTTCAAATATTTAAATAAGTTTTCAAGGCTTAAAGTTAACAATAATTAATAGTTTTATATTAGTGGCGTTTCAGTTTCTACCATAAAAAAATTATTGTTAACTTTGAGCCTTGAAAACTTATTTAAATATTTGAAAAAACATTTTTTTTTGCTTACAGGTCTGTTCTTTCACTTTAAAAAACAAAAATATGATTTTAATCGATTGATTAGAATTCGTAATTTTTCGGAGAGAATAAATGCTAAACTCTTTATTTTATTATTTTATTTTAGAAACAGAACTGTTTCTAAAGAATAGTTTACATTTCGAATTATTGTTAACCCTCCATCCGTCGCATGGTAAGAAGTTTCCTCACCCAGTTTCTTTTTTAATTTATAACTTTTCAAATACAAATAATTATAATTTCATATTCTCAGTACCTTTCACAAAACTGTTCTTCTTTATTTTAAAACAATTTTTGTATTTTTATTTATTTTAGTTTTTTTGTAATTGAATTTTTAAGCAGCAAATGTCAAGAATTTTTTATGCAAAGTGAGGAAACTTCTCACCGCGACTGACCGTGTATACTCGATTTCATTTGTCATTAATTTTTTATTTAAATAATTAACAGAAAATGAAAGTTAATTTTACTTGCAATAGGTTGTTTGGAAATTTATTTCCAACATAGATGTAGTGTTTGAGAAGCGCAGTCGTTTCAGCGTTCAGAAACAATAACACGCGCGCGAACGCTCAATAAGGACCAGAGTCGTGCACTGCACCGCGGCACAAATGCTTAAAATTAAAGGCATTTGAATCTTTATGACGTCACAGCATTAAAATATATTCTTTGCATCAATTGTGACGTCATAATGGTTCAAATACCCTTAAGCATTTTAAAACTTCGTGCCATTTTTTTTAAACGGGATATTTTTTAGTGGTTTATTAAGAACATTTTAGTAATTCTTTCAACTTAAAGTATCATCCAGAACACTATTTATTTTTAATTGTTTATAAATAAACAATTGCATTTTGCACTAAAATTAAATATTTTTATCTGAAAATATTGTCAGTTATACTTTATTTCAAGACAAATAAAATGCAACTTAAAAAATTAAAATCGATCAATAAGTTTTTGAGAAATTCATTTTTTAATTAAATACGTTCAAAATTTTCAATAGTTAATAACATTAACAAA
Source organism: Leptopilina myrica (nomen nudum) (assembly GCA_032872475.1). Taxonomy (NCBI): domain Eukaryota; kingdom Metazoa; phylum Arthropoda; class Insecta; order Hymenoptera; family Figitidae; genus Leptopilina; species Leptopilina myrica (nomen nudum). Next base: position 20,829,280 of record CM065459.1, read on the forward strand.
AAAATTTTTTTTGCAAAATCCTTTGGTAGTATGATTTCTTATATAAAATACTATTAAAATAACCACATTAATACGAAAAAACAAATTAAAAGGTTTTGGGTGGCTCCTTTTAGGAATTCTGACTCAATTATAAAAACAACCCTTTAAAATCACCACCTTATCATAATTTTCATAAATTTACAATTATTGACATGTAATTAAAATTTTTTTTCAATTTATTGAAATGATTAATTTTAATAGATTTTTCAAATATTTAAATTTCTCAAGTAAAGTCAGAAATATATTTTCTCTCTCTTTCTAGTCTCCAAAGTGTCTACCGCATTCCCAGAACAATGCTATTGTGTTACTGTCAGTAATTTCTTTGTGTGCATTTATTTTATTTCTTTTAATTTAAATAATTCTTAAAATAATAGACATTTAATTATTTTAGTTTTTCATAATAATTGTTAGAAATATGAAACAAAATAATATTTCTTAGGATAAAGGAAATATAGGTTTTAATGTTAACACAAATAAAACACACTTTGTATTCCTTTATAAAAGTATAATTTGCACCAAAACACAATTTACACGTGAGGTAATGAAAAAGATAATTTAAAAGTCTTTTATTAATTCTTTAGAATTGAAATCTGTTAAGTTTAGTTTAAAGGAAAAAACGACAATCAACTGTACTCGACCGTAGTTAATTTTGCACTGAACCTTTTTGGTCCTTCAGGTATCTATACCGTAGTTATAAACATAAACATGTAGTGTAGGTACAATTTTGTGTGAGTATCTGTGTAGGTGTTTGTGAGAGTATCGTTGTAGTCTTTAAAATATTCAACAATAATATGTACTAGTTTTTATTTATTTACTGACAAAATTTTTATACCTTATTTTGGTAAATAATTTTAATTTTAACATTATTTTAATCTTTTTATTATTTATTTATAATAATTATTTTAACTTTTAACTGAATCTGACTTACTAAAGTATTAAATTTTCTTATTTCTTTCCTAACCTTGGCCATGGATCAGCTAGGTCTTTTTAATGTATTAGTACGTCGCAGTACATTTGTACTCAGTTGACCTTAATTTGAATTTCTTATACTTTGAATTTAACGAAATTATATTTTTTATTATAAATATTTTATTCTTTATGTATCATTTTTATTAAATAATTATTTTATCATTTATAATTTACTTTTATTTGAATATTTATTTTAATAATCTTAATTTTGAATATTAAAATACAATTTCAGTACATATATAATAATAGAACTTGTAATGGATTTTCAGACACAAAAATAGCAAATTGAATTTTCATGACAAATAACACAAATAGCGACTTGTTGAATTTTCCTGAAGAGAAATGGATGTTAATAGAACCTTTCTTGTACTTTTCTCGAATTACCTAATTTACTCTGACAATGAGTTGACAATACTTAACATTTTTATATGTAGAATTTTTATGTTATATAACAATAATATTATAATAATTACAATATCGAATTATTTCTTCCATTCAATTTTTTATATATGATAATGAATGTATTTAACTTTTATCGTATTTTATTACAAACATTTTTATATTTAATGAATATTTTTAAAAAATGTCCTATTTAGGAATCTTTATAAATATTATTTTTTATTAGAATAAAATTTTGCATGTGAAGCAAGTACATTTTTTTAAAGTAACTTATTTTTGTTTCAGAATTAACGAAAACACATCAAGATCACAATTTTTGGCATACTTTAGTTTTGCCTCAAATGCCAGTACATCCGTAGGATATCCAGTGCGAGGGGGCACACCCGTAAATAATACAGGTCAAAAAATTGTTATTTTACACTTTATTAGTAGAACATTATTTTATTTTTTACCCCTTTCTTTTTTTCTATTTTTTGCACATTTTTTGTAATTAAGTAGATTTTAATTAATTTTAATATTAATTTTCAAAATCAAAATCAAATGCAATCAGTTTTATTCGTACAATGTAGTCATAATATCAAATTTTTAGAATCACACGAAACAAAGTAACTTTTGTGATTAGAGAATTTTTTTGAAATTTAAAGTGCGTGCATATGTGCGATGTATAAATTCCTGGTGTAAATGCAAATTAACTGAAAATAAAATAGGGGGTTGGGTTTATCACACTGCCAGGACGCATAAAGGTGGTAAATTGTCAGAGCGCAGATCTTTTACGTTCCCTTATTCGTTTAAGTCTGGACAGTCCTCTGTGCTTAAGCTCGTATAATTTTGTTCTAACTACCGAGAAATTACTTTGTACTTCGCGGCTGCCTTTCATTTTTCTTTTTTACTAAGAAATTGTCGTTCCTACTTTCAAAAAGAGTCAAATGAATATTTCAAATCAACTCTTTGAAAATAAACACTTTACTCTTTTTTTGCATAATAAATAAAAAATTTTCATTAATAAAGAAAAATTAATTTTTTTTATATATTAATTTTTTTATTCAGTAATAAAGTTTTTTTACTCTTCCCTTCAAATTAAAAAAAATTAAACGATTTTTACATTTTTGTAATCAACAGCTACTTTTAATCACGATTTTCAGAGAATACATTTATTCATAAAATTTTCATTTCATTTATTCATAAAATAATCTTCCTTCGTGTTTATATTCACATAGAAGAAAAATATACAAAAAACAGAAAAAACCTTTTTTGTTAATTACAAATATTATTTTAATATAAAAATGTAAACAGAAAAATTATTCGACTTTTATTAATTTTAAATAACACTATAACTATAAAAATAAAAACGATAAACTTTTTTAATTAAAAATAATTTAAAAGCAAATTTTGAATTTTTTTCCAATTTCAAGCTTTTGTGAACTATAAACTCTAAAATTATCTTTCTTTTCCTTTTTGCGGAAAAACGATTGACAAATTAGTACAAAAGTTTTTCTGATTCATAACTTATTAGCATTTAACTTGCAGACATTAATTTAAAATTTATTTTCGGAGAAATCTTACAAAGGAAATCCAGCAAAAAAGATAAAAGGAAAAAAAGTGAAACGGAAAATGAAGAGAACTAACAAATTGATCAATCTACAAAGACTTTGAAATCAACTTTTTTTCTACTCATATACATACATATATATATATATATATATATATATATATATATATATATATTTATCCTTTTTCTTATCCGCCTTCATAATTCCAATACCCTCTACTCGCATTTCGTTTCCATTCTAGGAATCAAAAGTGTTTTGATAAGTTACACTACACTGGCCGATACTGTGCCATTATTGGGCCGAGCTACGTCCCTATATTGACAATTATAATTTGCCATCATAGATACAGAATGTTAGACATTAATGTGCTATTTCTGGACCAAGCTACGCCCCAATTCTGGCAATTATAATTTGCCATCAAATATACAAAATTTTTGCCATTAAAGTGCCACTAACGTGCCATTAATAGGTTGATCTTCGTCACATCACTGGTAATTCAATTTTTCCATTAAAGATTTATCAACTTTGCCAATATTGTGCCGTTATTAAGCCAAGCTACGCCCCAATAGTGCAAATTATAATTTTCCTTCAAGGATACAAAATTTTTGCCATTAAGGTGCCACTAATGTGCCTTTAATGGGCCGATCTTCGTCACATCATTGGCAATAAAATTGATCTTTAAAAAATTTTAATATGAAAATTCATGCTATGTTTTTAATATTATTTAATTCTTTTCTAAAAATTTAACTAGACTCCATTTTGAAATCAATTTTCATTAGAAAATTTTACGAGAATTCAATTATTTTAATACAAAAATAAATAATGTATTGAATAATTAAATGTTTCTTAAAATTTAATTATGAGAATTAAATTTTAAAAATAACATTCATTTATTCAATAAGTTTTCTTAATATTTTTGTAGAATATTCTCAATTTTCGTAAGGAAATATTTTGGCATCATTACTATTTCTTAATTACAATTGCTTTTAGAAAAATTCAAAGATTTTGAAGAATAAAGGAAAAAAATGTTTATAAATTCGAATTGTCAATTAGAAAATTTAATTGAAAATGAAACTGAAAATTTTTGAATTTTTAGAAAATAAAGAAAAAGATTTTATTGAATAAAATGTTCTGTTACATTTATTTACGAATTTAATTGTAAAATTTTTTAAAAACACCAATAATTTTTTTTTTAAATAACTATTTAATAAAACTTTTTCAAAAAAAATAAATTCTCTAAAATTGCCAGTTGAAAATATAGAAAATACAAATTTTCAAATATTTTAATTTGAATTCTTTTTAAACTTATTCAATTATTTAAATACAAAATAAATAATGTATTGAATAACTGAATGTTTCTTAAAATTGAATTCTCAAAAAAAAATTATCAAATTAAAATGCCATTAATGTACCTTTAATGGTCCGATCGTCATTACTTCACTGGCAATTGGATTTTGCCATTAAAGATTGATCAACTTTGACAATAACGTGCCGTTATTGGGCCAAGCTACGCCTCAATACTGGCAATTATAATTTGACATCAAAGATACAAAATGTTTGCCATTAATGTGCCAATAATGAGCCATTACTGGACCCATAGTCGGCACATCACTGTCAACTGTCTTTTGCCATTTAAGATTGATCAACTTTGCCATGAATATGCCATTAATGAGCCAAGCTACGCCCTAATTATAATTTGCCTTTAAAGATACAAAATGTTTGCCATTAAAGTGCCACTACTGTGCCTGTAATGGGACGATCTTCGTCACATAATTGGTAATTGAATTTTTCCATTAAAGATTTATCAACCTTGACAATAACGTGCCGTTATTGAGCCAAGCTACGCCTCAATACTGGCAATTATAATTTGCCATTAAAGATACAAAATCTTTGCCATTAATGTGCCAATAATGAGCCATTAATGGACCGATAGTCGACACATCACTGGCCAATGTCTTTTGTTATTAAAGATTGATCAACTTTGCCGTGAATGTGCCATTATAGGGCCAAGAGCTGGCCCAGTCTTAAAAATTTCGAAAATCTGACCATCGGCGCCATCATTGGCCCAGCAATGGGACGTCTTTAACACCAGTAATGGCCCAGTAACTACTGCCAATTCTCGGCAGACATTACTGGACCAATGATGGTCCGTTTTTGCAGTCTTGGCGTTTCGCACTTGGGAGGGCTTAAATGTTGACTCAGGTCTATTGTTATAAATATTACATCAATAAAGATTAAAGTATAAAGCAGTTTTTAAAAACAAATTAATATAATAATTCATTTTTAATTTGGTTAGAAAATTGACGATTTTTCCTGGTCAAATTAAATTTTCGCAGCTATTTATCGGTTTCCCCGCGCAATTGGTAGACACTTTTTGTTAAATATATTTTATAGTAGAACCTCAAACCCGTCAAAAACTGGTACTGGTATATAACATTTTTTTATAACGTATTTTCTTAAAAAAGAGTATTTTTATAAAATAAATCAATTTTTGTAGCCATCTGCAGATTTATTTACAGCTAAAACTAAAAATGAAGTATATTTAAATTTGTTTAAAAAAATAAACAGGGTAAAATTTCGACAAAGCCGGGAATTTTGTTAAAAGAACATAGACACTCTGCTTAAGATTTGTCTTTACATTCCTCAAACATCTTTAGAAGTTTAATCAAGAAGTTAAATAACGTACCTTTTTACCATGTAAGCTTTACCCAGTAGCATAATGATAGTATCGTATCACAGGTGACTTGCAATTGAGGGGCTGGATGCTATAATGTGTTACGCGCCATGTTAAGTAAATGGCGCGTAACACGTTATAGCATCCAGCCCCTCAATTCTAGATATCCTGCAATATCATTTTTTTCATAGTAGTTATTTTCGTATCAAGGGCGCAAAATAGGTGATTGCGACGATGGCGAAATTGTGTCCTGAGGTTCCGAAATTTCGCCAGAGTCGTAATCACCTTTGCGCCCATGTTGCGAACATAATTTTTTGTCCAAACTGCACGGAAAGTATATACTTTCCATTTTTTCATTGAGGGCACGAGAAGTGAATTCTTTTTAATAATTTTTTCGATTTACCTAATCTTGCCCTCGTTACAATTATTTTTTGCGTCCGCTATTTTACGTGAAAAAAATAAAGTAACATAAAATTTTCTTTACTTTATGACCGTTAAAACGAAAGAAGCAGGCGGAAAATAATTTGCGCCCGCTTCCCCTACCTCTGGGTGGTAATAAGTTACTTTGCGCCCGCTCTAAGTGCCCGAAACGACATACTTTCTGTGCAGGTACACGAAAAAAAACCTTTAACTGGAACAGCGATAACTTTCGCTAAACTAGCGAAATTATTCGTTGAAATAGCGAAAGTATTCGTTACGATAACTAAAAATTTCGCTAATATAATGAAATTTATAGTTGTTCCAGGTGAAGATTTTTTTTCGTGTAGGACAAAAGATATTTATCATCATCAAATCAATTTATAAATTTAAAGCGAATTTGAGAAGGCACATTTTGGACGTTAGTAATGATGCAAATAACAATGAAAATTAAAATATTTAAATTCCAACGTCCTTGATTTGTTTTCTATTGTTAATTTAGTTTTAATTAGTATTATGTTTTCAGTTAAGTACAAAATTGTACAAAAGGATCTAGACCCCGTTTATGATGAAAATAAAATAAAATCATAAAAGATCTCCATTCTTAAAGTACCTATCTGAAATTCTTTCAATTAAAGAATATTAAATGAATTGGATAAATAATTATGAATTGCATTATTTTGACGTCACTATCTTAATCAAAGAGCCTAAAAATTTATTATTTATTTAATTATACAGAGTTTAAAAGCAATTTATTAAAAAATGTAAACATGAAAATTTGCAATTTAAAAATGTTTATACTTAAATTTTATTTATAGGACACTATTTTTTTGCAAAATTATGCTAAAATGTGACTAAATAACATGTAATACTTAATTATAGATACGTTAAAAGCAGTTAATTAAAAAATATAAAATTTAGATATTTTCGATTTTTTGAATTTTTTTAAAATCATGTTTATACTTACATCTGAGTTATAGAATATTTTTTGGCAAATCTATTCTAGAATGTGACTAAATAACATGTTATACTCAATTATACAAATTTTGAAAGCATATTTAACCCCTTCGCAGTCCAGCTAAAAATCGCTTGTGGTCCAAAAACGGTCCAAGAAAAAAAAGTTTCTAAAAAATGTGATTTCATTGTAATTAAGATTTTTGGAGTCGCAAAATTCGAATTTGAAGTCAGTTTTTCAAAATGTAAAATGACGGATCCAAAATGGCGAATTCGAAAATTTTTAATTTTATCAGATTTGCTTGAAACTTGTTACTCAGGGGTTTTCGGGGTCTCTGATAAGAATCTAATGTCAGATTTTTAAAATTCAAAATGGCGGATCCAATATGGTGGTCGAGAAAATAAAAAATCCAACGGATTTGTTTAAAACTTGTTACTCGGGGGTTTTCGGGGTCGCTGATTACGAATCCGATGTCAGATTTTGAAATCCAAAATGGCGGACCTAAAATTCGATCAAATTGCATAAATCTTGAAATTATCCGCCATATTGGATTCACCATTTTAATTTTGTAAATCTGCCATCATATTCGTAATCAGCGACCACAAAAACCCCCAAGTAACGATTTTCAAGCGTATTTGATAAATTTTTAAATCTTCATAGTCGCCATTTTATGTCCACCATTTTGAATTTTGAAAATCTGATTTGAAATTCGGATTCAGCGACCCCAAAAACCTTAGTATGCACTTGGTCATTCAAATCGAATTATGTTTAGTATTTTATTTTTGAGATGGACATATATGGCCAGAGACGTAGAGGTGGCACGACTTTTTGTGGCCACATATGGGCCATGGACTTTCAAGGTGTTAAAAAAAATTTTTTAATCTTTAAATTTTTAAACCTTCCTTGGACTAAGATCAAACATTCTGTCAAATTTGGTTTCAAACGGTTGAGCCGTTTTTAATTGATTCGCGAACAAAGATTCTGTGATATACGTCACATATATATGAGCGATTCCATGTCAAGTGATCAAGGTGGAAAAAAATTTTTCTCCAAACGTAGCAAAACTTTGGGCTTTTGTAGTACTCATAGATAGTAATTTTTCGTGGAAATATTTTCTTACCAAGTCCAATATTTTCCGAGGGGGAGGGGGTTAAATTTTTGTGTTTTTCAGTACAATGCTTATTTCAATAATTTTTTACTCTTAAACAATTGAGGGGCTGGATGCTATAATGTGTTACGCGCCATTTACTTAACATGGCGCGTAACACATTATAGCATCCAGCCCCTCAATTAAACATACAAATTTGACAAAGTACATTTTGGAAAGGTTTTTTCATCCTCTTTCAATTGGAAATAAGCATTTTGAAAAAAAATTTTTTTGACCCAAAAAAATCAAAATTAAAAATAAATTTCAATTTTTGGGGGAGAAAGACCCAATTTTTTTTTTTTTTTTTTTTTAAACGAAAGCTGAGGTTTTTTCCTAAAAGGACATATAAATGGTAAAGTGGGACTAGAATGTTTAAACATTGAAAAAAAGAATTTTCTCCTAAACGGAGCTTAAAACCGGGTTTTGAGCGCTCCGGCGAGTAGAAAACTCATTTTTTCAATGTTTAAACATTCTGTCCCACTTTACCATTTATATGTCCTTTTAGGAAAAAACCTCAGCTTTCGTTAAAAAAAAAAAAAAAAAAAATTGGGTCTTTCTCCCCCAAAAGTTGAAATTTATTTTTAATTTTGATTTTTTTGGGTCAAAAAATTTTTTTTTTTCAAAATGCTTATTTCCAATCGAAAGAGCATGAAAAAACCTTTCCAAAATGTACTTTGTCAAATTTGTATGTTTAATTGTTTAAGAGTAAAAAATTATTGAAATAAACATTGCACCAAAAGACCCCTTGATCACTTGACGCGAAATCCCCCATATATATATAGATTTTTATAGCATATCAATCGATTGCTGCAATCTTTGTATAAAATGTTAAATTTTTCAGCTATGTATCATTATTCGTAGAATAATGATGATCCTACTTTCTTTAGGAAAATCGTAAATTAAAGTGTCATACTTTCCAATGAAATAATTTTTGAGTATGATTAATAAAAAGTAGAGTTGTGCAAAAAGCTCGATCGAATATTTCAAGCTTTTCGTTTTTCTAGCAGAGCTGAGCAGAATCAATCCGAACTTGAACCAAATTCTATCCGACACGTGCAGTATTAAACCTAAAATAATTTTGAGTCCAAAGAGCGATTGGACGGTCAGCACGTGGAAGAGGAAATTTTTCCCTTTTCTCCTTGTAATTACAAGGAAAAATGATGAAAACTTCTGCAACGTCCTTGTGGTTGATATAGTCAAACACTCAAACTTTTCGCGACGCGACGTGAGGCGATTGCTCTCCACGCATGAGCAGACCATACCAAGGAAGAATTGACAATACCATGCGAAAATGCAGATTTTGTTTTCCTTTGAAACTCAGTTACTTTTACCTTTTTTCAGTTATGCTAGATATGCTAACCAAATTAACACTTCAATTTACTGTTTTCATGTGATTACAAGAAGGAAAGGGAAAAATTTCCTCTTTCACTTGCTGATCGTCCAATCGCTGACTGGAACTTCTTTATCATTCGTGCGGTTGATATAGTCAAACAGTATATTTTTCGCGACGCGTTAACAAATTTTCTGACATTTGTATTTACAAAAAATTGTGATTTAAAAATTGGTATGGTTTTGGGCCGTGCGCGTACTGCCGTACTGATAATTCCCGACGGTAGAGTACTTCCACGTATTTCAGATATAAATTTTATAGTTCGTTTTTTTATATTTTTTATTCGAGAAAAAAATATGACATCCTTTGTGTTAAAATGGCTTTTTTCTGCTGATATTTATTCAAGAAAGCGAAAGAATTTATAACTTTCGAGAGAGAGAGAGAGAGAGAAAGGTTTAATATACTTATTTATATGGATCTATATAGTTTTCTTCACGAGGGAAAGCTCTTGTTTTTTTATGTTCTTGTATATTTATAAAATATATATTTATAAAATATATATTTATATATATATATATACCATACTGGACACTCAATATCATGAATTTCCAACTCTTGAATCTTCTTGAACCTCTTTAAACTATCTCGAATAGCGTCGAATAAATGTACGGGGACACACACAACACACAGAAAACCGAAGGTAAATGCTCGCACTTTTTTCACTTGACTGATCACGTCTACCTCTGTAATCTACGAGATTCCCTTCACCAACGACCTGTTCGATTTTACTGACCCTTACACCATTCAATTAAAATTCTAAACCCACCACACTCTGAACATTCCCTTTATAAAAAAGTAGGAAGGGAAAAATAAAAAAAAGAATTTTTGAAAAAAAGAGAAATGCATTGAATGAAAGGTATTTCTTTTTCTAAAACCTCAATTAAATGAATGAAAAATAATAAAAGTCGATATAAAGCAAGTTTTAATATTATAATATTACTTTATAATAATTACATTTACAATAAATCTATATGGATAAAATTGGAAGTGCGAAAAAATTGAAAATTTTTCGCGAAACATTGAATAATATTGAAAAATACTCTATTGTATTTGATATTGGCTTTTGACGTTTAAATTTACGTGAGACAAATTTATATTACAATGAAAGTTTCTCAAATCCAAAAGTATTCGTGATTTGTGAAGTTTATTGGTTCCCTTTTTGTACAGAATGTAAATTACATTCACTCGGCAAATCGATTTTCCATTTTCAAACCTTATCCTTTTATTCAAACCTTTATATATTCGACTCTCGTAAACAGAGCAGACGTAGATACCATGGGTATAATTTTCTTTCTCGCAAGGATAAAGAGTTAAAGAGTCGGTTGAATCTTTTATTTCTTTTTTCTTCCTCTCCTTCCTTTCCTTTCTCTTCTTTTTTTTACTTCTTTTACTTTTCTCTCTTCCGTGAAACTTGCGGATGACCTCTTCCTTCTGGTCTTCGTTTAGACTTACAATTCCACAATTGTCATAATGGGCCAACCCATTAGCCACATACAGAAATAATGCAAAAAAATAGATATAAAAAAGGGAAACTTTTTTCCGAATTTATGTAATGTACTTTGAATCCTACGAATTTAATTTCCTTTTCCTATTCGTCAGTGCTTGTAATTTTTAGAGCGAAAGTAATACTTTTAAAGGGAGGTTTTTTTATAATTAACCTTTATTTTCTACAGTTCACTACGATTTTAAAAGCATTAAGGTTCTTGGTTTTTTTGAACTAGTGAGAGTGGTTCTTTTTTGCAAAGTGTTAATAGCATTTTTGATTGTTAATTGCAAATTTTGGAAAAGAGCAATCGCGAAAAATTTAAAAGTTTGACTATATCAACCGCATGGACGAGGAAGAAGTTTTTACCCTTTCTCCTTGTAATTTCATGGGGAAAGGGAAAAATTTCCCTTTCCACATGTTGAAGGTCCAATCGCTGATATGTGACTTCTTCATCGTCAGTGCTGTTGATATACTCAAACAGTATATTTTTCGCGACGCGTCAAAAATGCTATTTTACAGGTCATTTGAATAATTTGTTTTACTAATTGATATTTATTGAACACACTCAAAAATGATTTTTTTGGAAACTTTGACATTCTAATTTATCATTTTTGTAAAAAAAGTGTTCTAATATTAATTTTTGTGAGAGAAAAAGATGTATAAAAAAGGTGATGTTAGTGCTTGGTTTGTTGACTTTAGTTTTCTTTCGACTTTTAAGAAATGTAAACAAAAAAATTTTTTTTAAATAAGTCAAATTAATGAAAACGAAAACATTCGGACAAAGTAACAAATTTTATTTACTCCAACGTTTCGAAATCAAATCGATTTCCTCTTCAGGGAGTCTATTCAAAAAATATATACAAAATTAAAAAATAATAAAAACTATTTTAACAATAATTAAAATAAATAAAGTACATATTCAAAAAATTATCTTACCAAAAAAAATAATAATTAAATAAACGAAGACTTAAAATTTAAACCCTGACGATGAATTAATTAATTTTTTAAAAATTTTTTATTAAAAAAAATTTTCTATGAATAAATTTATTTTTTTTAATTTCGAAAATTCATGACTGGAAAATATTTACAATTAAACAAAAATGAAAAATACGTATCTGTTTTATTCCGATACAGAATAGAAAAAAAATGAGGTCGACTTAAATCTCACGTGGAATTGCCCATATATTGTTCAAAAATTTTACCAAGATCCACTCTAAATTATTAGGCGGATGACTACTGTTAGGTGGCCGACTATATGGTTTACCCTATACCACAACAATTTCAATAGCAGTCAAAGCGGGAAAAATTCCATGGCCCCGGTTGGGTCCCCAGCAGGGAACCAGATCTGGCCCGTGGCATGGCCCCGGTCGGTTTTATTGTTTCATCCAGCCCGGGGGCAGGTCAGATTTTCCGAAGTGTCCCCGGTCTTGCCCGGTCTGGCCCCAGCCAGGGTCAGGTCAAAATTTCTGCACGGGACGCTACATATGAATAGCAAATAATAATCAACGACTTTATAGTACTAATGAATAATACAAATAAATGAGATTGAACAAATAATTTTGAATTAATGAGCATTTCCTAGATTTTTAAGTAATTGACAGTTCTGTTGAGTACTGCATAGTTCCGTACTGCACTGTACTATGAGTAAAAAATTTAATAGTCTTAAAACTCATATAACTCTATCACTTTTTAGAAGAGTACATTCAAATATAGCTCATTCGACGCGAAATCAAATTTCCTATAAAAATAATGTACTGAAAAAAATCCCTAATATCGGATAATATTGTAAAAATGTCTTCAAAGTTGAAAAAATTGAGAAAAAATCAAAAAATTCCAAATTTTTTTTATCTACAGTTTCGTCAGTTCTTATTCAGCAAAATTTTCAACACACTGTCGGAAAGCTTTGTTTTTCCCCTTTCGAACAAAAAAAAGTTGGAAATTGGATGGAAATTAGCGAAATTATGAGTGACTGTTCACATCAACCTACAGAAAAACAGTTTTTTGGCCATAAAATGAGATTTTGGAGGTGTATTGGAAATTTCTTCTATACCATTTTTCTTAGTTTTACTAGACCTACAAGTTATACTAGGTCCGCAAAAAAGTATGTGTTATCCAAACCTCCAAAAGAAAAAATTAGCTGCCCTGGACCAATTTAAAAAAAATCGAAATCCTCCAATTTTTTAAAACTAATTTTCTATTTGTTATTCAATTTCATAAAATGGAGAAAATATTTACCTTTTAAAAAATATGGCATACTGTCCCAACCCCATTAGGAAAAAATGTTTGCTTTAGAGCAATTAAAATAAAAAATAACCCCCTTCTATTTTGTAGAGCAATTTTTATATTTCATGGTTAACTTCAACAGAATAAAGAAAATACTTCATTTTTAGTAAATAAAACATTGTCCCAACCCCCCCAAAAAATAGCTGCTCTGGATCAATAAAAATAATAATTAACATAATTTTCCTATTTTTTGGAACCAATTTTCTATTTGTTATTTTAATTAAACAGAATGAAAAAAATATTTAATTTTTAGAAAATAAAACATTGTCCCAACCCCCAAAAAAACAAAATGGCTGCTTTAGGCCAATATAAATAAAAAAAAACCGTTCCTATTTCTTTAAAGCAATTTTTTTATTTGATGCCTAACTTCAACAGAATGGAAAAATATTTTATTTTTAGTAAACAAAACATTCTCCCAACCCCCAAAGAAAAGGTCAGATTTAAACTGTAAAACTGTTTAAATCTGTTTTTTATTTGTTTAAAGTAATGGTGTGCAAAATTCGAATCGAAGTAGCCAATTCGAATTTCGAATTCGATCCGTTTTTCTAAAATTAATTATTTTTAAAAACAATTAATGAAAATTTTTAATTGTTCACAATAAGATTAAATACATTTTTTTGGAAAACCTTTTGCAAGTGATTTTTCATGTAAAATGCTACAGAAAAATTAAAATTTTGAAAAAAAATAAATATTAAATTTATAAGTGTCACGATTTAGAAATAGGGCAGACCGGGGCGTAATGGATTACTTCAATTTTATTCAAAAGTGGTAAATCAGAGTAATTTCGGATTTTGATCAAAATAATTTACTTGGAATACTGTAAAAGTTGTCAACAAGTTTCATTGTTATTTATTTATTATTGTTAAAAATATGGTAGAAAAAGTGATTTACGGTATTGATAAAAAATAACAAAATTTTCAACAAAAACCTACGAGTCGTCATGGATCACTTTGCCTATTTTATTAAGAAAAACCTATTATATTTAAAATATTAAGAAACTAATCCTGTCAAGTTTAATTTCTTGTAATTTATATATTGCATTTCGCTACCACTTTTTAAAATTCGAAAATTGCGTGATAATGTTTAAAGTTTAAATAAAATATTTTCTATTTTCAATATTCTTTGTTATAAATATACATTAGAAACCAAAATTGTCAATACCGTAATAATATTTTATGGTCTAAATTATAATTTAATTGCTAATCCATTACGCCCCGGGTAGTGATTTATTTCAAAAGTTGTACAAAAAATTTGTAAAAAAAGTTCTTTTTTTCTTATGCACTACACGGAGAAAAAAATGCTGTTGAATCAATGACATATGAGCTTGATTCATTGAATAGTGTCATAACGGGCTGCCAAATGTATATGCTGTTGTTTTGAAAGCACCGATTCTAATGATTCGATAGTATCACTTTCATTGAAACAAAAGCATATTTCTTAAATTGACAGCATACTATGTTAATTTGAAGGTATTCCTTTTGAATCAACGATCAAAATTTTTTAATTTAACAGTATATGCTTTTGAGTCAATGACTATAGTTTTTCAATTTAAAAGCATCATTTTTATGATTCAAAAATTTGTACTTTTAATTTTTTTAGTTGTTGCTATCGATTGAATAACACCATACTGTTAAGTCAATTCTTTGATGTGGTTAAAGATATACCAACGACAAACTGAAAAAAGGAAATTTTTGTTCACATATTTTTTATATACTATAATTAATTCTCACACCTTTAACACAACACTTCTTATATACATCTTTTTTCAATTTTACACACTAACATACACATCTTTATTATTTTTTAATTTTTCCCAACGGCAAACACACATTAATACACATTCAAGCACACTTTATATTTTTTTGAGTCTGAAAAATACGCTGTTCCCAATCGGTCACCCATCCATGTAGTAACCGCGACCAAAGCTGCTTAACTTTCGTGATAGACGAGAACTGCCGCGCTGCAATGTAATACATTCGCTTCTTACATTGAGCAGTTACTTTGTAGTTAAATGCCGTGCGCGAGATTTTTCTCGTGAATAAGGGAATTTATATAGGGAATTGATATTTAACTAGTCCTTAATTCTTTAAAACAATTTAAATAATAGTTTTTTATATAAGCATTTCAAAAACGACATATAAATATGTGTGGATAAGTATTTTAATAAATTTAGCACCTGTCAATGTCTCAAACACATAGTGTCCTTATTTTTATAGCATATGCCATAGACAGTCCGCTATAGCACCACTCATTGAAACGAAAGCATATGCTTTCATTTTCAAAAGCGCGCTTCTTTGGAGCAAACAACTTTTCATTTGATTCAAATTTATCTATTAGATGCTTCAAATGAATAATGTCAAAGAAGCAATAAATTATTCTGTTGCTATATATACATGAACTATAGAAACAATTTGTAAAATATCATTAATTTAACAGTACTGTACTTTTAATTTAAACAGTTTCATTTTTTCGTTTTAAGCAATATGCTGTTCGATTAATAAATGTGTTATTGAATCAATAACGGGAAATTCAATAGCATGGAGCTATTTGATTCAACAGCACTTTTTTTTCAGTGAACAACCTAGCTACTATTTTTAGGTCAGAATTCTTGTTAAAATAATTGTACGATTATGTCAAGAAAACCGAGTCGAATGGACAAATTTGAATTTCGAATTATCCCCGATTGGAATCGAGCAATTCCAAACTTCGAATTGGCAGAATCGAGTCGAATTATCCTCGATGTCCGCGATTCGAGTTTTCTGTTGTCGAGTCGAATAATTTTCGGTTCGACTCGATTAAATGCACATCTCAAGTTTAAGGATGCGGTTACACCTCTGCAGATAGCCTGCCTGCCTGCAGGTTGTCATGGTAACGTACAAGAGTAAGAGAGTCAGTGACTTCAAACTTCTTCCTTACTCTCGTTGCTCCTGCCTGCGCAGGCAGGCAGCCTGCAGAGGTGTAACCGCAGCTTAAAGCTTTTATTTTTTACGGGGGTGGGACATGATTTATTTTTTACAATTATCAATATTTCTCAATTCTGTTGAAATCAACCATTAAATAAAAAATTGCTTTAAAAAATAGTAGTTCCTTTATTATTTTTATTTATCCAGAGCAGCTAATTTTTTACGGAGAAATTTACTTAGTTAATATAGAACTTGCAATGTCTTTCGTTTAACCCCTTGACAGTCCATGGCCCATATGTGGCCACAAAATGTCGTGCCACCTCTACGTCTCTGGCCATATATGTCCATCTCAAAAATAAAATACTAAACATAATTCGATTTCAATGACCAAGTGAATACTAAGGTTTTTGGGGTCGCTGAATCCGAATTTCAAGTCAGATTTTCAGAATTCAAAATGGTGGACCCAAAATGGCGACTATGAAGATTTAAAAATTTATCAAATACGCTTGAGGGAAGGGGGTTGGGACAATGTTTTATTTTCTTCTTCTTCTTAAATGACTTTAGGCACTGCCAACTGGGTAGCTCCAGGCCTAAAAAATCAAAGTTGTACACTAGTTCTTCGATTTTGTTGAAATTTTGAAGTGGAATACATGCCAGTAAAAAGCCTCAAATCGATTTTTAAAAATTTTGAAAAATTTTGCATTTACGAGGTTTTTAAATTTTTTTTTGAAATTTTAAAAATAGTATATCTCTAAGGAGAATGAATGAAATTGAATGAAATTTTCAGGGAATGCTTATTAATTACAGACAATTTAAGAAAATTTTTTAGAAAAAAAAAATTTTTTTTTTAACAAATTATTTAAAAAATAATTTTTAAATAAACAATTTTTTGAAAAGTGCCTTTTTTATTTTTTTTTTAATAATAATGATTCGATTCCCACTTATTTCACGAGTATTTTCCAAAAGAAAAATCGATGAAGGGTCTGAAACTTTAGGAGATATTGAATTTTTTGTCCTTGCGCGACACCATAAAAAGCGCATTTTCCGGCTATACTCTACATACAAACGAACGTTCAAAGTCAACTATAAGTCGTAAATTTTAACCGAATTCAATTTTTCTTTTTGGAGAATGTCAGGCTATAAATTTTTAAGAATACTTTGTATTTTTAAAATTTATATTTGTTTAAACAAATTATTGTTATTGTTGTTAATAACTAACTTTTTACATATTGTACCTAGAGAGGTGTATTTTTTTCTAATTTTGCAATTTACCGGACCTAACATAAATACCGATGCAAATTTAAAACATAATTATTATTGTTTAAGCAATATTTAAACAAATTATTATTGTTAATTACTAGCTTTGTACAGAATAGTATACTTAAAAGATGCAGTTTTTCCTAATCATGCAAATTTACCAAACTTTATTGATATGTCGATTTACATTAAAAATAAAATTATAATTAAAACAAAAATAAGAATAAGAATTTATTTAATTATTAATTAACTTTTAATTAGGGTTGGTTAAATTTTCCTTAATTATATTATTTGTCTTTCAAAAAATTTGAATTTTGGTAATTGCCAAAAAAAAGAACAAAAATTTCCAAAAAAAATTCTGTACAAAGTTAGTAATTAACAATAATAATTTGTTTAAATATTGCTTAAATATGCTACCCAACTGTCAAAACAATTGTACTGGAACAAGAAGAATAAGATAAGAACGTGAGCTCTTTAAAATCTAATACTCTAGGTATCACTAGGTAAATCGCCCATATCAGGGAATTGAGACTGACCGGCTTTCAGATCGGAGTTGTGAATAGCGTCGGTTGATGTAACATACAGTTGTGTGAAACGTTGTATTAGGAAATGTCGTTAAGGAAGGGTATCAGATAAACTGAAAATATTAAGCTGTATTTACATCTCAGATCTAAAGTTTATTTTGAAAACGAGAAAATCAACAATGATTTTGCATTCTTATGAATTGCTTGTTTATTATGACACAAATAGCTTCTCAGTTCTTTAACAGTTTCCCCATTGAGTAAAAAAATAAGGTCCACAATTGGAGCTGATTTGGGTTCAATATCCGGAAATCTCCTGCCCAAGAAAGTCAGAAAATTGTCTCTAACCGGGGTCATTATAGGACATGTATACAAAATATGATTTAAGGTCCTCCGCTCTTTACCAGATTCACAACCAGATGTAATTCTCCAGTTGATTTTTTCAAAATGATTCTAAGTGTAAGTATGACCTCTTCTAAGTCTCTGAATACAGTTAATCTAATTTCTAGGAAGTGAGAGGTCCCGAAACCACGGTCTGACCGACTTATAGGTGACCCTCGAAAAGCAAGTATTTCCCGTCAAGTCGCGGTCTGTATAAGGCCAGTCTTTTGCGAGCCAAGCTAGTTTGTCTGGAATAAGAATGCTGTTTTTAAGGTTGGACAGAGGAATGCCCACGTATACGCGGTCTTCGCGTTTGTTGATTTCTCTGCATACAGAATCCGCATATTCGTTACCCGCAATATCCGCATGAGCTGGAACTCAAATGAATTTAATAACAGAAATGGGCTGGGAAACGGTTAGGGAGTTAATCATATTTAAGATTGAGTAGATCATATCAGGATTATCTTTATATATGAAGCAGTTGCTGAGACGGTTCAAAGCCAAAAGGGAATCCGTAACTATCAGGGTTTTATCCAACTTGTTTTTTATAAAATAGTTAACCGCACAGAAAATTGCATAAAGATAGGATATACATTGGGAAAATCGCAGTCTTTAGGATTTCTCTGAAGCAGGTCTCAGAAGAAGGATGTTCCTTCATAGTATATCCTGACTTGGTGTCACATTCCAAGGAGACTGTTAGGGAGGACCAAGGCCAATCAAAGTAAGCAGGCTTTCTTGTTTTTTTGAACATACTTAGAATTGGTGATAGATCTGTAGGCCAAAGGGGGCTCACAGGCTTTTGATAGCAAAATATGTATGCGAGTTGATTTCATGCAGCCTGAAGACACTCTGATTGCTGCCTATTACACCCCAATGAAAAATTACCGTATTAGTAACATTGCTGACAATTGACGCAATACCGGCGCCAGCCTTGTTTTCCGACACTGGCGTGCCAGAATTGGCGCGGTAATGGCTACAACAATGTATCAGTACAGCGCCAATACCATTGTGACAGTAAAGGAAGTCCAGTACTGACCAAATATTGGCGCAATACTGACTGGAATAAATTAAAAATACTTTGTAAAAAAATAATTTTATTTAATTATTATTTCCAATAAATATTAATTATTTATTCCGTTTTCAAAGTAAATATTCTTCTTTAAAATTTAAAAAAAATTTAATTGAAATACTTATATCTGTTTTTATGAACAATGAAGTTAACAATTAATAAAAATTTATTAAAGTATTTCTATTAATTCCTTGGTAAATAAAAATAATAATATAAATAAAAATGTTAACAAAATTTTTAACATCCTAAATTATAAGATTACTATCAATCTTTTAAATAATTCTAAATAAATACTTATGTGTAATAATTTCAACTTCATTGGGAGACAATAAGATATATCAAGAACTTAAAACTTCTCTGCACATAAGTATGTTAAATAATTGCACATTATTATTTTTTATTTATGTAAATTATTTCTATTCATTACCAAATCATCTATTAGTGCACTTGGGATCATTATATTAAGACCTAAAAAAATAATGTCTAACAAAAAAATTATTTTTAATAACATACATAAATATTTTGTGTTGTTAATTGGTTATAATTCCTGATTTAGAATAAAAAATCAAATGCAATAGTAAATATTTTAATATAAATGCGCCTTTATTTCGTCACTACTGCGCCTATACTGGCAGTCAGTACCGCACCAGAGTTGGAAAGCCAGTACTGATTATTGTTATCATCCCGGTATTACAGTAGTGTCGCGTCACTACTGGTTTACGGTACAGCACCAGCATTGACAAGTACTGGGCCAGTTGTTAATTTTTCATTAAGACCCTGTCTAATATTTTCAAGGTAGTTTTGGAAGAATTGGCAAACAGCGGGGCTCCCCAGTCCAAGATGGCTCTAATGAGATTTCGATATACCATTATAGTTAGAATGGGTGACATACCCCAAGTTGCTTTCAAAACAATCCTCAGAATGACTAAGGCCCTGTGGCTTTATGTCTATTGAGATGGCTAATGTATGAGAAGAATTCGCAAAACCCTTAACTGTGTCGACTACAAAGGAGGCAACACAGTCCGCGGCCGATCTTCGTTTGCGGAAACCATACTGCTCATTAAGGATTTTATTTTTATGTTCAATTTCATGTTCGAATCTAATTTGTATCAATTTTTCAAAAATTTTAGAGAGGACAGAAGTTAACTCAATAGGTCGAAATCCTTTACCACCTGGTTTGGGAAGTGCTATGACTCTGGTCTTAAGCTACACTACCGGTCAAAATTGAGAGACCACCCATTTTCAGATGATTAAAAAACATTTTAAAACAAAAATTGTATGGAACCTAAAATTTTTTTATTTTTATTTTTTAAAAGATGTTAAAATTTTAAAGAGAACAAGATGTTTTAGAAGTCATTTGGCCAATATTTAATTTAGATATTTTTAAAAAATCGCCATTTTCAATGTTTTACAAAAATTTGAATAACTTTTAAATTAATGTACGCTTTTTAATGATCTTAGGCTTATTTTAAAGGTCATTTGTTACACTATAAGACTTTTTTATAGGCATTAACGTGTAATTTTTTCTTAAAAAATGCAGGCTGTCAAACTTGGACGAAAAAAATTCAAAAAATTTGGAACAATTTTTCTGTACTAAAAACTATTCTAAAAAATATTTAAAACATCATATGGTGTAGATTTTTCAAGAAAATTTAATAAAAAAAATACGTTTGAATTTTAAAAATTATATTTCTGTTAATAAGGATGTTCCAAATTTTTTGAATTTTTTTGGTCTAAGTTTGACGGCCTGCATTTTCTAGGAAAAAAATTACACGTTAATGCCTATAAGTAATTCTTATAGTGTAACAAATGACCTTTAAAATAAGCCTAAGATCATTAAAAAGCTTTCATTATTTTAGAAGTTATTTAAATTTTTATAAATCATTGAAAATGACGATTTTTTAAAAATATCTAAATGAATTATTAGCCAAACGACTTCTGAAATATCTTGTTCTTTCCAAATTTCATTATCTATCAACAAATGAACAGAGAAAAATTTTAGTTTCAATAAATCTTATGTTGTAAAACGTTTTTCATTTGCCTGAAAATGGGTGGTCTCTCAATTTTGACCGGTAGTGTAGGCCTCTGGGAATGAGGAACAGAGCTGCGATAAATTCTCTTTTTGAAAACGGATTAATATTTGCATTATTGTAGTTCTGTAGTGTTGGAAGAAAAGGAATTTGTGCTGGAGGGACATTTGCCTGTATAAGATCATCCTGAAATTTCGTTAGTTCAGGGGTGAAAATGTCAGTGGATTTATTAGTATTAAGGAGTCCTCAGCGAGAGATCAGGGCCCTAATTGTACGCCAGACAGTAGTCATGCCCCTTGCTGGGCTGATGTTTTCACAAAAATTTTGCTCCCTAAGAGTGCGTTTGATTTCGTCCTCCCTTCTCCTAAATTCTACTCTATTCGATGGGCATTGATTAGCATCATACCATCTATAGTTATTTCTCCTCAATTCTAAGGCTTCGTCATATTTTGCGTTCCACCAAAGAGGCTTGGGTATAGATTACAGACATTTTCTGTCGGGCAGATAAGCTCCGTTGTCCAATCACCTCTGTTAGGGAGGCCTGAAGAATGGTGGAACCTCGAACGTTGGCGTCTTGGTATCTTAGTAGGTGTATAATGCTGTTGGTAACATAAAGGTCATTGTCAATCGTAAACGTCTCTAGAGAGCCGCCTCTTAAGTTGGAATGCTGATCTCCCCAACAAATATCATCGTGGGTGAAAGCCAAGATTCTGTGATGGCGACGATGGCAGAATTGTGGGACCAGATAAGAGTTTCCAATTGGGCCCTCTTTGATACCAAGCTTCTACCATTCCACAGAATTAAGGAGAGATTTATGTATGTGTCTAGTTTTACGCATTGTCACAGATATATGCTTAAAATTGAACGAAATTTTAATATAAGTTAATCAAACAAGCAAAACAAAATATATAATTATGTAATAAATATGATTATATGATAATATAAATACACAATTAAAACATTTACATCTATTAAAAAATTACACTGAAAGAAATAATTCGCTGGTACAGCTAGAATTATGTCTAGTTTTCCCATAAGGAATAGGTAATAGCTTGATATCGGCTACTGACATAAATTATAGGTAGTTCAGCTATACTGATCGGAGCGTTACACATACATATGCCAACGTCAACACACCAATGTGTAACATAACCTATATGGATTGCTAGTTCGAACCAAAACCACCAAACATACACGTTTGTCTGTTCTTTCCAAAGCCTTTCTTTCAGTGTAAATATATTAAAATGTTAGAAGTCAAATTTTTAAAATGTAATTGGAATTAATTTTGAAATCAACCCAAGGGGTGAACAACTCGTGAATTATGGTGTACACTTGTATTGAATTACCAATGTGAATTACCATGAATTACCTTGAATTATTGAATTATTTTTGTAGTAGGTGTACACCAAATTCCTTAGTTGTGTGCCCTTGAATTAACGCAATTAGTCCCAAACATCCGTATTTCTTAGTACAACTTCGAGCTTTTCATTCTACGTGCTATGATTTTCAAAAAAATTCGGGAGATAGGATTTTTAATGGTTTGAGTGTCCTCTTTCAGCATCTGAAAGAAAATTTCAATTTCAAATCTGTAGTGAAAAATTATAATTGTTTAAACAAAAAAATACCGTTTTTAAGTGTATTTTTTGTTCAAAATCAGATTATTTAATCAAAATCGGTTTAGAAAAAAACAAGGATATGAAAATATCGCGTCTAAAATATTGGGACTATCAAATAGACATGATGCCGAAAATAAAATTTTTTTAAATTTCAAAATGGCGTCTCAAAAATGTTCGACAAAATATTCAAATTTGGGAAAATATTTTTAAAAAATGCTAACATTATTTTTTTCAACGTTTATGCTTCATTTAAATAAAATAATGTTGCTTCAACAAAAAATATTGTTGTCTGATGTTCTTTAACAATATTATAAACAATTAAAGTGATAAGAAAAATTATATTTTCATCAATTCTTACTTCTTTTTGCAGTAAAAATTGATAGGTACTGAAAGAAAAAAATCTAATTAAAAATTATTTTGCAATGTTTTAGAATGTTATATGAACAATTTTTATCCACTCTGAATTTTAAATATAGTTAAATAATGTTAAATTAATGTTTGAACCTCTAGCAACATTTTATTACAAGAGAGCGTAATGTAACCAAAAAATATTTTTCTTTCTACGAATCCATTTCATGTATTGCAAATTGTTTATAACATTATGAAACATTGTGAAATACTTTTTAATTAGATTTTTTTCTTTCAGTGCCCATTTTTACTGCAAAAAGAAGTAAGAATTGATGAAAATAAAATTTTTGTTATCATTTTGGAAAAAAGTTTTCAAATTGTTTATGAAAATTGTTTATAATATTATCAATTAACATCAGACAACAATATTTTTTGTTGTAGAAACATTATTTTATTTAAATAAAGCATAAATGTTAAGAAAAATAATGTTAGAATTTTTTAAAATTATTTTTCCAAATTTGAATATTTTGACGGACATTTGAGACTAAATGGATTAAATGAACGAAAATGCGATTTAAGTCAAAATTAAATTAGTAGTCTGTCAACATTTTTCGTTGTATTTGTATGTTGTTGACAGTCCGACCGTTAATTCCGGGATTCTTTCTCCTCCTATCATCAATTTAATTAATTTATATTGTCACATAAGGAGTTGACTTCCTGTGTGACGTCGATGAGATCGGAGTTATAAAGGAATAACCGAGATCAATATTGTATCGGACAAAACTCAACGACGATACCGGATCGTTTCTGAGTGGAGCTTATAATTAAGTCTAATAAATTGTCAATTATATAAAATTATGTAAAGTGTCATGTACAATACTGGACATAAGAACAACAACATAAAGTCTTTCTTTTTGGTATTAAATATAAATTAAATGAAGAAGCTACTGTGTTAAAACTACAAAAATTAAATAGTTATCTTTTTTACGAAAAATTTACGATAGGATATTTAAATTTTAAAAATAAAATTTTATTTTCACCAATCGATCAATTTTTTAAAAAAATTTTTATAAGAAACTATCACTTAATTAACAATTTTTAAGCCTTGTCTGATTGTGGGCAAACGATAATAACTATTTTTTAAAATTTTAATCTTTACGTACGCAGTATTTCACTGCTGATATAAAAATTAAAAATTTCAAAATAAATAAATCCCATCGTAAACCTCTGCACAGCTGAAGTTTTTAATTAATAACTTTTTACTAATTGAAGCTCATTTTTTCAACGCTTTTATACTCGGTGACGTTTAAGGAATATAATACAATTTTAATTTATTTTTTAGTACGTGACGAACATATTAGTTTATTAAAATTTTATAAACAAGTACACAGAGAAAAACAGTTAGCTATTTCAGTTTTCAGCTAATTTTTAGCTTCCTTAACTAACCTTAATTATTGCTATTATATGGATAGCAATTATTGTTAGCTAATGCAGCTAATAATTAGCTAAAATAGCTAATTTGTTTTGCTAAAACAGCTAATTATTAGCTGTAATAGCTAAAAATTCGCTATCCATATAATAGCAAACTCATTTTTCTCCGTGTATTATAAAAATTATAAAAAAATTTAAAACAACAAATATATTCAAATAGTGCAATTAATCCATCAAGTGGAACAGGAGAAAAAATTTTTTTCGTTTAGCAATACCAAAAAATTCAATTATTAATAAGTTTTACAAAATTCAGGGATTTTTCTTAACAATATTTAGAGTAAAAAAATATTTTGGTTCAAAAAGACATTTTTTTAGTTTCAGGTGAACCGTTTGGGAAGTTCTGACCCAATTATTATTTCATTATTTACTTAATTCTTTTTGTCATTCACTAAATTTTAAAAATTCGTGTATATTTCTAAAACAGTAAGAAAACCATTTCTAAATATAATTCATTACAAAGAGAATTTCAATTTAAAAATATTGCTACAGTAAATATTTCAACACCTTTAAAATTTTTAAGATCTTTCTATATAAAACTTTTCCATACTTTTTTACTAGTTTGAAAAATGCTATGAAAAATTCTTTTCAATCCATAAACCGATTTATCTTCTGTTTAGTGGCATTTTTTTCTTTTTCTTTCCTTTTTTGTTGTTGTCAGGTTTGTGATAAATTTTTCATTTTTTCGTTTGTTTCCTAACAGAATGTGACTGGGTTTACGAGGATATCGAATGTCCGAGAGATTGCATTTTGGCGAGCCCTGGATATCCTGGTGTATATGCACCTAATATGCGTTGCCGATACCTCATCACTTCCAGTCGACAGGTTTCCATCGCTATTAACTTTACTGCTGTCTTAATGCCGCATAAGTAAGTAGTAGCACTTAGCTAAAGTAGCTTTCAGCTGTGTATATTTATCATTATAACTAAGGTCAACAGTAGGTGAACTCCACGTCAACTCATCACAGATATTTTCCAGATTAATTGGGATTTGGTTAATACTTTGTGTATGTACTCCTTAGGCGATGGGAAAAAAGTCCCCCAAATATTTTTTGAAAAAATAAAAAACTGGCGGAGATATGATACTTTGAATTTTTTAGTACTTTAAAAAAAAATTCATAACTTAATAATCCGATTTTAATTTTCAATATCAGAAATTGTACGTAAAATACCATATTTTAAACTAAAAAATATTATAATTAACAAAAAATATGTTTGCACTATTTTTGACAAAATTGAAAAATAAAAATCGCCATTTAAAAAATATGGCGATTTTAATTTCTTTTATATTTTTACCAAAAAATGCCAAAATTTATCTGTTAAATGATCTGGTAAGTTTCATTGTGGGACCGCCATGGGTTTTCGAAAAAAAAATTTAATTTAATGTGATGCATAATACAAATTTATACGTCCTTTCAGAAAATGTAAAAAAAACAAATGACCATCACAAGTAGGGGAGACCGAGGTGAGTTGAAACGATTTTTACATTATCCAGTATAACTCAGCCAAAAATTGTCCTATTTTTGAGAAATTTGTATTTTTAGATAGGTAGTTTTGTGTAGTATGTGAACCAAAAATTAAAAATGTAAAAAGTTGTAAGATTTTACGAAAAAATTGCAAAATCGAAAACAGTTCCCGGTGTCACAACTCACCTAGTACCAAGGTGAGTTGTAACACATGTCGACGTTAGTTGTAACAGATGCAAATTTTGTGATTTTAATTAAAAAAATTAATTTTTAATGCTTAGTTTAGTTAGTAAAGTAAATTTAATTAATTAGTAAAGACATCTTATTAATAGAAAAGAATAAAACAATCGTTTTAATACCTTAATTATTTTTAGAATTAGGTTATCACATATTTCGCTTTCTTTAACACTAATTAGATATTTTAAATCAATCTTTGGTATTTAATTACGATCTATAATAACAATTTGAGCTGTATAATAGCTAAAAATAATATTATATAACATATTTTATAGAAATTTAAGAATAATAACATTTTTTCTGCGAATTTTTAAATAATTAAGGAGTAAATTAGAGTAAGGAAATTTATGAGATCAATATAAATCAAATTAAAACAAAAACTAAATTAAAAATGAGCAACAAGCTCAATAATAACAAAAAAACCTATAAGTAGAAATTATTTTGACTTTTGTATGTGATAGAGCAACTCGAAAAATGTTTTTAATAATATTTTTTTTTCTTTTGGAGAATATGAAAGTGGTTTACACGAAAATTTGTAAAATTCTAAATACTTTTAAAACCATAATATAAAACAATATACTTTAGAAAAGTCAAAACAGTCTCTATTCAATCAAGCTCAAATTTGGGTAAACCTAGGTGACTTGAAACAGCCTGTTACAACTCGCCTAGGTGCGAAAAACTGTGCATCGCTTCGAATAATTATTTTTTATTTTAAATTTCGAGACTGACACAAAAAAACAAAACCATTTCATAAAACTAGGATCCCCTAATATGAATTTATTGCTAATTGTTCCCTGTCTTTTCCAAAGTTTTTTCATCATGCATCACATTAAATTAAATTTTTTTTTCGAAAACCCATGGCGGTCCCACAATGAAACTTACCAGATCATTTAACAGATAAATTTTGGCATTTTTTGGTAAAAATAAAAAAGAAATTAAAATCGCCATATTTTTTAAATGGCGATTTTTATTTTTCAATTTTGTCAAAAATAGTGCAAAAATATTTTTTGTTAATTATAATATTTTTTAGTTTAAAATATGGTATTTTACGTACAATTTCTGATATTGAAAATTAAAATCGGATTATTAAGTTATGAATTTTTTTTTTTAAGTACTAAAAAATTCAAAGTATCATATCTCCGCCAGTTTTTTATTTTTCCAAAAAATATTTGGGGGACTTTTTTCCCATCGCCTAAGGAGTATATACACAAAGTATTAACCAAATCCCAATTAGTCTAGAAAATATCTGTAATGAGTTGACGTGGAGTTCACCAGTAGTTAATTAATTTAAAACACGAGAATGTAATATTATTGATTCATTAGTTTGTCAATTTCTTTTTTCGAAGAAATGTGCATAAAAAATAAAAATAATATTTTTTAAATATAATAAAATAAAAATATAAATAATAACTTATGTAAAAAGGTTTCAGTAAAAGTTTCAGAAGTTGTTTCCGGAATTATCTTACACTTAAAAAAAAGTTCATTGAATCAAGTAAATGCATTTTCTAGACCTAATTTACCCCAGTCAAAAAAGTTCTATCGAGTCATTCTATAGAATGACTCTATAGAGCATTTTATAGAGAATTCTATAGCTAATTCTATAGAGTATTCTATAGAATATTTTATAGAATATGTAAAAAGAAATATTTTTTGTGAATATCTGCACGAATTCTATAGACTTTGACTAGAAATATTTTATAGAATTCATGTAGAAATTAAAAAATATATTTTTACATAAATTCTACAAAATTTCTATAGAATATTCTATAGAATTCGCTATAGAATATTCTATAGAATGCACTATAGAGTCATTCTATAGAATCATTCTATAGATCTTTTTTGACTGGGACTTAAAACAAACCCATATTTTCTTATTAGAAGAAATTTATTTTCTTGTGTCAAGTAATTTTGAGCATTGGGCAAATCATTTTTTTGTTTTCTTTAAATAACTATTTATTTCATCCAACAGCCATAGTCTTGAGCCAAGAAAATGAGAAAATTAATATAAGTTAATAATTGTTTCAACTCAATTAAAAATTAACTTCTTGGTCGAATTCGATATTTTGTTGGATCAAGAATATATATTCTTGATCCAAGAAAATTTTTCTTCTTCTCCCAAATATACTATGTCAAGAAAATCGATTTCTTGAATCAATACTATAGTATTCAATCTCACGATTTGCTTCAACGAAGAAAAATTTTCTTAGTTCAATACTTTTTTTCAGTGTAGAAATCCTTCCACATGGTAATAATAGTAATTACTATATATTTATAATAAAAATAATAATTACTATTTTTATAATGAAAATAATAAATTCTATTATTCAATAATAAAAAAAATCATTATTATTATTTTTAATAATTTATTGTATATAAGTAGGTATAATACTTTGAAAACTCTAAAGAACAAAATTTAGTTCTAAAATATTCTCCACAATTAAAATTCAATTTATTTTCGTATTAAATTTATAATTTCTAAAACATCCTTTTGCATATAATTTTCTATTACACACTTAATGTACACTTTAATTAAATATAACGACGCCAAGATTCAAAGGATTTAATAGTCTTGAAAGAGAAGATATTATACCACAATTTAAGAAAAATTTTAAATCCTTTGAAGATTCAATAATTTTCTCCCAACAAATAAAAAAGATTCGACTTTGTTATTATCAAAAAGATTTTTTATCAAATCTAAATATAATATTTAGACTGATCAAACTAATTGGAATTATTTAATAAAACTTAATAATACTGAATAAAATTAAAAAAACATCTATATTATCGATTCTATAAAAAATAGAAGCAAAAATAATTTTGCATTCTAAGTAATAAAAATATTGAAATGTAACTGTAAAAAATTAGTTGAAAAATATATTACATTGAGAGATGGATAAAGACGATAAGGAACCGATTTACAACGTAAATAGCGATAAAAATCTCCACTTAACTTTATTTTCTTCTGAGAAAAGTAGGTTTATGTGAGGATTTCTTTATGGTGAGAAACAAAAAATTCATTAAGAGTAATGAAACGTTGCAAGAAGAAAAAGAGAAAGAAAAAAAGGAGAAATAGACAAAGCGCATTTGCATTATACGAAAAACTTTTTTCTTAGTAAATACTAATTCTCAATTTCAGTAACTATACATTAACATTTCTTTTTAAAATCCTTTGTTTTATTTTCCGCTTTCCAAAGTTTTAATTTACATTATTAAAACTTTTTCGATTAATAAATTTTTCTCAATTATTACTTATATTTTTAATTCTATCTAATAATAAATAGAAATATCTAAATATAATTTACTTGTGTAAATTTAACCCATTAAAGCTCTGTTATTTAGTAAATAAGAAGAGATTCCTCATGTACTACCCAATGGGAAACTGCCAAGAGTCACCATTGGCGCATTAATAAACCAATATTGGGAGCCATTGATTTTCTATTGGTATATTATTGGCACCCATTAATGGACCAATAGTGGTAAAGTCATGGGCTGACTACGTCGTTGCCAATAATTGGCAGCCATCATTGGCACATTAATGGCTGCTAATAAAACGCCAATAATAAATTTTTTTTTAAATTAACAAAAATTATTAATTAAAAATATATTTATTTAATAACAAAATTTAAAAATTGTTTATTGATTTTTTACATTCTCATCAAAAATGAGAAAGTCTTGGATTTGTGCGATTTTGAGCATTGTCTAATTTTGCTAAATCTTTACGTTTCATGACCCCCTGATTCCAAAAAAATGGTTTTTAGAAAAGTGTCTGTCCGTCTGCCTGTCTGTCGTCTGTCTGTAGAAAAATTTGTCTCGACGATAACTCGAATGAATTTTAATGAATCGACTTGAAATTTGGCACTCTTTCTTAGTCCGTAAAAATAAAGCCTAAGTTCGTTGGGCAGCCAATTTCGTCAAAAAACAACAAAAACACAACATTTTGAAATTTTCAAAATCTTGTATTTTTTGCAATTTTAAAAAAAAAAAATTTTTTTTATTTTTTTCCTCAAAATATGAGCAAAAACAAACAACTTTTTCTTTCAACACTTTTTTGTATTTTTTTTTTTAAAGTTTTTGGGCCAGACTTTTCTTTTTGTTTTATAAGCTTTAGAGTTTTTATTTTTGAATTAAAATATTTTTTTAACTCTTTAACTTGATTTAAATGTATCCTTGTTGATGTTAAGGAGGTTCCCTTAATTCACTGAACTAGTCAAAGCAATAACCATTTTTGTCTGATTTGACTTGCTCGGTACTTTGAAACGTCTGGCAACACTGCAACTCACTGTGTGTACGTTGTCATCAGCTGTTGTTTTGTATTGTCGCGTAAGGCTGCGGTTACACCTCTGCAGGCAGCCTGCCTGCCTGCAGGTTGTCATGGTAACGTACAGGAGTAAGAGAGTCAGTGACTTCAAACTTCTCCCTTACTCTCGTTGCTCCTGCCTGCGCAGGCAGGCAGCCTGCAGAGGTGTAACCGCAGCTTAACTTCAAAATTTTTCTTTTTGGAGAATGTTAGGCTATAAATTCGTAAGAATTCTGTGCAATTTTTAAATTTATATTTGTTTAAACAAATTATTAATATTATTGTTAATTACTAACTTTTTACATATTATACCTAGAGAGGTGTATTTTCTTTTAATTTTGCTAGTTACCAGAGCTAACATAAATACTGATGCATGATTTTACTGTTTATGAATGACTATATCAAAAAATTTTAAACCGATTAGAGTGTTTTTTGTTTAAAATAAAAGTGGACATTCCTGGAGTCAATTAATAAAACATAAATTATACAAATTAAATTTTTGTATTCAAATCAGTGCCAAAAATGAATTATCTCAATTACAAGTGTTGTTCCTTCTGTGATAATCTTCAAATCAACACATATTTGATGAGAATGTAAACCTTAAAGTCGTAGTAACTTTAAGGGCCGATTTCACCATGGAGAATTAATATTGTGATTAAATAATTAGGATTATATTTTAAACGACGATTAACAGTTACTACTATTCCACCACCTTTAATTAATGTAATATTTCTTGATTAAACAATCTAAATTATAAGAATGCTTTCCACCATAATTCTAGTGGTGATTAAAGGAAAGTAATCACCGTTTAACTTAATTGCCTAAATTTGACCGTTTAATAAGTTAATGAGCGATTAATACAAAGATATTGACATGGAAATTATAACCTTCAAATCGAAATGGTTTGTAATCATTAGAAATGGCCGAATTTTACGATTAAATTTTGTCATCATTTTTGATTTAGATTTTGTTGTGCGCTTCCGTTTAACACAGCCCATAGGTTCTCTTGAGTTGAAAGTGTGTTGAATGTTGACTGAAAACTGAAGGGGCGCTGGATGTCATCTAGGCCAAAATTAAAAATAATGCATAGGAAATTTTTCAAAACATATTCTCCTGAATTGAAGGACTACTTGTATACATATATTCTGATTTTACGTTAGGCTGTAAAATTTGTAGCAATTTTTGAAACCATTATATTAATGAGAAGCATCCCAGGGTGCACGTACTATAACTGTTCTAGACCAAAAAAAGAACAGTGTTCTAGAATAAGTGTTACAATTTTATTATAGAACAGTTCTAGAGCTTTGTTCTAAATTTGTTCTGGAACAATTGTTCTGTATTTGTTCTATAACAGACATGTAACATTTGTTCCAAATTAGTTATAGAATTTTGATGTAACATTGTTCCTACAGTGTTCTAGAACACTGTTACAAAAATTTAATATAACTGTTCTTTCACTATAAAGGTATAAACTCGTGTTTATTTTCACTACACGGAAAAATGTTATTATTAAATTTTATAAAAGTATTTTACAAGTGTAGGACAAAATGCGACAAAGGAAAATTTTGTTATCAACAAAACTTACACAGTAAATCTTATTTTAAGATCGGTCTTAAATTCAGCACTGTCTGCTATAATGTTAAAGGATACAAAAATGTTGTATCTTAATTTAAGGCTGCTTTCCTGCTTTAAAATAAGACTTTCTTTTTACTGTAAAATTTTAACAAAACGTACCTATATAAAATTTAGTAAAGTTATATTAA
Source organism: Leptopilina myrica (nomen nudum) (assembly GCA_032872475.1). Taxonomy (NCBI): domain Eukaryota; kingdom Metazoa; phylum Arthropoda; class Insecta; order Hymenoptera; family Figitidae; genus Leptopilina; species Leptopilina myrica (nomen nudum). Next base: position 20,861,964 of record CM065459.1, read on the forward strand.
AATTTGTTAAAAGTTTTCGATATTTGATATAACTTTACTAAATAAAGTATAATTTTTATTAAAGTTTAATACTTCTAATATAATAACTTTCTTTTCGTGTATAGTGCAGCCGTGTTTTTGCATGAATTACAAAAAATCTTTTGAATTTAGATACTTAGAAAGACTCGTATCGATAATTCGTGAAAAATTAAATAATTTTTCACTGTCAGCTTGCATAAATTTTCAAAATTTTTAAAAACATTATTCACCAAGAATAACATCAAATATTTAATTAATTTATTATCAATTATTAATTAATAGGTATATCATAAAAATACAATAATAAATTATTAATATTAACTAATTAATTAAAATTTGTTATTATTTGTAGCATAATTATATATTATTCTTTGAAATAAAAAAAAATAAAATATATATATATATATTTTATTTAAAAAATTTTAAAAAATATTTTTATTAAAAACTACGTGTGAAAACAAAACTTTTCATTATAAAAACGTCCAATTTGATCAATTTTTGATGCAAAAGCAAAATAATTTCCGATTTGGCCTAGAGTGCCTCATATATAGTTATTTTTTTAATAAGTATGTTACATTTTAATTTATAATTTTAGCGCTGCACATAACGGTCCCTCAATTCAAAAGGAAGTTGAAGTAAAATCACTTCCAAGCTTGCGTGGCTATGCGGTATGCGTATTCGACTTGTGTCCTCTAGGTCTAGGTTTCGATCCCCCGTGCGTGCGGAATTTTTCATTCTTAGTTTTAAGTGTTCTGTGTATAATTCTGAATATTGTTATATAAAGTATAAGTTCAAATAATTATTAACAATTATAATAATAATTTAGTCATTAATTTAAATAAATAAGATAGTCTGTTTAAATTATTAAAGAAAATAAATTTTTTTTTTTAAAACTTATTGCAAAAAAAGATATTCTATTAATTATTCATATTTTTATTTATACTTATAAACATTTATTTGTTCTATGCAACTATTAAATTTCTGCTTGGGTATTATTTATGATAAATCGTTTTTGTTATAGAATTGTTATATATTTGTTCTAAAACAATGTTCTAGTTTTGTTCTAGAATTGTTACAGACTTTTGTTCCTATTTTGTGCCTCCAGGGGGACGACATTTTGACCTGCCTGTTCCTCACTAGTTACAGAACTTGTTCTTTTTTGTTCTGGAATAGTTACAGAATAATTCTGTAACTTTGCACACTGGGATTGTATAATTCCACTTTTTTACAATAATAGAGTTTTTAACATAACCTCCAAATACATTACTGAACTCATTGCGCAGACTCGGGGTAGTCGATTCTTGACTTCGATATAATTTTCGAGTCCTAGCAGTGAGTTTTTTAATATATTTGTAGGTTATGTTTAAAAAATATTATTTTGAATTTCAGCCTAGAGCACATCCAGCGCCCCTACAGATTTTTATTTTTATATTTTTACAAAAACCACGCGATTTCACCAATGATACAACTTCTTCTAGCATGAATATTTTTAATAGCCAATCACAATTGGTCTCAGTAGAAATATATGGGTTCTTGAGAATTAAGTACATGGGATTATGTAAACAGTGATTAAAAATTTGTTATCAAATTTCGTGGAACGGAATGGAAAATACTTTTATTTTGATTGTCGAATAAAAGATAAACATAATTATTTAACCACAACTTTTTCCGAGTTTGTAAAATCTGATTGGATATTCAACACACTCTTGAATTTTTTTTCTCTCTCTCTCTCTCCTACTTTTACTTTTTGGGGCGTTCCATGGCTCGTGCACTGACAAAATTTTGATTTTACTTATATTTTATAATTTGATAGTGGTTAGGGTCCTAATAAGTGCCAAAATTATTATACGTGTAAAAACTTTTCTTCGTGTACTTACATGTGTCCAAATCTACATGTATAATTACTCGTGTTTATTTTCAATAGGTGTCAGTTAAAATATTGCGTGTAATTTTAACACCACATATGGCGTTAAAATAATATTTTTTCTGTTAAATCGCTGTTTAAGTTCTTAAACGAGTCAAATTTGGATAATTAGGTTAATCGGTGATTACTTTCCATTAATCATCATTTCGATTATGGTGGAACGCATTCTGATGGTTAAGATACTTTAATCACGAATTATTACACTAATTACAGGTGGTGAAATCGGCCCTAAGACAAATAAATATTGTAGCCTCTCAAAAAAAGTACGGCGTGTCTAATACAAAGTCGCAGTTGATTAAATTCGAAATACAGCGAAATATCTTTTGTGGAGGAGTAAGGAAATTGAATTTTAACTTTTTTATAAAATATATCTAATAGAAATTTAACGTATAAGCAGAAATAAGATGAAGAACGCAAATAGTGTACAACGTCTGGAAACCATCACGAGCGCAGCGAGTCATTTGCGCGCGAAGCGCGACGTACGAAGTAGTTGTCGGAGCGCGAAGCGCGACAACAAATGTTCGCGCGCCCCGGGGCGCGCTGAAACTAGCGAGCGAAGCGAGCACCCGCGCGAAGCGCGGATGAGAATGTGTCCGCCCGGTGGGCGGGCAGATTTTTTTCATTATATTTGTAACAGAAAAAAGTCATCACAGTAATTAGCGAGATCTTTTCTCCTTCAAAAAAAATTGCCTCACATCCTGTGCAAAAAAGGAGACACAGGGTGCAGAAATATATTCGACGAATGGACCTGAGGAGTTGAGCCTTTATATGTACGGGCTGGAGTAACTTCGATGCGAGTGAAAGTGATGTTTGCTCTTCCTATGCGGTACGGTTGGAACTATGTTCCAAGCACAGCGCGCACACGTGCTCACGCGCGTTCACGTTAAAGTGTGGCTTCACCTCTGCAGGCTGCCTGCCTGCGCAGGCAGGAGCAACGAGAGTAAGGGAGAAGTTTGAAGTCACCGACTCTCTTACTCTTGTACGTTACCATGACAACCTGCAGGCAGGCAGGCTGTCTGCAAAGGTGTAACCGTAGCCTTAGTTCCAACCGTCCGCATCACTTCCACTCGCATCGAAGTTACTCCAGCCCGTACATATAAAGGCTGAACTGAGAACTCCTCAGGTCCATTCGTAGAATATATTTCTGCCCCCTGCATCTCCTTTTTTTGCACAGGATGTGAGGCAATTTTTTTTGAAAGAGAAAAGATCTCGCTAATTACTGTGATGACTTTTTCTGTTACAAATATAATTTTTAAAAAATCGATAAACAATTTTTAAATTTTGTAATTAAATAAATATATTTTTAATTAATAATTTTTGTTAATTTAAAAAATTTTTTATTATTAGCGTTTTATTGGCAGCCATTAATGTGCCAATGATGGCTGCCAATTACTGGCAACGACGTAGTCAGCTCATGATTTTACCACTATTGGTCCATTAATGGATGCACTCAGAAAAAGAGTTGACTGCCATAACCAATTAAATAGTTGCTATAGCGCGATCCAATTAATTGGTTAGCACATCCAACTATTGGATATTGTATCCATGCGAAAAGGTACCCCAGCTATGTATATGTAATGCAGCTAAAAAGTTGGATGTATCAACCAAGAAATAGTTGCCCCTTCCAATTTATTGAATTGCGCTTTAGCAACTATTTAATTGGCTATGGCAGCCAACTCTTTTTCTGAGTGTGACAATAATGGCATGCCTGGCTCCCATTATTGGACCATTAATGTGCCAATGGTTTTTCCCATTGGGATACATATGATCTCTCAAAATTCAAAAAAAAAAATTAATTATTTTAACATTTTTGCAAGAAAACGGTATTTTTAAGGCCTTTAATTTTGATAAAACATAAGTTTCTTGTCGAAAAAATTTTTTTAACAGCCAGAAGCTTCAGAAAAAGTGGACTTAATAGTTGCGCTTTCAAAATAAGTTTTTCCAATTTTCATAAATTTTCATAAATAATAAAAAAATTTAAATAGCTAACTCAAGATGGCAGACAAAAACTTTAGAAATCATCAAATTTAGGTAATAACGGTTAATCAGGGATTTTTTGGACTAACTCATTTTGAATATGCTTCAATAATTCAAGAATTCAAAATAGCTGATTGAAAATGGCACACAGTGTGACTTCTTCCGAGAATGTGTTCAAAACCTAATAACTCTTGAACAATATTGTCATGTTCCTTTTAATCTATTATACGTTATTATACCTTAAAAATAAGTAATATTACCTCATTCGAGTAATTTTTCTGGTTTACAGACTAAAAATGGTTATTATTTCAGGGACCGTCACGGAAATCAAATTTTGATTTCGTTACGATATTCCAAAACAAAACGAAATTATTAATGTATTTTGATTTTGATTCTGTAACGAAACAAAATTTACTTCCTATTTTGATTCTGACACTCTAACGAAACAAAATTTACTTTCTATTTTGTTTCCGATACTGTAACGAAACAAAATTCACATCCTATTTTGATTCTGATACTGCAACGAAACAAAATTTACTTCCTATCTTGATTCTGATACTGTAATACTGCAATTCGGTTTTCTTATAGAAACAGAAATTGATTCGAATTCTATTTCAGATTTCGTAAGTAAAAACAATATTATCTTCTGATATATTTGACATTTGCAACAAAATTTAGGTTCAATGACACTTCTACATGCGCAGAATTATTTTATCAAAATTAAAACAAGAAAGAATTTTGATTTTGATATTAGAACCAAAACGAAATAGAGTGGAATTTTGATTTTGATATTGGAATCAGAACTAAATAGAGTGGAATTTTGATTCTGATACCCATATCCAAATCAAAACAAAAGTATTTTTTAATTTTGTTTTGATTCCGTGACGGTCCCTGGATTATTTTGATGAAATTTCTGACTTTCGACGCTAATTCTTAACCTCAAAATGTGCATTTAAGGCGCTCTCACAGCTAGTAGGCAGCATACAAATTTGAATATACTGTCTCTTTCACTCTAATTGATTTTCTCTCTTACTCCAATTACTGCCTGCGCAGGCAGGCAGAGCTGTGAGAGCTCCATTATTAAGCTTTATTTTCGTCCCAGAACCATTCAATTTCATTAAATCCTTCAAAAGATATTAGGTTTTGAATACATTTTCAGAAAAAGCTACACATGTGTGAAGGACAATTAATCGGTTATGTGAACCAAATAATTTTTTTAGTGTAATAATAATAAATATTATTATAAAAATATACTAGTTTTTTCGAATATCGATATAAATTATTATGTGAGAGAAGTTTTTACCCGCAAACACTATAACCCCTCGTGGCGAAGAGATATATTCGTTGACTTAATTTCAAAATATTGAATTTAAAAGGAATAAATCAACGTGTGCCATCAGACGGAAAAAAGGAAGAAATACCAATCTCAGATTCTATTATCGTGTATCAGGAATTACTCTTACCCTATCTTTCGAGGCGTAAAACCCCTTTAAGTCCTCCAATTCTATCCCGCCAACACTATCTCATTCTCACCAAAGTTTGCTCAATGTCAGGTTCCTCTTTTTAAATTGTGTGCAAGGTTTTTCGCCACTCTAACTCGGTGAATTGCAATCGAACTGAAATATCCAGAAATTCGCGAAACCTCCCTAAAGATATGCCAAGTCACGTGCCAAACCATTTCTTTACAAATCCAAAAATCTATAATACAGCAGCACCTCACGGAAATAATCTTTTTTCGGCTTCAACTTCAATTCGACAAACCACTTTAATCTTTAACTTTTTTTCAAATAACTTAAAGATATAATAAAATTACGATGGAGAGGGGGTTGTATAAATATCGCACAAGATTTCTTTAAATATCTATTCAATTGAATATAAACTTATGTAAATTATTCTTAACTGCGAAATTTTATTTTTCGAACTTAAACTAACAAGAACTTTTACTTAAGACTTCCCAGACAGCACGTAAGCTTGTCGTAAGCTTACTTAAAGCTTGAAATGTCATACCTGACACAAGGTTGCTCGGTAAGATAGCCGCAAGGTTTCAATGAAAGGTTGCTGCAATTTTCAAAAATTTTGTGTTTTATATATACGCCCGTATTAAGCAATAAAAATATTTTTAAAAAACTTAAAAAATTTAGATTTTAAAATTTGCAGAAATTTTTCTGTAATCTTACGGCAACCCTGTAATAACCTTATAGCAATCTTGTAATAACCTTACGGCAATCTTACCGATCAACATCGAAACAAGCTTACAGCAATCTTACAGTGTAACCTTGTGTCAGGTATTACATTTCAAGCTTGAGTTAAGCTTACCGTGCAATATTAGCAATATTGCGCGGCAGGGTTGCTGCAAGCTTACGTGCTGTCTGGGTTAATTTTAAAGCAATATAATTTAACTAAATAAAGTTTTAACAAAAATTACGGTTAAAATTTACTGACAAAGAAATTTATGTCATTTTAAAAATTCTATCAGGTGAAAAATTCAAGCTAATAAAAATTTACGTTAATAAAGATTCAGAGAAATGGATTTTGTCTCTTAAATAAAAGTCTAAAATTTTAAATAACCCTGAAAAATAGAAAAAGAAATAAAAAAATTTTATCTGTACAAAATTATACCAAAAACTACAAAAGTAATCTTACTATTTTTCATTATGGGGCATTCCATGTCAAGTGATCAAGGTGGAGAAAAATTTTTCTCCAATCGTAGCAAAACTTGGGGCTTTTGTAGTACTAATAGATAGTAATTTTTCGTGAAAATATTTTTTTACCTAGTCCAATATTTTCCGAGGGGGAGGGGGTTAAATTTTTCTGTTTTTCAGTACAATGTTTATTTCAATAATTTTTTACTCTTAAACAATTAAACATACAAATTTGACAAAGTACATTTTGGAAAGGTTTTTTCATGCTCTTTCCATTGGAAATAAGGATTTTTAAAAAAAAATTTTTAACCCAAAAAAATCAAAATTAAAAATAAATTTTAATTTTTGGGGGAGAGAGACCCGATTTTTTTTCTTTTTTTTTTAACGAAAGCTGAGGTTTTTTCCAGAAGGACATATAAATGATAAAGTGGGACTAGAATGTTTAAATATTGAAAAAAAGAATTTTCGCCTAAACGGAGCTAAAAACCGGGGTTTGAGCGCTCCAGCGAGTAGAAAACTCTTTTTTTTAATGTTGTAAAAGTTTTTCTATTGCAGAATATTTTGAGATATTCTTTAAATTTGGATCAATAGAAATTAATTCACCATTTCTCATTTGAGTAATAAATTTAATTATTTCTAAAGATCCATACTTTAATGTTTTTTATATTCAAATAGCATATAAAATTTTAACTTTATTCATTTTGAAATCAATTCTTTTAAAAAAGTTCTAAGAGATTTCAATTATTTGAATTGTAAAATCGAAAAGAAATAATTTATTGAATAATTGATTATATCATAAAATTTAATTCTTATACAGAATATGATCAAAATTTTTTAATATAGTTGAATTATTTTGAAAAATATTCCTAAAATTGTTAAAATTAAAAAAAAAATTTATTTATTTATTTATGAAATTATTAAAAAGTTTACGAAGAATCTTATTTACACATTTTTTTTATAATTGAATTCGTTTGTAAAATTTTATTAAAATAATATAAATTAACAAGTTGTTCATTTCATGACCATTTTGCTTCCTCAAAATATTATAAACCAATTGCTTAATTTAATTTTAATATGTTAAGGTAATATTTCAAATAACACAAAATTTGAATTTTTTGTGAAAAAGAAAAATATTGTTTAATTTTATAAATTTCGATGAAATGTGTACTTTGTATATATCAATCGATTCGTTTTTTTGTCAGGAATGTAATTTTGAGAATAATTTATGAAAATATTAAGAAACAAAAAAGTTATTTAAGAAAATACAAAAAAATTTTTTTTCAAATTTTGAAAAAATTGTATAAAAAAAAATTTTGTGGATAAATTTGAAAATCCTTGTGTCAGATTTTAGGTATTAATGACTGCAATAAACCCTCAAAATTTCAGGGCAATCCATTAAAATTTGTTAGAGATAATTTGTACACAATTTTTTGTGACATACACACACACATACACACACACTATACATACACACAAACACACATACACACATACATCTGGACATTTGCACAGAATTTAATATACATATATCCTAGATGAAAATGAGTCCATATATCCATGTTTTGAAAAATTGAAAATCGTCACGAATGCAAAGCTTCCTTATGAGGAAGCAATATGAGGAAGCAAAATTGAAAAAAAATATTTAAAAGAATGTATAATGTATTTAGTGAAATAAACCACTAAAAGATAATCTACTTTTACTAAAGAATATTATATATTAATTACAGAATTTTTAAAAATTTTTGAGCAACCAGCTCTAGTCGATTTTTGCTGGAATGACCCAGAATACAATTAATAGTTAATTTAAGCTATACAATTTTTATTATTATTTATTTTCAGTATTAAATTTTAAAAAGAAATTACAAAAAATAGTTAATTAAGCCAAAACATTTATATTATCATCTATCTCTAAAAATCAACATTTTGTTAAAGATTATGTTTAAAAAATAAAGAAATTATTCCACTTTTTAATTCTTTTTTTAATAACAATTAAGATTTTGTTAAATAATTTTCAAATTTTGTTAGAAATAAATAAAAGAAACTATAGTAATTCGATTTGTCGGACAAAAGATTTTTGACAACACTTATTTTTTAATAGAAAAGAATAAAAGAAATTTTCTTGATTTTTATTTGTCACCAGCACCTGCTTAATTTTTAAAATTAAATTTAAAAGTTAAATATTTTTTGCTTTAAATCCAATTCTAAACTTGGTACAGCAAAGCAAAAAACTAAATAAAATTAATAGATTTTTAATTTAATAATTATTTTTTAGAATTAATAAAAAATAAATAAGACTTCAATTTAATTCATATTATTAAAAAAATACAAAATAATTAATTCTTATTATTTATTTAAAAAATTGTGATAAATAAATAGAAAATGATGAAAAAATACTACAAATTTTGTAAAAACAATATGAGTGTCAAAATTAATTACAAAATGAAAGTTTTTTAAAAAAATGTTGATGGAGAAATATAAATAGTTCAAATTACTTTATTTTTTATTCGATTTTAAATAAAGACAAAGAAATTATGCAAATTTTTTTATTGATTTTTAGATGAAACTTAAAATAAATTCATTTTTAGAAGGCTAAAAAATTAAATCTTATTAACGAAATTCTTCAAATGAAATTAAACATTTTGTTTTTTAATAAAAAAAATGTGAATTGAGAATAGACATTATTATTAGATTATTATATTAGGGGAGAGTGGAGCAAACCGGACCCCTCTCAATATTTCCAAAATGGCGAAATTGTTAAAAGTGCTATTTAGAAATTTGAAACAACCTTGTGTAGTATACCTTATTTTTTCAATTTGACATTTTTTACTTTTGTTTGTGCAACGCTGAAAGCAAAAGTTTAAAAAAAAAATTTTTTCTACACTTTTCCGAATGTTTTTTCAAGGAAATTCTGAGGAAATCGTGGTAATATTTCCAAATATTAGGTCTTGGGCTTTAAAGGTACACATAAAAATATATATATACAATGAAAAATAATTGTCTTCCAATGAGAATTGGACGCTTTAATATTGTTTCTCTAATAATGACACACATTTATATTTTTTTATTAAAAAAATATTTATTTAATTAAAATTCAATGCCGAATTATTATTTTCATTACTACAACCATTGTTTACACGATTCTTTATGTTTTTTATTATTGTAGATTATGTAAATGCAATATTATAAATAAAAAACCAAACGGTTCGGTTTGCCCCATGGGGGGTCCGGTTTACCCCAGGGAGTGGGGCAAACCGGCCCTTTGGACAATTTTTTTTAAGTTAACATAGTAACTTAACAATAAATGATGAAGTATAGGTGTCTCTAGGAAAAAGTTGCGCAATTAAATGATCTTTTAAACAACAAACAGGGCATCGAAAAATGAAATCGGTTGATTCGTTTAGTCACAAGATTTAAAAAATCGTTACGGGGTCAGGTTTGCCCTACTCTCCCCTATTATATATCTATTATCATTAGAATGAGAAAATACTTGAGCGTTTTTTTAGCTAGTAAAATATAAAATATCTTTATATACATAAAAGAATAAAAATTGTAATTATGAAATACACAAATTCTTCCTACACATTTTTTTTATTAATTTAAAATGGAAAAAACAATTATTAAAAATTGTAATTAAAAAACAAAAATTTAACAACTGTTTATTAAAAAAAATAAACAACAAATAATTATAAAGTTTATAAATCAATATTATGAAAATTTCTTCCCTTATTTTATAAAAACAATATCTTTTAACGTTCTTTCTTCTTAAACAATAAAAATTTTGATATTGACAAATCGAAAAGCTGTATAATTTTGATCTGTCAAGCAAAGTGTTTTGAAAAAAAAATAACAAAAGCATTTACAAAAACTAACTTCAAACTGCGGACAGAATAAATGAAAAATACCAAGATTATTCCTTAAAATTAAGTAAAGAACACAAAAAGAAAATTAATTGTATTCAGTTAAGAATAAAAAAATAAATCAAATAAGAAAAATATTACATTTTATTCTTTTTTCTACTCTGTCACAGAGAAATGAAAAATTATCTACCAATAAGGAAACATTACGCCCATTGGTGTTTTCGCTTAAATGTAAAAGTCCCCACTTCTAACTCCCCTACCATTCCCCTACCATACCAAAAGACCCTTTGCTCACTTGACGTGGAATGCCCCATATGCGTGTTATAGATTCAATAGCATTTTTTTCTCATTGTCAGTGTATATTTGGAAAAAATGTTAAAGTATAAATTATTTAATTTTAAAACAAATAAGGTAGCTAGTATCTGATTCTGTTGCTAATTTTACACATTTAATTTGACGTTTTGCTATTCTCAGTTCAGCCTTTATATGTACGGGCTGGAGTAACTTCGATGCGAGTGGAAGTGATGTTTGCTCGCCCTATGCGGACGGTTGGAACTAACGTGAACGCGCGTGAGCACGTGTGCGCGCTGTGCTTGGAACATAGTTCCAACCGTGCCGTATAGGACGAGCAAACATCACTTCCACTCGCATCGAAGTTACTCCAGCCCGTACATATAAAGGCTGAACTGAGAACTCCTCAGGTCCATTCGTAGAATATATTTCTGCCCCCTGCATCTCCTTTTTTTGCACAGGATGTGAGGCAATTTTTTTTGAAAGAGAAAAGATCTCGCTAATTACTGTGATGACTTTTTCTGTTACAAATATAATTTTTAAAAAATCGATAAACAATTTTTAAATTTTGTAATTAAATAAATATATTTTTAATTAATAATTTTTGTTAATTTAAAAAAAATTTTATTATTGGCGTTTTATTGGCAGCTATTAATGTGCCAATGATGGCTGACAATTATTGGCAACGACGTAGTCAGCCCATGACTTTACCACTATTGGTCCATTAATGGGTGCCAATAATATACCAATAGAAAATCAATGGCTCCCAATATTGGTTTATTAATGCGCCAATGGTGACTCTTGGCAGTTTCCCATTGGGAAAGATATTGCTCTGGCGTGGGAAAAGTTTTTTGTAATATGAAAAAATATTTTTGTTTTAATTCTTAACATTCTTCATAGTTTCTTTAAAGATGGAAAATAAAGTCAATTCTCATTCCCAAAGTAAATGAGATCACAAGCACAACAGATTTAATATATGCGCATACTATAACTTTTTCCGTATCAAAGCCTTAGTGGCTTTCTATGAGATTACGAATTCGCGTAAAAGAAAAGAAAAAGGAAACATCTGCAATAGATGTTTTTCTGCACTTCTCAAACGCTTTTCCTTAATTTTTTTCACAAGCGAAAGACCAGCTGAAAGGTTACTTTCAACGACACTTTAACGCGCGTCATGAGTATATATAACACTGTTTGTACTTATTATACACTTCAAGTTTTTTCGAGAAAGAAAAAATGAAATACATAAAGCGAATGTATTCAGATCATACAATTTTTATAAAACTTTCTTATCTATACAATTTCATTTTTTTCTCTTTTATAAACTCTGTAATCCTCACATGGAAAACCTTAATCCCATTTTATTCGTTTATATGAAAAGAGAATTTTCTACATTGTCAGATAAGAGCATTTTATTTATTCCTGAATATTATCAACATTAATAGACTAAAAATTCTATGTATTTTCATTTTTCTTTGTAGTTAAGTTTTTCCTTAAATGTTGCGAATTTTTATTTCATATATAATTATTAATTCTTATTTTCTATTATAACCTATGAATTTTTTATTACTTTTTCAATGCATAGAAAATTTCCATTTTTATTTAAAGAAAATGTAACTTTTAATCATTAAACATTTAAGGAAAATGTTTATTTCCAATTATTTGAAATTTAATATAAATAATATTAGATATTATTGTTATTATTAACATTGAAACAATTTTTAGTGTTTGTAACATAGTTTTGTAAATCTGTTTGAAAATAAAAACAAGAAAAAATTATAATTTATTTTTCTTCTTCTAGAATCAAGATAGTAACGTTAAATTTCAAAAATTTTCTATATCACTGTTTTCTTCCACTTTTTTCTTTTTGTTGCATTCATTATATAATTTATTCGAAAACGTTTGAAAGTCAACTTTACAAAAGTCGAAAAGAAGAAAACGAAGACACAACTTGGCCTCATACATGCAAACGTTCAAATTATTCCAATTGCATTGTGGAAATTCCAAGGCTGCGATTATCTCTATTTCTCTCTCTCTCTCCCTCTATTTTTTACATTCCTTCTTTTTTTTTCTCATTCTTTCATTCTACATCTTTTTTCCTCTCATTTGACATTTTTTTGACTCATTTTTTCTCTTCATTTTCTTGTTTTTTCCTCAGCACTTCGACACACCTCGCACAAATGGGAAAGTTTTCCCTCTTTTCTCCGTTGCAAATGACATCGCTTTACAAATAGAGATATCACTTCTTACGTGTGATTTCTCTATCACAATTTTCTTTATTGTACAGCAAGAAAACTTGTTATCGCCACCGGAAATTATATATATATATATATATATATATATATATATATATATATATATATATATATATATCACAAAATTATTTATCTAATATATATCTTCGACATTCGCTTACGTTACAAAAAAAATATTTCACGATTCAAGTTTTAAAATAACCTCAGAATGTAGGTTAAAAAGGAAATATATCAAAGGTCAATAGTACACTGAAAAAAATATATTTTTGGTTTTGACATAAATATGGTCAATTCTCACATATTATAATATATTATTTTGACTAATACTTACGGTATTGATAAAAAATTAGGCAGAGAAGCAGGCGCAATGCGTCTACATTATAGGGTTTCGTGGCCTAAAATGACAAAAATGATGATAATTATAATGAATGAATAAAAAACAACCATTGCCATAGTAACGGTTACCATAGCAACGGTTGTTATGACAAACATTAACATAACAACGGCTATTATGACAAACATTAACATAGCAACAGTTGCCAAAAACTACTGACGGACACCGAAGTCTCGCTATAAGGGTTTTGGCCCTTGGCCACGAAACCCTAAAAATAACAAAATATACAACAAACACGTATTTGCTCAGCTACAGGACAGTGGTGCACCTAACTAAGAGAAATCTACTATTTCCATAAATCATGTGCAGGCGTTGATACGCTCCTTATTTGCGATTATTGCAAAGACAAATAACTTTATTTAAGAACTGTTCGAATCACAAAAAAAGTTTTAAAAAATTTAAATTAAATTTTAATATGACATTAATTAAAATATAATATAAGGATCGTTATTTTGATTCAAGATTAATGCAAAACTTAAAGTTTTAATTAATGTAACATTTTGTTACTTAAAAATTTCGTAAATTGTTAAATTTTATTGAGAAAGAAATTTAATTACATGTTTTTTCATTTAAATTAAAATTTGGGTCCTTTGAAGATGTAGGGGATACCGGGGCTAAACCGGACACGGTGCTAAACCGTACAAGTCAAATATTTCCGAAACCGTGAAGAATTTCAAATCGTGTAAATAACCTATGAACGCGCAATTTCGTGATGCATATGCTGCATGAGGTTTTAGGGACGTGTCAATTTTCTTGTAATAAAAGTTGCCGTTAATATGTGAAAATGTCATTTCTTAAGGTAAAAGTAAAAAAATTTTTTCTTAATTTTTTGGGTTTTTATCGTTAAAATTAAAATGCAAATATCATACGGAAATTTTTCTTTTAGCTCAAGGTGTACTGAGATTAGTAGAAAAAAAGTTTAATGGAAAACATTAAGAAGAAAAAATATATTGCAGGTTAATTATTAGATGAGGGTGTGGGGCTGAATCGGACATCGTGATTAACCCTTTCGCAGTCCAGCTAAAAATCGCTTGTGGTACAAAAACAGTCCAAGAAAAAAAAGTTTCTAAAAAATGTGATTTCATTGTAATTAAGGTTTTTGGAGTCGCAAAATTCGAATTTGAAGTCAGTTTTTCAAAATTTAAATTGGCGGATCCAAAATGGCGAATTCGAAAATTTTAAATTTTATCAGGTTTGCTTGAAACTTGTTACTCGGGGGTTTTTGGGGTCTCTGATTACGAATCTAATGTCAGATTTTCAAAATTCAAAATGGCGGATCTAATATGGCGGTCGAGAAAATAAAAATTCCAACGGATTTGTTTAATACTTGTTACTCGGAGATTTTCGGGGTCGCTGATTACGAATCCGATGTCAGATTTTGAAATCCAAAATGGCGGACCTAAAATTCGATCAAATTGCATAAATCTTGAAATTATCCGCCATATTGGATTCACCATTTTAATTTTGTAAATCTGACATCATATTCGTAATCAGCGACCCCGTAAACCCCCAAGTAACGAGTTTCAAGCGCATTTGATAAATTTTTAAATCTTCATAGTCGCCATTTTAGGTCCACCATTTTGAATTTTGGAAATCTGATTTGAAATTCGGATTCAGCGAACCCAAAAATCTTAGTATGCACTTGGTCAATTAAATCGAATTATGTTTAGTATTTTATTTTTGAGATGGACATATATGGCCACAGACGTAAAGGTGACACGACTTTTTGTGGACACATATGGGCCATGGAGTGTCAAGGGGTTAAAAACAACCAAATCTTAGAATTCTTTAATTTATTTTATATTAATTAACTATTTTATATTATATTCTTTGCTTAGAACCACTTTATAAAGAAATAAATAAAGAATTTATTTTAAAACTCAAATTCGCAAGCGAGTTGCTACAAACAGACAAGCCTGAAAACTGTAATTCATTTTATATTATAATTATTACCAATTTTACATATTATATTATATTCTTTGTATAAAACTATCTACAAATAAATAAAAAAAAATAGATTTGACTTTTTTACCAAAAAAAAGAAAATTTGTATCTCATTCTTTAATGAATTGGCCGTGTCCGATTTAGCCCCATGGGGTGTCCGGTTTAGCCCCACCAATTTTCGGATTTTCGTTTTTGAGGTAGTCACCTTCGAAGCAATATATCTCTAAAGCTATTGTACTTTTTTTAAATCGAACAAGTGCCATTTGTAGGTGAAAGTACAAGCTTCAAAACGGTATATTACACTTTAGTAAAAAGTATGTTTTTGTATGAGTTTTCTGGTCAAAGACCAAATCCGTCCGGTTTAGCCCCGGTCTCCCCTACACTGAAAAAAAAGTGCTGTTGAATCAAATAGCTCCATGCTATTGAATTTCCCGTTATTGATTCAATGACACATTTATTAATCGAACAGCATATTGCTTAAAACGAAAAAATGAAACTGTTTAAATTAAAAGTACGGTACTGTTAAATTAATGATATTCTACAAATTGTTTCTATAGTTCATCTATATATAGCAACAGTATAATTTATTGCTTCTTTGACATTATTCATTTGAAGCATCTAATAGATAAATTTGAAGAAAATGCGTGTAAATTTGAATCAAATGAAAAGTTGTTTGCTCCAAAGAAGCGCGCTTTTGAAAATGAAAGCATATGCTTTCGTTTCAATGAGTGGTGCTATAGCGGACTGCCTATAGCATATGCTATAAAAATAAGGACACTATGTGTTTGAGACATTGACAGGTGCTAAATTTATTGAAATACTTATCCACACATATTTATATGTCGTTTTTGAAATTCTTATATAAGAAACTATTATTTAAATTGTTTTAAAGAATTAAGGACTAGTTAAATATCAATTCCCTATATAAATTCCCTTATTTACGAGAAAAATCTCGCGCACGGTATTTAACTACAAAGTAACTGCTCAATGTAAGAAGCGAATGTATTACATTGCAACGCGGCAGTTCTCGTCCATCACGAAAGTTAAGCACGTTTGGTCGCGGTTACTACATGAATGGGTGACCGATTGGGAACAGCGTATTTTTCAGACTCAAAAAAATATAAAGTGTGTTTGAATGTGTATGTATGTGTGTTTGTCGTTGGAAAAAATGAAAAAAATAATAAAGATATGTATGTTAGTGTGTAAAATTGAAAAAAAGATGTATATAAGAAGTGTTGTGTTAAAGGTGTGAGAATTAATTATAGTATATAAAAAATATGTGAACAAAAATTTCCTTTTTTCAGTTTGTCGTTGGTGTATATCTTTCACCACATTAAAGAATTGACTTAACAGTATGGTGTTATTTAATCGATAGCAACAACTGAAAAAATTAAAAGTACAAATTTTTGATTCATAAAAATGATGCTTTTAAATTGAAAAACTATAGTCATTGACTCAAAAGCATATACTGTTAAATTAAAAAATTTGGATCGTTGATTCAAAAGGAATACCTTCAAATTAACATAGTATGCTGTCAATTTGAGAAATATGCTTTTGTTTCAATGAAAGTGATACTATCGAATCATTAGAATCGGTGCTTTCAAAACAACAGCATATACGTTTGGCAGCCCGTTATGACACTATTCAATGAATCAAACTCATATGTTATTGATTCAACAGCATTTTTTTCTCCGTGTACCTTAAGGTATTTGCTAAATATTTTTAGTCAGATTTTGTATATTTGTTGTTAAAGCCAAAAACGCATCCTGGGGCTAAATTACTTGTTTTATGTTTACTTTAACTTATCTTCTACTTAACAACTATCTGAAAATAGATTTAATGGAAATAAAATTTAACATTGCGTCCCAGCATTGGATTAAATGTTAAAACAACATTTTCAAAAAAAGGATCAAACATGTATTTTACGCGAAAATATCAGAAACTTTTTTATTGAAAGTTGTTAAGGACAAATTGCCGCACAATATTGATCTATAATAATAATATTTATAATTATAATAGTAATAAAAATAGCAATGAAAATAGTTGCCATATAAAAGTATAAAATTTCTCAACAATGCAAAATTTGTCAAAGAAGTAATGTAGCCGGTTGAATGAAAATTACGCCCTCGGGGGCATAAATTAAATTGTGATTAATAATAAAATCGTCGAAATAGCGATGGAGAGTTACGATATTGATCATAAGCATAAATAACATCGTCATCATCCCAAACGATACTTGTCGACTATGGAATTTAATAAGACCCAGCATAAAGTAAAGGAGAATGGGGCCAAGATTGCTGGGTTTATTCGCTTTTGGGTTTCACGCTTGTATAAATACATAAAGGTTTCACGTATATATTTTCAAACCTGTATTAGAATGCGCATATTATATTATATACGAAAGCTTTCATATTTAACTATATTCATGTCCTCTTGTTTTCAACAATCCTATTGGCTAGGCATTACTGCTCTTATTTCATCGTGGGATTTTCTTGTCAAAAAAGTCTTGTGACACGATCTTTATACTGATATTATCTCATGTCTCTTATTCTTAAAAAGTAGTTTCTTGTTTTACATGATTTATACTTATAAACACTTTTTATTATTTAGCAAATATTTAACTTTAAAAAATGTTTTAGGGGAGAGTAGGGAAAAATGGGGTACCATTTGGTAATTGTCTGTTTACAGAGAACCAAACGAATAAATCGATTCGACTAAACATCAGAATTCTTCTTTGTACACTTAGATTTGAGAAAATTATGATACTAGCGGAGAAACAAAGTTTTGAAAGAACTTATATCGATTTTTTGAGAGAGTGTTAAATGTCGTATGAAATAACTATACAAAACATGGGATATTTTTTCAAAATTTATTGAATTCTTGTTGTATGAGTTTATAAATACAAATAAAAAGTAGTATTCTTTATTATTAAAAAACAAGTAATCAATGGAAAGTTTCTAATGGTAAACATTACACGGTGGTCTTGAATCAACTTTGAATGAAAAGTCTTTGCACATCCCTTTTTTTTGCTGATTTGGGTTATTTGCATTCTAAATAATATGTAAAAAATTTATAGCCCATAACTTGTCGAGCCGTTTTTGAGAAAACTCATTTTGAAAAAAAATCATCAGTTTTTTATTTAAAATGTTTCATATTTGTATCAAATTATGGATTTAAGCATAATATTAATTAAAATAGGGTCAGTTGGGGTAAATCCGGACAAAATACCTATTTTTCACAAATGACGTAAGTTTTTTTTATAATAAAAGGCAATTCTTTCGTTTTATACTGCATTAATTTCTTTCTTGAGTTCCCTAGATAATTCTTTATTTTTTATAAAATTTTATATTTAATTTTTTACATTTTATTGTTCGGATTTACCCCAAGATTTAGAAAATTTCTTTAAATTTGGTGTAAATCCTGACAGCTTAGTTTCTAAGAAAGGTTTAAAATAAAGTTATCTTAAGTATACTACTCTATTAAGGGATAGAACAACTTGAATAAAATTCATATTAGATGTATAAAAGTTGAATCAGTTAAGTGTTGTAGTATCATAAAAGTTAATGAAGTAACGATTCAAAAAGTAATAATCAAAAACATATATATATCTTTAACAAATTTTAATGGATTTTAATAAAACATGACAAAGAAAAGTTTTTGGGATTATTGAATACGAATACAAAGTCAGATTTTGAAAATTCAAAATGCCGGTTCCAATATGCCGGACTTTTTAAAAAATTAATCGAATCACAATACTTACACCACCTTTTAAAATGTAATAGAAGTTCTGTCCAGATTTACACTAAGTTTTTAAATTATCCTGTTGACAATTGTCGAGATAAAACCATGGAAGTAGTCAGAATCTCTTTTAAAGGATCTGAGCTTAAAATATTGACGTCGAACTGAATTTTTAATTTGTAAATTAAGATCCAACACCCTTTGTCCGTATTTGCCCACTGTCCGGATTCACCCCAACTGACCCTAATACTTTTCTTTAATTTTAAATAATATTTCTGACACAATAAGTCAGTTCTGTTTAAATATTACAATACATGTTAAGGCACATATTTTTGCCAATTTACGAAAATTATAAAAATTACTGTACAGAAAAAAAATAACGAAAAGGTTATATGTAATATATATATAAACGGCTCGACAAGTTATGGGCTATAAATTTTTTACATATTATTTAGAATGCAAATAACCCAAATCAGCAAAAAAAAAAAATGATGTGCTAAGACATTTCATTCAAAGTTGATTCAAGACCACCGTGATTAGTTCAATAATGGGCCATGATTGGTATCCAATGATTTTTTTTGGCAAAACTATTGGCAAGTATCGGGACAATTTTAGTTGCCAAAAAAATAAAAACGATTTTCGAAGGCTTGTTTTTTTATCTTCTTCTTCTTAAATGACTTTTGGCTTATGGCATTATTGGAACAACGCTTGACAATCAACGCTGCACCATTTCCGACAAGCGTCACCAGAGTACATGCTAATGATTTCTTCTCACTTGTGAATTCCCTCACTATGGTGAGGGAATTTGACCACTCGATCGCTTTTCTTTTTGCAAGAGGTGAAAAATTAAATTAATACATTAAATTAATTAAAAAAATTATTTTTAAAAAATACTAGCGTCGTTGTCCTCGCTCGGAAGACATTTTACTTGTTTATTTCCACTTATATAAATTTATTAAATAGTATCTCCATTGATAATGTATATATTAAAAAAATTTTAATTTTTATATATATTTATATATATATATATATATATATATATATGCATGTGTATGTAAATAATAAATATTTTTTTATTTTCTTATTGAAAATTATTTATATTTGTTTTAAAATATTTGTTATTCAATAATAATAATAATAATATTTTTTTTATTTTCTTTTTAAAAATTATTTAGATTTGTTTTGAAATATTTGTTATTCGACATTTATATTTGTTCATAACTTAAGATTGAATTATTTTAAATATTGACATTTTATTTTTACTTATTTGTAGTTAATTTTAAAGTTTTATATTTCTAATTATGAAATAAAAATATTTTTACTTACATATATATATATTCCCTATATTTTTTAAGTCTGAAAATATTGAGTTTAGGAAAAAGTTGTCAATGTATGAAAGTTTTAGTTTTATTTCGACTTTTAGAAATGTAATAAATTTTTTTTTAATATTAATTAAATAAATAATTAATATAATAATAATAATAATAATTATAAATTAACCAATTAATTAAATTAATTAATTAATGATTAATTGTTTATAATAAATATAATATTATTAATTATTTATAATTAATATAATATTATTAATATAATATGAATATTAAATATTAACGGTTGAAAAGGCATGTTCTTTACCGTTCGTTTGAAGAAGGTAGGGTAGATGTACCAGTTGTGGCCACTTTAAGCGGTTGTGTCGTCTTTCATTAAGAAAATAAATTTATTAAAGCACTAATTTCATTATTATTTTTTTATATTATATCTAGCGAATTGTATTATTTTAATTTTTATAATCAAAAACATGATTTAACTATATTTATTATTTAAAAAAAATGAAATTGCTTCAAAAAGCCTTTTTCACCAGTAGTGGCCACACAAGCACCCCTTGTGGCCACCCTTTGTCCCAGTTATGGCCACTGCTTAAAAACTGTTATGGTATTATTAAGTGAATTATATTTTTTAATAAATAATTAAAATTGATTAATCAATCAAGCACAACAATTAAAAAAATTTATTAAAGAACAAATTCAGTATTAAAATCAATAAATTTATATTTTACTTAAAATCACAAATGATTTTTTTAACATGATTACTCAAAGCTTATTTATTATTGATTATAATAATAAATAAAATTTTTATTTTAAACTCTATTTTATACAAAAAATATAAACTTTAATTTTATTTAATTTGTTTTTTAGAGTTATAGAGGATAAATAATTAAAAATTGCTGCATCAAAAAATGTATTACTTAAACATTAAATAACTGTTATTTTTATTCACTCATTAATTCAGTGGAGTCAGAATAAATACTATATTATACTTCAAATATTCTTAAAAGTAAATAAATTTATTTAATAAATTGTAATATGAAAACTATACGAGTTGTTAAACTAAAATTATGTCAATTTAACGTATGAAGTGTAGTGTGGCCAAAAAGGGTGTTTTGATACTTTTGTTGTACCGTTTGTGGCCATGGGATTTTAAAAAATATTTCACCTAATTCTTTTAAAATTCGTATTTTTTATAGTTATTTAACTCCTATATATAGTATATAAGAGATAGAATATAAGAATTTTGCCAATAATATCGAAAAACAATCATTTGCTGACCAGTGATATTTCATCAAATTTACTAAGAATTGTAGTTATTCGACACTGTCAATACATTCGTACAGTTTACTGTCATTTTAAATTAAGCCAACTAAATTTCTGTCAAAAGTAAGTTTACAGAGTGTCATCTACTTATATCAGGATTCTAGGAATATATCTACAATGCACTAGCAACTTTAGAAAATTTAATGATATCAACTTTAATCCAAAAGTGGCCACAACCGGTGCAGTGGCCACAAACGGTACTTCTACCCTATGTTTCTCAGCGCTTTCGCGAAATGGCATGTTTTTCACTTTTCTTTTTGAAACGGCATCTTTTTCACCGTTTAGCTGAGACGGCATGTTGCTGCCCCCAAGCGACGAATTGATGAGTTCAGTCCAATAACTCGATCTTCGCTCGGCTTGATCGCTGAGAAGCCAGTCAATGGTATCAAATATACACGGAAAAAATTAGTTGCTGAAATTTTCCTCGACTTTGTAGAAGACTTTCGGATGTAGTCGAAAGTATTTAAATTTTTAAATCACTCTGTTTTAAAAATTATATTGAAAGATCGAAGAAAAAATGTACTACATTCGAAGAGAATTTAGAAAAAGGATTTGAAACTTTCAGCGACAGTCGAGGAAAATGAAAACACAGCCAGCGCGAACGATTCAGCGACAGTCGAGGAAAATGAAATCACAGCCAGCGCGAACGATTCAGCGACAGTCGAGGAAAATGAAAACACAGCCAGTGCGAACGATTCGGCGACAGTCGAGGAAAAAAGACGTGTCCAAATTTTCTTCTACAATTATTTATTAGCTTTCGCCCGTTGACGACCGGACAAGGATCCGTTTAAAATCTTTTCAAAAAATAAAGACCCTACTTCTTTTGATTTAAAATCGCATTTGGTTTATTGTGTTCCTTGCCAATGTGGAGCTTGCTACATTAGTGAAACTGGTAGATATATTAAAGACAGATTAAGTGAACACAGGAGGGATTGTAAGAACGATAGTAGAAAAACAGCTTTGGTCACTCATGCACATAAAACGACCATCTATTTAATTTCGGAGCTACTAACATCATATGTAACGAACGCAATTACAGACGAAGGAAATTCAGAGAGATGTTTCACATTCTCAGGTCCGAAAACTCTGTTAATAAACAGACTGATTTAAATAATTTAAATCAGTTTTATCATTCGTTAATTCTCAGCACTAATTAAATAGTATATTTATTTTGTATCAGAATTTTCTTAAATTGCTGCTTTTGTGAAATTTGAATTTATCTACTGTATAGGGTTCTTCCTTACCATGTATGGAGGTACTTTTCAAATTCAATACCGTATTGCTGTTCTTAAAATACAGTATTCGTGTTCTCCGCATACATATTATTGTCTCTCAAATACATATTGCTGTTCTACACTGCGTATGGCTAAAACAGCAATACTGTATGGCAGTATCATATCTACCAATATAATATGTCAGAATTGGCTATATTTATGGCAGTGCCATAAATATATTTTTTTCAGTGTATCAATTATATTTTATGCAGTTAATTCATTTCAATGCTTTTCTTATTTAAATAATAACAATTTTATTTATTTACAAACATTAGAACTTTAAAAGGTTTTTTGTTTAACTATATTTATATTTTTCAGCAATTTTTTTCAAAAAACTTTAATTTTTTAATTTTATGAAATTTTGCTGAAAAATATAAATATAGTTAAAAAAATGTATAAGTTCTAATGTTTGTAAATTCTACGAGCTACGATTTTCAAAAAAATCGGAAGATAGGTTTTTGAATGGTTTGAGTGTCTTCTTTCAGAACCTGAATGAAATTTCATATTCAAATTTAAAGTAAAAAGTTATAATTGTTTAAACAAAAAATGACGTTTTTAAGTGTTTTTTTCTTTAAAAACAGATTATTTAACCGAAATCGGTTTGGAAAAAAATTAGGGATATGAAAATATTGCGTCTAAAATATTGGGATTATCAAATAGACATAATGCCGAAAACAAAATTTTGTTAAATTTCAAAATGGCGTCTCAAAAATTTCCGCAATTTATGCTTCATTTAAATAAAATAATGTTGCTTCAACAAAAAATATTGTTGTCTAATGTTAATTAACAATATTATAAACAATTTAAAAACTATTTGCCAAAGTGATAACAAAAATTATATTTTCATCAATTCTTACTTCTTTTTGCAGTAAAAATATACACTGAAAGAAAAAAATATAATTAAAAATTATTTTACAATGTTTCAGAATGTTATGAACAATTTTTATAAACAATTTGCAAACCATGAAATGGATTCGTAGAAAAAAGAAAAATTTTTAATTACATTACGCTTTCTTGTAATCAAAATGTTGCTAGAGGTTCAAACATTAATTTAATATTATTTAACTTTATTTATAGTTCAGAATGAAAAAAAATCTCCTAACATTTTTAAATATTATTAAATAATGTTAAATTAAAGTTTGAACCTCTAGCAACATTTTTATTACAAGAGAGCGTAATATAATTAAAAAATATTTTTTTTCTACAAATCCATTTCATGTATTGCAAATTGTTTATAAAAATTGTATATAACATTCTAAAACATTGTTCAAACAATTATAACTTTTTACTACAAAAAATTTATAATTTTCTTTCAGATTCTAAAAGAGGACACCCAAACCATTATAAAACCTATCTCCCGATTTTTTCGAAAATCGTAGCACGTAGTACGAAAAGCTCGAAGTTGTACACTCAGATGCATTAATGCTGTCCTTCCGGTTTAAAGGAATTTTGAAAAGTCGTGTCATTTCTATAAAATATTCTTAATTCGTGACATACGAATGTTATCATATGTCATGAACTGAAAACATTTTGACAGAAATCATACGACTTTGCCAAATACCGTCGAACCGGAAGGACAGCATTAATGCATCTGAGTGTACTAAGAAATACGGACATTTGGGACTAAATGGGTTAAGGCGCTCGCACATATCTACTGCCTGCATGGAAGTAGTATTTCGCCAGAGTCGTAATCACCTTTGCGCCCATGATGCTAACATAATTTTTGTCCAAACTGCATGGAAAGTATGTCATTGAGGGCACGAACGATTAAACGCTCATATTAGTTAAAAATTAAACTCTATATAAATGTTAACTCTTTGAAGTCTATAATGATACAAGTTTTAATATAGAGATATGACAACAATGTATTCTGAAAATATAGTAATTGCCAATTTTTTAAACCGAAATGTGAACAAAACCAAAAGTGTTATAATTTTTTGTAAAGAAAATCGAAAAAAATTGCACATTTTTCTAGACAAAATAAAACAAGTTGAAAATGTTTGCATTTTTAAAGTCAACATAAAAAAAACTCGAAAATATCGCACATTTTAATGAAGAAAATCGAATAATTAACATGTGGGCGCAAAATACTCTTCTGCCTGCTCGAAGGTAGGGGAAGCGGGCGCAAAATATTTTGGGCCCGCTTCACTTACTCCTGGGTGGTAATGAGTTACTTTGCGCCCGCTCTAAGTGCCCGAAATGACATACTTTCCATGCAGGTAGGACAAAAAAAATTTTTATTTAAATTTTCTGACTTATTTACTCCCATAGGTTACCATGACAACTATGCATGCATTGGCATGCATGCAGAGCTGTGAGAGCACCTTTACCGAGCAACCTTTGTGCCGTGCCATAACACGAATTTTAAAGCGTTAATTATGTCGTATCGAGGCACGGAACGGGCACGACACGATTTTTTTTGCTTTTTCGTATTCCTGATATAAATAATGAATTAAAACTTCATTATACTTGAAAAATGCAAGTTTAATGATATACTTCTTGTTACAGTCAATACCCGTGTAGAAATTGTCTTAAGTGAATTCTATTTGTGGTTTGGCCCTGGTCAGGATTTACTTATCACAGCCATTCTTCAGGCCCTGACCAGGGCCTGATCAGGACCTTAACAGTATTTTTTACACAATTATTATTTAAAAATAGAAATGATGCAAATAATTTTCTTTTTCTACTAAAATTTGCATAAAATCATAGAAATAAATTTTACTGCAGATAAAATAAGCTAATTTATTATAAGTATACTTATAAAATGTCAGGTGTAATAAATATTTACTTTATTTTTTGCAGACATACGTTTTTTCAATTTGAAATTTTGTTGTAAAGATGTCAAAAAAACTTCAAATTTTTATTTTTAAAAAAACAAAAAAATGTTGTCTCTTTAAGACACGGGATCCCAATAAATTTTGTTGGAATATAATTGTTAGACTCTCAGAAAGTAATAAAAAAATCAAGTGAAAAAAGGTGTTTTTAAGAAACTTTAAATTTAATTTTTTTCGAAAAATGGACGCCATTTTGTTAAATTAAACCAGTGGGACTTTATTATAGAACATTTAATCCAGAATAAAGAAAATCTATTGAAAAGATTAAAATATTAATCTTTTTTGGTCGAAATAACAAAAATAAGTAATGTTATGTATATATTTAATAATAAAATTAATTTTTTAACAACCAAAAAATTACTCCTGTATGTTAGAGAAGTGTAATAAAATAAAAAAGTACGAAGGACTAAACTTTTTATTTTATACTTACTCATAAAATAAACTTAATAACAGGTACCATTTTTTCATAAATTGTTGCTGCATTTGTGTGAGCGTTACATGGGAAAGGACCCCGCACTTAATAGTGCCTCCTAAACAAAAAATATTCATGGCAAAACTTAATAATAATTATAAGCGTTTATTTAAACTATACAGTTCATTTATTACAAAAAAAGAAAAATATAAAGAAATAACAAGAAAGGTATAAATGAAATAATTAACATCTAGTCTCTCGTTCCAAAAACATAGAAAAAATTAAGTTTGCAAAGTGTTTAAGTGGCGAGTCAAAAATTCCGGAAAGAACATTCCACCAAAAAGACTTCAGGTCCGTGCACGCCAGAAGCTGTGGGAAAAAAGACGTTCTAAGAGCGTTAAAATGAGGACAGGTCACTAAGAAATGATAAAAGTACAATACCCATCTCACGGAGTTTAGAAACTTTAGAGAAGATCAAACGAACCCAACGAAGAGAGACGAACTTTACAATAACCGGGCACCTTTCATTGTTTTTCCCCAGTTTGTAAACATCTATTAAGGCCACGTCGGGAACTACTAATTCAACACTTTGAAAAATCGACAAAACCTTGTCAAATAAATTCACATTTTCACAACTTGGAAAATTAAATATTATAATATTCTTTGATCTGTCATCTTTGTTTAATCTCTCCACTAATTTTTCCACTTTATGAGTTCTATCCGATAAGGAGGAAATAGAGGCAGCTGTAACAGATGAGGCTTTAGCAATTGCCTTCACCTCCTTATTCAGTTCATTGTGAGAGACTATAAGAGTTTTACTGTCATTTGTGTGACGTATTAATTTAAACAATTATTGGAATGGCTTAAACTTCTGCTTACGTCATACAAAATCCGACGCTTTTAACAATCAATATTTTAGAAATTTAGATAAATAAATTTCGCCGTCAGGCGCCAATTAATTTTCAAAGTTAATTAATAAACTTGTCTCGACTCGACTCACACTACGAACTAGACACCTCTGAGATTCTCTCTCACTCAGAGGGAATTCTGCTCAAACAGTTGGCAAGCATAAAATGCCAACGGCGAGACACGACTGGCACAAAACTGGCAAACGACTTACCCACGACGACTCGGTGCTCTCACAATTTAAATTGTCCTCCTCGGCTCGACTCTCCTTGATGGCGATGCGGCGGCAAGTCCCAAGGAATTTGGCAAGAGGGAAAAACAATAATAATTTCTCACTTTCTCAACAATTCACCGAGTTTTCTTTATTAACGACAATATCCCGAGCTACACGCTCCACTACTACACTCTCTAACAATCATCACTTCACAAAATCTCCAAGAACAAACCGAAAATCTTGATAGCGGCAAAGGACGATGTACCGGCGCGGCAAAACAAAATTTCCATTATGGCGGCTAATACACGGCCCACCTGTAGCGTCTCGAATTTTCCTCGTGGCTTGTCTTCTTCTTCGTCTCGTTCTTCAAAAGTGGTACTGGCCCCGCCATCTATTACTTTCCCTCGTTAGGCTAGCCGCGCGACCTACTTTTCCTCAAATTGTGGGTCAGCTGGCGGTACTAGCTTTTCCTTAATTACCATGAAAATTTGGGGCCTGTCGGCTCGGGGCTTTTCTGACAGATGACGCGACGATGTCGAATTTCCAATACTCATGACACGCGTGAAAATTCACATCGTCACATTTGATAATTGTAAAATGACTGATTCCAAGTTCGATTCCATTTTCTGAAGTCGGATTTTAAAAATTCAAAATGGCGGATACAATATGGCGGACACTTTTTTGGAAAATTCATCGGATTTGCTTGAAACTAGATACCTTTCTTCTCCGTTTTGTTGAAGCCAAAAAAGTTAACTTTTATAAGATGCTTAAGACATTCTTCTTTATTTTTGACAAATCGCATGTTTAAAAGCTTAATAGAAAATAGTTATTTCTTGAACCAAGTTCATCAAGTAACTTTCGGTGCTTACATACTGCGGCCAAGGTCGACTGTCAGTCAACGCTTTCATATTTAGCAGGATCTATTAACCTGCTTCTTTTGTTAATGTTTCTCTGCAACATCATGCAATACATTGCTCATTGTCTTTACCAACTTACAATTAGATTCCCAGATAAAAATCGTGCTGCGCACGTAGCGAGCACTAGATCCGAGGCATTGTCCGCGCGCAATTCGTTTCTCTGCCGGCGTGCTTTAATCAATGTCTTGTGATGGTAACTTAAGTACAATGCATTAGACTCGCATAACATTATCACGCGTGTAAGTCTTCTCTGCCGTGTCAGTAGTTACACTAATGACAAGCACTCGTGCGGATTTATTAATCTTGTCATGGTAACTTAAGTGCATTGCATTACCTTATCAAGCGTGCAAGTCTTCTGTGTCGTGTCAGTAGTTACACTGATAGCAAGCATTCATGCGGATTAATTAATACATTATTTTCGTTAGTAAACAAAAAATGAAACATGTTAGTTTGACATGTGATGCATCACATAGTGTTGTCCTCTTAGTTGATTTATTAGGATGTGTAATAAGTGCATTTGTGACTATTTATGTAGTCTAAAAAAAGTGCAGTGTTTTTTTAATTGTAAGTATTAAAATTATATAAATTATAAGATGCGTGCAAAAGAATTCTTCTTTTCTTGAAAATTAATAAATTTATTATAATAAAAAAGATGCGTTCTGATCCGCACGTGTGCTTAGCATTATGCAAGCCATGATCTTACATTTTGTTATCTGGGTTAGCGTTAAAAATAACTAGTTTTTCAAATCCTAAGGTCCATTCAGCAATATGATACTTCCAATTAACGAGTTTTAGACAAATCCAATCGATTTTTAAAAAACTCGTAATTCATATTGGAACCGCCATTTTGAATTTTTAAAATCTGACTTCATATTCGTAATCAGCTACCCTGAAAATCCCCGAGTTAAACTAGTTAGTTTCAAGCGAATCCGATGAATTTTTCAGAAAAGTGAGTTAGAACGTAATCAAATTTGTAAATCTGTAATAATATTTTGGACAATTCAATAGTTGATTGAATACCGAGTCTCAATCCTTTACTTCTATGTTGTGTGAAAAATTCATCAGGTGTTAAAAATCCATTATCCATTCTTATTTTTAATCATTTATGAACTTAAGACTTTTAAGTAAAACCGAAATAAAAATTTTCATGAATAAATTATAAATATATTTCTGGAAATAATAATCTACGAAATACGTTACTGAGTAATCGGCAGAGTGCAGTCGAAGTCCACATTTAGGATCTGTTCTATTTAATGAATCAAATAATCGATCCATTATTAAACAAAATTCGGCGGTTGAATTACAATCCTTCAATTTAAATAATGAGGTTCTTATGCCAATAATGCGTTCGCTACAAACTTACTAAAAATCTAAGTTAAGGGGACATTCCAGTTTAAAATGTGAAAAAATCGATTTCTTTTTTTTATATTCAGGTTTCTTATATTGTCCAGAATACTCTCCTAAAGTCTCCTCAAAAGTCGATACGATGTTAGACATTTCATATGAAGACGAAAACATAAAAAAATCTAGTCTTTCGAATATCTTCGTCCTGTAGTATTTGATAACACTTTGATGCTTTTAATATTTCCATGATGACTATTTTTTCATTCTTATTGATTTTCTGTTCCAGTAAATGGGCCTCTTGAATCTAAAATTAATCCACATTTATTGTGACGTAAAAATCCAAAACAATCCCGAGAAGCGAAAGATGTTTCAGAATTTCAAACAAAATTTGGTGTTCCAAATCCTTTACATGTCCTGCATTTTGAAAGTTTTGGAGATCATATCCTAATAGAAGACTAACTTTTTTGAAAATACTGTTTTAAATATTCCATTATCTATTCTGCCTGTACATTAAAAGAACTGTATTGCATTGAAATTGTTTTCGTTAATATCATGTCGAGACCAACCAGTGCATATTTTAATTTGCTCTTTTGAAGAAGCAATTAATTCAAAAAATTGAATTCGTTTATTTTCTGAATTATCATTGGTCTCAGCAGAGAAAGCAGGTATATCTGTTTCAGTTTTTAAAGTTTTACTGGATACCGAAGATTAAACTGTGACATTTTCTGAATTTATGAAATTAACATTTGATTCTGAGAAAACAAAATCAGAAGTGGGAGATGTTACACTATTTTCATTAGAAGACTGAGTTTTCTTTAATATTGTAAAATTGGGTTTTCTCCTTTTTTCTGCGATTTTTAAATTACTCCTATTTTTCGGAGATTTTCGTTTAGATGCTTTCTTTGTTAAGTAAGATGGACAGTTCGGGAAAATAGACGATAAAGCATCTTTTCTTAATTTCGGTACCTTGTATTCTTCCTAGAATTACATATTGAAAATACATGTATAAATACAAATAATGTTTACATTAATTATTGTTAAGATTTTAGGTTTCGAAATTTTTATAAATATTCAGAAAAAGTCCTATCAATTTAATAGATTAATGAAAATTTAATCTTTTTTCTTTTACATCGAAGCTCTTTTCCACTTTCTTACATTTTCTTCTCCAGACGAAACAGAAAAGAAATGCAATTTTACATTTTTGTCTGGATTCTTTTTATATCCCGATTTACATTTATATTTTGACATATTTGATCAATAATAAATATTCCAAAATATATTTTGAAAAAGCAATAATAATGAATAGTTTTCAATTAGAAAAACAATTTACTCTTTCACGTATATACTTTGACATGTTTATCTACAGCAGGATGAGAGCTGCACCATCTCGTATTATAATTTTGAGTACAGTACGTATTATCACTAAGGCTAATGGGATATACATACGAAAACTAATGAAGCCGGACCGGGGTGATATTGTTTAATTTTTTATAAAGTTGGTATTCATGTTGGTTGATGTTTTTAAATTTCAAATTACATTTATTACGCGTATTTTATTATCAAGTTTAAAGTCATAAATTTGATGCCTAACACAAATTTTCTAAAATCAATTAACATGAGTTTGCAAACAATTTTTATATAGAAATTTTAAGGTTTTAAGCTTGAAAATTCCATAGTATGTACTGTCATAATTAACGTAGAAACTGAAATTTATATGTTTAATATAAGGGGTTCTTAAGGCGTCATTAAGACAAATTGCGATTTATGAATACAAAGTAAATCCACATGGAATCTTATATAAAAATTATTTTAATTGATTTTTAAAATATTTCTTTTTACTTTAGTTTTTATTGATGTAATATTTATGTAATCAGACTTAAAAAATTAAAAGTTGTACTTTCAGTCTATAATACAGGTCTTATTCTACATTTTAGCAGTAGTAAAGTTGGGTCCACTAACGATACAATCAGATACATCTTCAAATATATTAGTAGAAAGTAGAACCCCTTGAAGACGGGTACGACAGCTAGTAACTAATAATACTTAATCATAATGTTATTTTTGCCGAATCAGGATTTAAAATAAAGTGACAATTAAACAATTTTTAAATTTAAATAATAGATTCAAATCAGCTAGATAAGGCTTTAGCTGAATGACAATTTAGTTAAATAATAACTTTGAGAAATGTCAATTTTATTTTATGTTAATTTACTTAAATGATAATTTGATCAAATTACTATTAAGATAAATAAAAATGTAGGTAATAAATCAAAAGGAAAACATAACGAAAGAAAAGAAAATTAAAAAAGTAAAACAAAAGATGTCACTGTTTAGTATTGTAATTTTTTCATATAATGCTGAATTTACTCCTAATTTATTATTTCTAGCCCCTTGTGGCTAAAAGTTGTACCGAAGAAAATTAGTATAATCCGAGAATAATGTACCTTGACAATGGTACACTTGAAGAATATCCTGCGAGCAACTCCTTCTGAACAAACCAAAACTTTGGACACGATCGTTAAGTGCTACTGTTAAGCTTGGAGACATAAATAGAGGTGAAAATATATTTCATGTCCTGTCTAGCTTTATTGTTACTCCACCACGCAGGCAAGGAAAACTTTTCGTTAGTCTCCTCGCTACAATCCAAATGTCACAGTTGCCAGTTCTAGATCATCATTTCGTTTGATATAATTTTCATGACATATGCGTTCTCTTCTATCTCTTATATTATTATCTTATCTTTATAAAATATATAAACATTTTAAATGTGTCCTTTATCTTTTTTACTTTAGTACCTAGATGGTTCCATTTATTGTTATATAATTGAAGTATTAGATTTCATTGGTTCTTTAAAGAGAAAAAGGATCAATTTTGTCGGTTCTTTGCAAAAGTATTTTTCTTTATAATTCGGTCAAAAGTGCGTATACTTCCCTATTCCAGTTCGCAGCAGAAAGTCAAACATTTGTGCTTTGTTTAATGAAAATTTGATGAATAATTGAGGAGCCGGGAAAAAGAACACGCCGAATGCGGAAACTCTGTCTTTAATATCAGTCGGGGATCAGTGAGCGCCTCTGGGCCTGTCACTGCTACCCGACTACTTTTAGCGCATGCGTTTTAGCGTTCGGCGAGTTGCCGTAGAGAAAAACCTTCTGGTGCTGGCTTGAGTCAGACCAGACCGTCTATTTTCTAATCTTTTGGCTGTCCTGAAACGTGAGTTAACAGCTGGCCAAAAGGAACACAAACCCTATAAGTAAATAAAATTTGACACCATGCGCCCACATGATAGGGTTTCGTGGACGAATATGACAAAAATGATGATAATGATTGAATGAATAAAAAAAACAACTATTACCATAGTAACGGTTACCATGTCAACGGCTATTATGACAAACATTAACATAGCAACGGTTGCTATAGAAACGCTATAAGGGTTCTGGCCCTTGGCCACGAAATCCTAAAAATATTTGGAGAAATTTTTAACCTATAAAGTAGACGCCGCGTGATAAATGAAAAATGTGTGGAATATATTCTTATACCTTCGAAAGTTTTAATAAGGTGACTAAATCCATACGATTGAAGGCAGTCACTAACATAATGACCCATTATGCACTTTGGTTTACATCTATTTTTATTTGATTTGAATAATTCACCTTCTTTGCAGCACTTGTCTCAATCAAATGGAACCAACCGATTGTACAGAGAGACGCCACGCGTTAAGTTAGGTCAGGTATAGAGGACACTGTAGGACTAGTAGATTTTACTAGTTTCTCTGTAGAATTTACATGTGTCTAGAATGTTGTGTTGACTTCCTTAAGAACAGTGAACTATACCACCATAATGATTAAATGTACATATTTTCTATTTGTTTTTACAATATCGAGTTTATATTTTAACTGAATTTTTATTGTTATTGGTACATGAAAAAAGTATTAATGTGTTCGGGGTCGTTGTTGACGATTCCGATGTCTGTTTTTCAAAATTCAATTAGCGGATCCAATATGGCGGATATTTTTTCAAAATTTTTTGAAAATTTATTGAATTCGCTTAAAATTTGCCACTCGAGGGTTTTCGGGGTAGCTCCGAAAACCCCCGAATCCGATGTCAGTTTTTCAAAATTCAAAATGGCAGATCCAATATGGCAGATAATTTTTGAAATTTTTTTTATTCGATTGAACCTTGTCACTTTTTGTCAATCTTAATGATGATGCCTGAATCAAGTGTCAATGTTTTTAAATTTATTGCATCAATCATCATTTTAAAATTCTTATGGACAAGCAAATGCAAACACTATGTGTTCCTGATGCACCAGCGCAAACATAGTCTTTTGGTCGAAGCTCAGCAAACTTTGTTAACCCAATAGGAAATGCAGGATTTTCTTCTTTAAGATGCGAGTGTAAGACTTTAATATCTGCAAGTAAAAGTCGTTTTTGCAATTCTTTATTTTCTTCATTTGTTTGAATACTAACTGTGTCTTTTTATTGGGCATTGTGCAACTATTTTGGTCACACTCGTAGAATTGTTGCTCCTTCTAAATTGTAACATCAGATAAAACTTTACCTTTTTTCGAATTCGGTGTTGGTGAAACTCCCTCTGCTTTTGTCAAAAGTTAAGCTTTTTCGCCTGTCTTTAAGAACAGATAAATTCTAAAACAATCTGACGAATACTCCAACATTCAGGAGCTGCTGTAAGAATTCTTAAACACAGGGGATCTTTTCGAGGAAGAGAAATAATTTTTTGCTTAACAATTCGTCTAATTGATCTTCTCTCGATATATATTTCATTTTATTTGGTGGTTCAAGCGATTTAGGTGAATTCTCGACTGAATTGCTTTGGTAACATCTTTTTCTACATTCGCCGCAAATCCTAGCGTTTTAAGGTATCTGAGAATATAACTTCAATAACCTTTTCGATAATTTTATTAAATCTAATCCTTTATGCTTCTTTTAATTAAGGGGATTGAAGCACCTATCTATGTGTAATGAACCACCAGAGGACTGCCCATTACTTTCTGCCATGATTTAGTTAGAAATTAGGTACAAATACAGTACAAAATCTGTTAAAACAAACAAAACGAATAATCAAATAATTTTACACAATGTAAAGACAAGCCGAAGAAAAAAAAACTAAATCAATTAATGTGGCTGCAATTCAGTACAAAACTGTAAATTGTAAAATTTACATTAATAGGAAGCGAATAAATCAACAAACGAAAGACCAGAAACGAGTAATAAAAAGTTCCCGAAACAAAGTGCAACTGTAATTAAAACAATTCACCTTGTTTAAAAGCGTGAATAAAACAAAACACCTTGTCAGGAATCAAAGTTTCAAGCGAATAAAAAAAATTTTCAAAATTTATCCGCCATATTGGATCCGCCATATTGAATTTTAAAAAACTGACATCGGATTCATCATCAGCTACCCCGAAAACCCCCGAGTGACAAATTTTAAGCGAATTTAATAAATTTTGAAAAAAATATCCGCCATATTGGATCCGCCATTTTGAATTTTAAAAAACAGACACCGGATTCGTCATCAGCGACTCCGGACACATTAAAATATGCCATAACTCATCATTTTTGTACCATTTTTCAAAAGTAATTGATAAATATATTTTCTTTTTTTGGATTTTGGTGTCTTTCAGGTGACGCAGTAAGGACACCATATTGAATTTTCGATTTTACCACTTTTCATTCGAACCAGTATGAGATTACGCAGGGCTGCCAGCGTACTCACATGTTAAAACTAGTGAAAAAAATGAGTTTTTGATTAAAAAAAGTGAGTAAATAGTGAATTTACAAGTAAAAAAGTGAGTAAAAAGTGAGGTTATTTTTTCATATTTTTGATAATATAAATTAATAATTCACCTTAAATATCAATTTTCTTTTTAATTTATTAAATAATATAGGTATTTAATACATTTACTATCCATTTTTCTTATTTTTCTACAAGTGTAACAAAATTTACCTTTTATAAATTATCTTTCTTATAAAAACGCAGATATATATTTTAATATCACATATTTCAATAATTTATATTGATTATTTAAACAAAAAACGAAATATAAAAATAATACTTTTAAACGTATACATTATAAAACTGCACTCGACGCATTAAAAACATTTGGTTTTTTTAACGTGTGCCCTTATCATCAGTTCGAAGCTTTTTTGAATTATCCCTGAAAAGATTATCTAGAAGAGACGAAGTCCTCTTCTCCACTTTTTTCTCCAATGAAACAGTTTTTTTCTTATGCAGTACTTCTGACCTTAATCGCATTGCTCTGACACCATCCAGCATACCTTGAGCAACCTTGGCTTCTTGAAGGTTATTGTTTTTAAGAGCTTCTTTTAACTTTCGATTAGCTTCATCAATTAGTTGATCAGCAGCTAGGCGATCATCCTCTTCAGCTTTCTTCGTCACTTGCAGATCTTTCTTTAACTCTCCTAATTTTTTTTTATCTTCAATTTGTTTATTTTTTTCAGCTCTTCTTTGTTTCTCTAATTCCTCTTCACGTTCTTTTCTTTTTATCGAGTTTTCCTTTTCAACACGTTTTTTTTTGTAAATATTCTTCATGCTTTTTATGGGCATTTCCTGCAGAAATAAGTAAAGTTTTTTTAAACGGTACTAATTCCGGGCGACCATTATAAATTTGAAGACCATCCCATATATTTAATCGAGCATTCAGTGTTTTTTCTGACATAGCAGCCCTATCAGCTGGTAGTTGATTTCTCGAAATCGAAAAACGCCGTTCAACATCTGAACTACCATGAGCCAGTGGTAATACTGCTTTTACAACCCTTGTTATTAGTGGATATTTTCGTTCTTTTAAAAAATTTTCAATTTCAAAAATCTGCTGCCAAAAATCATCGATTCTGATACTGAAATCATAAGATGAAAGGTCTTCAAGCTGTAAAAGTCGCCATTCGTCACTTAGTGAGTCTACATCAATGTCCAAATTTAATTTCAGTAATTTGTAAACAACCACAATGCTATTCAAACTTTCTTCTTTTTTTATTTCTTTAGGCTGTAAGCATCTCAAGTGCATAGTGTCGGCTCCTTTAGCTACGATTGATTTTTCAAGCAAACGACTCGCTGCTTTTTGATAGTGTTCAAGAGCTTGCTTTTTGAATTTTAACAAATCTAATTCACTGCAATTCGACAAATACCGTTCAGCATCTTTTCCAATTATAATTTTTCGAATTTCCAAGAAGTTTTTTGTATCTTTGATAAACGAGTCATTCATGAATTTATCTTTTTCGATAAGCAATTCTGGTTTGCAAAATTTACTTAAAAGAAGAGCATACAAAGATGACATTTCATCATACAGAATATGGATCATTGGCTGCTCAGTTTGGAAAATTCTTGAAAATCTTTCGAATAATTTCGCGCTTTGGATGGTAAACGCAATTTGAGCAGGAAATGTCGCATCTTTTAAAACACTAGCTATGGACTGATACTTTTTTGATTCAAGTGTTTTTTTTGTATTACCCTGTATCGGCAAAAATTTCAAAAAATAATAAATAAGTGCTGGCCATTGTTCCAATAATCTCTCCGCAGACTTAGCAAGCGAAAGCCATCTTGATGACACATGCTTCACAAAGTTCTTTTTTGGGACATTTTTCTCAATCTGAATATTGCTGTAAGCTTCACAACGACTACGGTAATCATTAAAAAAAGTGTAAACTGATATTACCATGTCTAAAACTTCTTGTCCGTGTGAAGGAAGTGCGACTTCAAAACACGAGTGGACAATATGTAAGTTGCAATACCCTATATTTAAAAGTCCTTGTCCACGCTCATCTTTAACTTTAGCACTGATTTTTTGCGACACATTTTTGTTGACATTCGGACCATCAGAAGCTAACATGACCATCTTGTTTAATGACAGTTCTGCATGTTTAATTGATGATAAAATATATTCAGATAATATATTACCAGTTGCTATACCAATGAAGAACGTTTCCAAATGATGAAAAACAACACGTCTAGCTTTTTCCGACCAATATCGAATAGACACTTGTAATTCTTTAAGGTGTTTCTCATTAGTTGTTTCATCAAAACAAATAGTGTAACTAACAGCTGATTGAGCATCTAGCACCATTTCATCATAGAAAAAGGGCCCTAAAGCATCAGTCCATTAATACGAAACCTTGGTTCTACCTAAACTCATTTCTTGTGGCACATTTTCCTCACCGAACATAGATTTGAAAGTCTCTACGATACCGTCACATGATGAAGCAGAAAAACCTGCTACTACGCATTTCATCGCCCAAATTAGTTCACTTTTCAAAGCTTTATTTTTCTTTGTTCCGAGCTCCAAAACAATTTTGTTGTTGTTATTACTTGACTCCTTAGGTGTTTTAAATAGTACCAGCTGCAGTGGATTTAACTTCACCTTGATAGAGTTTTGATGTTTCAAAGTACTAGCGTGTTGCTCCAGTGCTTGAAAACCTTTTCGTTCTATGGATATTGTACATTCACAAAGTTTACAATAAACATTAACTTCGGTTTTCTCGACTGCCCATTCTTGTATTTGATGTCCATTCGCGTCTTTTCTGGTAAACCAGTCTTTTTTTACTGTGCACTTATTTACCGACATTATATCACCTGTCCAGAAAATAAAACAATTATTTAAAAATGTAAAACTTTTCTGTTTTATCAGACAGTTTTTTAAAAAAATAAACAAACGAAAAAATGTAATATAAGTATTTTAATTTTTAAACATAACCTTAAAGAATGAACTATCAATAAAAAAACACTATTGCATTGCTAGAATAAAAGCAAAACGATACTTTAATATATAAGTATCTTTAACAATAAATTAATAATGCTATTGCATTGCTATAACTTACATCTAATTCATGAATATATCTTAATATTTATTAAATAAATCCTAAATCAGTTTTCTTTATCAAAATAACAACAATAGATAGAGCAACATTGTCGATGACTGCGTAAACTTAGATGCGCCATGTATGCAAGTAAATGTTGACGACGGTAGTCAAGCGAACTATA
The DNA here is from genome assembly GCA_032872475.1 of Leptopilina myrica (nomen nudum). Taxonomy (NCBI): domain Eukaryota; kingdom Metazoa; phylum Arthropoda; class Insecta; order Hymenoptera; family Figitidae; genus Leptopilina; species Leptopilina myrica (nomen nudum). Next base: position 20,900,565 of record CM065459.1, read on the forward strand.
AGGCGCGGGAAATTTCAAACCTAAGATTTTAGTACAGTAACTATTAATGAGTTAAATAAAAATTATTAGTTTTTAAAATTTCGAAATAAGCATTTAACAAAAAATAGTGAGAAAAGTGAGTTTTTATTTAAAAAGTGAGCAAAAGTGAGTGACCTGGAAAAAAGTGAGTAAAAGTGAGTCACTGGCAGCCCATTACGAGTATTTTGATCTATAATAAGTGAATTTTCATTAAAAAACATTTTGGGCTCTCACCGAAGAGCTCTAAACCTGGTTTTTAGCTCCGTTTAGGAGAAAATTATTTTTTTTTCATTGTTTAAACATTCTAGTCCCACTTTTTCATTTATATGTCCTTTTAGGAAAAAACCTCAGCTTTCGTTAAAACAATCGGTTTCTCGCCCCTAAAAATTGAAATTTATTTTTAATTTTGATTTTTTTGGGTCAAAAAATTTTTTTTTCAAAATGCTTATTTCCAATCGAAAGGGCATGAAAAAACCTTTCCAAAATGTACTTTGTCAAATTTGTATGTTTAATTGTTTAAGAGTAAAAGATTATTAAAAAAAGCATTATACTGAAAAACCCAAAAATTTTACCTCCTCTCCCTCGGAAAATATTGGACTAGGTAAAAAATATTTTAACGAAAAATTACTATCTTTTAGTACTACAAAAGCCTGAGTCTTAATTAAACATTATTATTACGGTAATTTATAGACATTTTAAAAGTAGTTAACATAAATTTATGCAGTAATTTATAGAAATGTTTTTAGTATTTCATAAAAGTATATTTCACATAAGTTGTAATAAAAAATATATATGGGTGATTCTCCCGAAATACTCCTTTTTGCGAGTTACATACAAAAAAAAATTATTATTTTTCATGGATTAATTCAGTCAATTATATTGAGTTTACAAAAATCTACCACCTCTATAGCATGATCATGCTAACATTTTGCTTTTAAAGTATATATTTTAAATTAAAATTTACAAAAAAATTAAGAGGTTAAAATTTGGCGCCGGCGTTTTTTATTATATATATTTTTCCATTTATAAAAAATTATTTAATAATTATAATTTATTAATATTATCTATAAATTTGATAGATTTTGAAATACTTACAGCTATCAAAAATCTCTTTTAACAATGGATAATATACTAATATTTATTGGATAATATTTAACGAGTGAGAGGAATGACGCGGTACTACAAGACAAATTTCATTTTCTATATTTAAAAAAACTACACGACGTATTTTATTCATATCTTAGAAAATTATTCTTGAATATCATAACTTTTAGAAAAAATTGATAAAGTACCTATTTTCATGTTTTAAATAATTGTTTTACGTATTGAAAAAATGAAAAGCACTTAGATGACAGGTTAGAAAATCGATTTTGAGGTGGTAAAATATTTTTAAAATGTATTAAACAATAAAATTTTACAACTTTTTCTTGCAGAACATTTAGAAAAAGTGATAAAATAGAGAAATATGACATGGTATTTCCCAAATGATTATAATTATTTAGAAAATCTTTACTACATGCAAAATGAGGTTTTTTGGAGAATCACCCATATTTTAGAAATTTTTATACATTTTCTCTGTAATAAATGGAAAATTATAACAATTTTTGCGATATTCAGATTTAGAGAGTAGAAGGTGCAAAATAAAGAATTGTATTTATCTAAAAAGTCTGACTAGAATCAGAGCTGGGCCTGGCTAGACAAACCAGAACTGACAAAATAGCTACGGTCTGTCTAGTAAATAAGCACACGCAAAAAATGGTTCGGTGCAATTAACTAAACTGGGCTGGCTTATAAAAAGTTCGGCTAGATGAAACAAAGGGCAGGTTGTCCTAACCGAAATAGTTCGATTGTGAAAATCAATATGTTTCTGTTAAGGTAACCAAACTCAATCCTTTGTTACTTTAAAAACAGTCCTTCATGTATAATATGTTTTTAAATTTCATTCTGTCAATGTCTTCAGCATTACATTGTTATGAACGGATAATATAAATAATGAAACGAAGGTAAACTATAATTAAATTTATTTTTCTATATCAAATATCATTTTATAGACTTCGCATGCATTCGATTTTTCTAAATAGAGGAAAAGATTGATGCCCTCTCTAGGGGTTTTATGACTTTGTCGTTGATAGGAGGACATGAGGGTCTCTTTTTCCATCAGGAAACTACTTTTCGATATCTCTCGTGGCGATTGAGGGGGCGAACCTTTCAAAATGGGTCAGCCGCTCAAGAATTTCGAGAGGTTATCGGGATAGACGGGATGAACAGAGGCTTAACCTCGGGTTCATTCTGAAGATTTCCTGCTGGAGAGAGTCTGACCGAGAAAAAACCCTTCTGTGGTTCGTTTGGCTGTGCCATGGCGAATAAGGTGCAAGTCTTGCACCCAATCCGTGATGAACTCGTGTCCATTGATGAATGATAGCAGGGTTACCAAATCCATCGGTTTTCTCCAGGGGGTGGAGTGGACGCCCATCGCTGGGCATAACTTAGTTCTCGTAAAGCTCGGGAATGGTTGTGTTGCAGAAGGTGTTACCTCCGAATGGAGGTATCTTAAACGATACTCGAAATTACCAGGCGACCTCTTGGATGTAATTAGTCTTATCCTTAGATCGAGGATCTCTAAGGATGGACCTTTATTTCCTCTGTACTCGTGGGACTAAGTATGGACACTACTAACGAAAAAATAAATTCTGAGCACGGAAGTTTTGCAGAGCTTCTTTTGGATCGCAACAATAAGTGCGTGATACGCTTGATGCTGGTGAGGGGACCTAACCTTGCAACAAGTGGTCAAAGAAGACTGGATCGAGTCTTGCTGGCTCTACTCAGGGTACTTCTAAGAGCGAAGGGGTCTCGTCTGGGACTTTGACGTCTAAAAGGCGGCAGGACCTGGAGGAGGCTTCCCCTACCCAGAGCATGCCTAAGAAAAAGTTAAAGGGACCACATCGTTTTCGTAGCTGGCAAGATCGTCACATTCTGGGGCGATCATTACAGATGTCTATCTCAGGGTTGTGTTTACAACAAAGCATCTCAACCAGCTAAGGTTAGCAATCAATGGGGAGATTGAAGGGGACGAAGCACGACCCTATCCCCGTTTTGGGGAAGTTCGGCTCACCAGAGGAGCTGTTTTAGTAGAGTGTCTGGACTCTGATTCTAGGGAAAGGCTAAATAGCCGTATACCTAGACTCGAACAGGCGGTGGGGGGCCTCACCCCAAAGGTGGTGGACCCGTCCCAGCTGATCCAGCTAGTAAGAGTTGTTGACTGAGTACCTGGTCCATGGGTGAACCAGGCCTTAATTCTCCGAAACCTATGTAGAAAAAATACCGGGCTGAATACATCCAACTGGGGGTGTATTTTTGCAGCGAGAGAAGGATGGACCAGGCTTCGGCCGTGGGCTGGACTCTCGCGCTTGGAGTACCGGAGAGCGACATAGGAGCTCTCCAAGCTTGGAAGTGTAAACTGTGTTTTGGACTAGGCCAAATCACTCTAAGAGTGCCGAGGCCAGGGACAGACGCAGCTGCTGAGCAAAGTGCTGAGAGGGGAGAACCTTGGGTTTTTAAGGGGAGAATCAGAGGTCTAAATGGATGCGGAGAGCTAGTTTGCTTACCACATGAACCAGTTCCAAGTGCGTGTGTGATCTATAAAGGTCTAGACGCTTTCCCTTTGTTGGAATTAACAACTAGAGTCTTAGCTGTCTTGAAGGGTAAGTACTCAGAGATGAAGTTCGGGGTAGGACTGACATTAACGACAGAGGCAGAAATATACTACATTTTCTGATAAATGTAGATTTAGAAATTTTAAATCCGGATAATGAGAGTGAGGTGGTGTGAGGGACTAGAGAGTGTCTGATGAAGATTCACTCTCGGACCATACACTTATCACAGTCAGACTGGAATCGAAAGATCGGGAACATAAGTAGGGACGTGATCCTAGGACTACTAACTGGGACTCATTTACTGAGGATTTCAAAGCCTCCATGGGGCTAGTAATTCTTATAAGAAAGAGGTAGAGAAAACACGGGGTGTTAGCTGGAGGAGTTTTTGCGAGGAAATCGAAAGAGTACCAGAAACATTAAGACTCTATAAGGTTCTGGCTAAAGACCCTTTGGCAAAACTATCCACCATTAAGTTATCTAACGGGCAATATGCTCAAGATAAAAAGGACTGTTCAAAGTATCTGATGGAAACTAATATTCTGTAATTGGGTTTTCTCGCCAGAGAAGAGGGAAAAACTGTAGAAAAACCTCTTCTGAGTACAACCGGTTTATCGACAGTCTAGTTTGGCCGGTAGGCATCGGACAATAATCGACAATGCATACCGTCGCACCTAGACGTCAAACCTCCCGCTCGGAATATCTCATCTGTCGGAAAAAATCCCCGGCTGACGGAAGGCGCGAACCTCGCTCGCACCACCCGCAAAGCCGGAGCTCCAACCAACTGAGCTATTCCGTCGGTTATATTTTATTAATTGAAATACTGACAAAAATTCAAATGAAACACCTTTTTCAGGGAAAAAAGTATATAAAAATAAAAAATATCTATATAATTAATTAATTAATATAATTAATATTAATAAAGATTATAAATAAATTTTTAAAAATGATACAAGGAAATTTGAATAAGAGTTATATCGTATTACATTTTGAATAGGACTTTTATTAGGGGAGAGTGGGGCAAACCGGACCTCCTAACGGTTTTTTGACTCTTGTGACTAAACGAATCAGCCGATTTCATTTTTCGGTGGCTTGTTTGAAAGATCATTTGATTGCGCAACTTTTTCCTAGAGACACCTATACTTTACATTTTATTGTTTAGTTGCTGTGTTAACTTAAAAAAATTTGCAAACGGTACGGTTTGCCCCACCCCCTAGGGTAAACCGCCCCCCATGGAGCAAACATAAAGAATTAAGTAAACAATGGTTGTAGTAATGAAAATAATAATTCGGGATTGAATTTTAATTAAATAATTATTTTTTTAAATAAAAAAATAAAAAGGTTTGTCATTATCAGAGAAACAATATTAAAGGGTCCAATTCTCATTGGAAAACAATTATTTTTCATTGTAAGTAAATATTTAAATGAAAGAAACATGTTATTTAAAAATAATTTTTATGAAACTTTAATTCAATGGAAATATCCTATGGCCGGTTTGCCCCACAGGCCCATTTTGAGAATAAATGTTTGTCAAAAAGAAACACTTACAAATTCATCAAAGTTTTTGGTGGTAAATGTTCCTGAGGTGTGTACCTTCTAAACCCAAGACCTAATATTTGGAAATATTACACGATTTCCTTAGAATTTCCTTAAGAAAAAAATCGGGAAAGGGTCAGGCTTAGCCAAACGGATCGGACAAATTAAAAAAAAAATTTCAATGAAATATTTTTTATTCTCATCTTTATGTGATAAAAATAATGTCATAAAAATTTAAAGCAAAAAAAAAGTTTTGTTATAGCCTTTTGATGCTGTTCGCTGCATAAACAAATTATCGAAACGCAGATACATATTAGAAAAAACAAAAGAACCTCAAATTTAAACTTGATCTATAACGCGAAAACAGCGCAGCGGGAGCGAACACCATCAAAACGGGCACACGGCGACAAAAATAATTGATTATTATTATTTCTAGTAGCGGGCCATTTTTTTCTCAATTGTTTCTTACTCAAAAATGTATGCAGAATACAATAGTTTTTTTTTAATTTTAAGTTTTTTATTATCCTAAAAATTGAATAAGACTTTTATTACCCTAAAACTTGAATAAGACTTTTTTCTGAACTTGAATAAGAACTACATTCCCCGGAACACTAAATAAAAACTATATGGCACAGAATCTCGAATAGGAACTATATGATATTAGCTTTTCAATGAGCATTATATGAACAGAAGATTTAAAAACTAGCTGCATTAAAGTGTCTGAGTCGCTAGGAAAATATGCCACGTTTTGGCAGAACGAGGTCTTTACGATTTTACCTTGTGCCCAAATGTCCATTCAAAAAGGAGTAAGAGTATTAGTATTTGTGTAAAAAACAGGCGGCCTTAGGAGCTCTAAAGGATCCCACAATAGAATCGAAGCTTGTCTCGGAATGCCGTAGCGTACTAGACGAGTTGGATCAACTTTCGTTGATCTGGGTACCGGGTCACTCGGGAATCAAGGGCAATGAAAGAGTGGACGTTTTGGCAAAAATAGGTTCTGAAACGGTATTTTCAGGTCCTTAACCAGCAGTGGTATTAATGCCGTGCCTGGTTAAAGGAGCCATTGAAAGATGATGTCAAAAAGAAACATGAGAGGTATTGGGCGGGCATTGGGGTGGGAAGGCAAGCGAAGACTCTGTTAGGTTTAGTACCCAACAAGAGGTGAGCGAGCGATCTTCTAAAACTCGATAAGATCAGAGTTAGAACCATTGTTCGCCTCTTTACAGGAATTTGAATTATTATTTTGAATTACCATCAGCATAAAATAGGAAATAAAGCCTTACCTACGTGCAGACTGTATGAGACGAGAAACGAGTCGTCGTCTCACATACTATCTGAATGCCCGGCGTTAGCTAGGAACAGACTTTCCAGCTGTGGTCAAGCAATTATAGACGCCTCGGTCTTTTTCACAGCTATTTAAAGGTCATTAAGATCTAGCCAGCGCTTTGCTCGTCTCAGACTTTCATTGATTCGTATTTCAAGAATAAGTGAGTCCTGTGCGCAACATACTATAATAACGTCATCCGCAAAGTCAACCATTTTCGTATTTTTAAGTAGTTGGATTTTCAGAAAATCATCGTAAATGACGTTCCATATGAAAAAATCTACCTTTGATCTTTGGGGGGCTCCGAATGTTATTCCTTTATTGAGGTGACATGCATCGCTCTTGTAGACGACGTATCTGTCGCTTAGATAGTTGTCTATTAATTGCAACAGGTACGTCAAACCAAGACACCGAAACGTTGCAAAAATAATGTAACATTTACAACTTTCCGAATGCAACTTTAAAGTGAACTTTACTTTGTGCTTGTTATTTCGTGACAGTTTTTATTGTTTATCCCTTTTCCCTTGGTTTGACTTTCTGACTTTAATTTTTTCTAACATAAAATTGAACTTGTATACTTTTGTGAAGGTTTTCCTTTACTGTGATTTTATATGAAACTATTTCTTCTGAATTTATTTTTTGGTTTTTATTTAAATAATTATTTGTGTGACAAAATGGCTTCTAGTGCTGAAAATTGTTCAAAGTGTGGTAAGGACATTACACGTGCTATTTCTACACGGTGTATAAAGTGTGATCTTCCTTATCATCCCAGCTGTGCGTTGCAGCTGCCTACTTTGCCTGATGGGTCGTTCGCTAGATGCTGTAAACCAAGGTCATTGTCGCCTTCATCAAATTCTCAATCTTCACAAATTTCTATTAATTTGGATAGTATTATGAGAACCATTACGGATTTGTCCACAATAATGGCAAAAAACTTCTCTACTATGAATGATAATATGTCAGAAATTAATAATAAAATTGATGATTCTCTGTCTAGGCTGACTAATATGGAAAGCAAAGTTGTTGATTTGACTGAGCGTCTGACTAATGTCGAAGTGAGACTTGATAAATCCGAGGCCAGCTCAATTACAAAAGTTGATTCCAACTCAGTAGCCAATGTCTGCATTAACGAACTTTCTGATAGAATGGAGAGAAAGGGCAATCTTGTTCTATTCAATCTCCCTGAAAACGAGACTTTATCAAATGATAGTAGTTCTTTGAAATCAGTGGTCACGAATAAACTGGAAGGTTTCATTCAGAAGGACGATTTGGATAACATACGCACTTTTAGAATTGGTGCGCAAGGTGCTCGTAAGCCTATCCCTGTTAGGATTGTATGTATGAAGCAAATGTGTCAATGGTGTACCGTCGTGGAAACCCTACCATAATTTAAATCCCTCCTCGTAAGCACACATCCACTCTCACAGTTCAGATAGATGCGTGATAGGAGAATCTGTTGTGATTTCCCCTTTTAGTTTTGAAAGTGGTGTCCCTTCTTGAGACTTGATTACTTATTTACATGTATACACCGAGTTAAACTTGGACAATGTAATTCTATTTATCTTTACTATTTTTTATTGATACTACTTTCTTCATTCTTAAGTTAATACATTTATATTTGAAATTGACTGTTAAAACTTACAGTATTAATTATTTCTGAAATTTACAATTGCAGTATTAAATACATAATGTTATTATTCATAGTTTTATATTTATATTATATTCTTGTTATTGATATATATTATTAATTGTGTTTTCTGTAATCAACAGATTTAGTAGATTCGAAAGTTTAAATTTTCAAAATATTGTTTTTTACTTAGAGTAATGTGATCAAAATTATTATTTCTTTTTTTCATTGCATATCTTATACTTATACTGAAGTTTAACTTTAAAAGCGCTAACCTACATTTGGTTTAAATTAATTAATTTAATTTTTTGGTATTGTTACATGTGTAACTATTATATTTAACAGTACTATGTACGAAAGGGCCTGTCCCGTGAATAATTAAATAATTAAATAATAAATAATTAAAACATTTACAATTTTTTTTTGAAATAGAACAAACTTTAATTTATTTTTAAGTATTTTCTTAACATACATAAAAAATAAAATGTTAATCTGTATTTTTTTAAATGCCTATATTGAAATTATTATAAAAAAATGAAAATTTTGCTAACTTTTTTCATTTATTTAAATTTAAATTTTGCTTAATTTTGATTTGTCTAACAAATAAGCTTTTAATAAAAAAAATTGCATACAATTTGTCAATAAAATTTTTTTGTTATAAAAGGAAAATATTGATTTTTTTATCTTTAAGGTGCTCTAAGCTTAAAACAGTTATTATCTTAGTAACTTCCCAGAAAAACAGAGATATCACGATCTTTAATTCCGTTTTTATCGAAATGAGGTTTTTAGCTTTCTGTACATTGAAATTCTGTAACTCATCAAATTTTTCACCCAAAACGATGTAAGACCGCTCAAAGTTTTGCAAATTTTACCAGGAATTCGACTATATAAATAAGTTTAATGAGGCCTAAATAGATCTTTTTCTTGTGGACGTCAATATATTAAAAAGTTAACTTTATTTTTCGCTAATATGGTTAAAATTGAATGTCTATCAAACCTGATCAGCTAGAATTTTGTTCTAAACGGATTTGGCACTCTGAAGAGGCACAAATCAAACCCCACTTACAGATTTTGCGTTCATTTTTATGAAACCTAAAATTCTCAAGATCCTGGTGTGAACTGCCGTTCGAGTCCTCACAGATAAACAATGCATTCGTTCACGCAGCTTATTTTTTCAGATTAAAATTAATTTAAAAAATTAATAATTACTTGTCGACAACCATATCGAAGTATCATATATGTAACACATAACTCTAAACAAAAAAGTTCAATTGACATCTAACAGATGTCACTGTGTGCTGATATAGTCAAAATCTTCATATTTCAAAATATTCTATCAGCGAAAAATTCTAACATTAATCAATTAATCATTCTTTCTAGAAATGCTCTAACAGTTCAACATTAATGACATTGTAAAACTTTCCGTAAATTTCTGTCACTTTTACAACAAAACAAAGTAAAAAGTCCTAATGTAGAATCTATTTAAACATTGAAAGCTCTTTAAAGTAATGGCCCTTTTTGCAACAAAACAACATAAAACCGTACCCTAAAAGTAATGCACTTTTGCAACATTATAACAAGAATTTAATTATAGAACCTATTGTTAAACCTCCCAGAATGTCAAAATTCTTTAAAAGTAAAGACACTTTTACAAACAGAACTCCATTAATCAAACTTTGAAGTCTCCCTAAAGATCAAATTTCTTAATAGTATTGTTGCTTCTACAAAAATTAAACATTAATTATATTATAAAGTTCAGTTTTGTAATAATAACGGTCAACATTAATACAAAAGTCAAAAAACTGTAATTTTTTCTTTATTTTTTTCATTTACTGTTCAGTTTTACTTTAGTTAAAATTTTCGAAAATTATTTCGCAATTTTTAAAGACAGCTTATAAAATTCATAATCTAAATCTCAAAGAAATGTTGCCTAACACCATCAACGCAATATATGTATATATATATATATATATATATATATATTCCAATCATTAGTCACTTGAATTTCACTCACAATTTTGTCTAGAATGTAAATCTAGTGAAAACTTCTTAAGGGGTTTTTGGTAGTTGTATATCTTTCCAGAGTGGAGTATTGATCTTAGCCTCTTTCGTTTACACTCTACCTGTTTCTCTGTTTGTCTCTTTGCAAAAGAGATAAGCTTTTATTCTGAATACTTTCTATTTTCGTAATTAAATAATAATAATAATAAAAGTGATATTAATATTAATAATAATAATATTATTATTATTAATATTAAATTGTCTGTTAGTTGTAAAAAAAATAAAACTAAATCGTAACTGTTTTTCATCTTTAAAATTAATAAAGAAACAATTTTCATTCTTTTATCTTCAAATTAGGTTTTTTACTTAAATATAAAACATTATATAAATTAAAAAAATTAAAACCTTTACTACTTTCTAAATCTAAATATGTGAAATTTCACTTATTACAAGTTTATATGCACTTATTGATGGAGAGAGCGACTTGTAATTTAGAGTGAATTTTCACATATTCTGATTTAGAGAGTATATTCTGCCTGCGTAATATAATTTTTTACCACTGAAACATTGAACCCACAGTTCAAAATTTTGACAATAAACTTTATAAATATAAAAAAACATTTTTTCCCCTTGCTTTGTCGTATTTTTCCCAATCCCTTCTTTTGATCTTTTCTACCAAAAATCATTCAGTATTATCACTAAATTTGTAAATTCTTATAAATTCGGTTTTAGTAGTCAAATTTATATCTAATATAAAGTTTAAAATTTTATCTCCTTGCTAGTCCTAACTCAATGTAGTGAGTCGTTTACAATGAGATTAAGATTTTTAACATAATTCTCAGATCATGGAGAAAGTCTAGAAGCACTGACAAACTTTTTCTCATAGCACTGATTTCCAAGCAAACATTTCTGACAAATGCCAGTATTCACAACAGGCGCAGTAGGGTGACCCAAAAATGCATTGAATAGACATTTTTTGGAGGAAAGAAAGAAATTAAAGAAAGAATACATTATTTCTTATATTTTATTTTTAAAAATATTGATATTAACGGTGCCACCGAGCACTTCAATTTTCCTATATAAAATTGTAGGAGGTTGTTGAATTTATAGTAATGAATCACTGAATAACTCTTTATAATAATCTTTATAAATACTCTTTATATATCACTGACTCTAAATATTAATCTTAATGATACACAACAGTACTCTTTATATATAGTATTAGTATTTAAGGAATACACGACGTACGAATACTTTTTGGCGTCGGAGAGAAGTAAGTAAGAGACAAAGTAAAGTGAAGTAAGTCAGTATCGACAACGGTCGATACTATCGATATAAAAATGGCGTCCGCGCGTAATATCGACAAAGTCAAATCAATAACTCAACACTCCCTCCCTTTGTCGATTTACAAAGAGACGGTAAAACAAAAAGGAACACTTGGTAATTTTTAAAAATGAAAATTAACACTTAGATGTTTCAATGACGATAGAACTTCTCGACTTTGGTCCTCTAGCATCTTAATTTTTCCTCTTAAGTTTATTGGCCTCGTCTATCTGTAAGTGAATAAATTTTAATTAGTTTTATTTGATTTAAAGAATGTATCTCTTAAGTTTTATTATTTAATCAAGCATTTTATCTCTAAGGTATTTATGTGCCTCTGCTGGCAAAGGTTTTGTCATAATATCTGCCACGTTTTCTTTTGTATTTATCCATCAAACATCAATTTTTCTTTCGTTAACACATTGCTTGACAAAATCTCCGTGTGTATCTGCCATGTGTTTTCTGTTACCTTTTTCTTCTCTATATTCTAAACTCTCTTTAATTGCTTCTAAACTTTCATCGAACATCTTCATTTTATGACTTCCATCTTTCTTGGTACAGTCTCCTGCTGATTTGTTATGGCACCAAATTGTTACTGGAAACATGGTTTTTCCGATAACATATCGAACGGATTTGTCCAATGAGATTAGCTCTTGACAAGTGTCACTCATGGCGAGGTATTCTGCTTGGCAAGTCGAAAGTGTGACACATGTCTGCTTATGACTTCTCCATGCAATTACATCTCCAAATAGTTTAATGACATATCCTCCGGTAGTGGTTGAGTCTTGACAATCTCTAAAACTTGCATCGGTCGAAACCTCTAAATTTTCTGTTTTACCTTCGAATCTTAATCCCAGTTTGGTAGTTCCTCTTAAATATCTGAAAACTGTTTTTACATCAGCCCAGTCTTCTTCAGTTGGCTCTAATTGTTTTCGAGCCAAATAGTTTACCGCAAAAGTAATGTCAGGTCTTGTAGCATTTGACAAGTACATTAAGCTTCCAATTGCTTCTCTGTACGGTACCTTCTTAATTTCCTCTTTTGTAGTCTTTAACTCAGTTTTCGATTCATTTAATTTTTCTCTCTTGTTTCTGTTGCTAACTTGTTTAGTTACCATTGGTGTATTTTGTGGTTTACAATCTGCCTGATGAATTAGCATACTCTTATCCTCTAAGTTTCTCTCGATATTTATTCCAATAAAGTTTCTTGGTTCTCCAAGATCTTTCAGCTCGAACGCTTTGCCTAGATGGTTTATTATTTCGTTCAACGAAGTCCCATACTTCATTGGAGTTCAAGGAGTCGATTTCCTCTTTAATGGCAAATTACCAGCCCTCTTTCTCTTTGGTTTGCATAGCCTCTACATAGTTGATTGGATCTCTATTTAACGTAGCTATTAAGCAGTGTCTCATTTTAATTTCTGTATCTTCTTTGTTTATAGAAGGACATGAGCAGTTTACATATCTGGAGAAACTATTGTCTTCTATAAGTTTTGCACTGTAAATTTTCTCTAAATCATCTTGAGACTCTAATTTTTTTTGCTTTTGATTCTAGTTACACATCCTTGTGTGTTTATCTTTTTCATTTCTTTAATATTTTTGTCATCTAATTGTTTCTTTGGTCTTCCTCTCTTTTTGGACTCTAATTTTGTTTCCTCTTTTTCTGTTCCGATTTCTTTTCCTTCTTCTAGGTGTTTCCAGTCAACTTCCTTTGCATCGTCAATATTTTGCTCTTTGTTGTTTTTCACTAATTGGTCAGTTTTGTAGACATCTTTATATACTCTTTTCTCATTGAATCTGACGTGACGAGACTCGATAAATTTTCTGCTGCTCGGATGCCAGAGTAGATACGCTGTAGGTTTGTATCCAATTAATACGGCTTTTATTGCCTTTTCGCTGAATTTGGAATCCGGTTTAGGTAATTTGACATATCCGATGCAACCAAATCTTTTGATTTGTTCGAAGTGACTACTCGTATTTGGCGCAAATAACTCTAAAGGAATTTTGAAATCTATTGATTTATGTGGTGTTCTGTTGTACACGTGGACAGCAGCATCAACAGCGAACTCCCACATACTCTTTGATAATCCTGAATCTAACATATAAGCTCTAACTTTATTTTGAATGGTCTTGTTAAACCTTTCGGCTGTGCCATTGTGTTCAGGCGTGTAAGGTGGCGACGATTCAATTTATGCTTTCTCTTCCTCTAAGACCTCTAGAAATTTTCCTCCAATAAATTCTGTGCCCTGGTCAGATCTAATGAAACATAATTTTTCGTTTTTACCTAGCAAGTTTCTAGCTGAAATTAGAAATCTTCTAAGTGCATCTCCGTTTTCATCTTTTGATTTTAACGAATATGTTTTAGCAAATCTCGAATAGTCGTCTACAAAAACTACAATAAATGTTTTTGAACTTGGATATGAAACTGGTTTTATGGGACCCATTGTGCCTGTGTGAACCAGCTGTAAAGGTCGTTCTGTTCTTTTTCTGACCTCTTTAAACGGTAATTTCTCCATTTTGGAGATAATACATATTTCGCACTCTAAGATTGAATTATCTAATTTTACATTCTCTAAGCTCTTTTGTGATTTTTGAAGTTTCTTTAGGTAATTCAATGATGCATGTCCTAGTCTAACGTGCCACAACATTGCTTCATTGTATCTTTCAAAGCTTTCGGGCTTTTTCTCCAAAGTATTTGGGATGAGCATTTGCTCTATATTTTCGAAAGATTCTAAGTTGTCAATTTTAATCGTTTCTCTAGAAATTAAACTACTTTCTATGTCTGTAATAATTTTAAACTCTTCATTTGTTTTCAAATCTGCGAGCTTCTCTAAATTCTCCCTCCCAATTGCAGAACTGGTTGAACAAGATTTGTTATCGTCTCCCTCCGAATTTGAGGACTCTTTATTACTAATATTTGTTCGCGATTGTTCTGGAAGCTCTCGATAGGTGATCATTCTAGCTCTACAACTATATTTTTCGTATTCTAGATTTTGTTCGTTTTTTAAATCAAACTTTACAACCCAATTAGGTTTTTCATATTTCCCCTCTAATATTACTCTATTTGTTATTTTATCGTAAACTTTAAGTGTAGTGTCATCTAAATAAATATAAAATCCTGCATCTACTAATCGTCTTAAAGACAATAGATTTTCCGAGACATCCTTTTCCGCAATAACATTTGTTAATTTAATAATATTTTTATCTGAGTTGTTTGTTTGCAGCAAAATATCTCCCTTTCCATCTATAACAATGTCTGCAAATTCGTTTTTATTCGCCCTCTTAATAATACCATTTTACAACGTCTAAAATCGCTTAAAATTAAACTCTTATTTACAATATGATCGGTCGCTCCCGAATCTGATATAAAATTAATTGTCTCTTTAGAATTTAATAAATTTACAAAATTGACTTTACCTTCCTCTTTATTTTGATCTTTATTTTTGTTTGTGTAGATCTTCGAATTTTTATTCCACTGTGGTTTTAGGTCAAATTTTACTTTTTCATTGTCAGGTTTCTTGAACGTTTTCTCTTTATTGTCTCTATTAAAACTCTTTTGATCTTTTCTAAATTTATAATTGTTCGCTTCTGATTCTAATTTATTTTTATTTTTATTAAATGTGTTACTCTTAAAATTTTTACCTCTATTTTTATCAAACGGTTGTTTGCGTTGAGTCGGACAGTCATCCCCTTTGTGGTTCGTTATTTTTGACAATAATAACAGAACCACTGTCCGCAGTTTTGAAGGTGGCACTCTTTTGCCCAATGTCCTATGGAGTTGCACCGGTGGCATCTCGTCTCTTGTCCCTGATTTTGGAATGTTCTGGACATTTGAACTCTTATTTCTTCCTTCTTCTCACTCTTTTTCTCGGCCTCTAACTGTAAAAGAAACGATTTTATTTCCTCTAGGCTCATCTCTTTCGAGAAATTTTGTCTTTGTATAAAATCCGCATTTCTAAGTTCTGGTGCAATTGACGATACTGCCTGGTAAAACGAAGATCGCTTCTCCTGATCGGTAAGAGGGACAGCGTTTTCACAAGCTTCATATTCTCTAATGATTGAGTCAAAGCGTTCACAGAAATCATCTACTTTTTCTTCTTTTCTCATCTTAATTTGATATAATCGTGCTCTCACGGATGTGTGAGTCACGTTGATTTCACTCTTTTTATAACCTCTTAATTTCTTTAAAATTTCCTTTGGATCGGATTCATTTAAAATTCTCTTACGGTAATATTCATCTAAATGGTTAATTATTACATCTCTTACAATGCTTTTTCTTTTTGAACTACTAGATACTGAAATATTTTCAGGGCCTCTTATATTTGAATCAATTATATCTAACAGATCATTGTTTGTTAAATCGGATTTTAAATAATCTAACCAAAGATCAAAACTTGATTTCTGTGTCAACTTGTATTCTCTTTTAACATTTATTTTTGTAGTGTGAAATTCATTTTCAATATGTTTTTCTTTTATAGCATCTACACTTTCTTTTATTTTAATTTGATCCTCTAAAGCTGTAAAATTATTTGAATCAGAAACTAATTTTTGTCTTTTTATCATATATTCCTCTTCTGAGTTACTCTCTAGTTTAAGTTTTAAATCACTCTTAGTTATTGTTACCTCTAAATTTTTGAGGCGGAGACGTTCAGCTTCCAAATTGTTTTTGGATACCTGGACCATATTTGCAAGCATTTGATTGCATTCTTGCATGACCTTTTCCACAGTTTCCAGTGAGCTCTTCATGCGGATGACAGTCTCCTCCTGAAGTTTACTCATTTTCTTGTATTCGAACTGAATCACACTTAACGTCGATGTTTGGATTAGTTCGTTGCTGGTAATCTTGGGAAGATCTCTCTTATGTGAAGCCTCTTGTTTTTCTAAAATAAAAAATTTTAAGTTAATATCTGGATTTTATCTTTTTCTCTAAATTTTATTTTTGTGTCAGGTTTGACCATCTATTACTCTTATATATATAAAAAAACTCAAATAAATTGATTTATTTTCTTTAACCTCTAATTTTATTTACATGACACTCATAAGCATATTCTAACTCTTACTTTCTGTATTATCCTCTTTAGATTTCTTTTCTCCTTTTCTGTAGGAACCTCTATCATGTTCCAGTTTCTCTAATTCGTCCTCTAAATTTTCCTCTTCTTCTTCGATCCTTTTAATGGGATACATCGGGTTTCTTTTCATTTCCATTTTCTTCGGTGGAAAATTCGTCATCCGAGTCGTATTGAAGGAGAGGATTATTTTGAAACTCAAAGAACGGAGTGCTGTTCTTTTCTGCCATCTGTTGTGGGATTGAGAAAACACATTTCTTTTTTGATTATTTTATAATATAAAAGAAATTATTTATTTACCCTAAGAATTTAAAAATACCAGATATGCTCTAAGTTTAGTTAAATAGTCTTTTATTTATTGAGAGAAAAATGTTTCTTTCCCTTTGATCCACAATAGACGCACAGCAATCCACTGTAAATCAAGGCGAGAACTTCTATTCCTCCGCGCGTCTACACGAACACACACACCTTTCTCTCTCAACTTTGTAGTTTCAAGCACTGCTGTAAAACCTGTTGGAGGTTAGTTTGGCCATTCATGCATTCACGAGTCCCGCGGATTCATATTGGTTCCCTAGTCGACAGTAAAACTTCACTGCACAGCAGTTTTATTTGACAATCGACCCAACAACAAAAATTTTTCACTTTAAATTTAAAAGTAATTTTTATTTTTAATTGAATTTTCTGTTCATTCTAATTCTCTTTACTATTTATTCTTTTATTAAAATCGTTTCCAAGATACTCTACAGAAACTATACTCTATTCTCTTTATAATATACTCGATTCTCTTTACAAATATACTCTAGTTGACTGCCGAGAAATTTTGTATTATATGGCCGGTGTTCAATGGAATGCACACGAGGACGCATGTCGCGTGGGCCGGTCAACTAGATGTTTCGTTATTTTCTTTACTTCTAAATTTTCTCTAATTATTGGAAATTAGTATTTTAAGTATACTGACCTTCTAAACTTTGATTCAATCATTATTGAAACTTTTTAAATCACCAATGACACTTTTAATTATCCTTCGCAGTGGAAGCGTGCCCTGGGCCCATAACCTGTAGGAGGTTGTTGATTTTATAGTAATGAATCACTGAATAACTCTTTATAATAATCTTTATTAATACTCTTTATATATCACTGACTCTAAATATTAATCTTAATGATACACAACAGTACTCTTTATATATAGTATTAGTATTTAAGGAATTCACGACGTACAAATACTTTTTGGCGTTGGAGAAAAGTAAGTAAGAGACAAAGTAAAGTGAAGTAAGTCAGTATCGACAACAGTCGATACTATCAATATAAAAATGGCGTCCGCGCGAAATATCGACAAAGTCAAATCAATAACTCAACAAAAATGCATCGGAAAAGATTCAATTTTCTATAAATCTAAATTATTCGCGGGGGTTTCAAAAAAATTAACATTAAACTTAGGATTTACAGAAGGCTCTTCGCAAAGTAATGGTGATTTGTCTAAACATATTTTTTTTATGTTTTGTTCTTTATATTTCTATATTTTTTTATATAATAAATATAGTTTTTAAAACTATTTTTTAAAATAACACTGGTCGACAAAATTAAGGTTTTTTCTTGCTACAAGAATACACGTAAGTGATTCTTACTGGATTTTTGATGTAGAATACGAATGTGTAAGTGAAATTATCTCATGAAACCTTCAGCTTTAACTACCAAAAGCAAAAAATCATGTAGAAACAACTCAAAAGTGGGAACAACTTTTTACCAATTCACTTTATATTATTGCTAAAATAGTAGCTGTTTTACGCGCATGCGGTAAAAAATTGTTCCTCACAATTTTGAGTTATTTCTACATGGTTTTTTGCTTTTAGATGTTAAAGTTGAGGGTTTGAGCTCTCAAAAAATTTGGTAAGAATCACTTTCGTTTATTCTTGTAGCAAAATTTTGTCGAACAGTGTAATTTCTATAAAATGATACAATTATACAATGATAGATAAAAAATATTAACAATATTGCTAACAATTTTTTGTTTTCTATTTAATTTAAATACCTCGTCCCTCAGACCCAGCTTGTGCGCGCATACGTAAAACGAACTCTAGCCTATAAGGATTAAATAATTTGGTTAAACAAAAAAATTTCCAAAACTATTTTTTATTTCACTTACTTTTACAAATTAAATTTTAAAGTTAAATGTTTATCTGCTTAAAACAAATACAATATGTGCCTCTACGCGTGTTGTAAAGGATAATATCAGTCAGGTAGCAGTGAACGACAAACAGGCACTCACTGCTACCTGGCTGGTATTATCCCTTGCAACCACGCGTAGTGGAACATATTGTATCCACGTCCTCAATTTTTTCCTATTATTAATACGTTTATCTGTATACAGTTAAGAGGGGAAACCACATTAGAACGCTGTTTTAGCCGTTTTTCTCGAATTTGTTTTTAAGGTAATTTTTTTAATGAAATAAGACATTTTCACCATGTTGTTCATATATTTAACTGTAACTCAAATTTTTTTAAGCTTTTATATAAAAAATCTTCTAAAGTGTGAGCTATTGCATATAGAACTACTCTGCCGAAGTTCATAACTGCCGTGCAGTCCTGAGCCCACAAATTTTGTCCGAAAGCAAAAAATCAAGTTTATTCGCATTTAAAAAAATATTTTATTATTAAATGAACTAAATTTTAAGTGAGAATATTACTGGTTACTCGGGGTTTTTTTGGGTCGCTAAACACGAATCCGGCGTTAGTTTTTCAAAATTCAAAATGGCGGATCCAATACGGCCGACATCATTCTCAAAAATTGATCCGATTTGCCTGAAAATCTCTACTCGGGGGGTTTTCGGGTTTGCTGATTACAAATTCGAGGTCAGTTTTTAAAATTCAAAATGGCCGATCCAATATGGCGGACAATTTTTTAAAACTGATCGGATTCGCTTGAAAATGGTTACGGGGGGTTTTGGGGGTCGTTGAACACGAATCTGGCGTTAGTTTTTCAAAATTCAAAATGGCGGATCTAATATGGCAAACATTATTTTAAAAAATTGATCCAATTTGCCTGAAAATCTTTACTCGGGATGTTTTCGGGGTTACTGATTTCGAAACCGAGGTTCGTTTTTCAAAATTCAAAATGGCGACTTCAATGTGATAGAATCATGGAGCAAAATTGTATGGATTTGCTTGGAACTCAATGCTCATCAGTTTTTAGCCTTTCTGATTAAAAATGTCAATTTACATTATCAACATTGAAAATTAAGCTGATACCCAATAAATTGAGTATCAATTTTAATTAAAATTTAAATTATATTATTTCTAGCCAATCCGCCTATTTTTAGTCATTTTGAACCGCCATTTTGAATTTTGAAAAACTAAAATATCAATATTTTTTAAAATAAACAATAAGTATTAATTTGTTTTGGCATTGGAATAAATTGTGGAGTTTTCTTGCTTTTTTCAACGAAAAAAACGTTTAAGCCACCCTAAGGCGGAGTATTGTACCAGTATTTTTGAGGCCAGTACTGCAAAACAGTTTATGCTAAAGTAAAGCGCCTAGTTGGTTAACGTGTTGTACCGCCTCATACGAGTATCACACCCCACGGGCCGCCTACGGCCATATCGGGGAGACATTTACGCTCTCCAACGCCGATGGCCATCATGTGACCATCTACCGAGCCCGCAAAGTTGAGTAAGAACGTTTACGGCCCTTCGGTTTAGGGCGGGACCTTTCCAATCCCTGGTCACTCTGCAGGTAACCGCCCGAGTTGGCACCACAACTCACATGTCGAAGCGCCACTACTACGTCCGTTGCCGAAGCAACAGTCTGTTCGTGGACGCCCCTAGCCTAAGCGATGTAGGCTGTAACCACTGCCCGCACGAGTCCAACCCAATGACCTGAAGGAACAAGCCTTTTGGCAAGTCCCCGGGCTCGGACCGGTCCCCGTGCTACCATTTGTACTCCGGTAAGAGTACCGATTAAGAGTCTTACCACCCTTGCTTCGGCAAGTTAGGTTCGACGGTCAATATTAGACCTGCCGGGCCGCCACGGCACTGCCCATCATCATCGTAAGCCAATACTCTATAAGGTAGCCTGGGACGAACCGAGTACTACCCGCAAGCATGGCACCACTCCGAGTCTCTTTTAGTCGCCTTTTACGACATGCAGTCGATCGCAGGGGGCCTATTCTGCGCCCGGGACCCCCACGGGAGTATGCTAAAGTAAAGAGAAATTTTTATTTTATATTTATTCATTTATTCACTTTCTGATTAAGATTGATTAACAATAATAATAATAAATAAATACAATACGCATGACTATTCCAATAGAGCTATAATTGAATTAAAGTTTATGAATTCTGAAGAACAGCTACTTGTAATATATGTTAAAAATAGTAGTCATTTTTTATAATATAACAAATTTATTTTCTATTATAGGGGAGACCGAGGCGTAATGGATCACTTTTCACTTTTGTTTTTTAACTTCGTCATTCTTGCATTAATTAAAAGTTTATAACATGGAAAACTTACCCTAACATCTCAGTTTTCAATTTTAAAAAATACGTCCTTATATCACTCATACTTTATTTCTAGAACAATTTTTTTTTTTGGAGAAATGCAAGGTGAGCCATTTCGCCTCGGACTGGAGCGTAATGGATCAGTACCCAGGGCCTATTGAATCATCAATAAAATTATAATTTTGAACTTGAAATATTATTTAATATTGACAATTTTGGTTTCTATTGTATAATAAAAAGTATTAAAAATGAAACATATTTAATTTAAACATTAAACTTTTTCGTCGAATTTTCAAATTTTAAAAAATTATAGTGAAATGCAAAATCCATTTACTTAAAAAATCTATTCTCCAGTTATTTTTTTAATTCTTAAATATTTTAAAAAGAAAAAGAATTGTTGTTTTTTGTATTTTATTTTTTTATTTGTGCACGGATGGAGTTCCTAGCGGTTGACGGTGAAGAGAAATTCAATTCACGTTCTTCCTAATAAAATCAATCGGGTCAGAACGCCGAGAATACGGTGGCCGCATCATTGAAAATGTATCGGGTTTGACTCTTTGGCATAGAGAGAGAGAGAGAGAGAGAGAGAGAGAGAGAGAGAGAGAGAGAGAGAGAGAGAGAGAGAGAAAACAGTGCTTCCACGACAAATATTTAACTGACAAGTATAGCCCTCGGAGAACACATGGGGTCATTTTGACCCCACGATTTTTTGCGAAAAGTTTTTTATCTATTGTTTAATATTTTTTATAAGGATTTTAAAGTACACAGACTTATTTTACAGAGTTTAAACTATATTTTCAAAAAATCCGTAGGTTAAGCAGATGAACAGTTTAAAATTGGTTGAGCATTGAAAAATGACCTAAAAAAAGGTGTGTTCTCCGAAGGTTAAAACAATAATTAAAACTTTTTTGATTTCTCACTCTCTTCTGTTCTACACTGAAAAAATAAGTACATGAAAGATTACTTGACAGTACTTGACTTTTCTGTAAATATTTTATAGACAGTCCTAGAATTTTTCATTGACTTATGAGAAATAATCACGAGCAGTGCTAGTATATTTAAAATATTCAATTGATTACTTTAAATATTTCAGCACTGCTTGTGATTATTTCCCATAAGTCAATGAAAAATTCTAGGACTGTCTATAAAATATTTACAGAATGTTGTAGCATTCAAAAGTCAAGTACTGTCAAGTAATCTTTCATGTTCTTATTTTATAATTTTCTCACAAAACTTGATACAAAGTTTATAGACTTTGTAAAGTCCCATCTTTCAAAAATTATTATTAAGGAATTTTTTCAGATAATTAAATTTTTGTCAAAATATAATTAAAATAATTTAAAATAATTGAATTTCTCCAAAATCTTGATGAAAATATGGTAAGTGCAGAGAGAAACTGGGTAGCTCCATGCCTAAAAAATCAAAGTTGTACACTAGTTCTTCGATTTTGTTGAAACTTCGAAATTTTGAAGTGGAATACATGCCAGTAAAAAGCCTCAATTCGATTTTGAAAAATTTTGGATTTACGAGATTTTTAAATTTTTTATCGAAGTTTTGCAAATGGTATATCTCTAAGAAAAATGAATGAAATTTAATGAAATTTTCAGGGAATGCTTATTAATTACAGACAATTTAAGAAATGTTCAAAGTCAACTATAAGTCGTAAATTTTAACCGAATTCAATTTTTCTTTTTGGAGAATGTCAGGCTATAAATTTGTAAGAATACTTTGCATTTTTAAAATTTATATTTGTTTAAACCAATTATTGTTATTGTTGTTAATAAATAACTTTTTACATATTGTAACTAGAGAGGTGTATTTTTCTAATTTTGCAATTTACCGGATCTAACATAAATACCGATGCAAATTTAAAACATAATTATTATTGTTTAAGCAATATTTAAACAAATTATTATTGTTAATTACTAACTTTGTACAGAATAGTATACTTAAAAGATGCAGTTTTTTCTAATCATGCAAATTTACCAAACTTTTTTGATATGTCGATTTACATTAAAAATAAAATTATAATTTAAACAAAAATAAGAATAAGAATAAATTTAATTATTAATTAACTTTTAATTAGGGTTGGTTAAATTTTCCCTAATTATATTATTTGCCTTTCAAAAAATTTGAATTTTGGTAATTGCCAAAAAAAAGAATCATTATTATTAAAAAAAAATAAAAATAGCACTTTTCAAAAAATTGTTTATTTAAAAATTATTTTTTTAATAATTTGTTTAAAAAAAATTTTTTTTTCTAAAAAATTTTCTTAAATTGTCTGTAATTAATAAGCATTCCCTGAAAATTTCATTCATTTTTCTTAGAGATATACCATTTGCAAAATTTCAAAAAAAAATTTAAAAATCTCGTAAATCCAAAATTTTTCAAAATCGAATTGAGGCTTTTTACTGGCATGTATTCCACTTCAAAATTTCGAAGTTTCAACAAAATCGAAGAACTAGTGTACAACTTTGATTTTTTAGGCATGGAGCTACCCAACTGAGAATACGCACGTAATGCAAACCGCGCTTTCCTTTGAGAGCCTGCCCTCTCGCGGTCAGAAGTCCTAAGCTTAGGTGGTTGACTATATGGGCAATTCCACGTGAGATTTTAGTCGACCTCTTAAAATCGGCCAAAAATATTTTTTTTCTATTCTGTATCGAAAAAAAACAGATACGTATTTTTTTATTTTTGTTTAATTGTCAAAATTTTTGAGTTATGAATTTTCGAAATTTTGCATTTTTAATCATAGACCTATATTCAGTTGCTTATAAGTCCGAAAATATTGAGTTTAGAAAGAAGTTGTCAAAGATCGAAAGTTTTAGTTTTCTTTCGACTTTTAGGAAATGAAAACAAAAATTTTTTTTTTTCATTTTTTATTAAAAAAATAAAAAAAATTTATAAACAAATTAATTTTTTTTAACTTTGGGTATGATAAATTTTTAATTTTCTTTTTTTAAGACATACCTGTAAATGATAAGAAGGTTTTGCAAAAAGTTTCAGAGTGGGCCTGACAAGTTTAATGGGTTAAAAAAAATAATTAAGCTGTCCGTGCAGGTCGAACGCTTGCTGCGCAATGGGATTTTTTTACAATTTACTATTACAAATTGTCTAGAGCCTTCAAATTATATCGGATTTTAATTATTATTAGATTTAAAGGCTTTAGACAATTTTTAATAGTAAATTGTAAAAAATCCCATTGCGCAGCAAGCGTTCGACCTGCACGGACAGCTTAATTATTTTTTTTAACCCATTAAACTTGTCAGGCCCACTCTGAAACTTTTTGCAAAACCTTCTTATCATTTACAGGTATGTTTTAAAAAAAGAAAATTAAAAATTTATCATACTCAAAGTTAAAAAAAATTAATTTGTTTATAAATTTTTTTTATTTTTTTAATAAAAAATGAAAAAAAAAAATTTTTGTTTTCATTTCCTAAAAGTCGAAAGAAAACTAAAACTTTCGTTCTTTGACAACTTTATTCTAAACTCAATATTTTCGGACTTATAAGCAACTGAATATAGGTCTATGATTAAAAATGCAAAATTTCGAAAATTCATAACTCAAAAATTTTGACAATTAAACAAAAATAAAAAAATACGTATCTGTTTTTTTTCGATACAGAATAGAAAAAAAATATTTTTGGCCGATTTTAAGAGGTCGACTAAAATCTCACGTGGAATTGCCCATATATATTGCCTAAATAGGTGAGGTTGCACACATGTGTGAAATGTAATGGCTAAGCCGAATTATAATCGGAATCGTTCGTGATCACTCGTAAAATGCAAGGAACGTGAGGAATAGAACTGAACGAACTGAACTAATCTGTGAAGAGGCCGAAAAATGGTCAATCAATAAGTAAAACAATAATAATAAAAATTAAAATAATAAAATTTGTTTTAATTAATTGAACTAAAAACAAAAGTTAAATTAAAACAAATTAATTTGTTAAAAATAATTATTATTATGAACATTCCATATAGAAAAATTAATTACTGTTTGTTAAAATTGATTTTAAATGAAATTTAATTTAGTTTAGTTTATCTCGAATAAATTTTATATCGTAAAATTATACGTAGAAAACATATAATTTTGTATTTATTTTAAGAATAACAAAGTTCCTAGGGCTACGAAGCCCTTCCAGGATATATCATCAAAAATTATTTATTTATTATTAACTCTACATTAATAAACACCAAATAATTTCATACAATTAAAAATGCAGTTTTCAGAAAAACTCTGCTTTTAAATTAAACACACTACAAAATTTTTGAAATAAAAATTTTTAACTTTGAATTACTGAGTGATATTTTGATTTTTATTTGGAAAATTTTACTTTTTTTAATCTACAGCCTTTAAAAAATGTTTCATTTTTTTGGTTTTCTGAAAAAAAAAATTTTCGATGCTCTTCTTTGACTGTAATTTCAGAAACCCTTGCATTTTAATTAATAAAATATTAATTTTATCAATAAATAATAATTTGTACTAAGTTATTAGTATAATGTTTCAATTTATTTATTAATTATTTATTATTAAAAAGTTAGTTACCGATTTAAATTATAGTCAACAGTACTTACTACACGGGAAAAATTAATGAAGCAGATTTTACAAAACTTTTACGGAGTAGCGGATACTGCTTTTTACGAAACTGAGTTTTGTAAAATGTGAGAAATATTCCAGAACAAACTCTAAAAATATTCAGTATATACTACGAAATTTTTGAACTTTATCTTGAAATATTCCTTACATTTTACAAAACTCAGTTTCGTTAAAAGCTGTATCCTCCACTCAGTAAAAGTTTTGTAAAATCTGCTAAATCTATATTTTTCTCGTGTACAAATTTGTATTTAATTGATTCTTGTTTTTTTCTGATTTCCAGATATAGTATTTTTACTTTTTACGAATATTTTAAATTCTAAACTTATTCGAAACATTAATAATTTTTCTTCCAATAACATTTAATAAAAAATCCGGAACTCAAGTAAAAAATTATTCACTTTTTTAAAGTGGACTAGTGATTATTATTTTTTTACATGACTTTGGATTTACAAAAATTTTAAACATACAATTTTCTAAAACTCAAATTGCAATCACAAATCTTAAAAAATTCAATAATCTAATAATTTAAAATGAATTAATTTAACATGCCATAAAGTTGAATTATTTATTTATTGGAAATGGAAAAAGTCCAAAATAGGGTGGCCACAAGTTTCAGTTTATCAATTTTCCTGACAATTTACTGACATTAAAACTATTTTCCTTGACAAAATTCTTTTTATAGAAAAAAATTAACTAAAAATTGTTATATTTTGTTTTAATGTTTGGACAAAAGTTGAAAAATTCGTAATTTTTCAAAATTAGTCTCAATTGGCTTAATTCCTCTGGCAAAAAATTTTCACTTAGCATTTAACCCTGGTATTCCCTTCAATTTACTGACAAAATTTTTTTCCCTGACTTAACAAATAAAAAATTTTATTCCTGACTTTACTGACAATGTGGCCACCCTGCCAATGTTTTGAGTCTATTAAAATTTGTAAGAGTTAAATGCTTTCAATATTATGGAAGAAACAAGAATTTTGTTCTCAATTTTAGAAATTTAATACTTTTCTAGTACTCTTGATTAAATTCCCAAATGTTTCCCTGATTTATGCAATATTATTGATTTAACGCTTAGTATTAAAAAACTGATATAAATGTTGAGAATTAAAATTATTAATACAATATATATTTGCTAATTTCTCTTTTTTTTAATTTTAATTTAAATGCGCTCAAATCTCTAAAATATCACTATAGAAAAATTTTTTGTAAATTTACAATTTTTATACAGAAACTTGTAGTATAACGTCTTTCAAAGTATCGAATTTACAATCCCTTTTTAGTGTCAATTTTACAATTTTTTGTAAATTTACTACACTTTATAAAGCCGGTAATAATCAGTAATAATTTGAAGTATTTATTTAGTACTGTAATCAACAAAGTAAGTTGTTAACAATAATTTAATTTAAAGGAATGTTACACGAAAATATTCGAAACCTTCAAACCTGTTTGGTAGTGGATCCCCTCCTTCCTACTTATTGTTCAAGTAGTAAGGTGAGAATCTCTACTTTTCACTAGTGGAATTTTAGGAGATTAGAATGAGGTGTTAAATGAAGTTAAGATAATTATAAACAATTACAATTTATTTTTCGTTCTTCTAAAACCCTAATACATATTTATTTATCCTTTTTTTATTATCTCTTGTATGTTTAATTCATAACTATAATATATTCTTGTTAATGTGTGTATAATTCTAACACAATCTTTATTTTCCTCGAATGTATAATATTTGTATGTGTGTGAAGTATTATTTAAGTGTATGTGTACAATTGATTCACCTATTCGTTATTAGATATTATTCCATTAAACTTCTTATAATCCTTTTCTATAATATTGTAAATTCGCTACTTTTAAAGACGTTATTTTATAAATTTCTGTAAAAAAACTGTAAATGTACAGAAAATGTATGTTTCAGTATAATTTATATATTTCTCTTTAGAAAAATGTATACCTAAATATGAGCATATGAACAATGTAAATAAAAGTCTTTCGGCGATTAATACGCATCTGAAATGTTGTTTTATCAGAATTTGTAGTTTGGACATCAAAAATTTTAAATAGACAAAAGTGCCGGATTTAAACTGGGAATTTATTGTTATCTATCACATTGAACTATTACAAATTTTGGTGTAAATAAAAAATTTTATCAGCATCAAAACCACAAAAAAACATTGCATATACATTGTGTAAATTGTCAAAACATTGACATAACCTCTTTTTTAGTTCTAATCGGTATTCCTCGCGTTCCTTGCATTTTACGAGTGATCACGAACGATTCCAATTATAATTCGGCTTAGTCATTACATTTCACACATGTGTGCAACCTCACCTATTTAGGCAATATATATAGTCAACCACCTAAGCTTAGGACTTCTGACCGCGAGAGGGCAGGCTCTCAAAGGAAAGCGCGGTTTGCATTACGTGCGTACTCTCAGTTTCTGTCTGGTAAGTGTATTAATTACTGAGGGGGTCCCATTTGTCGATGTTACCATGGTAATAACAAAATATTGTATTACTTATTTTTAGAAATAATAAAATTTCAGAAGGTTTGATATTAAAATTTTTAAAAATTGTATTTTCTGTGAAAAAATAAATAAGAAATATTTAAATACACGAAGAAAACTGGAGTGTTAAATTTTGAATGCTAAAAATTAATTTAGTAAATCTAATCTTCTTTATAATATTATTTACACTTTATTACATTTTTTCTTTCGTAAAAGTTACACATATTTTATTATTTGTATTACACTCCAGAAAATTTAAACTGAACAGTTTGTTAGTTGATAGAACTATTCGTAAATGCAACTAAAAAATGAACATCGATAAATGAAGTTTGACTTTTAAAAATATGGGTTAATGTTTATTTATTATTTATTTCTGTGGATGTTATAGAATAATAAACTCTATTGAAAATAAAAATTTAAATTAATTTAAATCATCAGGATTTTAATCATTTTTCTTTTCAAGAAATTTTTTTTTAAAAAGAATTATCTATGAATCAAAACATCTTTTTTCTCAATAAATTGTCATAGTATCCAATCTTGTCGACAGGGCAATAAAGCTTTCGAATTAAAAATTTCATAAGAAAAATATTGAATTTGTCAAAAACATACTAATTAACAATAATTATCCTATCGAATTTATTAATAGGCACATTAAGAAACGTATTTGTTCTTTTAAGTCAAATTCACAATGTAACAAAACTAATTCAGTTTACAAAATGTTATCGAAAGTTTTAATGCCTTATGTTCCCAATCTATACAAAAAAAACTTCATCTTTTCTAAATAAGTACAATATTCTAACTATCCCAACCAATAATAAGAACATGAATCACAATTTGGTAATTAAAGCAAAAGATAAAAGTAAAAAATCTGAAATCACAAACTCGGTATATAAAATAGGATATAAAAACTGTTCTTCATAATTTTAGTCAGACGTAAATGTTTCTTTACTTGATGGTTTTTGTTACAGTAGTCAAAGTCATTTTTAGTGAGTCATAATTTGCAGTATAATTATAGGTACAGTAGTAAATAACAACTTAAGTCAGACAAACAATTGATAGATCAATACAAAAACATAATTAAGATGATAAAGATTATTCACAGTAGTGTAAGAAAATTTAACTCATACTAAAAATTTGTAAATTATGTTCTCAGTAGTGAAAGACAATTTTTTTTGGTTAGACAGAAACTAAAATAAATATTTAGCATTCAAATTCGAAAAACAATATGTCTGACTAAAAATAGTATTTACTACTGTAAGTAAAATTTAGGTAAAAACTTAATAATAATTAATAATATTATTAGTAAGAATTTGATGTAATCGATCATTTATTCATTTTCATGTAATCATTCTTTACTTGTATCTGTCTACTTCTTAATATTTTGTTTGCTCAGTGTCACATTTCGCTTATAACGTGTAGGACGTTATCTTAATAATGTGAACGTGTTCAAAAAATTTTAAATATCTTTTTTCTGGTAATTTATATTATTATAGATTTAAATTAATTAATACGAAAATTTTGTAATAATTTTAATTGATTTAATAAATTGTAGTTTCTGATCAGGACGGCAGCGCTGTCGAAACGTAAAAAAAGAGTTTTTTAATTTTTAACTTCCTTGACTCAGATGGATCGATTACATCAAATTCTAACTATTTAATACGAACGAGTGATATAATAAACCATTATTCTTAATAATATTATTATTACATTATATTTTTTGTTGAAGCTGGATACATGTTGGTCGCCATATTAGTTCCGTCATTTTGAATTTTTCACATCTGATATTAAAATCAGAATTAGAGGTCTCAAAAAGTTATAAATTCCCTCTGATATCAAAAGTGAATTAGATTTAGCTTCATATTATTATAAAAATAATATTATTTGTAATAAAGAATTTTAATTATTCCTATAATTTTAAATTATAGGAATAATTTGGAAGTAAAAGTAGAATGAGAAAAGCGATAAATTTCCAATAATTTAAATAATTAATATTTCAATTTCTTGAACGGAAGAAGCAAAAGTTTTTTTTTCAACGAATGAACCTGAAAAGTTGGAAAGTTCGTTTTTTCGCTCTCGCACAAAAGAGAGCGGACTGAAAAATGTATTTTAATATTTATAATTTATATTCGCGGTATATTAAGTCACGTTTCATGGATCAGAAGCGGAAATCCCAAAGGATCCATAATCGATCCGGTTGATCGTACACGCGCATAGTTTATAGCCGTCACCACTGAGCCAGCAAGTAAGAGAGTTCGAGCAAAGCCATTAATTCGTACGTGTAGATGTCAGCCAGAAACGGATAAGTGCACCCAACGGAAGATATATATCTCCATTTAGGCAGCAATGGTACCTACTCGTTAAAACTAGTTCTAAGGGGGTTAATAAATTAGTGTTCTTTTGCGTTTCGTCTGAGAAGAGTGCACTCGACCCATCCTGACCACGAATTTTCTAATGGGAATTCTAAAAAGAAGACTAATGACCTAAAATATTTTTCAAGAATACATACATAATTTCCATTATTTTTATTGAAATATGAATCTTTTTTACTTTTTAGAAATAGCACTCAATGGGAGATTCAAATAAAAAATTAGTTTATATCATTCAGTCTTTTTCATCATTTTCCTTTATTCTTTATTTATTAGGCTTTATTTTGATCTAAGCAACATAAAATTTTGTCCATATGTTCAAGAGATATTAACTTTTGACAAAATTAACAAATTGTACACTGTGCGTCGCCCACGAGAGTAAAATTAAATCAAAGTGGATAAAAATTTGTTAGACTTTCTTTTGTTGCTTAGAGAAAGAACAAGTTACAAATAAAAACATAGATGAAAATAAATAAAGTGTGTTGATAAAAGTTTTGATAATTCGCTCGTAGTGACATGTATATATTTATATTATCTGACTAGTTACTATGTAACTTTTTAACTTATTTTAACTTTTACTAGCTTGAAGAAGATGACAAACCCACGTCATCGAAACGTTGCTGTTTTTAAATAAACAAAAAGTAGTATGACATAAAATTTATTTTATTTATGTTATTTTTACCTTCCATGGATCAAATTCTTGTAATTCATTAAAAACTTTCGGAAGGAAATCTACACTATTGAAAATAAATAAAGTGGCCTTTGAAAAGTGGAATGAGCCGATAATATTTAAGACACATTGAAAAGGATTACAGGAGCATAACGAACGTCAGAAACGACGTACCTATAACATGGTTCCTTGTCATTCCGATTGGAATCTAAACAGGAAAGGAAATCTAGGATAGATGTACCCCATCGTCTATAGCAGGTGCGGACGAAAGAGAATCGTGTTTTTAAAACTAGTCAAAAGAGAATAAGAGAAAGTAGGCGAGAGAAAAAGAGACGGAGAGAACTAGAGAGAATGATGAATGAAGTAAACGAAGACTTTCCAGGTTGGAATGAGAGGGTTGATGCCATCTTAATAGATAACCTAGCTTAACCTCAGTACGAAGACTCGTCTCTGCTTTCCTCAGTTCTATTCATCTGCACGATGAATTTAATTTAATGAAACGAAATACTTCGAAACGTGAATTTGCAGGCATCTTATGCTGAATCCTTCTCGCATAGGTCGTTGTCTTCGTCGTCTCTCGACGTATAAACAGCGTCAGGAAACAACATTGCACTGATTGTGAGTTGATAAATACTGGCATTTCATTTCCTCTCAAATTCTTCTCTTTTTCTGAATGAGGTCCATGGAGTAATGAGAGAGTGCGAGATACATATAATCATAATGTGTGCATTCCCTTCTTGATCCTCTTTTTTAGGGTTCCGTACACCTACGGTATACCGACGGAACCCTATTGGTGAGACTCTTGTGTCCGTAGCCAAATCGTGCCCCCCCTAGCGGCTAAACTATTTGACCTAAATAGCTCAAATTTAGTATAGATACGTATTTTCACACGTAGATTATAGGAAAAATATAGAGAATGTGTTTGGAGGTGATGGCCATAGCGTTGTCAAGGAAATAACAAGATTTTTGGCCAAAACTGCACAAAAAGTAACCATTTCCCCCTTAACTTCAAAACTATTCAACATAGAAGGCTAAAATTTAGCATAGGGGAGAGTGGGGCAAAATGGGGTAGGCGGGTCAAATGGGGTACCTCTGTTTCTCCATGATGGGTACATTTAATTTTTTTATCCTCGATATATATAATTCATTTTGATAAGAAAATGTTATTAACTATGAGGGCAATATGAAATTTTTTTTTGAAAGTTATACAACTTTAAAGTTTTGAGCGAAAAAAATATCGACTTTTTTCAAAATTAAAGTGCTTATAAAACTTTTTGGGATAATTTATATAATTTGAAAATTGTGGGATCTTTTTCGACACTTATTCAAGAGTAATTTCCAATAGGATAGATTGTTAAATTGTTTACAACAATTTGTAAACATTACATTTTGTTGTACTATGCAGTGCGGGGCAAAATGGGGTACCTATGTGTTGGGCCATAAAAAGTTGTATTTAATATTCATTGAACTACTTAAAAACGTTATATTATGCATATTTAACAACTTTCCGCAGAAAAGTCAAATTTTTGTTTCGGGGTATTATGCTATCGATGTTTCACTATCGATATATTGATATTTTTCATTATCAATGTTTTTCTGTTAATTTCTAGTAAATATTGCTTGTTTTTTTCATAATAATAAAGAATCTTACTTTTTGTTTGTATTTATAATCTCTTACACCAAGAATTTAACAAATTTTGAAAAAATATTCCATGTTTTGTATAGTAATTTGATACCACCCCATTTTGCCCCACCCATGGGGCAAAATGGAGTTTTTGCACCTTCTCAGAAAATAAGATATAAGTTCTTTCAAAAATTTTTTTCTCCGCTATTATCATAATTTCCTCAAACCTAAGAGTACAAAGAAGAATTCTGATGATTAGTTGAATCGATTTATTCGTTTGGTTCTCTGTAAACAGCCAATTACAAAAAGGTACCCCATTTTGCCCCACTCTCCCCTACTGGTGTATTTTAACGCAAATATTACAGTAAAAATATAGAGAACTTGCTATGTAACAATGGTCATAACGTTGTCAAGGAAAAACTAAAAAATTTAAAAAAAACATTTATTTTTTTAGTTAAAACAAATGGCATTAAATATTATTTTTTTATTTATAAAAAGCTCTCTCTCTCTCTTTTAATTTCAATACTCTTCAATTTATTACTTTATTTCTTTCAACTTTATTGTCTTTAATATTTTAATCACTTTTTCACTCGTATTTTCTTTTATAATATTTATTATTATTTTTATTTTCCAAATATTTTTAATTCACGTAACTTAAGTAAAATTCTTAAAATCATTTGTTTCACGCAATGAAAATTCAACCCTCACTTTGGGGAAAAATATTTAAACCTCCGCCTTTTTGCGGGAATAAAACAAATATAATCATCATCCGCTCTGCGGAAAAAACAAATTGACACTCTACCGATTATCGGGAGGAACACTTAATCATAAGCAGCTTTACTGCGGGAGGAACAAATTCGAACTCCTCGATTAATTAACGTGGACAATAGTTTACACCTTGGAAAATCGACCCAAATCGGTAAAGTGGGAGAATTCGTTACACTCGGCCAACCAAGTCTTGCTGTTGTCAAGCAAGCTTTTTGCAAGCCTGCAAATTCCTTAAAATGGCGTGATATTGTTCAATGCTCTATATCCTCTAATGCCAATGTGTAAATAGATTTTTTTTCTTGGTATTTTTACCAATACAATTAAGATACTTTTTTGTGTAAAGTAACTGCAAAATAAACAAATTCCTAGTTTTAAGGAGGTTCCATCCATTATCGAATAAACAAACAGTTTTTGATAAAACTTAACATACTACTAGTTAAAGCTTCTAAAGTTATGTAGTT
This sequence comes from Leptopilina myrica (nomen nudum), assembly GCA_032872475.1. Lineage (NCBI taxonomy): Eukaryota > Metazoa > Arthropoda > Insecta > Hymenoptera > Figitidae > Leptopilina > Leptopilina myrica (nomen nudum). The sequence continues at coordinate 20,934,584 of CM065459.1, forward strand.
AAATTTTTGAGACTCGTAGGTTCCGGAGAAAAAAGTTCTGATCAATTAATTTTTTCACTGTTTAACATTGATTCTTATGGGAATTCATTACTTTGCCACATATATTTTCGTACTATAAAATATTAAACAAAGAGATGTTGATCAAAGTTTGTATAGTTAAAGTCAGATATATAATGAACCGATATTGTATTTGAAAAAGGTCAATAGGTTCCTGTGAGAGTTAAAAATAATTAATTTATAAATTTTTTTTTCACTTTTTGTGATACAGAAAGGACAACTTGCAGTGTCTGGCAACACGGCATTTCGCGTCACCACATTTTCCACCGTGCGCATGTCAAAATTTTGAGGTTATGGGCGCTTTATTTGAAATTTTACCATTAAAGAAAAACTTATTATTCTTTTCTCCTGTAAAACTGTCAATTTTCCCCATTTTTCATATACATTACGCGAAAATACAAAACAACAGCTGATGACAACGTACACACCGTGAGTTGCAGTGTTGCCAGACGTTTCAAAGTACCGAGCAAGTCAAATCAGACAAAAATGGTTATTGCTTTGACTAGTTCAGTGAATGGAGGGAACCTCTTTAAAATAAAAGTGTTGTCCATATTCTTTCGACCAAATTTTTGAATTATGATTTTAAACATAACATTGAATATTATTAGGAATGAAAACCATTAAAGAATAATGACACTGGTTTACAGTGAAATTGCCAATCGAACAAGACATTTTTTTCAATTAGTAGGTGTTTTCTGAGTAAGAAAATCATAGTTTTAATTTTTTTCCCTCGTGTAGTTTTTTTAGCTTCAAATTTTGTATTTTTTAGGAGCGACGGCATTTAAATTTACCTGTAGGAAAATCAACTCGTCCAAAAATGATAAATAGGAAATCGTTGGAAAGGTAAGTAAATTATCTTTCAATACATATATTACAGAATAGAATTGAATGAAAATTGAGAGAGTTTCAGTCAATTTAAGATCAAATTTCGTGGAAATTTTGATGATTTTTAGACACTTGACTAACTTTTGATAATTTTTTCCACAACAAACAGTAGAAAATATTTAGGTTTTAAAAATTTTATTGATAGCTTATTCCATTGATAAACTTTTGAGCCCTTGTGGACCTTGATTCAATTAAAAATGAAAATTCTAAACCACATTTAGTGAACGAAACTACGTTGCCATTTTTAGTATACTTTTCAATATTGCAGCAAACATGTAAATAGTAAAATTAAGTTAAGTGCTAAAGTTACTAAAATCACAAATCAAGAAATTCTAGAGTTGATCAATTCGAATACAATGTCAAATATCAAAATTTCAAAATGGTGGATCGAAAATGGCGGACAAGTTTTTTTAAAAATCGATCAAATTTATGACAATTTCGTTACTCGGGGTTTTTCGGTGTCGCTGATGACGAGTCTGATGTCAGATTTTAAAAATTAAAAATGATGGCTTCAATAGAGAGGACGAGTTTTAGCTCTCTGATTAGTTCTCTGATTACAAATTCGATGTCATATTTTGAAAATTCAAAGAGGTGGATTCAGTCTGTGCGAACATATTTTCAAAGTTTAAAGATAAACTCATGAAAATTAATACTTTAGGGTTTCTGTAATATATGGATTGAAAAATAATTTAATTACCTTTCCAATGACTTCCTATTCATCATTTTTAGACGAGTTGTTTTTCCTACAGGTAAATTTAAGTGCTGTCGCTCCTAAAAAATACAAAATTTGAAGCTACAAAAAAACTACACGAGGGAAAAAAATTTAAACTATGATTTTCTTACTCAGAAAACACCTACTAATCGAAAAAAAATGTTTTGTTCGATTGTCAAAAAAAAGTTTTTAACCCCTTGGCTGTCGACGAGATTTCCACTGTTTTGGCCAAAAGTGTGTTGTAAATTTTTTTATTTTTATTTTTATGAAACTTGGTATCCTAAGGTTTTAAGGATCGCTGATTACAAATCCAAGGTCGGTTTTTTAAAATTCAAAATGGCGGATCTAATATGGCGGACAATTTTTTTAAACTGATCGGATTCGCTTGAAAATGGTTACTCGAGGGTTTTCGGGGTCGCTGAACACGAATCTGGCGTTAGTTTTTCAAAATTCAAAATGTCGGATGAAATATGGCGGACAATTTATCAAAACTAATCGGATTCGCTTGAAAATAGTTACTCGGGGGTTTTTGGGGTCGCTGATTACAAATTCGCGGTTCGTTTTTCAAAATTCATAATGACGGTTCAAAAATTTCTGAAAAATAGGCGGATTGGCTAGGAATAATGTAATTTAAATTTTAATTAAAATTGATACTCAATTTATTGGGTATCAGCTTAATTTTCAATTCCAAGCAAATGCATACAATTTTGCTCCATGATTCTATCACATTGAAGTCGCCATTTTTTATTTTGAAAAACGGACCTCGGATTTGTAATCAGTAACCCCGAAAACACCCCGAATAAAGATTTTCAGGTAAATTGGATCAATTTTTCAAAATAATGTTTGCCATATTAGATCCGCCATTTTGAATTTTGAAAAACTAACGCCAGATTCGTGTTCAACGACCCCCAAAACCCCCGTGTAACCATTTTCAAGCGAATCCGATCAGTTTTAAAAAATTGTCCGCCATATTGGATCCGACATTTTGAATTTTGAAAAACCGGCCTCGAATTCGTAATCAGCAAACCCGAAAACCCACCGAGTAGAGATTTTCAGGCAAATCGGATCAATTTTTGAGAATGATGTCGGCCATATTGGATCCGCCATTTGGAATTTGGAAAAACTAACGCCGGATTCGTGTTCAGCGACCCCAAAAACACCCGAGTAACCAGTTTCAGCGATTTTTAAGAAGTTTTAAACCACCTTTTTTAAATTGCGCATATATGCGTCAAGAGCACTTTTGGCCAGTTTTAAATCCGCGCATATATGCGTCCGCGACAGTCAAGGGGTTAATTTGTAAACCTGTGTTATCGTTATTTTTAAGTTTGGATAATATAATTATGAAAAAATAGTTTTATGACAAATTAATTGATGAGTTAATTATGTAAATTCCTCTTATGTCCTGACAATGTGTGTATTGAGTACTTAATTCTATTTACAAAATTCCCAAACTTTTAATGAAATCATACAATTTAACAAATTTTTAATTAAAGAAAAGAATTAAAAATAGTTACGAAGTCATACGTATCAAGAAGAGTAAAATTTTAAGAAAATAAATGAGAAATTGTTTTCTCCCTTTAATTTTGTAACTAAACATAAAAAATGGGACAAGTGCGAGTTGTACACGCAGTGCAATGACGGGTTTCATACGCAAATATTAAAACAATACTTGCAACATGTATCGATAGTTGGTAGAATTAAAAAAAACAGGAACTAATTTTAAAAGTTAGTTCTTCTACTTATTATTGTTTACAATATTAGATATACAATACTTTAATTTTTTTAATTATCTTTTTTATTAAATGATGTTAATATATTTTTTACATTGTTTTTTTTAATTCTACCAATTATCGATAAATGTTGCAAGTATTGTTTTAATATTTGTGTACGGAACCCGCCATTGCAGTGCAAGTACAAATTGCACTTGTCCAATTTCTTTCTCTTTACCCACTATTTTCACAGTATTTCTATTCACTTTGTGACCATAAATAGAAAAAAAAGGAATAGAAACTTGTTAGTTTTAATTTTTTGTGAAGAAAAAGGTAAGTAATTTGTGTCTACTTCAGAAAATAAGTGAAAAATTATACAGTATTCTGTAGAAAAATGAGTCATCAATTGAGAATTTAATAATTCTCCTTTCCTCTATGAGTTTTACATTTGAAGATAATTTAAAATACAAGAGAAAAATTGTTTCTACTTCACAAAATTTTTATTTAAATTGATGATTTATGCTGTGAAAGTTGAAAAAAATATTTCAAATTTTAGAAAAAAATTCATATGTGTGGCTTAGAGTTTTTAGGAGTAAATAGAAACAGCCTTCTAGTTTTAATTAAAGTTTGCAAAATAAAAAAACATACGCGAGTCAAAAAAGTGAAAAGGTGTCTTCTTTAATTCTCAATTATTTATGCAATATAGGAAATATTTTTGTATATACTTCTGCTAATTGACAAATGGAAAATGGCAAAACACTTAGAACCAGTTGGGGGTGATATACTGTTAAAGATTTAAGGCCACATTTATTTAAAAAAATTTGATTTAACTAAAATAACTACTGTATCGGTTTTCCCCTAAATTTTAGTAAAATTAAAAATTATTTCTTCTTTTTACAAATGAGTTGGGGAATGTTCTTAAGTATTCTAAGTATATGCTTTATGTTGATGATTTACAAATTTTTAGACATTCTAGTATTGAGGATTTAAATGACAGCATAGCATTGTTAATAAGGATGTTGATGCCAATCACTTTAAGATAAACACAAGTAAGACATATGCAATGATAATTGGTTCATCCGGACATGTAAAGAGATTGAATTTAAGTATGGTTCCATCAATTTCTATTGAGAATAATATAATACCTTACGTTCAATCAGTCAAAAAAGGTGTAATTTTTACTCCCATCCTTTCTTGGGAGAAACAAGTTGGACAGATTTGTAGAAGTGGCTATGCAACCTTTCATCAACTTAAGACAAATAAAAGAGCACTTTCTGTGAAGTTGAGAACTCAACTCGTCTCTTCGTTAGTTCTTCCTCATTTTGACTACTGCTGTGCTGTCTATAGTAATATTACTGATGAACTCATTTATAAACTTCAGAAACTCCTTAACTCATGTATTTGATTTGTCTTCGATTTGAGAATGGATGAACATGTATCTGCTTATCGGGAAAGACTGGGATGGCTTACAGTAAAAAATAGGCGGTTGTTAAATATTGGTTGTTTAACATATTCTATTTTTAACTTTAAAGGGCCTGAATATTTGTGTACTAAATTCACTTTCAGACAAGAGATTACCTCCAGGGAGGTTAGGTGCCCGAATGTTCTAAGAGTTCCACGGTGTAGAACAAGTCAATACCAAAACTCTTTTATCGTTGCTGCTGCATTATTTTGGATCTCTCTTCCTAGCTATATAACAAGTTCACAGAGTCTTTTCGTTTTTTGGAAAAAACTTATTACATATTTATTGCTCTTGGATAACTAATTATGTTCTTTTTATTTATTTTACTACTTATTTATTTTTAACTTTTGATAAAAATGTTATCATGCATGAGTATGTGTGTATTTAAATTTATTAATGTGGCCTACTATGTGTCAATACCATTTTGTTTAAATAACATAGGGTGACAGTATAAATTTTAATTGAATTTTATATTGTACTATAGGATTTTGTTTTATTAATACTGTTCTGCTTATTGCTGTTTTATTATTGTTTTTCTCTCATCACTATTGTTAAATGATGCTTAAAAAATTGTTCTCATGGTGTGCTTGAACAAATAAAGAAATTATTATTATTACTATACTCTATAAACTTGTTCTACGGAAATAAAATAATAACTAATAGTACACAAGAAAACCAGAAGTAATCCTATTTTTAAAAAAACTTATGTTATTGGTGAGACTTAGCAAATCTGCCACAGAGAGAAAAGTTGTAGTTAATTCTACTTAACATGTTTAGTAAGTCAGTATGTAGTATGGGAACGTTAACATAATTTAGTTTCGTTTTGTCGATTTTACTAAACAGAGTAAAATCTTGGTTTTACACTAAACAGTGTTAAAGTAACGACAAAGCGCAAACTCTTGACTGCCCGCGATTTATTTCCCGTGGGGGCCCGGGCGTAAAATCGGCTGCCTGCGACAAGCTGCATGTCGTAAGAGACGACTAAATGAGGCTCGGAGTGGTGACACTGCTTGCGGTTAGTTCTCGATTCGCCCAGGCTTTCTCGCAGAGTAGTGGCTTTACGATGGTGATGGGCAGTGCCGTCTTGGCCCGGCAGGTCTAATATAGACCGACAACCTAAGTTGCCGAAGCAAGGGTTGTAAAACTCTTAATCGGTACTCATACCAGAGTACTAAACGGTACCATGGGGACCGGATGCCCGCGGGGACTTGCCGAAAGGCTTGTCACCTACCGGTCATTGGGTTGGACTCGTGGTGGCAGTGGTTACAGCCTACATCGCTAAGGCTAGGGGCGTTATGAACAGACCGAAGCTTCGGCAACGGTCTTAGTAACTAACGCCTCGACGTGTGAGTTGTGGTGCCTACTCGGGTGGTTACCTGCAGAGTGACCATTGGAATTGGATCGGACGGGTCCCGCCCCCACTGAGGGGCCGCAAACATTCTTACTCAACTTTGCGGTATCGCAGATAGCCATTCGTGGTCATCGACGTTGGAGAGTGTAATCTCTCCCTGTTACGCCCGTAGGCGAGCCGTGTAGTTATACACGTAAGCGGAGGTGCTGCACGTATACTCTACCCAGGCGATGTCCGCGATTTATAGAGAATAACAAAATTACAAACAAATTTTTGTAATGTTTTTAAAAATAATTATATAATACTTATTCAATGCAAATATTAATAAATATAATAATAAAATCAGTAGTACTCAAATATCTTTTATTATTGACAATCATTTGTTTGCCAATAGTAGTGCAGTTTTCTATATTTAATTTGAAAAATAATTTCTGTAGCGATTACAGAAAAAATCAACATAACTTCCTAAAAATATGCAAATGAACTGCTCGAAATTTTTGTGATAATTATGTTTTTATTTTCTGTTAAAATGTAAAAATTTCATGTTGACTGTCTACTACTTTTGAAATTAATGCAAAATTAAATGTAGAAAACAATATTTCAATATTTTTTACTGCACAGTTTAGTCCATTTGACTTTCTGTGCCTTTGAATGAACTTTTTTCTGAGTAGTTACAATGACAAAACGCCTGTTAATGTAAATTCTACTACCAGTTTAGTCATTTAAAAATCGACAATTCTGTTTAGTACACTTAACTGTGCAAGTAGTTAATCTGACTACGCCCTTCTCTGCGTTTAAACTTTGATTCAATTTACTGTAATCAACGCTAGAATACGTGTATCTGACCATTACATTTTTATAAATAAAAATATTTTACGAAATAATTTTTGAATTTAGGTTATTGAAATTACTATCAATTTTATGTCAAGACATAGAAGATTAAATTTTAAAAAAGAAATTGCTTTTAAGTTACATATGGTCCTATATATATGTCGTAGCCGAATAGAAGAATCCGCCGTTTAGCTAAACGCCTAGACAGTTAGCTAAACGACGCCCAATAGAAAAATCTGTTTTGTAATTGCTTACATTCTTCTATTGTCCTGAGTAAATCCGCCAGTTAGCCAAATGACTAGGCAGTTGTCTATTCGCCTATGTCGTTTGAGGCCAATAGACGAAATCAACCTTTATAAATACCAACAAATAAAATTAATAACAATAAAGTAGAAATTATCGATCACTCCGAGTCAGGTTCATGTTAATAGTAATGTTAATAATGTTAATGTTAATAATAATGTTAATGTCAAATTAATGTTCTTACATATTTTATTTAATGTATCGTACTAAAATACGTTTCTAAACAAATTAAATAAAAAAACAACACAGAAAAAAATTAATTGATTCAAGTAACCGAACACACAGGCCTACAAATTTCAGACCCAGAAACGGGATAAGTCATTTCTGATGTAATTTATCACCCTGAATCCAAAGCTGACAGTGAAATTGCTCTATCACGTTAGGATTCTGAGGTATTCTAATCTAAAAAAGTGAAAAGCCATTTTTGGCAACATTCGACTCTCAATAAAATCTACAAATTTTTTTTATCATTGGAACAAATTTTAAAAGAAAGTACAATTAATCACCTTTCAAAATATTGTACACCCAATCCGATCCTACTTTTTTCACTATGGTACAACAATTTAAAGTTTCGGTTACACGACCTAAAAACTGAAAAAAGGAAAAATAAAATAATTGGAAAGTACTTTAACTTAAGCATCTGATTCTTAATATTTTGGGATCGTTGATTAGAAAACCGATGTTAGATTTTGAAATTCAAAATGGCGGATCTAATATGGCGGATGTCAAAATAAAAAATTGATCGAATTCGCTTGAATCTTTTTACACAGGGGTTTTTGAGGTCGCTAATTACGAATCTGATGTCACATTTTCGAAATTTAAAATGGCGGATCAAATATGGTATTAAGTTTTAGTAAAGAAAAATTAAATTTTTTATTTTTCCTTATGAACATTTACACATTTTTTTCAAAGGATCTTCGTATAGTTGGTTTTGTTTTTGAAATATAATACAGAATCACCCCTTTCTTTATTTCTGGACCTGTAAATACATCTTTTCTAAATTTAGATATCGATAGGTGTGGAAATTATTATTTCAAGCAATCGAAAGTGATTCTGTTTTACATTCTAATAAACGCAAACCACTACGAAGATCCTTTGAAGAAAAACGTGTAAAGTTCCATAAAGAAAAATAAAACTTGATTTTCTTCTCCAAAAGAGTGTATAAATCATGCCCTAAATGTTTCAATGTCATGTTTCTGGATTTTACTAAAATCTTTCGATTAAATAGACTACAAAATTTGGTAATAAATGACCGGACAAAAAAACAGCCTAAAAATTAAAAGTTCCCTATTTTTAAAATTCGACATCGGATTCGTAATTAGCTAACAAAAAACCCCCGAAAGAAATAAATTATAAGCAATTTAGATATATTTTTATAGAGTACCCACCATATTAGATTCGATATGTCGTCATATTACATCCGCCAATTTGAATTTTAAAAATCTGACATCAGATTCGTAATTAGCGACCTCAAAAACCCCCGAGTAAAAAGTTTCAAGCGAATTCGATCAATTTTTGCTTCCTCATAAAGGAAGCCTTATAGTGATGTCGATTTCCGAATTTTTTAAAATCGATTATTTTTACAAATTTTCAAGTGTAGTATACATAATTCGTCGAGAGGAACAAATGTCCGGATGCATGTGTGTATGTGTGTGTGTATGTATGTGTGTGTATGCCGCCGATTCTTGTGGACAAATTTTCTCTTGCACATCTTGATGGATTTTGATAAGATTTTGTAGGTGCATTAGGTCATGAATACCAAGAATCAGACAAAAGGATTTTCAAAAATATATAAAAAAAAAAATTTTTCAACATTTTTTTAATTTTTGAAAAAATTAATTTTTTGGTTTTTTGAAATGACTTTTTTCTATATTAAAATTTTTAATAATTCTTGTAAAAATTGCATTCCTGACATAAAAACGAATCGATTCATGTATATAAAGTATATATTTCATCAAAATTTATAGAATTAATGAATATTTTAATTTTTCACAAAAAATTAAAATTTTGTATTTTTTGACATTTTATCATAACTTTTTAAAATAATTATTCTATAATAAAAAATTGAATAAATAATATTTATTCAGGGTACTTTAGCCGGTTTATTAATTATATATAATAAACTATTATAATTATTTAACTTTTAAAATTATATATAATAATATATATTGAGGAAGCTCAATATTGAGGAAGGTCATGAAATGAACAACTTGTTGATTTTGATAGCCGCCAAATTAGATCCGCCATTTTGAATTTCAAAATCTAACATCGGTTTTCTAATCAACGATCCCAAAATATTAAGAATCAGATGCTTAAATTAAAGTACTTTCCAATTATTTTATTTTTCCTTTTTTCAGTTTTTAGGTCGTGTAACCGAAACTTTAAATTGTTCTACCATAGTGAAAAAAGTAGGATCGGATTGGGTGTACAATATTTTGAAAGGTGATTAATTGTACTTTCTTTTAAAATTTGTTCCAATGATAAAAAAAAGTTTGTAGATTTTATTGAGAGTCGAATGTTGCCAAAAATGGCTTTTCACTCTTTTAGGTTAGAATACCTCAGAATCCTGACGTGATAGAGCAATTTCGCTGTCAGTTTTGGATTTAGGGTGATTTAGGGTGATTATGGTTTTAAAAGTATTTAGAATTTTACAAATTTTCGTGTAAACCACTTTCATATTTTCCAAAGGAAAAAAAATATTATTAAAAACATTTTTCGAGTTGCTCTTTCACATACAAAAGTCAAAATAATTTCTACTTATAGGTTTTTTTTGTTATTATTGAGCTTGTTGCTAATTTTTAATTTAGTTTTTGGTTTAATTTGATTTATTATGATCTCATAAATTTCCTTACTCTAATTTACTCCTTAATTATTTAAAAATTCGCAGAAAAAATTTTATTATTCTTAAATTTCTATAAAATATGTTATATACTATTATTTTTAGCTATTATACAGCTCAAATTGTTATTATAGATCGTAATTAAATACCAAAGATTGATTTAAAATATCTAATTAGTGTTAAAGAAAGCGAAATATGTGATAACCTAATTCTAAAAATAATTAAGGTATTAAAACGATTGTTTTATTCTTTTCTATTAATAAGATGTCTTTACTAACTAATTAAATTTACTTTACTAACTAAACTAAGCATTAAAAATTAATTTTTTTCATTAAAATCACAAAAGTTGCAACTGTTACAACTAACGTCGACATGTGTTACAACTCACCTTGGTACTAGGTGAGTTGTAACACCGGGAACTGTTTTCGATTTTGCAATTTTTTCGTAAAACCTTAGAACTTTTTACATTTTTAATTTTTGGTTCACATACTACACAAAACTACCTATCCAATAATACTAATTTCATAAAAATAGGACAATTTTTGGCTGAGTTATACTGGATAATGTAAAAATCGTTTCAACTCACCTCGGTCTCCCCTACAAATGTCCGAAGTTAGCCTTCTGTCCAGAGTTAAAAAGAATTTAAATTATTGAAACTTTGTTCTAAAATATGACAAGTTTAAAGATAATTGAATTCATAAATATTTAAATAAAAAATATTCACATGAAAATTTAGAAATGAAAGTAAATTAATGTATTTGGAAAATTCTCTTTTTAGGGTTCCGTACCCGGTAGGAACCCTTTTATAACGATTACGGAAAATGACTATGTACCTCCCCCCCCCCTAGCGCTCATAGAATTAAAAATTGGCATACTTATTTCTTTTGTCGCATAGATTGCAGGAAAAATAAAGCGGAAGTGATTAGAATTGATCTTCATGGTGTTTTCATCAAAAAACTAAAATCTCTTTTTGCAAGATCAAAAGTTCTTTAACCCTTGCTGATTCTCACAATTCTTAACCTAGTAGACTGGCATTATACATTTTTATTTTTTTTCGTGAAGATTTCAATGAACATACAAAAAAATTATTGGAGTTCATTTTCACATTTTTTTTGCGAAAAACTAAAATTTTTTTCGTTTTAGAAAAAAAGTGTGTACCCCCCCTGGGTTTTCACAATTCTTGGCCTATTGGACTACAGTTTTGCTTATTTTATATATATATTTTTATGTGTAGATTTCCAAAAATAAACCGCACATGAATGGATTTTATCTTCATATTTTATTTAGTTAAAAACTGAAAGTTTTTAAAAATTTCGTCAAAAAAGCGTATTTTTTACCCTAGCGTCCACAGTTTTTTATCTCAAGAGATGAAAATTGGAACACTTTTGTATCTTCACGTGTAGATTACAATAAAAATAGAGTTGAAATAGTTATAATTTATCTTCATAAATTATTCATAAATTTTTTAATTAATAACCATTCATAAATTAGGTAAAGTATTTAGGGGAGAAAAAATAGACAAAATTTAACGTTTTATTACCGAAAAAACAGCGAAAAATATTGGAGTTGATCTTTATATTTTTTTAGCAAAAAAGAAAAAGTTTTAAATGAGGGTGTACGGACCCTCGGTGTTAGTACAAGTTCTACTTGCACTTGTCCAGTTTTTTAAAGTTATTATTGAAATTTTGGAATAATCATTAATTTTCGCGTGTTATATTAAAAGTTTTAAAAAATGTATTATTTTCTTATATTTTACAAAAATTAATTTTGCAAAGATTTCACTAAATTTCAATTACATATTAGAAAATGTTCCAATTTCTTTATAATTGAAAAACGTATTATGTTAAAAAATTATTTGAAAATATCTTTTAAATATACAGTTAAAATTATAAAAAATTAATTTTTTAATTTAAATAATTGAATTCTATAAGAGATTTCGAAAAAAAAATTTTAAATGGTTGTTATTTAACAGAATTATTTTAAGTCAGTATGCGGATCCATTATGGCAGACATGTTTTTAAAAAATTTCGATTCGCTTGAAACTTGTCACTCGGGGGTTTTCGGGGTCGCTGATGACGATTCCGATGTCAGTTTTTCAAAATTCAAAATGACGGATCCAATTGGATATGCGTTAGTAAACTTGAATGGAACTTCAATTTTTGCTCTCTCTTTATATCTGTTCTTAGAACCGGCATTTGTAAATTATTTTTTACTTTTATGATAAAAACAACAGGAGATCCCAATGCATTTTTTCTAATTTTTTACCTATAATATAGTATTTTGAAAAACTGACATCGGATTCGTCTGTACCGAACCGGACACGCAGCCACTACAACAAATTGTCATGTTCCAGTAGAATGCCTGCACCGATCCGGTTGTCTCGCGGACGAATGTCAGTACAGTCTTAATGAAATTTACCACTTGCATTGTACCGCGCCTGTACAGACGTCAGTCTGTACAGGCGCGGTACAATGCAAGTGGTAAATTTCCGCCTGGGATATTATGTGGTATTACACTGACGTAATAATGATCTATTGCACTCTATTACGTGACTATTACATGATTATTACATCATGACATCATGACTAATAAGTCATGTATTAGTATATATATTCTAAATGGCAGATATATCGGTTTGATAGTTTTTAAATAAAACTCAAATGGCTTTTTTACGACATGACTTTTTCACCTAACTCTTCCCTACTGTGAACACATCTAGACGAATTAAAAATATTTCTGATCGAAAACTACTGCACTCTAAATCTAAATCAGTGAAAATTTTTACTGATTTCAATCAGTGGCCCAGTTTTCTTTAATTCATCAGTAGAATTTCACTGAGAATCAGTAAAGACCACTAATTGTCAGTCAAATTTCACTAATGAATTAAAGAAAACTGGGCAACTGATTGAAATCAGTAAAAATTTTCACTGATTCAGATTTAGAGTATGATCTCTAAAACTGAATCAGTGAAATTTCACTGAGAATCAGTGACTCTATTCTCGCGATTTGAATCAATAAAATTTGACTGAAGATCAGTTAAAAATGATTAAAACTTCAGTCATATCTCAGTGATTGACCGACTAAAATTCCCAGTAACTTTTTCATTGGTCAATCAATGAAATATGACTGAAATTTCAATTATTTTTAACTAATTTCCAGTTAAATTTCACTGATTCAAATCGCGAGAATAGAGTCACTGATTTTCAGTGAAATTCCACTGATTCGGTTTTAGAGAATTTTAAACACTGTATTCTAATTTAACGATTCCAAAAAACAGAAATTTGCAGTTTTCCAAAAGAAGTTCTGAAAAAAATATACTGCAAATACAGCAAACGTATTTTTTTTTAAAATAATACACAGACAATAAAAAGAATTCCTCATGAAATTTTCTTCCTATCTAACAACCTTCCCTTTTATGTAACAACCATCATACACTTTCAATGCGATATTTGTATTAATGGCTCAAACGGAATAAAAGGTCGAAAATAAAAAAAAATCGGACAAGTGCGAGTTGCACTCGCAATAAGATCGAGGGTTCCGTACACCAAAACAAAACTCATTTTTAATAAATAAAATTGATCGTTGAATTCAATGTTTAATACTTTATAAATAAATATATGAGGCATTCCATGTCAAGTGATACAGGTGTCTTACGGTGTAATGCTTATTTCGATAATGTTTTACTCTTAAACTATTATACATGAAAATTTGGCAAGGTACATTTTGGAAAGGTTTTTTCATGCTCTTTCGATTGAAAATAAGCATTTAAAAAAAGAAATTTTTGACCCAAAAAAATCAAAATTAAAACTAAATTAAAAATGTTTTGGAAAAAAGGTCCAATTTTTTTAAAACGAAAGCTGAGGTTTTTTCCTAAAAGGACATTTAAATGAAAAAGTGGGACAAGATTGTTTAAACATTGAAAAACAGAGGTTTCTACTCACTACATACGGTTTTTAGCTCTCTTTACGAGAAAATTCATTTTTTCAATGTTTAAACAATCTTGTCCCACTTTTTCATTTATATGTCCTTTTAGGAAAAAACCTCAGCTTTTGTTTAAAAAAAATGAGACCTTTTTCCAAAAAATTAAAATTTATTTTTAATTTTGATTTTTTGGGTCAAAAAATTTTTTTTTAAATGCTTATTTTCAATCGAAAGAGCATAAAAAAACCTTTCAAAAATTATCGAATTATCGAAATAAGAATTGTTCTGAAAAACCCAAAAATTTAACCCCCTCCCCCTCGGAAAATATTGGACTAGGTAAAAAAATATTTTCACGAAAAATTACTATCTATTAGTACTACAAAAGCCCCAAGTTTTGCTACGATTGAAGAAAAATTTGTCTCCACCTGGATCACTTGACATGGAATGCCTCATATTTGATATATATATATATAAGAAATCAACAATCTTTAGAACAATTTTTCAACAATTCTTACAAAATTAAAAAAAATAACTAAACAAAATGATAATATACTGTTTTAAAATTAGAATTAATATTTTTGCTTCCTTGTGAGGAAGCTTTGTAGTCGTTTAATTTACAAAATTTTTAAAAATCCTTTTGACAAATTTTCTTCTATATGGGACTATGTTATATAAGACCCTCGAAGAGGTTTTAACGAATTCGGCTGAAAATTGCTAGGAATATTTATCATAAAAATATCTCGAAATGGATTGATGGACATTAAAAAATCTATTAAAAAAAATTTTTTTTTACCTATTTCAAAAAAAAATTTTTTTTTTTAAATTTTGTTTTAATTGAATATTGAAGTTAATATACAATAAAATCTTCTTCTTTGTATCAAGACGAATCGATTGGTATATATGAAGTATAAATTGTATGAGAGTTTATACAGGTAATGACAATTAAAGCAAAAAAATTACCTTTTTTTATCAAAAATTTAGTTCTTTCATCAAAATTATATTCCAGTACAATAAGATTTTACTCATTTTTTTAATAATCTTATCCGTTGCATTAAAACGGATTGATTGGTATATATAAAGTATATATTTTATTTGAATTTATAGAATTAAACATAATTAAAACCAAAAATTCGCACTTTTATTAGAAATTTATTTCCTTCTTAAAAATTATGTTTCTGTATAATAAAATGTTAATCTAGACTTAAAAACAAACTAAAAATCTTCATTTCATCAAGACGAATCGATTGATGTATAAAAAGAATATATTTTATTAGCATTAATAGAATTAAATAAAATGAAAAAATTCACTTTAAAGCAAATTTTTTGCTTATCGTAAAGAGGAAGCAAAATGTTCATGTAATGAACATCTTAATTCACAACTTGTTATTATTTTATCTTATTAATAAATTTTTATATTTTTCTCTTATTGTATTTATGTTCACCAATCGGGTTCGCTATATTTTTCCTGTAATATGCACTTAAAACTGAAGATCCCTACCGAATTTCAGCTCACCAGGATGAGATTTGTAGAAGTTAAGGGGGGGACAGGGTCATTTTTTGCAATTTTTTCGAAAAAATTAAATTTCTTTCCGTTCCATTTCGCAAAGATGTAGGCCAATCGGGTTCGCTATATTTTTCCTGTAATCTGCACTTAAAACTGAAGATCCCTACCGAATTTCAGCTTACTAGGTTGAGATTTGTAGAAATTGAGCCTTCCAATTCTATAACTCGCCCGACGCTGGGAGACACGCGCTAATGCCAGTCGGGTAGCAGTGAGCGCCTCTGGGCCTATCACTGCTACCCGACTGGTATTAGCGCGTGTCTCCGAGCGTCGGGCGAGTTATAGAATTGGAAGGCTCAATTATGGGGAGACAGCCCATTTTGCGTGGCTGGGACGGACACACGAATGATTTCATAAGGGTTCCGTCAGTACACCTATGGTGTACGGCCCCTAAAATTTCCCTTTTATGCTTTTAAAAAAGAAAACATTAGGAGAAATTTTGTTTTTATTCGTAATTCAACGATTTTTATGACATATTACTTGAAAATACTAAAAATGAAATCAAATATCATGGAAAACAATATTGCGCAAAAATACTTTTTTTGGGTGAAAATTGGATATCGTCACCTTAATCTGCAAACCTCGTAACTCCATGTAATGCTTCTATACCGGAGAGCAATAAAACTGTTTATAAACATTAGATTAGATATTTAACTCTTTTTGCATATTAATATGAAGTTTTGTAATTTATTTCTTTCTACAACTGCTTATATTCTTTAAATTATAGAGTTTCGAGGTTAGTACTTGATATAAATAAAACATTTCAGGATTTACGAGATTAGTACTTTGAACAAATGTTAATTTGAAGTGTTACAATCGGGCATATTTTTGTATGTACAACAACAAAAATATTATTTTATATTTTAATTTGTCAATTTGAACTTTTACTTTTAGGTAATGCTAAAAATGTATTAATTAATAAAATCAGTAAATTAAAGAAATACAAATATAATGTATAATTTTATTATTGAGAATAATATCTTTTTTGAGAGGTTCTTTGGATACATTTTCACTAATGATGCTTCCATACGGGAAACAATTCTATGGAACCCGCTGCACGGAAATTTCATGTAGAATTCTGTAAAAACTTCTATAATAAATTCTTTAAAAAATTTCCATACGGAATTTTTGCACATATTCTACATTGATTGGCCAATGAGAAAGTTAATAGAAACTTCGGTCACACCCGCGTGGAAGAGATAGTTTAGGCGAAATCCAGCAAAGTATGGGAAAGTTCGGCAAAGTGTGGCTAATGAGCGTTTCCCACATTTTGAAATGTACGTGATTAACAACAATAATTATAGTACGCGGACACTTAGGAAAAGTACTATTTTCGTGTTCCTACACGAAAATAGGCATGGGAAAATAAAAAATTTTTTTTTTTTAGTATTTTTTTGGAACAGTAAAAATCACAATTTCTGCAGTTTGGCAAAAGACGGGAAAAGTTGGCAAAGTATAGGAGAATGAAAAAATTAATTTTTTAAAAATATTTTGATAGAAAACTAAAAATCTTAATTTCAGGAATTTAGAAAACGATGGAAAAAGTCGGCAAAAGTATGGGAGAATAAAAAAATTGATTTATTTTTAAAATATTTTTTTGGAAAATTAAAAATTTTAATTTCTGGATTTTGGGAAAAGTCGGAAAAGAATGGGAGAATGAAAAAAATTGATTTTTCTTCATACCTCGGTCGAAAGTACGTACTTCCCTCTGCGATTTCGCAGCAGAAAGTCAAACATTTGTGCTCTGGTCGATTTTCATACCCAACCTCTATTACAGCGGGAGTAAAAGAATTGTCTGTCGGTAAAAATACCACTGTCGGTAAATAAGAAAATTTCAACTTCCATGGCAATTTTAACGAGTAATTGTTATTGCAATGCAAAATGAGAAAAAAAATTATCAAGAATACTTTTTATACTTTATAAATTTATTATCCACAAGCTCTGAATATTGAAATGAACGAAATCTTTTGCTGATATAATTATTTTGAAAAATTATTTTAATAAACATTAGAAACTATAATAAAATAATTAAAAATTTTGTAATTTGTTTTTTAATACATGCCGAAATGTTATAATAAAATTTTAATAATTTGAAGAAATAATGAAATTTTGTTTATTAGAACGTTTAGAATTTCAGAAACATAAAATTATAATTGTGTATCAACAGAAAAAGTTCTTTTAAAAAAATAATATTAATTTATTTTTCACATTTTTTTCGTGCCTGACCCCGACCAGAAGCACTCGCTTCGCTCGTGCATCAAATGTCGGGGCAGGCGAATGTTGTTTGCAAGAGAGAGACAGATAATAAACCAGAACTTCACGAGAGTCCGCCAGAGGCGTTGAAGCGACCCTGTTAAAAATACCTGCAAAGGATCTTATACAGGATCCTGTTCCAAGAATCTTCGTAAGATCCTTTGCAAGTTCGTACATAAGAACGCTACTACCCAGGGTTCCCTAATGAACCTTAATAAGATCAAGCGTGTTATCCTACACACAAAAAACCCAGTCTCATTTTTGTTGCATCTCAAAATGAGACTATGTTAAACGCCATAGAACGTGGCGCCACCTAAGAGTCTCATTTTTGTTGCAACTCAAAATGAGTAGCGTATGATACTCATTTTGAGACTAGGTTTTTTCAGTGTATGTACCGAAACAAACAACAACATAGCATCTTGGGCAGTTTCCTTTTTAAAATCATTTGTAAGATCTTCCATCAACAATAATCTGGAAGTAAAAAACTCAGCTTCAAATCCCCGTTCAGGATCCTCTAGGGATCCTGTGTAGGTTCCGATGCAGGAACTTTAGCTATTAAATGTTCCTGCAAGGGTACTGTACAGGAACTCTTGCAGGATCCTCTACAGGAAACTTTTTAATTTTTTAAATGTTAAGTTTTACATGTTTTTTATGTTACGCAGCATTTAACAGACATAAACTTTATACTTTAATATGTTAGGCCCGTATAACACTGTTGGTCAGAAAAATGGTTTGCGCATTCGAAAATCTCATAGAAAACTACTGCGCAGGAGTTAAAAATATAAATAAATTAATTGAAGAAACCGTATAGGATCTTTTACGGGTCCCTTACAGGATCATATACGCACTTAAGTACCTGCAGTTTACAAAACTGCAAAGGTTCCTGTACAGGAACCTCTACAAAGTTTCTTATACAGGTTCCTGCAAGTGTTCCGCTACAGAAACCTTTACATGAACCTTTAATAGCTAAAGTTCCTGCATCAGAACTTGCACATGATCCCGAAAAGATTTTTTTAGTATCCTGTACTGGGATTTTAAGCTGAGTTTTTTACTTCCAGATTGATAATGCAAGATCTTGCAAATGATTTTACAAAGGAAACTGTCCAGGATGCTATGTTGTTGTTTGTTTCGGTACAAAGGAAAACACGCTTGATCTTATTAAGGTTCATTAGGGAACCCTGGATACATAAGAACGCTATTGCGTTCTTATGTACGAACTTGCAAAGGATCCTACGAATATTCGTGGAACAGGATCCTGTATAAGATCCTTCACAGGAATTTTTAACAGGGGAGGAGCAAAAGTAAATAAAGATGGCTGGCTGTCAAATGAAACACGATTGCAATTTTCTCAAAAAATAAATTAACGAGCGTACTTTCGACCGTATATAAAGAAAAATAGTATACATTACACGGGCAGAAATTCGAAAGCCCTAAACTACGCGATGATGCCCTCGGCTTCGCCTCGGGCATCATTTCGCGCAGTGCAGGAACTTCGAACTTTCTGCCCTTATAATGTAATATACTATTTTTTAATTTTTCTACAAAAATTGAGATTTTTAATTTTAGACAAAAATATTTTTAATAAAACTTTTTTTTTTATTTTCAATACTTTGCCGACTTTTCCCGTCTTTTGCTAAACTCCAGAAATTGAGATTTTTAATTTTCCAAAAAAATATTTTAAAAAATCAATTTTGAATTCTCCCATACATTGCTGACTTTTCCCGTCTTTCGCCAAACTCCAGAAATTAAAATTTTTAATTTTCGACAAAAAATACTTAAAAAGAAATCAATTTTTTATTCTCTTATTTCTATTTTCTTGTTCCTGTACTTTTCCTAAGTGTCCGAGTACTATAATTATCGTTGTTAATCACGTACATTTTAATATGTGGGAAACGCTCATTAGCCACATTTTTCCGAACTTTCCTATACTTTGCTGAATTTCGCCCAAACTTTCATTTCCACGCGGGCACATATTGAAAATTTCAGTTGTTTTTTAATTGGCGAATCAGTAACAAACGATAAATTTTAATTGTCTTCACTGATCTTCAGTGAAATTTTACTGATTCAAACCGCGGGAATAAAATCACTGAAGAATAGTGAAATTTCACTAATTCAGTTTTCGAGAGTGTTATCTTGAATAATCATATAGATGGAGTTACGAGATTTGACATTTTAAATTTTTCGCAGTGGAGTTAAGAAGTTTGCTGGGCAAAAATTTAAACAGTTTTTATTGCATAAGAGTTTTATAATTTAATGTATAATTTGTTTATTTATTAAGAATCAGATAACACAAAAACTAAGTTTCGATATATGATATACCAAAAGATAAAACATAATAATATAAAATATAAAAACTATTTGTTTTTTTTTTTTGAATATTTGACATATATGTCAGACAACACTTATTTACTTATTTTTCATATAGAATTTGATATAGAATCGAAAAAATTGTTTTCCTAAACAAAACATGTTGAGTGAAAATTTCAAGCAGAATGCCTCATATAGATATTTCACAACTCTTCCAAAAAATACGAAAGATGACCCATGTGTCCCGTGTAAAATAGAACATTCTGGCGAAATGACACAACGAAAGTGCACTCTAAGCTTAGAAATTTTTTTTTTCTTTATTTCCTTGTTCACTGCAACACATACTCTCGCTACTCCACTTTCAACGAACAAAAAAAAAATATATATAGGAATACTTAAGCGAGTTCTGAATTGCATCTTGCCTCAGAGAGATTTTCATTTCTGAATATATACTATAGTATATATGCAGCATACAAATAATACATCATAAGATTCACGCTTCTTGCTATAGCAATTCCTGCTTGCTTTGATTTATGCCTTCTACAGACAAAAAATTGCATTTGTATTCATATAGAGATAAATAACATTTTGCCAAAAATTTTTCATCGAAATTTTTAATTTTATTTTATTCTTTATTGTAATAATTGGGATAGAGAAAAAAATATTGTGCGAGACGTATGATTTATCCATAAAGTAATTTTTCTATAATTTTTGAAAAATAGAATTTTATATGTCAGAAATTTTTTTAATCGAAATTCTTCTTTTGTTAATTTATCTTTACTGTTACTTTCTTTTAAAGTATAATAAATTCATAAATCCATAATTCAAAATGTTTTTAAAAACAAAATACCATTTAACGGAATATTACGTCAAACTTTAATTTCTTAAAATTTTCATTTGCTAGAATTTTTATTCAACAAAATGTCATGTCAATTAGATGAATTTTTAATAATACAAAATATTAGAAAGAATTCTTTTTAGTCGAAGTTTTATTTATCCGAAATATTTAACAAACTTTCCATTTAAACAATTTTTTATCCCATAAGTCTGTAGTTTAGAAAATGGTTGTCAAATATGCTAGTCTGAAGGAAAAAACTTGTTCCGGTGTTTCAGGAGAATCAGTACAGCTAATTGCCTGAAATTTGTCAATCAGCGAAAAAAACTTTAAAATGCATTTAAGAATGTGAATTTATTATTCTGTAATTTAATATTAAAGATATATTAAGTTAATAATTTTTCCGAATCAATCTCAAAAAATAAATCTCTTTAAATAAGCTCTAGAACTTCATATGTATCGACAACACAGCTGACCTAATACAGAAATATACTTTTCTCAGAAAATTATTACCATGTCACAATTTTTTTCTGAGTTCTTTGATAATTTTGAAATTAATTTATTAATTTTGAAAATAATTTTTTGAGAAAAGCAGATTCCTGTATTATAGGACAACTGTGCTGTCGGTACTATACGAAATTCAAGGAATTATTTAAAGAGTATTTTGTTAGATTGATTCGGAAAATTTGTTAACTTCTTCTATCTTTAATCTAGATGAAACTTGGGTGTTTTCTCTTAGATAGTAGGGAAAGGGAGCTTTAGTAGAAATTCTAACTTTCATTTATATAGCAAGGGAGCAAAGACCTTCGTGGAATATTTATACCTGTGCTCACAGTTAAACGTTATACAATACATCCTGATGCAAACTCTTGCTAAAGACTTTTAATGAAATGTTGTGACAAACGCATAATGGCAGTAAGTACCCACTGTCTTTAGAAGGAGCAGCTGAACCAAAGAAACCTAGTAGAAACTTTCTTCAATAGTTAAAGACAATGTGCCAGTAATAGAATGTGAAATTTAGTTAGCACAAAAGAAAATAATATCAGTAAGGACAAAAATATAATTTTTTTAAGGGTCATGTAATTTTTTTAGCACTAAAATTAAAAGTTTTTAAAAAAGTTTTTGCTTGTAAGATTTGATATATAATTGACCAAAAAACCCAAATGGGTTTGTAAAGTTGAAACCAAATAATTCCCAATGCTAGAAAATCCCAGTTGAGACCAGATTAAATCATTCTATTGTTATTCGATATTGTTATATATAGTTGTTAATTATTATTAATAATTTAGCAACAAAAGAGAAAATAATATGAATAAATGTATATTCCTTTTTTAAAAATATTATTCCTCTTTTTAATTAAACTGTATTAAAGATGACTACGAACAATAAGCAATGGATTTAGTAAACAAAGTAACGAAATGCTTATGTAATTTAAAAATTGAATAATAGGCAATTAGAGTAAATAGATGTACTAGATTTTCAAGTCTTGGTTTGTTCTACAACTTAATTCTAGAAATAACGCAAACCTATGAAGTAAACAAAACTGCGCACAAGGAATATCGAATCTACGACCTACGGACTTATAAACTAATGCTCTAACCACTATGCTAATGACGAATATGTGTATTAATGTTTGAATTTCTATGTGTCATATAAACATGTAATTACTGAATGAAAGATGTGAAAAATATTAGGGGAGAGTCACTACGGTCGGGACACTTCTTGACTTGTACCCATAACTTCCGTTCTAGGCCGAATTTCACGTTTTCTGACATATGGTTGGAAAGATCTGCTAAAGTGGAATGTTTCTTCTGTACATCAGAAAATGTCTGGACAAAAATTGGAAAAATTATAAACTTTTTAAAAAAAAATGTCGTTACGGTCGTGCCAGGACTTTACGCTCGGGCCACCGTAGAAAATCAATGTGACATGAAGGAATATTTCTAAAAATGGCCCGTAAATTACAGAAGAATGCTGAAATGCACTTAAAAATGGAAAAAGGAAATATAAAATTCATATAAAAATTAATCTAAAAACGTCCGCAGTACACGAAACGTTTACAATACGTTATGAAAGGAGATGTGAAATGAGACTTTTTAAAATGTTTTACGAACGTTTTTCGGACATGAATATATTGTTTTACTGTAAAATGACGTTCTTCACACATGTCTACCTAAAACAAATAAATTTCCGATGTCAGAACGCACCGTAATAATTGTAAAATTATGTGTCCCAACCTGCACGATATAAAGTGACCCGAACGTAAGTTTCGCTTTGTTTTGATTTTTTTAGCACACAGACATAAACACACGATATAAAAACCAAATAACATACCAAAGTATTAAAGCACTCTCTAATGAATAAATTTCACTATATTACTTTATTGTTTGCATCTTTCCTTTTGTTTAATTAATCTTTCTCGACATTAAGTAAAAGTTTTGCTTAAAAAATTCACCACACATTTACGTTTATACTGCTCGCGTACTTCATTGGAACTTAATGAAAATGACGTGAAAAGTTTTCTACCATCACTAACAAGTATTTACATGCAATGGTAAATGGCAGCAGATTGTTACAACTAAGAAACCCGAGGTGGCTCAACCGTAGTGACTCTCCCCTAATTAATTAATCTTAAAATTTACATTTTTAAAAAGTGTATTTGGTCATCTCAATATAATTAATTAATTGAATAAAAATAAGAAATAAATTATTGAGATTGGGTTCGAAGTTGGAAACACCAAACTTGAAACACGACTATAAGTCATTATTATAATTACCTTAGTTTTATAAATTATTAACTCAGAACTTTACATTAAATTTATTTATCCGTAGAACATATTATTTATAAATATTGATATAATCAACTAAAGTTTTTAATTTTTTTATTTTTCCTTAAATGGGTGATTCTCTACTAAGTAATAACTTTTTATTACGAGAACATTTATTTAAAATATTAATTTTTTTGAAAATTTTCTATGTAGATCTTTATCACGAAGCTTGAAAATAATTATTTTGTACATATTAAGATTAAATTCATCTTTAATTTTATATAAAGAATTTAAAATTTTTTCGTTTATAATAAGATTAAAAAAGTCATGTTTTGTCCATTAATAATATAAAATAGTGTAAACAAGTTGTTCATTCCACGAACATTTAGCTTCCTTAATATAATATGCACTAATTTTTTATTGAATAGTAATTATTTTAAAGTAAAATTTTAACAATCTCAACAAACACTTACATTGAAAAGTAGCACATAATTTTTAAAACTCACGCCTAAGTTTAAATAAATTAAATAAGTTTTGATGAAAAACGCGAATCGAAATTAGGCACCGGAGTTTACAAGTCAAAGAAAAAATTCATTAAAGCTATAAAAATGAATAACAAGTTGTTCATTTCATGACCATTTCGCTTCCTCAAAATATTATAAACCAATTGCTTAATTTAATTTTAATATATTAAGGTAATATTTCCAAAAACACAAAATTTGAATTTTTTGTGAAAAAGAAAAATATTGATTAATTTTATAAATTTTTATGAAATGTGCACTTTGTATATATCAATCGATTCGTTTTTTTGTCAGAAAAGTAATTTTGAGAATAATTTATGAAAATATTAAGAAATAAAAAAGTTATTTCAAAAAATACAACAATTTTTTTTTTTAATTTTGAAAAAATTGTATAAAAAAATTTTGTGGATAAATTTGAAAATCCTTGTGTCAGATTTTAGGTATTAATGACTGCAATAAACCTGCAAAATTTCAGGGCGATCCATTAAAATTTGTTTGAGATAATTTGTACACAATTTTTTGTGACACACACACACACACACATACATCTGGACATTTTCTCAGAATTTAATATACATATATCCTAGATGGAAATGAGTCCATATAACCATGTTTTGAAAAATTGAAAATTGTCACGAATGTAAAGCTTCCTTATGAGGAAGCAAAATTAAACAATATTTATAAAATATTAAAGAGATTTGTTTACTCTAAATCACTATTATTTTTATTTATTTTTATTGGTTAAGATTTAAGTGATTTTCGCGGAACTGCAGTTTACACATCACTAAAATACGCCCTAAAATACTAGTCATTTTTATAGTTTTAAATCTAAAAATGTTATTTCTTTATACAAATTTAACACAAATACAACTTTTTAACTTAATAATATAAATTGGAAGCAAAATCGAACTAAAAATGGCAATACAAAAGCAGAAAACACATGAAAATGTAAACTCCAGTTCTAAATAAAAAATAGTGGGGAAAGTATTAAAAAAATATTTTTACACTAATTTATTAATAAAAATTGGAAAACAACACAAGAAAACATACTATTCGAGATAAACTTTCGAATGGAAGAAATAAATAAAAGATTAAAATAGACTTTGTGTGAAATAAACCATATTAAACTTAATGATTTCTGTGTGGGGAATCGAGAGAGTCATTTCCAATTTAGTCATAACTTTCGTGTAAAATAAAAAAATTTTCTTGATTAAAATATTAATAAAAACATGCCGAATATTAATTATGAAAAAGTTTGAAGCAGATTAGAAAATAATTATTATTAAAGTTGTTAAATAGGGAACAGTTGGGAAGCAAAAGTGCCCACTGAGTGAAGAATCACCCAAATAGTAACCCAGACTGCCATTTGAGAAAATTTCCATACGGAATGTTAATTTAGTATCAACATAACTATAACTAAAGTTTTATTTTTTATATTTTTTCTCAAAATTTTTATTGATTTATAACAGAAAATACAATTAAATTTTAATTTGGAAATACTTTGGGAAATCCCAGTTGGTGTCAAGTTGGGTTAACCCAAACGTTATCCAAGTACACTAAAGAAAAAAATTTTTTGGAACTTTTCACAGTTATGTGCTGTTTTATTTGTTTGTCCAGCTTATAATTAAATAATAATAATTTATTAACTAAATGAATTATTGTAGAGATGTAAAATTTTTATTTTTTGTATATTTTAAAACTGAAAATAAATGTGGATTCGTAACAAAAACAACCTTTTACATCCTTACTAAATGAATTATTATCCCATTTTTCAAACTTTGGGAAGCCCAATCGGGCCTGCATTGGCGCCCAATCTCAGTTTGGACGACATTGGGTAGAAGGTTTCATTTTAAACCTTTCAAAAGTCTTTAAGTTACGTAATGAATTAGGTTACGTTACTCACGTAACAGGTCAATTTCCATATATATTGTAATTGAGCCTTCCAATTCTATAACTCGCCCGACGCTCGGAGACACGCGCTAATACCAGTCGGGTAGCAGTGATAGGCCCAGAGGCGCTCACTGCTACCCGACTGGCATTAGCGCGTGTCTCCGAGCGTCGGGCGAGTTATAGAATTGGAAGGCTTAATTTTACTTAACTTTCGTAGGGGAGACCGGGGCGTAATGGATCACTTTTCACTTTCTGTTGCTTAACTTCGTCATTCTTGCTTTAATAAAAATTTCATCATGTGGAAAACTTAGCCTAACATCTCAGCTTTCAATTAAAAAAAAGTACGCCCTAATATCACTTATACTTTTTTATCTCGAACAATGTTTTTGGAGAAATGGAAGGTGAGCCATTTCGCCTCTGTCCGGGGCGTATTGAATCAGCAATGAAATTTTAATTTTGATCATGAAATATTATTTAATAATGACAATTTTGGTTTCTGTTGTACATTTATAAACAAGAATATTGAAAATGGAACATATTTAATTTAAACTTTAAACATTTTCATGCAATTTTCAAATTTTAAAAAGTTGCAAAATCCATTTACTTAAACAATCTATTCATCAGTTATTTATTTTATAAAGGGTTATCATTGGTTATCATTTTATTAACCCATTAAGTCCCATGAAGAAACCAGCCATTGTATTAAAAAACTAACAATTGGATTCATAGACAAATGAAAAAAAAGATATACCTGTTTTTTTGTTTTTAATTTTCAATTGTTTAACAACAATTGTTTAAACAAATTAACAAAAATTAAAATTTTTTTTGAAATCTGTTAACGCCAATCGATTCTACGTGAAAAAATAAGAATATTTTGTATAGGTCATTTTTCTCACCAAGTCGTATTTTGTTAATAAAATTGTTATAAACAAATAAAGCTGCGTTAAGGGTGTTTCATCCCAAGCATAAACAAAAGGATTTTAAGTAGAACTAACAATTGGATTCATAGGCAAATGGAAAAAAAGATATACCTGTTTTTTGTTTTTAATTTCCAATTGTTTAACAACAATTGTTTACCCTGCTTAATTTGTTTATAACAATTTTATAAACAAAATACGAAATATTCTTATTTTTTCACGTAGAATCGATTGGCCCGAGCAGGACCAATTTTTAAGTTTTCTTGTCAATTAATAAAATATTCCTTATAATTTCTCCTTTCATTTAAAAAAAAGAAATCAATGGTGACTCAAATAGTTTTCGAAATATTGCAAATTTCTTGGTAGCGCGACCACGTTGCGGTGCCAGCGCTGTGTTAGTAAATATAGTAAATTGTAATTGCCCATTTGTAACAAAAAACATTATATAGAGGAGAGGTGGCAAAATGGGTGGTATCTATATATCGATAGTAAAACATCAATACTATAAATGACTTGAAATAGAAATATCGATTCACTCGCGGGAAATGTAAATATGCATAATGTAATGTTTTTAAATAGTTAAATGAACTTTTGACTATTTAACAAAGTGTAATGTTTCTCAGTTATTGTAAACAATTTATAAATCTATTCTATTGAAAATTACTCTATAATAAGTGCTGAAAAATATTTAATAAATATTTATATATTTTGTTTGTTTAAAACTTTAAAGTTGTATAGCTTAAAAAAATATTCTATTGTGCCTTTATATTTAATAACATTTTCTTATTAATAGGAATTGACCCGCCTACTCAATTTTGCTCCACTCTTCCCTAATACGTGTGATATAAATTTAAAAAAAATCAAATTGCTAGACCTGCTAATTTCCAATATATTAAACATAAAGCTTAAAACCATTTTGAATGATAATTAAAAGAAGGTAACAACAATTTTAAACTAATAAATTTTGTTTTCAAAAAATGACTATAAATTATATTAGCATGCTTCAATTGTTTTAGAATTACAATTGAAGGCTATTTACCATTAGCTTCATTTATATCGGAAAATTACATGTTAATTACACATTAACTATATAACAAATGCACAAGAGCTGTAATGAGAGGAAAAACTACACTACCGTCCGAAATTGTGCGAACGCTAACATCTCGAGCTATTAAAAAACACACCCGCACAGAAACAGTGATAACTCGGTTAAAAATGAAGCTAGATGCTTTTTTTAAATTGCATTGGAAAGCTTATTAAATTTCCAATGAAATGCCACTATTTTAAGTTGTATTGCATAAATAGGAAGCGAGATATCATGTTATGAAGACAAAAAAATAATTCTATTTTTTTCGGAATTTCTTACTCTGACTTTGACTCCTGGCACAGTTTAGCAAAGTTTATGAAAAAAATTGTTACTTTTACAGACTATTCCTTGTAAGCTAAGCTTTAAATAGAGACCAAGAATAGCAAAAAATATTTACGGGTTCCCGAGATATTACAAAAATAGTAGGACCGTGCAAAGCAGAATTTTCAATCATCGATTTCTCTAATTCGCCGTTGAGTCAATTACTTGTCTATGAAAAAAGTGTCGAAAATTAATTTTACCAAGTACATTTTTACTGGGATCCACTTTTTAAATATCGATATATAATAAATTAAATTAAAAAATGGTTCTCAGTAAGAATGTACTTGGTAAAATTAATTTTCGACACTTTTTTCATAGACAAGTAATTGACTCAACGGCGAATTAGAGAAATCGATGATTGAAAATTCTGCTTTGCACGGTCCTACTATTTTTGTAATATCTCGGGAACCCGTAAATATTTTTTGCTATTCTTGGTCTCTATTTAAAGCTTAGCTTACAAGGAATAGTCTGTAAAAGTAACAATTTTTTTCATAAACTTTGCTAAACTGTGCCAGGAGTCAAAGTCAGAGTAAGAAATTCCGAAAAAAATAGAATTATTTTTTTGTCTTCATAACATGATATCTCGCTTCCTATTTATGCAATACAACTTAAAATAGTGGCATTTCATTGGAAATTTAATAAGCTTTCCAATGCAATTTAAAAAAAGCATCTAGCTTCATTTTTAACCGAGTTATCACTGTTTCTGTGCGGGTGTGTTTTTTAATATCTCGAGATGTTAGCGTTCGCACAATTTCGGACGGTAGTGTACCAAAACTTTAAACTCAATCATTTTAAACGTAAACAAGATATTATTACACATGTCATTAGTGTAATTTAATTCTCCGCGAATGTACAAATATGTTCTCTGCACATAATCACACTCACAAATTATTTAATATGTGCAACATTTAGTCAAATTAAGTAATTAAACACCAGTTTTCATTAAAGTTAACAAATTTATAAAATACCTGCAGGAAAATACCTGATTTGTAAATCTATTTTCGAGAACAGTTTCTTATTTTGAAAAATCTGCTGTCCAAAGTAGATTATTCAAAACTTAAATAATTTTTTTAAATAAATATTTGAATACTTCTTATTCGTTTTTCTATGAAAAATAAAATGTGTAATATATGCTCAGAGAAAAATTCTATTTAAAACAGAGACGTTACGAAAGTTTAGTTTCGTTTTAGTTTCTGAGTTGACACAAAACTAAATTAACAAACTGAATTTTGTTTCGTGTCGACTCGAAACTTAGCTAAAAAAATAAATAATAAAATAAAAAATGATTGAGAAACTCAATCATTTAGTTTTAATTAAAAAATCACAGCTAACAATACAATATTAAAAAAATATAATTATAGGGGAGACCATGGTGAGTTGAAACGATTTTTACATTATCCAGTATAACTCAGCCAAAAATTGTCCTATTTTTATGAAATTAGTATTATTGGATAGGTAGTTTTGTGTAGTATGTGAACCAAAAATTAAAAATGTAAAAAGTTCTAAGGTTTTACGAAAAAATTGCAAAATCGAAAACAGTTCCCGGTGTTACAACTCACCTAGTACCAAGGTGAGTTGTAACACATGTCGACGTTAGTTGTAACAGTTGCAAATTTTGTGATTTTAATGAAAAAAATTAATTTTTAATGCTTAGTTTAGTTAGTAAAGTAAATTTAATTAGTTAGTAAAGACATCTTATTAATAGAAAAGAATAAAACAATCGTTTTAATACCTTAATTATTTTTAGAATTAGGTTATCACATATTTCGCTTTCTTTAACACTAATTAGATATTTTAAATCAATCTTTGGTATTTAATTACGATCTATAATAACAATTTGAGCTGTATAATAGCTAAAAATAATAGTATATAACATATTTTATAGAAATTTAAGAATAATAAAATTTTTTCTGCGAATTTTTAAATAATTAAGGAGTAAATTAGAGTAAGGAAATTTATGAGATCAATATAAATCAAATTAAACCAAAAACTAAATTAAAAATTAGCAACAAGCTCAATAATAACAAAAAAAACCTATAAGTAGAAATTATTTTGACTTTTGTATGTGAAAGAGCAACTCGAAAAATGTTTTTAATAATATTTTTTTTTCCTTTGGAAAATATGAAAGTGGTTTACACGAAAATTTGTAAAATTCTAAATACTTTTAAAACCATAATATAAAACAATATACTTTAGCAAATGTCAAAACAGTCTCTATTCGATCAAGCTCAAATTTGCGTAAACCTAGGTGAGTTGAAACAGCCTGTTACAACTCGCCTAGGTGCGAAAAACTGTGCATCGCTTCGAATAATTATTTTTTATTTTAAATTTCGAGACTGACACAAAGAAACAAAACCATTTCATAAAACTAGGATATCCAACAGTTATTATGGTAAATATTAGAATAACAAAAATATAATATGTGTCGAATAATAAAGTATCAAAATTTCGGCCAAAAACTTACTTTTAGCAATTTTTTTGCACACATATTAAATCATCTCCAAAACTTTTCTCAGGTGGTCAAGTAAATTTGCATCAAATAGTGAATCAAAAATTTAATAAATTTACGCTTTTCAAAATTTTTAAAAGGTCATAGTTTTCGAGAAATCGGCTTTGTTACAAC
This sequence comes from Leptopilina myrica (nomen nudum), assembly GCA_032872475.1. NCBI lineage: Eukaryota > Metazoa > Arthropoda > Insecta > Hymenoptera > Figitidae > Leptopilina > Leptopilina myrica (nomen nudum). Next base: position 20,965,737 of record CM065459.1, read on the forward strand.
TCACCTCTGTTACAATTCACCTCGGTCTCCCCTACCTTTAATAATATGTAGACGTAAAGCAGTATGAGGGGCCTAAATAGAAAAAGTCAAGTTGGCTCTGAGTCAAATTTTTCTTTTTTCTGAGTGTATAAGGCAAAAATTGCTTTTATACTTGGACAAAAATTAACAAAGTAAAAACACATAGTGCTTACTTTTTTCCAGTGTTGTTAAAATATTTGAAAGAAAATTTGAAAAAGAATTTTTGAAAATAAGTCGAAAAAGTCATATGACAGAATTGCATACTTCAAAAGCTGTACGCAACATTAAAATTTTGGTCACAAGTTATAGGTCAAAAAAAGCAAGAATAACCTCAAAATTTATGTGAAAAATCGTGAACAAAATTTTAGAAATAAAAGAAAAGAAAATGCAAAAAATTGAAAAGGAATATGAGAAAGTATTTAGAAAAATTAACCTGAAGAATTTGAAAGAGATATATTCACTGAGAGTATGCTTTGTAAAATGAGTGGAGGAATTTTTCATTTTCCCAGAAACTAAGTCAGTCGGAGCTTCAGCAAGTGGTTCAACAAACGTTATATATGTAAAATGTAGAGCGCGAAGATAAGGCATGACGGCATTTGTGACTCCTCGACTCTCAAAGCAGTCAGATTTTCCTCTCCCTACGTATTTGCCATTTTCATTTGCCTTGTACATTGTGAAAGGGCGCTTCAACTTTAATGCTTCTATTTGAAGTTTCAACGTTTTAGTCATAACTTGACTGAATGAGTAATTCTCAAATCTCTCACTCTTCGTCTGTGTATTTCGCTTCTCTACTAAACCATCAAACAATATCTGACCCATTCAGCTACCATTAATTATAAGATTTCTGCTTCGCTTTTCTTCACCGTGAAACATAATTTCACTAATTTTATTTCCTTGTAACAAGTGTAACAAGCATTTGCTCTATAAATGCATCTAAAGAAAATGGAAATGGTGTCGAGAGAGAAAGATGGAGAGAGATCTTTACAATGAGAATATTAAGCAAAGGAAAACTTGAGAAATAATTATTTCGAGACAACGATTTTTAATTAATATTCATAATATGCTTTGATTACATCAGAAGTACTTTAAAAAATTTTATGATTAAAAAAATATAGTACAATTAAAAAATTTAAGATTAAATTCTTTTTTAATGTCCATATTTATTGAAAATAATTTTAGAAAATTTAATTAATGGAAATGATTAAATTTTATGACTTTAAACGAACAATTTTGACATTTATAAACACAGCAAAAATTGAAAATAGTTTTTCTCTTACAGTCTAATCTTTAAAGGCAAGGTTTGTTTTAAATTGTTTTAAAAAACTCAGAATTTTGTACAAAACTTTTGATTAAAAAATAGACATTATGCAAATAATTCATTTTTAAAAACAAACTTGGGTCGTTCCATGGCTCCGTGCACTGACGAAAATTATATTTTGATTATACTTTGTCATTTGATAGTTTGTTTAATCCATAATTTTTAATGTAAAGCTGTTTAATGTTGTTGTTCAATAATCCATATTTGCAGTGATAGTTGTCATATTTGCAGTGAATGAAATGCCTGATGAGGTCCATCGTGTATGGATGAAAAGCTTCACTTTTTAAATTAATAAAAAATATGGATTATTGAACAACAACATTAAACAGCTTTATATTAATTAATGAAATCCAAAAATAACGAACATATATAGGGGAGGGTGGTCCCATATACCGACCCTTCGTACCATACCGACCCCCTTATGTTTCTTAAAGATGGTAACACTAAAAAATTCGTAAGTACCATCAATCGAACACTTTCACAACATCAACAACTGGGCTACAGGTTTTATCAATGCGTTTGATTTCATTTTGGAAATTCAATCAATATTAGATTTTAGCATTTGTTAGATTAATTTTTGACCTATACGGAATTCGAGCTAACAGTGTTTTTTAAATACAGGAAAATTTTTACGAAATTAATTTTGATTGTGTATGACCTTAACTTCAACGCACAACATTCAAATTAAATTAATTCCATTGATATAAGTAATTGGCAAAACATTTTGTGAAAATAGTGGGGGTGATCCGAAACCGACCCTCAAGGGGTGGTCTCAACTCGACCCCTATATTTTTACATTGTAATTGTTTATTCTCTTCTTTCTTATTGTTTACATGAGGTGAGGATAGGTTTTACATATTTACTTTTATTTTTTAGGAATTTATAAAATATTTTACTAGCAATCACAGCACATATTACTTAACTATAAATCTCTATTGGTTAAATATTTTATTCATTGTCAGTTGTAAAATTTTCTTGACATGGCGATATGAATTAAGAAACGTTGAACTTTTCGACATCTTTGGAAGCAGTTAAGTACAGAAACGAAAAAAGATTAATAGCAAATTTCGTGTATATTTTACTAAAAATGGGGGGAAAATTAAAACAGGCAAAACCATTGCTGCTATTATATTGTAAATTTAGACATTGTTTAACAATTTAGGGTCAGTCCATTATATTTCATCTAAAGCCGTTGCGGCCTATTTTTAAAAAAATTTCATAATTTGTTTAAATATCCATAGAATTCATTTTTGAGAATTATTTTATACAATTTTTTAAATTAAACTTAGAATTTTAATTTTTAAGTTGAGTTTCACAAAAAAAAGGTTAGATTGACAGTTATGAAAATTTAATAAAGAAGCATGGAAATAATTTAGATAACACAAATTTCTTGATTGATATTTGTTAAAAATGGGCTTATTTACTTGAATAAATAGATTATTATGCAAACATACCTAAAATAATAGATAAAAATTGATTTTAAAACTTACCTATGAAATGTCAAAAGTCACTGCATTTTAATTACATTTTTCTAAAAAGTTTATAAATATTAACAAAATTTAATACTACATAATGTAAAGTACTTTCATATTATGTGCTAACTTATTAATTTTATAATAAAGAAATATAAAAAATTTTACCTTTAACCCCTTGGCTGTCGACGAGATTTCCACTGTTTTGGCCAAAAGTGTGTAGTAAATTTTTGTATTTTTATTTTTATGAAACTTGGTATCCTAAAGTTTTAGGGATCGCGGATTACGAATCCAAGGTCGGTTTTTTAAAATTCAAAATGGCGGATCCAATATGGTGGACAATTTTTTTAAACTGATCGGATTCGCTTGAAAATGGTTACTCGGGGGTTTTCGGGGTCGCTGAACACGAATCTGGCGTTAGTTTTTCAAAATTCAAAATGGCGGATTAAATATGGCGGACAATTTTTCAAAACTAATCGGATTCGCTTGAAAATGGTTACTCGGGGGTTTTCGGGGTCGCTGATTACAAATCCGCGGTCCGTTTTTCAAAATTCAAAATGACGGTTCAAAATTACTAAAAATAGGCGAATTTGCTAGAAATAATGTAATTTAAATTTTAATTAAAATTGATACTCAATTTATTGGGTATCAGCTTAATTTTCAATTTTGATAATGTAAATTGAAATTTTTAATCAGAAAGGCTAAAAACTGATGAGCAGTGAATTCCAAGCAAATCCATAGAATTTTGCCGCATGATTCTATCACATTGAAGTCACCATTTTGAATTTTGAAAAACGGACCTCGGATTCGTAATCAGTAACCCCGAAAATACCCCGCATAAAGATTTTCAGGTAAATTGGATCAATTTTACAAAATAATGTTTGCCATATTAGATCCGCCATTTTGAATTTTGATAAACTAACGCCAGATTCGTGTTTAACGACCCCCAAAACCCCCGCGTAACCATTTTCAAGCGAATCCGATCAGTTTTAAAAAATTGTCCGCCATATTGGATCCGTCATTTTGAATTTTGAAAAACCGACCTCGAATTCGTAATCAGCAAACCCGAAAACCCCCCGAGTAACCAGTTTCAGCGATTTTTAAGAAGTTTTAAACCACCTTTTTTAAGTTGCGCATATATGCGTCAAGAGCACTTTTGGCCAGTTTTAAATCCGCGCATATGTCGACGTCCACATGAAAAGGGCCCATTTTGGCACTATTGGACTTATCTATATGGGCCAATTCCTTGCAAAATTACGAAAATTTTGAGCGGTCATACAACTTTTTTGGTCAAAAAATCGATGAGTTACAGAATTTCAAAGTTTATAGTGACAAATACCTCATTTCGAGAAAAACGGAATTAAAGATTGTGATACCTATTAATTGTGATATCTCCGGTTCTTCTGGGAAGTTATTCAGATAATAACTGTTTTCAGTCCAGGGCACCTTAAAGATGAAAAACCAATAGGTTTCAAATTTTTAAAACCAATCCCCCCCCCTTAATTTTGAAAATACATAAAACCGACAAAATGGGCCCTTTATTAAAAAAGACGATTTTCTTATTAACCACTTCACTGGCAGGGCGTTCCAAATGGCGTTCCACGCGCCGAGGCCCAGACTGGCAAAAACACCGAAATGGCGTTCCTAAAAAACTCTTTTTTTTAAAGAGTGTACACCACATTTAACTATTGTAAAGCAATATTTCTATAATTTAAACATTAGGGAACAAGATTATCACAACAAAAATTTTAGTGTTTGTGATTTTCAACGTTTTTCTGAACGTTCAAATCGGCTATTTTTAATAATTTTCAAGAAATGGCGTTCCACTTTTTTTCAATTTTTACACTATAAAACTTGTATTTTTATTAAAAAAAGATATTTATATTACAATATTATAATATAATAATATAATTATTAATAATATATATAAATATAACATATATAAATAACTATTATTTATTATTATGAATGGTAATATTATACGTATATGTTTTTGCCAGTCTAGGCCTCGGCGCGTGGAACGCCATTTGGAACGCCCTGCCAGTGAAGTGGTTAATAAACCATTTTTTTACAAGGTTTATGATTGGAAACGATTTTTTGTGTCATTTGAAGATAAAGAATAAAAATTAAACATATTTAAAAATTTTTAAGAGTCTCTATTATGAATAATTTGCGGAAATATCGAAATTTTCACTTCTACGACAACGTAATCAAAGACTCTATCATCAATATCTCTAGTTCTTCTCGGAAGTTATTCAGATAATAATTGTTTTCAGTCCAGGGCACCTTAAAGATGAAAAACCAATAGGTTTCAAATTTTTAAAACCAATCCCCTGCCTTAATTTTGAAAATACCCAAAACCGACAAAATGGGCCCTTTTCTAAAAAGGCGATTTTCTTATTAATAAACCATTTTTGTAGAAGATTAATGATTGGGAACAATTTTATTGTGTTATTTGAAGGTAAAGAATAGAAATTAAACTTATTAAAAAAATTTTAACAGGTTTTATTATGAAATTTTGACGAAATATCGACATTTTTTACATCTACGACTACGTAATCAATGACTCTAACATTAATATCTCTGGTTCTTCTCGGAAGTTATTCAGATAATAATTGTTTTGAGTTCAGGGTACTTTAAAGATGACAAATCAAGAGGTTTTAATTTTTTTTACCCTCCATTTCAAAAATACGGAATATTTTTGCAAAGGACCTACAAAATGGGACCTTTTCTTTTTTCTAAAGAACCAATAAAGTCAAACACTTAAATTAACGATAAATTAATGAAAACCTTATGATTTGACTTGTCAAAACATGTAGATTGATAATAAAAAATAAAAAAAATTAAGGTTTTTCTCAAAAAAGTATTAAATTGCAAATAACTCGAAAACTAGAACCGACAAAATGGGCCCTTTTCATGTGGACGTCCACATATATGCGTCCGCGACAGTCAAGGGGTTAATATTGAGTGTTTCATGATTTTCAGAGATTTTAATCACTTATTTCTTCTCAGGTGCAAGACGAAAAAATCCCTTTTTTGTCTTAATATTTAAGTTTGACCTTCTTTTCCATTCTATTAAATTTTGGTGATAGATACCCAGTGTGCACGTACTATAACTGTTCTAGACCAAAAAAAGAACAGTGTTCTAGAATAAGTGTTACAATTTTATTATAGAACAGTTCTAGAGCTTTGTTCTAAATTTGTTCTGGAACAATTGTTCTGTATTTGTTCTATAACAGACATGTAACATTTGTTCCAAATTAGTTATAGAATTTTGATGTAACATTGTTCCTACAGTGTTCTAGAACACTGTTACAAAAATTTAATATAACTGTTCTTTCACTATAAACTCGTGTTTATTTTCACTACACGGAAAAATGTTATTATTAAATTTTATAAAAGTATTTTACAAGTGTAGGACAAAATGCGACAAAGGAAAATTTTCACAGTTAATTTGGGGGTATCAAAAAGCGTTGCAGATCAAATTGATACGAAAAAGCGATCAAAATGATTAAAAAATCGGATCATTTTACTGTGAAGTAAAATGTCAATTGTTTGTTTTGACCTGTCAGTTAAACATATGTTAATAGTTTTATGAACAAATTTGTAGGTTAAACATTCTAGTCCCACTTTATCATTTATATGTCCTTTTAGGAAAAAACCTCAGCTTTTGTTAAAAAAAAAAAAAAAAAAATCGTATCCATCTCCCTCAAAAATTGAAATTTATTTTTAATTTTGATTTTTTTGGGTCAAAATTTTTTTTTTTCAAAATGCTTATTTCCAATCGGAAGAGAATGAAAAAACCTTTCCAAAATATACTTTGTCAAATTCGTATGTTTAATTGTTTAAGAGTAAAAAATTATTGAAATAAACATTACACCAAAAGATCACTTGACATGAAATGCCCCAGATGTAGCATTTAATTTTAAAACTTATCGTATATATGTAATTTGAAATTATTGAAATGTGTAACGAAAGTATTAATTCTATATTTTAAGGTAAATTAATAATTAATAATAACGTAATAGCTATTGCCACTTAAGAAAAATTGCCAAATTTTTCATATGTTTCATATTTTTAGCATATAAAAAATTAAAAATAAAACATTAATCTTTTAAACCATGAAAATAACTTTATCTAAAGTTTAAAAGCAAAAATTAACAATTATGGCAAACACAAAATGAAACAAAATAAGAACACAGAATTCTCTGTTAAAAATTCCTGTAAAGGATCTTATACAGAATCGTGTTCCATGAATATTCGTAAGATCCTTTGCAAGTTCGTACATAAGAACGCAATAGCGTTCTTATGTACCCAGGGTTCCCTAATGAATCTTAATAAGATCAAGCGTGTTATCCTTTGTACCGAAACAAACAACAACATAGCATCCTGGACAGTTTCCTTTGTAAAATCATTTGCAAGATCTTGCATTATCAATCTGGAAGTAAGAAACTCAGCTTAAAATCCCCGTACAGGATCCTTTCGGGATCATGTGCAGGTTTCGATGCGAACTTTAGGTATTGAAGGTTCATGTAAAGGTTTCTGTACCGGTCACTTGCAGGAACCTGTATAAGAAACTTTGTAAAGGTTCCTGTACAAGAACCTTTGCAGTTTTGTAAACTGCAGGTACTTAAGTGTAAATGATCCTGTAAGGGACCCGTAAAAGATCATATACGGTTTCTTCAATTAATTTATTAATATTTTTAACTCCTGCGCAGTAGTTTTCTATGAATTTTTCGAATACGCAAACCATTTGTCTGTCCAACAGTGTTATACGGGCCTAACATATTAAAGTATGAAGTTTATGTCTGTCAAATGCTGCGTAACATAAAAAAAACATGTAAAACTTAACATTTAAAAAATTAAAAAGTTTCCTGTAGAGGATTCTGCAAGTGTTCCTGTACAGTACCCTTGCAGGAACATTTAATAGCTAAAGTTCCTGCATCGGAACCAGCACAGGATCCCTAGAGGATCCTGTACAGGGATTTTAAGCTGAGTTTTTTACTTCCAGATTATGGTTCATGCAAGATCTTACAAGTAATTTTACAAAGGAAACTGCCTTAGATGCTATGTTGTTGTTTGTTGCGGTACAAAGGATAACACACTTGATCTTATTAAGGTTCATTAGGGAACCCTGGGTAGTAGGGTTATTCTTATGTACGAACTTGCAAAGGATCTTACGAAGATTCTTGGAACAGGATCCTGTATAAGATCCTTCGCAGGTATTTTTAACAGGGAATTAAAACTTGCCTGGTTCAATTAACCATTTTTAGGTTATGTTAATATGTCAAAACGAAGGTCAATTTAATTATAATTGATTACATTTAACGAACAAAAGTTAACCTGTAACTATAAATATGATTTTCTTGACTCATTTCATAAAGTATGCACAATATATTGAAACGAGGAGGAAAGTAACGTGTTACTTTCTTAACTTTCCTTCTCAACAAAAAAGTTAAAATTACACAAAAGTATTACATGTAATTTAGAAATACACTATTGCAACTTAAAGGCAGATAATTAAGCTACAAAACACCGAAAACCACATTTCATAAAACTGTGTAATTATAAAAATATGAGGTTTTGAAAGTTGAAACGAAAACTTACTTCTGACGTATTTATGTAACGTCACGTTACTAGCGGACTTCACCTAACCGGAAATGCTATTGAACACTATGGAGAAGTTGTAGGGGGTACTACTGACTAAAAAAATTTATACTCTGGGTAGCTCTATGCCTAAAAAATCAAAATTCTACCCTAGTTCTTCGATTTGGTTGAAACTTTTAAATTTTGAAGTGGAATACATGCCAGTAAAAAGCCAACATTTGATTTTAAAAAATTTTGGATTTACGAAGTTTTTAAATTTATTTTGAAATTTTGAAAATGGTATATCTCTAAGGAAAATGAATAAAATTTAATGAAATTTTTAGGGAATGCTTATTGTTTACAGACAATTTAAGAAAATTTTTTAGAAAAAAATTTTTTTTAAACAAATTATTTAAAAAATTAATTTTAATTAAACAATTTTTTGAAAAGTGCCATTTTTATTATTTTTTAATAATAATGATTCGATTCCCACTTATTTCACAAGTATTTTCAAAAAAAAAATCGATGGAGGGTCTGAAACTTTAGGATATATTGAATTTTTTGTCCTTGCGCGCAACCATAAAAAGCGCATTTTTCGGCTATACTCTACATACAAACTGATATTCAAAATCACCTATAAGTCGCAAATTTTAACAGAATTCAATTTTTCTTTTTGGAGAATATATAAATTTGTAAGAATACTGTGCATTTTTTAAATTTATATTTGTTTAAACAAATTATTATTATTATTATTGTTAATTACTATAACGTTTTACATATTGTACCTAGAGAGGTGTATTAATAATAAAAATTTAAACAAATTATTATTGTTAATTACTAACTATTTACAGAATAGTATACTTAAAAGATGCAGGTTTTTCTAATCATGCAAATTTACCAAACTTTTTTGATATGTCGATTTACATTAAAAATAAAATTATAATTTAAAGAAAAATAAATGAAATGAACTTTTAGAAAGTAAAGTAACACAATTAATATTCAATATAATTGTCGTTAACAATTATTTTAACAATTTTTAACTAAGTTTGTTTTTTGGAAATTTTTGTTCTTTTTTTTATTAGTTACTAAAATTCAAATTTTTTTAAAGAAAAATAATATAATTAGGGAAAATTTAACCAACCCTGGTTAAAAGTTAATTAATAACACAGGCCAACAAAATTTGATTCAATTTACTTTCCAAGAATCAGACAATAATTTTCTGAAGGATTTCAACGTGCTGAATCCAAATCCGGACTCAAAATGGACCTATCACGTCAGGTTTTCGAGATATTTTAACCTAAAAGTGCAAAAAATCTGTTTTTAGTTATATTTGATGTTATGTAACATCAAGAGATAATTTTTTTCTCTAAAAGGTCAATAAGAGCCTGAAAGTGCTACTCTTCCCCTTTAATATCCATTTTAAAAATGTTATAAATCTTTATTTGTCTCTGAGACAAATAAAAAATTTCCGGACATTTTTCGGAAATCCTTCCACATGGGAATTTATTGCATGGAGAATTTATTCGTTCACTTTATTTAAATACTCTATGCTGTAAATATCAATTACTAAATTTAATAAAAACAAAACAAATACACAACAATAAAAACTTGTATTTGAAAAACAAAAATCTAATAAATATCACTCTTCATTATTTCATTTCCATTAAGTTCTCTGTATCGTGAATAATATATATATATATATATATATATATATATCCTACATTTGATGACACGGAGAAGTATTTTGTTTCCAGTTATTGAACTCGTCAAAGCAATCAAACGATATAGAACAGACGAAAAAATGTAAGCAATATTGCAGAGTAATTAGAAAATTTAATTGCTCCATTTCAGTATTTTGACAAAGTGAATAAATTGGCTAAATCTAGTCCTCCGTCTCTTACCTATAACTCAACTAATAACAAAACATGCGTTTTGAAGAATAACAAAAAATGAACTCGATAAGTACAATTTAATTTGTAATTTATTTTTAACTTTTATTAATGCTTGTTTATTAACCAATAAGTATTTATTTACTTCTAAAACAGTGGTATAGAAATCAATTAATAAATAATTTAAATGAAAGTAAATAATTTAATATTATTAATTATTTAATTAAACCCTTATTTACTATTATTATTATTATTATTATTATTATTATTATCATTATTGTTGTTTGTTGTATTTAAATGTGAAGCGTGGAAGTGAAACGGTGGGAGTTCATGAACGTTTCATATCTCAATATAAAGCGAATGCAAACGTGTATAATATAGTAAAGGGAGGAAATGGATAAGGATGACGAGACGTTTGGTTAATTACTCCTCGTGATTAATAGCATCATTCAACTAGAGAGAAATTTATACGCAGCTTTGTGAGAATCCACGCTGGCCTTTAGAGATACATGTCTTTATTAGACACTTGCGCTATCGAACCTAAAGTTTCATCGATTTCACAATCCCAAAAGCAATTCTCTCTATTCTGATACGTTAATCGTCAGAAACAAGAGGTATGCATTAAGTTAAATCCAACAGAGAATGTATATATATGTATATATTTATATACAATATACAATGTGTCTCAATAAATTTCATTCACATTAGAATATTTAACAAAATGCAATCGAAATAACCAAAAAACTACATAAACAAAACTTTTATCATGGACAGCATGGAGGGTATATATTTTCTTCTGTATAGGGGCGCAAATATCAGGGAACAAATTTTCGGTAAGCCAATTTGAGTGCATAGCGATTTTACGCAGTTAAATACAGTCAAAAGGAATACATGGAGATATGTCTCTTATACTCCTTCATGATTTTCTTATTGAAAGAAATTTATTTTCTTGTGTTAAGTAATTTTTAGCATTTATCATTTACCGTTTTTAATATTTTCGAAGTTTTGCAATTAAAAATTTTTTGATTAATTGGTTAAACAAATTATTCTAAATTCCATTATTTTGACGTCAAAAGTTTAAAAGATATACATTAAAAAATAAAAAATTAGAAATTTTCCATTTTTTAAATTTTTTGAAAAAATTGAATACCTCCCGTTCTAATTAATATGTTAAAAAACTGTAAATTTATTATTTATAATTATATATCTCACAAAAGTCATAACTGATTAATTTACTGCAAGATATCAAAATGTAAAAATTGTTTTGCCAAAAATAATGTCCTATAACCAAGATATAAGTATAAAAATATTTTCAAAAAATTAAAAAAAACGAAATTTTTCAAATTTTATATTTTTTAATAAATTGCATTTAAATGATCTATAATACATTATTACATGTTATTTGTTCAAATTTTAGCATAATTTTTCCAAACATTGTCTCTTACACAGGTTTACAAATTAAAAACTTTTTTTTGCCAATCGAACAAAACATTTTTTTCGATTAGTAGGTGTTTTCTGAGTAAGAAAATCATAGTTTAAATTTTTTTCCCTCGTGTAGTTTTTTTGTAGCTTCAAATTTTGTATTTTTGAGGAGCGACGGCACTTAAATTTACCTGTAGGAAAATCAACTCGTCCAAAAATGATGAATTTATTGAAAAATATAAAATTTGAAAAATTTCGTTTTTTTTAAATTTTTTAAAAATATTTTTATACTTATATCTTGGTTATAGGACATTATTTTTGGCAAAACAATTTTTACATTTTGATATCTTGCAGTAAATTAATCAGTTATGACTTTTGTGAGATATATAATTATAAACAATAAATTTACAGTTTTTTAACATATTAATTAGAACGGGACCCAGCTGAAAAAGTTCTATAGAATTTCACTAGAATCATTCTATAGAATCATTCTATAGAATCATTCTATATAAATTCTAGAGAATATTCTATAGAATTTCAATAGAATGATTCTATAGAATTTCTACGTGAATTCTACTAAATTTTAGTGGTTTTTAATTAGAAGGAATATAAATTCCGTAAAATAATTTTTTTAACATTATAGTTATGAATGGTTACGAAGTTCAATGAATTTTATATATTTAAAGGATATAAACAATTATTTTGGCCTAAAATTTGTTCAAAAATATTATTTTACAAATTTAAAGTTTTTCTAATTAAAAATCACTAAAATTTAATAGTATTTATGTAGAAATTCTATAGAATCATTCTAGTGAAATTCTATAGAATATTCACTAGAATTCATATAGAACGATTCTATAGAATGATCCTAGTGAAATTCTATAGAACTTTTTCAGCTGGGGAGGTATTCAATTTTTTCAAAAAATTTAAAAAATGGAAAATTTCTAATTTTTTATTTTTTAATGTATATCTTTTAAACTTTTGACGTCAAAATAATGGAATTTAGAATAATTTGTTTAACCAATTAATCAAAAAATTTTTAATTGCAAAACTTCGAAAATATTAAAAACAGTAAATGATAAATGCTAAAAATTTCTTAACACAAGAAAATAAATTTCTTTCAATAAGAAAATCATGAAGGAGTATAAGAGACATATCTCCATGTATTCCTTTTGACTGTATTTAACTGCGTAAAATCGCCATGCACTCAAATTGGCTTACCGAAAATTTGTTCCCTGATATTTGCGCCCCTATACAGAAAAAAATATATACCCTCCATGCTGTCCATGATAAAAGTTTTGTTTATGTAGTTTTTTGGTTATGTACCATGTTGATAAAAACAATAAAATAATAGTAATATGAATTGTTTCATAAAAAATTGCATGTCAATAGTTATAAAAGCAAATAAAAATGCTTCTAAAAAAAGTGTTTTTACAAAGACCGAGAATGAAAAGTTTATTTAATATACTATTTTGTAAGGGTAAATGTTTTTATACTTTTACCAACAGACATTAATGAATTTAATGCAAAGAATTTTTTATTGTTCCTTTGGAGTCCTTTCTATTTATATAAAGTATAAAACAACTAGCTGTCGTACCCGTCTTCGACGGGTTTTAGTTTCTTCAGATACATTCAAAAGTGTGTCTACCAGTCTAGAAAAATAGGAAATAGTGGGGAATTTAATTTGACTGGAGAAATAATAATTTGCTACCATTATCTATTTCATGAGAAAAATATTACTATTTTAAATCAGTGATTAAATTTTTATCATCAAATAATATATTTTTAATTAATTTGAATGCAGAAAACGATGTTTGTTAATTATTTGTAGAAATTTAATTATATTATTATAAGTTAATCCAAAATTTTCACTAATTTTTGGAGTTATAGTAAAGTCGAATTCGAACTAATTGTATCATAATTGCTAAAATTATAAAATTATAAAATGGTAAATGATATTAAAAATATTAATTCATAGCATTAAAATTATTTTGCAATTATTAAAAATGGTTCAATAAAATGTACTCTTAAACTAATAAAAATTATTAAACAAATTTTAGATAAACAATTAAAATAAAAAATGTTATTACGATGTGGACTTTCCCATTCAAAAGTAAATTTTTGCTTAATTATTTCCGAAATGGTGAAATTGGAGAAAGTGTCGTTTACAAATTTAAAACAAACATGTTTAGTATACCTTATTTTTTCAATCTGACAGTTTTAGCTTGCGTTTGTGCGACGAAGGGAGCAAAAGTTTTTGTTTTTTTCTACACTTTTACGAATTTTTTCTTAAGGAAATTCTGAGGAAATCGTATAATGTTTCCAAATAACCAGACGGTCTGGTTTACCCTAGGGGATGGGGCAAGCCGGACCGTTTGCAAAATTTTTTAAAGTTAACACAGCAACTAAACAATAGAAGATAAAGTATTTTTCCCTCGCCCTACATAAATGTTTTCAAACAATATTGGACTTGATTCACTCTTTCGTGCTCCAAGAAATCCCAGTGAGTGAGTTTTAATTTTTAATCGTAATTGGTGAAACAGGCCCTTAATTGCGCAACTTTTTCCTAGAGAATCCTATACTTTATCCGAGGGAGTATTTACTTGTGTATTGGCGTGTACGTTTCTCACGTAATAGTCATGTAATAATCACGTAATACAGTGTAATAGATCATTATTACGTCAGTGTAATACCACATAATATAGAAGTAATATCATGTAATAATCGGTAACACCATGTAATAGTTATGTAATACAGCCTATATTACATGTAATAGCTGGAAAATTTGGTGTATTAGATTGTACAGCTTCTTACCAAGTAATTACCACCTCGACTTTATCTTTTATTGTTTATTAAACCGACCAAAAATTTCGAGAACCCGAATGAATTCGGGTACCCGATACATCGAGAAAACCCGAGCCCGACCCGAAAAAAATTTGACCCGACCCGGCTTTTCGGGCTTTTTGCACACCTCTACCAGTTAATATAAAAAATATTACACGTTTTCCTCAAAATTTCCTAAAGAACTTTGGCAAAATTGTATAACGGAACTAAAAAAAAACTTTTACTCACAGCATTGCACAAACAAAAATGAAAAGTGTCAAATTGAAAAACAAGGTTTACTAGACATAGTTGTTTCAAATTTGTAAACAACATTTTTGACAATTTCGCCATTTAGGAGATATTGACATCTGGCTAGTTTGCCGCACTCTCCACTACAAATAGTAGAAATTTTGCAAATAAATTTAATTTGAACACCTTGTATGTATGCTTGCACTAAATTGGTCACGATAGTTGCACGCGTTAACGACCGTCGCAACTCTCTGATTACAGCATGCACATTGCACATGTAGAAACTACATTGGCTACGCCTATGCACGAGTACAAATGAGGCTAGTACACTAACCGTGTTGAAATGAAACAATCAATCGGCAGACAACATTATTGTACGCGCGTTTCGCTTATTTGTGCTTCGAATACAAATGTTACATTAATTTTCAACTTATTAATTAAAAATTTTATAAACTCTGTAAGAAAATTTCCCAGAAAGTATAGTCAAACAATAGTTTCCAAAAATCTAATTATATTTCCATGTTTTCATTTTACATTAAATTATTATTAATTTTACATAATATTAAAAAGTTTGTCTCGTCGTCGTACCTCCTTCATTAACACAACACATACACATATACACACAACACGTACTCATGTATACACACACAACACACACACATGTATACTCACACATATGCACTAAACACATACACATGAATACTCACACATACACACACAATACATACACATGTATACTTGCATATATACACTAAACACATACACATGTGTTTAGTGTATTTAGCATATAGTTAGCATATAGTTATTGCTAAATTAATTTTTTTGCAACTTTTTAAACCAAATTTTATTTCTTTTAAATTAATAAACCCATTGAAATAAATCTAACTTGAATATTAAGGGGATTAGATATACTTTCGTTTAGAATTAGAGACTTTTAAAAGAGTTTTTTTAAAATAATTATTTAACAAATTTGTTAAAAACCAATATTTTTTTTAATTTTCTGCGCCTTTGTGCGCTTTTGTGTTTCATTTAAGTATAATGTTTTCTCAGTGGACAGTATTTTGTTTATTTCGTAGATACAAACAATGTTTTAATTCAGAAAAACACCAAACTCTCATCTCCGCTCCGCTGCATTATAATTTTGATTGTAACTTTTCAAAAATTGTTCCTCAAATAAATCTTTTCAACGAATTTTAATTTCTTATAGTTTTAATTTTATGTTGGAATTTAAAAAAAAATTTAAAGACGCAGAACATTAAAAAAATTATTCTTTTATAAAATTAAATAATCATTCAAAAATAAAGTCTTTAAGAAGTCTCTAATTCTAAATGAAAGTATAATTATTTTATCCCATTTATTATATGCCCGCTCGATTCATTTAAATCGGTTCATTCATTTAGGAGAAATAAAATTATGTTTAAAAACTTGCAAAAAATTCAATTTGCCGTAACTTTTATAAAAAAATATTTTTATTCCTGTTTTTTAGTAAACACATTCCTAAAGTTAAATAGAAATGTTTTTTCAGCATTTCCATTTAAAAAATATACTTTTTATTTTTAGGGAAAACTTTAAGAATTCCGACCAAAGTAATTCAAATTTGCTAAAAATATTGCTAAATATTCCATACTAGAAATGGATTTTTTCTGCAACTTTTTGAGAAATGAGCATATTGGGCCAAAATTTTCTTTATTTTCTTCATTCGATTGTTGAACTACCCAATTATTACTATTTTTGTAGTGAAAAATACTATAATAGTAATTATTGCAGTTTTATATTTCAAAATGTGCAATTTTAGTTTTACATTAAATTATTTATAACATTTATTGAAATAATTCTTTTTTATTTTGTACAAAATGAGATTAAGAAATGTAAGGATAATAATCTAATAATTTAATAATTAAAATAAATAATTTTAAATTAAATATACTGTCCCTTATTATTATTATTATTATTACAGTAATATTATTGTAATATTTTAGTATAAAATTACAGTAATCTTACAGTAAATTTTTCAAAGCAAAATTAATTTAACATTCCAGTACTATTACTCGAGCATGTAAGATAGTTTTACGTTTTTCTATTATGGTAATATTACAGAGTAATGTTAAGATAAAATTAGAATAATTTTATAATTTAGAAAATATCATTTCACCAAGCTGAACTCGAACCGTAAACCTTGTGTACAGGAAGCAAGAGTCTTACCAGTGAGCCAACCTAACTTGAACTTACTGAACACAAGGTTCAGGGTTCGAGTCCAGACTTGGTGAATTGTTTTATTTCTAAAATATAAAATTATTCTACTTTTATCTGTATATTATATTAACATTACAATAAGATCACAGTGTAATATTACCTTAACATTGTGAGGTAATATTACCTTAATGTTCCCATTAATTTACCCTAATTGTACAACATAATATTACCTCCAGGCGGACATTTTGATATTTCAGTAAGATTACTGTTATATTACTGTATAGATTACGAACCCCCAGTGCAATATTACAGTGATGTCACTATAACCTTACGTGCTGCTTGGGAACTGTTTATTGAATCATTCAAACTGCTACATCGATATAGCCTATTACTATATGAACGCAGCTCATAAGAATATTCAATAAACTTACGATTTGCTTTTAATACCACTTAAGGATCCAGATTATGAGGTGGAATAAAGATTTCTCAATAGCCCCTCAACACCTTCACCATGGCTTGACTTTGTAGATTTATAAAATATATTTTGATTAAATATTCAATAAATATATATTTTTTATGAAAGATTATGTTACTCTCTAAAACCGAATCAGTGGAATTTCACTGAGAATCAGTGAAATTTGACTGAGAATCAGTGACTCTATTCTCGCGATTTGAATCAGTGGAATTTCACTGAAAATCAGTTAAAAATGATTGAAATTTCAGTCATATTTCACTGATTGACCAATAAAAAAGTTACTGGAAATTTCAATCACACATATTGAAAATTTCAGTTATTTTTTAATTGGCCAATCAGTGAAATATGACTGAAATTTTAATCATTTTTAACTGATCTTCAGTGAAATTTCACTGATTCAAATAGCGAGAATAGAGTCACTGATTCTCAGTGAAATTTCACTGATTCAGTTTTAGAGAGTATGTTTGTAGTGTATTATTCAGGTGGAACAAAGACTTCTCAATAGCCCCTGAATATTGCAGTTTTGTGTTATATGTATATGTTTGTGATGTTAAATGTGTATTATCCAGGTGGAACAAAGATTTCTCAATAGCCCCTCAACACCTTCACCATGGCTTGACTTTGTTGATTTATAAAATACATTTTGATTAAATAATCAATATATATATATATATATATATATATATATATATTTAGGAAAAATTATGTTATGTTTGTAGTGTATTATTCAGGTGGAGCAAAGATTTCTCAATAGCCCCTGAATATTGCAGTTTTGTGTTATATGTAAATGTTTGTGATGTTAAATGTGAATTATCCAGGTGGAACAAAGATTTCTCAATAGCCCCTCAACACCTTCACCATGGCTTGACTTTGTAGATTTAGAAAATACATTTTGATTAAATAATCAATATATATATATATATATATATATTTTAGGAAAAATTATGTTATGTTTGTAGTGTATTATTTAGGTGGAGCAAAGATTTCTCAATAGCCTCTGAATATTGCAGTTTTGTGTTATATGTAAATGTTTGTGATGTTAAATGTGTATTATCCAGGTGGAACAAAGATTTCTCAATAGCCCCTGGATATTTAATTAAGTATATTATCTTTGTAAATTGCTTCGAGATTTTGAGAGAGCGACGCTTACTTTCTCAGGGTTTATATAGTCGCTATCCACCCCAGATTCGTAATTTTAGTGTAAATTTCAAAATCTAGATTAGTATGAGTTCTATTCTTTTCTCTGATTGACTAAAATTCAGAGCTTTTCCCTACCCTTTAATGACGTTCATTTTTGCCATGCATTTTCTGCCCACCAATTTTGTCCCACTCTCAACTTTTCGGAAAGCGTCTATTTTTTCTCGCCAATCATATTTTAATTTGCCATTGAAGTTAAAGATATATTTTCTCTCTTTCTTACCGCCAACGGATCTAACGTTTCCCAAAAACAATGCCATTGTCTAGCTGTCAATCATTTATTTCTATAAAAATTATTTCATTTCTTTAATTTTAAATAATTCTTTAACTAATAATTTTTTATTAACTTTATTTTTTAACAAGAATTTCTATTAATTTTTCCCTATTTTTTATAATGACTTTGTATACTTACGTAATTTTATGCGCTGATTACGAAAATCATAGTGAAAATTGGCGCAAATTTGATTTTTATGGTGAAAACCATTTCTCGAAAATTTGACAGTTTTTCAAAAAAATGTATAGAACATTAAAGTTGTATTTTGTAGAGATCTACAACTTTTATATATAACATTTTTTACTATTTTGCGATTCTTAGAAGTAAAACGCAAAAAATCACAATTTTATGGTGTTTTTATGGTTTTCACCATAAAAATCAAAGGGCTTAGGGGGTTAAGTATGCAAAAAATGCCCCCTCTTCTATTTTCCGCAAATTTGGCCCATATGTTACTATCCATATGACTATAACTTTCTGCAATTTTGAACTCAAAATTCGCTTTTTTGGGGGAGTTATGGAGGGGGAAAGCAAAGTCAAAAAACTTATTTTTCTCGAAAACTACTAAACCGATTTTAATGAAATTTTAAGAGGTTGTAAATATAGATAAGACGATTTTAGAAAAAAAAATCCAAATTTTTTTTTCAAAAAAAATTTTCAAAAAATTTTTTTGAAATTTTCAAAACTTTTTTTTAGGTTTATTTTTTTAAGTGACCACTTTCTCTTTTGTTGTAAAAAGTACCTTATAATGTCCCCTTTAACATATATTTTTTTCAAATATTTTTTAACATTTTTTAAAAATATAGTTTTTGAGTAAAATGTCAAAAACCATGATCATGCTATTTGTCACGTACGGTAATGCACAAATATACATATGGGCCATATCAATGTGATAGGGTATAGCTAAATAAGTATGGAGAAAGTGACCCGAATATATTTTTCCCATTTATTTCTACCCACTTAAAAATAACTTTTTAAAATTTTTAACTCAAAATTTTGAGTTTTTTGGAACTTATGGAGGGGAAAAAATCGAAAAATGCATTTTCCTCAAAAACTACTGTATGTATTTTAATCAGCTTTGGATATGTTGAAAAGACAATTAAAGAGATTCCAAAAAAAAATTAAAAATTTTTTTTTCAAAAAATTCCAAAAATCTTTTTTTTTCAAAAAATTTCAAAATGAAAGTTTTTCGAAATTTTCAAAAACAAATTTTTTTGTTCTATTAAAGTGACATTTTTAAGTATTTTCTCATTTCATTCTTTTATGTGATCTAATAAATAAAAAATTTTGCCCGACATGATTTCAAGATGTGTCACGGTAAATAACTCAAAAACCCTACACGGAACATTTTTATGTTGTATGCAAATGTTTAATTTAAAAAAGACTGTCAAATATTTTTGCAACTTATTACTAGTGGCTTATTAAGGTTGATAAATACAAATCTGAAGTTGATATAAAAAAATATTTTTAGACAAACAAGAAAGTTTTGAAAATTTTAAAATCAAATTATTTTAGGATTTTTTGAGTTTTTTTTACCGTGTCGCACTCTAAAATCATCTTGGCCATTATTTTTAAAAAAATAAGACTGTTAAAGAAGTTAAATAAAAAAAGTGTGATGTACCGCTTCAACGATCCAAAAAGAAAAAAATTAAAAATGTAAAAATAAAAATTTTTGGATTTGAAATGAAAAACTTTCATTTTGAAATTTTTTGAAAAAAAAAGATTTTTGGAATTTTTTGAAAAAAAAATTTTTAATTTTTTTTTGGAATCTCTTTAATTGTCTTTTCAACATATCCAAAGCTGATTAAAATACATACAGTAGTTTTTGAGGAAAATGCATTTTTCGATTTTTTCCCCTCCATAAGTTCCAAAAAACTCAAAATTTTGAGTTAAAAATTTTAAAAAGTTATTTTTAAGTGGGTAGAAATAAATGGGAAAAATATATTCGGGTCACTTTCTCCATACTTATTTAGCTATACCCTATCACATTGATATGGCCCATATGTATATTTGTGCATTACCGTACGTGACAAATAGCATGATCATGGTTTTTGACATTTTACTCAAAAACTATATTTTTAAAAAATGTTAAAAAATATTTGAAAAAAATATATGTTAAAGGGGACATTATAAGGTACTTTTTACAACAAAAGAGAAAGTGGTCACTTAAAAAAATAAACCTAAAAAAAATTTTTGAAAATTTCAAAAAATTTTTTTGAAAATTTTTTTTGAAAAAAAAATTTGGATTTTTTTTTCTAAAATCGTCTTATCTATATTTACAACCTCTTAAAATTTCATTAAAATCGGTTTAGTAGTTTTCGAGAAAAATAAGTTTTTTGATTTTGCTTTCCCCCTCCATAACTCCCCCAAAAAAGCGAATTTTGAGTTCAAAATTGCAGAAAGTTATAGTCATATGGATAGTAACATATGGGCCAAATTTGAGGAAAATAGAAGCGGGGGCATTTTTTGCATACTTAACCCCCTAAGCCCTTTGCGCCAATTTTCACTATGATTTTCGTAATCAGCGCACAAAATTACGTAAGTATACGAAGTTTCATTAAAATCGGGCGGGGGTTGTTTTCGGAAGTATATCCATTTTTTTATTAAAAAATTATAAATTTTATCTTTAAAATATTTGTATAATATTAAATAAAAAATATGCAATTTATTGATAATAAAATATTTTTGTAATTTTTTGAACTTTGTTATTTATAAACTTTTCCATTTTTTACTTTTAAGATATTAATTTCTTTTTCACAACTCAATCATTAAAAAGGTACTATTTCATGATCCTCGAGCGAACGTAAAACATCGTTTTTTAGCTGGTGTGAACAGAGAGGTACGAAATATCTCATTATAACATCGCTGTGACGTCACAAACACGAAAAAACTTCATTTAGTACGCGTTTTAATATTTCGTGCTAAGCTAAACATACATACAAATAGAGAGGTAGAGAGAGGTCAATGTTTTCAGCGAGAACTGTAGCGTTTTCAAACCGCTAGCGCGCTACTCACCTAACCTCATTGTCACGTTGAAGTCTAACCTCTTTGTCACGTTAAATTATTATAGTTGTAACACGTTTTGTCAGTTTCATTTTATTTCACACGTCTTGTACAATTATGGAAAGTTCGAAAGAAAATGAAGATTATGAAGATTTTCAGTGTACACCCCCAGAAATTCGAGAAGCAGCTCAACTGGCTACACTAGATTTGTTGCCCGAAAAGTCTAAGGGGCTCTATGAGCTGGCTTATAAAAAATTCTCGACTTGGAAGTCTAAAAATAAAGCAATTACGTGCGAAAATTGTATAATTGTTTATTTGAAAGAAATGATGAAAACTTCTAAACCACCTACGCTCTGGTCTCAATATACAATGCTTAAAAGCACAATTGCAATTTATGAAGGCATTCAGATCAAGAAGTACAAAAGTTTATACGCTCTTCTAAGCAATTTTAGTCGTGGATATCATGGAAAGAAAGCAAAAATATTTTTGGCTGAGGATGTTCAGAAGTTTTTACAAAACGCTCCAGATGAAATATATCTTGCAACAAAGGTGATAATAGTTTATAAGGATTGAATATAAAACACTATTGAAACTTTGTACACAAAACATTTATTAAATTACTTTTTAATTAACTATAGATTAATGATAGATTGAATCCTTTTCCAAATGATACTCAATTAGTAAACTTATTGAATTATTTAAATTAATATTTTAATGAAATTAAAATAATTAAATTATTAAACTATTTACAGTATTTGCAAAATTTTATTTACAATTTCAAAGTTTCACTGATTATAAAATGATAGAATTTTGGAACATTATTCAGTGATTATATTATCTATACAATTGAACAGAACTTTCTATATTTTCAGGTTGTACTTATTTTCGGCATCAGTGGTTGCTGTAGAAAAAACGAAATATATAAGGTCAAAATACAGGACATTAAAAAGCAAGGGGAATTATTTCAGGTTAGAATCCCTGAGACGAAGACAAACAAACCCAGATCATTTACTATTAACTCGGAGTTCGTTGCTATTGTGGATAAATATCTCGCTCTTCGACCAAAAAACGCACCGAGGGAAAATTTTTCTTGAATTTTCAAAAAGGTCGATGCACAATTCAAGTCATTGGCATTAATAAAATTGCAAAAATGCCGTGTGAAATAGCAAAATTCTTAAACCTCACCGAACCTAAAACCTACACAGGACATTCGTTCTGAAGAACATCGGCGACACTATTTGCAGACTCTGGAGCAAACATTTTAGAATTACAGCGATTTGGTGGTTGGGAATCAGCTACGGTTGCACAGGGATACGTAGACGAATCATTAGGATACAAGAAATATCCGCCGACAGGATATCGAACATGATAAATTTTGATGCAGGAAATACAGAGAAAAATTAGCAAATTCCTTCAACGTCAAAAGAGGAATTTAAAATTGTTGAATCACATTCGTCTAAAAGCAGTTCACCAGAGAAAGTTATGGTTCTGAACAATTGTAACGTTACAATAAACTATAGCAGATAAAAAAGTATTCTAAAAGTTTATATGTTGACAAGAGTTTATTTTTGTCTACTTCGAAAACTGTATTAACCAAAAGTATTATTTTATGAAGCATTTTATATCTCGTTGATGTTAATAAGTCGTTTGTAATACTTATTATTAATTCCAGAGTTATTATTAGTAAATGCAATTTATACTTTAAAAGTCAGTAGTTTTAAAAGTTAAATGTCTATTGTACAATAAAAATATAATTAAAAATATGTATTGTTTCTTGTTTAAAATTATAATTACATGACTGGTAATTTTAAATTACATAATAATTTATTGGAAAATTATTTTGTCAAAATAAATATTTTCAAAGAACATTTTATATTCTTCCACTTTAACTTCTACTAATTTCAGTAATTAAATGCGAATGTTTTGAATTAATTATTATTTTATAACCTGGCTCTTTTCAAAATGAAAGTTAATTAAATTATTCTTTTTCAATGGTTTATTTGTGGTCAGGGGGCTTCGCCCCCCGAACCCCCCTCGCGACATAAAATTAATGTATCTTTGAATGTATATCGGTACACTCACCTTCGACTCGTTCCGAAAACATTGCACTCATCACGAAAAAGCCGTCGTCTTCCACTTGAAACGCAATATACTATTCTCACCTACCTTGGCCTTGGGTCAGCTGAGCCTTTGCCATATGTTAGTGTGTATACTGATTTTATATATTTATCTCTAAATTATATGAAAGTATATTTCTTATATTTGTATTTTCTTTTACTTATAAATCTATTTTTAATTAAACAATAATTTTGTTTTATACATTTTCATCTAATTAATTATGACTATTGAAATACCATTTCAATGCCCCACTGAACCAATCACTCCTTTTGGGGAAAAGGTGATTTGTTCACATTAAAGACATAAATTTTCAATAGGCATAATTCAAAAACAATACATTCTAATATACTATTTTGAAACGAGAAAGTAAATTTTATTTTTGATGTCAAGGCCTTAATGCCCCGCTAAACTAATAATTTTTTTTAATTTATAAAGTAAATTTCTTTGTTTAAAAACTTAAAATTGCAAAACCAAAACTTTTTTTACAAATCTTTTCTTATTTTTTTCTCTATATATAGACAGACTTGTATAAAAAATTCTTGAAATCATCGATGAGAAATCGAAAAATTAAATATTCTACTCATTCATACCTTACAAACTAATTTCTTTTTTATGGGCAAAAGATGGCAAAAGATGGCAAAGTGTGGGTAAAGGATAGCGAAATGTGGCACTAAGTTTGCCAAAGATGGCAAAGTATTGCTAAGGAGCGAATCCCATGGTTTAACTATAGCAGCAACATAAATCAATTTTTCATCAAACAAAATAATAAAAAACACAAAAACTTTTAATATTTTTCATTTTTAAACCATAAACAAAGTGAGGCATATAAAAAAATTATTTTTTAAATGGTTTTTTTAATTTAACTGTTAAAATGAACTATGGGCAAAGTATGGCGAACCATGGGATGAAAGAAAACTTATTTTCTATACATTTTCGAACTATGGGCAAAAGATGGCAAACTATGGGATGAAAAAAAATTATTTTCTATAGATTTTTGAACTATGGGCAAAAGATGGCGAACTATGGGATAAGAAAAAAAAATATTTTTTATACATTTTCGAAGTATGGGCAAAAGATGGCAAACTATGGGATGAAAAAAAATTATTTTCTATAGATTTTTGAACTATGGGCAAAAGATGGCGAACTATGGGATAAGAAAAAAAATTATTTTCTATAGATTTTCGAACTATGGGCAAAAGATTGCGAACTATGGGATAAGAAAAAAAATATTTTTTATACATTTTCGAAGTATGGGCAAAAGATGGCGAACTATGGGATAAGAAAAAAAATTTTTTTTATACATTTTCGAAGTATGGGCAAAAGATGGCGAACCATGGGATGAAAGAAAACTTATTTTCTATACATTTTCGAACTATGGGCAAAAGATGGCAAACTATGGGATGAAAAAAAATTATTTTCTTTAGATATTTGAACTATGGGCAAAAGATGGCGAACTATGGGATAAGAAAAAAAATTATTTTCTACACTGCAAAAAGAAGTATCTTAATTTAAGATGTTTTGGTAGTCATTTCTAAGATGTTTTGGTAGACACTTTCCAGTTATTTAAAACATCTTAATTTCAGATGTTTTGGTAGTCATTTCTAAGATGTTTTGGTAGACACTTTCCAGTTATTTAAAACATCTTAATTTAAGATGTTAAAAGTATTTTCGTACACATTTTCTGTGGTATTTTTGGGGCAAAAAGTTTTGAGGTTAACTATGGGCTCTTATGGAAAACACTTTATGTATCTTAATTTTTAGTAACTTACACTTATGGCGCATCTTACGATTCTCAAGTAACTTATCGCTAAACATCTTATTGCAACAGAAACATCTTAATTTAAGATACTTTAAAGAACTTACAAAAGTATATTACTTTTTTAAGATGGAAGAAATATCTTTATTACTACTAAAACGTATAAAGCATCTTAAATATCAGTAAGACGCTTTAGAAAACATCTTATTTTAAGATGTAAGACACCATTTTTCCATCTTACATCTTATTTTAAGATATCAAAAAAGACACCTATTTTTGCAGAGTATAGATTTTCGAAGTATGGGCAAAAGATTGCGAACTATGGGATAAAAAAAAAAATATTTTTTATACATTTTCGAAGTATGGGCAAAAGATGGCGAACTATGGGATAAGAAAAAAAAATATTTTTTATACATTTTCGAAGTATGGGCAAAAGATGGCGAACCATGGGATGAAAGAAAACTTATTTTCTATACATTTTCGAACTATGGGCAAAAGATGGCAAACTATGGAATGAAAAAAAATTATTTTCTTTAGATATTTGAACTATGGGCAAAAGATGGCGAACTATGGAATAAGAAAAAAAAATATTTTTTATACATTTTCGAAGTATGGGCAAAAGATGGCAAACTATGGGATAAGAAAAAAAATATTTTTTATACATTTTCGAAGTATGGGCAAAAGATGGCGAACTATGGGATGAAAAAAAATTATTTTCTATACATTTTCGAAGTATGGGCAAAAGATAGCGAACTATGGGATGAAAAAAAATTATTTTCTTTAGATTTTTGAACTATGGGCAAAAGATGGCGAACTATGGAATAAGAAAAAAAAATATTTTTTATACATTTTCGAAGTATGGGCAAAAGATGGCAAACTATGGGATGAAAAAAAATTATTTTCTATAGAATTTTGAACTATGGGCAAAAGATGGCGAACTATGGGATAAAAAAAAATTATTTTCTATAGATTTTCGAACTATGGGCAAAAGATGGCGAACTATGGGATAAGAAAAAAAATATTTTTTATACATTTTCGAAGTATGGGCAAAAGATGGCGAACTATGGGATAAGAAAAAAAAATATTTTTTATACATTTTCGAAGTATGGGCAAAAGATGGCGAACTATGGGATAAGAAAAAAATTATTTTCTATACATTTTCGAAGTATGGGCAAAAGATAGCGAACTATGGGATGAAAAAAAATTATTTTCTTTAGATTTTTGAACTATGGGCAAAAGATGGCGAACTATGGGATAAAAAAAAATTATTTTCTATAGATTTTCGAACTATGGGCAAAAGATGGCGAACTATGGGATAAGAAAAAAAATATTTTTTATACATTTTCGAAGTATGGGCAAAAGATGGCGAACTATGGGACGAAATTTTGATTTTTATATTTAAAGTATGTACAAAGGATGGCGAATTATAGAAAGTATATATATATCAGGGACTGATTCCAAAACGAAACTAAATAAAAAATTACTTTCGTTTTAGTGTTTAAGTCGAATTGAAATTCCGATCCCATTGGGATATTTAGAATCCAAAATGGAATTCTGACAGAATTCTTATAGGAATTCTAATTAAAATTCAGATCGGAATTACTTTAGGAATTCTAATCAAAATTCCGATTACGGACGGAATTCCGATTCCATCGGAATTTTCAGAATACAGATCGGAATTTTGACAGAATTATTATAGGAATTCCAATCGGAATTCCGATTTCTAAGGAAATTCTGATCCCATTACAATTTTCAGAATCCAGATCGGAATTCTGACAGAATTCTTATAGGAATTCAGATCCCATTAGAATTCTGACAACATTCTTATAGGAATTCTAATCAAAATTCAAATCGCAATTCCGACAGAATTCTTTTAGGAATTCCAATAATAATTTCGATTACTGATGAATTCCGATCACATCGCATTTTTCAGAATCCATATCAGAATTCTGACAGAATTTTTATTGGAATTCTAATCAAAATTCCGATCCTATCGGAATTATCAGAATCCTGATTGGAATTCTGACAGAATTCTTACAGGAATTCTAATCAAAATTTCGATACGAATTCCGACAGAATTCTTCTTGGCATTACAATCAAAATTCCGACAAAATTATTTTAGGAATTTCAATCAAAATTCCGATTTCTGACGGAATTCCGATCTGATCGAAATTTCCAAGTGAATGTAAAATTCCCTGTAGAAGACGTGTCGAATTTGCACCGAATTTAGTCAGGTTGTTGTTGTCCATCTTTTGCCCATAGTTCGAAAATGTGTAGAAAATAGTTTTTTTCATCTCATAGTTCGCCATCTTTTGCCCATAGTTCGAAAATGTATAGAAAATATTTTTTTTCTTATCCCATAGTTCGCCATCTTTTGCCCATAGTTCAAAATTCTATAGAAAATAATTTTTTTTCATCCCATAGTTTGCCATCTTTTGCCCATAGTTCGAAAATGTATAGAAAATATTTTTTTTCTTATCCCATAGTTCGCCATCTTTTGCCCATAGTTCGAAAATGTATAGAAAATATTTTCTTTTTAACCCATAGTTCGCCATCTTTTGCCCATAGTTCGAAAATCTATAGAAAATAATTTTTTTTATCCCATAGTTCGCCATCTTTTGCTCATACTTCGAAAATGTATAGAAAATAGTTTATTTTCAATCCCATAGTTCGCCATCTTTTGCCCATACTTCGAAAATGTATAAAAAATATTTTTTTTTCTTATTCCATAGTTCGCCATCTTTTGCCCATAGTTCAAAAATCTAAAGAAAATAATTTTTTTTCATCCCATAGTTCGCCATCTTTTGCCCATAGTTCGAAAATGTATAGAAAATATTTTCTTTTTAACCCATAGTTCGCCATCTTTTGCCCATACTTCGAAAATGTATAAAAAATATTTTTTTTTCTTATCCCATAGTTCGCCATCTTTTGCCCATACTTCGAAAATGTATAAAAAATATTTTTTTTTCTTATCCCATAGTTCGCCATCTTTTGCCCATAGTTCAAAATTCTATAGAAAATAATTTTTTTTCATCCCATAGTTTGCCATCTTTTGCCCATAGTTCGAAAATCTATAGAAAATAATTTTTTTTATCCCATAGTTCGCCATCTTTTGCTCATACTTCGAAAATGTATAGAAAATAGTTTATTTTCAATCCCATAGTTCGCCATCTTTTGCCCATACTTCGAAAATGTATAAAAAATATTTTTTTTTTCTTATTCCATAGTTCGCCATCTTTTGCCCATAGTTCAAAAATCTAAAGAAAATAATTTTTTTTCATCCCATAGTTCGCCATCTTTTGCCCATAGTTCGAAAATGTATAGAAAATAATTTTTTTTTAACCCATAGTTCGCTATCTTTTGCCCATACTTCGAAAATGTATAAAAAATATTTTTTTTCTTATCCCATAGTTCGCAATCTTTTGCCCATAGTTCGAAAATCTATAGAAAATAATTTTTTTTTATCCCATAGTTCGCCATCTTTTGCCCATAGTTCAAAATTCTATAGAAAATAATTTTTTTTCATCCCATAGTTTGCCATCTTTTGCCCATAGTTCGAAAATCTATAGAAAATAATTTTTTTTTATCCCATAGTTCGCCATCTTTTGCTCATACTTCGAAAATGTATAGAAAATAGTTTATTTTCAATCCCATAGTTCGCCATCTTTTGCCCATAGTTCGAAAATGTATAGAAAATATTTTTTTTCTTATCCCATAGTTCGCCATCTTTTGCCCAAAGTTCGAAAATATATAGAAAATAATTTTTTTTATCCCATAGTTCGCCATCTTTTGCTCATACTTCGAAAATGTATAGAAAATAGTTTATTTTCAATCCCATAGTTCGCCATCTTTTGCCCATACTTCGAAAATGTATAAAAAATATTTTTTTTTTCTTATCCCATAGTTCGCCATCTTTTGCCCATACTTCGAAAATGTATAAAAAATATTTTTTTTTCTTATTCCATAGTTCGCCATCTTTTGCCCATAGTTCAAAAATCTAAAGAAAATAATTTTTTTTCATCCCATAGTTCGCCATCTTTTGCCCATACTTCGAAAATGTATAAAAAATATTTTTTTTTTTATCCCATAGTTCGCAATCTTTTGCCCATAGTTCGAAAATGTATAGAAAATATTTTTTTTCTTATCCCATAGTTCGCCATCTTTTGCCCATAGTTCGAAAATGTATAGAAAATAATTTTTTTTAACCCATAGTTCGCTATCTTTTGCCCATAGTTCGAAAATGTATAGAAAATATTTTTTTTCTTATCCCATAGTTCGCAATCTTTTGCCCATAGTTCGAAAATTTATAGAAAATAATTTTTTTTTATCCCATAGTTCGACATTTTTTGCCCATAGTTCAAAATTCTATAGAAAATAATTTTTTTTCATCCCATAGTTTGCCATCTTTTGCCCATACTTCGAAAATGTATAAAAAATATTTTTTTTTCTTATCCCATAGCTCGCCATCTTTTGCTAATAGTTCAAAATTCTATAGAAAATAATTTTTTTTCATCTCATAGTTTGCCATCTTTTGCCCATAGTTCGAAAATCTATAGAAAATAATTTTTTTTTATCCCGTAGTTCGCCATCTTTTGCTCATACTTCGAAAATGTATAGAAAATAGTTTATTTTCAATCCCATAGTTCGCCATCTTTTGCCCATAGTTCGAAAATGTATAGAAAATATTTTTTTTCTTATCCCATAGTTCGCCATCTTTTGCCCATAGTTCGAAAATGTATAGAAAATAATTTCTTTTTAACCCATAGTTCGCCATCTTTTGTCCATAGTTCAAAATTCTATAGAAAATAATTTTTTTTCTTATCCCATAGTTCGCCATCTTTTGCCCATAGTTCGAAAATCTATAGAAAATAATTTTTTTTATCCCATAGTTCGCTATCTTTTGCTCATACTTCGAAAATGTATAGAAAATAGTTTATTTTCAATCCCATAGTTCGCTATCTTTTGCCCATACTTCGAAAATGTATAGAAAATAATTTTTTTCTTATCCCATAGTTTGCCATCTTTTGCCCATACTTCGAAAATGTATACAAAATTTTTTTTTTCTTATTCCATAGTTCGCCATCTTTTGCCCATAGTTCGAAAATGTATAAAAAATAAGTTTTCTTTCGTCCCATGGTTCGCCATACTTTGCCCATAGTTCATTTTAACAGTTAAATTAAAAAAACCATTTAAAAAATAATTTTTTTATATGCCTCACTTTGTTTATGGTTTTAAAATGAAAAATATTTAAAGTTTTTGTGTTTTTTATTATTTTGTTTGATGAAAAATTGATTTATGTTGCTGCCATAGTTAAACCATGGGATTCGCTCCTTAGCAATACTTTGCCATCTTTGGCAAACTTAGTGCCACATTTCGCTATCCTTTACCTACACTTTGCCATCTTTTGCCATCTTTTGCCCATACTTTCATTTCCACGCGGGAACTTTTGATAAGAATTTATATATATATATATATATATATATATACACAATTGCATGCTTCAATACTAGTATCACTTTTATTCTGTATCTTTTAATCATATTATTTTGTTGCATGTTATTCTTTTCTCTATTATTTTTTATATAAATATGTATGATTATTATTATTTTACTTTATTATATTTTAACTATATTTACAATATATAAAGTTTTGTTTTATTTATTGAAAATTTTTTTTAATTGATTGATCTCCTACTTTAGTTTCTGTTAACTTATGTGAAATATTAAATTTTTTAGCTCTTTCCTTACCTTTTTTACAGATATTGTCGTAAGCTAATTCTAATTTTCTTTTATAATTCATTTCTTTCGGAATCGGTGCTAAATTTAACCATTTCTCCCACACGCCTTTTGGCTTTTTCTTAAGATATAACTCCACTGGCGTAAACTGAGTAGTTTCATGGTGTGTTTCATTGATGCAATCTTTTATACTTTTTACCCAGTTCCACCATGAATTGTGCCTACCTTTCGTTAACGTTCTGAAGAATCTTGATAATTCCTTGTGAATTCTTTCCACTATATTTTCCTGCGAATGTCTGATAGATGTCAGCACTGGTTGTATCCCTTCTTCTTTTAGTTTGTTAGTCCATATCTCTGATGTAAATTACGTACCGCGGTCCGAAATAATTTTTTCTGGTTTTCTGAAATTTTTAATATGATGATTAAAAATTTTGTTAATTAACGCTTTTGTGGTGCATAATTTCTCATTTCTGCTTAACTTGTTTGATTTGAAACTTTATTTTTCTGGCATGAGTCACAACTAGATATTCTATACCTAATAGCCTTGAAAAAAAGTGAATAATAAAAATACTCATTTAACATACGAAAAACTCTTTAAGGTCCTACGTGTCCATACATTTCGTGAGTTTCATCTATTAAATCATTAATTATATTTTTAGTTAAACATAATTTTTTATTATCCCCTGAAATAAAATATAGTAAATTTTTACCAATTAAAAAACGCTTTGTTTTTCCTAATTTAACATCTGCAATTTTTTGTTTTAAAATAGAGTCTAATTCTTGTTCATGTTGAATATTTTTTAATTTATTTCGCAATTGAGAAGGTGGCTTTTTTGCTAAATTATACAAAAATAATTTACCCTTGTGAGATTCTATATCCATCCCTGATTTTTCAAAAATTAGTGCTCTACTTAATGCATCTGCAACCGTATTATTTTTACCTTCAATATATTCAATATCGAAATCGAAATCCTGAATTGCTAAAACCCATCTTGTAATTCTACCGCTTAGTAGTTTACACGATTTTACAAAAGATAACGCCTTATGGTCCGTCCTGATAATTACGTGAGTGCCCAAAATATACGATCGAAATTTGAGTAAACTCCATACGATCGCAAGTAATTCTTTCTCCGTCGTAAAATACGTCAGCTCGGCTCCTTTTAGCGTACGGCTCGCGAAAGCTATAGGTGAGTGTTGTCCGTCTTCGTCTAACTGGTATAGCACGGATCCTATCGCTACGTCGCTTGCATCTGTTTGTAAATAAAATGGTTTAGATAGGCCAGGATAACTAAGAATTGTATATTCACAGAATAGAAATTTCACAAGATTAAATGCTTCTTCTTTAGAAGAATTCCATTCCCATTTATTTCCTGTTTTTAATAATTGGAGTAAAGGAAAAATTTCTTCCGCATGATTTTTAGTAAATTTTGTATAAACATTTATTAAACCTAAAAATTCTCTCAATTCTTTTTTTCACGGTCTCGGATAATCATGGATTGATTTTATTTTATCTAGATCTGGTTTTATCCCATTTGCTGTTTAAATAAGTCCAGTATATATTTTTGAATGTTCCTCTAATGGAATTTGCCAAAAACTACTGACTAAATCTAGTGAAGACATTATTTTCACTCCCACACAACGTTGAAATAACAATTCTGTTGTTTCTGCGCGTTCATAACAATCAGTCAATACTTCATTCACTTTTCTCGCATCCAAACAAAATCTTATAGTACCATCTTTCTTAATTGTAACACAAATTGGATTCACATACGAAGTATTCACTTTTTTAATAATATTTATTATTTAATTTAATTAATTTATTTAATTCTTTAATTGCTCTTTCTCTGCGTTTCATTGGAATCGGATATGTTTTTTTAAATAATGGTTTTGCATCATCAACTTCTAGCTTGTGTTCATATACAGAAATTCTACCCGGTTTTTTCGAAAATACATTTTTATAACGCGAAATAAGCTTGAAAAATCTTTCTTTTTCGTTTTGATTTAACAAAGTACATTCATGAATTAAAATTCATCTTTGATTTCCTCTTCAGATAAATTAAATTCAAATTGTGTGTCATCGTAGGTTTTTGTATTCATAATTTCATTAATTACCCCAGGACTATCTTCATGAAATTCTATTCCACTTAATTGATTTATTATTACCCCCCACAGCACCGAAATTTTCCTAAATATTTATTAAATATTTACTTCCAATATTCGGCATATTTAACTGAAAAGTTTAGTGAAAATTGTGTAAAGATTTATATGTCCCGATTAAATAAGTGTTTAGCGCGAAACTTTCCTGAACATTTCAATGAAATCTTCGCCTAATTATAATTATAATTATAATTAGGCGAAAATCTTCAGGAAATGTTCAGGAAATGTTCACACTAAACACTTATTTAATCGGGACATATAAATTTTTACACAATTTTCACTAAACATTGCAATTAGATATTCCGAATATTGCAAGTAAATATTCAATAAATTTTTAGGAAAGTTTCGGTGCTGTGGGGGACTTTATTGATATCATTTTTTTATTATTATTTTCAATTGTAATTTCTTTTTCGAATTTTTTTTCAATTGCTAAATTAGTTTCGAATTTAGTTTCAAATTCATTATTATTTTCTTTAATTATTTTAATTTTATTTATGCTTTCATTGAGCATTTTCATAGTTAAAATTTCTTCTCCCCTCATTACTTGAATGATATCTTTTTTAAAATCAATTTTTGTTTTTAAAACTTTTAACATATCAGCCCCAATTATGCAATTACAATTTAATTTTGGTACTATTATAAATACATATTGACCTTCATAGCCACACGTTTTGAATTTTGCTAAAATTTGTTGTTTTATTTTTATTGGTCGTGCTCCTGTTGCACCTACAATACTCATACCTACAATTGGTAGTTTTTCACATTTTTCAAAATTTTCTATATTTTCTTCATAAAAATTGTCAGAAATACAGGTTATTTGACTTCCTGTATGCTTTTACTTTTTTATTTGCTATTTCAAATTCTATTACTGGACATTTTCCTAAATGATCATGAACATCTATTATTTGTTCTTCTAACAATTCTTCTCGCGGATCAGATAAAATAATTTCTTTATTTTTACTTATTAATGTCATTTACCTCGGATCTGTATTAAGCGAACTTGTATTTACAAACCCGAGGATTGCTAGTTTTCCGAAGTCGTAGAAGGTTCACAATAATCTTCGTTATTACTAGATTTTACTTTTTTACACTTTTTTGTTGTATTAATTCTAGCTTGTTGAGAACTTTCATTATTTGGATATTTTACATTTGATAGTTCTCCATCCTCTCGTTTTACATCATATGAAACATATCTAGAATTTTCGACATAACCATTATTGTAATATTGGCGTTGTTTTGAGTTGTTCTGAGAATTATATTGACGCGGATTATTACTAGAATTACTCGAAAATATATTTTTATCAAAATTGTTATCATTTTTATTTTGAAAATTTTCATTTTTGTTTTCTTGTTTATTATCATTATTATTATATCTACTTTGATTTGAATTATTTCCCCGATAATATGTTAATTTTATTTTTTATTTTACTTATTCTTTATATAAATTTTTATTGATTTTTAAAATATTTTTTTATTTATTTATTTATTATTGTTTCTTCTTTGAGTTTATTATTATTTACTTATTTTATTTCTAATTTTTCCAATTTGTATTTATTTCTATTTTTATTTTTGATTTTATCTAATTCAATTTTTATTATTTTCTGACTCCAGACTCTACTCTATCGTCAGGGTTTAAATTTTAAGTCTTCGTTTATTTAATTATTTTTTTTGTGGTAGGATAATTTTTTGAATATGTACTTTAATTATTTTAATTATTGTTAAAATAGTTTTTATTATTTTTTAATTTTGTATATATTTTTTGAATAGACTCCCTGAAGAGGAAATCGATTTAATTTCGAAACGTTGGAGTAAATAAAATTTGTTACTTTGTCCGAATGTTTTCGTTTTCATTAATTTGACTTATTTATTAAGTATCTCGGACGTTAAAGATTATTTAATTAAATATTATTTAAAACTAACATGCTTTCCAACATTTCCAATATTTTAATTATTTATGATTAATAATTTTTCTTATTTATTGTCAATTCACACAATAAAAACTTATATTTGTTCAATATTTATGAACTATAAGCGATAAATAGTAAAGAAACATTGGCAAAAATGATCATTTACCGACATTTTTGCGATTTAGAGGCATTAGATGCAGTTTTTTTAAATCAAGTTGCATTACAT
The DNA here is from genome assembly GCA_032872475.1 of Leptopilina myrica (nomen nudum). Taxonomy (NCBI): domain Eukaryota; kingdom Metazoa; phylum Arthropoda; class Insecta; order Hymenoptera; family Figitidae; genus Leptopilina; species Leptopilina myrica (nomen nudum). Next base: position 21,001,552 of record CM065459.1, read on the forward strand.
TTTTTTTCTCCCAGTCTATACCTATAATTATGCTGCAGAGTGCAAAACAAAATTTCAATCGGTTTACGAGATATTGCCGTTAGAAGAATTTCATTTTCTTTGAAAAAATCATTTTTCATCCGAAATATTAATGTCTTGATAAAATTCGAATCCGAGCTAATCCAGCAAAACCCAAATAGGTTTTTGCTAGTTTCGGTAAGTACTTTCAGAAACTGAAGTCAAAACTTAGTTCACATTTTACGTGTTGCACTGTGATATTAAATAAAAAATATGCAATTTATTGATAATAAAATATTTTTGTAATTTTTTGAACTTTGTTTTTTATAAACTTTTCCATTTTTCACTTTTAACTTAAGATATTAATTTCTTTTCTCACCTACCTTGGCCTTGGGTCAGCTGAGACTTTGCCATGTGTTAGTGTGTATACTGATTTTATATATTTATCTCTAAATTATATGAAAGTATATTTCTTATATTTGTATTTTCATTTACTTATAAATCTATTTTTAATTAAACAATAATTTTATTTCATACATTTTCATCGAATTAATTATGACTATTGAAATACCATTTCACATGTAATATTAAAGTAATGTTACTGTCATGTTACAGTAATATAAATGTATAATATTACCTATCAGTAAAAAAAATATTAACATTTTTTAAATGTAAGTGGGGTATTCTCCGCGAGATTTTCACAAAAAATTTTTTTTTGTTAAAACAATTTTTCTCGAATTCTATATGAAAAATAAGTAAATACGTGTTTTTTTTTATTTTATAAAAATTATAAAAGTTATGATTTTTTGAAATTTAACATCTTGAGAAGCAAAAGACTTTTTAAACGCTTTTTCCTCTCTTATATTAAAAAATTAATGTAATATATGAAAATGACTTGTTTTTTCTTGAATATTTCAAATATGTAATAAAAAATAACGTTAATAAAGCGAAAACCTTAAATAAATTGTAATTTCGTTTAAAAAGAGACTTTTCTCAAAAGCGAAGTAATTGATTTTCGATTTTTTTCTTTCATTACAACCACTGATAAATAAAGAAATTTTTAACACTTATACCGAAGTGGTGTTCTTTAGCGTTCAAATTATATTTAAATCTATATCAGTTGTTGCAGAGATTTTAGAGAAGAAAATTGAGAAATTAACCACAAAACATTCGTTTTCTTTTGTTTTTGAAGGTTAATCTTTTAAAAAGTGTAAAAATCGAATAAAACTCTCTGCAACGACTGATATAGTTTTAAATATAATTTGATCGCGCGGGGGGTTCGGGGGGTCTCCCCCGACAGGGTCCAGGGGCAGACCCCCGACTGCAAAAAAACCAACTTAGAATAATTTTAATGATAATTTTTAGGTTAGTTGGCTACACATTCCAGTGTTGTTAACACGAAGTTATCAATTTTATTATTTTTCAGTGTTGCCAACTTTGATCATAACGTGCAAGTATAGGGATTTATAGTAATATTTCGAATATAAGAGTTGGTACCTCTGAAACGTGAAAGAATGTTTCTCAAAACATTGTACACTTCACACGAGCAACTTGAGCCAATGAAATTGAAGATTTAGAGTTTTTTCCCTGCGCGAATGTTTTTTCCCTGCGCAAAAGTTTTTTCCCGGCTGAAAGAGTTTTTTTCCCGCTGCGAGTTCCTATGTAAGATCCCATGTGAAAAATTATATGAGAAATAATATACGATCTCACCTGGGATTTCAAATAATTTTCATTCCTATGTAAAATCCTACGTAAAATACCATTGAATTTCCCATGTTATTTCCCGCATATGAAACCATATGGGATCTTATGTAGGATTTTAAATAGAAATGAAAATTATATGAAATCCCAGGTGAGATCGTATATTATTTCCCATATAATTTTTCACATGGGATCTTACATAGGATCTCACGTGGTTTTTTTTATTAATGATACAGAATACTACAGTTCATATACTTTCACCGCCAGGTGGCGAGAGCGACTTCTCCCCCAGTTAATATGATTTTGGAACACTATATAACTGAGAGTTTATATCTCAGAAGAAGTGTTTCAAATTATAGAATTTTTTTTCTTATTTTGAAATGATAATACAATTTATTATTAAATTTTTAATTAAATAATTTTTAATGCTATGAAAATTCTTACAATGGATATACTTAATGTAATCACAAGTCAAATCTTTTGTGAAATCCTATGTGAAATCTTATATAAGCAACATGAAAACCCATATGAAATCCTTTATGGAATCCTTTATGTATTCTCACATAGGAATCCATGTAGATTTTTATGTAGATACACAAACTCAAATTCCCACATGAATTCCTACTCCAAATCGTGTCCCAAATATACATGTGCTTTAACATGGCATCCCATGTGGATTCTTATGTAGGATCTGGGATTTTATACAGGTTTTTGTATAAGAACCCACGTAAGATCCCATGTAGTATTTTCAATAGGGCGGACTACCAGATGAACGCCCTAACCACTATGCTAATTAGCCTAGTTAAACTCAAAAATTGTTTCTCATTGACTTGTTGAATTGCTTTTGATGATTCAATAAATCATGTTTTGACACTAATACACCGTAAAAACTAATAGTAAATAGTTTAATAATAATAACAATATTAATAATATAATAATAAACCATAAATATTCATAAATTAATATTTTTATTATTGAAAAAAGTGTCAAAATATTTCTGTTGGAAACGCGTTTTTAATTGGTTAAAATCATTATAAACATTAATTTGTTGATGTAAAAATTTTTGTTTGTTTGGACTTAGAAACTTTTGGTATAATTAATAATGTGGGCGATCCATACGGGCCCCTCGCATGTGCCCTCAATGTTTTGCCCTCATGTAAGTTCCATATTTTCAAAAAACGTCTTTCAATGTTAATTTCAGAAGCTTTTGAATGTTAATTAAAGCATTCTGAACTAGACTTTTTTGAACAAAAAAAGAATTTTTTACACTTAGAAATTTTTTTGAAAAGGGCATTCATAATGGTTAAGAGCAGGGGCCCTGCTGGTGCCCTCGCAAATTCACATAACTTTGTAATAAAATTTCTGGAAAAATGTCACTTAATAGTTGTTTCGGGTGCTTTGAAATGTAATTTAATGCATTCGGAACTAAACATTTTTAATAAAAAAAATTTGTTATTGGAACTTGGTTAAATTTTTAAGCTGGGTATCCGTAAGGACTATGAGCGGGGCCCCTGCTGGTGCCCTCGTGGTTTCCTTCTCATGGAGTTTCCACGTGGGCACCCGCCGGGGGCCACTGAACAGCGTGGCTTTTTCTACACGGGATTGTATAAATGTATTATAAATAAATAAATTGTAATATTCAGGTACTACAATTTTTATATAATTATGTTATTTATTATTTAACGTAATTTATTAATTTTGGTGTTTTATTAAATAAATTAGCCTGAAGAGGATGGTAAACCACACCATCGAAACGTCGCAACTTTAAATATGACATAAGCCTTTTTAGGTTTGATACCTTCCTATTGATCGAATTTTATCTTCACCAAATTACACATTCGGAAGGGAATTTTCTTTTCAATTATTATAAATAATATTATAATTATCATGTTTTTATTATTATATTACAGATTGTTATAATGATGATATTATAATGAAAAGTATGATTAAAAAAATTGTACAAGTGCGAGTTGAACTCGCACTGCAATGGCGGGTTCCGTACACAAACAATACTTGCAAAATTCATTGTTAAATGGTGGAATTAAAATAAACAATTAAAAAAATATATTAAAATCATTTGATAAAAAAAATAATTAAAACAATTAAATCATTGTATATCTAATATTGTTAACCAAGAAGTACGGGCTTCTTGGTATCTGATTGCAAATTTTTCACATCCCTCGTTAAAACAAAAAAAATTAATTTATTGATGCTGTTTTAACTTGTATAATTTTGATATCACTTTTTAAATTTTTTTTAGATTGTTTAATATATTTTTTGTGATCAGACTGTAAATATATACTAATAAACCAATTTTCAGCTCATTAAGTCAAAAAAATGTGGAAATTAAAAAAAAGAAATTTTTTAAAAAATTTTTTAGTTTTTCCTTGACAACGCTATGGCCATTATGACATAGCAAGTTCTCTATGTTTTTCCTGTAATATTCGCGTTAAAATACACCAGTTTGCCAAATTTTAGCCCTCCACGTTAAATAGTTTAGAAGTTAAGGGAGGGGAGGTCACTTTTTATGCATTTTTGGCCAAAAATCTTGTTATTTCCTTGACAATGCTATGGCCATCACCTCCAATCACATTCTCTATATTTTTCCTGTAATCTACGAGTCTTTAGGTCAAATAGTCTAGCCGCTACGGGGAGGGGCACGATTTGGCTACGGACACAAGAGTCTTATAGGGTTCCGTCGGTATACCGTAGGTGTACGGAACCCTAAAATTGACAAATTGAGAAAAATTATATTCTCAAATTAGCAAAAATGAAATAAAGAATTAAAAGAATAAATAATTGAGAATGAAATTTAAAAAATGCAAACAATGACCCACGCTTATTTCTTTCACCATTTATAATGTGGATTTGACAAATAAACATTATTACAGTGTCAATTTTAACAGTTTTTGTTTGAGAGTTTTTACAAAGCGAGAAAAAATAATTTTTATTTACGAAATTCTCATTTTTAACAAGATGCGAAATATTGTCTGCTAAATAAACACTAATATTTGAATATCATATAAAGAGATAGTTAACGAACCTAAAATTTAAATAATAAATTCGCAGCTTAAATAGTATAAGAAAAATATTTTTAAATCAGGACAAAAGTAATCGATTTAGAACGGAAGTATTTCGTTATAAAATTTAAATGGCAATTAAATATTAACTCAAGAATTTAATGTTAAAAAATAAACATACTTTTTAAAGTTGAATAAGTGGAAATCACTGCGAAACAGTTTTTAATTTAAAATAAATTAAAACATTAGTTTAAGAATCACTGGTCAAAAGATAAAAACATAAACTTAAAGAATATGCTAACAGGGTCAAGTTTTTAAATTTTATTCAAATTAAAACGTTGGCATAAAAAATTGCATAAAACAAACATTCAAAAAAGTCAAGTTTTTAAACTAAAATTAAATTAAAATATTGGCTTAAATTTTTACAGAAAATTCTCCTAAGTGTGTTATTTTTAGAAATATTTTTGTTAATTTTTTTAATCGGGTACCACATAGTGAAAAAAATTAAAATCCTAGATGGCGCATCATTCCGGCTGAAACACAATGTATCCAGTAACTGATTTTTTTTTAATTTGCTTAAAATTTAATAATTATGCGTTTCTGGGGTCACTCATTACGCATGTAATGTTAGATTTTCAAAATTCAAAATGGTGGATCCAATATGGCGGATGACTTTTGAAAAATTCACCGTATTCGTTTTAAACTTATCACTCGGGAGGTTCTTAGGGTCGCTGAATACAAATATAATGTTAGTTTTTCAAAAGTAAAAATGGCGGACGACTTTTTGAAACATTTATCGCATTTGCTTGAAATGATTTCAGTTATAGACTGACAGAGGACAAAGAAAATTATCAAATTTTCTCATTTTGGTCTCTTAAAATCATCTTTTTGAAAAATCTAGAAAAATGTAGATAAAATCTTATTAAAAACACAGAAATCTTTGTTAGAATTTCAGCTTTAAAATAAGCCTTAGAGAAACTTTAAAGAAATTATAAAAAAAAGTTTATGAATATTTATAAATTCCCCTAGTAAGCAATTTTGTTTATATGCATAGGTTAGCGATATTTCTAGATACCAATCCTTAAGTTCTAAAATATTAAAATCCAATTCGAAAATATCGTAATAATCTATTATTTAATTTTAATTTTTCTTCACCTAATTTACTTGAAACAAGCCCATATTTTCTTCATGAAAGATAAGGAGACATATCTCCAATCGGAAAATTGCCTAATATTGACTGTACTTCTCTGCAGTAAAATCAACAGGCACACGAAAAGTAATAGCCTCATGTTCACTGATAACAGCGACGCCAAACGGGAGAAATCAGTGCAATTTTACATTTTAAGTATTTTTTATCTTTGGCAGCTGATTGATATTTAAGGTTAGAGGATCCTCTGAGTGTTGTATTGTAAAATACATTGCTCAGAACTTAAAACTTTACACATAATTATTCGTTTTGAGCATCTAGGATTCCAAAAATGCCAATAAAAAATTTGTGTATGTATGTATGTATGTGGGTATGTATGCATGCATGCATGTATGTATGTATGTATGTCCGTATATCACAGAATTTTTGTTCGCGAATCACTTAAAAACGGCTTTACCGTTTGAAACCAAATTTAGCAGAATGGTTGATCTTTGTCCAAGGAAGGTTTTTAAATTTACAGATTTGAAAAATATTAATTAGAACAGGAGATATTCAATTTTTTCAAAAAATTCAAAACTCAAAAATTTTCAAATTTTAACTTTTTTTAAAAATGTTTTCAAACTTTGTATAATTGAGTATAACATTTTATTTAATCGCATTCTAGAATAGATTTGCCAAAAAACTGCCCTATAACTAAGATGAAAGTATAAACATGATTTTAAAAAAATTCAAAAAATCGCAAAAATCCAAATTTAATATTTTTAATGAACTGCTTTTAAACGATCTATAATTAAGTATTACATGTTCATTAGTCATATTTTAGCATAATGTTGCAAAAATAGTGTCCTATAACTAAGATTTAAGTATAAAAATGTTTTCAAAAAATTTTGAAAATTGCAAATTTTAATGTTTACATTTTTTAATGAATTGCTTTTAAACTCTGTATAATTGAATAATACATGTTATTTAGTCACATTTTAGCATAATTCTACACAAAGAATAGTATCACTAAGATGTAAGAATAAAAATATTTTCAATATAAAAAAATCGAAAAAATGCTAATTGTTATTAATTACTAGCAAGCCTAATTCAGTAGTATTTTTGGGATCTTTGATTAAGATTGTAACATGAAAATAATGCAATTAATAATTATTTATCCAGTCCATTCATAATATTCTTTAATTAAAAGAACTTCAGAAATTCTAAAAATTGAGATGTTTTATGATTTTATTTTATTTTCATTATAAACAGGCTCTAGACCCTTTTGTACAATTTTGTACTTAACAAAAAACACAATAGTAATTAAAACCAAATTAACAAATGAAAACAAATCAAGGGCGTTAGACTTTAAATAATTTTTTTTCATTGTTATTTTCATCATTACTAACGTCAAAAATGTTCCTTCTCAAATTAGCTTTAAACAAATTTAAATATACTTGGTTTTTAGTTTTAGCTATAAATAAACCTGCAGATGGCTACAAAAATTGATTTATTTTATGAAAATACTCTTTTTTAAGAAAATATGTTATGAAAAACTATGTTATATACCAGTCTTTGACGGGTTTTAGTTTCTACTATAATACATTTAACAAAGTGTCTACGAATTGCGCGGGGAAACTGATAAATAGCCGCGGAAATTTAATTTGACCAGGAAAAATCGGTAATTTTCTTACGAAATTAAAAAAGTTTTATTATATTAATTTGTTTTTAAACACTGCTTTATACTTCAATCAGAGAGAAACTGAGAGTACGCACGTAATGCAAACCTCGCTTTCCTTTGAGAGCCTGCCCTCTCGCGGTCAGAAGTCCTAAGCTTAGGTGGTTGACTATATATATTGCCTAAATAGGTGAGGTTGCACACACATGTAAAATGTAATGGCTAAGCCGAATTATAATTGGAATCGTTCGTGATCACTCGTAAAATGCAAGGAACGTGAGGAATAGAACTGAACGAACTGAACAGTGAAGGAGAGAAGAGAAGGGCAGTGAAATTTCTGTTTCCTTTTTTTATTCATTCTTATACTAGTTCGATATAAAAATTATAACAATAATTAATATAATCAATAAGTAGAACAATAATAATAACAATTAAAATAATAAAATTGGTTTTAATTAATTGAACTAAAAACAAAAAATAAATTAAAACAAATTAATTTGATAAAAATAATTATTATTATGAACATTCCATATAGAAAAATTAATTACTGTTTGTTAAAATTGATTTTAAATGAAATTTAATTTAGTTTAGTTTATCTCGAATAAATTATATATCGTAAAATTATACGTAGAAAACATATAATTTTGTATATCATCAAAAATTATTTATTTATTATTAACTCCACGTTGATAAACACCAAATAATTTCATACAATGAAAAATGCAGTTTTCAGAAAAACTCTGCATTTAAATTAAACACACTACAAAATTTTTTTTTAACTTTGAATTACTGAGTGATATTTGGTTTTTATTTGGAAAATTTTACTTTTTTCAAACTACAGCCTTTAAAAAATGTTTCATTTTTTTGGTTTTGTGAAAAAAAATGTTTCGATGCTCTTCTTCGACTGTAATTTTAGAAACCCTTGCATTTTAATTAATAAAAAATTCATTTTATCAATAAATAGTAATTTGTACTAAATTATTAGTATAATGCTTTAATTTATTAATTAATTATTTATTATAAAAAAGTTAATTAGTCACCGATTTAAATTATAGTCAACAGTACTACACGGGAAAAATTAATTTAGCAGATTTTACAAAACTTTTACGGAGTAGCGGATACTGCTTTTTACGAAACTGAGTTTTGTAAAATGTGAAAAATATTTCAGAACAAACTCTAAAAATATTCAGTATATACTACGAAATTTTTGAACTTTATCTTGAAATGTTCACTTTTTTAAAGTGGACTAGTCATTATTATTTTTTTACATGACTTTGGATTTACAAAAATTATAAGAGGAGTTTCATATGAGATTGAGGGGTCAACTCTCAGATTTTTTTCAAATTTCATTTTTCAATAGAGTTTGTTTGCCTATGTAATTATCCCAAATATTAATTAAAAATATTTAATATTTTGTTAGATATTTGCATTAACAAATTAATGCAATATTTTTTTAAAACTTGAATAACTTTTTTATTTTTGCTTATAGAAAAAAGTTGTCTGAATGTTTTTTGTTTAGAATGAATCAAACTTTTTGAAAAAAAATTAATTAAATAAAAATTAACTTTTTTAATAAATTTATTTAAAAAATAAATTTGTTTTTTAATATTTAAACCTGTTATCGGCCTTCAATCGAGTTGAAAAAAAAGATAAATATTGCTTACTATACTACAAAATAACATGCCAAATTTGGCGAACACGTTATTTTTTGTTTTTGAGAAAAAAATTTTCAAAAATTGAAGTGCAGGTAGCGAGCCGACTTAGCTGACGCGACAATGGGAAATTTTCGTCTCAGGAGTCATTGTCGCGTCAGCTAAGTCGGCTCGCTACCTGCACTTCAATTTTTGAAAATTTTTTTCTCAAAGACAAAAAATAACGTGTTCGCCAAATTTAGCATGTTATTTTGTAGTATAGTAAGCAATATTTATCTTTTTTTTCAGCTTGATTGAAGGCCGATAACAAGTTTAAATATTAAAAAATAAATTTATTTTTTAAATAAATTTACTAAAAAAGTTAATTTTTATTTAATTAATTTTTTTTTCAAAAAATTTGATTTATTCTAAACAAGAAACATTCAGACAACTTTTTTCTATAAGCAAAAATAAAAAAGTTATTCAAGTTTAAAAAAAATATTACATTAATTTGTTAATGCAAATATTTAACAAAATATTAAATATTTTTAATTAATATTTGGGATAATTACATAGGCAAACAAACTCTATTGAAAAATGAAATTTGAAAAAAATCCGAGAGTTGACCCCTCAATCTCATATGAAACTCCTCATAAACATACAATTTTCTAAAACTAAATTATTTTTAAAAATTGCAATCACAAATCTTAAAAAATTCAATAATCTAATAATTTAAAATGAATTAATTTAACATGCCGCATAAAGTTGAATTATTTACTAATGGAAATGGAAAAAGTCCAAAATAGGGTGGCCACAAGTTTCAGTTTATCAATTTTCCTGACAATTTACTGACATTAAAATTATTTTCCATGACAAAATTCTTTTTATAGAAAAAAATTAACTAAAAATTGTTATATTTTGTTTTAATGTTCGGACAAAAGATAAAAAATTCGTAATTTTTCAAAATTAGTCTCAATTCGCTTAATTTCTCTGGCAAACAATTTTCACTTAGCATTTAACCCTGGTATTTCCTTCAATTTACTGACAAAAAATTTTTTTCCCTGACTTAACTGATAAAAAATTTTATTCCTGACTTTACTGACAATGTTGCTACCCTGTCAAAGTTTTGTGTATATTAAAATTTGTAAGAGTTAACCCCTTGACTGTCGCGGACGCATATATGCGCGGATTTAAAACTGGCCAAAAGTGCTCTTGACGCATATATGCGCAATTTAAAAAAGGTGGTTTAAAACTTCTTAAAAATCGCTGAAACTGGTTACTCGGGGGTTTTTGGGGTCGCTGAACACGAATTCGGCGTTAGATTTTCCAAATTCCAAATGGCGGATCCAATATGGCCGACATCATTCTCAAAAATTGATCCGATTTGCCTGAAAATCTCTACTCGGTGGGTTTTCGGGTTTGCTGATTACGAATTCAAGGCCGGTTTTTCAAAATTCAAAATGTCGGATCCAATATGGCGAACAATTTTTTAAAACTGATCGGATTCGCTTGAAAATGGTTACGCGGGGGTTTTGGGGGTCGTTGAACACGAATCTGGCGTTAGTTTATCAAAATTTAAAATGGCGGATCTAATATGGCAAACATTATTTTGAAAAATTGATCCAATTTACACTACCGTCCGAAATTGTGCGAACGCTAACATCTCGAGCTATTAAAAAACACAACCGCACAGAAACAGTGATAACTCGGTTAAAAATGAAGCTAGATGCTTTTTTTAAATTGCATTGGAAAGCTTATTAAATTTCCAATGAAATGCTACTGTGTTAAGTTGTATTGCATAAATAGGAAGCGAGATATCATGTTATGAAGACAAAAAAATAATTCTATTCTTTTCGGAATTTCTTACTCTGACTTTGACTCCTGGCACAGTTTAGCAAAGTTTATAAAAAAAATTGTTACTTTCACAGACAATTCCTTGTAACCAAAGCTTTAAAAAGAGACCAAGAACAGCAAAAAATATTTATGGGTTCCCGAGATATAACAAAAAGAGTCGGACCGTGCAAAGCAGAATTTTCAATCATCGATTTCTCTAATTCGCCGTTGAGTCAATTACTTGTCTGTGAAAAAAGTGTCGAAAATTAATTTTACCAAGTACATTCTTACTATGATCCATTTTTTAATTTAATTTATTATATATCGATATTTAAAAAGTGGATCCCAGTAAGAATGTACTTGGTAACATTAATTTTCGACACTTTTTTCACAGACAAGTAATTGACTCAACGGCGAATTAGAGAAATCGATGATTGAAAATTCTGCTTTGCACGATCCAACTCTTTTTGTAATATCTCGGGAACCCGTAAATATTTTTTGCTGTTCTTGGTCTCTATTTAAAGCTTTGGTTACATGGAATTGTCTGTAAAAGTAACAATTTTTTTCATAAACTTTGCTAAACTGTGCCAGGAGTCAAAGTCAGAGTAAGAAATTCCGAAAAGAATAGAATTATTTTTTTGTCTTTATAACATGATATCTCGCTTCCTATTTATGCAATACAATTTAACATAGTAGCATTTCATTGGAAATTTAATAAGCTTTCCAATGCAATTTAAAAAAAGCATCTAGCTTCATTTTTAACCGAGTTATCACTGTTTCTGTGCGGGTGTGTTTTTTAATAGCTCGAGATGTTAGCGTTCGCACAATTTCGGACGGTAGTGTACCTGAAAATCTTTATTCGGGGTGTTTTCGGGGTTACTGATTACAAATCCGAGGTCCGTTTTTCAAAATTAAAAATGGCGACTTTAATGTGATAGAATCATGGAGCAAAATTGTATGCATTTGCTTGGAACTCACTGCTCATCAGTTTTTAGCCTTTCTGATTAAAAATCTCAATTTACATTATCAAAATTGAAAATTAAGCTGATTCCCAATAAATTAAGTATCAATTTTAATTAAAATTTAAATTACATTATTTCTAGCCAATCCGCCTATTTTTAGAAATTTTGAACCGTCATTTTGAATTTTGAAAAACGAACCGCGAATTTGTAATCAGCGACCCCGAAAACCCCCGAGTAACCATTTTCAAGCGAATCCGATCAGTTTAAAAAAATTGTCCGCCATATTGGATCCGCCATTTTGAATTTTAAAAAACCGACCTTGGATTCGTAATCAGCGATCCCTAAAACCTTAGGACCTTATGAAAGAAACAAGAATTTTGTTCTCAATTTTAGAAATTTAATATTTTTTCAGTAAGTACTCTTGATTAAATTCCCAAATGTTTCCCTGATTTATGCAATATTATGGATTTATCGCTTAGTATCTTAGTATTAAAAATACTGATATAAATGTTGAGAATTAAAATTATTAATACAATATATATTTGCTTATTTTAATTCCTCTTTTTCTAAACAGAATTTGTTGCTGTAAATATTTAAATACGCTCAAATCTCTAAAATATCACTATAAAAAAATGTTCTGTAACAATTTTTACAGAAACTTGTAATATAACGGCTTTAAAAGTATCGAATTTACAATCCCTTTTTAATGTCAATTTTACAATTTTCTTTAAATTTACTATACTTAATAAAGCAGGTAATTATCAGTAATAATTTGAAGTATTTATTTACTACATTCGGAGTTGTAAATTTACAGAAAATTATAAAATTGACACTACAAAGGGATTGTAAATTCGATACTTTTAATGACGTTATTTTACAAATTTCTGTAAGAAAAAACTGTAAATGTACAGAAAATTTATGTTTCAGTGTAATTTATATATTTCTCTTTAGAAAAATGTATACCTAAATATGAACATATGAACAATGCAAATAAAAGTCTTTCGGCGATTAATACGCATCTGAAATTTTGTTGTATTAGAATCTCAAATGAAAGCGCGGTTTGCATTACGTGCGTACTCTCAGTTTCTCTCTGCTTTAATTTTTATTGATGTAATATTTATGACAACACCCATAGTCTTGAGGCAAGAAAATGGGAAGATTAATAAAAGTTAATAACTGTTTCAACTCAATTAAAAATTATTTTGTTTTAAAGAAATATTAATTAATCTAATCACCTCTTTTACTTGAACCATTTCTTATATTCTCATGTTTCAAAAACATTAATTTCTGGCAAGAATGTTATGTTTTTTGGAATGAAATATTTTATTTATTTAATTCAATTAAGTTTAAGATCTTGAATTAAATCATTTTTTGATTCCTTTAAAACAAAATTTTACTTCATCTAACAACCATAGTCTTGAGCTAAGAAAATATGAAGATTAATACAAGTTAATAATTGTTTCAACTCAATTAAAAATTATTTTGTATCAAAGAAATATTAATTAATCTAATCATTTCTTGTACTTGAAGTACTTATAATTACCCTGTTTCAAGAACATTTAATTTCCTAAAATAATATTATATTTCTCTTGAATTAAAAAATTTATTTCTGTCTGGAGAATTCATGTTTCTTCAATCGAATCATTTTATGTATTTGCTTTAAAACTTTTTTTTACTTAATACAATGCCGGTGTTCTTGATTTAAGAAAATATTTTTCTTTAAATAGATATGCAACTTAAATATCAGTTTTTGAAAACTGTCCATTGAGGCTAGGATGGCATAGTGGTAGCGTGACGGCAAAACAAAACTTTTATTTTTTCAAATTTTTTTAAAAATTGCTCTAGACAATTTAGAACAGTAAAGTGTAAGAATCCTACTGTACGAGGCGTCCCGGGCACTGAAACGTGGTCGTGCATCCACAGAAATTGCAATATCTCAAAAACTATTTGAGTCTCCATCGATTTCTTTTTTTTAAATGAAAGGTGAAATTATAAGGAATATTATATTAATTGACGAGAAAACTTAAAAATCTGTCCCCTTCGGGCAAAACGGTTTCAAAAAAATTTTTTAAACTTTTTTTTAGCAAAAATTTTTTTTTGTTATGTGATAGTCAGAAGAAACATAATTTTAATTATAAGCCTTCCAAATTTTATTAAATTTCATCGAAAACTTTCGGAAATATTGAGATTTAAAAAAATTATAACAATAAAATTCTAAATGGCGTAACTTCAACGAATTTCTAAATTTTCAAAAATTTTTGGCACACTAGTTTCTAGTACCCAGTACTACAATTTCACTAAAATACAGCTTAATCCAAAGACCCCATGCAAATCGTATATTTTCTGACGGAGTCTTACCCAGTACTTAAAAAGAATTTTACTTTAAGGACATGATTATGGTCTTATGGTGCCCTTATAGATACTTCTTTATACCTAAAGGTGTAAAATTAGTTAAATTTGACATAGATTTTGCCGTGTCATCAAAGGCATTATTAGGACTCTTTTTAATTGCAGTTTTAACAATAAATTAAATCTGACATAAATTTTGACATAAAGTAAGGGCCATTATTTGGCTGTTTATGACATGTACGTAAAAGAAGAATGTAAAATTACATGTAGATTTCGACGTAATTTAACAGACGTTTGTGGGCCTCTTTTTACCCGTAGGTAAAAACTGCCGTTAAAATTGACCTAAATTTTGAGGGTAGCAGGAATTGTTTGTCAACTTTTGACGTTTAGGTCTAGACAGCCATCGAAATTGATCTAAATTTTGAGGGTAACAAAAATTGTTTGTCAATTTTTTACCTTTAGGTCATAACTGCCCTCAAAATTGGCCTAAATTTTGAGGTTAGCCCAAATTGTTTTTCACATTTTGACGTGTAGGTCAAATCTGTTTTTACTTTTGACATAAGTTTTGACGGCCTTTTTGGGAAAGGGCGCCCTTACAGAAGCTTGAAACAGCGGCGGCGATATCTTTTTGTAATATATATATATATATATATATATATATATATATATATATACGAAAATGAAATCGTAATTCTCTAAACCCACAAGAAGGAATTACGAGCTGTCGCGTTTACGCAGAGAAATTTTAAACAGATTACCATCTCACTATGGCACAAAATGCTTTTACTATTATTATCCTTGCGAACAGAGATTCAAAGTACTTGAGCAATGGTAACAAGACTATATATACACAGAATAAAACGGCATAGGAAAGACGATCTATGAGACTCGTCTCAAAACATTATAGGGCCAAAATAAGTGAAACCGGCCACTTGAAAAATTTTAGTCTCCAATTTTCAAGTTATCTATGATTTTTGGTAGATTTATGAGTACACTTTTTGCCCCTAAAATATTTTTCAAAAAAAAATTATTTTTGAAGTAATGAGGTGTTAAAGTTTTGGGTCATTTTATTTTCATTTTATTATTACTTTGAAACAAATAAAGATAATTAAGTGACTTTTTAAAAAAATTAAAGCTTAAAGTCTATACTTTAAGGATTAAATAAAGCGATTGCTAAAAAATGAAAATTTATCATTGTTTTTAACAATTCTTTTAATCAATTGCAAATTGAAGGATGTTCTCAATGTTTTTGAAAGATAAATCTTTAAATAAAAGAAAAATCAGTAACCTACAATATTATAGAAATTATGTAGAGTTTTTTGACAAAATGCATACGAAATTCGACTCGAATTACTGGAAAAAGAGAAAATTGCAAACGAATAAATAAGATCGTCTTTTGTTTTGTTAGAAACTTCACGCTTTCAAGCGGATTTTTAAGATTAAAAGTTGATTTTTGCCCGCATTTTGTCAGAATAATCTACATAATTTCTATTACATTGGAGGTTACTAATTTTTATTTGTTTTATTTGAATACTTGGAGTTTTGCGCATCAAAACGTCGTAACATAATCTTTCAAAAACATTGAGAACATTCTTCAATTTGCAATTGTTTAAAAGAATTGTTAAAAACAATGATAAATTTTCATTTTTTAGCAATCGCTTTATTTAATCCTTAAAGCATAGACTTTAAGCTTTAATTCAAAAAAAAAATTCACTTAATTATCTTTATTTGTTTCAAAGTAATAATAAAATTAAAATAAAATGACCCAAAACTTTAACACCTGATTACTTCAAAAATAATTTTTTTAAAAATATTTTAGGGGCAGAAAGTGTACTCATTTATCTACCAAAACTCATAGATAACTTGAAAATTGGAGACAAAAATTTTCCAAGTGACCGGATTTACTTATTTTGACCCTATACTAAAAAGAAAATAAATACACTGTCTTCACAATAACAAAACGGATTACTGTAAAATTAGACGTTTCACTTCTTCGTTTATAATATAAAAAATCATGTTACGATCGACTACGTAACTAAGAAAAATAATATTCTTTTTTAAAAGAAAAATTGTGTTTTACAAGAAATATATTGAACACATATTGACCCCAAGTTACAGTTTTCAAAATATTAATAACAAAAAAAGGGTGACTTTACTAAAAACTATAATTGAAATATTTTTTTTTGTATGGGAAAAATTAATTCAATATACATATATTTAAATTTATATTTATATGCACTACCGTCAGGAATTATCACTACCCGGGGCGTAATGGATCAGCAATGAAATTATAATTTAGATCATCCAATATTATTACAGTATTGACAATTTTGGTTTCTATTGTATATTTATAACAAAGAATATTGAAAATAGAGCTTATTTAATTTAAACTTTAAACATTTTCATGCAATTTTCAAATTTTAAAAAGTTGTAGTGAAAAGCAAAATCCATTTGCTTAAAAAATCTATTCTCCAGTTATTTTTTTAATAAAGGGTTATCATTGGTACTTATTCATATATAAATTACAAGAAATTAAACTTGACAGGATTATTTTATTAATATTTTAAATGTAATAAGGTTTTCTTAATAAAATAAACGAACCAATACGCCCCGGAGGTGTTTGTTGGAAATTTTGTTATTTTTTATCAATACCGTAAGTATTAAACAAAAATTGGCATTTGTTCCTTAAGAACAAATGTTTAAAGCTCAAAACCTGATATACAAAAATTTTTTACAAGCAATTTTGAAAAAGATATAACAAAAAATCAAAAATTTACTTTCAAGCGTCAAAATCACTTTTTCTACCATATTTTGAACAATAATAAATGAATAACAATGAAACTTTGTACAAACTTACAGTATGCCAAGTACATTATTTTGATCAAAAACCGAAATTGCTATGATATACCACTTTTAAATAAATTCAAGTGATCCATCACGCTCCTGATCCATTACGCCTCAGTCTCCCCTACATACCTGAAAATTTTAATAATTTATATAAAGATTGCAGCAATTGACAAAGACAAAAAAATTGTTTAAATAAAATTTTCTTGACATTTTACCAAGTTCTGCATATTTTTTAAAAATTGTAGAAAAAATGAAAACTTATATGGATGTGATCATTAATGTCTCATCTTTAATTTAAGATCAAAAGATAGTTTTTAAATATTAGTTAGTTCGTGAGATATCATTATAAACGTCCGAGTCATCTTTTTTTCATTTAAAATAAATGGCGCTTTTAAATACTTGATCAATACAAAAAATATAAAACAGGAACAAAAAACGAAAAGAAGACTAAATAGTATATTACATTATAAGGGCAGAAAGTTCGAAATTCCTGCATCGCGTGAAATGATGCCCGAGGCGAAGCCGAGGGCAACATCGCGATGCAGGAATTTTGAACTTTTTGCCCGTGTAATGTATACTATTTTTCTTTACATTCGGTCGAAAGTACACTGAATAATTCATATTTATTAAAACTATCCTTATTGCGTTCCATTTGACAGCCGGCCATGATTTACTTTTGATCCTCGTTTCAGCGCCTCTATCGAAGACTTTCTAATATTAAAAACTCCGTCGGTAATTTTCGATGCCTGCCCCGACATTTGCTGCACGAGCGAAGCGAGTGCTGCTGGTCGGGGGCAGGTATCGAAAAAATGTATAAATAACAAATTAATATTTAATTTTTAAACAATTTTATTTGCTTTTTATAATATTAAGAAATTTAATATAAAGTTATACAACATAAAGTTTTCTTATAATTTTTTTTGTTTTTTATAACAATAAAAATTAGTAATATTGCCATGGAACCCATTATTCTCGTATTTAACAATTTTCTTAATTTTTTTTTATTTTTTATAACAATAAAAATTATTTGTAATATTGCCATGGAACACGCAATTATTGTATTTGACATGTGAATTTGGTTTGAAAGCTGAATTCATTTCGCCGTTCCCTTGTTCATCCAATTGAGCTTGTAAAGTTTGTTCCTTCATATTCGCTTTACCGTCTGCGAGTTTCATTTTTTTGGAAGGTGGTTCACTCTGCGATTTCTCAAAAACAATTTTAACTGGTGGTTTCGTTGTAAAATGTTTAGCTACTTTTGCTTCCTTGTTATTTGGCACTAGAATTTTTGCATTTCTCGCTGTAGTAAAATGAGGAGTCTGTTCGTCCGTTTTTTCTGTTTGATTTAATATGTCAATAGCAATTAGTTCCTGTTCATCTATCTCCAAGTCAAGAAACAGATCATTTTTATCCGTCGATGTAGATGGTTGGGTGTCGGTCACAGCTGCATGAATTATTTTCTTGAATATTTTTTCCTTATTTTTCAAAGAATTTTCCACGTACCCTGTAAATAAGTAAAATAGCCACATATAAGTTATTCGATGAAGAAATACTATTTAATTATCTAAATGACAATTGAGAATATAAATAAATATAAGTAATATTAATAATAATAATCATAATTAAATTATTAATAATAAAAATAAATAAATCATAATAATTATATAAATGTAATATAAATAAATAAGTTACCTTGTGCTATGCTGGTTGATTGCCACCCTCCTAATTGCTTAAGCATTGTGGTGTTTGCTCCCGAGTTAGATAATAGTGTTGCTCCTGTCCTGCGAAAGCAATGACCAGTGTATGATTTTGGATTTGGTAAATTTAAAAATTCTGCAATCGATTTAGGAATTTCAGCAATTTTATTTCTGCCCATGACTTGGCGATGAAACTTTCCCCTTGTTATATTGGATAAAATATCTGTCCGTAAATAGTTCAGAGGGTTTTAACGAGGAATATTTTTGTACTGTATCGTAAAAGAGTTCACCAATAATAAACTGTCGCGATTTGTCGTTTTTCGTGTCATTAATAGAAACCAAATATTTTTTTCCGAGGTCTTCGACGTCTTGCACCTTGAGTCCCATGCTTTATAACTATCGTAAACCAGAAGGTATCTGTCTGCAGACTTTTTTGGCAGTGTTTCCTTCCGTATAATCAATTGCGCCTCTGCATCGAAATCACGAAAAATTTGTTCTTCATCTGCAGACTCATCTGACGAGAGCTCTTGAAACATTTTTTCTTTCTCACTTTGACTTTAATTCACTAATTGGAACCAATTAATTTGAATTAATTTTGAGGTTACGTATTTAATAACAAACAACAAATATGAATACGTTGCGTATATCTATATACTGCCGTCCTGATAAAGAAAGTCGGTACTTGCATTCAGGGCTGAATGCAAGTACCGACTTTCTTCATCAGGACGGCAGTATATATATATATATTTACGACAGTGGTGCTTATTAGCGCATCAGCCAAACTAAACTGGGTAAGAACCGAAAATTACCGACCGTAGTAAAAACAGAACATTCTTTTATTCCCGCTGTGACAGAGGAAATGTGTGTGGATTAAGCAATGCACAAATCAATGACTTTCGGCTGCGAAATCGATGCGGGAGATACGTACTTTCGGCCGGGTGTGAAGAAAAGATTTTTTTAAACTATTTATAAACAAAAAATTGAAATTAATACATTGAGCAGTTTTACAAAATAATTATAGTATTTTTTTATGTTTATAATTACCTATTTCTTTAAATCGTCCCCAGATGAAAAAGTTCTATAGAATTTCACTAGAATCGTTCTATAGAATCGTTCTATATGAATTCTAGTGAATATTCTATAGAATTTCACTGGAATTATTCTATAGAATTTTTTACATAAATACTATTAAATTTTAGTGATTTTTAATTAGAAAAACTTTAAATTTGTAAAATAATATTTTTCAACAAATTTTAGGCCAAAATAATTATTTATATCCTTTAAATATATAAAATTCATTGAACTTCGTAACCATAAATAACTATAATGTTAAAAAAATTATTTTACGAAATTTACATTCCACGGTGGTCTTGAATCAACTTTGAATGAAATGTCTTAGCACATCATTTTTTTTGCTGATTTGGGTTATTTGCATTCTAAATAATGTGTAAAAAATTTATAGCCCATAACTTGTCGAGCCGTTTATATATATATTACATATAACCTTTTCGTTATTTTTTTTCTGTACAGTAATTTTTATAATTTTCGTAAATTGGCAAAAATATGTGCCTTAACATGTATTGTAATATTTAAACAGAACTGACTTATTGTGTCAGAAATATTATTTAAAATTAAAGAAAAGTATTAGGGTCAGTTGGGGTGAATCCGGACAGTGGGCAAATACGGACAAAGGGTGTTGGATCTTAATTTACAAATTAAAAATTCAGTTCGACGTCAATATTTTAAGCTCAGATCCTTTAAAAGAGATTCTGACTACTTCCATGGTTTTATCTCGACAATTGTCAACAGGATAATTTAAAAACTTAGTGTAAATCTGGACAGAACTTCTATTACATTTTAAAAGGTGGTGTAAGTATTGTGATTCGATTAATTTTTTAAAAAGTCCGGCATATTGGAACCGGCATTTTGAATTTTCAAAATCTGACTTTGTATTCGTATTCAATAATCCCAAAAACTTTTCTTTGTCATGTTTTATTAAAATCCATTAAAATTTGTTAAAGCTATATATGTTTTTGATTATTACTTTTTGAATCGTTAATTCATTAACTTTTATGATACTACAACACTTAACTGATTCAACTTTTATACATCTAATATGAATTTTATTCAAGTTGTTCTATCCCTTAATAGAGTAGTATACTTAAGATAACTTTATTTTAAACCTTTCTTAGAAACTAAGCTGTCAGGATTTACACCAAATTTAAAGAAATTTTCTAAATCTTGGGGTAAATCCGAACAATAAAATGTAAAAAATTAAATATAAAATTTTATAAAAAATAAAGAATTATCTAGGGAACTCAAGAAAGAAATTAATGCAGTATAAAACGAAAGAATTGCCTTTTATTATAAAAAAAACTTACGTCATTTGTGAAAAATAGGTATTTTGTCCGGATTTACCCCAACTGACCCTATTTTAATTAATATTATGCTTAAATCCATAATTTGATACAAATATGAAACATTTTAAATAAAAAACTGATGATTTTTTTTCAAAATGAGTTTTCTCAAAAACGGCTCGACAAGTTATGGGCTATAAATTTTTTACATATTATTTAGAATGCAAATAACCCAAATCAGCAAAAAAAAGGGATGTGCAAAGACTTTTCATTCAAAGTTGATTCAAGACCACCGTGATTCCTTCTAATTAAAAACCACTAAAATTTAGTAGAATTCACGTAGAAATTCTATAGAATCATTCTATTGAAATTCTATAGAATTTAAATAGAATGATTCTATAGAATGATTATAGTGGAATTCTATAGAACTTTTTCAGCTGGGGTTGATTTGGTAAAAACTGCATTATTATTAGAAGTCATTAGGAACAAAATAATTTAAATGAATGTTACAAAACATGCCGAGTATTATAGTTTACACATTATTATAAGGTCATAATTTCTTATACTATTATTTAAAAAATTATTATATGAAAGTATTTATTGATAAACAATAATTTTAATATACAACTTTTGTGGATACTCCGAAGTTTTAAAAACTGCAGAATTGATGAAGTGTATTTTTAGATTGATTTTTGATTTAAGGTTTGTTATTCAGTGGTCACGTGCCCCATTTACTTTACTATGGAAAAACTTCTCACTGAATAACATGACCTTAACTTGAGAACTACCAACAGAAATTTGACCATGCCCAAATGCTGAAATTGATAAAAAACATGGATAATTTTCTTTTTCAAACGTACTTTGCGGTTTGCCATCACCAACATTCAATAACCATTTTGAAAACTCTACGTGATTATCATGTAATCTAACCTTAACATTTAAAGACCTTGTTTCAAAGTATTGACACAATTTACTATTTTTTACATATACCATAACAATATGAGTGCGACTACCATGTGGAACAATTAACAAAGTTTGCCTAAAATCTCCTGAAAGTAAAATAATTTTTCTTCATACCTCGGTCGAATGTAAGTACATCCCGCTGCGATTTCGCAGCAGAAAGTCAAACATTTGTGCTTTGGTTGATTTTCATACCCGACCTCTATTACAGCGGAAGTAAAAGAATTCTCTGTCGGTAAAAATACCACTGTCGGTAAATAAGAAAATTTCAACTTCCATGGCAATTTAACGAGTAATTGTTATTGCAATACAAAATGAGAAAAAAATTATCAAGAATACTTTTTATACTTTATAAATTTATTATCCACACTGAAAAAAAGTGCTTTTGAATCAAATAACTCCATGCTATTGAATTTCCCGTTATTGATTCAATAACACATTTATTAATCGAACAGCATATTGCTTAAAACGTAAAAATGAAACTGTTTAAATTAAAAGTACGGTATTGTTAAATTAATGATATTCTACATATTGTTTCTATAGTTCATCTATATATAGCAACAGAATAATTTATTGCTTCTTTGACATTATTCATTTGAAGCATCTAATAGATAAATTTGAAGAAAATGCGTGTAAATTTGAATCCAATGAAAAGTTGTTTGCTCCAAAGAATCGCGCTTTTGAAAATGAAAGCATATGCTTTCGTTTCAATGAGTGGTGCTATAGCGGACTGCCTATAGCATATGTGACGTGCCGCGACAAAAGGGACCTTAGGTCCGAAAAAATTAATTTCGAGTTATGTATATCTTTCAATATTTATTGAGTTGCTCTTTCACATACAAGCGTCAAAAATACTTTTTACTTATAGATTTCTTTGTTATTAATGTTTAAAAATGAGCTTGTTGAGTGTTTACGCGTGGTAGTTCAAAAAAGCACCCATTCTACTTTCCAATACAACTACACTGGTCATATACATACAATTCCAGCGCTTCGTGTAACGCGGACAAATATCAATGTGTAGTGAGTAGTGGGGCTGAATTCTAGTGGAACGTCTCCACCAATCAGAGACGCTCTACTTCAATCGTCTTTCCTGCAAAATTCACTATTGGGAGCTAAGGTCCCTTTTGTCGCGGCACGTCACATATGCTATAAAAATAAGGACACTATGTGTTTGAGACATTGACAGGTGCTAAATTTATTGAAATACTTATCCACACATATTTATATGTCGTTTTTGAAATTCTTATATGAAAAACTATTATTTAAATTGTTTTAAAGAATTAAGGACTAGTTAAATATCAATTCCCTATATAAATTCCCTTATTCACGAGAAAAATCTCGCGCACGGTATTTAACTACAAAGTAACTGCTCAATGTCAGAAGCGAATGTATTACATTGCAGCGCGGCAGTTCTCGTCTATCACGAAAGTTAAGCAGCTTTGGTCACGGTTACTACATGGATGGGTGACCGATTGGGAACAGCGTATTTTTCAGACTCAAAAAAATATAAAGTGTGTTTGAATGTGTATGTATGTGTGTTTGTCGTTGGAAAAAATGAAAAAATAATAAAGATGTGTATGATAGTGTGTAAAATTGAAAAAATATGTATATAAAAAGTGTTGTGTTAAAGGTGTGAGAATTAATTATAGTATATATAAAATATGTGAACACAAATTTCATTTTTTCAATTTATCGTTGGTGTATATCTTTCACCACATTAAAGAATTGACTTAACAGTATGGTGTTATTTAATCGATAGCAACAACTGAAAAAATTAAAAGTACAAATTTTTGATTCATAAAAATGATGCTTTTAAATTTAAAAACTATAGTCATTGACTCAAAAGCATATACTGTTAAATTAAAAAATTTGGATCGTTGATTCAAAAGGAATACCTTCAAATTAACATAGTATGCTGTCAATTTGAGAAATATGCTTTTGTTTCAATGAAAGTGATACTATCGAATCATTAGAATCGGTGCTTTCAAAACAACAGCATATACGTTTGGCAGTCCGTTATGACACTATTCAATGAATCAAACTCATATGTCATTGATTCAACAGCATTTTTTTCTCCGTGCACAAGCTCTGAATATTACCGAAAAAAATAAAATCTCAAAGTGAGAAGACAATTCCGCTTATCAATTATTTTTACATTTTATTTTTAATATACGAATATTCATTTACAAAAAAGAGAAATTTTCGTTTATATTTGAAAGTTTTTTAACCAAACGATGAATTTTAACCTTTCTTCTTTAATTAAAATTATTCCTCTCAAATTGAAACAAATTTATACTAGAAAGAAGATTGTTAAGTTGTTTTTTGTTTTTCTGTACGAAGCTTCAAACTGTTTCAAAAGTGACATTTAAAGAAAAATATAAAAGAGGAAAATCCTCTAAATTAGAAATGAAAACTTTAGTGCCCATATATAAGAGGAAAACATGCTGCAAAAGAAGAGGAAAAGTCTAAAATTGAAATTATTTTTTTTCGGTTCATTTCAATTGAAATGAACGAAATCTTTTGCTAATATAATTATTTTGAAAAATTATTTTAATAAACATTAGAAACTCAAATAAAATAATTTAAAAATTTGTAATTTGTTTTTTAATACGTACCAAAATGTTATAATAAAATTTTAATAATTTAAAGAAATAATGAAATTTTGTTCATTATAACGTTTAGAATTTCAGAAACATAAAATTAATTTTGTATCAACAGAAAAATACTTTTGAAAATATAATATTAATTTATCTTTCACATTTTTTTGTGCCTGCCCCCGACCCAAAGCACTCGCTTCGCTCGTGCATCAAATGTCGGGGCAGGCGAATGTTGTTTGCAAGAGAGAGAATTTTTGACGAAATGGGCTGCCCAACGAACTCGAGCTTCATTTTAATAGACTAAAAAAAATCCCCCAAATTGCAAGTCGATTCATAAAAATTTACTCGAGTTATCGTCGAGACAAAAATTTCTACAGACAGACAGACAGACAGACAGACAGACTGACAGACAGACACTTCTCTAAAAACCATTTTGTTTTAATCAGGGGGTCATGAAACGTATAGATTTACGAAAATTAGAAATTTTTTAAAATCGCATAAATCCAAGACTTTCTCATTTTTGATGAGAATGTAATAAATTAACGAGCGTACTTTCGACCGTATATAAAGAAAAATATTATACATTACACGGGCAGAAATTCGAAAGCCCTAAACTACGCGATGATGCCCTCGGCTTCGCCTCTGGCATCATTTCGCGCACTGCAGCAATTTCGAACTTTCTGCCCTTATAATGTAATATACTATTACGCCCAAACGGTTTATTACATTTTGTAATATCACTTAACAGACATTCCGTTGCATGTAAAGCATACTTTGGTGCCAATGTTATTTCATCTCAAATTATGATTTTGGCACTTCTTAAAAGTTCAGCATGCTTTAACAGCCCCCCAGTCAGAAAAGTCGGTGGTGTGCCGATGCCTACGACCGGTTCGACACCGGCCCGGTGGTAAAGTCGGTCAATAACCGGTGCCGGCATTGTTGTACCGGGCCGGTTCCTAAAAGACAACCGGCACCGGCCAGGTAGTAAGGTCGAACAATAACCGGTGCCGGCACTGTTGTACCGGGCCGGTTCCTAAAAGACAACCGGCACCGGCCAGGTAGTAAGGTCGAACAATAACCGGTACCGGCACTGTGGTACCGGGCCGGTTAATAAAAGACGACTGGTCCGGCATTTGATACCGTTTTTACACCGGCAACGAAGTTTTGCCGGCATCAAAATTAGTACCGGCCCGGTACCACTACTTGATACCGTTTTTACACCGGCAACCGAGATTTATTTTGTATCTAACTTCTTCCCCACACAAAACATTCGTCTTTTATTATATTAAACATAAGCTCTCTAAATCTAAATCAGTGGAATTTTACTGATTCTTCAGTGTATTTTATCAGGAATTTGAAAAAGTGGTGTACTTAAGTATAACTGGATACTGAATGAAATTTTTAACTGCTGAATCAAATGAATTTAACTGATTTAGTTTTAAAATAAAATAATTATATAATAATTAACTATTAATAAATTAAATAAAATAATTATCAGAATATTAATCAATATTTTCATTAATAATTTTGTTAATTTCTTCTTTTGTTAATAATAAAGTACTGTGTGAATGTGGAATATTCTTTCAAAATAAGTGATTTAAATTTCTATGTTGAACAGTTATTAAAATATGTATTTGTTAATTTATAGCCTACAGGGTGTCTAGCGGCCCGAGCAATCGCGAAAAAAAACAAAAAAATCGGAAATTTTTTTTCAAATCCGAGAATTTTCCATTTATTAAAGTATTTTTGTTATTTTAATCCTCAAGGATTTTTTTGCATTTTATTAATTTTGCTCGAAAAACTCTCAAGGATTTTTTTCATTTTATTAATTTTTATTAAGAAATTTATTTATTCCTTTGTAATCCTTGTGAAAAATTGATAAAATATAAAAAAATTCTTAAGGAAAATTAAAAAATGTAAAAAATCCTAGTGACTTTCTTTAGGAAATTTTATAAAACGAAAAAAAATTCTAGAGGATTCCTCGATAAAATTTGATAACAAGAAAAAAATGCTCAAGGATTCCTCGAGGAAAATTAATAAAATGTAAAAAAAACCTGGAGGAATACTTGAGAAATTTTGATAAAATAAAAATTATCAAGAATTTCTCGAGGAAATTTAATAAAATAAAACGAGTTCCTCGATAAAAATAATAAAATATAAAAAAATTCTTACAGATTCCTCGAGAAAAATTAATTTAATAAAATGCAAAAAAAATCTTTGAGGTAAATTAATAAAATCAAAAAATCCTTGGGGTTTTCTAAAAAAATTGAAAAAATGAAACAAAATAATCCTCGAGGATTTACTCATATCTACACGAGAATTCCGCGTAAAAAAAACGCGCTGATTTTTTTGATAAATTTATTAAAAAAAGAAATTTTTCAAAATAATGCTGAATTTAAAAAAAAGTTTATAATATTTTTGTGTCTTAAAAAGTCTAAATTATTAATTTTTTGAAATTTTTTTTATACCATTTGGAAGAATAAGAAAATCAAATCTCTCGAAATCAAATGTTTTTTAAAATCTATTTTTATATAGTTGGAAAAATTACATTTCATTAAACTCTATTAATTCAGCTTTAAATTGTCCGGGAAAATCACTCAAAAATCTGGGAATTCGTTACTGCCGAATTACTAGACACCCAATAATAACTTTGTTCGTTTAAAATAATGTTGGTCAGGTTTTATCTGATTTATTGTTATAAAATTTTTATAATCTAACAAGGTATTATATTAATTTCATTATACTAAGTTTCTGCAAGTTTTTTCTACAAAGCCGGTATCGGGCCGGTACCATGCCAGCGGTTTTTCTTTAGCCTTAGTCCCAACGTATAATGACATTAACAAATGTTATTATAATTATTAACTTTGACATTACATTATTCAAACTGTCTTTTAGAAAAGGTTTTTTCTATTAATTTAGAACATTTTGTAATTAGTCCTGGTGTTACACTTCATATATAAACTTTCCATTTACTTTTCATAAGCTGGTTTTGGTTAGTGGATGCGGCGTCGACTTTGCAGCCCGAGGGTCCTGAGTTCAATTCCTCATCTCTTCAGATTTTTCGTTAACAATTAATAATAATTCATATGTTTCAGCATTCTATTTAGTGTTTAGAATTAAATTAATTAATAAATAATATTGTTTAACGTTTAATATATGTAAAAATGTGTTGTTAATAAAATATACTAATCTGACACCGTGCCAGCATAACGCCGGCAGAAAAGTAACAAAATAATTTTTTTTTTATTACCGGCCCGGTACCGGGGCGGATATTTCCCGGGTTATCATTGTTGACTGGACCGGCTCCAAGCTGGCGGACTGGGCCGCTTATATTACACATTGAATTTTCATTGATTGGTATATGAAATTTGAACATAGAATGTGACATCCGTCCACCTTTTACAAGATTAACAGCTATTCTTGTCCATGCAACTACTAAAACTACCATTTCTTCTCTTTCAGCAGTAGTAATAATAGTAGTAAATAACTTTTACCATTACCACCAGACCTATAAAAAATATATCTCTTACTATAACAATCATTATGTATTGTAATATCGTATATTCTGATGATAGTGGATTTAAGTCTAGAACATTCTTAAAATAAAAAATCAATAGATTTTGAATTATTCTGACCCCTCCATTTCGAATCAGAAACAATTTTTCCAACGGTTCGACAAAGTGGTCCCTTTCTCAAAATGTATGTTTTAATTAATAAACCGAAATTTTTATGAAGTTAAATGTTATTTAATAGAGTTTTGTGTAAAGCAAAAAAAGACAAAGTAGTCAAAATAAATTTTTGAGGGACTTTAGTATGAATGGTCTTAGAAAATGTCAAAATTTAAATTTCTAAAAAACGAAATTAAAAATTGTGATGTGAATTCTACGATACGAATACAGTTGAACAAAATTATTTTGTGCAACTAATTAAAAAAACTTAATTATCCGAACAAAATATATTAAATAAAGAAAATGTTTTTTTGTTACTATTAAATAAAAAATGTTGTTTGGACAACACAATTTATTTGATGGTAGCAAACTTTCTCACAATCAGTTAAAAATAAAAATTTGAATTGTTAATTTTAATTTAATTTTTTTAAATTCAATTTGCTTATGAATTTAACTTAATGTATTTCAACTGCTAATAATTGAAAAAAATGAATTTACTTACACAATGCTTTTGGACAATACATTTTAACCACAAAGTTTACTGTTTAGTTTATATTTAGTTAGGAAGGGATATCCTAAGAGAACTTGTTCACTCTTTGCTTCATTAATTACTGGCAAATATTGTTCGTGAGACATGTCCCGGAGGACTTGTCCACTCATGACGCACCTAAATAAATCAGTAGCATTTCCCGTGTAGAAATTTTAACCGCAAGGCCTAGTTTGGGCCAAGTTAGAAAGTGTAACTCTGTGCTCGTGCTACAGAACCAAATGTTTGTGTCCAATGGTCAAACCCATATTTAAACACAATAAAAATTGAAAAAATTATAATTATATATGGGTAAGACTGCATCAGAAAATATACGATTTGCATAGGGTCTTTGGATTAAGTTGTAATTTGGTGAAATTGTAGTTCTGGGTACTAGAAACTAGTGTGCCAAAATGTTTTTGAAAATTTTCAAATTTGTTAAAGTTACGCCATTTTTAATTTTTTTGTTAACAAATAAAAAAATAAAAAATTATAATATAATTTTTTTAAATCTTAATATTTCCAAAAGTTTTCGATGAAATTTAATAAAATTTGGAAGGCTTATAATTAAAATTATGTTTCTTCTGACTATCACATAACAAAAAAAAATTTTTGCTAAAAAAAAGTTTAAAAAATTTTTTTGAAACCGTTTTGCCCGAAGGGGACAGATTTTTAAGTTTTCTCGTCAATTAATATAATATTCCTTATAATTTCACCTTTCATTTAAAAAAAAGAAATCGATAGAGACTCAAATAGTTTTCGAGATATTGCAATTTTTGTGGAAGCGGGACCACGTATCAGTACCAGCGCTGAGTCAGTGCCCGGGATGCCTCGCACAGTAGAATTCTTACACTTTACAGTTCAAAATTGTCTAGAGCCTACAAATTTTATCCGATTTTAATGTTCTTAGTCTTAAATAAAAAGAGATAAATTTTCTAAGAGTTTCCCCGCAACCCGTTGTTTCGATTTTTAATTGTTTATATATTTTTTTGTTACTCAAAATTGACAATTTACAAGAATTTTGAAAAAAAATTTTTGCAGGCAAATTTATGTTTTTGAAGTAGTTTATGTCTGTTTTGTAAAAAAATAATTTTTAAGTTAATAATTATCATTGTTATTAACAAATAAGAAACATTTTTTAATTAATTAGTTGAAAATTATTATCTTGTAATTATTTTTTAACAAAATAGACATAAATTACTTAAAAAAACATAAATTAGTCTGCAAAAATACAAGTTCTTTAAAGAAGGACCAGGGTTATCTATTTGTTAATTAACATTGTTTTTCAACCATTTAAATAAATCGAATTATGCATTATTATTTATCGGGTGATCATTCTAGACTAATTTAAATTAATTTCAATCATGACGTGTGGATAAATATAAAATATATGCACGATTTTTTTCAAAATTTTTGTAAATTGTTAACTTAGAGTAACAAAAAAATATATAAACAATTAAAAATTGAAACAACGATTTTCAGGAAACTCTTAGAAAATTTATCTCCTTTCATTCAAGACCAAGAACATCAAAATCGGATAAAATGTGTAGGCTCTAGACAATTTTGAACGGTAAAGTGTAAGAATCCTACTGTGCGATGCGTCCCGGGCACTGACACAGCGCTGGTACACTGAGAAAAAATTGGACGAACCGTTGCTTTAGCAGTAGCAGCGCATGTCTACTTTATTTTAGTGCAACTTCTAACCTAAATTGGGCGAACGTGTCGCCTAAATTTCGACGAGATGTTTTCCTACCCATTAAAGCAAACAGGTAACTGCCACCTGTCGGCCAAAAGTTGCTCCACTGAAGTCGAACCGTTCGACTAATTGGGCGACACGTTCGCCCAAAATCAGAGCAAGCGGTTGACCCGCATTTAACATAACAGTTGTACATCAAAAGTCAACTTCTCACCCAATGTTTTTTCAGTGTACTGATACGTGGTCGCGCTTCCACAAAAATTGCAATATCTCGAAAACTATTTGAGTCTCCGTCGATTTCTTTTTTTAAATGAAAGATGAAATTATAAGGAATATTTTATTAATTGACAAGAAAACTCAAAAATTGGTCCCGCTCGGGCAAAACAGTCTCAAACAAACTTTTTTGACTTTTTTTGGGCAAAAAAAATCAAAATGGCGTAACTTTAACAAATTTTAAAATTTTCCAAAAAAAACGGACGGACACCGAAGTCTCGCTATAAGGGTTTTGGCCCTTGGCCACGAAACCCTAAAAACGTGGAAAATAATTATTTCAAAAATTGTATAAAAGTTAAAAAAAAATATATATTATAAGGCATTTCATTTCAAACCATGCCACAGACAAAAAACAATTGCAAGGAGAAAAATTTTCTAAAAAATTTAATTATATAAAAATTTAATTATTTATAATGCATTATACACTGATTCAAAAGAGAATTTCATGAGCTTTCTATTGCTATTGTTAGTATTTAAAATTTTGTCAATTTCGTAGCGAAATCAAAATTATATGAAAAAAAAACTTAAATTTCCATATAATTTTTACGTTGCATAAATATTTGAATTGTTATAGATAAATGAAAGAAAATATTTTTCCAATGTAAAATGTTAATTTCAATAAAATAAAATCATTTTTTTTAAATACTAAAATTTACTCCCATAGTTAATCTGTATATGAGCTGCCGGATCAAAGAAGGGCACATAAACTCGCCGCGCTGAAAAACGTTGGCCCCTGGACACTTAAAATTAAACTTTTGATTTTAATTGTTTATTATGCATATCCTTATCGAAAATTTGATTGCGCATCTTTTTATCTAATAAAATTTTTTTATATCTATTATTGTTTTCGAAATAATAAAGAAAAACCATTTTTTTGAAAACATGAAATTTAATTAAATTTTTCACTTCAACTCGCGATATTTCAGTCAATTTTGCATATTTTCTAATGTCACAAAAACTAAATTACTCGTTGAAATATCCTGAGAATGATGAAAGAAGAAAAAAATTGTTTTCATTAAAAATAAAATTGTTATTAATTTTTTTCTGAACAATTGCAAAAATCGTGAAGTGCAATTTTCACGAGCTTCGTTTAACGGGCGAATTTTAAGCAGCAACAAACTTCCAGTGAGAAAGTTGTTTATTGCAGTCTAAAGAAGTTTTTTGGAAAGTTATATGACAATTGAATAATTAGTAACAAATTAGTGAATGTTTAAAGTTGCACGCGCGGCTGAACGTGTGACGCCCGTTTGTTGAAAGAAGCTGAACAGCATATGTCACAGTGTTGTTTCGCCTTTAGAGGTTAAGTAAATCAAAACAAACCTTCCGTTCAGCAGCTCGCGCAACTTTAAACACTCACTAATTTGTTAAAAATTGTTCAATTGTAATATAACTTTCCAAAAAACTTCTTTAGACTGCAATAAACAACTTTCTCACTGGAAGTTTGTTGCTGCTTAAAATTCGCCCGTTAAACGAAGCTCGTGAAAATTGCACTTCACGATTTTTGCAATTGTTCAGAAAAAAATTAATAACAATTTTATTTTTAATGAAAGCAATTTTTTTCTTCTTTCATCATTCTCAGGATATTTCAACGAGTAATTTAGTTTTTGTGACATTAGAAAATATGCAAAATTGACTGAAATATCGCGAGTTGAAGTGAAAAATTTAATTAAATTTCATGTTTTCAAAAAAATGGTTTTTCTTTATTATTTCGAAAACGGTAATAGATATAAAAAAATTTTATTAGATAAAAAGATGCGCAATCAAATTTTCGATAAGGATATGCATAATAAACAATTAAAATCAAAAGTTTAATTTTAAGTGTCCAGGGGCCAACGTTTTTCAGCGCGGCGAGTTTATGTGCCCTTCTTTGATCCGGCAGCTCATTTATAAACAAATTTAAATTTAGACGTTAATATACGATGCTATTCGATAGATTTTTATTTGCTCTCTCACTTTAAAAAATCATAAGTTAAAAATCTGAAATAGTTTTAATAATATATTCAGCCCGAAATTTGAACGTGTCTACGTAACTAATATCTATCCCTATTAATATAAAATCATTTCGCCGCCGCCGCTGATTCAGTCACTTCCCTTTCCTGCTACCCTCAAAATTTAGGTCAATTTTGAGGGCATTTTTGACCTAGACGTCAAAATTTAATCATTTCCACTACCCTCAAAATTTAGGTCAATTTTGCGGGCGGTATTGACCTAAACTTCAAAATTTGACAGACAATTCCCGCTACCCTCAAAATTTAGGTGAATTTTAAGGGCAGTATTGACCTAAACGTCAAAATTTGACAAACAATTTCCACTACCCTCAAAATTTAGGTCAATTTTGCGGGCGGTATTGACCTAAACGTCAAAATTTGACAAACAATTTCTTCTACCATTAAAATTTAGTCAAATTTTGAGGGTAGTTTTGACCTAGACGTCAAAATTTGACAAACAATTTCCGCTACCCTCTAAATTTAGGTCAATTTTAGGGAAGTTTGACCTAAATGTCAAAAATTGTTAAATAATTTCTGCTACCCTCAAAATTTAGGACAATTTTAGGGCAGTTTTGACCTACGGGTAAAAAGAGGCCCACAAACGTCTGTTACATTACGTCGAAATCTACATGTAATTTTACATTCTTCTTTTACCTACATGTCATAAACGTTCATATAATGGCCCTTAATTTATGTCAAAATTTATGTCAGATTTGATTTATTGGTAAAGCTGCAAGTAAAAATGGTCGTATTAATG
The DNA here is from genome assembly GCA_032872475.1 of Leptopilina myrica (nomen nudum). Taxonomy (NCBI): domain Eukaryota; kingdom Metazoa; phylum Arthropoda; class Insecta; order Hymenoptera; family Figitidae; genus Leptopilina; species Leptopilina myrica (nomen nudum). The sequence goes on from CM065459.1 coordinate 21,035,212, forward strand.
CCTTTGATGATACTGCAAAATCTATGCCAAATATAACCAATTTTCTTACCTTTAGGTATAAAGAAATATCTATAAGTGCACCATAAGATCATAATCATGTCCGTAAAGTAAAATTCTTTTTAAGTGCTTTCTTTTAGTATCGCCTGATATAATTTACTCTAACTTATTACCATGCATTCATATTAAGAGAACATGATTTGAAAATAAAAATTAATATATATATATATATATATATATATATATAAGAATTAGTTAGGGGGAAATCGTCAAAAAGAGGATAAATAACGGCATCACATTACGTCAAAATCTATGTCTAATGTGACCTATTTTTTGACCTATATGTTAAAAAACACAAGTCAAAACTTTTGTCAAAATATACCTTTTTTACCTGCAGGTCAAAAAGAGAATAAATAACGGCCCCACATTACATCAAAATCCATGTTTTATTTGATCTTTTTTTACCTATCTGTCAAAAAGTGGTCCCTGTGTAGGTCCTTGCATTATGTCAAAATACATGTTTAATTTATATTAGGATAATATATTTATATTATCTATAAATAGAAGTAAATATAAAATTAGGGGGTTGGCGCGCAGGGGGGCAGAGCCCCCCTACACTGAGAAAAATATGCTATTGAATCAACAGCATTTCTGCCGAAAGTATAAAAAATATTGATTCAAAAGCATATTCTATAGAATTGAAATCATATTTTATGAATTTTATAGCATATGCTTTTGAATCAATAATTTTTATACTTTCGGCAGAAATGTTGTTGATTCAATAGCATATTTCTCTCAGTGTAGTAATATATTATAACCAATTTAAAATGTTTTTAAGTTGTTTTATGAAACTATAACTTTAAAACTGGATTCTTCTAGAAATATTTATAAAAGAAAAAACGCTTTATGACACAAATTAACAAAGTTATCCTTTTTTGATTAAAATTATTTTAACAAAAAAGTTATGGGTTTTAAATAATTCTTATTATAATGCTATTCAATGACAGAAAATTATGATAAAATGATTCATCAGAAAAATCATATATTTTTTATATATTTATATTTGTTATTACAAAAGTTATTAAAAAATTTGAAATTATTATTATTCTTTAGTATTTTAATAAGTTTTCTTAATAAATATATTTTTTATGAATTAAACATTACTCAGAAATAACAAAATATAAAAAAAGTTTTCTGCATTAAATAGTTAATAACAAATAAGAAACATTTTTTAATTAATTTTCTATAGTTGAAAAATGTTTGTAAGAAATTTCTTAATTATTAACGTCCGTTTATCAATAAATATGTAAATTTTTAAAAACTTATCACTTGTTTTCATAATTCATAGGAAAAAATTTTATTAACTTTAACTATTAAGAAAATGAAAATTTCGCAAAACTGTGCAACTTGTATTTTTTCTATATCATATATAGAATGGAAAAATGTTACTTAATCATGGAAAATATTCGCCCATCAAAAAACGATGGCACATTTCACAAATTTTGACACTAATATCAAATAAATAATTTTTAGAAATATAAACCTTAAACACGAATTATGTTTTTACATAAGAAATAGAAAAGTATTCTTAACATTTAGCCCCAGGATAATTCATTTAGCTTTAATAACAATTATATAAAATCTGACTGAAAATATTTAGCAAATACCTCTAGATTCATCTTCTGGGGACCTAAATGGGCTAAAATACTTATTATGATGAGAATAAATTTACAAAAATATACTTAAAAATTAAAATTTTCCTTTACGTAAGAATTTAAAAATTTATAATCAATACTACGAATATTTATTGAGAGTAATAAAGCTTTTCTAATAGTTAAAACTGTAATGATCCAACTATTTCCGATCGAAAGATAATTAATGTTAACTATTTTGACTGTTTAACATTCAGCCCTACAGTCTTCCCTATAATAGTAACTTGATTATAATTTTTTTCACATCATTTTCCAGAATTTAATGGAAATCTATAGTTACAATTTTTTTCGACACATTATAATGAAAAAAGTTTTATACATTGGGACTGTAGAATGGGACGAAGTATGACATATAAAAAAGTTGTCGGATAGAAATAAAATTGATCTGTCGCGTAGTTACTATTCAGTTTGACAGTTCTAATTTATTTTTTCCTCTTGGGTTTCATGGATTCGGAAGGCGTTCAGTATATATAAATGTAACATACATACTATGGCTACAATATACCAATTTTTTTATCCTTTTTTCAAAAGAAGAAAAAAAGAAAATAGGTAAAAATTTTTTTTTACTCGTCGCACAAGGGATCGGCACGAAATGGAGCTGGAGGAATTTGATTTTCTGCCGTTGATATTGCCCAGGCAGAAAATGGTGTAAAACTATTTCCGTGGTCAATACGAAAAATAAAAGGGGGACTAGAAAAGTTATTTAATAATAGAAATGCCAAGGAATGGATTTTTCTGGAGTTGACTGTAAAGAGAATGAAAAGAAGGCAAAAGGACCCATTCAAACCTGTTCTTATAAACTCGTAGAACACAGCGAAATCTCGAGAATAATAACACAAGCAAAAAAATAAAAAAAACTTAAAATAAAACAAAACAAAAACTTAAAGTATATAAATATATATATATATATATATATATATATACTAGGGGGGCTCCGCCCCTCTGCGCGCCAACCCCCTAACTACTTCTTATATTTATTTTTATTTTCAAATCATGTTCTCTTAATATGAATGCATGGTAATAAGTTAGTAAATTATATCAGGCGATACTAAAAGAAAGCACTTACAAAGAATTTTACTTTACGGACATGATTATGATCTCATAGTGCCCTTATAGATACTTCTTTATACCTAAAGGTAAAAAAATTGGTTAAATTTGGCATAGATTTTTCAGTATCATCAAGTCATTATTACGACCCTTTTTACTTGCAGCTTTAACCCCTTGACTGTCGCGGACGCATATATGCACAACTTAAAAAATGTGGTTTAAAACTTCTTAAAAATCGCTGAAACTGGTTACTCGGGGGGTTTTCGGGTTTGCTGATTACAAATTCGAGGTCGGTTTTTCAAAATTCAAAATGTCGGATCCAATATGGCGGCCAATTTTTTAAAACTGATCGGATTCGCTTGAAAATGGTTACGCGGGGGATTTGGGGGTCGTTGAACACGAATCTGGCTTTAGTTTTTCAAAATTCAAAATGGCGGATCTAATATGGCAAACATTATTTTGAAAAATTGATCCAATTTACCTGAAAATCTTTATTCGGGGTGTTTTCGAGGTTACTGATTACAAATCCGAGGTCCGTTTTTCAAAATTAAAAATGGCGACTTCAATGTGATAGAATCATGGAGCAAAATTGTATGGATTTGCTTGGAACTCACTGCTTTTAGCCTTTCTGATTAAAAATCTCAATTTACATTATCAAAATTGAAAATTAAGCTGATACCCAATAAATTGAGTATCAATTTTAATTAAAATTTAAATTACATTATTTCTAGCCAATCCGCCTATTTTTAGTAATTTTGAACCGTCATTTTGAATTTTAAAAAACGAACCGCGGATTTGTAATCAGCGACCCCGAAAACCCCCGAGTAACCATTTTCAAGCGAATCCGATTAGTTTTGAAAAATTGTCCGCCATATTTAATCCGCCATTTTGAATTTTAAAAAAAACTAACGTCAGATTCGTGTTCAGCGACCCCGAAAACCCCGAGTAACCATTATCAAGCGAATCCGATCGGTTTAAAAAAATTGTCCGCAATATTGGATCCGCCATTTTGAATTTTTAAAAAACCGACCTTGGATTCGTAATCAGCGATCCCTAATACTTATGGTACCAAGATTCATAAAAATAAAAATAAAAAATTTACAACACACTTTTGGCCAAAACAGTGGAAATCTTGTCGACAGCCAAGGGGTTAAAAATAAATCAAATCTGACATAAATTTTGACATAAATTAAGGGCCATTATTTGGTCATTTATGACATGTAGGTAAAAGAAGAATGTAAAATTACATGTAGATTTCGACGTAATGTAATCTGCGCTTGTGGGCCTCTTTTTACCTGTAGGTCAAAACTGCCCTAAAATTGACCTAAATTTTGAGGGTAGCAGAAATTCTTTGACATTTACGTCAAACCTCCCCTCAAAATTCACCTAAATTTTGAGGGTACCGAAAATTGTCAAATTTTGACGTCTAGGTCAAAAATGTCCTCAAAATTGACCTAAATTTTGAGGGTTGCGGGGATTGTTTGTCAAATTTTGACGTTTAGGTCAAAACTGCCCTCAAAATTTACCTAAATTTACCTTTTTGACCTATAGGTCAAAAAATAGGTCAAATTTGACGTAAGTTTTGACGGCCTCTTAAAAAAGGGCACCCTTAAAACTTTCTGAAACAGCGGCAGCGGCGATATGATTTTATATTAATAGGGATATATATATATATATGTGCCCTGACGCGGTGAAAGGAACCTTATGTTTCAAAAAATTAATTTTGAGTTATTGATACCATTCTATCCAGATTTTTTCAATCGCTATAATGGCATTAATAACTAAAAATTAATTTTTTGGGGCGTAAGGTCCCTTTTACAGCGTCAGGACACACATATATATACATATATATATATATGGAATAGTTTGAAAATACAAAAGGTGACCAAATTTCTTCTTGCGTTTATTTAAAAACTTTGCGAGAAAAAATTATGTCCCCTATTATATTAATATACACTGAAAAGATGAATAATTTTAAAGTTTTACAAAATGTTGATTATTTTCCAAATAACTTTATATAGAACAATCAAAATCTACAAATTTGTGGACAATATCTAATGGATCACTAAATAGATACAGTGGGAAAAAATTCGCTATGGACCCGAAGCTACTTTTAGAGACTGTAAAATTTAATCTTTTTCCTGATGTTTACTATTTCTTATCATTAATTGTTTTTATAAAATTTTATTAATTTTAATCAGTTGCAATAATTTTTATACATTTTCAGTGTTTTCTTTCAACATTTTGTAATAGATGAAAAAGTTACAATTTTCAAGCTTTTTTTATTAGGTTTATAGGGAATACATTTTCGAAATATACTTTTTAAAAACGCGCCAAAAAGTGGAGGGGCGGAATTGAGTAAAAATTTTTATAATAAATTGTAATTAATTAAAAAACAACCCATTTTTCGAAATTTCAACCCTCCCTCCCCCATGTGGTATGCTATTACATGTAATAGCGCCATTTTTTCCTCTTACCGTGGTCCATAGCTGACCCCCCTTCCCACCCCTCTTGGAGCACTGTACATATACACTGCGTGAGCCCGGTCGTGCAATGGAAAATTCAAAAAAAAATTTCTTACGAATTTAAAAAAACACCTCTCTGTAATTTTAATTGCTTTTAAAGCACATTTCAAAATCGCTCAGGGATGTATCAACCATTTTAAGTCACATGATCTTTAAATATGAAATGGAAATTATGGTAATTTTCTATTTAAAAACCCTATTTAAAAATATGCTTATTACACAGTTTTTCGGATTCAGTAAACAAATAAAATGTAAGTAACATAATTTTTTTTATATTACTTTGATTTGGTTTTCTATTTTTTTGAATATTTTTTATAATATTTTTTTTTGCACTGTTTTTTGTCAAAGTACCTTACTTATTAAAGTGAAATTGTGAGAAAACTAATGCAGCTAGAAAGCTGCGGTTTATTGCTTTGGAAAGAGCGGCTTATTTACTATAAGAATAGATAAAAAATATTTTTCTTGCTTTTAATAAATAATAAAAGTAAACATCAGGCTCTCAGATTTATTTTAATGTCCATTAAAATTTTGTTTATGATATTTGTTAAATAGAGTAAGATTTAAAACAGAGATTAAATCATTTTTTAAATGTATAAGATAAATGTACCAATTGTTGATTGTCGAAATGGTGCAAAAGCACCATTTGTCGATGATCTTGTACTAATTTCTGGAGGACCTGTTCCAATTGTCGAGGGTATGACAGTTTTAAATAACCTAACAATTAACCTGTACCGATATTTAAAAAATTTAGTAGATATTTATTTTTTTGATAAAAATATAGCCCTTTTGGAAAAATCTTGTGGCAGTCTAAAGTTCAATGATTTTTCGATTAGTAATCACAAAAAAATTAAATTTTCACCTAATTATATTTATAATTAGGCGAAGATGTCATTGAAATGTTCAGGAAAGTTTTGCGCTAAACATTTATTTAATCGGGACATTTAAATCTTTACAAAATTTTCATTAAACTTTTCAGTTAAATATGCCGAATATTGCAAGTAAATATTTAATAAATTTTCAGGAATGTTTCGGTGCCGTGGGGGATGTTATATTCCATATAATAATTTTATTTTTTTTATTTAATCTATAGTTTTGTTAATCACAGGATAATGGCGAACATACGAGTTTTAGATATTTTTTCAGTGAACAAAGCTACTTTAGATTTATGTGACGGTGCTGATTAGACCATGAATAGCTCGTTTGATCAGACCGATGCATGGAAAAAGTGTCATCATTCTATAAAGGTATAAAGGCAAATATAGGAATTTCTCAACTTATAGGTAAAAAGTTTACAAGTGAAGAGGAAAACAATGCCTCGAAATTGAAATCAATTTTAGTAGGTTGTACTAATTCAGATTAACGAGAATTAAAAAAAATGTGAACGAATTTTTCTAAGTAAAATTGCTTAAGAAAGTGATTAATCGGAATTTAATGAAAATATTCGTTTCATTATATACTGGATGTATATACTAAACAATAAGTTGTATTTAATGGCTCTTAATTGGCTGCAAGATTAAAATCACATTTTCTCAAGAGTCTATACGAAGTAAGGAACCACATGATAAAGAGAAAGAAAGAGAGAGAGAGATGAGTAAATGATGATGAAGTTTTCTCATAAAATAAATTACGCAGTCCTCTCCTTAATTCAGCACAGCCGACTTGCCTGACTGGCAATATTACATATTTTCCTAACGGCAAAAGTTCTAGAAGTCTTGTTGAAGTATATCCTCAGTTCATCCACGTGAACTTTCATAGGATTTCTGTCGAGAGAACGATAGGCGCAATTTTGGCAATAAAGAAAATGAGGCACTTGTTAAATTTATGCACATTATTACATATAATACTGTCCTCTACATTTAAAAATGGAAATATATTACATTTTCTATCTGTACATCATGTGATTTTCTCCTTTTTCTTAGAAACTATAAATAGACGATAAAAAATTATATTCTTCAAGTTTTTCAAAAGCTATAAAGATCGACATTTTTTCTATATAAAAATATCAAATTAAGACAAAAAATGAATCAAAATTGTTACGATTCAATAGTTTAATACGTTTTTTGGCTTAATTTAATATATAAACGATAAAATTAGAAAAAAGGAAAAATAGAAAAATCGATGAGTACAAAAGTGTCATTTCTAGAAAACTTATCCACATACGAATACACTGAAAAAACCTAGTCTCAAAATGAGTATCATACGCTACTCATTTTGAGTTGCAACAAAAGTGAGACTCTTAGGTGGCGCCACGTTCTATGGCGTTTAACATAGTCTCATTTTGAGATGCAACAAAAATGAGACTGGGTTTTTTGTGTGTAAATATGAAAGATATATGAAGATATTTTCATTATAATCTCCTTCCTCTCCTCCACCATCTCTAAAACCCATTAGATTAGATTGTCCCCCAGTATTTTTATTATATATCAAAGGTTTTTTATGATCAAATGAAAATAAGAAAATACATAGAATGGAAAAAAGGAAGAAGAGAAAATTGAAAATTTTAATCTAACCTTCTCGCTTTTCTGTTCCAGCCATTGTACAAATGATTATATTGCTGTCTACGCTGGATCAGCGACCACTAGTCCTCTCTTAAAAATGCTTTGTGGAAATGAAAAAGCTTACGTCACACATGTCGGACATGACCTTCTCGTTGAATTTCGGTAAGTTTCAAAGTACCCCCACTGTAATTGTTAAAGTTCTTATTTTCAATTCTGAAACCAAATTATTTTTACTTTTAAATATCATAAGTTTGTAAAAAAATAAAAGAATAAATAACTTAAAAATAAGTGCATAAATAACGATTTGAAACTAATGAATAAAGAACTAACTAAAAAATAAATAAATAACTAATTAAAAAAATAAGTTAATAAATAACTAACTAAATAAATTATTCCCATATTTATAATAAAAAATTTTTTTAGATCGGGATATGAAGTACCACCATATAACTACAATGGTTTCATTGCGAGTTTAAATTTTCTCGAATTAACCACTGAAGCTCCAACAACAATAGCAGCGGAAAGTACAAGTAGAACACGTAAGTTATTTTTTTTGTTGTGAAATGTATAAAAACTAAATTTAACTTTTGCCTGTGGTTGTAAATTTTCGTTAAATATAAAAAACATGTTCGTAGTTCAAGAGAAATTTTCATTTCAAAAAAATGTAAAACGGTTTATTATAAAAAAAGAAAATTCAAGAGATCATATAATTCATTAAACTTAGGTTCAATTATTATAGTAATTTTATTAACTAAACCTAACCAGAAAATTATTAAAATTATTGAAAATTTTTGTAATTTTAAGGTCAATGGTAAACGTATATTTTAGACTGACAGAACTATTCAAATACTAGTTTAATCTCTCCCAACAGCCATATAAGTAGTATGTGTAAATATTTAGTCAGACGCTTTCAATACTTGGCTGCGTAGTTTATTGTGGTATAAGTAATTTTTGGTCTAATAAAATAATTTTAGTTTACTACATTTTCTTCAAAAATTAGTATTAGAAGTATAAATTACATTTCAGTAAAACAGAAATAATAATATTCATTTAATTTAATTCATGTAGTATAAATATTTAGTTAGCTAACGTTAGGCTAAATAAATTATTTGGTCACTAATGTCAAATTACAACGTTAGTCTAACGTTGGTAGCATCGGCTAACGTTAACTTTTCCACCTGGGAACAATTAGTAAAAAAGATCTGACACAGCCACACAAAAAAACTTTTGTTTTTGACCTGCAGATTTCACTGTATGTACCTTATGTTTTTGAAGTCGCTGAATCCGAATTCGAGGTCCATTTAACCCCATCAACGTTTTGATATAACCCTAAAAACAAATATGTCGGACACCCTTTAGAAAAACTTATTAGATTCGCTTGAAACTCGTTACTTCGGGATTGTAGATGTCACTGATTATAAATTGATGTGAGTTTTAAAAAATTAAAAATGACAGATCCAATATGGCGGACACTTTTTTGTAAAATTCATCTGATTTGCTTGAAACTCATTCCTCAGGAATTTTAGGAGTCGCTGATTACGAATTTGAAGTCAGTTTTTAAAAATATAAGTAGAGATTTTTTACAGTTTCCCTCTCCTCTGACGAGAAACCCCATTAGGCAGATAGTCCAGGCAAATGCGAGTGTTTCTAATTTTCAAGGTCTGTAGGCGCAAAATTTAGTATAAGAAAAATTTCCACAGGAATACTTGTAAACGCTAGTATTAAGGCAAAAATACGAGTGTATAAATAAATAAAATTAAACCCACTCCTGACAGAGGTATACTGCACTCCATTTCTGGTCATTGAATTCGATGGAGTGCAGTATACCTCTGTCAGGAGTGGGTTTAATTACATTTATTTACCCCCACAGCACCAAAACTTTCCTAAAAATTTATTAAATATTTACTTGCAATATTCGGAATATCTAATTGCAATGTTTAGTAACAATTGTGTAAAGATTTATATGTCCCGATTAAATAAGTGTTTAGTGTGAACATTTCCTGAACATTTCCTGAAGATTTTCGCCTAATTATAATTATAATTATAATTAGGCGAAGATTTCATTGAAATGTTCAGGAAAGTTTCGCGATAAACACTTATTTAATCGGGACATATAAATCTTTACACAATTTTCACTAAACTTTTCAGTTAAATATGCCGAATATTGCAAGTAAATATTTAATAAATATTTAGGAAAATTTTGGTGCTGTGGGGGTATTTATACACTCGTATTTTTGCCTTAATACTAGCGTTTACAAGTATCCCTGTGGAAATTTTTCTTATACTAAATTTTGCGCCTACAGAACGACTTGAAAATTAGGAACACTCGCATTTGCCTGGACTATCTGCCTAATGGGGTTTCTCGTCAGAGGAGAGGGAAACTGTAAAAAACCTCTCCTGAGTATAACCGGTTTATCGACAGACGAATTCTAATCGTGTGTACAGGACAATAATAACCGACAGTGCACACACTGAAAAAAGAGTATTCTACTTTATATATTCTTTATATATATATATTCTAAACTATATGCTCATCAAAAAAAGAAATATTCTTATTTTGAGAATATCTTCTTAGCAAGCTAAGAAAAGATACTTATGATAGAGCGTGCTGCGGTCGCCATAACGCGTCTTCGTTTTCGCATTCTTTTTATTGGTTTTATAGTGTGTGCGACGCAGTATTGAGTTTTAATATTGTGTGTTTATTTATTAAAAATGAATCCAGTCACAGACTGGCTGAATAATAACGACTTGCAGGAACTGATTGACATGTTTGAACGTGAATATATTTAGTTTCTACCAAATCTACTAACTTATTAGTCATGCTTTCTCAAAAGAGAGGTTAGATTTGGGATTTTTGCAAAGAGTGTCTATTTGTCCCGTCAGCGGTCTTTTAGTATTTGTCCCGTCAGATAACAAATAAGCTATAATTAATAACAATAAATTATTATTATTATTACTATTTTTAAAATAGATTAATTTAATTAATCTATTTATTATCTATTTATTATTTATAGATTATAAAATAAAGAATATTATTTTCAGAAACCCAAAAATATTATGTGCTTATAAATTCAAGAATATAATATTCTTAACAAAAGAACAACGGCTTAATAGGTCAAGAATATATTCTTATAAGAGGTTTTTAGAATATATTCTTACGTAAAGCATATTCCCCACTTACACTAAGAAAATATTCTTGGCGCCTATTTAAGTGGCGAATATTCTAACGTCAAGTACAATATCCTTAAAGTTAGAATACTCTTTTTTCAGTGCATCATTATACTTCGTGTCAAACCTCCCGCTTGATAAATCACGAAAGTAGTGAGAACAACACCGGCCTACAACGGACAACCAGGCGGTCACCCATCCAAGTATTAACCGCACTAAATGTTCCTTAACTTCGATGATCGCAAGCCACTGTGATGTACCATCGGTTCGAGTGGGTCTACATATCGAGTTTAATGTTATTGGAGTTGTGAGATTATCAGAGTATGATATATAGTATTCGTAATCAATGACCAGAAGAACTCTAAGATTCCTAGATTCAAAAAAATATGAATTTCTTTTTCAAATGTGTCCGCCATATTAGTTCGTCCTAAAACTCCTGAGTAACTCCTGAGTAACTACTGAGGAGTTTTAGGAGTCGCTAAAAAAATTGACACCTGAGTAACTAGTGTTTCATTCGAGCAACACGATCCGAGAAACGATCCAAAAAACGATTTTCTTTTTGTTTTAATAACCGAGCAGTCATGTTCGCTCGTCTTATTGAAGTGACATTTCGTTAAACCGAGCGATTTCTCCGATCAAACGAGAAGTTCGTTCTAAATATTAAAAACGTATTTTTTGTATTACAAATAAATTAATAAAATTATATATTTTTGTAAACTCAAATAGTAATTAGATATATGAATATGTTATATTATTTATAAATAATGAAATTTAAGTTTTTAAAAATTTTTTACCTTTAAACGTTTTCATTTGTAGCGACTTGTTTATGTTATGAAAATCATTTCAACAAATTAAAAGCCTGAATATATATCCTGTAAATTATTGACGTAAAATTTGTCTTCATATTAAAACTCTAAAACTCGTTAATTTACTTCACATATTTATCTAACTTTTTTATAACTTGTTATTAATATTATTAATTATTATTAATTTATTATTTTATAATTAATTTTTTTATTAATTTTATTTTTACTATTTATTATTAATTTATAATTTATTATTTTTCACTGTAAAATGCATTATAATTTACTTCTTATATTTACGTAATTGTTTTATATAATTACAAAATGTCTAGCGTTCAGGAATTTCGGGAAAAACCGGGAAGTTAGTTAGACCAGGAAAAAGTATGAAAATTACAGTTATTATTGTTTTAAAAAATAAATTCAGGAATATTTTACTTTTTGGTCTGGGAATTTAAAAATCACAATTTTCTAGACACCCTAAATTAACTTTTTACACTAATCTTAATTAACCAAAATAAATTTAATTATATTTTTTTAATGAATTATACACAAAGAAATTAAATATTTTTGGTTATTAAATTTTTTTTAAAATACGTTATTAGTTTATTATTGTTAGCTATCAATTATGGGAATGTCGAGAAGTTCGGTCGATTAGGAAAATTAGACAATACGATTTGACAATAACAAAAGAATAAACGAGATGATCGTTCGAAAATCAAAGACGACAACGAACAAAATCGCTCGAAAAAAATTAAATTTTCGGATCGAAATGAAACACTATGAGTAACTACTCAGGAGTTTTAGGAGTCACTGATTCCGAATTTGAAGTCAATTTTGAAAAATTTTAAACGACGGATTCAATATGGCTTCAGTTTTCAAAAATTCAATAGGACGAACCAATATGGCGAACACATTTAAAAAGGAAAATCATATTTTTTAGTTTTGGAGTTTTAAGCGAATCAGATAAATTTTTCAAAAAAGTGTCCTACATTTTGAATTATTGAAAACTCACATCAAATTTATAATCAGTGATATCTACAATCCGGAAATAACGAGTTTCAAGCGAATCTGACAAATTTTTCCAAAAGGTGTCGGCCATATTGGTTCTTTGGGGTTATGTCAAAACCCTGATCTGATGGGGTTAAATAGATTTTGAATTCAAAGTCAGCGACCCAAAAACCATAAGGTACATACAGTGCGATATTCAGGTCAAAACCAACAAATTTTTTTTGTGTCTGTACAGAGAAAATTGAGTGCTATTTTAAGACTGAATTCTGTATTAAAAGTATCTGCATCAAAACTTTAGCTAGGAACTGTTATTTTATCGCAGAAAATAAAGTTAAATTATCTCTTCTAGAAAATTTATACTTACTAAAATTACTCTACCAAAATTTACCCGCATGAAAAACAACATTCAGTTCCCTGTAAGTGTAATTAGTTGATAATTACTAATTATTAGTAAATAAATACTACAAGAATAGTTGCATTTTTTGTATTAGTATCAGTAGTATAAACAATTTTGGGCGAACAGAACTATTTAAATTATTTCAGTTTCATCAATAAAATTATATTTTAGTCAAATAGAATTATTAAAATTATAGTTTCAGTAGTAGCATTACATTTCAGTCAAACAAAACGGTTTAAATATTTGTATCAGTACTGAAAATACGCTTTAGCCAGAAATTTATATGTCAACGTTTACATGAAATGGGCTCATTTTAGCACAGAATTTTGAAGTTTAGTATGCAAAAACCCTCATTTTGAGAAAAACGGAATTAAATATTGCAATACCTATTAATTGTTATATACTATTTCCCCCTTAATTTGAAAATATGAAAAATGGAACAAAATGGACCCTTTTCCAAAAAGGATGGCTTTATATCAATAAACCATTTTTAAAAGGTTAATGATCGGAAAAAATTGTATTGTGTCACATGAAGCAAAAGAATAGACATTAAACTTATAAAAAATTTGTTAACAGTTATTATTATAAATAATTTGACCAATTATCGAAATTTTCACTTCTACCACTACAAAAATTCAGATAAGAATTGTTTTCAGTCCAGAGCACCTAAAAGATGAAAAAACAATAGGTTTAAAATTTTTTAAACCACCCCCCCTCTCTTTTAATTTTGAAAGTACGAAAAATCTACAAAATAGGACCTTTTTAAAAAAGGTCCGTTTTTTATTAGGGGAGACCGGGGCGTAATGACTCACTTTTCACTTTTTGTTATTTAACTTCGTCATTTTTGCATTACTTAAAATTTTATAACATAGAAAACTTACCCCAACATCTCCACTTTCAATTAAAAAAAATACGTCCTCATATTACTCATAATTTTTTTCTAGAAAATTTTTTTTGGAGAAATGCAAGGTAAACCATTTCGCCTCGGGCCAGGGCGTAATGGATCACTATCCGGGGCGTATTGAATCAGCAATGAAATATAATTTTGATCATGAAATATTATTTAATATTGACAATTTTGGTTTCTATTGTAAATTTATAATAAAAAATATTGAAAATGGAACATACTTAATTTAAATTTTAAAAATTTTCGTGAAATTTTCAAATTTTAAAAGTTGTAGCGAAATACAAAATCTATTTTCATAAAAAATCTATTCTAAAGTTATTTTTTAATCAAGGTTTATTATTGGTACCTATTTATATATAAAGTACAAGAGATTTAACTTGTCTAAATCATTTTATTAACATTTTAAATGAAAAAACATGTAATTAAATTTCTTTCTTCATAAAATTTAACAATTAACGAAATGTTTAGATAACTAAATGTCACATTAATTAAAGCTTTAACTTGTCTATTAATCTTTAATCACAATAACGATCTTCATATTATATTTTAATTAATATCATGTTAAAATTTAAAGCAAATTTTTTAAAACCTTTTTTTTGTGGTTCGAACAGTTCTTAAGTAGTTATTTGTGTCTGCAATAATCGCCCCTCCCAAAGTGAGTCATTACGTCCCGGAGGTGTTTGTCATATATTTTGTAATTTTTTATCAATACAGTAAGTATTAATAAAGAATTGACAAATGTTCTTTAACAACAAATTTATAATGTATAACAAAAAACAAAGACTTTAAAAATTTACTTTTGGGTCAGAATTTCTCAAACAGATCACCTAAAACTAAAAAGTTTTCTTTTTGATCCAAAATAGTTTTTTTACTCTTAATATGGTTAAAAAAATTCCTAAAAATATAAAGCCAAAAAATGTTTTTTGTAAAAGTTATTAACAATTGAATTTTTTAGCACTGTTAAATTAATAAATTTTTTTCTCGAATTCTAGTTAACGGATTTTAAAATTAAAAAATGGGTTTTTTCGACTTGAATTGTACTATTTGAATATATTTTTTGTTATTAAATTTTTTCATTTTTAGGGTTCCATACACCATAGGTGTACTGACGGAACCCTTATGAAATCACTCGTGTGTCCGTCCCAGGCTCGAAAAATGGTCTGTCCCCCCTTAACTTCTTCAAATCTCAACCTGGTGAGCTGCAATTCGGTAGGGATCTTCAGTTTTAAGTGCAGATTAAAGGAAAAATATAGCGAACCCGATTGGCCTACATATTTCCAATGTAGTAGTTTTTTAATGTAATTAAAATATGGGTTTTTTCGTCTTGAATTACACTATTTGAATATATTTTTTGTTTTTAAATTTTTTCATTTTTTATAATTTTTATGTAATTTGTTTAAAAAATGTTAATAAACAAACATGTTCTTCACGTTCTAACAAAAAAAAATTAAAATTGCATTCTATTCCTTAAATGTCTCCGAGTGTAAAACCGGCTTGAAAAAAATGAGCCTTAATTAGAAAAAAAGTTATTAATTAAAAACTGCAGCTGTGTAGGGCTTTATATGACGTAAAACTCGCCCCGCGCACATTGGCATTTTTTACATTTGCTGTTCAAAATTGTCTGTAACCTACAAATTTTATCAGATTTTCAAGGACTTGGTCTTAAAATAAAGGGGATAAAATTTCTAAAAGATCCCACTGAACTAATTTAAAAATTTAAAATGGTTTATATATTTTTTTTAAACTCAAAGTTAACAATTCACAATATTTTTCGAAAAAATCATATTTTTTTTATTTTTTCATTGCAGATGATTGAAATCAATTTAAATTAGTCCAGATGACCACGAGACAAATAATAATGTTTAATTCTTTTTTATAAACAAATTTTTTTTGCAGACAAAAAAGAAAGATTATACTGACATTTTGGAAAATCTGGAGTTTGCGCCGCCACGCGTCTAAACGAATATATTGTCTATTAATGAGCAAAACTCCATATTAATAAATAAAATAGAGTTAGCCACAGGAAAATTGAACTTAATTAAAAAAACTAATGTAAACCGTAGATTAAATTTTAAAAAACCATGGTTTGATAAAGAACTACTTAATGTAAAAAGTAAAATAAAAAAGAAAGCTAAAAAATGGAGTGATTCGAATTTTAATGTTGACGATAGGTTGGCTCTTTGTACAGCTAAAAAAAATATAAATCTTTACTGGTTAAAAAACGAAGTGAGTATGAGGAAAAAATCAAAGAAAAATTAGCGAATATAAAAGATATAAAGACCTTCTGGGCAACGGTTAGAACCAGTCGCCCAAAAAATAATTTTAATATTAATCCAATACCAATAAAAGATTGGGAAGTTTTCTATGCGTCTGTTTACCCGGAAAGAATAAAATTAATTATAAGTATTTTTGATAGACACGTCCCTGAGCTGGACAAAGATATCTCAATTTTGGAACTTCAAACTGCGATAATAAAAAGTAAAGCTGGAAAGGCTCCGGGCCCAGATGATATCAGTGCTGAATTTTACAAAAATATACCCTCCTCTTGGATTTCATTTGTTCATTCGTTTTTTAATAATATCGTAGAAATGGAACGAGTTCCTGAAGCCTGGTCACAATCTTTAATCACCTTAATACATAAAAAATCAGATAGGAAAAATCCCCTTAATTATAGAGGTATTGCTCTATGTAACAATATTACAAAAATTTTTACGCAATTATTAACTACCAGACTCGCGAGATGGGCGGAAAGGAACTTGTTACTCCCAGAGACACAAAACGGATTTAGAACAGGAAGAAACTGTATTGATAACATTTATACCTTGCAGTCTGCCCTACACCTCAGACTGAGACAACCGGGTGCTTCTGCATTTGGTCTCTTTATCGACTTCCGTCGAGCCTTCGACTCTGTATCACATGGTTTGTTGTGGCAAAAGCTTTATAGTATGAGCGTAAGCGCTAAATTTATTAAACTTATAAAATCAATTTATGATCACGTAACCTTTACGATCGGAATCGCTGGTGAAACTTCAAGTCCGATAGAGGTGACAGAGGGAGTATTGCAGGGTGATACGTTAAGCCCGATTTTGTTTATATTATTTATAGCAGATTTCGAAAGAAAGCTCAGGGAATGTGGAAACGAAGGTCTGAATATAAATGGTTATGAGAGTTTGCTCCTGTCGTTGTATGCTGATGATGCGACTGTATTGGCGAGTACTCCTGCTAGAATGCGTAAAGTGCTGCGATCTGTTGAAGATTACTGTTCAACGAATGGTTTGCAAATAAATGCAACCAAAACAGAAATAATGCATTTTAGAAGAGCGGGCAAAGCAACGACTGAGAAATTCTATATTTATGGTAATTTACTTAAAATTGTGAATTCGTATAATTATTTGGGCGTTGAGTTCTCTAGCTCAACTATGGGCAAAAAAGCGACAGAAAACGCGATAGGGAAAGCGAATCAAGCGTTTGGCGCTGTGAGACAAATAGTATACAATGGAAAAATAGATTCTTGGAAAGCTCAATGCAAACTTTATGATAGTATCGATTCTACAACTCTTTTATATGCAGCTCATATTTTTGGTTTACGTTACGTGTCGAAAATAGAATCGATCCATACATCTCACTACAAGCAATTACTTTCACTTCCTAAAAATACCTTTAATGCGGCCTTGCGTTTTGAGCTCGGTCTTGTTAGCCTAGAATTAAGATTATTTAAGGCGGCATATATATTTGTAATAAGAGTATTGTCAATGAACGATTCACGACTTCCAAAGCTTTGCCTTGAAAGACAGGTTGAACTGATGCAATGTTCAGAAGCAATTCCCGAATATAACTGGGCGGTTCAATTGAATAAATTTCTAGATAGGATTGGTTTAACTTGTTTGTGGACAACGCTTACTCCTGAAGCATGGTCTGATAAACTAGAGCTCGCGATTGAAAAATGCAAAAGGTATTTAATATTTTCTGACATCCTTAGATTCGAATATTCTAATTCAAAATTGTATAATACGATTAGAACACTTGAAAATAGAGTTACTCCATATTTGTTAAGACCACGTAAAATATTTTTAACGAAAATATTCGTGCAACTTAGATTGTCGACAAAATATTACGTTAGATTTTCCTACAAGGGTGCTTTATACAGATGGGATCCTAATGCAACGTGCTCACTTTGTAATTTGAATGAGGATGAAACTCTGTATCACTTTTTATTTGTTTGCCCAGTATATGAGGGTTATAGAAGCTTTTACTTCTCAGGATTTAATTTGGAGGGCGATCCCTACGAAGCATTGGTCCATCTCTGTAACGTACCCGATGATAATAGTATTAGGAAAATTTGTTTTTACATAATAAATTCATTACTGTTAAGAGCCTTTATTGTTAACGAATAAGATTTTTTTGGTTTTTAAATGTAAAGTTAAGCGGAACTCTTCTGCCACAAAAATGTATTTTTTATATGCAGAATAAACTTGAATTGAATTGAATTAAATTGAATTATTTGAGTAACCTATGTCGATTTTAATAAAAAATTATTTTAAATTTAAAAATTATTATTGTTATTAACTATCATCATGAACAATAATCTAGTTATCAATAATCAAGTAGATCTTTACATGACTTTATACTAGTTAAAATATAAAAAAATTTTGTTTGCAGAAATAAGCCATTTATTTGTTTAAAAAGTAAATAATTTTTCTTCATACCTCGGTCTAAAGTACGTACTTCCCGCTGCGATTTCGCAGCAGAAAGTCAAACATTTGTGCTTTGGTTGATTTTCATACCCAACCTCTATTATAGCAGGAGTAAAAGAATTCTCTGTCGGTAAAAATACCACTGTCAGTAAATAAGAAAATTTCAACTTCCATGGCAATTTAACGATTTATAATTTTAGTGTTATATATTGTTTGATAATCTCATACATTCCACAACAAAGAAAATTCATTGCATATGTATTAGATAGTTTTTTTCTTTGTTTTGGAATATATGAGATTATCAAACAATATATCACACTAAAACTATAAATCCAAACAAAATAAAACAGCACAATATATATTATATCAAATTAAAAATTATCCAATACATATGCAAGAAATTTTCTTCTACAATTGAAATAAATTGTATTATACATTATTATTTGTCTGATGGTCATCTGGACTAATTTAAATTGATTTCAATCATCTGCAATGAAAAAATAAAAAAAACATGATTTTGTCTAAAAATATTGTAAATTGTTAACTTTTAGTTTAAACAAGACAATTTTTAACAGTAAAATGTAAAAAATGCCAATGTGTGCGGGGCGAGTTTAACGTCATATAAAGCCCTACACACATCAAGGGTTCCGTACACCAAAACAAAACTCATTTTTTGAAATTTATTTTTAATTTTGATTTTTTGGGTCAATTTTTTTTTCAAAATGCTTATTTCCAATCGAAAGAGCATGAAGAAACCTTTCCAAAATGTACTTTGTCAAATTCGTATGTTTAATTGTTTAAGAGTAAACAATTATTAAAATAAACATTACACCAAAAGACCCCTTGATCACTTGACGTATTTAGCTGAAATTCGCCCTACTGAAAATCCCCGTACAATATCTTGTACAAAAAATTACACAAGATCTTGTATAATTTCTATACATTTCCGCATAAGAAATTGAAACAAGTTCTTGTACAAGATATTGCACAAGATCTTGTACAAGAACCTGTACAAGTAATTTTTTTCGTTTTTGAATAAAGATTCATGTACAATTTCTTGTACAAGATTCTGTACATGTTGAAATTAATTAATAACTTTAATGGCTGCGCAGTAGTTTTCTATGGCTTCTACAGCTGCGCAGTTGTTTTTAAATCGTAAATGCAGAGAGTCTCTAACAACAATGTTTAAAATTTTTTTATATTTTGCATAAATAAAAAAGTTAATAAACAATAAGAAAAAATATTATCTACACAAGAACTTGAACAGGATCTTGTGCAAGTACACATTCTTGTACATGATCTTGTACAAGAAATTGTACATAAACCTTTATTCAAAAACGAAAAATTTTACATGTACAGGATCTCGTACAAGAAATTGTACATGAACCTTTATTCAAAATCTAAAAAAATAATTGTATAGGCACAAGATCTTGTACAAGAAATATATTCAAATAGTGGAATTCAAGACGAGAAAAAACCATATTTTAATTTTAAAATCCGTCAACTAGAATTCGAGAAAAAATTTATTAATTTAGCAGTACTAAAAATTCAATTGTTAATAACTTTTACAAAAAAAATTTTTGTGGCTTGTGACGTTGTGGATTGTCGTCTCCTGTGGGTCGACAATCTGAATCGTCATGACATCTGCCGGATTTATCCCCGAACCGTGATCGTTAATTGGTATGATAATTTAGAAAGTCGGAACTGCCGAGTGACCCACTATCAGCAGTGAATGTGTGTCGCGCGGCTAGTTAGTAGGAGAGAAAGTAATAGAGGGCAGAGCCGAAGTGAGTAGTAAGAGACAGAGAGAGGAGAGCCATTGGAACGAGAGAGAAGAAGAGATGAAGAAGACGAGCACGTGGGGAGAGAGCCAAGACACAACAGGTGTAATACTCTCGCCGCCATAGTGTGTAATAATGCGATGAGGGAAAAGAGACGAGAAAAGTCGAGAGAAATTGCCGTGTGTCGAGTGTAGTAGTGTTTTTAAAAGATTTGCCGAGAGAGTTCGGGTTGTTGTGCCGAAGATACTGAGACGAGAACTGTGTCGTGTGTACGTCTCGAAATTAGAGTTGTTTTGTTTTGGTGTTGGAGTGTCGAGTGAGGAGCGTGAAGCTCATAGTCGTGTGAACAATAAAGATTTGCATTTGTATTGAGGACTAGTGTGTCATTTTATTGTGGTTCACCCAAGTCCTTTCTCGCCGATTCCATTCAACGCCGTTGAAGCGATCTAGCCAAAGCCAGGGGAACCTACGAGAGAAGCTGTTGAATCGAGTCGTCGTGAGTAAGTCGCTTGTGCAATATTGTACCAGTTGTGTCTCGACGTTGGCTTTTCTGCTGCCAACATTGTTTGGGTAGAATCTCCTCGGAGCGAGAGAGAAACTCGGGGGTCGAGAGTTTTGAGTTTGTTTGAGCCGAATCGAGTTAAGTTTATTAATTAATCTTTAAAATTAATTGGCGCCTGACGGCGAAATTTATTTGTTTACATTTTATTTTATTATCTATGTTGAATGCGTCAGATTTTGCATGACGTAAGCAGAAGTTTTGAGCAGATCTATCAATTGTTCTAAATCATACGTCACAGGCTTTATATTTTCAGAGATTTTTTTAACCATATAAAGTATAAAAAAACTATTTTGGGTCAAAAAGAAAATTTTTTAGTTTTAGGTGATCCGTTTGAGAAATTCTGACCCTTTTAAGTGTCAAAATGTCTTATTCTACCATATTTTCTACAATAATGAATGAATAACAATAAAACTTGGTACAAACTTTTAGCATACCAAGTAGGGTAAACCAGACAGTAGTCGGTCACTTAAGAAAATCTTTTTAATGAATGTTGTTTAAAAATTACAATCAAAATTTTTTGAAAATTGCTTTCATGAGTAATTGTTCCTAATGCTCCTACAAAATTAGTATACCAATCATGTTTACCAAAAAAATTTTCTTATTGGTTAAAAAAATTCACAAAAAATGCTGGTCAAAAGTGCTCTTGACGCATATATGCGCAGCTTAAAAAGGTGGTTTAAAACTTCTTAAAAATCGCTGAAACTGGTTACTCGGGGTTTTTTTGGGTCGCTGAACACGAATCCGGCGTTAGTTTTTCAAAATTCAAAATGGCGGATCCAATATGGTCGACATCATTCTCAAAAATTGATCCGATTTGCCTGAAAATCTCTACTCGGGGGGTTTTCGGGTTTGCTAATTACAAATTCGAGGTCGGTTTTTCAAAATTCAAAATGTCGGATTCAATATGGCGGACAATTTTTTAAAACTGATCGGATTCGCTTGAAAATGGTTACGCGGGGGTTTTGGGGGTCGTTGAACACGAATCTAGCGTTAGTTTTTCAAAATTCAATATGGCGGATCTAATATGGCAAACATTATTTTGAAAAATTGATCCAATTTACCTGAAAATCTTTATTCGGGGTGTTTTCGGTGTTACTGATTACAAATCCAAGGTCCGTTTTTCAAAATTAAAAATGGCGACTTCAATGTGAGAGAATAATGGAGCAAAATTGTATGGATTTGCTTGGAACTCACTGCTTTTAGTCTTTCTGATTAAAAATCTCAATTTACATTATCAAAATTGAAAATTAAGCTGATACCCAATAAATTGAGTATCAATTTTAATTAAAATTTAAATTACATTATTTCTAGCCAATCCGCCTATTTTTAGTAATTTTGAACCGTCATTTTGAATTTTAAAAAACGAACCGCGAATTTGTAATCAGCGACCCCGGAAACACCCGAGTAACCATTTTCAAGCGAATCCGATTAGTTTTGAAAAATTGTACGCCATATTTCATCCGCCATTTTGAATTTTGAAAAACTAACGCCAGATTCCTGTTTAGCGAACCCGAAAACCCCCGAGTAACCATTTTCAAGCGAATCCGATCAGTTTAAAAAAATTGTCCTCAATATTGGATCCGCCATTTTGAATTTTAAAAAACCGACCTTGGATTCGTAATCAGCGATCCCTAAAACCTTAAGGTACCAAGTTTCATAAAAATAAAAATATAAAAATGTACAACACACTTTTGGCCAAAACAGTGGAAATCTCGTCGACAGCCAAGGGGTTAAACCAAGCATGTTAATGAAAAAAAAATTTTGTTCACCAAAAAAAATTAGTAAATAAACAAGTAAGAATCCGACAGTAATCGGCCATCTAAACCGACAGTATTCGGCCACTTTTAAAAGCTTTCAAAAACCGTCAAAAAAAAAATTTTTTCTGTTACAAAAGTTTACATTTGTTTACGATCACCTTAGAAATGATTAGTAACTTTGAACATATTTTTATCTCGCACAGTTTTATAGCTATTCAAAATTAAAGAGTGGCCGATTACTGTTTGGTTAACTCTACATTATTTTT
The DNA here is from genome assembly GCA_032872475.1 of Leptopilina myrica (nomen nudum). NCBI lineage: Eukaryota > Metazoa > Arthropoda > Insecta > Hymenoptera > Figitidae > Leptopilina > Leptopilina myrica (nomen nudum). The sequence goes on from CM065459.1 coordinate 21,058,334, forward strand.
ATCAAAAACCGAAATTACTCTGATTGACCACTTTTGAATAAATTGAAGTGATTCATTACGCCCCCCAAGCCATTACGAGTGGGTCTCCCCTATTAAACCATTTTTTTACAATGTAAAATTGGGTTAAATTTTATTGTGTAATTTTAAGAGAAAGAATAGAAATTAATCTTATTTTAAACTTTTTAACAGTTTCCATTATGAATATAGTTTGACGAAATATCTAAATCTTCATTTTGACTACTATGAAAACAAAGATTATAATATTAAAATCTCTGCTTTTTCTGTGAAGTTATTTAGAGAAGAATTGTTTTCAGTCCAATGCACCTTAAAAATGAAAACCTAAGATTTTAGAATTTTTTACCCTCCATTTTGAAAATACGAAATACTAAAGAAACCGACAAAATAGGCCCTTTTCATTTTCCTAAAGAACCAATGAAAACCAACACTTAAATGTACGATAAATTAATAAAACCCAGATGATTTGACTTTTCAAAACATGTAGATTGATTATAAAAAATAAAAAAAATCAAGGTGGGTAAGACTCCGTCAGAAAGTATATGATTTTCATGGGGTCTTTGGATTAAGCTGTAATTTGGTGAAATTATAGAACTAGGTACTAGAAACTAGTGTGCCGATTTTTTTTTAATTTAATGCAGTTACACCATTTTGAATTTTTTTGGTTATAATTTTTTTAAATCTTAATATTTCCGAAAGTTTTCGATGAAACTTAAAAAAATTTGGAAAAATTTTTTTGCCCAAAAAAGATTTTTTTATAATTTTTTGAATCCGTTTTGCCAGAACGGGACCGAATTTTAAGTTAGCTCCTCAATTAATAAAATATTCCTTATAATTTCACTTTTCATTAAAAAAAAAGAAATCGATGGAGACTAAAATAGTTTTCGAGATATTGCAATTTTTGTGGAAGCGCGACCAGGTATCGGTACCAGCGCTGTGTCAGTGCCCAGGACGCCTCGCACAGTAGAATTCTTACACTTTACAGTTCAAAATTGTCTAGAGCCTACAAATTTCATCCGATTTTGATGTTCTTGGTCTTAAATGAAAGGAGATAAATTTTCTAAGAGTTTCCTCGAAACAGTTGTTTCAATTTTTAATTGTTCATATATTTTTTTGTTACTCAAAGTTAACAATTTACAAGAATTTTGAAAAAAATCGTCTTTATTTTTTATTTTTCTATTCCTCATAATCGAAATTAATTTAAATTAGTCTAGAATGATCACCCGATAAATAATAATGCATAAATCGATTTATTTAAATGGTTGAAAAACAATGTTATTTAACAAATAGATAATCCTGGTCCTTTTTTAAAAACAATTGTATTTTTTGCAGATTAATTTATGTTTTTTTAAGTAATTTATGTTTTTTTTGTTAAAAAATAATTTTTAAGTTAATAATTATCATTGTTATTAACAAATATATTTATATAAAATATAATTTAAAAATTAATTTTTTATTACTTATTTACATCTTTATTTATATAATCATAAATTTGTCTACTAAAAATAAATTTTTTTAAAATAATTGTCAATAACAATGAAAATTATTATATTGTAATTATTTTTTAACAAAATAGACATAAATTACTTAAAAAAACATAAATTAGTCTGCAAAAATACAAGTTTTTTAAAGAAGGACCAGGGTTATCTATTTGTTAATTAACATTGTTTTTCAACCATTTAAATAAATCGAGTTATGCATTATTATTTATCGGGTGATCATTCTAGACTAATTTAAATTAATTTCGTAAGAATCCTACTGTGCGAGGCGTCCCGGGCACTGACACAGCGCTGGTACTGATACGTGGTCGCGCTTCCACAAAAATTGCAATATCTCGAAAACTATTTGAGTCTCCGTCGATTTCTTTTTTTAAATGAAAGATGAAATTATAAGGAATATTTTATTATTTGACGAGCAAACTCAAAAATCGGTTCCGCTCTGGCAAAACGGTTTCAAAAAATTTTTTTTAACTTTTTTTGGTCAAAAAATTTTTTTTTTTATGTGATAGTCAGAAGAAACATGATTTCAAGTATAAGCCTTCCAAATTTTATTAAATTTTATCGGAAACTTTCGGAAATATTAAGATTTAAAAAAATTATAACAAAAAAATTCAAAATGGCGTGACTGCAAAAAATTTCAAAATTTTCAAAAAAATTGTGGTACATTAGTTTCTAGTACCCAGTGCTACAATTTCACTAAATTACAGCTTAATCTAAAGACCCCATGCAAATCGTGTATTTTCTGACGGTTTTTCTCAAAAATTACTAAAATGCGATTATTTCGAAAACTAGAACCAACAAAAGGGGTCCGTTTCATGTGGAGGTTTACATATAAATAAATGTTTAATTAATTATTATTGTAGATTTGTTAAAAAAATAATAATTTTAATCTGAAAATAATTTAAACTGCAGAAATATTTTGTAATTGAAAAATCAGAAGTAAAGATTTATTATAGTCAGTCAGAACAATATTAATATTCTAGTTCACTTTCTTTCATTTGATATATAAGTAGCAAGTGTAAATATTTAGTCAGACGCTTTTAGTACACAGAAAAACGGTTCACTTATATGCAGTCACACACGCTTACAGAATTTAAGTTGTGATGTGAGTTAGTACCCTGTCGGCAAAGAACATCAGGAACGATTTTAGAACGTTTTTGAAACGTTTTATGCCTGGTAAGGGACATTAAGCGTTCTAAAAACGTTTTAGGAACGTTCTTAAAACGTTAGGTGATTTTTGTATCCACAGGGTACACTCTGCATTTAAGTCTTTATCAATCCCGTACAATATCTTGTACAAGAAATTATACAAGATCTTGTATAATTTCTATACATTTTTGTCAATGAACCTGTACCATTTCCGCATAAGAAATTGAAACAAGTTCTTGTTCAAGATGTTGCACAAGATATTGTACAAGAACCTGTACAAGTAATTTTTTTTTCGTTTTTAAATAAAGATTCATGTACAATTTCTTGTACAAGATCCTGTACATGTTGAAATTAATTAATAACTTTAATGGCTGCGCAGTAGTTTTCTATGGCTTTCACAGCTGCGCAGTTGTTTTTAAATCGTAAATGCAGAGAGTCTCTAACAACAATGTTAAAAATTTTCTTATATTTTGCATAAATAAAAAAGTTAATAAACAATAAGAAAAAATATTATCTACACAAGAACTTAAACAGGATCTTGTGCAAGTACACGTTCTTGTACATGATCTCGTACAAGAAATTGTACATGAACCTTGATTTAAAAGCGAAAAATTTACATGTACAGGTTCTTGTACAAAATGTAGCAAAGATCTTATACAAGTACCGCTAAAAAATCATAAGAATGACTAATAAGTTACAATAGTTAAAGAACGAATTGAAACTAAAACGATTGAGGGCGCACCGAATGAGGTTCTAGTGTAGATTTATAACTTTACGAAAAATGCAGAATTAATTAAATTTTCTTCCTTTTTTTAATTCAAAACAAATTAGCATTGCCGTTCGCAATTGAAATGATTCGATCGCCAAGCATCAGCAGTAATCATGAAATGCGATACACGAATCGTGATTTACAAGATCATCGAAAAGATCAAGAGTCATCGAATAGCTGTGAATTAGAAGTAAGTGGCGATAAACTCAGAGATGGCCACCATGACACTCGCGGAAAATTAAAATCTACAACTTGTCGCCTTATTCTCCGGGGACGTGTTTACGACACTGTTCATGTTTCCCTAGTCAGCTACAATCTCAGGTAAACAACTTTTAATTTTATCTAAAACTAAAAAAGAAAAATTTAAAAATTCAGAATAAAATAACTATATTCTAAGGTAAGGATATTCAAAACAGCCTTGTTTTTCCACTAACCATGGATGCACGAAGGGTGGTAGCTGTCTCCCCACGTTAGAGACCGATGGGTCACTGATCTGACGAGCCGTAGCCATTTGTGAACTGTGTTTGATTATTTGCGGATGTTCTTAATATGATTAATAGAATGGTGTTCTTTCTAACCATTGTTTATTTGTATATTTCCTTATTTTATTTTTACATTTCTTTTTGTTTTGTTACACTATTCCTGAGTGCCTTTTATTCAGTGTAGGTAAATCTTTATTTATTTATCGTTTTATTTGCAACACTATGTTGCAAAATTTTGCCCTTCAGTGTAAGTTATTCTTTATTTATTTGACATGTAATGTGCAACACTGTCGTAAAATTCTGCCCATCAGTGTTGGTTATTCTTTATTTATTTAACATTTAATGCGCAACACTGACGTAAGATTTTGCCTATCAGTTTTAGCTATTCTTTATTTATTTAATACTAAATGTGCAACACTGTCGTCACATTCAGCCCTTCAGTGTTAGTAGTCTTTATTTATTTAACATTTAATGTGCGACACCGTCGTGAGATTCTGCCTTTCAGTGTTACATAATAAACTGTAACTATTTAAAGTAATTGTGTTTTTTGACGTTGTATTGACTACTAAATATTTTTTTCTATTTTTCTAAATTTTTGGACTATTTTCGTCCGTGAAAATATGTTTTCACTAGAATACAAAGAGTTAAAACACAAAATAATTAGGGTCAGTTGGTAAATAGAAATAGATTTGCTAAGTTTCACCAATAGCATAAGTTTCTTCTTTTAAATCGCATTACTTCCGGTTTTCTTGTGTATTGAGTTATTACTTCACTTCCGTGGAACAATTTTATAGGGTATCGTTAAATCGCAATAATCAACTTTTTCTATTTACCACTAAGTTTTTCAACTTTGCTAAAATTTAAGGGTATATAGAACCGTAGTTATTTCCGTTAAAGAAAAAATTTAAAAAATAAATGCGGCCTTAAACCTTGAACCTCATATCACCCACAACGGGTTCTTAGTGTTTTAGTATTTTTCTGTTATCAATTAGTAGCAGTATATTCAAAAATATTCCCTATTGCATAAATAATTAAAAATCAAAGAAGTTACCCTTTCACTTTTTTTATTCGCATTTGGAAAAAACTAAACTAAAAAATCATACTAAAATTTATAATTATCTCTTATAAACACTACAACAAAAATCAACTTTGATTTTTCCACTTTGCAAACTTTAATTAACAATAGGAGACTGTTTCTATTTACCCCTAAAAACTGAAAATTCGGGGATAATACAAACAGTTAATTAATTCTTACAAAATATAAGAAACAAGCAATTTCAAGTATGGAAATGTTAAAAGATATACAAAGAGTTAAATAAAAAATTGTATGTTAGTTATAAAATAATTCAAACTAATAAATACACGCAGAGAAATTCGATTAAAAATTTTGGAGTTCAGCAGTAGTAATTTAGATTTTATTCCCAAACTTGTCTACCTTTGCGGCTCCAGGATAAAAACAGGGAAATGAATGGTAAAAGGTTTAAAGCACGTCAGTAGACGTTTCTAAGTAGAGGCCAAAAGAAGTCTAGTGACGAGTCCCATACTGACTATAATGTGAGCAGATCTTCTAGTGACCTATATTATTATTTTTATTTGTAAAAATATTTACTTTTATTGGAATATTCAATCTAAAACTAAGTATAAAATCTAAAAATGAAATAACTGAAAATATTAGAATAATTTAAATTTTATAAAACTTCTTACTGGGATGTTTATCTATATTGTTAATATCAGACTTTTGTCTGTACATTGCACGAGATTAATTTTTTCTAGCATAATTTATTTATTTGAACAACGGAGAATCGAAAAATGGTAATAGAAAATTTCCTGTCTGTATGCATGTGTGTATGTATGTATGACTGCAAAATTTTGTTCGCGTATAACTTGAAAACTTCTTGACTGATTAAAGTAAAATTTGGCAATCTTTTAGGTTTTGGTCTAACTTAAAATATTAGCTATATTTGATAGAGCTAATATAAATGATAAAGTGGGACGAGGATGTTTAAACATTGAAAAAAAGAATTTTCTCCAAAACGGAGCTAAAAACCGAGTTTAAAGCGCTCCGGTGAGTAGAAAACTCTTTTTTTCAATGTTTAAACGTTCTAGTCCCACTTTTTCATTTATATGTCCTTTTAGGAAAAAACCTCAGCTTTCGTTTAAAAAAAATTGGACCTTTTTTCCAAAACATTTTTAATTTAGTTTTAATTTTGATTTTTTTGGGTCAAAAATTTTTTTTTCAAAATGCTTATTTCCAATCGAAAAAGCATGAAAAAACCTTTCCAAAATGTACTTTGTCAAATTTGTATGTTTAATTGTTTAAGAGTAAAATATTATTGAAATAAACATTACACCAAAAGACCCTTTGATCACTTGACGCGGAATCCCTCATATAAAGAATAAATTTACAGTTTTAAAACATATTAATAAGAACGGCAGGTATTAAATTTATACAAATAAATTTAAAAAATGAAAAATTTCAAAATTTTGATTGTGTTTTAAACTTTCTATAATTAAAAATTACATGTTAAGCTATGGCACAAATTATATGCCTTGGGACTCAGCTCAAAGTTTATTAATATTTTGAGAAGCTTTTATTCATACGCTTATACATGTAGCAAAACTATCGGTGCTTATACTGAAAGTGTTAAAGTCACTTAAGGTGTATTGCAGGGAGAGGTCCTGAGTCCCTTTTTATTTCTTCTTTTCATTTCTGACATGGAAAGATTTTTTATGGATCGGGGTTGCCGTGGACTATCTATAGGCAAATCAACTGAAGTGCTTATGTAGGGTTACGCAGATGATTACGTGTTATTATCCCATTCGCCCCTTGAAGTGCAAAACAAACTAAAAGCTCTTAACATGTACTGCGAATCGAACAGCAGTCAATACAGACAGTCAATACCAACAAACCAAAGATTGTGATTTTTACTAATTCCCCCAACTCATCTGCACTTTGCCATTTGGAGCAGATTGAGAGGGTTCAACTTTCTTTTATAAAAGGACTGCTTTACCTTCCGATCTGTACTCCAAATTATGCGATTAAGTTGGAGACGGGAGTTAAACATCTGGCATATATGGTTTTTAAATTTGTCCTATCTTGGGTTGATAAAATCTCTCAGATGGATGATTCAAGGTTCCCTAAGATGTGTTTTTCGAGACTTATTTTATTGGCAAAGAGAGACCCAAAAAATAAATCAAACTGGTTTAATCAACTAAGGATTTTTTTTTCTTTAAGCCCTGTGGTTTGAGGGAGGTTTGGGATAATATGAATCCGGATTCCTTTTCTGTTCACAGTGAGTCCCTCCTTAAGTGTTTTGACGACTTTCTTATGAACAGGGATTTGGATCGTCTTAGTTTTTCTGAAAGCCTATATATTTTACCTAATATTTCTTACGGAAGGGTACGCAAGGCTGTCTATTCATGTATGTAAAGAATATAATATATTCTATCAATTTTTATAAAGTTAATAAATACTTTTATTTTTCACAAAAAATTGAAATTTTGTATTTCTGAAATTTTTAAAATTATACTTCAAAATAATTACTTTATAATAAAAGATTGAGCAATTGGTATATGATATTAAGGAAGCAAAACTTTCATGTACAACTTGTTTTATTTTTTCTGGTTAATAAATGTAATTTTTTTCAACTAAAAGTTTTCTCATCACTTCATCATTAAAAACTTATTTTAATTTATATTTGTATAATTATATGTATATTTATAAAATTTAATTATATATTTTTATATTTAGTTATAACTTAAATATTCTAACAAAAACCGAAATTATCCATTTTACATTAAATAAATGATCAATAAAACAAAAATCAAATTTTTATTTTAGCGTTGAAACTATTTAAAAAATAATTTTTGTTAATTTCTTTGTTGAAAGCTTGGACAACCTGTTAAATAAAATTGAAATTAGACATTATATTAAATAATAGAGTTGTGCAAAAAGCTCGATCGAGTATTTCAAGCTTTTCTCGAGCACTCAAATATTTTTGAGTAACTGAAACTCAAGCCTGGCTCGAGCTCGACCATGCTATTCGAGCTTTTTGCACACCTCCATTAAATAACCAGTTCGTAGCATGATATTTTTGCGATCTCTGCATTTGTTACTTTCCTGCTATCTTCGAGGAGAATAGTAACACTATAGAATTATAGTGATTTCTTTTTTTAAATGAAAGGTGAAATTATAAGGAATATTTTATTTATTAACAAGAAAACTCAAAAATCTGTTCTGCTCTCGCAAAAAGGATTAAAAAATTTTTTTTGACCTTTTTTGAGAAAAAAAATTTTTTTGTTTGTTTGTTATGTGAATGTCAGAAGAAACATGATTTCAAGTACACGGAAAGAAAATTATATTAAATTTTGTAAAAATGCTTCTCAATTTAGGGAAAAAATGCGACAAGGCGAAATTTCGGTATCAAAAATACTTAACAGTGAAAAAAATAATTTGAAATTTAGTAAAGTTATATTAAAATTCTTGATATTTGATATTATAATACTAAATTTCAAATTATTTCTTTTACTGTTTAGTATTTTTGATACCGAAATTTCGCCTTGTCGCATTTTTTCCCTAAATTGAGAAACACTTTTACAAAATTTAATATAATTTTCTTTCCGTGTACTTGAAATCATGTTTCTTCTGACTATCCCATAGCAAACAAACAAAAAATTTTTTTGCTCAAAAAAAGTCAAAAAAAAGATTTTTAATCCTTTTTGCGAGAGCGGGTCAAGCAATGTTTCATACAAAATGTGCTTCTAAACTTAAGAAGAATGATGATGGTTCTTTTACAAAATGTTGCTGTTCTAGATTAACTTCCCCTGCTGATGAGAAGAGATCATCTGATTTTAATTTTAATGACGTAAAAAATATGATTGGTCAGATTAATAAAACTCATATGAATTCTTTTAATGATTCATTAGATAAACATAGCCTTCAGATGAAACAGGATTTCCGAGATGTTACAACTTTTGTTGAAAACTTGTCTACAAAAGTTGACAAGTTCTTAGTTAGATTTACAGCATTGGAATCTCGTGTTCAAAATATAGAGGAAAGGATCTAGGATATTGAAAATAACTCTATTTATGGAAATGCTATTGTACCAAATAGATATTTTGACTTATGTATTGCTGAGATGTCTCAACGTGTAGCACGTAAGAGATAGTTGATATTGTTTAATTTTCCTAAAAATAATGAAGAATCTAATTTAAACACAGATAGAAGTAAAGTAAAAGATTTCATTCAATTGTTTTATAAAAAGGTTGATTTTGGTAATATAACTTGTATACGTTTGGGTGCAAAATCTCGTGTTTTGATACGTCCTTTAAAAATTATTTTTCAAACTGAACTTTTGGTTGTGGAGGTACTCAAAGCATTTATCAAGAATCGGAAAGAAATCCAAACATTGTCATTGATTCCCAATATCATGCTGTCATTGGATCGTACCCCATTGCAACAGCGCCAGTTCAGGGAACTGAAATTACAATTAGCAGAACGGATTTCCAAGGGAGAGAAGAATCTTTGTTTAGTCTACAGGGACAACATTCTAATAACAATGTCAACTCCCCTCAAACCTGTAATGAAAAATTTTAAATTGTATTATCGGAATATTCGAGGTATAAATACAAAATTGAAGTATCTAATTAAATCAGTTGATATTTATAATTATAATGTAATTGCATTTAACAGAAACATGGTTGAAACAAGACTTACTCACCTCAGAATTTTTTGATGTTAATTTATTTAATATTTATAGAAATGACCGACAAGATAGAACTGGTGGAGGCAGGAGGTGTGCTTATTGCAATTAATTCAAAATATTCTTGCAGTGCAATTGACTTTAGTAACTTATTATTATTAAAAAAAAATTAATTTAGTTGGGGTTAAAGTTCACATTGATGATGTTGTTATTGTTATTATTGTCATTTATATTCCGCCAGCGTTGCCAATTGATTATTTTGAAGAACTTTTCGATTCTTTAAATTCTATTAGGGAAATTGGGTCAAATAGTACAATTATTTATTGGTGATTTGAATATTCCAAACTATATATTGTATTGTGAGGATAATACTTTTATTAACTCTAAAATTTTGCTACTTAATTCTTTTTTACAGACGTTAGAACTTAAACAAGTTAATAATGTGCTGAATTTACTAAATAGACTCTTGGACTTAATCTTTGTGAATTTTAACGTTGACATTGAAAGATGCCTGTGTCCAATTTTCCTAGAAGATAAGCATCACCCATCACTAATTGTTCATTTTGAGTTAAATCATGATAAAAAACTACTTATACCTCGATTAATCAATTTTCTCTTCGTTATAACTAGAAACATTGTAATTGGAATTTACTTTACTTAACAATTTTTTATGTAGATTGGATTGTTTTAACTAGATGTAGCAGTGTAAATTATGCTTGTAATGTATTTTATGAATCTTTGAATGGTGTTATTTCTGAGACTGTATCTACATTTTCAAATGCAGTAAATTGTAAATATCCAAATTGGTTTACCCATGATATTATTAATGATATTTGTTTGAAAGAAAAATATAGAGTTCGTTTTAAGAGGTATCATGATTTATATGATTATGAAATGTTTCAGTTTCTTTGTACAGATATCAAGAGGCGTGTTGATATTGCTTATTCTAATTATATTGGTCGGGTTGAGGACAGCATCTCTTTATCTCCAACAGTGTTTTAGAATCATTTTTATCGTTTGAAATATGAGTCTAGAATACCTGGAATTATTAAATTTAATGGTATTGAATTTAATTCCATTACTGTCATATCAAATTTATTTGATGACTATTTTAATAGTGTTTATGAAAAGAATACTGTGGGATTATCTGATGCTTCCTCGACTAATGATCATTATCGATTTTTGGGTGTTGTTCTAAGGATTGAGGAGAGTGATATGAGGAAGGCTATTGGAAGGATATCTGCTAAAAATACATCGGGCACTGATCTTATTCCTGCTTTTGTAGTTAAAAAACTTGCACATTGTTTAATTGAACCACTCACAATTATTTTTAACTTAGCTTTATCAGAGGGTATTTTTCCGGATGCTTGGAAGAGCACAAAGATTTGTCCTGTTTTTAAACAAGGTTTGAAAGCTAATGTAAAAAACTATCGACCAATTTCTATTATTAACAATTTTTCCAAGATCTTTGAAATTTGTCTTTATAATATTATATCTAGTAAAGTTTCTAGTTCTATGTCTATTTATCAACATGGTTTTGTTCCTAAAAAATCAACAGTAACAAATTTATTAGTTTTCATGCAACATATTTATGATTTATTTAATGATTTTCCTCAAATTGATGTGATTTACACTGATCTTACTAAAGCTTTTGACAAGGTTGATCATAAGTTATTGATTGAGAAGCTTCTTACATTTGATTTTCCTGATAACTTTATACAATTGATCAAGTCTTATATGACTAATAGACTAAATTTTGTTTCATATAGTGGTTACGTTTAAAATCCTTTTTTTCCTTCTTCTGAAGTTCTTTAGAGATATAATTTAAGACCATTACTTTTTTCTATATATACACTGAGAAAAAAATGCTATTGAATCTATAGCACGCATATTCACATACGTTCAAAAGCAGATGTTATTAACTTGATGTGATATGTAGTTTATTTTATAGCACTGCTTTTAAATCAAAAATTACTTCTTTGATTTAATAACGATGCAATAAAATGAACTACATTTCGCATTAAGTTGGTCATATTTGCTTTTGAAAGTATGTGAATATGTGTGCTATAGATTCAATAGCATTTTTTCTCAGTGTATGAATGATGTTTCTCTTTTCTTAATTTGCTACCATCTTCTTTATGCTGATGATGAAACTCTACCTTCCAATTTCTAATGTTAAGTCATTTCAAGCTTTGCAAGATAATGTAGAAAATTTTTATAATTAGTGTAAAAATTATAAATTAAAATTGATTATTGGTAAATGTAAAGTAATTACATTTGTGAGAGGGAAGTCAATTATTCCATAACAGTATTCTATTGAGGGTCATGACCTTGATAGGGTTAATAAAATAAAAGATCTTGGTGTAAATTTTTTACCTAATTTATCCTTTAATGATCATATTAGTAATATAGTTGACAGTGCTGGTAATTGGATTCTGAATTAGGTCATGTAAACAGATTAAAAGAATCTCAACTATAAAAATTCGCTTCCAAACATTCGTAATCTCGAAATTCATTTATGCGTCTGTTATCTGGTCTATAAACTTTTATCAAGTATTGTGAAGCAATTGAATATCGTCATATACAATTTTTTAACCCTCCTGCGCATAAGTTTCTACCCGAAAAGTCACTTCCAAATGCATACACTTTTCATAATATTGAATTTATACGTCGATTGGTATTTAGAGGTTTTCTGAGTCGCTGATTACAAATATGAAGTCAAAATTCAAAAATTCAAAATGGCGGATCTAATATGGCGGACCACAATTTTAAAAATATTTACTAATCGTCCCATCTACCGCTATCTAGGGGTTCTTGAGATCGCTGATTACGACTATGAAGTTAAAATTAAAAAATACGAAATTGTGGATTCAAGATAAAGTCAAAATTATTAAATTATTTAAAAAAACTTTCAACCACTTTTCTTAACAATTTTTTTTAATTTTCCAAAAACTGTAAATTTTTTTTATTGGACAGTTGAAATGTTTTTCCATGAATTATGAAAACTTTGAAATTGGGACAACAATAGGTTTGTATAAAAATAAAAAAAAAGGATTTTAATTAACTTTGCCTAAAACCACTAGATAGCGGTAGACAGGACGATTAGTAAATATTTTTAAAATTTTGGTCTGCCATATTGGATCCGCCATTTTGAATTTCTTAACCCCTTAGCAGTGTAGTCAAAATTAGCTTTTCGTGCCACAAATGTGCAAAAAAATTTTGTTTTTTAAATTACTTCATATGATTCTATTTTATGTTTTCGGGGTCGCTGAATCCGAATATTTGATCAAAATTTAAAAATTCAAAATGGCGGCTCCAAAATGGCGACCAAAAAAATTTAAAAGTTAACGAATCTTGCTAAAAATGCCTACTCGGGGGTTTTCGGGGTCGCTGAATCCAAATCCGTTATTGAAAATTCAAAATTCAAAATGGCGGTTCCAAAATGGCGACCAAAAAATTAAAAAAATAAAAATTTTTTACTTACCTGCGCGAAATAATATATAAAACTTGAAACTCGAAAGTTTTATATATTTATAGCCAAGGCAACGCGAGTCGTTAGCGAGAGAATCTATCTCAGCTATGACTTCACCACCTTGTGGACGAAAGAGGAACATATAACATGAGACGCGCGAGTTTTTAAAAATAGCGAAATCGTCACAAATTTATTTAAATGTTATGTAATAAAAATATTATAATTTTTTTATTATTAATTATTATTTAATTTATTATTCAATTTTGATTAATTAATTTTCTTTATTAGTTTTATTTTTCTTTTCATTGATTTTTTTCTAATTATTTCATTTTCATGGTCTATTATTTAATTTATCATATATTTAAATTTATCAGTAATTAATTAATATTTTTTATGTATTATTATTTTATTTAATTACTATTATTAAATTTTTTAATATAGATTGATTTTGAATATTTCACAATGTTTTAAAACTTAAGACATATCAATTTCTCTACTTTCAGTTTTAAAAACTAATTTCAGAACTTTAAATTTTCTGGTCGACGTTTTGAAGCCGCCATTCTGAATTTTTGACTAAATATTTGGTTTTCGAGACCTCAAAAACCCCCCAATGAGAATTTTCAGCCAAATTCGTAAACTTAAAAAATTTTTGGTCGCCATTTTGAAGCCGCCATTTTGAATTTAGAATTTTCAATAACGGATTCGAATTCAGCGACCCCGAAAACCCTCAAGTGAAAACTTTTGGTCAAATCCGTAAACATTCAAATTTTTTCGGTCGCCATTTTGGAGCCGCCATTTTGAATTTTGAATTTTTGACTAAAAATTTGAATTCAGCAACCCCAAAAACCCCCAAATAAGCATTTTTAGTGAAATCCGTAAACTTTTAAATTTTTTTGGTCGCCATTTTGGAACCGCCATTTTGAATTTTGAATTTTTAATAACGGATTTGGATTCAGCGACCCCGAAAACCCCCGAGTAGGCATTTTTAGCAAGCTTCGTTAACTTTTAAATATCAGTTTTTTCGATGCTGCTATAGCGGTCATACACACTGGGGGCACGAATTATTTTTGCCTCTATAGACGTCAAACACTGTGAAGGGGTTAATTTTGACTTCATATTCGTAATCAGCGAGCTCAAAAATCCTTTAATAAACGGATTCTAGAAAATCTGACAAGCAAACATTAATTTATAAGAGATAAATTTTTTTTCTTGTTTTTAAGACATTTTTAATGTAATATTTATCGTTAAATAATTTATGTATATGGTTCTAAATAATTTAATGACCTTTGTTCAGGTATAAAAAGCAATTCGCAACTTGACCGATGTCTTAATATTAATTTAAACAAAAGTTATTAACAAAAATGTTTGGACGAGTATACTCGTCCTCATGCCTACGGTAACGGTTTGGTTTGGACGAGTATACTCGGCTTTATGCGCAGGAGGGTTAAATGTTTATCTTGGAAAGAGGATAAAGTTTATCCTCCTAGAGAAACTGATTTTAAGATTTTACAAGCTAGATTTGGTGTTTGGTCGCTGGAGGACAGACGTATTTTCATATATATTTTATTTATTTTTTAAATAATTCGTGGTCTGACCAGGATTGTGCACGTAATATACCTGAGGTAAGTTACATAGGTTTTCTACGTATGTATTTCTACAAAATGTATTATAAATATAGCACAGGTGTGAGATTAAGCTACATAACCTGAAATAGTCACGTGTTCTTATTCTTAGATCAGTGTTGTTGTTATAGGAAATGTTTTTGAATTGTTTTGTAAATAAATGTGTACATTTTTGTCACTATGAATTGTGGTGGTCGACCGAAACATAATTCGTGGAAAGAATTGTTTAGAATTACAAAAATTGGAAAACGGAAAAATGTGGCCTTATGCTTGCTTTGCAACAAAACTTTAAAAAACCCTTTTATTTTGTTCGTTGTTGCAAATATTTCTTTAACAAATAAACAGTAATTATTCTTTATTTAACACAAAGGGGAACTACGTCGAAAATATATTATACGTCGAAAACCGCCAGTGACGCGTCACTGCACAACCCTGGGTCTGACTGACTGTCTTTTTATTTTGTAAATGATACCTTTCAATATACCAAAGTATACGACGCGTTTTTGTGCTCCATTTTACTCACCATCCGTTCTTAATCATCGCTCTCCTCTATATCGCATGACTTCATATAGGAATGATTTATTTCTTAAAAATGAGGATGAAAATTTAGATTCATTTTGTACATCCTTGAATGAGTTTGTAATTGATACACATAAGTATTTGAAACAAGCGTCGTAATTTGTTGACGATTTGCTATTGAGTTGTAATTTTTAAGTTTACTTTTGTGTAGCCTTGTTCTTGGTTCTTACTGGTGGGCTTGGTTTTTCTTCAAATAAATAAATAATATATCCTACAGTTAAAAAAATCATTTTTTTAATTAGTGCTAGAAAATGAAAAATTCGTTGGGGGAGGACGAAAAAGTTCATTACCGGAAGTCAGGGATGGGAAACAAAATTAAAATTTTCGTTTTTTGCATATAACTTTCTCAAAACTAATAATACAAAAAAATTTCTGTATAAGAGTTGTAGATCATGTCAAAATACATCTTTTTATTTCACACAATTTCTTTCTAAATTGAGTATTTTTCGTGAAAATTCAAAAATCCGTAATAATGATGTACAGAAGAATATGGTGCTTCAAGGAGAAAACACAACAAAAGCGGTCTGAGCCCGCCGCAACTTGCTTCTTTTCTGCACTGCAGTATTATACGCAAATCTAAGGTCTTTTAGGTATACGTCTCATTTGCTGTGGTTTTTGGAAACGTATGCTGAAATCATTGTCTTTATTACTCGGTTTACCCGATCTACCGGTTCGGATTGCGGGTGGTATACCGGAGTAAAAGCGTGTTTGATTCCATACGCTTCCGTTAATCCTGCGAACGCTTGATTTACATATTCCGTGCCATTATCCGAAACTAGTACTTGGGGCGCTCCCCATCAATTAAGAATCAAATCTTCGAAAGCTTTAATTATCGATTCTGCGTTTGCTTTGCGCATCAGAGATAGTTCTATCCAACGTGTGTACAAGTCTTCGAAAATTACTAAATATTGGAATCCAAGTGAACTTTTAGGCCATGGGCCCATAACATCTGTCGCGACTACTGACCACGGTGTTTGTATTACCCGTTTTCCCATGAGTCCTGCCGCAGGTTTCTGATCGGGTTTGGTTTTCTGACAAATGTTGCATGTTCCTACCCATTCTTTGATATCGCTGTACATACCTGGCCAGTAATACTGTACAGATACTTGTCTATACGTTTTTTCTATCCCAAGGTCTGCTTGGGGTTCGCAATGTGTCTCGTTAAACACTTCTTTTCTATGTCCTTTAGGAATTACTAATTTCCACGCGTCGAGGTCGTCGATTACCGAATCAATAAGCGGGTTTGGGCGATAACGATAAAGTTTACCGTCGGTTACCTTTCATCCGTGGTATTTTCTCGGAGTTTCATTCACTTCCTTCACACGTTGATAATACCGCGAGGCATTCTTTTACGATGACCGAACTTGGTATCCTAAGGTTTTAGGGATCGCTGATTACGAACCCAAGGTCGGTTTTTTAAAATTCAAAATGGCGGATCCAATATGGCGGACAATTTTTTTAAACTGATCGGATTCGCTTGAAAATGGTTACTCGGGGGTTTTCGGGGTCGCTGAACACGAATCTGGCGTTAGTTTTTCAAAATTCCAAATGACGGTTCAAAATTACTAAAAATAGGCGGATTGGCTAGAAATAAAGTAATTTAAATTTTAATTAAAATTAATACTCAATTTATTGGGTAGCAGCTTAATTTTCAATTTTGATAATGTAAATTGAGATGTTTAATCAGAAAGGCTAAAAACTGATGAGCAGTGAGTTCCAAGCAAATCCATACAATTTTGCTCCATGATTCTATCACATTGAAGTCGCCATTTTGAATTTTGAAAAACGGACCTCGGATTTGTAATCAGTAACCCAGAATAAAGATTTTCAGGTAAATTGGATCAATTTTGCAAAATAATGTTTACCATATTAGATCCGCCATTTTGAATTTTGAAAAACTAAAGCCTGATTCGTGTTCAACGACCCCCAAATCCCCCGCGTAACCATTTTCAAGCGAATCCGATCAGTTTTAAAAAATTGTCTGCCGTATTGGATCCGACATTTTGAATTTTGAAAAACCGACCTCGAATTCGTAATCAGCAAACCCGAAAACCCCCCGAGTAGAGATTTTCCGGCAAATCGGATCAATTTTTAAGAATGATGTCGGCCATATTAAATCCGCCATTTTGAATTTTGAAAAACTAACGCCGGATTCGTGTTCAGCGACCCCAGAAACCCCCGAGTAACAGGTTTCAGCGATTTTTAAGAAGTTTTAAAGCACCTTTTTTAAGTTGCGCATATATGCCACGGTGGTCTTGAATCAACTTTGAATGAAAAGTCTTTACACATCCCTTTTTTTTGTTGATTTGGGTTATTTGCATTCTAAATAATATGTAAAAAATTTATAGCCCATAACTTGTCGAGCCGTTTTTGAGAAAACTCATTTTGAAAAAAAATCATCAGTTTTTTATTTAAAATGTTTCATATTTGTATCAAATTATGGATTTAAGCATAATATTAATTAAAATAGGGTCAGTTGGGGTAAATCCGGACAAAATACCTATTTTTCACAAATGACGTAAGTTTTTTTTATAATAAAAGGCAATTCTTTCGTTTTATACTGCATTAATTTCTTTCTTGAGTTCCCTAGATAATTCTTTATTTTTTATAAAATTTTATATTTAATTTTTTACATTTTATTGTTCGGATTTACCCCAAGATTTAGAAAATTTCTTTAAATTTGGTGTAAATCCTGACAGCTTAGTTTCTAAGAAAGGTTTAAAATAAAGTTATCTTAAGTATACTACTCTATTAAGGGATAGAACAACTTGAATAAAATTCATATTAGATGTATAAAAGTTGAATCAGTTAAGTGTTGTAGTATCATAAAAGTTAATGAATTAACGATTCAAAAAGTAATAATCAAAAACATATATAGCTTTAACAAATTTTAATGGATTTTAATAAAACATGACAAAGAAAAGTTTTTGGGATTATTGAATACGAATACAAAGTCAGATTTTGAAAATTCAAAATGCCGGTTCCAATATGCCGGACTTTTTAAAAAATTAATCGAATCACAATACTTACACCACCTTTTAAAATGTAATAGAAGCTCTGTCCAGATTTACACTAAGTTTTTAAATTATCCTGTTGACAATTGTCGAGATAAAACCATGGAAGTAGTCAGAATCTCTTTTAAAGGATCTGAGCTTAAAATATTGACGTCGAACTGAATTTTTAATTTGTAAATTAAGATCCAACACCCTTTGTCCGTATTTGCCCACTGTCCGGATTCACCCCAACTGACCCTAATACTTTTCTTTAATTTTAAATAATATTTCTGACACAATAAGTCAGTTCTGTTTAAATATTACAATACATGTTAAGGCACATATTTTTGCCAATTTACGAAAATTATAAAAATTACTGTACAGAAAAAAAATAACGAAAAGGTTATATGTAATATATATAAAAACGGCTCGACAAGTTATGGGCTATAAATTTTTTACACATTATTTAGAATGCAAATAACCCAAATCAGCAAAAAAAATGATGTGCTAAGACATTTCATTCAAAGTTGATTCAAGACCACCGTGAATTACTATCAAGCTTAATTCAGTAGTATTTTAGGGGTCTCTGATAAACTTCTGACGTCAAATTAATGAAATCTAGAATTATTTGTTTATCTAATTAATCAAAAAATTTTTAATTGATAAACTTCGAAAATATTAAAAATGGTAAATGATATTAAAAAATATTAATTCATAGCATTAAAATTATTTTTCAATGATTAAAAATTGAGATTTTTTATGATAAAATTGATACTGCAGAAATTCAAGAATACCTGTGATACGTTACTAGCATTATGCTACTGGGAAAAAACTTCGATAGTTAAACGTTTTGTTATTTTATTTCCAGATTTAACTTTTAGGGATGTTTTGAGCATTGTAAAGGAAAAATTAAACAGGGTGTCTATTACACAGGCGCACAAAAAAAAGTTGTCTGTTTTTTGAACCAGACATACATAACTTATAGTATTTTTGCCCCCGGAAAACGAATCTGAAGTCAGAATTGCTACATCACCCTCTGTTTTTTTTAATCGAGACAACTACCCTTAACATACAATTTTAAAGTAAAAAAATTGAATAACAGATTTCTATTTAAAACAAAACAATAAATTTATCTACTGCTGCTACAACTCAGAAACAATGTCAACATTGCTTAAACACCCTTTGTTTTTTATTAAATCGAAAAAACTACCCCTAAAATTTAAAAAATCAAAATTATAGGTACTATTAAAAGTAAAAACCCACATTGTTTTTCAAAACGACAAAATAAATTTATGTACTTCTCTTTTAACATTTTAAAAACACTAAAAATTACTTTATCTACCACTGGCTGAATCCATTTCAAATCAGGCAGGTCAACTAACTTCAAGTCATAGATTTAGCTGTCGCTAAAATATGTTATTGTACATGAAAAATAAAGAGACACGTATTTTTTTATTTTTCAAAAAAGTTAAATTTAAAGAAGTTATGCACATTTGAACTTTCCCACTTTTGCATTTGGTAAGACTCTTCATTAGTTCATACGTTGAGATTTCGTTATCTAACAAGGGAACAAAGCGATTTAAAAAGTTACAATCCAAAGGGAGAGGGATACTCGGGAAACAGTCTTCCAGATATTGAACCCACGACGCATCATCAATACAAGAATGGAAAAAAAGTTTTAGGACGACTGGAGTTAACGCCCTTCCAAAACTGAGACGCATCTTTAAAATTGTTAACTGCTTCGATTCTAGCTGAAATAAAATTCTTTTCTTTAACTTTTAAAATTTTCTTATAATTCGTTTTCTCTTTATGAAAAAGTTCCTTAGAAGTATTAGAAAAATTATTTCTCTTACAATCATTAATCAACGCAGTAACTCTTTTTTTAGCTTCTTTGCATTCGGAATCCATCCACGGTTTGCGACCCAAACCAGCGCCAGAATACTTCCACATTTCCGTCCCCAGGGCAATATCTTTAACTGTAGATATAATATTATTATTATTAAGATAATCAATATCACCCGATAAATCCCCTACTTCCTTCATCCATGACATGGAAGAAGAGAAAAGTTCCGCTTTATTAGGATCAAAATGCAACTTTATAGAAATGTCTGATGACGGAGAGAACATTGGAAAAGTCAAAGTAACAAAAAGAGGAAAATGATCTGAAAGAGTAGTCAATTGTAAAATCTGCATGTCCAGAATAATAGGAAGGGCCTCCGAAGAAACCCAAACCAGATCAACAATGCTGGTTTTCTGTGGAGACGAAAATGTGAAGTTCGCAGGCGAATCATTAAAAGTACAACCATTCAACAAAACAAAATCATGCGCCTCTAAATAATTTGTAACAGTATTACCCCCAAAATAACAGGCGTATTTGGAAAATCATTTGTCAAATTGATAAGAATTAAATTGATATTATCTAAAAATACATCTAGATCCTCAACTGGGAAATATACGTTAAACCTAAAATGTAACACCTAACTAAAGACAGACGATTGACTTTAACAAATATATAATTATAATCTAAAGAAACTACCGATACATCATATAAATCAGTGTTAAACGCTATTACCAAACCACCACTGGCTCGTCCCTGGCTGAAGGTTCTTCTCGCTGGAGAGACAATATACCTGAAAAGAGTGTCATTGAGTAGATAAATGGTTGCAGATTCCGACCACGTTTCACATAAACATAAAATATCTCGAAAATCGATGAAGCCATTAATGTCTTTGAGGTTATTAATACCATGAACATTCCAAAAAACGACTTTACCATTGGAGGGGTTATCCAAAGAAGAAGATTTTTTGAAATAACGACTTCTACTTGGAGATTGACCATGGGTTGGTTGCTACTTCACATCATTCAGATCCAATTTTTTAGCAGTCTGTAGACGCTTAAGATTCGAATCTTCCTGGGTAAGTTACGGTGTCCGGAGTCTCGAAATTTTCAAGCGTATCCATAAAATTAGAAATTTTTTCCTTTGATGTTTCCTCAGCTGGACCAACTTGGATAAAACCATTTTGACCCATCTGACTGCGATGAATTTCACAATAATAGGGCGATTTCCCTGCGTACTGACAAGACGAAAAACATCAGCTATTGCTAGATCGGGAATATTTAATCCAACCTTAAAAAAAGTCTCACAAACGATATAAATTAAATTTTTGTTAATCTCGCCCGAATCTTCTAGATTATAGAGAATAATATTCTTTGCTAGGAAAGATTCACTAAAATAAGTTATATATTTTTCAAAAAGATTGAAATTACCTTCATGGACAGAATATTTATTTTTGATAACTTCTAACTTGGCATTGTGTTCCGCAAATTGTTTCTTCATGCACGAGAGAGAAGAAGACAGAGAATCAATAGATTCAAACAGTTTAGTCCACCTTTCCTCGTCTGGAGAAGTCATTATAATAAAAGACAAAGGACGATAATAACTGCTACAAACACATACAACAGCTTTCACATGTATCTAGTCTGAACAAACAGGTGAAATATGAGTCACTCAAAGCTAGCGATGAGCATTAATTTAACACTAATATAAAATAAAACAAAAGTATGAGAAACAACTCATCTCGATTTTATATAAAATTGTTTAAAAAATAAATTTCAGGTACAGATTTTCACAGATTTGATAAAAAGTTCCAAGTCACTTGGGGATCTCTCCTTTACACGGTTACACAACACTCAAAAAATAAGGATTATAACCGCAAAAACGATGAAGTCAATAAATTGTCACAAAGTATATAAAAAGTACATCACATAACAGAACACGAAGAGGATGCGCTAATAACTGGGGAACAAAGTAATATTACACAAATCCAATGATTAAAGACTTAAAAATTCAAATTATCAATACGTAAACAAGTAAAATACAGAGAGCACGGGAAAAACATCCGCACACAACGAAGGCTCGAGCGAATCTCAGAAAAAAATACAAGAAAATTCTAACATATTTTTTTGATATTTTAGAAAATATTTCTGTCTGATTTTAAATATAATTCTGAGGTATAACAAAATGAGTCAAGAGCCAGTTTTCGAAATTGAGATTTTATTTATAGGGGAAAGGTGTACAAGATGATTCCCTGTGGTGAGATGATCCTTTCGAACTTTGGAGAGCCTATTATCGCTACCGTTCAGGTAAAAACGGTAATACATTGCCAATGACATACCCATGAATCAGTCAAACTGTTATGTTAACACACGTGATTTAAAAAATTTTATTGGAAAAAATTAAAATTTCATAGTTTTGATCTATGGAAAGCGAAACTTTGAACTTAGGTAACTTTTGTTGTAGAAGCTAGAATTCAAAGTTCATTGTAGTGATAGCTTTAGTATATCTTCAATTAAATGTTCTGACTGTTACTTTGGACTACCAAAGCTTGTAAGTTAAGTTACGAACAAATTAAAAATTAGTGTCATTTGAGGCAAGATAATCCATCAATGGGTGTACAAGATGATCCCCCCTGATTCCCATGTAGTTTATCTCACCTCAAACTGAATTTTTTAGTATTAATAAAAAATTCAATTTTTCTCGCTTCTTATATGTTTTTGTTATGAAAACTAACTTATTTAATACAAAAAGTTGAAATCTACATCTATTATATTAATTTTCTTGATGAAGAAAATGACACGTAATTATAAAATAGGAAAACGAATCGTGGTGAGTCTTCAAAAACAGTTATGTCCTACATAATGCGTATTTAATATTGATACACGTTATTCCTTCAATTTAGTCTCCTTTTACAATAATTGGGCTAGGATAAATCTACGGATCATCTTGCCCATACCAGGGGGATCATTTTGGATGATCCCCACAATGCCACTTAATATGTTGCCTTTTATACTCATAGAAAATTATTAGGTGCTACTTATAAAAAGTTAGTTTATTGTGTTCTACTTTAACGTTTTGTTCAAAATTTTTCTTATAATTATTATTCTCCAAGTAAATAAAAAGTTGGTTATTATATTACTGTTAATATAATATTTAACTGAATATTTTTTTTAATTTTTAACATATTAACTAAATGATAAAAACATTTCTTTTTAATTAAAAATATTTCACTTATACATAAGTACAGATTTCGCTTACTAATAAGTGAAAACAAGTTCATACATAAAAAGTGAACATTTCGCTTATATATAAGTAGATTTTACTTATTAATAAGTAAAAAAAGGTTCACACATAAAAAATGTGAATATTTACCCTATTCAGATGTACAGAGAATATTTATCCAATTCATTCTCTTTTATATGTTTGTAATTATTTTACCTTCAGAAGTCGGTTAACATTGTTTTCATAGAGTAAAGAAATTTTTTAAAAAATTTCCTCTTTTTTATTCACCTTCAAGGCAAAATTAGCGAGTTGTGTGCTGCGAATGACGGTTCTTCAATTTCCTTCAATTCTGAAATAAGATCCTCGTCGTGAGAACTCATTTCGCGGGTCTGTGGTTTCCACTCAAAGGCATTTCACCCTTATCCAAACTCCCCTACCCACCTCCTACCCTCTCACCTCAACTTCCTCCTCGTCAATCGACTTTGCTTTCTACACTTCAGAACAGAAAGATACACCAGACACTTTAATTGATACAAGACAAAAAGAAAAAAATTCTCCTTTGATAAAAGTAAAAAAATTTATATTTTATACAATGAACTATCAATTAAATACTATACTATCGAACATTTTAATTAATTTTGTATAATTATTTCCATATTCTTATAATTAATATGTTGTAATGTGCTTTTTTTAATTAAATATTATAATATAGGGGAGACCGAGGAGGAAAGTAACAAAAATCAGTTTTTTTATTTTAGCGTTCAAACTATTTAACGAATAATTTTTGTTAATACGTTTATTGAAAGCTTGGAACTTTCACCTGTTAAATAAAATTTGAAATAGACATTTAGATTAAATAACCAGTTCACAGCATAACTTTTTCACAACCTGTGCATTTGTTACTTTTCTCCTAACCCCGGAGAAAGAAAGTAACATTACAGAATATGGTTATTATTACATGATTTTATAAGACCATTATTAATTTAAAATATATTTTGTAAAAAATACAAGCATACTCAAAGTACAAATTATGCATATTTGATAATTTATTTAATACAGATTAAACACATTTTGGTACATTAATGTCTCATCGATATTATTTTCTTATCAATATCACAGATGTAGCATTTAATTTTAAAACTTATCGTATATGTAATTTGAAATTATTAAAATGTAAAACAAAAGTACTAATTATATATTTTAAGGTAAATTAATAATTAATAAGAACGTAATAGCTTTTGCCACTTAAGAAAAATTGCCAAATTTTTCATATGTTTTATATTTTTAGCATATAAAAAATTATAAATAAAACACTTATCTTTTAAAACATGAAAATAACTGTATCTAAAGTTTAAAAACAAAGATTAACAATTACAGTAAACATAGAATAAAACAAAATAACAACACATAATTAAAACTAGACTGGTTCAATAAACCATTTCTAGGTTATAGTAATATGTCAAAACGAAGGTCAATTTACTTATAATTCATTACATTTAACAAACAAAAGTTAATCTGTAACTATAAATATGATTTCCTTGACTCATTTCATAAAGTATGCACAATATATTGAAACGAGGAGGAAAGTTACAACGTGTTACTTTCCCCACACTCTGCTTCTCAACAAAAATGTGAAAATTACACAAAAGTAATACACAGAATTTAGAAATACACTATTGCAACTTAAAGACAGATATCACCGGTACACAAAAAAATAAATTTGGATTGCCAGGACTGCCATGTGGTAGGTTTTCTTCCTTAAGGTGTTGTGTTTTGAAAAACTGATTTTTATGGGAATTTACTTAAGGTAAATGCGCCAGTGCTCTTCAGTGCTTTAGTCGTCGGCAGGTTGTCACAAATTTACTAAAAAATAAGAAACACAGTCATTTTATGCATGAATAAACAATATTTTTGGTAAGTTTCAATATCGCGACATCGGCATCGACGACCGATTACTGTTACAGTCAGTTTTCGTACCTGCCGATTACTAACGCATTTGCATATTTTCGACTTGAAATGCAAATAAATATTACATAGTATTTGATTTCATAAAAAGTGATGTGAATTACTCTTCTTTCTGATCCCCTTTAATCAATAAAATTTGTTTCATTTAGAAAAATTGCCTTTGAAACTGCTAATTAGTCATTTTAAAATTGAAAAATTCCTTAAGCTGCCGAGCACTGACGCATTTACCTTAATTTCTGTAAATAAAACTGAATTTTGGCCTCTTCTGAAAATTTTTTTGAATTCAGTGACTATAATATCATAAGAATTGAATATGTAAAAAAATTTAAAAAGGCGGATTCAAAATGGCAGATCTAAAATGTTGGATTTAAAAAAAATTGTTCAGATTTCCTTGAAACTTTTTACTCAGGGTTTTCATTAACTTATCGTTAATTTAAGTGTTTAACTTTATTGGTTCTTTAGAAAAAGAAAAGGGCTCATTTTGTCGGTCCTTTGCAAAAATATTCCGTATTTTTTAAATGGAGGGTCAAAAAAATTAAAACCTCTTGATTTGTCATCTTTAAAGTACCCTGAATTCAAAACAATTATTATCTAAATAACTTCCGAGAAGAAGCAGAGATATTAATGTTAGAGTCATTGATTACGTAGTCGTAGATGTAAAAAATGTCCATATTTCGTCAAAATTTCATAATAAAACCTGTTAAAATTTTTTTAATAAGTTTAATTTCTATTCTTTACCTTCAAATGACACAATAAAATTGTTCTTAACCATTAATCTTGTACAAAAATGGTTTATTAATTAGAAAATCGCCTTTTTAGAAAAGGGCCCATTTTGTCGGTTTTTGGTATTTTCAAACAGAAAAGGGTGTGGTGTGGTTTTAAAAATTTTTAACCTATTGGTTTTTCATCTTTATTGTGCCCTGGACTGAAAACAATTATTATCTGAATAACTTCCCAAAAGAACCAGATATATTGATGTTAGAGTCTTTGATTACGTAGTCGTAGAAGTGAAAATTTCGATATTTCGGCAAATTATTCATAATAGAGACATTTAAAAAATTTTAAATAAGTTTATTTTTTATTCTTTACCTTCAAATGACACAATAAAATTGTTCCCAATCATAAACCTTGTAAAAAAATGGTTTATTAATAAGAAAATCGTCTTTTTTAGAAAAGGGCCCATTTTGTCGGTTTTATGTATTTTCAAAATTAAGGGAGGGGGGTGGTTTTAAAAATTTGAAACTTATTGGTTTTTCATCTTTAAGGTGCCCTGGACTGAAAACAATTATTATCTGAATAACTTCCCAGAAGAACCGGAGATATCACAATTAATAGGTATCACAATCTTTAATTCCGTTTTTCTCGAAATGAGGTATTTGTTACTATAAACTTTGAAATTCTGTAACTCATCGAATTTTTGACCAAAAAAGTTGTATGACCACTAAAAATTTTCGTAATTTTGCAAGGCATTCGCGCATATAGATAAGTCCAATAGTGCCAAAATGGGCCCTTTTCATGTGGACGTCGACAAATATGTGAAGTAAATTAAGGAGTTTTAGAGTTTTAATATGAAAAAAAATTTTACGTCAATAATTTACAGGATATATATTCAGGCTTTTAATTTGTTCAAATGATTTTTATAACATAAACAAGTCGCTACAAATGAAAACGTTTAAAGGTAAAGAATTTTTAAAAACTTAAAACTCATTATTTATAAATAATATAACATATTCACATATTTAATTACTATTTGAGTTTACAAAAATATATAATTTTATTAATTTATTTTCAATACAAAAAATACGTTTTTAATATTTAGAACGAACTTCTCGTTTGATCGGGGAAATCGCTAGGTTTAACGAGATGTTCACTTCAATAAGACGAGCGAATATGACTGATTGGTTATCAAAACAAAAAGAAAATCGTTTTTTTGGTTCGTTTCTCGGATCGTGTCGCTCGAATGAAACACTATCTGAGAACAATTTCATCGTAAATCGTATTGGATCTGCCGTTTTGAATTTTTAATATCCAACATCAGATTCGTATTCGGCGACCTCGAAAATCCCCACGGAGTAGCAAGTTTCAATCGATTTCATTCATTTAAATTTATATTTCCGCCATATTGGATCCAACATTTTGAATTTTGAAAATCTGATGTCAGGTTCGTAATCAACAACCCCAAAAACCCCTGAGTAAGAAGTTTCAAGGAAATATGAACAATTTTTTTTAAATCCACCATTTTAGATCCGCCATTTTGAATTCGACATTTTTAATATTTTGTATATAATCGATTCTTATGTTATTAAAGTCACTGAATTTAAATAAATATTCAGTAGGGGCAAAAATTCAGCTTTATATATAGATATTAAGTAAATTCCCATAAAAATCAGTTTCTCAACATTCAACCCCCCCCCACCAAGCCAGTATAATAAGAACACGAACTAACTTTTAGGTCGGACAATGTTTTTTTCTTTAGATACACCTTAAGGAAGAAAACCTACCACCCCACGTCGAAAAGTTTCCGAAATTTCTGAAGATAGAATTCGGCAAAATTTTGCGGAAATTTTTTCGCAGTCACTCCGCAAAATTTTTCGTAGTCTATCTACAATAATTCCAGAGCACAATTCGGTACAAATTTTATTTTTTAAAAAGATTAAACAAAATTTTTGAGTCAAAAAGTGTGATTTTCTTGAATAATTATTATTAATTTTTAGGGTCAGTCCATTATATTTCACCTGAAGCCGTTGCGCCCTATTTTTGAAAAAATTTCATAATTTGTAAAAATGATGTTTAATATCCATAGAATTCATTTTTGAGAATTATTTTATACAATTTTTTGAATTAAACTTAGAATTTTAATTTGAGTTTCACAGAAAAAAGGTTAGATTGACAGTTATGAAAATTTAATAAAGAAGGGTGGAAATAATTTAGATAATACAAATTTCTTGATTGATATTTGTTAAAAATAAGCTTATTTACTTGAATAAATAGATTATTATGCAAACATTCCTAAAATAATAGATAAAAATTGGTTTTAAAATTTACCTATGAAATGTCAAAAGTCACTGCATTTTAATTACATTTTTCTAAAAAGTTTATAAATATTAACAAAATTTAATACTACATAATTTAAAGTACTTTCAATGTACTTTTATATTATGTGCTAACGTTTTAATTTTATAATAAAGAAATATGAAAAATTTTACCTTTAATATTGAGTGTTTCATGATTTTCAGAGATTTTAATCACTTATTTCTTCTCAATCTCAATAGGCCAAAACGGCTTTAGGTGAAATATGATGGACTGACCCTTTAAAAAAATTGTTATATACCTTTTTTATTGTGCTCGTTGAGCTCAATTCGGCACAATTTTTTTTTAATTTGGTTTTTAAAAAATGTTCAAAAAATTAAAGTATAAATTTTTTTTTAATTTTTGAAAAATATTAAAAAATTTTTTCCAGCAAAATATTTTTTGTCGTTTGCTAGATGTAGCACAATATTTGTTTTTTAGTTTAATCAAAATTTTGTTAACAAAAAATGAAATGGCGTTGCCAACTTTTTGGACATACGTTCGTAAGCGCGTCAGTCTCAAAGGGGCGACATAGACTTTTTCGTTGATTTTTTGAAAAGTTATAGCAATTCCACTATAAAAATTTTACGAAAATTTTCTTATTACTTTTGGCTATCACTTTAAAAAAATTCGAGGTGTTTTTCAAAAAATAAAAAAAAAAATTTTTTTAATTTTTTAATAATTATGTCACGTGATCGCGACGTACTTGTTTTGATATTTGTAATGCTGGAATGTGAATCCTCCCTTTTTTCTTGTAACCCAAACAAATGGAATTAATTGTCAGACACCTGAACGACCTTTACCATATTTGGTCATCCACGAAAGCCACCCTGGTATAAGGTGACTCCCTAGTCTAAAATAAGACGCCTAATTTAATCAATATAAGAGAACTGATCCAAGGGGCTATTAAGTGGGTGGCATTATCATTTCTTTCCATTGGAAGCAAAGGTATAAAAGGTGCCACCCTCGCCAAATTCTTCAGTCCAGGAAACGCCTTCAACTTCACTAGTCTACAAGTCACCCTCGAAATATCAAATCTACGTTCTTCGCGTCAGTCTTAATATCGCCACCAAGTTAACCTCAGTCGTGTTCTATCCCCGTGTGTCTTCTTCGTATAAGTCAAGCAACCGCGACAAAGTTAACTAAGTCAAATTCATTCAAGAAGAATATTTTTTACTGCGAGGCACATTTCTAATTTTCTGAAGACTGCATTATATCGACATCGACTAAATATAAATAATTCAGTCACTCTTAACCCCTTGGCTGTCGACGAGATTTTCACTGTTTTGGCCAAAAGTGTGTTATAATTTTTTTTTATTTTTATGAAACTTGGTATCCTAAGGTTTTAGGGATCGCTGATTACGAATCCAAGGTCGGTTTTTCAAAATTCAAAATGGCGGATTAAACATGGCGGACAATTTTTCAAAACTATTCAGATTCGCTTGAAAATGGTTGCTCGGAGGTTTTCGGGGTCGTTGAACACGAATCTGGCGTTAGTTTTTCAAAATTCAAAACGGCGGATTAAACATGGCGGACAATTTTTCAAAACTAATCGGATTCGCTTGAAAATGGTTACTCAGGTGTTTTCGGGGTCGTTGATTATAAATCCGCGGTCCGTTTTTCAAAATTCAAAATGGCGGTTCAACATTATTAAAAATAGGCGGATTTGTTCAACGACCCTTAAAACCCCCGCGTAACCATTTTCAAGCGAATCCGATCAGTTTTAAAAAATTTTCTGCCATATTGGATCCGCCATTTTGAATTTTGAAAAACCGACCTCGAATTTGTAATCAGCAAACCCGAAAACCCCCCGAGTAGAGATTTTCAGGCAAATCGGATCAACCAGTTTCAGCGATTTTTAAGAAGTTTTAAACCACCTTTTTTAAGTTGCGCATATATGCGTCAAGAGAACTTTTGGCCAGTTTTAAATCCGCGCATATATGCGTCCGCGACAGTCAAGAATAATTTTCAAAGGTAAGTAACTAATATTCTAAAAACATTGTCCCCATTTAAATTCTCGATTTCTTCTACAAGTGATAATTTTGTTTCAGTATCCTTGAAGACATCTGGATCTACTCTTTCTCTCTGATTCTAATTGTAAAGGATTCAAATAAATATTCTAGTAATTTAACATCAATTAACCAGTTACTCTTCCTTAAAACTTGCCCCTTAAAATCAGAGGTTATGCTCTGTGAATAAATCAGGTTGAATCACCGATGCCGGCCGAATTAAATATGTAAATTATGATTATGTTTAGTTTTATATTTTGAGACGTAACAATTAATACAATTTTTTTGACAAATATCAAAATATCCACATTTCTTTGTGAAATTCTAACTTCGAGTTTCAAAACGTTTCCATGCTGTATTCACGACGTTCTACTGTTTTGTTTCCATATTGCTATGTGCAACTTATGTATTTTTAGTTGTTAAAATTGTTTGACATTTAACGTCATTGCAACCTGTATTTTTATATTATATATTTTGTTTAATTTTTTATAAACGTATTTATCATGGGGAAAGTATTTATACTATGTGAACTTGATATTTACACATAGACGGATATTTGCGACATATTTAGGGCAATGGTGTGGTGTATTATTGCTGTAAAAAGAAAAAGGAATGCTCAGACAGAGCAAGGGGAAACAAAGACTATGCTAACCAAAATTAATCTTGGTCAAAAAATTAAAAAACCTCGCCCATCGAGTCGTCAACAGATAGAAAACAGAATATATTAATGGAAAATGGGAAATTATAGAACCTGTTGAAGGTCATCTAAGATTCAAGGCTTAAAGCCGTATTTATTTTTTAAATTTTTTCTTTAACTGAAATAACTACTGCTTCTATTTACCCCTAAAATTTGGCAAAGTTCAAAAATTTAGGGATTAATAGAAACGGTTGATTATTGCGATTTAATGAAACCCATATTTTTTACTACCCTGTAAAATTGTTGCACGGAAGTGAAATAATAACTTAATACACAAGAAAACTGGAAGTAATTTGATTTAAAAGAAAAAAATTATCATTAAATTAAATTAAATTATATCATTAAATAATAATGTTATTTGTTAATAATTGAACTTATCATAAAAATTACTTAAGAATGTGAGCAGTTTCTCCAGGGTTTTAGGAAAAGAAAGAATTTTGTAAGAAAGGGTCAGGCAGTATGTAATATGGTTCTAGGAACACCTGCTTTTCCCCTTCTTCCATCTAAATTTGTCGCTAACCAGGTGGAAATCAGGTTTAGCTTATAATACAGATAAACTCTCATTTCATCCTATTACATCCTTTAAGGAACTTAGTTTTAAGGGTATAAGCAGGTCTAAAATTTCTACTCGGGAGAGCATTTTATTGTTGGCAATCCTGATGAAATTTGAGTCAAATTGACAGTGTGTCAACGAAGAATCAAATAAAGTATCTCAACTGAAGATTAATTAGCTTGCATAAATATTTAAAATTTAAAAAGTAGAATCAATGTGATTAAAAATTATTAAATTAAAATTTAATTAACTTCTACAAATAATAATTACATATTAATTAATAAACTTCATTTATATAATTATTGAAAAATTAATAAATTCAATCAACATATTACAGAAACATTTATAAATCGTCTAATTTTTTTAATTTATATAAATATTAAAAATCGTCAACATTCAATTAATTTATATAAATTAATTAACAACAATTTAATTCAATCTAATTTCATTTAAAATCTCTATGAAATATTCATTAAACATGAATTCATAAGAGTGGAAATAGGAGATAACGATAAAGGTGAAATTACTATATTAAATTGTACCTTGAGAATAATTAATTGCACCTTTCATTACTACCAAAAAAGAGAAAAAAAAACTAAATTAAAATTCGCAAAACGAAAGACACTATGATTCTTAATGTGTATTGTTAATTGAAACATTATATAATAGAATTTATAATTCAATTTTGATATCAAATTATAAAATCTACTGTAGTTGGCAGAATTTGCATATAATACAAAATAAAGCGTGTGCTACATCTGATAATTATTTATCATTGAAGTACTTTTGAATTCGACACTTCTCGGTTAGACTAACGTAATATACATTTTACAAGAGATATATATCTACCCACATTACAAAAAGATATCGCCGTGGTTCAGGAGATACAGATTTTTGAAAAATGACGTTTTTTACGTAAATTTGCCATTTTTTCAAAACTAAGATTGAAAAATCCATTTTTGCGTGAAAAAGCGTCAATTTTGGTCTAAAAAAATTGGAAAAGTTATTTGCCAAGTTTCTTGCTAAATACAATCAAGAGAATATGGTTTTAAATTTTAGGAAATTTTCTTTATTACGACCAAAACACTGCATACTTAGGGCCGATTTCACCACCTGTAATTAGTGTAATAATTCGTGATTAAAGTATCTTAACCATCAGAATGCGTTCCACCATAATCGAAATGATGATTAATGGAAAGTAATCACCGATTAACCTAATTATCCAAATTTGACTCGTTTAAGAACTTAAACAGCGATTTAACAGAAAAAATATTAGTTTAACGCCATATGTGGTGTTAAAATTACACGCAATATTTTTAACTGACACCTATTGAAAATAAACACGAGTAATTATACATGTAGATTTGGACACATGTAAGTACACGAAGAAAAGTTTTTACACGTATAATAATTTTGGCACTTATTAGGACCCTAACCACTATCAAATTATAAAATATAAGTAAAATCAAAATTTTGTCAGTGCACGAGCCATGGAACGCCCCAAAAAGTAAAAGTAGGAGAGAGAGAGAGAGAAAAAAAATTCAAGAGTGTGTTGAATATCCAATCAGATTTTACAAACTCGGAAAAAGTTGTGGTTAAATAATTATGTTTATCTTTTAATCGACAATCAAAATAAAAGTAATTTCCATTCCGTTCCACGAAATTTGATAACAAATTTTTAATCACTGTTTACATAATCCCATGTACTTAATTCTCAAGAACCCATATATTTCTACTGAGACCAATTTTGATTGGCTATTAAAAATATTCATGCTAGAAGAAGTTGTATCATTGGTGAAATCGCGTGGTTTTTGTAAAAATATAAAAATAAAAATCTGTAGGGGCGCTGGATGTGCTCTAGGCTGAAATTCAAAATAATATTTTTTAAACATAACCTACAAATATATTAAAAAACTCACTGCTAGGACTCGAAAATTATATCGAAGTCAAGAATCGACTACCCCGAGTCTGCGCAATGAGTTCAGTAATGTATTTGGAGGTTATGTTAAAAACTCTATTATTGTAAAAAAGTGGAATTATACAATCCCAGTGTGCAAAGTTACAGAATAATTCTGTAACTATTGCAGAACAAAAAAGAACAAGTTCTGTAACTAGTGAGGAACAGGCAGGTCAAAATGTCGTCCCCCTGGAGGCACAAAATAGGAACAAAAGTCTGTAACAATTCTAGAACAAAACTAGAACATTGTTTTAGAACAAATATATAACAATTCTATAACAAAAACGATTTATCATAAATAATACCCAAGCAGAAATTTAATAGTTGCATAGAACAAATAAATGTTTATAAGTATAAATAAAAATATGAATAATTAATAGAATATCTTTTTTTGCAATAAGTTTAAAAAAAAAATTTATTTTCTTTAATAATTTAAACAGACTATCTTATTTATTTAAATTAATGACTAAATTATTATTATAATTGTTAATAATTATTTGAACTTATACTTTATATAACAATATTCAGAATTATACACAGAACACTTAAAACTAAGAATGAAAAATTCCGCACGCACGGGGGATCGAAACCTAGACCTAGAGGACACAAGTCGAATACGCATACCGCATAGCCACGCAAGCTTGGAAGTGATTTTACTTCAACTTCCTTTTGAATTGAGGGACCGTTATGTGCAGCGCTAAAATTATAAATTAAAATGTAACATACTTATTAAAAAAATAACTATATATGAGGCACTCTAGGCCAAATCGGAAATTATTTTGCTTTTGCATCAAAAATTGATCAAATTGGACGTTTTTATAATGAAAAGTTTTGTTTTCACACGTAGTTTTTAATAAAAATATTTTTTAAAATTTTTTAAATAAAATATATATATATATATATTTTATTTTTTTTTATTTCAAAGAATAATATATAATTATGCTACAAATAATAACAAATTTTAATTAATTAGTTAATAATTATAATTTATTATTGTATTTTTATGATATACCTAATAATTAATAATTGATAATAAATTAATTAAATATTTGATGTTATTCTTGGTGAATAATGTTTTTAAAAATTTTGAAAATTTATGCAAGCTGACAGTGAAAAATTATTTAATTTTTCACGAATTATCGATACGAGTCTTTCTAAGTATCTAAATTCAAAAGATTTTTTGTAATTCATGCAAAAACACGGCTGCACTATACACGAAAAGAAAGTTATTATATTAGAAGTATTAAACTTTAATAAAAATTATACTTTATTTAGTAAAGTTATATCAAATATCGAAAACTTTTAACAAATTTTAATATAACTTTACTAAATTTTATATAGGTACGTTTTGTTAAAATTTTACAGTAAAAAGAAAGTCTTATTTTAAAGCAGGAAAGCAGCCTTAAATTAAGATACAACATTTTTGTATCCTTTAACATTATAGCAGACAGTGCTGAATTTAAGACCGATCTTAAAATAAGATTTACTGTGTAAGTTTTGTTGATAACAAAATTTTCCTTTGTCGCATTTTGTCCTACACTTGTAAAATACTTTTATAAAATTTAATAATAACATTTTTCCGTGTAGTGAAAATAAACACGAGTTTATACCTTTATAGTGAAAGAACAATTATATTAAATTTTTGTAACAGTGTTCTAGAACACTGTAGGAACAATGTTACATCAAAATTCTATAACTAATTTGGAACAAATGTTACATGTCTGTTATAGAACAAATACAGAACAATTGTTCCAGAACAAATTTAGAACAAAGCTCTAGAACTGTTCTATAATAAAATTGTAACACTTATTCTAGAACACTGTTCTTTTTTTGGTCTAGAACAGTTATAGTACGTGCACACTGGGATGCTTCTCATTAATATAATGGTTTCAAAAATTGCTACAAATTTTACAGCCTAACGTAAAATCAGAATATATGTATACAAGTAGTCCTTCAATTCAGGAGAATATGTTTTGAAAAATTTCCTATGCATTATTTTTAATTTTGGCCTAGATGACATCCAGCGCCCCTTCAGTTTTCAGTCAACATTCAACACACTTTCAATCAAGAGAACCTATGGGCTGTGTTAAACGGAAGCGCACAACAAAATCTAAATCAAAAATGATGACAAAATTTAATCGTAAAATTCGGCCATTTCTAATGATTACAAACCATTTCGATTTGAAGGTTATAATTTCCATGTCAATATCTTTGTATTAATCGCTCATTAACTTATTAAACGGTCAAATTTAGGCAATTAAGTTAAACGGTGATTACTTTCCTTTAATCACCAC
The DNA here is from genome assembly GCA_032872475.1 of Leptopilina myrica (nomen nudum). NCBI lineage: Eukaryota > Metazoa > Arthropoda > Insecta > Hymenoptera > Figitidae > Leptopilina > Leptopilina myrica (nomen nudum). Next base: position 21,094,219 of record CM065459.1, read on the forward strand.
TAGAATTATGGTGGAAAGCATTCTTATAATTTAGATTGTTTAATCAAGAAATATTACATTAATTAAAGGTGGTGGAATAGTAGTAACTGTTAATCGTCGTTTAAAATATAATCCTAATTATTTAATCACAATATTAATTCTCCATGGTGAAATCGGCCCTTAGAGGTGCTGCTGGGAAATATTACGTTTTTGTATGTACGACGCATCAAAATTGTAACTTTGTGTTGGATGCCATTAATATAAAAGAACTCGCTCCAAACCCAGAGAATCCAATAGCACATTATAAACATTTGTTTCTAACAAATTACATGTAAAACAGAAGATGCAAATTATAATTTATATTAATACCTGAAAATTTTACAGATATTTCAGTACTTTCAAAACTGCTAAAAACACTGTTAACAATCTAACTCCAACTTTACATCACAAAAATTAAAATGGTGTTATTACAATCTCGCAAAGTGTGAATGCTATCATTTTATTGATTTAAAATTTTAAGTGAATCCGATCAAATGAAAGTATTCATACTTTTTGAAATTGAAGGAATACCATTTTTAATCTTTCGGTGTAAACTTGTAGCCCGATTTTTAACAGTGTAATGGACCCACCATTTAAAATAAAACAAAACCGCTGCCAAGTTATAAATTTTTGTTATAATTTTGGTACTCATTTCATTCGTTTTCGTAAATCTTGTTGTGTTTATTTCAAGAACACTTTGCATCCTCATAGAGATGTTAATAACAATAAAGTATAAATTTAGAACAATTATTCTTAAGTGCTGTAATAATTTTTTCTCTTTATTTAATACTTTCACATGAAATTTATTTTCACAATTTCTGTTCTTTAAAATATCAATAACTTCTTTATTTCTAATCAAAATAGCTTCAAAAATAGGTCAATCGAAGGGTTTTTTAATGCTCTACAAGTTGGTAACTATAGTTTTAATGTTATTTCTACATTTTTCAACAAAATTCTCAAAAAAGTCTTATTTTCCAAAATTTTTTATTTTTAAAAGTTTAATATCTCCGGTGAATATGAACGAAAAATGTTCATTCTGGGCTCAAAAGATGCGTCCAAAAAAACTCTAAAAAATTAGAGAAAAACATTTATAGGTGTCCTAATATTTTTTTTAAGTTATGGGCAAAAAACGTTTGTTTGAAAAATTAAAAATAAAAAAAATAAATAGTTAAACTTTATAATTTGGAGATATTTATGAAAATGTGATGTTTGCACACACACACATACGGAATGACATTTTGTTAAAATGTCATTTTTGAACTCCTGAGGTCAAATAACATAAAGATATGTTGAAAAATCGAACCTGAAAAATTTTGGTATTACAATACTTCCTCAGTATGAGGAAGCAAAACTAATATCAAATTTGTAATCAGCGGCCCCAATAACCTCATAAACACTTTTTTAATCTTTTGCCTGCCATATTGGATCCGTCATTGAAAATTTTCAAAAATTAATATCATATTCGCAATCGTCGACCGGAAAAACCCCTGAGTAATAAATTTCCAATGGATCTAAACACTTTTTCAATTTTTTGGTCCACCATATTGGATCCGACATTCAGAAATTATGAAAATCCCACTCGGCATTAAAAAGCTGACATTCTTAGCTTTCATTTGAAATATAATAAATATTTTTTTGAAGTAACCAAAAATTAAGAGATGGGGTGGCTCCGTTCATAAAGAATGCCACATATACCCATATCTTTCGACGTCTACATGAAAAAGGCCTATTTTAGCACTATTGGACTTATCTATATGGGCGTATTCCTTGCAAAATTTGGAAAATTCAAATGTGAGAATGCTAAAACCCTCATTTTAGGAAAAACGGAATTAAAGATTGTAATACCAATTAATTGTTATATCTCTGGTTCTTCTAGAAATTTATTCAGATAAGAATTGTTTACAGTCCAGGGCATCTTAGAGATGAAAATCCAATACGTTTAAAATTTTTAAAACCACCTCCTCCTTCTTTAATTAGAAAATACGCATAATCAACAAAATAGGCCCTTTTCTAAAAAGAACAGTTTGTTATTCATAAATCATTTTTTTACAACATTAATGGTTGAGAACAACTTTATTGTCTCACATAAAAAAAGAATAGATATTTAACTTATTAAAAAAGTTATAACAGTCTCTATTATAAATAATTTGACAAAATATCGAATTTTTCACTTCGACCACTACGAAAAAAACACTTTAACATAAATATAACCAGTTCTTTTTGCAATTAATTCCTTAGAGATGACAAACCAATAGGTTTAAAGTTTTTAAAACCACCCTCATTCTTTCTTAATTTTGAAAATACGAAAAATCGACAAAATGGTCCCTTTTCTAAAAGGACTTTTTTTATTAATAAACCATATTCTACAAGGTTAATGAATGGAAACAATTTTATTGTATTACATGAAGAAAAAGAATAGACATTAAATTTATTTAACATTTTTTAACAGTCTCAATTATAAATAATTTGACGAAATTTTCACTTCGACCACTACGAAAAACAAGATCCTAACATTAATATCTCTAGCTTTTCTAAGAAGTTATTATTATTAGATAAGCATTGTTTTCAGTCTAGAGCACCTTAAAGATAAATAACCAAAAGGTTTTCAATTTTTTGTTGCCCTCATTTTATAAATGAGCGATTCCACGTAAAGTGATCAAGGTGGAGAAAAATTTTTCTCCAATCTTAGCAAAACTTGGGGATTTTGTAGTACTCATAGATAGTAATTTTTCGTGAAAATATTTTTTTACCTAGTCCAATATTTTCCGAGGGGGAGGGGGTTAAATTTTTGGGTTTTTCAGTACAATGCCTATTTCAATAATTTTTTACTCTTAAACAATTAAACATACAAATTTGACAAAGTACATTTTGGAAAGGTTTTTTCATCCTCTTTCGATTGGAAATAAGCATTTTGAAAAAAAAAATTTTTTGACACAAAAAAATAAAAATTATAAATTAATTTTAATTTTTTGGAGAGGTACGATTTTTTTAAACGAAAGCTGAGGTTTTTTCCTAAAAGGACATATAAATGATAAAGAAAAATAAAGAAAAAAAAATTTTCTCCAAAACGGAGCTAAAAACCGGGTTTAGAGCGCTCCGGCGAGTAATAAAATTTTTTTTTCAATGTTTAAACATTCTAGTCCCACTTTATCATTTATATGTCCTTTTAGGAAAAAACTTTAGCTTTCGAATAATCGTATCTCACTCCCCAAAAAATTGAAATTTATTTTTAATTTTTATTTTTTTGGGTCAAACAAATTTTTTTTTAAATACTTATTTCCAATCGAAAGAGCTTGAAAAAACCTTTCCAAAATGTACTTTGTCAAATTTGTATGTTTAATTGTTTAAGAGTAAAACAAGTTGTTCATTTCATGACCATTTCGCTTCCTCAAAATATCATAAACCAATTGCTTAATTTAATTTTAATATGTTAAGGTAATATTTCAAAAAACGCAAAATTTGAATTTTTTGTGAAAAAGAAAAATATTGATTAATTTTATAAATTTTGATGAAATGTGCACTTTGTATATATCAATCGATTCGTTTTCTTGTAAGCAATGTAATTTTGAGAATAATTTATGAAAATATTAAGAAATAAAAAAGTTATTTAAAAAAATACAAAAAAATTTTTTTTTTTAATTTTGAAAAAAATGTATAAAAAAAAATTTTGTGGATAAATTTGAAAATCCTTGTGTCAGATTTTAGGTATTAATGACTGCAATAAACCTGCAAAATTTCAGGGCAATCCATTAAAATTTATTAGAGATAATTTGTACACAATTTTTTGTGACATACACACACACACATACATACACACACACATACATACACACACACATACATACACACACATACATACACACATACATCTGGACATTTGCTCAGAATTTAATATACATAGATCCTAGATGAAAATGAGTCCATATAACCATGTTTTGAAAAATTGAAAATCGTCACGGATGCAAAGCTTCCTTATGAGGAAGCAAAATTATTGAAATAAACATTACACTAAAAGACCCCTTGATCACTTGACGTGGAATCGCTCAAATATGGAATACTTTTACAGAGAAACGACAAAATGGGCCCTTTTTATTTTTTTGAAGAACCAATTAAATCCAACACTTAAATTAATGATAAATTAATAAAAACCCCATAAATCGACTTGTTAAACCACGTAGATTAATAATAAAAATTTTTTAAAAAACAGTTTTTTCTCGAAAATTACTAAATTTGCGATTGCAAGTTATTTAAGTCAAATAACTCATAAGTCAAATCTAATAAGCCAAAACTAAATAATTAGATCTATTAAATATTGCTTTAAATCAATTATGACAATTAATTTGTTTAATAATACATTGTTTTTAAATGAGATAAACATTTATTTGCATAAATAAAATAATTTTTTTACAGAACTTAATATTTGTTTGCATCAAATATTTTTCTTTTTCACAAAAAATTCAAATTTTGTGTTATTTGAACTATTACCTTAACATATTAAAATTAAATTAAGCAATTGGTTTATAATATTTTCAGGAAGCGAAATGGTCATGAAATGAACAACTTGTTTAGTAGTTTTTTACTAATTGCTGATAGAAATTACCTAAAGTTAATTGAAAGAAATAATTTGTATTTATATCGCTAACATTCATTTATATGAATAAAAAAAATAAATTAATAGTTTCAAGTAACTCAGTTAATTGCGCCAAATAATTTTTATTGAAATCAAATATCCAAGTAATTGAGTGAAATAAATCTGAAACAATATTTCAAATATCTCATTAGTTTTATATCAATTAGTTAATTATTAGATCCAAATATTTTAAAATTATTTTTATTAAATAATAATTATTAATTATTTTTTTAATAAGAAAGAGACTTGTTCAAACAAAAAATATTGATTTTTGTAGATTTTACATTAACCCTTTAACGCCCAGATGGACAAAATTTTGGCATGAAGTTTGAGGACATATTTCGGTACTTAAAAATCAATAGATAAATTCACGAATTATCATTTCTTATGTTTTCATATGCGCTCTATCGAATGGCGTTAAAAAACCATCAAAAATTTATAAACAAAAAAGTTATTAATGTTTTTTATAAAAAAAGTCAGATTTTTTTCCAATTTTTGTTACATTCTCAATTTTTTCTACAATGAAATGGTGTAAAAATAATTTCAAATATTACAAATAACGTGACATAGATATATAACCTTGAAGATAGAACTATAGAGAAAATTAAAAATTTAAATGGCGGCTCAAAAATAGAGTTTGAAGTTCAAATTTTTTTCAAAATTTTGATTCGAAATTACGAAATTATTAAAAGCGTTTAAATCAGCTTAAAATTTGTTACTCGAGGGTTTTATGGGTCGCTGATCACGAATCTGAAGTCGAATTTTCAAAATTTAAAATGTCGGACAATTTTTTTTCAAACTCATTAAATTTGCTTGAAACTTGTTACTCGGGGGTTTTTGGGGTCGCTGATCACGAATCTGAAGTCTAATTTAAAAAATTCAAAATGGAGGAATCAACATGGCGGACAGTTTTTTTTCAAACTCGTTAAATTTGCTTGAAACTTGTTACTCAGGAATTTTTTGGGGTCGCGGGTCAAAAATTTGAAGTTCAATTTTTAAAATTATAAATTTTTTAATTAATTTGATTATAAAAAAATAATTTTTTTTTCTAAAAAATTTTAAAAAATATTTTTTTTTTAAATCTTTTAAAAGTTGAAGAAAAACCAAAACTTTTTTTCTTTGACAACTTTTTTCTAAATTCAAAATTTTAAAAATTATATGCTATTAGGTTTACTAATTCATAAATTTCGTTCTAAAAAAAATTATAGAACGAAAACTGCGAGTCGGCCCATCTCGGATCTTTTTAAAAAATCTTCTGTATATTGGCAGTGTTACGTCCGAAACTTCTTATTAATATACTTAATTTAACTATATGTTTTTACGTATATGTTTATTTTCATATAATATATTTAATGGATAAAGCATATATCTTTTATCAAAATAATGTATTTCATTATGATATGATATGCAGTACTTTTAATTATTATTTGATATGTGTTTTAAATTTGCATTATATTCAGTATATTTTCTAACAAATATTATAATTACTATTTTATGTGTGTTTTAAATTTGCATTATATTCAGTATATTTTCGAACGAATTCCTATTTTATGTGTCTAACGAATATTGTGATTATATTATATGTTCATTATTACAAATCCAGAAAGAATAGTATTTTAAAAGAATATCGAAAGAATAACGATTACGAGAAATCCAAGATCCAAGATCTTGGATTAATACATATTAATATATGTACACACGCCACGCCTGAGGATCAAAGACAATGTTGCGACCTTAACTCCATAGAAGGTCGAAGCGATATCTTGCGGCTCCAACTCTATGCGAGGTCAAAGCGATATCTTGCGCATTGAAATCAATTAAGGTCAAGACGAATTTTGTAGCTACGAGCATTCGTCTAATGAGGAAATTTTTATATAAAAAGGGTGAACATTTCTGATTAGAACAGAGAGTAATAATTTGGAAACCAGCGTTATAACATCTTTAAGAAAGAGAATATTTTTTTGGAAATCAATCAGTAACAAATCTACCATCATCCAGTGAACTCCAATTATAGTTTTAAAAGTGAACAAACTTTATCCCCAAATATTATTTTAAAAGTGTTTCTTCTAAAAGTGAACTTTAAAATTATTTTCAAAGTATTGCTTTGAAAACGTATTACGGTTAAAAGAGAATTATTTCCCCTCAGCAATTTTTACTATTTTCAAAAATATCAATTTGAAAATAAATTCAAGTATCTGTCTTATATTGAAACAACACATTCCAAATTTCGAAATTTTCTAAGGAGGCAACGTCCGTCTGGAAGAAAGCAAATATTACCAAAATACAATACACCATCTCATTAGTGTAAACAAGAGGATTAATACACGAAAATTAAGGACAACTGTTTGAGGCTCCTTTTACAACCAGCCCTCAACACCATTCAAGATCGGATTACCAGATAATCTCACCACTTCGTTCAACACCAGTAATCGTTTTTCCTAAAAGTAAGGTTTATAATTTAGAACTATACTTATTGTTTTTTGTCAATACTTTTCTTTCTTGTTGGTTTTTAAATAAATTATTCTTTCACAACTTTTAGTAGGCTCATTGACTTATCCTTATCCCAAATTATATTCTTTATTGAATCTAATTTAAAACGAGGAACGTTAGGTATATTTTAAAAAGGTTTCTCATTTTGACGTAACAGCAGCTCTTTTAAAATTTTGGTGCATCGGCCCGGGGAAATTATAAAGTCGATCAACCATAATTTTGTCAAATTTTTAATAAAATTCGAAAATTTTGTTAAACGTTAATTTTATATTAATGACATAAAAAATATAAATCAATGAGTATACCAATTGTTAACAAAAAGGAAATTTTTTTTTAATACATAATAACGAATATTATTAATACATAATAATAAACAATAATAATCAGTGACATTTAACAAATAAAAAAAAATATTTTTACTGAATATAGTACATTTTATAACAAATGATAACATTATACAAGATTTAAGTCGCAAGGTGCATTCATAAATAGGTATTGATGAATAGAGGTTCGAGTCCTCTTAACTTATAAATTTTTTAACTTGCATGGTGTGTTTATTAAAAAAATTCGGTATGAATATTTATAAATAGAGGTTCGAGTCCTCTTAACTTATAATTTTTAAAGTTGCAAGGTGCATTCATCAAATTAAATCCTGTATTATATTAATAAATAGGGGTTCAAGTCCTCTTGACTTATGGAAATTTTTGTCTTGTATATGAATCATTTTGACATTTAATTTGTGCTAAAAAAATTATTTTTATTTAATTACGATTCGTTATTATTATTATTATTATTATTATTACAATTAAAAGAAAAATTTATATACTGAAGCAAGATAAAAATATTTTTACTACAAAAGAAAAAAGTGTATTTTATATTCAAGAAACAAGATTGACAATTTTACAACTATTACGAATATAATAAATTTGTATAATTGTTATGCTACCTTTTAATGTCTTCTTCGAATAAAAATACAACCGATTCCTCACATTTAACTCGCTCACAAATAAAAAATAATCCAGAATTGTTATGAATTCGGGAATTCCTTATTATAAAGAAAAACCACACACAAGTACACCTAGATATTCTAAAGAAAATCCTGATTCCGAAGAAATACATAGAGTTTGATTCGGGTTTTGTTAATTCTAATCTTTTTGACACTGACGAAAATTCTTCTGAACCTAACGATAACGACAGCAAAGATTCTATATTAGAAAATACTCTAGTAGATCAAAATTTACCAAACCATTCTGAAGTAAATTCAGGGTTAAATAACTCTTTAATTAACGACGTTGAAATAAACGATCACTCTGCAAACAATTCTTTTGATAACTCTAGAAATAATATTATTTTTGAAGAAAATATGGCTCTTCCAAACAATCAGCAAGTGTCTTTACGCGATGCATTAGAAACTATACCAATGTTTGACGGAAAAACTATCCCATTATCTATATTTATAGAAAGTTGTTTAGAAGCAAAATCTATGCTTCCAGATAATGCACAAGTAAAAACAAATTTAGTCAAATTAATTAGAAGTAGAATTTCAGGTGAAGCACGAAGAATTATTATAGGAAATAATTTTATTACAGTAGAGCAATTAACAGAAAGGTTAAAACAAATTTACTCTCCAGCAAAATCTGTATACCAGTTACAAGGAGAATTAGGAGCAATATATATGTGGGAACATGAAAATGTAATTTCTTACGGTTCCAGAATAGCAGAAGCAGCAGAAAGAATTTTAGACGCGCATAGGCTTAGCAATGAAAATGCAGTAGATGAAGCATTTAAAACAAATTTAGATAAAACAACTGTTGATTGTTTCTCACGAGGACTTAGACCAGACATTGAATTAAGAATAGGAACAGCTGACACTTTTCAAGAGATAATTTATAAAGCAGTAAAAATAGAAAGAAAATTGTTATCACACCGTGAACTAAGAAAAACTGAGCAAAATACCGATAATAATTCTTATCTTAAAAACGTCAAAGAATTTGCTAAAACAACAAAAATCAACATAGCTCAAGATAATATAATAACGTGTTTAGTTTGTGGTAAAAAAAGGACACTTAGCAGTAAACTGTTTTCAGCTTAATAAATGGATAGGACCAAGACGAGAAAACTCATTTTATACAGGATCACGGCAAAATTTTTCAAATCAAAACCCAAGGTTTAATAAATTTCAAAGTGAGAACTCTAACAAAAACCCTCAACAAAATCAGTTTCAAAATCAATTTAGAAATACATCACAAAATCAGTTTAGAAACATGCAACAAAATCAATTTCGTCCTTCATATCAAAATCAACAACGAAATTTTCCTCAAGAATCACGAACTAATAATACATGAAACTTCGCAAACAGAAATCAAAGTATAACGTGTAACTATTGTAAAAAATTAGGACACATTTCCACTAATTGCAGAAAAAAGATGTGGGATCATAACAATAAGCAACAACCAAATTCACAAACACAAAATCAGGGAAACTCCAAAATCCCACTTTAGTAGGATGCTCTGAGAAAGAATTAAGAAGAAATTACTATGCATCCAGAAACATTAACTTAGCAAAAACTAATACAATTCCGTACATTCGAATTGATACTAAAGAATTAAAAATTCCAATAACAATGATGATTGACACAGGAGCAGGACCAAATTTATTAAAAATTCGTACACTATATCCAGATATAAAAATAGATGAAAATAAATGTCTTAAATTAACAGAAATAAACGATCACACAGTTTATACTTTAGGACAAGTAGAAATTAATATTTTCGGAATTCCATTAACCTTCAACCTTTTATCAAATGATGTTCCAATTGAACATGACGGAATATTAGGAACAGAATTTTTTATCAAAAAAAAGTAAAAATTAATTATGAAGAAAGACATTTAGAAATCAATAAACAAAAAATTAATTTTGATTCAAAAAACTGTTTTACAATTCCAGCAAGATCAATTTACAATATTCATGTAAATATTTATTTAAAAATGTAAAAGAAGGTTACATTCCCAGGTTAGAAATAAAAGATGGTGTTTACATAGGTGATGCAGTAGTTACAAACGTAGAAGGCTTAGCTTATTTAAAAGCAATCAATACACTAAATGAATCAATAGATATCCCAATTTTTGAAGTAAATTTAGAAGATTTTGATGAAATAAAACTAGAAAACAAATCTAATATTAAAAATGAAGACTCATCAATTAAACAAATTATTGATGTATTTTCAAAAAATATTAAATCAGAAAATATTTTCAACATTACAGGCAACGACAGAGTTGAAGAAATTAAAAAATTACTTCGCCTAGAACATTTAAATAAAGAAGAATTAGAACACATCATGAATTTAGTAAAGAACTATTCAGATCGATTTCATATACCTGGAGAATATTTAGAAGGAACTGATCTTATAAAACATAGAATAATAACTACAGATGACACACCGATTATCACTAAACAATACAGATTTCTCCCTGTTCACAAAGAGGAAATGACTCGTCAAGTAAATGAATTATTAAAACAAAAAATTATTAAACATTCTGATTCACCGTACAATACACCAATATGGATTGTACCAAAGAAAGATGACTTATTAGGAAATAAAAAATGGAGATTAGTTTTGGACTTCAGATAACTCAATGAACGTACGGTAGGTCAATTTTACCCCCTCCCTAATATTACAGACCTACTAGATCAGCTCGGAAATGCCCAATATTTTTCAGTCTTTGACTTGGCGTCAGGTTTTCATCAAATCAAAATGGATCCTAGAGATTCTTATAAAACAGCATTTTCCACGCCATTTGGACACTATGAATTTGACAGAATGCCTTTCGGATTAAAAAATTCACCAAGCACATTTCAAAAACTTATTGATCAGGTATTATTAGGTTTACAAGGATCGGAATTATTTGATTATTTGGACGACATTGCTATTTATGCAGATACCCTAGATGAACATGAAGAAAAATTCTCGAAACTTATGGAACGACTACGTTTTGCTAATTTAAAACTGCAACCGGATAAATGTAAATTTTTGAGGTTAGAAGTAGGATACTTAGGTCATATATTTGATAAAAATTGTGTACGACCCGATCCAAAGAAAGTAGAAGCTGTAAAGAAACTCTTTGGACTGGAAAACAACAAACGGCTTTTGATATGTTAAAAAATAAACTATGTGAGGAACCACTTTTAAGAAGACCAGACTTTTCTCAACCATTTATATTAACAACAGACACTTCAGGTTTTGCAATAGGAGGAATTTTATCACAAGGAATAATTGGCAAAGACCAAACAGTAGCTGATGCGTCACGAACACTAAACAAATGTGAAAGAAAATATGACACTTATGAAAAAGAAGCATTGTCAATTATATATAGTGTGCAACATTTTCGACCATACATGATATTGAAAAAATGTTTAAGGACAATGAATCCTATGAAAATTCGGAGATACTAAGAAGTCTTCGATCTATTAAGAAATTATTTGAGTAATATGAATACTACATAAATTTGGAGATAAGGAAAAGTCTCCAAACTATTGAAAAAATATTAAAGGACAATGAATCTTGCATGAATTCGGAGATAATAAGAAATCTCCATGATATTGAAAAAATGTTTAAGGACAATGAATCCTATGAAAATTCGGAGATACTAAGAAGTCTTCGAGCTATTAAAAAATTATTTAAGGAATATGAATCCTACATAAATTTTGAGATAAGGAAAAGTCTCCAATCTATTGAAAAAATATTAAAGGACAATGAATCCTGCATTACTTCGGAGATAATAAGAAATCTCCAAAATATTAAGAAAAATTATTGTACAAGTAATGAAACTTGTAACGTTATAACAAGAAATCAACGGAAAATGCAAGAGAATGAAAATCAAGAAAATATAATACAAGAAGAGAAAAATCAAGAAATACAAGAAAAAGAAATAAAACACACACAAAAAAGAAATGTGGCAGACCCAAGAAACAAAGCACACGTTTGAATACCTCATTTTTAAAAAAGAGAAGGGGAAGACCAAAAAAGGTATCTAATACAGATAATAAAAGAAAAGAAAAATTTTATAATGAAGTTTATACTGATGAAATTGTGTCAAATCCTGAGTACAATAATCAAGAAATGAAAATGAAGAAATTGATCAAGGCTACGAAAATTCTAATTCCGAAGAATCATCTGATGAAGAAGATTACCTAATGGAAAATGAAAATTGTGAAAATTTAAATATGAAACAAGAAAAGTATATTATCGACTGCAGAGACCAATTACCAATGCGTAGAGATAACCTAACTTATTTTCTTTCAGTTGACGGAGATCCTCGAGATAATGGCTCCAGATCTTTAGCAAAACGTGAAAAATTATCAAATTTTGGTAAACTTTAATTAGGTATAGCAGAGAAAATAAAGAGAGGTATATATTACCATATCGCTCTACCAATAGAAAAAGAAATGAAAGAAAATTTAGCTAACACAATAAAAAGAATTAAATCTACAATAGTTTCAATGAAAAATGTATGTGAAGAATTGAAACTGAAAAGTATTAGTATTGCAAAAACAGCCCAAATAAATAATGTAACTTGGGACGAAATCCTATCAATGATAAAATCAATTTTTGAAAATTTATTTGTGAAAGTTGTTATATGTAATGGATATACAAAATATCCTACAAAAGAAGAATATATGAAGTTAATAGAAGAAGCCCATTCAAGCTCAGTTGGAGGACATAAAGGTGTAACTAAAATCTATGGTCGAATACGTCAAAATTATTATTGGGAAAACATGAAAAATAATATTCAAAAATATATTCAAGGTTGTCTTCAATGTCAACTCAAAAAATTAGTTAGAGTAAAAACAAAAGATCCAATGATTATAACAGACACGCCAGGTACAGCATTTGAAAAAATTGCAATGGACATTGTTGGTCCATTACCAAAAACTAAAAATGGAAGTAAATACATACTAACAATACAAGATAATTTAACTAAATATTCATTAGCAATGGCACTCCCAAATCATCAAGCAAGTACAATAGCTGATGCATTTATTAAAAGATTTATTTGTATTTTTGGATCACCCAAAGGAGTGTTAACAGATCAAGGAACTGACTTTTTAAACAATTTAATGAGAAGATTAGCAAAAAGATTTAGAATACGACAATTTAAAACGACAGCATTTCACCCTCAGTCAAACGGATAAATTGAAAGATCTCATCACGTTTTAGGAGAATATTTAAAGCAATTTATCAACAAAAATAAAGAATGGGATGACTGGTTAGAACTAGCCATGTTTTCCTACAATACAAGCATTCATGAAGGCACCAAGTGCACTCCGTATGAGTTAATTTTTGGAAAATTAGCACGTTTACCATCAAGTGATCCACCACTTGAACATGAAAAATTAGAAACTTATGATCAATATTTAACAGACTTGATAACAAGACTTCATGAAATGAGAAATATAGCTAGAGAAAATTTAATTTTAGCAAAAGAGAAGTCAAAAATGTATTACGACAGAAATTGTAATCCACAAAATCTTAAACTCGGAGATGAGGTATTTTTACTACACGGGGGAAAAATTCATAAATTTGCTAATCAATATACAGGCCCACATAAAATATTAGAAATTTTAAATAAAGGGAACGTTAAAATACAAGTTAAAAACAAACAAAAAATAGTACATACGAACAGACTAAAACTATCTCGAATTAAACAGAAATAATAAAAAAACTCTTAATAATATATAGTTTTATGTTTCAGAAAGGACTTAAATAAAAGAGAAATTAAACTGTTTTCAATTATTTACACTTTTATAAATATTAAACAAATTTTAAATCACTACACCAATTACCTGATTTGAAAAAGTATTTCTTTAAAAGGTTCGCATGTTTAAAATAAATTTTTATAATATTTTGTCTATTTTTGATTCTACATACAAATCATACAAAAAAATTAATTTTTTTAAAATACATATTGTATTAACATCGATACAAAATTTTATGCAAAGTAAATCATTTGTACAAATCATTTTTTCTAATTATAAACAAATTTTATTTACCAAACAAAAAAACTAAACATGTCATTCTTATGGATTTTGGAATGTGGTCAATTTAAATGATTAATTGAAAACCTTGTATAAAAAATGATAATTCTAATGAAAATATCTAGTAAAAGAAGATACATTAAAATTAAAATTATTTTCTTAAATATTGTTTGTGAAGTATAACTAAAATAGCATAAATGAATTGTACATTGTATATGACTATATAAAAATATGTAAAGTATGAATAGAAAATGATATAATTTATGGATAAAATGAAAGTAACATTTCCTATATAATTCATTAGTTTGAGCATGTTTCATTTCCCTCCCATGCTCAATCTAAGGTGGGAGGTGTTACGTCCGTAACTTCTTATTAGTATACTTAATTTAACTTTATGTTTTTACGTATATGTTTATTTTCATATAATATATTTAATGGATAAAGCATATATCTTCTATCAAAATAATGTATTTCATTATGATATGCAGTACTTTTAATTATTATTTGATATGTGTTTTAAATTTGCATTATATTCAGTATATTTTCTAACAAATATTAGTTGTCAGTCCTTCAAGACCAATATTCAGCCCATGGAGAATAGACTACAGGAGACCAATCTAATGTATTTCAAAGCAAGCACTTTTGCGATAGAGCGCGACTGTATCGGTCGTGTTTGTTTTGAGTAACGGATCAAGCAAATCATTAAATGTATACTTAACCTTTAAAAAATATTTATTTTATTTGTTCAATTTATAATTACAATTTTTTCAAATTTGTTTTTAGCACAGTATTTTTTTCCGTGTAAGTATATATATGTTTGTTATATGCAAAAAGGCATGAATTATTTTTCATATTAATTTTTTATTATATTCTGAGTTTTTTAAATTAGAGAAATTAAATTAATTTCAACTAAAAATATTCGTTGTATACTTTTTGCAATTTTTCAAAAATAATTAAAAATCTCAAAACATAAATTACTTTAATTTGTTTAAATATAAATTCAATTGGAAGTAATTAATTAATTTTAAACTTGGTAATATGGGTGTAATAATAAAAACGGAAGCGTAATAAAAAGTAAACTTGAAACAAAAATTTATAGTACAGTCATTTTATTATAAAATTGAAATTTTGATATTTTTACTGCTTTTATAAATAAGTTCCATTTACAGTAAATGAAATGTAATCAAATTATCTTTTACTCACCTTCATAATTTCACTTCAATAATTAATAACAAAACTATTATGACATTAAACAACAAATGCACTAAACAGACTAAACATCATGTTTTTCACCATTTATTTTATTTATGTTCACAACATATGTAAATGTTATTTAACTCGGTTCATTAGTTTCCGAAAAAAATGAATTTTTGGTTTTTTTCAAAATATCGTTTTTTGAAAAAATATATTTGTCAAATATCTGGAAGAAAAATTGGAGGTATATAATTAAAAAAATCAAATTTTTTTTTTGAAAGTTTTAAAAATAATTTCTTTGAAATTTTTTGTAGTAAAAATTTTGAAACTTTTGTTTAATTAGCTTATCTATATTTATAACATATTTAAATTACACTCAAATCGGTTAAGTACTTTCTGAAATGAATGAGTTTTTTATTTATAAAACGTTTCAAGACCACCGTGAAAAGGAATATATGAAAGAACGAATGGATAAATTTCTTCTTCTTCTTGAACAGTTTCATCAAAATTTATTCATTTATGATTTTCTTCGATTATTATTTTTAGTCTCTTAACGGAAGAAATACTTGCGTAGCATACTTATTAGTAGAATTAAAACCTACTGTATTGTATTGCAAAAATAGCAATCTTTTCTGCAGGATAGTTCCTTCCATATCATTGGTACAGCAAATTTTAATGTATCCATTTTGAATTTTGGTCAATAACATACAAATTAAAGCATTCTTCATACAGAAATTTCACTTTATTAAGTTATCAAATTTATATGTATATCCTAAATGAATACTCAGTTTTTCGGGTCTCTGATTACGAATCTAATGTCAGATTTTCAAAATTCAAACTGGCGGATCCAATATGGCGGTCGAGAAAATAAAAAATCCAACGGATTTGTTTAAAACTTGTTACTCGGGGGTATTCGGGGTCGCTGATTACGAATCCGATGTCAGATTTTGAAATCCAAAATGGCGGACCTAAAATTCGATCAAATTGCATAAATCTTGAAATTATCCGCTATATTGGATTCACCATTTTAATTTTGTAAATCTGACATCATATTCGTAATCAGCGACTCTGAAACCCCCCAAGTAACGAGTTTCAAGCGCATTTGATAAATTTTTAATTCCTTATAGTCGCCATTTTAGGTCCACTGTTTTGAATTTTGAATATGGAATATGGAAATTTATGTGGTAATTTATGTAGTAATTGTTACGTCATCGTAACGTATTTTTCAATATTTATAATAATAATAACAATAATACGATTCTGACTCTGATACTATAGTGATGCATTTGAGCGAGATATATGAAAAATGAGCAGACACGAGAAAATATCCTATTGTTTTGTTTTAATTCTCATCTCATTTCATACAAACGAGATTCTCGAAAAATCGTAATTTCGATCATCTTTTTAATACTTATATTTGTGTCAAATGTACGTGTCAATTTACCAATATTGACAAATAATGCACTTAACCCATTAACGCCCAAATGACCACAATTTTAACTTAAACTTCAACACACGATTTAAATATTCGATCAACACAAAATCCAATATGGCGGATTTTTTTGAAAAAACATCCAAAAAAATTTCTGATTTTTTTTTAGAACCAAAAATTTTTTTTAAACCTTTCTAAAGTATGCTATTGGTGGGCAAAATAGTTGTACTTTCAAAATGTAAAATAGAGAAACTTTGATTTCAAGAATCTAACGAATTTTTCGTTCTATTTTAATGGCGTTTCCAAGTTTTACTACGTGGAGGTGTACGAACCGAAAAGTCTTACTTTTTTGTTTTTAATTTAATGAATATTTTTTTAATTTTCCATTTTTTAAAATTTTTTCTAAGAAATTTAAAACATCTTTTGCAAAAATATTTTTTGAACATTGCTGATTGTTCTGGCTCTCTGCGAATAAAAATTGCAAAAGGATCTCGTGATGTTTTTACCCAAAAGAAAGAAAGGAAGATTGCTATAAACAAAACCAAAATTTCTTCTGACAATTATTCGCACAGAGCCAGAATAATCAGCAATGTTCAAAAAAATTTTTTGCTAAAGATGTTTTAAATTTTTTACAACAAATTTTTAAAAATTGAAAATTAAAAAAATATTCTTTAAATTAAAAACAAAAAATAAGACTCTTCGGTTCGTACACCTATACATGGTAAAACTTGGAAACGCCATTAAAATAAAACGAAAAAATTTTTTTAAAGAAGCGTCCGCCATATTAGGTGCGCCATTGTAAATTTACAAAAACTGCCATCGAATTTGACATCAGCGACCCTTAAAACTCCCGAATGACAAGTTTCAAGCGAATCCAAAAAATTTAGTAAATATTCCGCCATATTGGATTCGCCATTTTGACTTTTGAAAAACTGTCATTGGATTCATCATCTGCGACCTCAAAAACCCCCGAGTGACAAGTTTCAAGTAAATCCAAGAAATTTTTCAAAAAAATGTCCGCCATAATGGATCCGCCATTTTTTATTTTGAAAAGCTGACATGGGATTTGTTATCAGCGACCCCGAAAACCCCCGAGAATACATTTTGAATTGAATTTGGATACTTTTTGAATATTGATGTAAAAATTTTTTTTACTATAATGTCATATATAATACCTTATTATTAACTATTTTATCAATTAACAAAAATTATATCTATCTTAAAAATTGTGTGTGTGTAAAAAAAACATATAAAAAAATAAATAATATTAAACAAAAATAAAATAAAAAATAAACAAAAAAATATATTTTTTCTAAAAATGTATGTTTTACGCCCAACTTTAACACGACTGTAATTTTTTTATTGTTAGTTTTAAATGTTAGAGTTAGAATTTGGAAATTGTTTAATTTCATTTTTTAAATTCCAAATTTCTGAAGGGGGAGGTGTTACGCCATCGTAACGTATTTTTTAATATTAATAATAATAATAATAATAGGAATTTAACAACAAATAGTTATTATTAACATATTATTAACAATCATAAACAAATATTAATTAATGAAAATAGTAATAATAAAAAAATTAATAATAATTAAATTTAAATTTATAATAACAAAATAATAATAATAATCATTGTAACAATAATAACAAAATAATAATAATTAATTGTAACAAATAATAACAAGATAGTAATAAAATGTAACAACAAAATAATAATTAATAATAACAAGTTAATAATAATTTGTAACAACAAAATAAGAACAAATAATAGTTTATCGATGTTTCAAATACATGGCAAAAGGCAACGATTCTTTAAATAGGGGAGACTGGGGTAAACTCGCGCACAGGGTAAACACGCTCATTAGCGATTTGACGCTATAAACTCAACTTAAGATGGAGATATTTGTACAGTGAATAGTACTTAACATACAACTAATGTTAACGAACTTTTATTTAGTTTCATGAATTCATCATAAATTCAGAGACCGTCAATTGTTTTTAAAAGTGTAAAAAAGAAAAAAAGATCTTCGGATTTTTAAGTTTTTCAAATTTTTTTTTTGAGACTTAATTTGTTCGACAAATTTTTTTATGATGTTATTGGTAGTCCTTTTTCGAAATATATATGTAGTTTTGTTTGATTTCAAAAAGATTTATTTAAATTTATTCTGAAATCTGAGAAACACATTCAGGGTAAAGTTGCTCACATAAAGTCGGGGTAAAGCCGCTCACTTATTAAATTTGTGTAGGAAGCCAAATCAGTATTAACAATATTTGCGTTTTTTTGTGATCTTAAAATTTTTAATATTAAAAATATTTATTAAAAGATAAATAATATTCATTTCCTAACAATGCGATTAAATTATTGGGTAATTAGTTAAATATTTACCATTTTGAATGTCTCGCATTTTGCGATTTTTGGCGATTTTTTTAATAGATGGCGCCGAACTATTAATATTTCATGTCATTATTAGTGATTATTAGGTTATAACGGTTATAACAAACAACGCAAACAAATAATCAAAATTTGTCCCTATCTTTTTTGGCTAAAAAAAGACATAAATCTATTTTGTTGTCTTCGTTCAGTTCACGTTTTATCATTGTTTATTTTAAAATTTTATTTGTTATATTTTATTAATAATAAAATCTATAACTTGTTACATCCAGAAATGTATCTACATTTTAATTTTCTCTTAATAAAATATTATTTAAATTCACAGTTGCAATTCATCAAACCTATACTTACTATTTAATAAACCAATATTTATTGTTTATAGATCCCATGTGGAAGGATTTCCGGAAAATTTCCGGAAAACTTCCGGAAGTGACTTCCGGAAATCAAGATTTTTCCGGAAATTATTTGGAAGAGTGTATGAAGGATTTAAATAACTAATCTAGGTTAAATTTGTATAATTGCACGATATATTTAAATATTTTATAAGCACTAGAATATTTTCTTACCTTTACATATGATTTTTTAATAGGGTCAAATCAGTTTTTGCGATATTTCTGGTTATCTTGTTCAGAAATACAGTATAATACAGGTATTACATATGACAGTTTTTTTATTAGTTGGAAAAATGTAAACAAATTATTTTCTTCACAAAAGTAATTTTTACTCAAAGTATTGTTTTATTAAAGAGGTTATGCTGTAAGTATATTAGATAAATCTAAAATTAAATTTATGTGTTGTAATTTTCACTTAATTTTTTTTGTTTGGCCAATAAAAGAAAATTTTACGTTTAAATGTAAATTGTATTAATAAATTACAAGAACAACATCCATCGCTATAATCTATCAATTATCATTCAATCTATTTGTTCATCGTTTACCATTAATTTTCTATGACATTAATTAATTTACGAAACATCACAATATTTGTAAATACGACTTTTTAAATGAATATGAAGCTGGTAAAAATAAAATAGGGTGCATTGACATTTCCGTCGGTAGATTAAGAATTTAATTTTTCTTACTTTAATTTATTCCACAATTGTATGTAGGTTTAGTTTAAATTAGTACTATCGGTATAAAATAAATTTACTGCAAAAAATAACAAAATTGACTTCACATCAACCCTGTGGAATCTTAAGTTGAAAAAAATATATTTAACTAAAAATATAGTTGCTACTGGTAGGTACCTAGGTAAAAATTCCAAATTATTCATGGGACAGTTCCTAAATCACAATTTTTTGAATTACGATACTTATTATCCGCATGTATTTTTATTTTACGTTAAATTAGACTATTTGTTTCAACTTTCAAAACTATAAAGTTACTGGGAAACAGATTAATTCCACTTTTTGACAAAAATACAATTTTTACCATAACCTCAAATTCTTATCGCTCTTGTACTGGTTTTACGCTGTGTATATATCACACCGGTGACATTCTTGAGTTGAAATTAACCAAAGAGTTGACCGACGCCACTGGTGGCGCTGGCTGGACATTGGGCCGATATTGAGTGAAAATTCATTATGTTGCAAAGAAAAATTATTTTACAGTCATTAATATTAATTTAATGGTATTTATTTGTATATAATATTAATCCAGTATCTTTTTAGTATATTTTATGATATCAGAAACTTAGAGAAAGTGTTTAACATTTTATTCATAATGAAAATTGTGCAGTAATTAATGGCGGGAATTTCAAATTAAATACTTAATTATATTATAATAAATAAATTATTTTTATTTATACTGTAAAATATTAATAAATAAAAGTCAATATCAATAATTGAAATAATAAAAAAATATTATAATTTTATTAATTTGAATTTGCCGCCATGAATTGTTGCACTTCATTATAAATAAAATGTTGAACTCTTTCTCTATAAATTTTTGATATTATAAAATATGCTAAAAAGATACTGGATTAATATTATATACAAATAAATACCATTAAGGTCATGTTATTTACTTTGAAGTTTTTCCATAGTATCTGCCATAGTAACTGCCTGCGCAGGCAGTAGATTGTTCATACCTCACTTTTCATGTTGAAAAAATGAGGGAAATTTGAATATCTATTAAAATTCAAATCTCCCCCATTTTTTCAATGGGAAAAGTGAGGTGTGAACAATCTACTGCCTGCGCAGACAGGCAGCCTGCAGAGGTCTGAGTGCTCCTTTAAAACCATGCAAAATAGTTGCGCGCGCATCGTTTTCTCGCTCATGTCGATGAAAAAAAGTTATTGTAGAAGCAACTTTAGGTTAGTTTATTCTTATGGGAAACTACACCAGTGTCACCCCCGTGGTATATTTAAAAGTCGTGTGAATGCTCCCTAAAGGAGCGTTTACACCTGCAAAAATTGTCCAGAACAAAAAATTTGCATTGGAGTAAGAGAGTCAGATACACAGTCTGTCTCTCTTACTCCAATGAAAAATTTTCCGTTCTGGAAATTTTTACCGAAGGTGTAAATACTCCCTAAAAGTGCATTTATACGACTGTCGGTAAAAGAAAACCAAAAAAAGTCAAAATCGCCTTCACACCAAGTTGTAAAGGTGGTTCTACAATAGCTTTAAAATGGATTTGATTTTTCTAAATTAAAGTAACTGCACATTCTGTTTATAAATTCACTGGAAATCATCAAATACAAAGCAAATTATCGTAAATTTATATGCAGGATGTTCAATTACTCTAAATCAGACAAAACTTGAATTTTTAAGCTGTTGCAGAAATACCTTCATAGTTTGATGTGAAGGCGATTTTGACATTTTTAGTCAATTTTTTTTCTAATGGCGTGGTCACAGCCACAAGAGTAAGAAAGAGGAAACAAGTAATTTAATTTGTCTGACTCTCTCACTTTTATGTGTTGGCATGACGACATGCTGGAGGCATGCAGCTGAGCTGTGACCGTGCCATTACGATAGTCGTGTAAATACACCTTTAAGGGAGCATTGTAAATGCTCCCTTAGAAAAACCATTCTTGTCTTTGTCTTTTCTATGACAAAGGCATAAGGTTGTCTAATTCTACATTTTCTATGTTTGGAAAATGTAAGAAAATGTAGAGTGAAACAAGCTTATGTCCCTGTCATAGGAGATAGAAGGACAAGAGTCGTTCCAGAATGGACTGGACGCAAACGCAGACGCTAGGCGTCCCCATTTGAGGCTGCTTCTACAACAGCTTTTTTTCATCGAAATGTGCGTGAAAATGATGCGCGCGCAACTATTTTGCATGGTGCATTTTGCTTTTGTCGATGAAAAAAAGCTGTTGTAGAAAGACTCTGATTAGGATTGCGACGCATTTGCGTCAAGTCCATTCTGGAACCAACCTTAGGAAGCTATTGGAGAAAGGCCTTTATGCCCTTTCTCCAATAGGTTCCCAAAACTCTGCGTTTCTCTGCGAATGACTGCGTTGCGTTGATTTTAGCATATTTTGCCATAACAACCGACGCATTCGCAGACGCAACGCAGACTTTTTGGAACCTATTGGAGAAAGGCCTTTAGGGTGAAATCCCATGAACGCAAATATAGCGAACACATATCTTCATCTCACTCATAGCCTAATTAACCTGGGGTGAAATCCTATGTGAGCAGAAAACGTATAGAATCGAAAGCAGAATTTTATGAGTGAAAAGAATAGTACTCTCGACTATCTCTCATACACTCATTAGGGTGCAGCCCCATAGCACCGTTTTGCATTACATTTTTTAACTAGGCCATGAGTGTAAGAGAGATGAAGATATATGTTCGTTACATTTGCACTCATTGTCTGGTTACAAAACGGTGATAGGTATATATTGTTCTATTAACTCTCATGATTTTTTGCTTTCGGTCAACACTTGTTCCTTCAGTGCGTGTGAAAAAGGAAAAGCAGCAGTAATAATCAAATCAATTAATCAACTGCTGTATTTCTCGTAACTTTCAGATAAATAATTGTAAGTTAATAAAAATTTCAGTTTTTAAAAAAAGTTATTCCCCTGAAAATCATCTTTATAATTTGAAAAGAAAAATAGCATCTACGACAACAACAAGCTCTCAAAGCCGAAGAACGTTGCAAAGAGGCACAATTAAGGGCTACTAAAGCTGAAAGAAATAGAAGAAACGCAGAAGAGATCGAAGAACGAGCAATGGCGGAAGAACATGCCAAGAATGAGGCAACGAAAATTAGATGCGGAGAAATCTATTTGGAAAAACCAAGGTTAAATGGACAATGTATTCCAAATTAAACTACCAACAAGGTAGACGTGGTGGACACTTTGGACAAAGCAATTATAAGCGATAAATATGTACGCAGATGAATGTTCTCCAAAAAAATAAAAATTAACTTACATTATATTTTGAATTTCTTTATTCAAAAACTACAAATCATATAAGTTTAACAAAAAAATATAATCAGTTACACATCAGATTTTCTATTTTTCATTTCCGTTAATTTTTTACGGAGGCTTTCTCTTACAATTGAGTCTTCGCATAGCTTCCAATTAAGTTTTTTTGCTGTTGCACGAGCAAAATCTGTAATAAAAATGCATTTATTTTAAGTTTTCATTCGCAAGTCAAAGCCAGGGTGTCTACTAACCGGAAAAAACTAGGAATAAGCCAGAAATTTTCATACCAAACCAGGAATTATATCACCAAATTAAAGAAGTTTTATTATTTTAATTTGTTTTTAAAATATCGCTTTTTATTTAATTTTTATAAATATTTATACTGTTCTCTAAATTTGAATTAATTAAAAACAATTAATTTAATAATAAAAAATCAGTCACTGATTTAAATAAAATATGTAAATAAATTAAACAAGAATTATCAAATTAATAGAAATTTTGTGAAATTGAACTGAAAATAATTAAATTTGTTAAAGAATTTCATTAGAAACTTTTTAATAAATATAATTTTCAAAGTATTTTAAATTAATAATGAATAAATAATTGAACTTTATAAAGAGTCACATTCTAATGTATTAATGTTTCTTAGTGTGAAGATTAATAATTAAAATTTTAATTAGTTAATTTAAAAAAAGATACACACTTAAAATTTTTTAATAAAATTGAATTTTTGCAAAGTTTTTTAAAAATTCTGAAAAATAAGATTTTTGAAATTTTTCAATTCTATTGTTTTAAGGTAATTGAATTTTTAAAAACAAATAATTGAATTCTTTTAAAAAATTTTTTTAACATTTTTCGAAAATAATCAAGGGAAGTTAGTAATTAATTTATTGCATCTAAAAATTATATTATTATTTAATAATTATGATTAGGTATTAAATTGCTCTTAAATTTTTGAATGTTCAAATAAATGATAATTATTTCTTTCTTGAACAAATTAAATTTTTATTACTTACTTAGTAAATAATTAATTATTATTGCTTATTATTGTCAGAAATTTAAAAAAAACTCTTCGCAAGAATGCAATTATTTTCATAAATGTATGGCCCAAAAGGACCGCGAGACTTTGTTAAATAAATAAACAGCATTCTTTGGAAGAATTCAATTACTTTTATAAATAGTAAAATGCTTTGCAAAAATTCAATCAAATTTTCAATTACAATTATAAACAGACAAGATTATTTTTTAAAAAATTAAAAAAATTCTTTGTTTACTTAAATTATTTTCAGAATTTTGAATTAAAATTATTCAAACAACATTATTCTAAAAAAATTTAAAGAAACTCATCAAAAGAATTTAATTATTCCAGAAAACTCTAATAAGAACTTATATTTGTAGATTTATTTATGTTTGAAACCACATAAATTTAAAGTTGATGAGAAAAAAATCATAAATTTTGTTATAAGTGAAAATAATAAACACCCTGAAAGAGGAATTGTCAAAATTTGTCTACGGATTTACTTTGTTTCTTTTCAGATATATTAAAATGATGACATTTAATTAATGATCTGCAAAAATTACAATGTTAAT
Source organism: Leptopilina myrica (nomen nudum) (assembly GCA_032872475.1). NCBI lineage: Eukaryota > Metazoa > Arthropoda > Insecta > Hymenoptera > Figitidae > Leptopilina > Leptopilina myrica (nomen nudum). The sequence continues at coordinate 21,119,373 of CM065459.1, forward strand.
TATTATAAGATATTTGAAAACCTTTATAAATGCAAAAAACTAAATTCTTAGTAAAGTATCAAAAGTAAATGATTTGAAAATTCCTAGTTAACTTATTTTCTTTCAAGAGTTTTCTTGTTCTTTGAAATATTGTTAAATATTAAAAATTCAAAGTTGAACGCTTTAAAAGTCAACAATATTTTTAATTTAGTTAAAATAAATCAGTCTGTTCCTGAACGTATACTTACTTAAAATGGTATCAACAGCATTCTTCGGGAGAGCTGGGTGACTTTTGTCTTTGGTACCTTTTCCTGTCAAACTATGCTCTAGGAGAGCTGTTTCCTTGAAAACGGCAAGCATAATTGACCTTGCAAATACAGTTTGCGAATTGCTTTTTTTATTCCTCAGGTCTTTTAACATCCCCTTGTCGATGAACACATTGCTTCCAGGTAATAATTCAATGGTCTGCAAGTAAAAAATTTAACTTATTCATTATCCGCAATAATCCGAATACCATATATGATTTTTTTTATGTTAATAGCTAATTTTAATTGTTAAAAACATTTTCTATTAGTAGAAAATCTGTAAATGGCATGAAATTTTCAAATAGAAATAAATATTAGCACTCTTGATAACATAATATGACTTTACCTTGTCGCCTGCTGAAAACGCAAAAAGATTTTCCTTTTCTTCACTTTGGTCTTCCTCGTCACTTTTATCTCCTTCTTCAGTTTTGTCTCTTTCAGTTTCGTCTGCTTCTTCAGTTTCGTCTCCTCTTTCATTCAAAGTATCGTTTCCGCTTACTACCTCTATACAAGAATCTTTAATTTCGTCTTCTCCTTTATTAAAAACATTGCTGCCGATTGTTATTTCTGCAGATGATGTAAAAGACATTGTGTTTTTTGAAATCGAAGACTGAGAGGCACTTTGATTTGGTTCTATTAGGAAATCGAGTTGCGGGTGTTGAAGAATTTCAGGAAGATTTTGGTAGGTGATTTGAGGCAAGGATGAAAATTTTTCAATGACGTTATCATTAGATTTTTCTTCATCTTCTACTATACCACCACTTTCTGATTCATCTTCTATGTAATGAGTAGGATCTTGTATCATCTAAAAACAGTTAATATTTAATAAAATTCTGATCTGATGATGAGCGCTTTACTGAACAACAAAAGAATCCTAAACATTAATACATTTTGTAAAGTAGTTGGACAATGGATATATCATATAAATAATTATGAAACTATCACGAATGAAATACTTTACAGAAATTAAATTATTCGTTTATGTTATTTAAGATTCGTTAAATTATTTTTAAAAGTTTTTAAAAATTCTCGTCAAGAATTAAATTATCTTTATAAATAGATAGCGAAACTCTTTTCAGGTAATAAATTATTGTCAAAAATTTTAATAATATTTTTGAAAAAATTTCAGTTATTTAAACAAAATTTAATAATATTCTTTGCGTGAATTCTATTATGTTTAAAAATTTTAATAAAATTCTTCAATAAGTTTTCAATTATTTTCATAAATTGTTGTAAAATTTTTTAATTTAATAAATTTTAGTAAAATTATAATTATATTTCTTAAAAGAAATTACTTATTTTCAAAAGTTGTTAATAAAATTTTTCGTAAAAATTACATTTTAAGAAACATTCAAGTATTGAATAAAGTATTTTAATATTAAAAAATGAAGTTGATTTAAAATTTTAGATAAGAATTTAATATTAAAAGCATTATTGTGTGAATGTTTAGAAATAATTGAGTTTAAATGATATGAAAATATATAAATTTCTGATTTTAAATAAATCCTAATTTCTGTGGAAAAATAATAGTGATTAAATATTTATTTAAAAAAGAAGTTATTGTTGTTTTTAAATAATTTTACAATTAAAGAAATTCTTAAATAAATGTATTAAAATAGTTTTCTCAGTATCTAATCATTTTTAGAGTAAATTCAGAGTAAATGAATATTCTTTTGGGCCAGGGCAAAAGTCCAAATTCTGTCGGGAAGTCAGGGAAAAACAAAGTTAAACTTTTGTGTCAATTCTGACGTAAGTTATTTCAAAAAATTGATATTCTTACTTCCTTCAATACGACCAACTCTTCTGTCATTTTTTTATTGACCTCAAGAATAGATTCAATTTTTTTCACCAAAACTGTTGAGACTGAATTTGAAAATAACTGCTTCTGGAATGGTTAATTAAATTAAAATAATTAATTGTACGTAAACATACTATAAATATTAAATTTATTACTTTGCATTTGTTAATAAATAAATATTAACCTTTTTTGAAAATTTATCAATTGCCGGTGAAGGATTTGAATTACGCCGTTTCCTAGAATGTACTTTCTTCAAGGCATTCTGTTTTTGACTTCTTATTTTCAAAAGTTCATTTTCGTCATCTAATAAAAAAATTAAAACATGTAAATTAAATTTTTTCTAAAGGTTATTTTTTTAATTCAAAGAAATCTAATTATTTTAAAACATTAATGTATTTAATTTCATGTGTATTCTTTCTGCAAGTTTGCAGCAAGCTTGAAATGTCTCGATTGCTGCAAACTTGCACTGCAAGCTTGCAGCAAGTTTGTAAAACGCTTTCAGAAAACTTTCTGCAATCTTGATGCAAAGTTGCAAAATTTTTTTGTATGCATAAAAAATTATGTTTTTTTACCCTTTTTTGCAAATATTTTTAATTTTATTGAATTTAAAAAAGGTACAAAAAGCAGAATTTTTTATTAATATACAAAAAAAATTTGCAGCAAGCTTGCTGTGCAAACTTTCTGCAAGCTTGCAGTGCAAGTTTGCAGCAGTCAAGACATTTCAAGCTTGCTGCAAACTTGCAGAAAGCTTGCACTGCAATCTTGCAGTTTGCTGAAAGTTTGCAGCAAGCTTGCGTGCTATCTGGGTTTAATTTATATTAAATATATTAAATATTATATGAATATAGTAAAATCATTTTGTATACTAACTTGAAATTGCAATAATAGTTCCAGTGTAGTATTTCTGATGAACTCCATCTTCGGGCCATAAGTACTCAACAGATAAACCACATTGCAACGTCGGCATTTTTAAATCATATTTTATTGACCTCGAATATATGATAGTGAAACATCCATCGCCTTCAACTAAAACCTGTACTTCACTCATTTTCAAGAAATAAGAACTGTTAATGACTCTTTGTATTTTAATACAAAACACATCTAATGTTTTATGTTGTCATGACAACTAATGAAAATTAAAACGATATTCAAATTTTATTTTAACAAGTACTTCGTTTTGAAATTTTAAATTAATCCAATTTAAACAATTATAATTGATATAATTTAAAAGTTATTTACAAAATATAATTATGAAATAATTAATAATTTTTTTTTACTTTATTAGAGGTTAAAATATTAATGAATTTCTTTTTAAATTAAAAAAGTAATTGGATTTTCTTAATTCAAATAACCTATGAAAATACTATTAACTACAATCGCTTTAATTTGTTTTTCATAAAAATGTTACCCAAAAATAAAAAAAACCGAAAGCTTTTATAAACGAATTTTGTACAATATTTGTGTGAATTACTAATGGTTCTCTTTTGAATAATTCCTTTAGAAATTCTGCTACGAATTCCGCACATAATTGTTTCCCTAAAATTGCTTTCAAAATATTTTAAGAAACTAAATATGTAGTGCAAATTTTGTCTAGAAAAGTGATCGAAATTTTTTTGAAAAACATTTAACAATTACGTTCTGAATTTTGTTCGTATTTCGAACGAATAATTTATACTTACGTGTAAATTTGTAGTCAGTGATAACCAATACTTTTAAATAAAAAAAGTTTCAATCGAATTTGGATTCATTAACGGTCATGAGAAAATTTTTAATATGTCAAAATTTTCGAAAATTATGAATTCTTTTTGGTGTCTAATTTAGTATATATGTACCGAAAATAACAACCCTGTTTTCAACCATTACTAAATAAATGTTTCATTATAAAAAATTATTTTAAACTTATATTATAACAAATAAGGTTAACTCCATCGCTGTATGATAATAATAATTACTAAATTATTCTAATCATTACAATTTATTTTTATCATTTAATTTGTGAAATTAATTCTTTATTATATATCTAGTATCGATTTATAACTTATAAATTACTTTATACATTGCAATTTATTATTTTAATTATATAATTTATTAAATAAAAACCTTATTTTAACAAACTACTATATAAATAAATAAATTTTACAAATTTAAATATTTTTAAGCCTTGAATAATTTGAATTAACCATCAAAGTTCGTAATATGCAATCCTCAGCTTTCTTCAATTTATGTGTAGTGTAGATATTTGGCCATTATAGGTCCTTAAATAGACAATAATAATTATTGTAATATGTCTTAACTTTAACCATATTTAACAAATATTAATAAATTGAATACCTCCTTCAAATTTAAAAGAGAAGTATTTGCTTCTTTACTTAATGCCAATAAATTTGAAACTCTGCTCTTTAAATCCTCTCTTTCTTTATTTAAGATAGTTAATTCTTTTTCAAGCTCAATTGACATTAAGATATTTCCCTCACGTGTTCTTTCTTTAAATTTTAATCTTTTTTCTTCGTATTCTAATTTTTGTTTTTCTATGACTTCTTCTCTCTTGATTTCTTTTTCATCAATTTCTTTGATTCTTTTTTTCATTTCTTGATCTAAAATTTCGTCCGATTCTGAAAAAGTGTATATTGTTACGTATGTGCATATATATACCTTTATATATAAGTGGAGAGAAAAATATTACAAAAATTTATTTCTAAAACTTCTAAACTCTCATAAATATTATAAAAAATATAAAATGTTTGCAGTTATTTGAATGCTTCAACTTAAGTCGATAGACAATTAACAAAGTAACCTTAAATCTTACAGTTTAATTATATTTTACTGTTAACCTTTAAAGTGCTATGTGCTGAAAAATCACGCTCAGTGCTAACCCCGGTCTCACAGACCGCTATTCCCTTTCTTACGGTTTTTTAATAATTTATAATTTTCTAAAGACAACTATTGTAAATATTTTTTACTTTTTAACATAAAAAAGTCATTTCTATATTATTTTTATTCAAATTTTTTTATTTTTACATATGTTTTACAATATAAAATTTAAAAAAAAATTTTTTTGAAAAGTTGTCACCTGACAGCTTTTTATAAAATATGAAGCTACTGAAAAGCTCAAGTTTGTATCTTACTTTGAAAAAAAGTTATAAGCAAAAGAAATTTTTGTAGCGGTCTGTCAGACCGGCATAGCACTTTAAAGGTTAAAATTCTTATATGACTGTCTAGAATAAATTTTCTATTCAGAATGTAAACATAAACACAATTATAAGAATGGGTTAAAGAAGATGGAATATAAATATTTGTTTCATTAAATCATTCTTACATTTCGTGTTTATGTTTCTTAACAAATAAAGTATTTTAAAGTTCGCGAAATTGCAAAATGTTTTTGAAATGTGTACACTTGCCTGATTCCATAATAATTGTCCCTCTTTTGATTTTTGGATGGCCTATTCTATCTGGGTATTCAAATTGAACTTTTTCTCCAATTTTAATTTCAGAGTCATCGGTGACTAATAACGATTCTTTACTCACAATATAGAACCATCCATCTTCTGTAAACGAATCTAACAGAAATTGTTGTTGTTGTTCTACATTCGACATTTTCGCAAATTCTTTTACAAGCTCAAGTAAAAAGTGACAGGCTAAAGGTCTATCCTCAATAGGATCCTATGATAACCGGTGCTCAAGAAGACTAGAAACAGGAGGTCTAACTTAGTAGTGGGGGTAATGTAGAAGAAATGGGACATGAGTCGGTTGGACTTTGCTGTTTCGGTCACTGCGCGGTGAACAAATTTTATCCTTCTGCACATAAATAAATAATATATATCACGTGGTTAATATTTGTATTTTTGAGTACTTTACTTTTAATGCTTTTAATTATATATATCATCATCATCATAATTTAAATCAGTTTTATCAAGAATGTCGGGAACATTTAAATATTCTTGAATTTTCGACAACTTTCTTACTTTTCATCAATGTTTTCTAAACATAAAACGCATAACCTATAAATACACAACATCTGTCAGATGTGCCACCTTCACTCCGTTGTGCAGAAGAGTCAAATTTGTCTACCGCGCAGTGACCGAAACTGAAACTCCACCGACTGCTTGCCCCATTATTTGCCCCTCTACTTACCGTAGGAATGGAAGGAAGTTAGACCTCCTGTTTCTAGTCTTCTTGCCGGTGCTAAAGGCAGTAAACTTATACTTTAAGTTGCTTCTACAACAACTTTTTTTTCATCGACATGAGCGTGAAAACGATGCGCGCGCAACTATTTTACATGGTTTAGCAGTGCATCTTGTTCGTGTCGATGAAAAAAAAAATTGTTGTAGAAGCAGCCTTAAGATGCAGTCACATGTTGAACAGAAAACGCAAAAAAATCTAGAAACAGGAGACATGCACAAGTTAAAGGCGCTTACACACTTCCAAATTTTTATGCGAGCGAGGTCATGAAAATTCACGTTACTAAATATAATTGGTCTGACAAAAGTTCATTTTCACGCTGGTCTTTGTAGAGTTAATCATATTTAGCGGAGTGAAGTTTTACAACCGTGAAAATTTGGTGCTTGCCCAAAAATTTGGAATTGTGTAAGCATCTTAAGGTTCAGTAAATGCAACGCAAACTTTTATGGTACGATCACAGCTCGGCTGCCTGCCTGCTTGTCTGCAGGTCGTCATGGCAACACATAAGAGTGAGAGAGTCAGAGAATTCAAATTATTTGTTTCCACTCCCTTACTTTCGTTGCGCTGAGGTGTGACCGTTCCATTAAGTCCTTTCTCCAATATGTTCCTAAAACTCTGCGTTGCGTCTGCGTCTGCGTCGGTTGCTATGGTTACCTATGCTAAAACCATGCGTCAGTCACGCAACGCAGACTTTTGGGAACCTATTGGAGAAAGGCCTTTAAAACCTATTGAAGAAAAGCCTTATTTAAGTGCGATATTCTTCCATGAAAATGCTCCATTTGGTTGCAGCTAACCTAAAAAATACATAAGTGAACAATACACATCGGTGCTTCGAATCAACATTCCTCAAAAGTAAAAAAAAGAAAAAGAAAAAATGAAAATATAATACAGACTTTAAATATACAAGAATTGGCCTGATAATTCGAAGCCATTAAAACGAAGAAGAAGAAATTTTAAGTGTGCTGATATAATAAAAGACTCTATTGGCTATTTGTCCCATCAAAGGACCAGAGGCCATTTAAACAAAAGAAAAGAAAAAAGATATAATAAAGAACAAAGGCTATTTATTAGTACGGAAATTGTTGATGAAGTTAAATATTTTATCAAGAAGATTATTTGTGAACAAATATACTGTATTTGATTTCAATCATAAATATGATTTTTGACAGTTGTCAAGATGGTTAACAGGTTAGAAAAAAAAATTTAATCTCTTTACATTGTAATTTTTCATTTAATTAGAATATTTATAAAAATTAAAAATAATGTGAAATTAAAATTTTTGAATAATTTGTTACAAAAATGTTTTCTATATTTCTTACTTTAAAAATGATTACAGATGCTACTTTGAAATTACTCAACTAATATATCTATATAATTTCATTTTATGACATTTATACAATATTTTAGAACTAAGTGAAAATAATTCTTGTTGGACATTATTAATTACGAAAAATATTTTAAAATAGCTTACATTAAAACTTGCCCTAAGTAAATAAATATATCTAAATACTATGTCTCACGAGTTAAAATACTACATTAAACAAGGTATTTTGAACCTATTGTAGTAAGTTTACGCGGTATTATGTAGTAGTTTTGCTATTCCTGTATAAATTTACATCTGACATAGTAATTTTACCTCGTTTGTCATAGTAAAAAAACACATCAAATGTAAAATTCTACTTAATATTCAACATAATTTTTTGGTTGACATTTTTTTTTGCACTTAGAAATATACAACTTTAAGATATCAAAAAAATATGAAATCATTTTCAATGAACTAATTAATAAATTTTGTTCTTTATTTCCTTCACCATTTTCTGATTTCTTACAATAATTATCACCGATATTAAATATGCGTAATATTTTTATTACAGTGTATCATAGTTAATTTTTTGCGACTTTTATAAAGAAACTTGTAATATTTTGTTGATATAAATATTGAGAATGTAGATATTTTTATTGGGAAGTTCACACTGTGTTAAGAATGTACGTGCACGTTTTTTGGAAATTAGAAAACGTATATTTTTTTACATATATCAAAAGTTTATGCATTGAAAAAAAATTCGACAGAATGTGCTTTTTACTTAGGCAATTTTTGCCTAAGAACAAAAGAAAAACACGTAAAGGAATTGTTTCCTTAGAAAAAAGCAAATTTTGTATTTAAAAAAGGTAAAAATTGCCTTAGTCAAAATTTTTGCCTTTAAAAAAGGCAAAAATTGCTTTTTTTTAAAAGAAACAATTGCTTTGCGTGTATTGCTTCTGTTCTTAGGCAAAAGTTGCCTGAGTAAAAAGTACATTCTATCGAATTTTTTTTCCAGTGTATAAGAACAATTTCTTGCAAAGTTTGGAGACGGTTAACTACGGATTTATTGAATAATACGAATTTTAAATTTTAAACTTTTAACATTGATTATTTGGAGATATGTGAAATTTGTCCTTTTAATTGGAAAAAAGTGTTGAATGAAATCCAAATAAATTCATGTTTTTTAAAAAATAAATGCATGGAGATGTAACAAATCGTTTTTAATAAAAATTATACTATGTTACCGGAAATATATTAACAAATTTTAGAAAATAGTAAAAAAAATATGATCAGTTAAATTTTTGTTAAATAACAAAAGAAGAAGAGAGGCTACGTTGTTTTTCCTTGCGATATTAAACTGGTAAACAAAAAAAATTACATTTTTATTATTTTATGGTTATAAATGTAATGAAATTGAAAGTAAAATAGAAAAAAGAATTTTCTAAAATTACCTTTTCAACGATAAATTACACACATTGACATTTTTTTGCATGAATAAAGAATATTCTAATTTCTAATCAACGAATCATAAAACAATAACATTCGTGCTATTTGATGGTTGCAAAGTTGTCAGATTTTAACACGACAATTGTAACATAGTATTAATTTATATAAGAATATAAAAATTTTCAAGTGTATGTAACAGTAACAAACAAAAGTTTTTTTTTCTGAAGTATGAATATATCCCATATGAAAAATCTCATGTTGAGGTTTATATTTTTGTCAGGGAAAGTCGTGCACGTTCATCCTTAATACACTTCAATGAAAAACACAATCAACTATTAAACAATATATTCACGTATCAATATATAAAATTTGTTGTGATTGTACTTGATGTCAATCTCAAAAATAAAACAAGAAATACTATATTTTAGTTTTCAAAATATTTTTATTTTTCAAAAAATTAATTTCTATGAGTTCTTAATGTAATATTCTAGAAGCAGTTGCATAAAATTAACAAATTATTCAAAAATACTTGCCCTAAACAATAAAATTTAAAATAATTAGTTATTTATCCTCTCATGTAATATGTATTATCTTATTTACATCTATTCTAAGCATTAAACTGTTTTCTAGCAATAATAATAATTATTATTATTTATGTCGACGTTCGGATGAACAACTTTGACATTTCAACTTGTAAGCATCAAAAAACGTGTTAATTTATCTGACGTTTGAAGAAAGATGTATGAATATTATTCCGTTTTCTCTATATTTATTAAAGAAAATCGTAAATTAGAATAATGATAAAAGATACGAATACTTTAAGATATCTTAATGTAAGAATACTGTAAGCTTATTTTAAGGCATTACCCGTGTAGAAATTGAGAATAAGATGTAGTGAGGCCCTAAATAGATGTCCTTTCGTTTAGTGAGGCGCAAACTATGAAAATTAGTCAGGGCCCGTCTAACTTCGTCACGCTCGGAATATCAGGCGATGATATGGAAAACTAGAGAGATTCTAACTAGATCGCCCTGTCACTGCCTGAGTTGAAAAACAGAATTTGGGGATTTAACTAGAGGGCCTCTTTAGCGCCTCATTAGGTTTTCTAAATACATAAGCAAAAATTTACAACCGGCGCAATATTGCCCCAGTAACACTGAACAATTTCACTGAACAAACACACATGTAAATATCACTGTTTCGGCCTATCAACCTGTCACTATTTTAACACCACTTAACACAAACACTAACGCATAACTAACACTAACACGCACGCTATGAATCTACCTTCTCTTCGTCCTTATATACTAACCAGGACTTTTCTTTACCGCTTGCGAGAAAAAATGCAATATTTTTAAATTTGAAAATCTCAAATATTTTCGCACAATTAGTTTTTATATTTTAAATAGTATTTTAGTATGCGTTAAGATCAATTTTCTGATTTAGTTCAGTGTTAATTATTTAGAAATTAAGATTTGTTAATCAAATTGAAAATGAATTCCAATATCTAATGGGGGCATAAATAGATTCCAGATAGATTTCCCTAGTTAGAGAATAAGGGAATTCTATAATGCATTCTAGTCAGGGCCTGATTCAAATATTTAATAGGGGCCTAACTAGATCCATCTAGATTTCCTTATTTACAAAGAGAGGAAATTGTAGTCAGTGCCCGATTTTCGCCTAGCCAGAAATTACAAGTGTGGTTAGCCTGACCAATTCCTCATCAGTGCCCTTCTTTAAATAAGGCGAAGTCGGGAAATTTCCACACGGGTATTTATAATTAATCATTATTAATCATTTATAATTTTCTCGTGGACAGTCACATTTACTTCCACCAAATACTGAAATATTCATTCGAGAACTCCATCCAAAGCTCATAACTACTTGACACAAGAAAATAAATTCCTGTCTTCAAATAAATTTTACGTCTGCTGAACGTATATGTGCCACTTACAAAAACATCTGTAACTTTTTTGTACTGACATTTTTGTTTAGAATAATTTTTAAAAATTTTCTAGAAAAGTAGACAGTTGGCTTGACAGCTGTTAAATGCCAAATTGTGATCCATATAAATAAAATCAGACTTTTGTTTATAATGTTGTTTGTTAAGGTTTTGTAAATTCATGTTTAGTTTTTCGTTTCGAATAGTAAGAATTCTAAAAATGCCAATAAAGAGTTATCTATATGTGCCTGTTCGCAATATTTTGTCCATGAATCACACACAAAAGGCGGTTGGAACGAATTCAAATTTATCAGGGACGAAAAGTTTGAGTAGCCATGATACTACACAAACAACGCTTGCAAAACCGTACTGTACCAAGTACAACAACAACAAATATCTCATGTGTGCCCTTAAAATGTGCTTGGGTACGACATATTATCCAAATTTTATTTTTGTCGTGTCTAGGCACGGCACAATTGTCAGAGCGTTTTTCATGTATTAAGTCCATGTCGGTGTCTGGTATATTTATTAATGAATCAAAATCTTTACTTTTGAATTTAAGAAATATTTTAGAAATTACTTTGAAAATAAATAGCAATTTCCAATTTATGAATTTTTTTTAAATTTTATAATATTTAAAATTACATTTTAATTAAATTGTTTGAGATTTATGCATCAATGCTTTACTTCTCACAAATCAGAGCCGTCCATCCTAGTGAAAATGTGCAAATCGGTGCAAGGCGGCGGTTCCATCACTTTTTTCTTCTGCAACGAGTGTGCAACCCAGTCTGAAAGAGGACTCAAAACAGTTGGTATTTAAAAAGAATTTTTAATTTAAAGACTTAATTCATAAAGTCTCTTTTTGTTCGCTAAGATTAGGAGACAATGATGGTAATATCTCCGAGTAATGAAAAAAACGTCTAAATGTCATTCTATGTTTGGTCCAAAAGACTTCTAACAGACATAAAAAAGGGCACAAAAGTAGGTCTTAAAGACGTCCTTTTTACTTTCCTTTAGATCTGAAACACATTTTTCTTTTACAATATTTTCAAAGTCGAACCACATCAATATTGCACAAAATTTATTTTTATTTTTTTCAAAGGTACGGAATCAACGAAAAAAATCCTATAATGCTGGAGTCGAACTCGGATATTTTGGGCCTGAAGCATTGCGTCCTAAGTCGTTAAGGACAGATATGACTTTAACTTAGAAAACTTCCAATAAATTTTAAATTCATCAATTTTTAAGCCCAAGTTGAACTTGAAATAATATCTTTTATTTATGAAAATTATTATATTTTCAAAGATTGTTTAACAAAGCGTTACTTAGACATTTTGAAGACATAGAACATTTCTATGATGTCTTTATGTCAAAGTTTTGACATGAAATTCGTATTCAGCGACCAAAAAACCCTTAGAATTGTAATTTATTTGTTTCTAGTTGCTCTCGATTTTCTTGGATGTTAATGAGATAATAATAAATTATTAATATAAGTATAAAAATATTCAACAGATTTTAATACTTTTTTCATATAATTATTATTTTTACTGTGACATTACTTCATTTTTGCCAGGTAAGCTTTCTGTATGATGAAAATAGAAAGTTTACCTGCATTCTACAGCTTACAAACTATACATAGAAGTTTAGAGTATCCTTAAAGTAAGATATTGTGCCACGTGGGCACAGTCAATTTATTAGGATAAATAATAAAACGTTTACTACAAAAAATAGTTAGATATCTAAAGTTTACAAAATCTTGTTGAAAAGTAACGTATGAAGGGAGCGTTCACAAATGATGTCAAGTTAGGTCAACCATTCATCCCGACGTATGACATATTAAAAAATATTTTGTATGTAAATAATACCTACAGTTTTACTGCCAATGGTCAACAATTAATTTCAGATAGTCAGACTGAAGTTTGAAGAATTCCTATTCTGTGATTCTGAATCAATTAAAAATTTGAAGATAGAACATCGTTTCAGAAGATAACAAAAAAATTATAAAAGATGGTAATGATTTATTTTCATCATAATAATTTCTATATTCAAATGACACTGTTATTATCAATAACATTTTTAAAAAATATTTCGATTGTAACATGTGTCGAATTATGCAGTCGATTAATAATAACAAAATACTTATATGTGGACGTCCACATGAAAAGGGCCCATTTTGTCGGTTCTAGTTTTCGAGTTAATCGCAATTTAATATCTTTGGAGAAAAACCTTCATTTTTTAAAATTTTCTATTATCAATCTACATGTTTTGCGACAAGTAAAATCATAAGGTTTTCATTAATTTCTCGTTAATCTAAGTGTTTGATTTCATTGGTTCTTTAGAAAGAAGAAAAGAGCCCGTTTTATCGTTCCTTTGTAAAAGTATTCCGTATTTTCGAAATGGAGGAAAAAAATTTAAAACCTCTTGCTTTTTCATCTTTAAGGTTCCCTGGATTGGAAACAATTTTTATCTGAATAAATTCCCAAGAAAACAAGAGATATTTATGTTAGAATCTTTGTTTTTGTAGTCGTAGAAATTAAAACTTCGAAGAAATGAAGATTTCAATATTTCGTCAAATTTTTCATAATAAAAACTGTTAAAAAACTTTAAATAATTAAAATTTTTATTCTTTTTCTTCAAATGAAACAAAAAAATGGTACCCTATCATTAAACGGTCTAAACTTTGAAATTCTGTAACTCATCTAATTTTTAACCAAAAAATTTCTATGACTGCACAAAATTTTCCAAATTTTGCAAAGAAATTCGCCCTTATAGATAAGTCTAATAGTTCCAAAATGGGCCCTTTTCATGTGGACGTCCAGATGTAAATCAATAATAAATTTTCGTAACTTATCCAACTTTCATCTTTTTTAAGAAACGTTTAAGTTTATGAGTCAGGAGTGTTTTCACGCATATATAAATACAATAGTTTTTAATGATGAATTTGCAATACATAGTTATAAAAATGCAGTTTATTAAAAAGTAGTTTTCTGTTACTCAAGTTATTTGGAAGTAAAATTTTAACTTTATTTCAAACTAATGATCTCGATACTATTCAAATATCTGCTGTTTTAGTTTCATAGTTAAAATGTAAAAAAGTTTTCACAAACTGTTTAGGTACGAACTCATACATTATTTATCTTAGTTAGAACTTTGGATTGATCTGATGCGAAATACTTTAAAAATGGTTAATAATAACTGTCATTTGACAGAATTCCCATTTAATTAATTATCACTTGATCGAACTGTCATTTAAACATATTTCTATTACTTAGTCTATGTTGTGAAATTTAAACAAACGAAAGAGTACACAAATCAAACACTAAAATAACAATCTTTTACCCTCATTACCATAGGAATTAACTTTAATTTTTGCACTTTCTTTACAAAAATCGTATTTTATTTTCATTTTTTTTTGCAAAAATGGCGTTTGTAGGATTCCGCAAACAGTGTTATAGTACATTATACACCGAGGACGCAAAGCACAGGTTTAAAAAGGGGATTAAAAGGTCAAAAAATCCCGTTTCTGGCAAAGTTTGAGCATCTCTAGCAACGAAACGAAAGGTCGTAGAAACTTTCCCTTGGACTCAAATTAAAGCTTAATCGTTTGTCTACAATCCCTGAAAATCCAATTCCTGCATCATAACCTCAAAGTCAATGGCAGTCACTTTTAAAAAAACCGAAACTGTTTTTGACAAAGTTTGGGTTCCCCTAGTTAAAAGAAGTTATAACTAACTTTACATAATTAATTTCTCTTTAGTAATTGTGACGAAAAAATTAAACTTAAATTAAAACCGATGAAACAAATTTTTTTATTATCTCATAGTCAAAATATTTCTAACAATAAATTTTACATTAATAATTTCAGGTTAGTTAATTTTCAGCGCTTTATTATTCAAAAAGTTAAGTTCCAGTTTAAGTCTACCCGGTAAGAAGCGAGGAATTGAAGAGAATTCAGAAGTTCATTTCTTTTGAATGGGCGTATTTCCAAAATAATCCAATTCCCCGGTGGACCAAGGAAAAGTAGCAAAATCTATTATTCTTAATTGACTTCACCAAAATATGAAACGCGCATTCAAAAGAATAAGGGAGTACAACAAATCAGTAGAAATTTCTATCCCACTGAATTGATTCACTATCACTCAATATTTCACTTGACAAAAAGGTTGGGTTTTGAAAACTTGGCGTTATACATTGAACACTTGAAAATTTCTTTCATTTATTTCAGTAGGAGAATTTTTTATTTTATCGTAAGCACTGTGTGTTTTTAACCATATTTTCACTAGTTTTATTATTTCATTTTAATAATTTAACACTGAAATCACAATGAAAGACACACGACGCGAAGACACGACGCGTAACACAGCTGTCACTGCGTTTTATTTTAAGACAATAACTAGACTCTAGAGGAACTCCTACAGACAATAATTGAAAAGATTAGACTTTTTCAAATTGTTTGTCAAAAGTTGTATTCCTTTTAATGCATTTCTGAAATTCGACGCAGTCAATTGAAAAGAATAAACAATTTTTATTCGTTTGAATTGACTACGTAGAATCGCTTAAAGTCGATTGAAGAGAATAGCTATTTCTCATTTTTTTCAATTCGCTTTCACAAGATTTACTTTGTCGATTCAAAAGGATAGGATTCTGTATTTTTTTTTTTTTGAACGTTGAGATCAAGAAAAATTTTGTGCATTCAAAAAAATAGAAACTCACAATTTTTTTTATCATCTCATTGACACGAGCAATAGAGAAGAATTAATTTTTCTGATATTTTGCTGTTGTCCGAGGAATTGGAGTTTTTTGGAAATTCGCCTATTCAGAAAGATTAAAAAATTCTCGTTTAACAGAATATTTCTGGAAATTTAATCTTTTTCTATTTCTCGCTTCTTACTGGGTAGACATAAAATTTTATTATCTTCAATTTCAAAGCATAAGGCAAACAAATTTTGTCAGAATTAGTTTTCTTGATTCAAAAATTGATTACCACTGACTTTTAGGTTATGGGGCAGGAATGGGATTTTCAGGGATTGTAGACAAGCGATTAATCTTTAATTTGAGCCCAAGTAGAAGTTTCTACGACCTTTCATTTTGTTGCTAGAGATGCTCAAACTTTGCCAAAAAAAGGCTTTTTTTACCTTTTAACCCCGTTTTTCTCGAAAATCAGAGCTAATGGCTAAATTTCATTTACGGATTCTTAATCAGCGTGAAAAAACCTATCAGAAACAGCTTAGATATTTGCCGCACCAAAATCAGTGTCGGCCTGTGTAATCTTTGTCACCGCAAACCTTATTTTTTATGCAGACCTTGACAAGATCATGCACCACACCTCCATTTTCAAATGTTTTTAAAAATCTAGTGTCGGAATTTATAGTTTAAATTGTGTACTTTTCCCAGTAAAAAAATTAATTCTAAAGGATTGAAATGAATTAAGTTTTTGGTAGAAAGCGGGATTCATTCAAGCTGTTTGTATATTTGATTGAATTTGACTCAATTTGTGCAAACAAATTCGCATTTGAAAGAAATGATTAAGGCATGTATTGAATTCGTGCTGACGAATTAAAAAAAATTAAAGGCCCCAAAACTTGTCCATTGAATTGATAAGAATAGAAATGTTGTAAAACATTTAAAGAACACTTTCTGATTAATATCTTGCCAGACTCTCTCTAATTCAACTGCCGATTTCACGCTCACAGACACACCTCTCACTTACGCACTACTGCCAACCTAAATATTTTTAGGTTTCCTAATCACAATGACAAACTTCCAATATATTAAAAATTTAATTTATAACAGAAATGGAAGTTCAATCCAGTTTGACGAATTCAGGAAAATTGCAGCATAGCTCCAATTCGTATTTGTCACAAAGCGGGATTCACTGAAGCTTTTTGTGAATTCTTTTTAATTTATTTCAATTAGTTTTTGTTTACTGGGTTAATTAATAAATTGCTCTTTATAAAAATATTAGTGGTCTTTTTTATTTAATTTATAAAAATGGTCAATTTTTGCGCGCTACAACTAGGGTTGCCCCCTTAATTAACATATAAAAGCAATTGGTTCAAATGTCAACACTCTTGAATGATAGTTAAATCAAATGGCTCTTGGAAAATTAGAATTTTTTTTAGTTAAATTTAAAACACTCCGTTATACATAACAATATTGTTTACAGAGTTCACATTCTGGTAATGCAAGCCGAGAATCATCGCCATTATCATCTTTAAATATTCAAACATCCTCTGAAATAGATGCAGACAGCGATGTGTTACAATCTTCGGAGAATTCTTTAATGGAAATTGCAAGTGTTCCATCCTCTCCTAGATTGAACGAAATAATAGTTGATGATGAAGAAGTTCAACTTGAGGCAGATGTCCAATCCTCTTCTGAAATAGAAAGAGATGCAGCAGAAATGGCTTCATCACAGAATTCACCAATGGAAATTGCAAGTGTTTCCTCATTAAGTTTAATTGAAGGGGTTGGGTCTAATACTCCTCTGTCATCCTCTTCTGAATCACTCCTGTCAACAGTATCGTCATCATCATCATCATCATTGTCATCATCATCGTTATCCGAATTAAGTTACAATAATGACAATGATGCTGAAGAAAACCAAGTAGGATGGTTTGATCAACCAATTTACACAGGAGCAATAGTCAATGGCGGTGATGCATTGTACCAAATATTAAAGGTATACATCACCAACCGCTTAAGTAAAAAAGCTTTGAGCGACGTTTTGGATACAATTCACTTATTGCTACCTAATGATCATACGATTCCTCGATCAAAATATAAATTACTGTCTTTAATTGACAAGGTGTTTCCTAATACGCAATCAGATTTTTCGACGAAGCACAGGATATGTTCAAAATGTTTTTATTATTTGGGAAAATGGTCGGATGAGCCAATAGAAAGATGTACTCGTTGCGGCAGTACAAAATTAGATAGTTTCTTTTTAGAACTTAATTTAGAATCTGAATTGCGTAATGCTTTTGAAGTAAGAGATCTTCATATTTTAATAGACGGTTTCCGAAACGAATGCGCAGAAGAAAATACAGAAAATTTATGTGATTTAACATCTGGTACTGAATTTCGTCGACTAAAAAGAACAGCTATACCTGGCGAGTATGACTTGTTTTTACTTTGGTTTACCGATGGAGTGCAAGTATCGAAGAGTGGGAAAAGCCACATGTGGCCAATTTATACACAGGTAGTAAATATATCGCCAAAATTCAGAAGAAGCTTCCAATTTGTGTGCGGAATTTTCTATACTAATCGATCAAGTAAAAAACCGGACATGAATTCGTTTTTGAAGCCTTTTACCTCTACATTAGAAAATCTTTATGAAAATGGGTTTCAATGGAAAAATCGGATTTTAAATCGGACTGTTACCACTAAAGTTATCGCCCCTATTGCGTGCTTGGATGCTCCAGCAAAATCTGGATGCCAAAATGTTATGCAGTATAACGGAGAATGTAGTTGTCCTAGCTGTGAAGAAAAAGGGGAAAGTTGTGAAACAGGTAGTGGGTCGAATTGGATTTTTCCAATAGTTCATGAAAATACACCTCTGCGAACAGCTGAAAGAATGGAAAAGCAAACCAGGATCGTCGAGAAATATAAGAACCTGAAACACTTTAAAGGTGTCAAAGGTGATTCAATTGTTACAAGAATACCTCATTTCGATAGGGTTAAGGGATTCGTTCCCGATTACATGCACGCTGTTTTACTGGGTGTGATGGATATGTTGTTAAAATTATGGTGTAGTACAAGTAGTCACGATCAAGATTATTATTTGAGTAAAGAGAATCGTGATGAAATTGATAACATTTTGGGATCAATAACTCCACCTGATGATGTAACGCGTACACCGAGAAAACTCTGTGACCTCAGCGTTTGGAAAGCCTCAGAACTGAGAGAATTTCTCTTGTATTATGCACCGATCGTTTTAAAGAACCGTTTGAATGTTGTGCATTACGATCATTTCCTGCTGCTTTCTCGATCAATTTACATTTTATTAAAAGATGAAATAAAGTTGACGGAACTTAATTTAGCTGATACCTTTTTGCACATTTTCGTCAACGATGTAGAGAGTTTGTACGGGCGTAACAAATGCTCTTTCAATATTCATCAATTAAAGCACCTGGTACCGTACGTGAGATTGTGGGGTCCACTCTGGGCCTGGTCGGCCTTTCCATCGGAGGATCACAACGGGGAACTTATAAAAATGACACATGGTACCAAAAATGTCGATTTAGAATTGTCAAACACAATCAAGATTATCCAATCCTATCAATGTGTAAAATATCTAATGAACCCAATCAGACAAAATGAACAAGTTGGAAATCGCACACTTGGACCATCAACCAGATGTGACGTGGAAGAAAGTGATCTTCGAGCAATTACTCACGCCACACAACTTAATGATAGACAGTTGCAGGAAGCAAAAATTTTAATTTTTCGAAGATGCGTGATAAACAACGATATTTATACTTCCGAACTGTACAATAGACAGAAAAAACGTGCAAACTTTTATGTAGAATGGAAAGAAAGTGATAAAATTTTGTTTGGTGCTATTAAGTACTTTTTTACTATCGAGGGAAATCTATATGCATTATTGCGTCAACTTATAATTTCTAACGATAAATCTCAAGAAATTAAGAACAGAGAAATTGGTTTTAACTTTAATCAAAGTTTAATTCATGTGCGGGATTCCTACTGCATCCACGCTGTTCCAGTTGAGCGAATAATGGCGAAAAGACTTCGTGTACAAGATTACATTTGTATCTTTCCAAATAATGTTGAAAAAAAATAGTATCTATTATTATTTATGTTCACGCGAGTTAAATTTTAAAATAAACAAATCCATATAACAATTCACCCACCGCGAAAGTGTCGTACGTTTATTTCGAGCGCCTCACATATATTTCTTTTTTCAAGTCATTGAAATATTAATATTAGGATATTTTACTTTGAATTAATTTCACTGAAAATAGTGTACAGTTTATTCATTTGATTAATTTATAGTTTTGCTTTAACACGTTTTCTATTATAATTATGTTTTACTTTTTTTTAAAAAGTAAATTTGCTACAGAAAAAAGAACATTTTAAATCCTTCTGTGATGGATGTTGGTCTTGACTTATATCATCTGGAAAAGAAGGCCAGAACAAAAAATAAAAAAATTGTTCCTGATATGGCTGGCGTTATTAACAATTTAAAAGAAGTTGATATTCTTATTATATTTCTATCTCTCGGACAAAATAATTTCATTTTAATCTTCTACATTTGATATTATTGTAATACATCTCATATTTTTTGAAATATTTGTATTTTTTCAAAATATTGGATTTTTTGAAATTAGGCAAACGTAGAGACTAAACTATTTAACAAATTGGTAAATAAAAATAATCTAAAATGTAATTAATTATATTAAAATCTCGATACATATTTCAGGAAATTTGTGAACGTAAGGCATTTCTAAAATATTTGGATCTTTTGAAATTTCGACAAACGTATACAGTAAACTACTTAACAGATTTATAAAATTCTCTGGAATGTAATTAGTTGGGTTGAAATAGCGATGTATGTTTCACGAAAATTTAATAGACTATATTTTGTAAAATATAAAAAATTTTCCTCCGAAAAATTTGATTTTTTGACTGTTCATCAAACGTATAACCTAAACTACTAAACAGTTTTGTAAAATACTCTAAAATATTATTAATGACCCAACAACATTTTTAATCCCGGCAAAAATATCTGTGATGCAAAAAGTTCCGCCAAGTAAACGTTTTTACAAATGTCCAAGCAACTAGTAAAATAAAAGTTTACAAAGAAAAATTTATAAGTTATGTTTTAATATTGATTTATTTTATTATAATATGACAATAATTTTACTCAAATATATATTCTTTAAATCATATATATTGCTTCCTCTTAAAGGAAGCCTTATAGTGATCTCGATTTTCGACTTTCTTAGTATCAATTATTTTTACATATTTCCAAGTGTGGTATATATATTTCGTCGAGAGGAACAAATGTCCGGATGTATGTGTGTGTGTATGTCACCCGATTCTTGTGAACAAATTTTCTCTTACACGTTATGACGGATTTTGATAAAATTTTGTAGGTGCATTACGGTCACGAATATCTTGAATCAGACAGAAGGATTTTCAAAAATATATAAAATTAAAAATTTTTTAGCAATTTTTTAATTTTTTGAAAATTTGATTTTTTTATTTTTTGAAATAACTTTTTTATTTGTTAAAATTTTTATTAATTCTTCTCAGAATTATATTCCTGATATGAAAACGAATCGATTCATGTATATAAAGTGTATATTTTATCAATATTTAAAATATTAATCGATATTTTTATTTCTAAAAAAAATTCAATTTTTGTATTTCTTGAAATAACTTTCTTCTTTATTAAAATTTTCATTCACTCTTGACAAAATTGTATTCCTGCTGTGAAAGCGAATCGATTCATGTATATAAAGTATTTATTTGATCAATATTTGTAAAATTAATCAATATTTTTATTTTTAACAAAAAATTCAAATTTTGTATTTTTTGAAATAACTTTTTTCTTTATTAAAATTTTCATTAATTCTTGTCAACATTGTATTCCTGGCATGAAAACAAATCGATTCATGTATATAAAGTGTATATTTTATCAATATTTATCAAATTAATCGATATTTTTATTTTTAACAAAAAATTCAAATTTTGTAATTTTTCCTTAATACTTTAAAATAATTATTCTATTATAAGAAATTAAGCAATTGGTATATATGATGTTGAGGAAGCTAAATGATCATGAAATGAACAACTTGTTTGTAACTGTTTTTTATAATTCTTAGGGAAATTTGAAACAATAACTTTACAAAGATGTTAACTTACCTTAAGAAAATCTTCAAAAATTATCTAGACATACGATGGACACTTTTAAACACAATGGTAGAGAGGTTCAGTTTCATAAATAAAAGTCAACGAAGAATGATTTGATCACTGATTTTTTATTTCAAAGTCCTATAAAGTAAGGTTAACTGCTGCGTAGAAGTTAACAAAAAAGAGATGCAAAACTACCCAGGTAAAAATGGTTCCCACAAATTTTGTACAAAATTCGAGCGAATTCGTATGAAATTACTACCGAAATTCGTGCGGCGTTTTAAAACGTTTTTTCGTACAAATATTCGTGCGAATAACACCCGAAAAATTTTTTTTCAAAAATTTTCGTCCCAACTTTCGGAACGAATTTCGTACGAAATTCGAGCGAATTATTTTCGATAACTTTTTAGACAATTCTGCTCGGAAATTCGAATGGAATTTCGCAGGAAATATCAGCTAAAAATTTTTTTATAAAATATTCGTTCACATTTCCAAACAAAATTCGTACGAAATTCGAAAGAATTATTTTTTGGAAAATTCTTAGAAAATTCTGCTCGGAAATTCGAATGGAATTTCGCACGAAATGTCAGCTAAAAATTTTTTTATAAAATATTTGTTCACATTTCCAAACAAAATTCGTACAAAATTCGAACGAATTATTTTTGGAAAAATTCTTAGAAAATTCTGCTCGGAAATTCGTATGGAATTTCGCACGCAATGTCAGCTAAAAATTTTTTTCAAAAATAGTCGTTCACATTTCCAAACGAATTTCGTACACATTATCTTTGGGAAATTTTTTTTGGTAGGAAATTGGAGTGAATTATTTTTGGGAAAATTTTTAGAAAATTCTGTTCAGAAATTCGTATGGAATTTCGCACGACATGTTAGCTAAAAGTTTTTTTCAAAAATATTCGTTCACATTTCCGAACGAATTTCCGAGCAAAATTTTCTAAAAATTTTCAAAAAATAATTCGCTCGAATTTCGTACGAAATTTGTTCAGAAATTTTAACGAAAATTTCTGAAAAAAATTTTTAGCTGACATTTCGTGCGAAATTCCATACGAATTTCAGAGCAGAATTTTTAAAAACTTTTCCAGAAATAATTTGCTCGAATTTAGTACGAATTTCGTACGACTCATTTTTACCTGGGTATTTCATATTTGAAGACTATCCAATAATTAATTTTCACAGTATAAATTTTACTTATCAATTAAAATTGATCAACACATAAGTTGAAGACAAGAAAATATTCTAGTGCCTATAATATTGTTATAAATGCAGTGAAATTGAACAAATTTAACCTAGATTATTGTTTACATCCTTCATACACTCTTTCAAATAATTTCCGGAAAAATCTTGATTTCCGGAAAACTTCCGGAAAATTTCCGGAAAACTTGCGGAAAGTTTACGGAAGTCACTTCCGGAAGTTTTCCGGAAATTTTCCGGAAATCCTTCCACATGGGATCTCATAATTTATCATTAATAAATCTTACTAAAGACGGAAATAAGAAGAAATTTAATAAATACAAAATAAAACTGTCGGGATTAACTTAAAATCTTAAAAAAATTCCAAGGTTTTTACCGTTCTGAAAAAAGTAAGCGGGTTTATCCCAGTCTCCCCTACACAGAGTTTAAAAGCAATTCATTAAAAAATGTAAACTTTGAAAATTTGAAATTTTTAAAATTTTTCGAAAACATTTTTATACTTAAATCTTACTTATAGGACACTATTTTTAAAAAATTATGATAAAATGTGACTAAATAACATGTAATACTTAATTCTAGATAGTTTAAAAGCAGTTCATTAAAAAATATAAAATTTGGATATTTGCGATTTTTTGAATTTTTTTAAAATCATGTTTATACTTTCACCTTACTTATATGACACTTTGTTGGCAAATCTATTCTAGAATGTGATTAAATAACATTTTATACTCAATTATACAAAGTTTGAAAGCATTTTTTAAAAAAGGTAAAATTTTTGATTTTTTGAAAAAATTGAATATCTCCCGTTCTAATTAGTGTTTTTCAAATCTGTAATTTTAAAAACCTTCCTTGGCCTAAGGTCAAACATTCTGCCAAATTTGGTTTCAAACGTTATAGCCGTTTTTAAGTGATTCGCGAACAAAGATTCTGTGACATACAGACATACATACATTTTTATTGGCATTTTTGGAATCCTGGATGCTCAAATGAATAATTATATGGGAAATTTATATTTCTAAGCAATGTACAGACAAAAGTCTCATCTTATATATTTATAGAGTTTACTAAAAAACATTTTATATATCAAATGGTAGTGGGGACTGATTTGACCATGACGTTTTGGCACCTTAAAACAGATTTTTAAGTAAAATTATAAACTTTTAAATAAAAATAATTATAGACTTTTATTTGTTACCATGGAAATAAGTTATCCACGTTTAATTTATAAGAATATATGAAACTGATTTTTTAAAAAAATTAGGGACATTAAATTGTGCGCTACGCGGAAAATCACCCACATGGGTGATTCTTCTGAAAGTGACGCTTTTAAATTTCATTTTTTCAATTTATTTTGTTCTTTAATTATATGGTTTTTTCTATTAAAACAACTTAATTTCATACTCAAGAGTATTATTTTTAGGTTGCGCAAAATTAATTCTTAAAAATATTAAAGTTTTTCTTCTTTGAAAAATATCATTGTTGCTTCATTATATTAATTTTATTTAATTCGCGAGCTTTTCTATTAATAATCCACGCTTATGTCGTTCACGAAATCGAAAAAAAGAACACTGCTTAAAAATTAATAATTAACATATTTTAATACCAAATATATTCAATTCAATTAAAATATAAATTTATTTAAAGTATTTGATTTAATGGTAATTTGGGTTAATTTTTTCAAAGCAATGCAGGTAAATACTAAAACCAAAAGAAAAACGAGTATATTTCAAGGAAAAGGCTTCGGAGATGAAAAGTTTCGGAGGTGAAAAATACATTTTCTTTTACATTTATATACATTAGGGCGCAATTAAAATATGCTGTTTTAGTAAAATATACAAATCTCACACCCTCATTTTATATTACTATCGAAATATTCTGTTAAATTTACTTCTACATTCAGTCATTTATTAAAAAGGAAGGCTTCGGAGATGAAATGAATTTTTACTCGGAGAAAAATATAAATTTCGATTATTTATAACAGCAATAATTTTTCTCCTTTTTATAGATAAGATATAGAAAAATTAAACTTTAGATTCTCAGTATAAAATATCAGTAATCATTGTAAAGTTATTTTAACCTAAAACTGAAGACATAGCTTAAACATTTTTATCAAAAATAAAAGTGAGGTCTAAAAATTTTTAAAATGCACATAATGATAGAAAAACATTGTACTTTCTGACAATATTTAAAAAAAATTGTTGAGAATTTGAAAAAAACCATAAAAATTTAGTTTTATTATAGAAGTCCTATTGGAGACATGTTGAAAAGGTTTCGGAGATGAAAGTAATTTTGTTATCACGTAAATTAAATTGAATAAAATTATTTAATTTTTTTCTTAAAATGATAAATAAGTGCTAAATTTTCACTATGGAAATTGATAATAATTATTAAAGAGTAGATTTTGTAACATTAATCGAGACATCAAAAATGTCACTTTCAGAAGAATCACCCACATATGTTCCAGACAAAAATGAGTCCATATAACCTTGGTTTGAAAAATTGAAAATCGTCACGAATGCAAAGCGTCCTTATGAGGAAGGAAAATAAAAAAAACGATTAATATGCGTGTTAATAATTAACAACGTAAAAAATGTATTAATCGAAATGCATCTATTTATAACAGAGACATATCAACTTAACTAACCAGATTAATGGGGACTTCTGAATGAATGGGACTTCTGCAGCCACTTCGTGTACATATGTTTTCAAAAATTTACCGATGAAGTTGCAAGTAATTGTTTTAATATTTGTGTACGGAATCCGCCATTGCAGTGCGAGTTCAACTCGCACTTGTCCAATTTTTTTTAAATTTTATTTTAAAATTTTTTTAGATTTTTCAATATCCTTTTTCTCATTGGACTTTAAAAATAAACTAATAAACTTATTTTTAGTTAATTAGATCAAATAATGCGAAAATTAGAAAAAAAAATTTTAATTAAAAAAACTTTTCCTTTTGAATTTTTTTTTAGATTTTTAATATATTTTTTGTGATCAGACTGTAAAAATGTACTAATAAACCCATTTTTAGTTAATTAGATCAAATAATGTGAAAATTAAACAAAAAAAAATTTTTTAATTAAACAAATTTTTTTTTTGAATTTTTTTTTTAGATTTTTAAATATATTTTTTGTTATCAAACTGTAAAAATATACTAATAAACCCATTTTCTGTTAATTAGATCAAATAATGTAGAAATTAAAAAAAAAAAATTTTTAATTTTTTAGTTTTTCCTTGACAACGCTATGGCCATTATTACACAGCAAGTTCTTTATATTTTTCCTGTAATATTCGCGTTAAAATACACCAGTATGCCAAATTTTAGCCCTCAATGTTGAATAGTTTAGAATTTAAGGGGGGGGTGGTCACTTTTTGTGCTTTTTTTGGCTTAAAATCTTGTTATTTCCTTGACAACGCTATGACCAATACCTCCAATCACATTCTCTATATTCTTTCTGTAATCTACCTGTGAAAATACGTATCTGTACCAAATTTGAGCTCTCTAGGTCAAATAGTTTAGTTGCTAGGGGGGGGGGGGGCACGATTTGGCTACGGACACAAGAGTCTCACCAATAGGGTTCCGTCGGTACACCGAAGGTGTACGGAACCCTAAAAATGAGAAGTTCTACCAAGGATTAACCTAGTCAGAAGAAGCACGCAAAGACCGAAGAATGAGACGTAACCTTCTCAACGCAGCAATGCTAATAAACGTTGTCTTAGAGAGTCAGAAGCAAAGGAGAAGCGGTCCTTAGTTTGTAAAAGAAACAAAGAGAAAAAAGGAGGAGGGGCCTCCTAAAAGCATTGAAGGTAAGGGTAACAAAGTAAAAGTAAAGTAAAAGATGCTGAAAGATCCACATTCGCAGAAATGCTGAAGAAAGTTCACGAAGATACTGATCAGGAGGCTAGTCAGACAAAGGTTGTGGGAAAAATTAGAGGGGCTTCAGGTAAGGTAATTTAAAAAAATGATGTTAAATAAAGAATAAATTCATTTAAAAATTGTTTATAAAATATATATTAATTAAAACATGAAATTACCCTTTCCTAAAAAGGTATTCGTTTATTTAAAAATTGGTTACAATTAAATCAGATATAATTGCAACCTGAAATGAAAATCATCTGTCGAGGGTTTTTAAAATAAACTCGATTTTTCTCTTTTTTTGTAGGTTAATTGCACTGTTATTTCATAAAAAATTGAGATATTAAATTTATTTTTTTATTTCACTCCTTTAAGGTCTTGTGAACAATTTCCCATAGACGAAGATTTATTTTTGTTATTAATTGTGGTTAAATTTTTTAAAATCCTCAAAAAATCTAGTTTCTTTGCGATTTTTGTGTTATCTTTTAAAAATAAAATAAAAAAAAAGTGAAACTGGGGAGCCACTTTCACTGTTTAAAAGTACTGTAATTATTAAACACTTGTAGTAAATTTAATAATTTTTTTTATTTTGAAGATAGGAATACTTAATTTAAAACACATTACAATAGTAAGCCAGTTTCTACATTTATTTTAAGAAATAACACAAAAATCGCAAAGAAACAAGATTTTTTGAGGATTTTAAAAAATTTAACCACAATTAATAACAAAAATATATTTTTGTTTATGGGAAATTGTTCAGAAGACCTTGAAGTAGTAAAATAATAAAAATAAATTTAATATCTCAATTTTTTATGAAATAACAGCGCAATTAACCTACAAAAAAAGAGAAAAATCGAGTTTATTTTAAAAACCCTCGACAGATGATTTTCATTTTAGGCGAAAAATATTCTAATTTCACGTGTGAACAAATATCTGTAAAAAAAATTTTAGTGGCAAGACTTTTGGGTTGAACTTTATCGAGACTCACCGTGAAAGGCTTTACAATGTAGAGTGCAAGAGAATTAATGTTGGGTTTACCGAATTTGAAATAGGCTCTCCTTTACTGTTTTAGATTAAAGATTTTAAATTTTTCGCCTGTTTTGGGAGTCAAAGTAGGGTCTAAATTATATTGAAGTTAGAACCTCCTTTACTACTCCTAATACTCAACATTCTGTGAAAATAAAGTGGTGTAGTGGATAAGGATAAGTCGGAATAAGGATTGAATAATTAAAAGAGAAAGACGTTAATAGAGATAGAGTCAGTATGATCATAAGAAATCGGAAACAGAAGTTCTAGCATTGATAAATTTTGAGATGTTGAAAGAGATGTGAATAGGTTATTCTGCGTTTTTTGTAAATATAGCTTGTAAGAAGTATATGTAATTAGTTTTTAAATTTGTAATTGACTCTTCGAACTTTGCTGTTAGCAGAGTACATAAAGTCATTATTATAATATTTGAGAATTGTTGTTAAAGAAAAAAAGATAGGAAATAAAATTTTCGGCATGAAAATGTTCCCGGGAATTAGACCGAGTCCCGGGAGTAAAAAAATTATAATCGGTTCTCTGATCGGGATTCTTAATTGTACTAACAAAATTTGTTCGATTGACATTTTTAAACCTAAATTTTGACTTCAGGTTCAGAAACCCCAATATATTAATATTTGAATTATAATATTACTATTAATTTAAAAGGCATCAATTACTAATTGTACAAATTAATTAATTAATTCGCTATTTAATTGACTTCAAGAAATAAATGAAAATAATTTTTTCATAATAAAATAGTAGAACAGAATTGTAATTTAATGAAATAAATATGAATTTTTAGAACGTGTGAAATTTTATTTATTAAATGAAAAGAGAAATGTACGATTAAACTACTAGCATATAAAGTTTTATCTCACATTGCTAAAGAGTGCTCTCAAGTTATAAGAAGAAAAGTTTTCTTATAACTTCACGGCTTGTTTCTCAAAGCGTGCCAGTTTAAAACAAAAACTTTTTAAACGAACCAACAACGCCGAGTTGGTTAATCGAATATATTACTTACATTATGCATGTGTCGCTAAGTTTCAATTTAATTAACACACATACAACTCGGACAAACTTACAGAAGTAATTAGTTAACATACTTCAACTTATGTCAGTTGTAGAAAATTACTATTCCTTTTATTCGAAACGTGACAACAAAAAATAGAAAGATACAAAGAACTTATTTTTCTGGATAAAAGATGTTAATATTTAAAAATCGCAAAATCTTGCAAAGTGTTAATTGTAATGTATTATTTATTATTTTACATTTTTTTAGAAAAGCAGACAGATTCAGCATCCCTTATACACTTCAAGCTCAAATTTTGCAATATATAACAAGAATTTGAAAAAAATTCATTTCGTGGCCTTAAGACCTTAAATAATATTCCTACCAAATATTGTAATTTTTTAAATTTAGTTCGCAACGATTTTGGTCGAAATATAATGGAATGACCCTATGATCCTTTTTATATAAGTCATAATTTGTTTTAAAGCTTTTGGTTTAAATTCAAGAAGAAACAACATTTTCCTCCATACAAACCTAAGAATATTCAATTGTTTATAATTTTTTTAAATCAAAGCTTACAAATTAATTGTATACATATATACTTTGCTTTAAAAATGAACTTTCTTTTTTTCCGTTACTACTTATGTCTTAAATCAGTTTAACCCCTTGACAGTCCATGGCCCATATGTGGCCACAAAAAGTCGTGCCACCTTTACGTCTGTGACCATATATGTCCATCTCAAAAATAAAATACTAAACATAATTCGATTTCAATGACCAAGTGCATACTAAGGTTTTTGGGGTCGCTGAATCCGAATTTCAAATCAGATTTTCAAAATTCCAAATGGTGGACCCAAAATGGCGACTATGAAGATTTAGAAATTTATCAAATACGCTTGAAACTCGTTACTTAGGGGGTTTTCGCGGTCGCTCATTACGAATATGATGTCAGATTTACAAAATTAAAATGGTGAATCCAATATGGCGGATAATTTTAAGATTCATGCAATTTGATCGAATTTTAGGTCCGCCATTTTGGATTTCAAAATTTGACATCGGATTCGTAATCAGCGACCCCGAAAACCCCCGAGTAACAAGTTTTAAACAAATCCGTTGGATTTTCTATTTTCTCGACCGCCATATTGGATCTGCCATTTTGAATTTAAAAAATCTGACATTAGATTCGTGTTTAGAGACCCCGAAAACCCCCAAGTAACAAGTTTCAAGCATATCTGATAAAATTTAAAATTTTCGAATTCGCCATTTTTGATCCGCCATTTTAAATTTTGAAAAACTGACTTCAAATTCGAATTTTGCGACTTCAAAAACTTAATTACAATGAAATCACATTTTCTAGAAACTTTTTTTTCTTGAATCGTTTTTGGACCACAAGCGATTTTAAGCTGGACTGCAAAGGGGTTAAATTACTATAATATAATCTCCAGTTAAATAACAAATCATAAACTAATTATGTAAATTGTTATAAACTATATTACCTAACAAATACCCAGCTGAAAAAGTTCTATAGAATTTCACAGAATCATTCTATAAAATCATTCTATATAAATTCTAGAGAATATTCTATAGAAGTTTAATAGAATGATTCTATAGAATTTCAACGTGACTTCTACTAAATTTTAATGGTTTTTAATTATAGAAAGACTTTAAGTTTGTGAAATAATATTTTTCAACAAATTTTAGGCCAAAATAATTGTTTATATCCTTTAAATATATAAAATTCATTGAACTTCGTAACCATACATAACTATAATGTTAAAAAAATTATTTTACAAAATTTATATTCCTTCTAATTAAAAACCACTAAAATTTAGTAGAAGTCACGTAGAAATTCTATAGAATCATTCTATTAAACTTCTATAGAATATTCTCTAGAATTTATATAGAATGATTCTATAGAATGATTCTAGTGAAATTCTATAGAACTTTTTCAGCTGGGTAGTTAACTTTGGTTCGTATCCATCAAAAAACATTGTCTTTCATTAAATATATTGTACTTTAGATTCATTTAATGAATATAACTCTTTTTGTTAAAAATTTTTTTAATTGTTTATAAACAAAAATAATTAAGAAATAATTAATTTTGATTATTTTAACTAAAGGTTTAAATTTTTTTTTAAATTACATGCAAGCTGATTATTTGTTAACTAAATACAGCTGCGTTTTTCTCTGAATCCAGATTGAAATTCAGGTATTAAACTCTTTAAATTAATCCCGCGATTAAGGGGGGAGCCTACTTTAGAAGGCTTAAAAATTGCGCTTTTTTAAGAATTTTTTTAGGAAGGAGAAAAATAACTTTGACCTCCGGGCTTTTTGAGATGTTTTTGTACATATTTAAACCATTTGTGAAAAAATTTTTGACATGAAATATTAAAAAATAGAAAAGTTAAAATTATCGGCGTCATTATTTTTGCATAGCCAATAAAAATTGTGAACATCAAATTTTTTAATTTATGACAGTAATAAAAAAGTGTCGAAAAACTTTTTAAAAAAAACATGAGTTGAGCCCTTTTCGAAGTTTCCCCTTTTTTTTGCTTGTCCATTTACACATAAAAGAATTTTAAATTCTAACTTTTCTAAATCCTTATTCTTTAAATGTTCGCTCAACGTTTTGGTACGTCCCAACTGGGTAACGTTCGGTTCGTGTTGCGCTCGTCTAGTGGATACGAGCCTTTATGATAACTTGGGCCATCGCAAGCAGTCTTCATTATGTTTTTAACGCTTTTAAAAACCGGCATGGGCTTTCAACTTGAAGTCCATGCAAAAGGTATGTTGAACTTTTCTCGCCTTACAGTTTTAAACATTTTTTTCCCCGGATATGCCGGTGTTTGCTGCCAGTCACGCCGAGATGATATCTTTGATGTGATTATTTTTTTGGCTATCGACCCTTTTTCAACACACTTTTTCGTCAAGGTCACATTCTCCACGGATTTTTTCACTTGAGGAAATCGTCGATTTAAGTATGGTCCTGCAGATGTTATTTTTTTAAAAATATTTTTATGACGCTGACATAAGTTTTTATGATAAATTCATTTTTTTTCTCTCGACTAAAAATTAAAAAAAAATAAAGGAAAACGGTTCCTGATTACTAAGTCATTTTTTGCGAATAATTTTTTAAGATAATTTTCATTTTTATTTTGCTTATCGTCGTACTTCGACATATGTAACAAGTGAACTTCACAAAATATTTTCGGAAAGAGAATTTTATAAAATTTTTTATTCAACTTAAGTAATCGGTATTCTAAAACCGGTACTTATTATTGAATATTATCGAAATCATTATTATTTTTACGTGAAATCTAATTCTCTCTTGATTTTTTTGCGAATTCGATGATTTTTTTTGTTTATTATTGACAAGGATCATCCGCGCATTGCTTTCTTCGTCATAAAGATTTATTTATTTATTAGTCAAATTTAAGAGACGTTCTTTCGATTCATTAATCTTTTCCCTGATCCGTAGTTTTTCTCTTGGTCTTGATGGGTTATTTAAGATTTGAGCTGTTGCAAATGATTTTGCTCTTCTCAATCAACTTCCCATTTGTCTTCTCAGTTTTACGTCATGATAATTTCTGACTCAAATGAGGACAATTTTCGACCTACTTTCGTTTTTATTATACGTTTCGCGATACCTTGCAACGTCAACGAATTCGAGATAATGATACTGCAATCATAACGTACGACGAGTACACTTCGGGAATTTTAAAGAACGATATTTAAAGAGAATACGTATCTTAACTTAACATTTTTTTCTTAACATAAGACATTTTGTTAGACTATTTTAAATTTGGAAACTCCTTTTCCTGTGAATTCTCCGCATCATTTAGGTGCTGATCACACCATGCGGATCGTGATGTTCTAAAAGGATTTTGGGATATTTTCCTCGTTAGACTTAAATTTTGCTTTAGTAACGAAGCTGTTAAAGTTTTTACATCAAAATTTACATTTTATTATTTTACCACATGGCTTAAATAAACATATCTTGTCTTTAGTAAATTTTCGGACATATTAAAAACTCAAACTTTCAGTTTCGTAACTTTTTGCTAAATTATCGACACATTGAGTAAATATTATTTCTCTCTACGACAACATGTCATATTTACTGTAATATCGAATGAATGTTATGTGTAACTACTCTCATCCCTATATACTTTTATAATATTATATTACGTCATTTCTCTATCAATTTAATTTAAGAAAAGCAAAGTATGACTTTTCTAGTTATCCTACACAGCATTAACTTAAATTATTTTAGTTTTTCAATGATTAAATTCTTATTTGACTACTATGTTGTATGTATTAAAACATTCTGTTATATTATAGGCAATCTACGATTTAAATATATCATAATTTAATTAATCGAATTTCAGTATTATTTTGTACTTATTAATGCTGTGATAATAATTTTATTTTTTTTTTTTTACTTTATCGCTTTCGCTAGGAGGGGAGTATGTGGGGAACGGCTTTAGGATTGTTCCCCCACTGACTCTCCAGCGTAAGCATGTAGTAGGGATGAGAGGTGTATGAGAGAGAGCGAGAATTACCGCAAGAGAGAAAAGGTAATCAGAGATTACTGGGAGCGCGAGGCAATGTCGAGAGTCGCGTCTAACCTCTAAATTATATAATCTTCTTTAATTAATAAAATATATTAATTGTTACTGTTTATAAATCTGGAGTTATATTGTTTATAATTGCACTGAAAAAATTAAATTCTAATTTTAAGAAAAACTTCTTAAATATGCGCCAAGAATATTCTCCACTTAAGTTAAGTGGGAAATATTCTTACAATAAGAAGAACATTATTATTGTAAGAATATTTCCCACTTAATTTAAGTGGAGAATATTCTTAGCGCATATTTAAGAAGTTTTTCTTAAAATTAGAATTTAATTTTTTCAGTGTGACCTTATCAAGAAACACGCATATTGTGGGACAACCTTCTGATACTTATTAATACAAATACTTAAACTTCCCACAGTCGCGCTACCGACGGGCCACCCGGCGAGTGGCCATGCTATTATTAATGTTATAAATCTGCTCGAATTTTGCATAAAAAATCGCGATTTTAAGTCACTGAACAAAATTTTATCTACTTTCGAAAAATAAAAAAATTATTTTTTTTACATTTCCTCTAGTTTATTTATAACAATTCAACAATTGGTTGTAACCTTCAATGTTTTTTAACTTAACTTTTTACACTCGACAAAAATCAACAAAAAACATGAAAAATAATTTAGATTGGCCTCTAAAACTTGAGGTACATATTCTTGGATGTATTTTCTAAAGATTTAAGCAACAAAAAAAATAGATTTTTTTTACCATGTAAAGTAGGCTCCCCCCTTAAGTCTCGACCGAGGACTTGTGTAAGGAGCTTGGGGATACAGTTTAACAATGATATTGAACGGTAGTTTGAATGGTCAAGCTCGTTATCTTTCTTGTACATCATAATTGTATCCGAGTGGACCCAAGATAATGGAATTTTCTCCTTGCTTAAAACACTATTGAATAGATCTGAAATATAATTAAGACCAACCTCAGGTAGATTCTTTAAAAATTCGTATGGAACTTCGTCCGGTCCATCGTTAATTTTCAATTTCTTATTATCAATTACTAATTATAGATTAATAATAAACAAATATTACCGATTAAGTACGCAGGCAAACAAAAAGTGTTTTTTTCCGAGGCACTACAATAGTATATTCCAATGTATTTTAACCCGCTGAATCTGAATCTAGAGTCACAATTGTTAAATTGGTTCTTATTTTAAATACATTCAAAAAACCATTCAAAAACCGGATTAAAATAAAAAAATTAATTTTTTTTATGACACTATAGCTGTATATTTCCATTTATTTTTTTTCGCTGAATCCGAATCCAAAATCAGAATTGTCAAAATGGTTTTTTTTATTGAGTTATACTCAAAAAACGACTCAACAAGCTGGATTAAAATAAAAAATATATACAGCTATATACATAAAAGAGAGAATATATTTCTACAAAATATATACATAAACATTGGGCATTAGTCATAAATACCCAATAAGAGTTAGGCGAGACCGAGGAGGAAAGTAACAAAAATCAGTTTTTTTATTTTAGCATTTAAACTATTGAACGAATAATAATTGTTAATACGTTAACTGAAAGCTTGGAACTTTCACCTGTTAAATAAAATTTGAATTAGACATTTAGATTAAAAAACCAGTTCACAGCACAACTTTTTCACAACCTCTCCATTTGTTACTTTCCTCCTATCCTCCGAGGAGGAAAGTAACATTATAGAATATGGTTAATATTACATAATTTTAAGACTATTATTAATTTAATAGTATATTACATTATGTATACTATTTTTCTTCATATACGGTCAAAAGTACGCTCGTTAATTTATTTTTTAAGAAAATTTCAATCGTGTTTCATTTGACAGCCGGCCACCTTTATTTACTTTTGCTCTTCGCTTCAACGCCTCTGGCGGACACTCGTAAAGCTTTGGTTTATTCTCTGTCTCTTTCTTGCAAACAACATTCGCCTGACCCGACATTTGATACACGAGCGAAGCGAGTGCTTCTGGTCGGGGGCAGGAACAATAAAAATGTGAAAAATAAATTAATATTATATTTTCAAAAGAATTTTTCTGTTGATACAAAATTAATTTTATGTTTCTGAAATTCTAAACGTTCTAATGAATAAAATTTCATTATTTCTTCAAATTATTACAATTTTATTATAACATTTTGGCACGTATTAAAAAACAAATTACAAAACTTTTAATTATTTTATTTTAGTTTCTAATGTTTATTAAAATAATTTTTCAAAATCATTATATCAGCAAAAGATTTCGTTCATTTCAATATTCAGAGCTTGTGGATAATAAATTTATAAAGTATAAAAAGTATTCTTGATAATTTTTTTTCTCATTTTGTATTGCAATAACAATTACTCGTTAAATTGCCATGGAAGTTGAAATTTTCTTATTTACCGACAGAGAATTCTTTTACTCCCGCTGTAATAGAGGTTGGGTTTAAAAATCGACCAGAGCACAAATGTTTGATTTTCTGCTGCGAAATCGCAGAGGGAAGTACGTAATTTCGACCGAGGTATGAAGAAAAATACTTTTATTATCAACTTAGAAAAATACAAGGATACTCAAATTACAAATTATGCATATTTGATACTTTATTTAATACATATTCAACACATTTTGGTACATTAATGTCTCATCGATATTATCTTCTTATCTATATCACAGATGTAGCATTTAATTTTAAAACTTATCGTATATGAAATTTGAATTTGTTAAAGTATGAAACGAAAGTACTAATTCGATATTTTAAGGTAAATTAATAATTAATAATATCGTAGTAGCTTTTGCCATTTAACCCCTTGGCTTGGGTCTCTGATTACAAATTCGCGGTTCGTTTTTCAGAATTCAAAATGACGGTTCAAAATTACTAAAAATAGGCGGATTGGCTAGAAATAATGTAATTTAAATTTTAATTAAAATTGATACTTAATTTATTGGGTATCAGCTTAATTTTCAATTTTGATAATGTAAATTGAGACTTTTAATCAGAAAGGCTAAAAACTGATAAGCAGTGAGTTCCAAGCAAATGCATACAATTTTGCTCCATGATTCTATCACATTGAAGTCGTCATTTTTAATTTTGAAAAACGGACCTCGGATTTGTAATCAGTAACCCCAAAAACACCCCGAATAAAGATTTTTAGGTAAATTGGATGAATTTTTCAAAATAATGTTTGCCATATTAGATCCGCCATTTTGAATTTTGATAAACTAACGCCAGATTCGTGTACAACGACGCCCAAAACACCCGCGTAACCATTTTCAAGCGTATCCGATCAGTTTTAAAAAATTGTCCGCCATATTGGATCCGACATTTTGAATTTTGAAAAACCGAACTCGAATTCGTAATCAGCAAACCCGAAAACCCCCCGAAGAAAGATTTTCAGGCAAATCGGATCAGTTTTTGAGAATTATGTCGGCCATATTGGCTCCGCCATTTGGAATTTGGAAAAACTAACGCCGGACTCGTGTTCAGCGACCCCAAAAACCCCCGAGTAACCAGTTTCAGCGATTTTTAAGAAGTTTTAAACCACCTTTTTTAAGTTGCGCATGTATGCGTCAAGAGCACTTTTGGCCAGTTTTAAATCCGCGCATATATGCGTCCGCGACAGTCAAGGGGTTAAGAAAAATTGTAAAAATTTTTATTTGTTTTATACTTTTAGCATATAAAAAATTAGAAATGAAACACTAATTCATCAAAATAGCCGCCGTATTATAGCATCTTACAATTTCGCTCCGTCTTTGCATCTCGCTATGTTTAACTATAAATAAAGTTTTTTGTGGTTTTTTTTTGTTTGAAATTTTGAAAATGGTATATCTCTAAGGAAAATGAATGAAATTTAATGAAATTTTCAGGGAATGCTTATTAATAACAGACAATTTAAGAAAATTTTTTAGAAAAAAAAAATTTTTATACAAATTATTAAAAAAATAATTTTTAAATAAACAATTTTTTGAAAAGTGCCATTTTTATTTTTTTTTAAATAATAATGATTCGATTCCCACTTATTTCACGAGTATTTTCCAAAAGAAAAATCGATGGAGGGTCTGGAACTTTAGGAGATATTGAATTTTTTGTCCTAGAGAGGTGTATTTTTTTCTAATTTTGCAATTTACCGGACCTAACATAAATACCAATGCAAATTTAAAACATAATTATTATTGTTTAAGCAATATTTAAACAAATTATTATTGTTAATTACTAATTATTTACAGAATAGTATACCTAAATGATCCAGTTTTTTCTAATCATGAAAATTTACCAAACTTTTTTTATATGTCGATTTACAATTAAAATAAAATTATAATTTAATCAAAAATAAGAATTTATTTAAATAATAATTAACTTTTAATTAGAGTTGGTTAAATTTTCCCTAATTATATTATTTGTCTTTCAAAAAATTTGAACTTTGGTAATTGCCAAAAAAAGAACAAAAGTTTCCAAAAAAACAAACTTAGTTAAAAATTGTTTAAATAATTGTTAACAACAATTATATTAAATATTAATTGTGTTACTTTACTTTCTAAAAGTTAATTTCACTTAATCGTCGGTTGGGTGCAGAAAGGTGCCAATTCAGACTTGTCGTGAAAAACGTGCCGTTTCAAAAAACACGTAAGAAACCTGCCACTTCAGCTACGATTTGGAAAACATGCCAACTCAGAATTGACGTTCATTTTTTTCATTTTAGGTACAAGAAAGAAGTTGTCCATCAAATAATAAATAATCAACCAATTAATTCAATAAATCAGTAAAAATATTCCCTTGTCAAAAAAAAAAAATCATCCAAAATGCAACTAAAAAAATTATTTTTGTACAACTTTATAATCTTTGCTTCAAATTTTTCTGTACTGCCAAATGTCAACCTAAAATAAAAAAAATGAACGTCAATTCTGAGTTGGCATGTTTTCCAAATCGCAGCTGAAGTGGCAGGTTTCTCACGTGTTTTTTGAAACGGCACGTTTTTCACGACTAGTCTGAATTGGCACCTTTCTGCACCCAACCGACGTAATATTGTAAACTCAATAAAGTGTTTTTGTTTTTAATGTCTCCGAATGCATTTAAATTTGAAAAGCTTTCAATAAAGGTAATTTGTTTTTTATTTAATATTTATGACCATGATTAACAAATAATTATAAAGTCGTTTTTACAATTTTCATTTGCAAGTATTCTGTGACAAATTCTCAATCGAAGAACTAGGACACAACTTTAATTTTTTTGGCATGGAGCTATCCAGATTAAAATTAAAAGTACGATTATTTTTTAAAATTTTTTAAATAAATTCTTATTCTTATTTTTGTTGAAATTATAAGTTTATTTTTAATGTAAATCGATATATCAAAAAAGTTTGGTAAATTTGCATGATTAGAAAAAACTGCATCTTTTAAGTATACTATTCTGTAAATAGTTAGTAATTAACAATAATAATTTGTTTAAATATTGCTTAAACAATAATAATTATGTTTTAAATTTGCATTGGTATTTATGTTAGGTCCGGTAAATTGCAAAATTAGAAAAAAATTCACCTCTCTAGGTACAATATGTAAAAAGTTAGTTATTAACAACTATAACAATAATTTGTTTAAACAAATATAAATTTAAAAAATGCAAAGTATTCTTACAAATTTATAGCCTGACATTCTCCAAAAAGAAAAATTGAATTCGGTTAAAATTTACGACTTATAGTTGACTCTGAACGTTAGTTTGTATTTAGAGTATAGCCGGAAAATGCGCTTTTTATTGTGTCGCGCAAGGACAAAAATTTCAATATCTCCTAAAGTTTCAGACCCTCCATCGATTTTTCTTTTGGAAAATACTCGTGAAATAAGTGGGAATCGAATCATTATTATTAAAAAAAATAAAAATGGCACTTTTCAAAAAATTGTTTATTTAAAAATTATTTTTTTAATAATTTGTTTAAAATTTTTTTTTTCTACAAAATTTTCTTAAATTGTCTGTTATTATTAAGCATTCCCTGAAAATTTCATTCATTTTCCTTAGAGATATTTCATTTTCAAAATTAAAAAAAAAAATTTCAAAACCTCGTCAATCCAAAATTTTTCAAAATCGAATTGAGGCTTTTTACTGGCATGTTTTCCACTTCAAAATTTCAAAGTTTCAACAAAATCGAAGAACTAGTGTACAACTTTGTTTTTTAGGCTACTCATATACCGTCGTTAACTATTCCGACGTAGCTGAAGCAAAGTGTACATTGTGTAAGAACAGAATCAGAAAAGATTACCAGTGCCCGGGTTGTAAATCGCCCTACCACCCAAGTTGCGTCGAAAAACTACTTTAATTCCAAATTTAGGCTTTAAAAAGTGTTGTGGACCTACTTCCCCAGTACTGTTAAATATGGATACGCAACTATCTTTTTCAAAGGAACAACTAAGGCTTATTGTCAGAGAAGCAGTAAAGGAGGAATCGGATAAGGTGCAGCAGTCACTCTCACGTGTCGAGAACACACTTGCTGGGATCTCCGAGCAAATGGCAAACCACAACAAGCGGCTGATGACATGTGAGTCAAATATAGATGATATGATCACACGCTTACAATCTCTCGAACACAAAGAACAGGCTACTTCAAGTAATACACATAACCTCCCTTCCCCTGCCTGTTTGGAAGAATGGGAAGATCGTTTGCAGCGTAAGAATAATTTAATAGTATTTGGTTTCCCCGAACACGCTCATGAACCAGGAGCAAGTAGTCACGACGAGGATCTCTTAGCTATTGTTAATTTTTTCAACACAGTGTTGCCTGATCTTCCCCCCCTTACTGCTTTCAAAACCTTTAGGATTGGTTTTCTGTCTCAGGCGTCGAAGAAACCCAGACCACTGAAAGTGATCTTCCAGAATGCATCGCTTCCACGTCAAATCAAAGAAGCCTTCACCAGAAACAGAAAACAATTAGCTCCACAAATGTCAGCAATTGTAATTGCTCCAGACAGAACGAAGTCACAACAAGCCGAGTACCAGTCGGTGAGGAAAGCTATGACAGACCGTATGATGAACGGAGAGGCGGACGTAGTCTTCCACTATCGTCACGGAACACCTTTCATAACCAAGGCTCGCCTTCAACCAGCTGCACAACAAAACAAATAAAACCTAGCAATCATTACAAGTTTAACCTACAAATTTTTTATCAAAATTCGCGCGGCTTGAACACCAAAATAGATTATCTAAAATGTTTCCCAAATTTTTTTTTGTTCAGGATTTTTTGTTTAACAGAAACGTGACTAAAGCCGAATGTGATTTACAATGAATTGTTTGATTCTAGTGTTTTTGACATTTACCGCAATGACAAACTACACAAACGTGGAGGAGGGGTCTTGGTGGCAATCAACAATGAATTTCGATCTCAATTTAATCGATTGTTCTACAATAACAAAAGCGTGTCCGGACGTCAACGTTATTGGTCTTCTTATTTCAAAAATGACTTTTACTTTCATTATCATCACTATATATATACCGCCGGAAATTTCTGTGGGAAATTTTTCATCAGTAATCAATGCATTCAAGTACATTGACATTTTAAATACTTTTCCACTTATTATTATTCGCGATTTTAACGTGCCTTCTTTTACCAAAAATAACGCTAAATATATAAACGATTCAAATTCTTTTTCCCTACATGAATTTAGTGCATTTTTCAATTTCTTACAAATCAATACATTTTACAATGATTATAATCGCATTCTTGACCTTGTATTTACCAACATAAATAGTTCCACTGCTCATGTATCTTTCCCACTCGTTCCTGAAGACATACACCATCCGGCCATTGCTATCTTTTCCCAACTCACCTCCACTCATAAATTTATTTCTTCTCAGTTTGTAACTAATGTAAACAATAATGTCATTGTAAAATTTATCTTTCGCAAAGCGCGTTTAGATCTCTTATATGTTCATTTTTCGTCGATTGATTGGTCTTTTCTTTTTAATTATGTTGATACCGAAGGTATATGTGAAATTTTCTTACAAACTATTTTCGATTCTTTCAAACAATTTGTACCACTAAAAAATGCTAATCAACGAAATTGTCGACGTTACCCACCTTGGTTTAATCAAAACATAATCAATGATATTCATATAAAAACCAATCTTTTGAAAAAACGGAAAAATTGTTCTAGTTACAATGAACCACAAATAGCATTACTGTCATCTACTATTCACAAAAATATTAGAAAAGAATATCGAAACTACATAAAAAAATAGAGCAGAACTTATACGAGCACCCTAAAAGTTTCTGGTCATTTGTAAATAATGCTAACAAAAAACCACCGTTACCTGACATAATGTTCTTCAATAGTCAATCACTAGATTCGCCTCAATTAATTGTTAACACAATTGCTAATTTATTCGCTTCTATAAATTGTGGAATTTTTTCACAGACACATCAATCTGTTAATCTTCAATTAATTTTTGATCAAGAAAACGTGACTGAATTTTTTACTCCAAACTCAATTTTCAAGGCGGCAAAATCCCTTAAGTCAAATTCTACGGCAGGCCTTGACGGGATCCCAAGTTTTCTCGTGAGAGACTGCATAACTACATTAGCATTTCCATTATCTTACATTTTTAATATCGCTCTAAATACTGCTACCTTCCCGAGAGTATGGAAAACCGCCAAGGTCATACCTGTTTTTAAAAATGGTGATAATACCGACTGCAAGAATTATCGACCAATTGCTATAATTCCTAATTTTGCTAAAATTTTTGAATTTACTATTAAACAAACTCTTAATAATGCAATTAAGTCTATTGTCTCTGAGAATCAACATGGTTGTATAACGAAGAGATCAACCACGACTAACTTAGCCATTATAACGCATTTCATTACTAAATCATTGCAGTTAAGATATCAAGTTGACGTGATTTATCTGGACCTTGCAAAAGCCTTTGATTCAATTGATCACACAATCCTAGGTAAAAAAACTTGATTTGTTAAATATCGCGATGAATCTAAAATTTTTAATTCTCAACTACTTAAAGGACCGATGCCACAGAGTAGCCTCGGGAAACTATCTTTTTGCTGACGACCTTAAAATTTTTCGTCGTATTAATTCTATTTTCGATGCAACTGCCTTGCAGGATGATCTTCATGCGATCTCGCTCTGGTGCACTGATAATAAACTTCCTCTAAATTACTCTAAATGTCATATCCTATCTTTTAATAAATCGGGTTTCCCTTTTCTTTTTCCTTACACTATCAATAATGTTCTTGTTACCAAAGTGACATCGACATGTGACCTTGGAGTAACTTTTACTTATAATTTGAGTTTTGAAGATCATATCTCTTCGATGGTCACTACACTCAACAAACGCCTCGGCTTTCTAATGAGATCATCGAAAAATTTTTCTAACATTAAAACTTTTACGCTGTTATTTAATGCAATGGTTAGATCCCCTGCGGAGTATGCATCGGAAATATGGTCACCTTATTTTAAAAAGTACTTAGAACAGATTGATAAAGTTCAGAAATGTTTTCTTAAATTTTTAGTTTTCAAAAAAGATGGCAGATACCCGCCCAGAGGTAGTGATTATTTAATGTTGTGTCAGCGTTTTGATTATGTAACTTTGGAGGAAAGGCGTATTATAACGGTTGTATTATTTTTTTTAGATTGTTAGGTATCTCATTGATTGTCCGACGCTTTTAAACATGATTAACTGTAGACTACCTCGCATCTTGTCTCGTAGTTTTAAACCGTTTTATATAGAAAAAAATGATCTACAGTTGATTAACAGAACCCCGATTTTTAGTGCATGCTCTCATATAAATCAACTTTATCAAGTAAACGGTTTCGATATTGATTTGTTTACAATGTCTCAAGTAGAATTTATTAAATGTTTGTATAAATATGTACTGTCATTGCGCGAAATTAGAAATTAAAAGTTTAATAATTGTTTTTTGCTATAGCACTACTTTAGTTATCCATTTATGGTCCTCTTTGGACTGCGGAGAAATGTGTTACATAAATAAATAAAATAACTTTGCCTAAATTTTAAAAGCAAAATTTAACAATTATGGCAAACATAGAATGAAACAAAATAAGAACACAGAATTAAAACTTGCCTGGTTCAATAAACCATTTTTAGGTTGCGTCCAAAAGTGCCCATCACTTTTGGGGGTTTTCGAGGTCCATGATTACGGATCTTATGTCAAAATTATACAATTTAAAATGGCGGTTTTAAAATTCGTATTAATTAGCGAGCCTAAAAATAATAAATGACAATAAATAACGCAAATATAATTTATAAGTAATAGTGCCATAGTGTACCACTCTATGAGTACAAGTCGAGCCCGCGTGCACATGGAAAAGTTGTGCTACATGAAAATTTTTGACTAATTCAGAACTTTTTCAATTTGATTCTTATAGTTGGCTGTTCAAGCTTTAATTTAAGCCTAATTAGAGACTTCTAGCACGTCGGCATCACTCTCTGCACGTCATCAAAAAAGGCCAAAAACAGGATTTTTGAAACTTTGAGTCCATTTTTCTCAAAATCTCGACGTGATGGGCACTTTTGTAGATCATATTCGTGTTCAGCGATGAAAATCCTATAAGAATATCATTGTCTGATCTTTCCCGAGTCGAAATTTAAACCCTCTTTTAAATCTGCTATAAATACAAAATCGAACCTCTTTTAAACTTGCTTACTTCTCAAAACCCTTCGATCACTCTTGTTCACTCTCTTTTCAACCTCCATCTAATTTTTATCAAAAATTTAAAACCCTCTTTTTAACCTCTTTTCACTTCTAAGAACTCTTTTCATTCTTCTAAACCCTCTTTTAAAATTCTATTCACTTTTCAGAACTCTTTTCATTCTTCTAAATCCTCTTTGGAAAATTTTTCAAATTTTTATATACGTATATTAAAAATTTATTACGTATTTCATTATATATATGAGTTATAATCACCAAAGCTTTAATAATTTAAGTGTTATTACGTTTTGTAATTAAAATTGTTAAGATAATTTTATTGAAAATTTGGAACAGTTTTTGATTCGAAAGAGGGTCTCACTAGCACACTTCACCTCACCGGGAATGCTCTTGCAGACTATGGAGAAGTTGTAGGGGATACTACTGACTAAAAAAGAATTTAGACTCTGTATTTTCACTAATTTGTTAAAAAGATGTTTAAAAGATGTTATAGCGTTGCTACTTTCCTCCTCGGTCTCCCCTACTGGGCAAGGTGTTAGGAAGAAAAAGTAGCTTTAATTTTTTCGTTATGAATGTAAGAGAAGAAAAAAAGTGAACTTAATTTCAATTGAAACCGCAATTTTCAAATAAACGAGAGTCATGAAAAGTTGTGCCGGACGTAACGTGAGTTTGTATCACTGGGATTTTCAATTATCATACACAATAGCAACCACATGCAAA
The DNA here is from genome assembly GCA_032872475.1 of Leptopilina myrica (nomen nudum). Taxonomy (NCBI): domain Eukaryota; kingdom Metazoa; phylum Arthropoda; class Insecta; order Hymenoptera; family Figitidae; genus Leptopilina; species Leptopilina myrica (nomen nudum). The sequence goes on from CM065459.1 coordinate 21,164,265, forward strand.
CTCTATATTACCTTTGGAAATACAGTTGTGAAACACAGAAGTGGAAATGCCGAGGGAACAACCCAGGATTATATGGGTAACCTCGAGAGTCTACACCGTGAAATATAATCAGAAACAAACTAGAGAAACGTTTCTTATGAACCTCGATATATAAACATGTATATAAATTAGTACAAAATTTTTCAATATTTCTTATTTCACGATTATTACAAATAAAGAATATTTTGCACAATTTATATCATTTTATTAAAACGTGTATATATATATATATATATATATATATATATATTAGGGTGTCCGTTATTTACCAAGTTGTTTATATTTCTTGCGACGCCCCCTAAATTATTAGTTAACCATCTAAAACAAAATGTCAGACCAAAATAAACCCATAATATTCACAATAAACCTTGCCCCAAAGACGATACATTTTCCATTTAAAATACATGGGATTTTGCTACTTTTTACAAATTTATTTTTTTTTCGTTAAATATTTCATTTTACATGAATGAAAAATATATATTCTTAAAGGAAATTTAACGCTCTTAAAAAAGTTTTATTATGATTTTTTGATAAATTATCTCCTTTAAGAGTTATTTAAAGTTAAAGTTCAACACTGTAAATTTGAAGATTGTTGTACTTTTACGGCAAATTTATTTTGAAAGGATCCATATTAAATCATGCAGCCATTTCGACGATATAAATTGTGAATAATTTTTGCAATGACATATGTTATCCTACTCAAAAAATACTAGAATGCGTATTATTTTAATTTTGAATAGGATTCTGATTGCACTTTTTACGAATATTATAAGATTTTATCAAAAAAATTACTTTCTTGTATTTTTTTTCTATAAAATTGCATAATTTTCATATTTTTTGTTGCTCTTGGGGCTCATTTTTTCCTTTTATATACTCTTTTATGTAACATTACGCAAAATAAAAAATAATAAAAAACAAGTGATACAATTTGAATTAAAAAAAAAAATTTCTAAAAAAGGACATCTTTTTTCTCTCTTTATTTTTTGGATTTATTGGTATTCATGTGTAGTATTTAACAGAAAAATACCATTTTGTATTTTTTTGTATATTAAGAAAAAAAATTACCTACTTATAACTTACCTACTCATAATAAGTTATGTTGAATTTTATTAACAAAAAATATTAACCTTCGTTCAAAAAATTTGAACGTCTTAAATAAACTAACCGGGATAAATAACATTTTTGAACATCATCATTATCATATAGATAATTAACATAATTTTCGGACATAATGTTAATTATCAATATTCTTTTCTATTGACAATAGAATAGAATAGAATAGATAAGCAAAAAAATATAAAATCGTATTTTTATGTTAAATACTACACATGAATACCAATAAATCCAAAAAATAAAGAGAGAAAAAAGATGTCCTTTTTTAGAAATTTTTTTTTTTAATTCAAATTGTATCACTTGTTTTTTATTATTTTTTATTTTGCGTAATGTTACATAAAAGAGTATATAAAAGGAAAAAATGAGCCCCAAGAGCAACAAAAAATATGAAAATTATGCAATTTTATAGAAAAAAAATACAAGAAAGTAATTTTTTTGATAAAATCTTATAATATTCGTAAAAAGTGCAATCAGAATCCTATTCAAAATTAAAATAATACGCATTCTAGTATTTTTTGAGTAGGATAACATATGTCATTGCAAAAATTATTCACAATTTATATCGTCGAAATGGCTGCATGATTTAATATGGATCCTTTCAAAATAAATTTGCCGTAAAAGTACAACAATCTTCAAATTTACAGTGTTGAACTTTAACTTTAAATAACTCTTAAAGGAGATAATTTATCAAAAAATCATAATAAAACTTTTTTAAGAGCGTTAAATTTCCTTTAAGAATATATATTTTTCATTCATGTAAAATGAAATATTTAACGAAAAAAAAATAAATTTGTAAAAAGTAGCAAAATCCCATGTATTTTAAACGAAATAAGGAGGGAGAAAGACCCAATTTTTTTTTTAACGAAAGCTGAGGTTTTTTCCTAAAAGGACATATAAAGGGTAAAGTGGGACTAGAATGTTTAAATATTGAAAAAAATAATTTTCTCCTAAACGGAGCATAAAACCGGGTTTTGAGCGCTCCGGCGAGTAGAAAACTCATTTTTTCAATGTTTAAACATTCTAGTCCCACTTTACCATTTATATTTCCTTTTAGGAAAAAACCTTAGCTTTCGTTTAAAAAAAAAAAAAAAAATTGTGTCTTTCTCCTCCAAAAATTGAAATTTATTTTTAATTTGGATTTTTATGGGTCAAAATTTTTTTTTTCCAAAATGCTTATTTCCAATCGAAAGAGCATTAAAAAAACCTTTCCAAAATGTACTTTGTCAAATTTGTATGTTTAATTGTTTAAGAGTAAAAAATTATTGAAATAAACATTGCACAAAAAGACCCCTTGATTACTTGACGCGAAATCCCCCATATATATATGGGCAATTCCACGTGAGATTTTAGTCGACCTCTTAAAATCAGCCAAAAATATTTTTTTTCTATTCTGTATCGAAAAAAAACAGATACGTATTTTTTTATTTTTGTTTAATTGTCAAAATTTTTGAGTTATGAATTTTCGAAATTTTGCATTTTTAATCATAGACCTATATTCAGTTGCTTATAAGTCCGAAAATATTGAGTTTAGAAAAAAGTTGTCAAAGAACGAAAGTTTTAGTTTTCTTTCGACTTTTAGGAAATAAAAACAAAATTTTTTTTTTCATTTTTCATTAAAAAAATAAAAAAATTTTATAAACAAATTAATTTTTTTTAACTTTGGGTATATATGATAAATTTTTAATTTTCTTTTTTTAAAACATACCTGTAAATGATAAGAAGGTTTTGCAAAAAGTGTTAGAGTGGGCCTAACAAGTTTAATAGGTTAAACAATATAATTATGCTGCCCGTGCAGGTCGAACGCTTGCTGCGCAGAGGGATTTTTTTACAATTTACTATTAAAATTTTTCTAGAGCCTTCAAATCTATTAATAATTAAATTCCGATAAAATTTGAAAGCTCTAGAAAATTTTTAATAATAAATTGTAAAAAAAATCCCACTGCGCAGCAAGCGTTCGACCTGAACGGGCAGCTTAATTATTTTTTTTAACCCATTAAACTTGTTAGGCCCACTCTGAAACTTTTTGCAAAACCTTCTTATCATTTACAGGTATGTTTTAAAAAAAGAAAATTAAAAATTTATCAAACCCAAAGTTAAAAAAAATTAATTTGTTTATAAAATTTTTTTATTTTTTTAATGAAAAATTAATCTATTAATCTTCTATAATATTAAAATGTTTCCTAGTCGTTTCGTCGGATTCGTCGTCCGGCAACATATATAGATATACATCGGTTCGTCGATCGGCAACATATAAAACATATACATAAATACAGTCCCGTGTGGAAATTTGTCACGTATCTGTAGCGTAACGGTATAGTTTTACTATTTACTATATAGTTCCAGTATTGTGAAATGTTATAGAAACTGTCTAGAAATGTAACGCTACGAACATCAAGTTTCTAGATAGTTTTACTATATCAGAATAATCCTGTGAATCTGTATTAAAACTATATTGTGGATCTAGAACAATTTATGTACATCTAAGGCAAATGCCGGAATTTCCAAGCCTTGGTTGTTCATTTACAACAAATATTGAACCAATATTAATAACCAATATTAATTATTTACCAGCGTTTTAAAATTAAATTTATGAATGGTTATTTCTTGGTTACCAATATTGAACCAATGTCTGAAATTAATATTTTATTAATACAACACATAGCAAAAATTGTTCAAAAAAAAATAAATGATAAAATAAAGTACTAGTCTAATACAGGAAAAAGAATTAATTTAATTGAAACACTCTATTAAAACCTGAGTGTGATAAAAATCAGACAAAAATAATATTTGCCTTTAAGTTTAAGAATGAAATTGTCTCTTCTTATATATAACTGGTAAAACAACTTGTTAACGAGAAAAGAAACTTGCGCGCCCTGGTGACAACTTATCCTAAGTAATTTTAAACATAAGCAGCGAGGGACTGCTTTCGAAAGCGAACAATTTCCCATTTGGTGGAAATACTAGACGAAAAGTGTATATTGTTTTTATGCAAAACAATTACTGATTTTGATTATTTAAATATTTTATTTTATATGATAAATATAAGTTTTTCATATTATTTATTATCTAGTTTTGCTAGACAGAATTTATATAGTTGAACAACGTAAAGTAGTTAATGTAGTGAAACTATACAGATCCTAGAACGTTTAACAATATAAATCACTTAATGAAGTGAAACTGTACAGTAGCTAGACCGTTTCGATATAGATTTACGTGAATAGTTTCACGAGTTATTTACGATATAGTTTTTATCTTGCACATAGTTCAACAAGAAATTTTTCTACACGGGGTAGTATACACATGTATACTCACACATATACTCACAACACATACACATGTATACTCACACATATACACTAAACACATACACATGAATACTCACACATATACACTCAATTCATACACATGTATACTCACACATATACACACAGCACATTTATGTTACTGTGTGTAATTATTAAATTACACAGCATTTAATTTTTCAAGGTAAAAATTTATTTTTTTATTTTTTACACCATTAGAAAGTGTTGAAGAACAGCAAAAAATCTTATAATAGAAAACATCTTTTCGTTTTGTTTCAAAGAAACTACAAATTTTTCAAATATTCTATGTAAGACCAAAAATGTAACCTTGACCCCCTCCAGTTATAACATTTGTTTGAATAAATTAATAAAATTTTGTATTTTTAAAGGTATCTAATAGGACTACTGTTTATGCAAACTTTTAACCTGATCCCAAACATTTCAAATCATACCCGGATCACTTGAGGTGGAATGCCATATATATATATATTTATTTATTGTTTAATTATTTAACCAATTAAATAAATTTATATATCTGACTGCGTTGAAATGTTGAGAAAAAAATAAAAAAAACTTTTTGAACTAAAAATATATGTTTAATTTAAACATATTTTGTTATTGAATTAATTTTAATTTTTATCGAACCAAATTTACTATGCATTGAATCAAAATTATTATGTTTAAATTAAACATAATTTTTGGTTGATTGTATGACTAAGATAATTATGTTTGATTTAAATATATTGTTTTCTCAGTGAAAATGTTATTTTATTTTTTTTATAATAGTTATTGCTAAATGAATTTTTTTGCAACTTTTAAAACCAAATTTTATTTCTTCTAAATAAATAAACCGATTGAAATAAATCAAGCTTAAATATTAAGGGGATAAGATATACTTTCGTTTAGAATTAGAGCCTTTTAAAGAGTTTATTTTTGAATAATTATTTAAGAAATTTGTTATAAACAAATTTTTTTTAATTTTCTGCGCCTTTGAAAAATTTGATAAAACTTTCAAAATAATTAAAATTATTAGAAATCAAAATGTACAGTGCAACAAAACTGTACTTAGTTTTTAATCAATATTATGGTTATATAAATGTTAACTCGACAGTATTTTGTTTATTTCGTAGATGCAAACAATGTTTTAATTCAGAAAAATATCAAACTCGCATCTCCGCTGCAATATAATTTTGATTGTAACTTTTTAAAAATTGTTGCTAATTCTAAACGAAAGTATAATTATATTATCCCCTTTATTATATGTCCGCTTGATTCATTTAAATCGGTTTATTCATTTAGGAGAAATAAAATTTTGTTTAAAAACTTGCAAAAAAATTGATTTTACATAACTTTTATAATAAAATATTTTTCTTCTCGTTTTACGGTAAAAACATTCCTAAAGTTAAATAGAAATATTTTTTCAGCATTTCGATTTAAAAAATATACTTTTTATTTTTAGGGAAAATTTTACGAATTCTGACCAAAGTAATTCGAATTTGCTAAAAATATAGCTCAATATTCCATACTAGAAATTTATTTTTTCTGGAACTTTGTGAGAAATGAGCATATTGGGTCAAAATTTTCTTTATTTTCATTATTCGATTGTTGAAATATCCAACTATTACTATTTTTGTAGTGAAAAATACTAATAGTAATTATTGCTGTATTCACTTTCAAAAATTGCATTAAGAATTTAAATTTTTACATCGTCATTGTAATTTTCATTAAATTTTGTATTACTTTTTACATTCCGTATGCTGTAAATATTACTTGTAGAAATTTTAATGTTTTACTTTTTAACTTTTTGCTCGAAAAAGTAGTAATCCGTACCGCTTCCACGCACACCTGAGTGTGTGATCACGTTACTACTGTCATGCGCAGCGATCGTAATATATTAATGTTATATATTGTTATAATAATCATTTGTGCTAATACTCCTAAAGTTCTATATTTAAAAATGTGCAATTTTAGTTTTACATTAAATTATTTATAACATTTATTGAAATAATTCTTTTTTATTTTGTACAAAATAAGAATAAGAAATGTAAGAATAATAATCTAATAATTAAAATAAATAATTTTAAATTAAATATAATGTCCCTTATTATTATAATGAATGTTAATTTTTGAAAAATTATTACGTTTTCTATTAAGGTAATATTGCAGAGTAATATTAAGATAAAATTAGAATAATTTTATAATTTAAAAAATAACATTTTACCAAGCTGGACTCGAACCCTGAACCTTGTGTACAGCAAGCAAGAGTCTTACAAGTGAGCCAATCTTACTTGACCTTACTGAACACAAGGTTCAGTGTTCGAGTCCAGACTTGGTGAAATGTTTTATTTCTAAAATATAAAAATATTCTAATTTTATCTGTATATTATATTAACATTACGTTAATATTACAGTGTAATATTATCTTAACATTGTGAGGTAACATTACCTTAATATTCCCATTAATATTACCTCCAGGCGGACATTTTGATATTCCAGTAAGATCACTGTAATATTACAATGAAGATTACGAATCTCCAGTGTAATATTACAGTGATGTCACTATAACCTTACGAGCTGCTTAGGAACTGTTTTGAAATTTTTCCATAAGCGTGTAATATTAAAGTAATGTTACTGTCATGTTACAGTAATATTAATGGATAATATTATACCCATCAGACAGATATTTAATATGACCATACTATTACTGTAATGTTACGTTTATATATGGGAAAGGGAAATATGCGTGTAACTGATATTTTGTTTCATAGCGTTTGCTTTTTCGAGTAAAAACTAAAAATCTATACAAAGTAGTATTAATTGCTCTGATATATAATAAAAGTTGCTTCACTCAAAATATTAATTGCTCGAGACATTTTAAATATTACTCGGCTTTTAATAACATTTATTAATTTTATTAATAACATTTTAATTTAACATTTAATTTAATTTTAACATTTAATTAATAACATTTATTATTTTTAATAACACAAATTCAAGAACCGGTCGGACGCTCGGACGACACGCGCAACTGCCAGTCAGTGAGCAGTGAGCTCCTCTGGGCCACTCACTTCTACCCGACTGGCACTAGCGCGTGTCGTCCGAGCGTCCGACCGGTTCTTAAATTGGGAGCCTTAATTATAGACCTATATTCAGTAGCTTATAAGTCCGAAAATATTTAATTTAGGAAAAAGTTGTCAAAGAATGAAAGTTTTAAATTTATTTCGACTTTTGAGAAATGTAAACAAAATTTTTTTATAAACAAATTAAGTTTTCCTTTTAAAATAAACGTTTATTTTTAGATTACGTGTACAGTACACACATGTTCTAAATCAGTTTATATTAATATAACATAACCGACAGTTAAAAAAAATTAATTTGTTTATTAAAAAAAAAAAAATTTTTCTACATTTTAATAATAATACTTCAATTTGTTGAAATAAAATTATATTTTTTAGTGCCAAGAAATCGAATTAATTAATTTGAAATTAAAAATTATCAGTTGTTATGCTATTATTTTGTATTATGATTCATGTTATGTTTTAAAAAATTTTATGTGAACAAAATTTATATCATTAATATCAATTCTAAAAAATTAAATAAATATCAATAAATGCATACGTGATCGAGCGAGCCTTAGCGAGCGAGATATATATTGCTAGTTCCTATTAATAAAAGTTGGTAGAAATTTCTGATAGTTAAAATTTTCCTTTGGGATCGTGCATATATTACGTAACGCTTTTTTGAGGGGGGAGATGTCAAGCTTTTTGTTACGATAAGCAACAAAATGGCGCGAATGTATATCACGGTGTGTTACATGAAGGGAGGAGGATTACAATTTTCAAAAATAATCGTTACGTAACATATAGATGGTCCTTTGTAGAATATAACCCTCTGCCTACGCAAGTGACTGTTCACGACAAAAAACCACAATTTGGTCGCCTGGCGGGGATTATGAGAATTACATTCAAAAGTTCTAAAATGGGGATAGTCAACGTAGGCAAGTAACAGTCGATACATCTGAAATTCCAGAGCTTGTTTAAAGAGATTTATTTTTCAAGATAAAATTATTATTTTTAATGTTACAGAATTTCGTTTATCTGAAAAATGTTTAGTGAACAAAAACTTCTAGTGAAAAAAGTGTTTATTATTCTAAATTATTTTTTAAACAGAAAACTTTTCACTAAAAATTTTAAAAATCTTAAGAATTTTAACCGAAAGCCATTTTTAGTATATTTAGTGTTGTGTCCTTTTTGTTAATCAATGATGTGTGGCAATTCATTAGTGCCCCTCGCGTAGTCCCTCAAGGATTTGCTTTTATGTGAATTCAATATTTTTAAAAAAGTATAAATAATTTTTTTAAACTTGTGTTTTTCATTGTTTATAATGACTATTAACATCAATTTTTAAGTAATAATAAATTATTTGAGACTTGGACTTAAAAATGTTTGCAAGTCAATGATGTGAGCGATCTATACTGATTAGTAAACATGTTTATTAATTAAAATTTAGAAAGTATTTAAAAATTATTTAATATAATGTTGAGACATATTAAAAACAGAAAGTGAATCAAAAACTAAATAGGAATTATATATTTAATTATTTACGTTGAATCTTTAATTAGAGTGAAATAATTAATAAAAAATAATTAATTAAAATTAAATAATGTTCTACTAAATCTATAATAAATATATTAACCCAAATACGAAAACCAACGCAGCCCAACACGTCGGCCTAATCATGGAAAATTAGAGTATCTGACAATTGGCGTCATCATTGGCCCAGTAATCGGACGAGACACGTCATGTCATTAGAAATTATAATTTGCCATTACTGGATCGTTACTTGGACCGTTAATGAGCCATTATTGACCTCAAATTCTGGTTAGTGTCTGTAAATTAGAAATTCTGAGTTTCGGTGTTAATGTTGGGCCGATATTTGGCTCAATGTCGTAAAATTTGAAAAATTGAGGATCGCTGACAGTGCTGACACAATATTGGGACGATTTGAATACTATTGATGGCCCAGTAATGTCTGCCATATTTCGTCAGACATCACTGGACCAATCTTGGGCCGTATTGACAGTCTTGGCATTTCGCACTTGGAAAAGTAATAATTATAAAACTAACTTTATAATTCTGCTGGTAATAATAAATTTCAAATTTTATAATTTCTGACGAATTATGGAATTTTTTAAAATAATTACAGTGCGCCGTTTTGCAAATCAACTGTGGAGATATATGACGGTTCTCAGGAAGGCAGTGTACCAGGAACCGTTAAGATGCTAAAGAAAATTTGTAGTCCAACTCAAAAATTTGACCAAGATTATAAATTGCCTAATAAGTAAGTAACATTTATTTTACTATTTAAATTTATTTATAGACGTTAATTTTTTTCCCTGACGTTTCTCTGATTTCCAGAAAAAATTTTACTTTTTCCCTGACCCTAAAGAATATTCTCATTCACACAAAAAATGATTAAGAGAAAGACTTACAGTACCGGCCAGTATTGGGTATACTGAATATACTCACGCAGTTAACCTGCCTCGGCCTTATGTCGCTTCTACAATGGGCAGGATTTACGTCGATCATGCTCATTGTAGAATCTACATAATCAAATGGGGACGCGTCGCGTCTGCCGTTGAGTCCATTCTGGAACCAACCATAGACTCTACTTTAACGGAAACTCACCGAACACGGGGACAACGAAAGTCACGCGTATGCCCTTTTGGTTGTCAGCTATTGAATTGTTAGTGAAAGAGTTTGAAGAGTATGTAAAAGACTTATGCAAGGTATTTTACATGAAATGTCCTGTTGAAGTTTCAACTTCTTGAAAAAAATCGAAGCTCAGGGAATTTGTTGTTCTATCAAGTAGAAATGTGACCCAAAAAATATTTTTGACTTTTTCAAAAATTTGAAAATGGGTGACGTCAGCACAAAAAAAGTTTTAAAGTTTTAATCGATTCACGAGGTATCATTATAAACGGTTAAGCATTTTCAGCCAAAAACCATTCAAAATCGACTAAATCAATACATTTGTCAAAAAACATGCTCCAACGTTTATAATGATATCTCACGAACCGAATCATATTTTTAAACTCTTTTGATCTTAATTTAAAGATGATACTTGAATGATTACACCTATGTAAGTTTCAAATTTTTTCTGACATTTTTAAAAAATATACAGAAGTTGAAAAAATTTTTGAAAAAATTTTATTTTATTAAATAAAATCTAACGCCCTGCCGCTCAAGTGGTAAACTCGTTGACTGTCACTGACGCATATATGCGCAAAACTAAGACTGGCCAAAAGTGTTCATGACGCATATATGCGCAACTTAAAAATGTAATTAAAAACTTCTTAAATATTCCTGAAACCGGTTACTCAGGGGTTTTTGAGGTCGCTGATTACGAATATGGTATTCGTTTACCAAAATTCAAATTGGCAGATCCAATGTGGCGGACTGGGTAGCTCCATGCCTAAAAAATCAAAGTTGTACACTAGTTCTTCGATTTTGTTTAAACTTCATAATTTTAAAGTGGAATACATGCCAGTAAAAAGCCTCAATTCGATTTTGAAAAATTTTAAAAAATTATGGATTTACGAGGTTTTTAAATTTTTTTTTTAAATTTTGAAAATCTCGAAGGAAAATCAATGAAATTTAATGAAATTTTCAGGGAATGCTTATTAATAATAGACAATTTAAGAAAATTTTTTAGAAAAAAAAATTTTAAACAAATTATTAAAAAAATAATTTTTAAATAAACAATTATTTGAAAAGTGCCATTTTTATTTTTTTTTTAAATAATAATGATTCGATTCCCACTTATTTCACGAGTATTTTCCAAAAGAAAAATCGATGGAGGGTCTGAAACTTTAGGAGATATTGAATTTTTTGGCCTTGCGCGACACCATAAAAAGCGCATTTTCCGGCTATACTCTACATACAAACTAACATAAATACCAATGCAAATTTAAAACATAATTATTATTGTTTAAGCAATATTTAAACAAATTATTATTGTTAATTACAAACTATTTACAGAATAGTATACTTAAAAGATGCAGTTTTTTCTAATCATGCAAATTTACCAAACTTTTTTGATATATCGATTTACATTAAAAATAAAATTATAATTTAAACAAAAATAAGAATAAGAATTTATTTAATTATTAATTAACTTTTAATTAGGGTTGGTTAAATTTTCCCTAATTATATTATTTGTCTTTTAAAAAATTTGAATTTTGGTAATTGCCAAAAAAAAGAACAAAAATTTCCCAAAAAACAGACTTAGTTAAAAATTGTTTAAATAATTGTTATTAACAACAATTAAATTGAATATTAATTGTGTTACTTTACTTTCTAAAAGTTAATTTCACTTAATATTGTAAACTCAATAAAGTGTTTTTGCTTCTAATGTCTCCGAATGCATTTAAATTTGAAAAGCTTTCAATATAGGTAATTTGTTTTTTATTTAATATTTATAACCATGATTAACAAATAATTATAAAGTCGTTTTTACAATTTTCATTTGCAAGTATTCTGTGACAAATTCTTAATCAAAGAACTAGGACACAACTTTAATTTTGTTGGCATGGAGCTACCAAGATCAAAATTAAAAGTACAATTATAATTTAAACAATTTTCAAATAAATTATTATTCTTATTTTTGTTTAAATTATAATTTTATTTTTAATGTAAATTGGCATATTAAAAAAGTTTGTTAAATTTGCATGATTAGAAAAAACTGCATCTTTTAAGTATACTATTCTGTAAATAGTTAGTAATTAACAATAATAATTTGTTTAAATATTGCTTAAACAATAATAATAATCATTATTATTTAAAAAAAAATAAAAATGGCACTTTTCAAAAAATTGTTTATTTAAAAATTATTTTTTTAATAATTTGTTTAAAATTTTTTTTTTCTAAAAAATTTTCTTAAATTGTCTGTTATTAATAAGCATTCCCTGAAAATTTCATTAAATTTCATTGATTTTCCTTCGAGATATTCAAAATTTTAAAAAAAAATTTAAAAACCTCGTAAATCCATAATTTTTTAAAATTTTTCAAAATCGAATTGAGGCTTTTTACTGGCATGTATTCCACTTTAAAATTATGAAGTTTAAACAAAATCGAAGAACTAGTGTACAACTTTGATTTTTTAGGCATGGAGCTACCCGACTACAAAATAAAACATTGATTAGATTGACTTGAAACAAAATACTCAGGGGACTAAGGGTTATAGGATTTTAGGTTATAGGATTTTGTATTACATATATTTTTAAAATTTTTTATATATTCTTTTTATTTTTTAATTTATTTTTTAAATTATTTACTTATTTTTTTAATTTATCATATATAAACAGGTCGTTGTATGCAGCTACGTAATACTAAAACCCCCAAGTACTTATCAAGTCAATCCAATTTTTTTTATTTTGAATACGCTATTTTGAATTTTGAAAAACTAATGTCAGATTCATAATCAGGGACCCTGACAACCTAGGAGTAACCAGTTTCAAGTGAATTCGTTCAATTTTGAAAAAATTTCCGCCAAATTAGATCCGCCATTTTGAATTTCGAAGAACTGATGTCATATTCGTAATCAGAAACTCCGAAAACCTTCAGATACCATGTTTCATAAACATCCATTAAAAATTTCTTCAACACACTTTTGGCCCAAACAGTGGAAATCTCGTTGACAGCCAAGGGATTAAGAATGAATATATTCATATTATATAGAAAGAACGCGAGAGACGCTTAAATTTGGGAACAAAGGAAGCAGTCTTGTTCAGTCCTGCATTAGACTTCCGCAGTAAGGCTCGCGCTGCTGTCTGGAATTGGTGTTACATTAAAGCTTCGATCAGTTCTGCTCCCGCTATCTCACTAATGCTGAACCAATATTGTTCAATGCTCGGCCAATCTTTATAAAGCCTAAATTCGGCGTCACATTGTGCCTGAGGCTTTGATTCAAAAATAATTTTTGTTTGAAGAATTATGTTTAATTCAAACACATTTTCGGTTTTGGTTTAAACAAAAAATATGTTTAAAAATATTATGTTTGATTCAAACTTAAAAGTTGATAATAAATCATTTAAAATCAACTATAAATTATGTTTGAATTAAATATATTATTTCTATAAATGAACAAAAAAATATATTTGAATTAAACTTAAATTTGTTTGACTGTATAGCAAAGATATTTTAAGTTTGATTTAAACAAAATAAGTAATGAAGCCACTAAGCCATCTCACTTGACAATGATTACGAGAAGAAAATTTGTGAATAAAATCTATATGAATTTCCGTTTATTGAGTTTATTAGATCTTCTCAAGTACACCTCGTAATAAAATCAGAATTTATATTACTCAAAATTCACAATTCTGAAAAACGAAATCTCATAGAACTCTAAATTGAAACCCTTAATTGAACTTTATCAGTTACTGAACCGTTGTCATTTCTTTTTTCCAATTCATATAAACCAATTCTTGAAAATATATCCAGTTTATACAACAATCTGGATTTGCTTTTATAGAGTGTATTCCCTTACAAAAAACCAAACAAAAAAGTTGAATTAATGAACCTTTTAATAACTGAATGTTTATTCGGTTTGTTTTTATATGAAACTTAATTAATTCAGTTCACTCTCAAAAGCAATAAAGATCACGTTTTCATTGAAATCTCCATGGCAAAAGCGTTTTAACAAGATTTTTAATTTTTATATGAAATTTCAAAAGGACTTGAAAACTTTTAATCGTATTTGTAAAATGTGGTAGAAACTTTACACTTCACGGCGACATATTTTTCATGGACGAATGAAAAAACTTTTCATACTTTTTTAATCTTGAATCAAATTTACATTTATGTATTTATATGATCTATATATTTAAAAAAAAAATTTTTCTTTTGTTTACTTTTATATAACAAATAAAATTCAGATTCTATTCTAAAGTATATACATTTTTGTATCTCTATCGTTTTAGTCGTATCACGTACCTATATGGCCATTGTGATAAAATGCACATCTCTCTCTCTCTCTCTCTCTCTCTCTCTCTCTCTCTCTCTCTCTCTCTCTCTCTCTCTCTCTCTCTATCCCTCTCTCTCAGTCAAAGCATGAAAGATAGCTGTATTTATTGTACTCCCAAGAGCATTATGTTCCTATAAATGTATAACGTCGTATAACTGTGAATATATATATATATACATTTTATACATATTTACTTGTTTGAGATTGTAAGTGTTAAAGATCGTACTCCTATAATAAGAGATATAAGAGATACACGTATAACGAAGTCTATGTCGAATTAGGTAATTTCGAAAACATACATATCACCGAACACGGAAAGTTATAACTTATCCTGGGCTTTGAAATTATCCTAGTTATGTTTAATCATGCAAAGAAACTAATTTAACTACTTAATTAGAGTTTAATTTCGCGAGAATTTTATATATGGGACTAAATTTCGACACCTTGTCAAAAGACATAGTCAATTACTTGTAAAAAAGTATCCCCTTGTATTGGCTTTAAGAAAGGACCAGTTTTAGGTGAGAACGCAAACACATCTAGCAGCAGCGATTAGCTGGTCAAATCTTTGAACAGTAAGGACATTTGCTGTCATATTCGAAAACATTAGTGATGTAGGTCTAATGTTGACAGATCTTCAACATGGTATGTCAGTCACACGAATGATATACCATATGTCTTTTATAATCCCTTCGTTCAACTCGAGACTTAAAACCATTGCAAAGGACATTGGTGTGGATACGTTCCTCTTCGCAGAAACCCTATCTGAAATAAGATGATCAGATAAAGAAGTGGATGGGTTTGGAAAGGATATCAAAAAAACTTCGCATCTCTCACTGAAGAACACGCGTAATTTCAGGGGCAAAACTTCCAAAGCAAACAGTTCAAAGGCCCATTTAAACTGAAAAGCCTACTCCAAAAAGATACACCCGCGAACGAGTTGGAAGAAGGGGGGGGGAGGTTTCAGCGTATCAAATATCTCGGAACCAGCACATAAATACTTTTGAATACCTGCCATCCAAAGTAAAAAGATACACAAGCGCCAATGTCGCTTAGGTTTCATTCTTATGTTTACACTATATCCCAGATAGCACGTAACCTTTCCGCAAGTTTGGCACAAGCATTAAATGTCCCCCTTTTAGCAAGTTTTCTGTGCAAGCTTCCTGCAATATAGAGGCAATATTGCACGACAAGCTTGCATCCATGATTGATGGATAATAATTAAAAATTGTTAATACATATTATCATTTAAGATAATCCGTCCCCTCTTCAGGGGACGGATACTTATACTATGCGCGAGACAAGTCGTGAGCGAGGGAGGTATTTCTCGCCATCTAGCAAGGAATTAGAAATATTTTTCATATAATTTCGACACTTTTTTCCAGAATTTTTATCTCGTAACATGTTCAAGTTGTAAAATGTAAACAAACAAAAATTAAATTTGTTTTATCAAAAAGTAAACAAATCAAGCACTACAATCACCTTTTTTATACATCTTCTTTTTCCACAAAAATTAATATTGGAACGCTTTTATTACAAAAATGATACATTAGAGTGTTTAAGTTTCCAATGAAATAATTTTTAAGTGTGATCAATAAATAACAATTAGTAAAATAACTGATTCAAATGTCCTGTAAAAAAGCATTTTAGACGCGTCGCGAAAAATAAACTGTTTGAGTATATCAACCGTACTGATGATGAAGAAGTTTTTACCCTTTCTCCTTGTAATTTCAAGGATGAAAGGGAAAAATTTCCCCTTCTACATGTTGAATGTCCAATTGCTGATATGAGACTTCTTCATCGTCAGTGCGGTTGATATACTCAAACAGTTTATTTTTCGCGACGCGTCTAAAATGCTTTTTTACAGGACATTTGAATCAGTTATTTTACTAATTGTTATTTATTGATCACACTCAAAAATTATTTCATTGGAAACTTAAACACTCTAATGTATCATTTTTGTAAAAACAGTGTCTAATGTTAATTTTTGTGAAAGAAAAAGATGTATAAAAAAGGTGATTTTAGTGCTTGGTTTGTTTACATTTTGCAACTTGGACATAGCCTTAATCTTAATCCTAAAAATTTGTTTAAAAATGTTTTATAAATTTTTACTGCAATATAGACTTTGGGAAAATGTCAAAAAATTGTAATATTTGAACATTCAAAATTAATCTTCTCTTAAAATTTTCAATATATTTTAAAGCAATTTTTTTTTCTCTTTTTTTAACGCAAACAATCTCTCGCATGTATTTGCAAAAATATGCAATTAGTTAAAAAAAATTCTAACCTCTTCAAAAATTAAAATATCAAATTTTTGACCATCCTATATATTTTAGGGTTAAAAATGGTACAAGAAACAAAATATAACCTACTTTAATGATTCAAATTTAATGAGGTCAACGTTGGGGGTGGTGCCTCCCCTTATCCCCATTCATATTTCTCATTGCTTTTTTATCCGCTGTGCAGATTCAAGTGTTTAATGATTTGCTTTTTTTCCTGTAAAATTTTAGTGGAAAATTTTTTTGTTTCGATATTCCGACTATTGTCAAATAATAAAATTGCATGTTACTTATTATACCTTTTACAATATTCGATTTTATTTTGTGTTATCTCTTTTCCTACGCATTGTTGTAATCACCTCTTGTTAAGCTTTGGGTGTCTCATTTATGTCATAACAATAAAAGATGAAGAGAGATACTTTATTATTCAATAATAATTTGCGTGAGAAAAATTAAGAATCGAATACTTGTGTTGAGTCGCTCTCTTCAAAATGCTATGATTTTGACTTAAGAATGTGTCGTGCGGAAAAAACTCATTCTCTTTTAGAGAGAGAGGAAACAGTTCTAAGAACATAGTTTAAGTTTTTTCGTATGAGAAAAACAATCGGAGATCGCCCCGTTTTGATAAAATTTGTTTCTTCTAAATGGGTAAAACCTGTTTTTGGGAAGGTCAAGGAACTTAGGAATTTAAATTTATTTATTTTAAATGACCGTTCTAAGGAGGATCTATTTCAGCCCTAAACATAGGCAGGACTGATTCTGGTGCTACTTCAATGCCGGAAACTACATCTACATCAGCAAGTTACGGGAGATACCAGTATACAGGTCCCTGATTCTGATTTGAAAGATGATGACCTGGACTCAATGGAAGAGGAATAGCAACAATTTTCTCTTGACAATTAGCGCATTTTAGACTCCTCTTTCCCTAATGGTTTCTTAATAAGCTCTAGAATAATTTTCCGGAATGTTCACGAAAGTGTCAATCTGCCTAATATGAATAGTATATTAATGTTAACGACATTTTTTGTGCAAGTGAAATGTGGTTGGTCAATTCTAACTAGACCTTTTATCGATGCCCGCAATTCACTGTAATCTTTTCTCAAGCTGAGATAGTGCTTCATCACGGTAGAGCAAAGGGCGGACTTCTATTGCCTATAATCCTAAATTTCATGAGGTAGTCAATCTAGTGTTTGATTTTACTTAAATTTTTGCAAAGGTGACCTTTCGATGAGTTATTTTTATTCTGGGGCTGATATACATTTAGCCAGATGCCGATTTTATTGGTTTGTTTTGTACCCTTAATCTGATTCTGAACTCTCTGGCTGCTAGATTTCCAGAACTCCCTCTAATTGTTGGTGGTGACTTCAATTGTCGTGTGGCTGCTTTGATAAAACCGATATTTTTGCTCCTACTATAACTTGGAAGGAGGGAGTGGCTGAGTTGGACAAGGATGCTTAGGTATGATGAAGAAATTTTATAATTCGACTTGTGTTAACCCTTTAACACCGGAGCAAAACAGAAAACGTATAAACCAATGAGAAACCTTTCCTACGGCTTTCGGGGTCGCTGATTACGAATTTGATGTCAAATTGACAATTGACAGCTGTCAACATTTATAAAAGTAATTTATTTTTTATCAAAATGACTCTAAAATGTTTTTCGGGGTCTCTAAATACGAATTTAGTTTAAAAATTACAATTTGACAGTTGATAGCTGCCAATAAAATTGTGAAATCTTATAAAAGGTGATTTTTTGAAACTAAAAAATTCGTAGAAGTGTTATTGTAACTGAAAACAAACTTGACAATTACCTATAGGCTAGCTTGGTTCCCATGGTAAGGGTTCGAGTGATTATGCTTATTATGCCACCTGCGCATTGTCAAATTCGAAATCAGCGACCCTAAAAATCCTTTTACGAATATTTTTATTAAAATTAATCACTTTTGTAAAAGTTGACAGACAGTTTGACAGCTGTCAAATGTCAAATGGTCAATTTTATTAATTTTTTTACTATTCGGGTAATAGAAGATATTTTTTGTCTTAGACGCCATCTTGGATGCGCCATTTTTATATTTTTGTGAATTTTTATAATTAAGACCATACTTGTATTTCTTGTTATTCTAACTCAATTAAAATATATGAATATTTGAAAAAGTTACAGTGATTTTTTAAGTGGGTCATATACGTCCCGCAGGCGTGAAAGGGTTAAACACAAGGATTGGTATGACTCTGAATGCACAGATACTAAGAGAGGGACTAGACGTGCTTTGGTATCTGCCAGAAGGGAGCGCTTTTCAAATGAATCAAAGAGGGCCTTGATACATGCTAGGCGCACTTTGAGAGATGTTCTAAAAGCTAAAAAGAAAAATTATAGTATATTTTGACGCCTACCGTTCATGTGATGCTTATAGAAAAACAAATGCAAGATCATTCCTATTCCCTTTTTAGTACAAGACAATTCTTATTCGATTTTCCGTGCAGGAAAAGTCTTATTAACCCCTTGACTGTCGCGGACGCATATATGCGCGGATTTAAAACTGGCCAAAAGTGCTCTTGACGCATATATGCGCAACTTAAAAAAGGTGGTTTAAAACTTCTTAAAAATCGCTAAAACTGGTTACTCGGAGGTTTTTGGGGTCGCTGAACACGAATCCGGCGTTAGTTTTCCCAAATTCCAAATGGCGGATCCAATATGACCGACATCATTCTCAAAAATTGATCCGATTTGCCTGAAAATCTCTACTCGGGGGGTTTTCGGATTTGCTGATTACGAATTCGAGGTCGGTTTTTCAAAATTCAAAATGTCGGATCCAATATGGCGGACAATTTTTTAAAACTGATCGGATTCGCTTGAAAATGGTTACGCGGGGGTTTTGGGGGTCGTTAAACACGAATCTGGCGTTAGTTTATCAAAATTCAAAATGGCGGATCTAATATGGTAAACATTATTTTGAAAAATTGATCCAATTTACCTGAAAATCTTTATGCGGGGTATTTTCGGGGTTACTGATTACGAATCCGAAGTCCGTTTTTCAAAATTCAAAATGGCGACTTCAGTGTGATAGAATCATGGAGCAAAATTGTATGGATTTGCTTGGAACTCACTGCTCATCAGTTTTTAGCCTTTCTGATTAAAAATCTCAATTTACATTATCAAAATTGAAAATTAAGCTGATACCCAATAAAATGAGTATCAATTTTAATTAAAATTTAAATTACACTATTTCTAGCCAATCCGACTATTTTTAGTAATTTTGAACCGTCATTTTGAATTTTGAAAAACGAACAGCGAATTTGTAATCAGCGACCCCGAAAACCCCCGAGTAACCAATTAAAAAACTGACCTTGGATTCGTAATCAGCGATCCCTAAAACCTTAGGAAACCAAGTTTCATAAAAATTAAAAATTAAAAATTTACAACACACTTTTGGCCAAAACAGTGGAAATCTCGTCGACAGCCAAGGGGTTAAAAATTGTGTGCAAAACAATTGCCACTGACAGAACAAGAAATGTAAACCTAAATCATTTTTTTAATATTAAATTACAATTAAATATCTGAGAATTTCAGTGCCTATCTATTGTTATTAGAAACTATAAACATGGATTCTCTTTTACGTATTAAGAAATATGTTTTAAGCAATTGTAATAATATTATTATTATTATTATTAATATTATTGTATAATATTTTTGACATTTTAGATCTACCGTATTGGATTTTTGGAATTTGACATCAGATTCGTAATCAGCGAGCCAAAAAACCCCCGAGTAACAAAGACGACGCACAAAAAGTACATAAATTAGTTCCCAAACAAATTTGTTAATATTTATTTGTTATATTTGTTCCAAATTACTTTAACTCAAACCTAAATCCAAAACAAATTTGACCGGGAACCAAATTCTGTTCTTTTTGTGCCAAGAAAATCTGAGTAAATTTTAAGAAACGAGTACGCTATTTTACATCCGCTATTTTGAATTTTTTGAATGTGACTTCATTACATTAAAAAACTTGACATTTTTTAGTATTTTTGAAAAAAGAATGGTTAAATATTATTTATGAAAACTTTGACCACGCCATTCGAAAGAGTAACCCCAAAAATAGTAGGATATGGACTTTTAAAAACTTTTATGGATTTGTTCTGATAATTGTAAAAGATTGAAATTCATGCTGAAAAGCAGCACATCTCGTCGTTAAAGAGTTAAATTAATAATTTTAAATAACTAACGAAAATTATTAATTATTATAAATAAAAGAATACTTATATTTGATTTATAATTAATACACATATATTATAATAGAGGAGAGTCCCTGCGGTCGGGACACTTTTTGACTTGTGCCCATAACTTCCGTTCTAGGCCGAATTTTACGTTTTTCTGACATATGGTTGGAAAGATCTGCTAAAGTGGAATGTTTCTTCTGTACATCAGAAAATGTCTAGACAAAAATTGGAAAAGTTATAAACATTTAAAAAAAGAAAAAAATGTCGTTACGGTCGGGCCAGGTCTTTACGGTCGGACTACCGTAGAAAATCAATGTGATATGAAGGTATATTTCTAAAAATGTCCCGTAAATTACAGAAGAATGCTGAAATGCACTTGAAAATTAAAAAAAGAAATATAATATTCATGTAAAAATTAATTTAAAAACGTTCTCAGTACACGAAACGTTTACAATAAGTTATCGAAGGGAATGTGAAATAAGACTTTTTAAAATGTTTTACGAACGTTTTTCGAACATGAATAAATTTTTTCACTGTAAAATGACGTTCTTCACACATATCTACCTTAAACAAATTAATTTCCGATGTCAGAACGCACCGTAATTGTAAAATTATATGTCCCAACCTGCACGATATAAAGTGACCCGACCGTAAGTTTCACGTCGTTTTGATTTTTTTAGCACACAGACATAAACGCACGATGTAAACACCAAATAACATACCAAAGTATTAAAGCACTCTCTAATGAATAAATTTCATCATATTACTTTATTGTTTGCATTTTTCCTTTTGTTTAATTAATCTTTCTCGGCATTAAGTAAAAGTTTTGCTTGAAAAATTCACCACACATTTACGTTTTACGTTTATGCTGCTCGCGTACTTCATTGGAACTAAATGAAAATGACGTGAAAAGTTTTCTACCATCACTAACAAGTATTTACATGCAATGGTAAATGGCAGCAGATTGTTACAACTAAGAAACCCAAAGTGGCCCAACCGTAATAGAATTAATCTTTTCTGCACTTGTTTTTGAGACCCATTATTCAATTTGACAGAAACAAAATCTTTCATGCCAGGTAGCATACGGCTATTGTCATCATCATTATAAAAATTTATAACTAAATATACAGTTTCAACAGATAACGTTCTACCTTTTTTTGCATTGGGTCATGTTAAAATGCCACTTTCTGATACCAACTGTTTAGCCTTATTTGCAAGTCGCTTAGATGTTCCGAATTCATTTGCTAATTTCCTACGACCCCAAGATTTCGGCGCTACGTATCCAGCTACTAAGGAATTTATATGAAGTTTCTCAAAGAAATTTGATATTTGCAGTTTAAAAGCACTGAAAATGAACTAAAGCTACAGCGACTAATACATAATTTCAACGAACACATCAAGAAGTAGCAACATACACATACGCCATGAAAATATACACTGAGAAAAAAAATTATTTGATTCAAACAAATTTTGTTTAAATCAAACTTAAAATATCTTTGCTATACAGTCAAACATATTTAAGTTTAATTCAAACATATTGCTTCCTCATACTGAGGAAGTATTGTAATACCAAAATTTTTCAGGTTCGATTTTTTAACATATCTTTATGTTATTTGATTTCAGGAGTTCAAAAATGACATTTTTACAAAATGTCATTCCGTATGTGTGTGTGTGTGTGTGTAAACATCACATTTTCATCAATATCTCCAAATTTTTAAGAGCTTTTGGGCTGGATTTTTTTTTAATTGTAGGTCTCACCTGCGGACATAAAATGAGAGTACTTTGAGATAGATTAATAAAGTTTAACTATATATATTTTTTTATTTTTAATTTTTCAAAAAAACGTTTTTTGCCCATAACTTTAAAAAAATGTTAGGACACCAATGAATGTTTTTCTCTAATTTTCTAGAGTTTTTTTTAGACGCATCTTTTGCGCCTTCAATGAACATTTTTCGTTCATATTCACCGGTGATATTAAACTTTTAAAAATCAAAAATTTTGGAAAATAGGACTTTTTTGAAAATTTTGTTGAAAAATGTAGAAATAACTTTAAAACTATAGTCACCAACTTGTAGAGCATTAAAAACGCTTCGATTGACCTATTTTTGTTGCTAATCCGATTAGAAATAAAGAAGTTATTGATATTTTAAAAAACTGAAATTGTTAAGAAAATTTTTTTTTGTGGAAGTATTAAATCATAAGAAAAAAATATTACAGCAATTGAGAATAATTGTTCAAAATCTATACTTTATTGTTATCAACATCTCGATGAGGAAGCAAAGTGTTCATGAAATGAACACAACAAGATTTGAAATGAGCACCAAAATTATAACAAAAATGTCTAACTTGGTAGCGGTTTTTTCTGGTTCAGTTTAAGAGATTATATACTGAAATCAAATATAAATTGTGGATGATTTTAAATTATCTGTAGTTTACTTTTAAGTTTGATTCAAACATAAAATTTTTAAACATAATTTTTGTTTAAACCGTAACAGAAAATATGTTTGAATTAAATATAATTATTCAAACAAATAATACTTTTGAATCAATGCAGTAGATATTTTCTATATATTGAGATTAAACATACAAATTAATTTCAATTAAACAAAATTGTCTAACATTATTTTTGTGTTTCATTTAAGTATAATGTTTTCTCAGTGTAATAAAGCTAGATTAACGGACAAAAACTCCAATCTAAAAACAATGTTATTTTTAAATTAATCAAGAAAAGAAAATTTTTAGTCACCTGTATTAGCAGTAGGGAATGATAACTTCATAAAATATTCATATTTTGCTTTCAGTCAGTATTTGTAACTTAAATAAACACAGTTAACTGTGTTAAACACTGCGGCTACTTAATGTAGCGTACACACACGCGTATGAAAAACCTTCTAAAAAATATTAATTCTTTTAATCCCATTTTCGGATTTACATGTTTTTGTAGGGAAAGGGTCAAGCTTTTGATATATTATATTTTTTTTAAAATCAAAATGGGCCCATTAGGAGAAAAACAAAAATATTATAAAATATTAATAAAATTAAAAAAAATTAGTTAAATTTTTTATTTAAAAAAACTGATAACATTTTTGAAAACCTGGCGAAAAATGCATGCAATACAATGTATGTATTGAATGTATATGTGTGAGTATACATGTGTATGTGTAGTGTGCATATGTATGAGCATTCTAAAATATAGTTATATATATATAGTTCGTGTGAAAACTGTCGGTCGGTCGTTCTCTAACTTAATATAAGTAATAGATAATAATTAAACAGATAACATTTTTGTTTTTGATAGTAAACAAAAAATCATTTAATAATTAAATGATATATTTTAAAGAAATTTCCTTTCAATAGAAATGGAATTCCTCTTAGACAAAAGGAAAATGGAAGGAAAAAAGTTAAAAATATATTGATAAGAAAGAAAAACAAGAAACATATTAATGTTAGAATCTTCGTTTTCATATTCATCAAAATAAAGATTTCGATATTTTTTTAAATTGTTCATAATAGATACTGTTAAAAATTTTTAAATAAGTTTAATTTATATTTCTTTCTTTAAATGACAAAATAAAATTGCACCCAATGATTAACCTCATACGAAAAAGGTTTATTAATAAAAAGACTGCCCTTTTTAAAACTTTCTTGTATTTTCAAAATGGAGGGGGGCACCTAGACTGGAAACAATTCGCATATAGATAAGTGCATTGGTTCCAAAATGGGCACTTTTCATGTGAACGTCGACATATATGGGAAACTATCGAAACAAGAGATGAACATTGATAAGGTTAAAAGTGAATACAAGGGCTAATTCACATTTGCAAATGACATATTAGTAATTTAACAGCTCACATATATTTCAGAGATGAAGTTGCAGTCGCACTTTTGAATATGATTGCAGAAGTAATTATAATAAAAAATTGAATTTTAATTTTACTTTAGAAATTTTGAATATAAATTAAACTAGTTTTAAATGAACTATATTAAACACTTTTTAATACCATTGGAGTTGCAATTTTTATTTTTAATTTTAGTTAGTTTAACTTTAGAAGTTAAATAAAAATGAAAGTAATTTTATAGAAAATTAAACAATAAAAATGTTTTTAAATAAAAAGGACATGCTGAATGGAAAAATGGAAGCAACGAAGTCGATGACTTCGTCCGCGAAGCGGTCGACAAAGCCCTAGTCATAAAAAAATGTGTTATTCAAAATTATGGAGAAAATATTGAACTTTAATAATATTATTTTTAAACATAACTAAACACAATTTTAGCCTTCTACATCCTAACACAAAATATAAATATTTTAATTTTTTTTAATAGGGGAGACCGGGGCTAAACCGGACGGATTTGGTCTTTGACCCAAAAACTCATACAAAAACATACTTTTTGCTAAAGTGTAATATACCGTTTTAAAGCTTGTACTTTCACCTACAAATCGCACTTGTTCGATTTAAAAAAAGTACAATAGCTTTAGAGATATATTGCTTCGAAGGTGACTACCTCAAAAACGAAAATCCGAAAATTGGTGGGGCTAAACCGGACACGGCCAATTAATTAAAGAATATGATACAAATTTTCTTTTTTTTTGGTAAAAAAGTCAAATCAATTATTCTTTTATTTATTTGTAGATAGTTCTATACCAAGAATGTAATATAATATGTAAAATCGGTAATTAATATTATATAAAATGAATTACAGTTTTCAGGCTTGTCTGTTTGTAGCAACACGCTTGCGAATTCGTGTTTTAAAATAAATTCTTTATTTTTTTATTTATAAAGTGGTTCTAAGCAAAGAATAAAATATAAAATAGTTAATTAATATAAAATAAATTAAAGAATTCAAAGATTTGGTTGTTTTTAATCACGATGTCCGATTCAGACCCACACCGTCATCTAATAATTAACCTGCAATATATTTTTTCTTCTTAATGTTTTCCATTAAACTTTTTTTCTACTAAATTCAGTACACCTTGAGCTAAAAGAAAAATGGCCGTGTGATATTTGCACTTTAATTTTAACGATAAAAACCCAAAAAAATGAAGAAAAAATTTTTTTACTTTTACCTCAAGAAATGACATTTTCACATATTAACGGCAATTATTATTACAAGAAAAATGACACGTCCCTAAAACCTCATGCAGCATATGCATCACGAAATTGCGCGTTCATAGGTTATTTACACGATTTGAAATTCTTCACGGTTTCGGAAATATTTGACTTGTCCGGTTTAGCCCCGGTCTCCCCTACTTTAATTTAATCTTTTTATTATGCGTGCATGAAATTAAAAAAATCTCGAGTCGAAATTAAAACTCTACTTAGCCTCTGAAAATGTAGGGCTTATTTAGGTTTAGCAGTCATAAAGTAGGGCCTGCTTTCAATACAATTTGCTAAAATTAGACCCTCTTTTGACTTCCAAAACAGGCTGAACTTTCTTAGTTTTCCACTTGGAGAAGTAAAGTAGGATCTAATTCAAAGAAAGTATACCTTAATTTATAAACCTCGTAGACCCTTCTTTTATACTTATAAACCCTACAACTAGATGAAGAAAAATTTAAAGATTTGCTCTGATTAAATTGTGAAGACAAGACCAATGACCTGGGCAGTAAAGGCAAGGTCAATCTGCCGCTAAGTAAAAGTGAGAAAATTTGTTTCTCAAAGGAAAGGGTAAATAATAACTCATTCATAAAAAAGTAGGTCAATGTTCCTCCCAATAGTAGTAAGATAATTACCCCGGCCGTCGAAGGCAAGTGTAGAAAATGGTCCAGCCGGTAAAGGCAATACCAATGACCCAGACAGTAAAGGCAAGGTCAATCTGCCGCTAAGTAAAAGTAAGAAAATCTATCTTTCAAAGGAAATAGTAGAAAACGAAACAGCCAGCAAAAAGAACAAATAATAGTCTGCTGGTAACAAGATTTAAAAAAATCCTATTGATTTTTAACTTCTCGTCCGCCATATTAAATCCACCATTTTGAATTCATATTCGTAATCAGCGACCTCAAAACCCTTATATACCAAGTGTGGTTGAAATCGAATTGATGGAAATAATTCGGGCTTTAATCACTTTAGCGGCATTGCGTTCCAAATGGCGTCGCATGAGTAGGTGACAGAAGCGGCAAAAAAATGCGAAAATGGCGTTCCTATTTAAACTTGATTCCTAAACTTTGTAAACAAATTAAGTTTACCAAACCAAATTTTATTTATTATTTGAGATTATGAATCTTAAATGGATTTTCAAAAATTCAAATAGACGGATTCAAAATTGTGAACTATTTTGGGTGAATATTGGAACGCCATTCGTAAAAAGTATTAAAAATTGGCTACTTTAAAACCTTTATAAAACCATTTAACATCTCTAAAAAATCATTTTTTCTTGACCTATTCATCTTCATTTATCTCAAACAATAAGAATATTTTATTTTGGCAAGTTTAACTTGACTACAGACTTTTGAAATCGAGTTCAAGTAGGAACGCCATTTTCGCACTTTTTGCCGCTTCTGCCACTTACTCATGGAACGACAATTGGAACGCCATGCCGCCGAAGTGGTTAAAGGGTTAAGCATATTTAATTGTAGCAAACAAAAAAGAATCACACAATTAAATTTTCCAGTTTCATTTTAGATATGTAATCTACATAGTGATATCCGCTATTTTGAATTTTGAAAAACTGACATCGGATTCATGATCAGCGACCTCAAAAACCCCCGAGTAACAAGTTTCAAGCGAATCCGATCAATTTTTTATTTTGACAGTCGCCATATTGGATCCAACATTTTGAATTTTAAATAACTGACATCGGACTTATGATTAACGACCCAAAAACCCCCGAGTAACGAGTTTTCACCCCTAGAAGCCACAAACGACTTGATCCAGCAAAACGGCCAGACAAGGTTATTTTTTGATTCTAGTTTCCGAAAATGTTTGATTTTTTTGTGAGTGAAAAATCGTGTCGGACGATGAAATCATACGAATAAGTTTCACTTTAAACCAAGTCCTTTTACAAAAATAAATGTTTTGGTACTGGTAACGGCTTCGTCAAGACATCGTCGATCTTGAAATAGGTGCTCATGTAAGCGAGTTTGATCGGGTGATTATTTAACGTTTCACGAATAAAGTGATGCTTTATGTCAAGATGTCATTGGTGCAGTTGCCCCAGCCAGAGTCAACATATCCTTTTAGGTGAATGTCGTCCTTCCTGTAAATCAATTTCAGGTCTATAGTACCTTTAACCCTCAGGGAACTGACTATAAAAATGTAACGTTCCGTACTGACATGGGTTAGCGTAACCCAGCAACTTTGATCGCCTGTATCTTGGGCTGTAATTGATGAATTTAAACTCTTTTTTTTAAATTTTGTTTAAAATTTCCCCAGGAATATGCCGGATTTTTTGGATTGGTGATATTTTTTTAATTATAAAAGTTATTGTTAAAAATACATATGGTTTTCAAAAAATTTTCATTAAAAAAAATATTTTTTTCAAAAGCTCGTATTTTTAAGAAAAAAAAATAAAATCATTTTATATAGGTGTTTTGGAAAGGTGAAAAGTTGATCTTTAAGATAGCGTTAGCCGTTTTTTAATTAATTTTAAAAAGTATATATTTTTTTACATTTGAAAATGCTCTATTTTTGAAATAATAAAAATGTCAATAAATTCATTAAAAATATCGTGAGATTTCTTTTTTATAATGCAGGAAATATTTACTACGGAAAAATTTAATAATTATAACAAAGAAACACCAGAAATTGCTCAAAAATATTTTTATTTTTTCATTGACATGAAAATCTCAGAAGTATAAAAAAATTAAATTTTACTTTGCGCATTCGCAGCAAAGCTTGGCAATAGTGCGAAAAATCCTTTTTTAAAAGAAAAAGATAAACAAAATTTACATAAAGCCTTCTGCTTTACACTTTATGAACTTTTTAATTTAATTTATAAATAATTTTCGATTAATTTAATGAGATTTTACGATTCAGAAAAACATGGATTTTATAACAAATCGTACTGACTGGGTGTATTTTACCCGAATACAAATTTCAATACTTCGCAGATTGAACAGCAAGTGCCGACTGGCTCTGACAAATCAGCTACTTTCGGTCCTAACCTCGAAGTTTCCCCCCCCCCTGGTCCGAGCCGCCACCAACGATTTGTTTAGAAATGGCGAAACTTTCAAAATTCGCCTGGGTTACGCTAACACAGTCAGTACCCTGAGGGTGATACCTTAAAACATGTCTCGAAAAGGAAAATTGGACTTCCTTTCTCGTCATTAACAGATATAATTGATAACTTGTTTCCAAAAACCAAAGGAGTATTGGTTGGCTTACTGTCGATCATTCCGAATTTTAGAAGAACATCACAGATATATCCTGTTAGAGAAAGACTGATTTTCTCGTGGCCTCGAATGATTTCTATCCCCAAACAATACGAAGCGTCGCCAAGATCTTTGATATCAAATGCTTGAGATAACAATATTGTTTAATTTGTCGCTCCATGTTTTTATTCTTAATGATAATAAGAATATCGTCCACGTAAACCAATAAATAAGATTGTTCACACTTATCAACGTAGACACAAGGATCGGCTTCTGTATGGGTAAATTCCATTTCTCGAAGAGTTCTACTAAATTCTGCGTACCATCGACAGCCTGCTTGTCGCAAACCATATATTGATTTTACGAGTTTACAAACTTTGTTTCTTTCTTGTAGTCCTTTCCTTCTTCGATAATTCTCTGTAACGTTTAGATCCATTTTTGTAGCTAGTCCGATGAGAAGTCTCAGCGATCCGAGTCGTGCAACAAGTGCAAATGTGTCGTGAAAGTTAATACCGTGGCGTTGAGAAAAACCCTGGGCGACAACTCGAGTTTTTCGACGTTTCAGTTTTCCCTCAGCACGGTATTTGTTTCGTAGAACAGTTCAACTTCGGGTCACCTTTGCTCCGGGTGGTCTATTTACTACTTTCCATGTATTGTTGATCACGAGTAATTTGATTTCCAGATAAATAGCGTCTTTCCAAAAAAATGCAATCCGGTCCGCTAAAAGCCTGAAAAAATTGAATCTCAGGTGCGTTCATTGCAAATTCAGCATCGTGTCATTCGATCTCTTCATTGTCATTCAGTTGTTGATTGTTGCTATCTCTTTCTTCTTCCATGTGAATTGGATTGTTTTGAATTATCTCATCATCGTCATGAATGGCTTCAGAATTCTCGTTATCTTCATTATTTTGAGCTTTTTCGTCATTTATTAATTTACGATGCTTCTTAGGCCTGTCTGGCCTTCCGGTTCGAATCAATTCCATCGGTATCTTCAAATAATTTTGATCTTCCATTAATTGTTTCGTTGCTGATAAAATCTTCATTGATATTTTCAAATTCGTCGTAAAACACGACATCACTGGATACTACAATCCTTGATTTTGTTAGAACCCAGATTCTATATCCTCTTAAAACTTTAGAATAGGCGACGAAGATTCCTTTTATAGTCTTGGGTGCGAGTCTGTCTTTAAATGGAGTTTTGTCCAAGAAGTCGACTTCCCTGTTCTGTTGGATACCTGAGTTCTTGAAGTTTTCGTCCATCCAGGTAATTAGGAATTCTCTTCCGTTGTCTGACAGGAAATTTTTTATTTTCTGACCAGTCTGTGTTTCAACTAAGTTCTTGAATTCTACAAATTTTAAAGTTACCTCTGATTTGTGTTCAAGAAAACATACTTCGCACCAATGAGTGTTGTCATCTATCTAAGTTAGAAAATATAGTGCTCCCTTCGATTTCTCTGAAATATTTTTATTTTGTAACATCTGAATCATATTCTTGGAATTTAAGTCCCCTAAGCATTGTTGCCATACGATTATGGCGACACAAGCAGATTCAGAACTATTTCGTAGATAATAGAGATTACCATCTCGATCAGCTATCATTTTAACTTTGCCACTGACAATGAGATTCTTGGTGCGACGTTGACACTTTGACTTCGCCTTCCGCTTTTATCGTTGTGACAGCACTACTAGCTAATTTTAGCTCGTTCTCGACCTCCTGTGACGTAGTGAAAATCTTCGGATTATTGCAAAAGTGAGAAGTGCAACTGCTGTCCATGCACCATCAATTAGAATTATGATTTACTAGATCTTCGCCAATTTTTGCATCTTCATTATTCGATCTTTTTCTTTTAAAACAATCTACCGCCTTGTGACCCTTTTTCTTACAGTAGCGGCATTTATAATTTACGCGTGAATTTTGAGGTTTATCATTTTCGTGATTACTGTTGTTTTTATCCTTAAATGTGCTTTTATTTGTGTGTGGATTTTAAAAAAACATGGCACTCGATTCAGTCTCTTTTAGTTATCGATTTCTGACTTCATATTCTTCTATGACTTTTGTTCTTAATGTTTCAGCGTCCGACAACATGTCTCGATATTTAATATCTATTCAAAAATTCTCAAAAGTCGTTGGTAAAGAGTTGAGTAACATAATCGATAATAAGTCTCCATTGATATCGACTTCCATGTTTTAGAGTTTGTCTACAGTATCCCAGAATTTTAAAATGTATTATTAGATATTCTCACCATGTTCGACTTTTCGCCTGGCACCTTTTGACGCGTAAATATTCTCGAGTTAATCCCAAACTTCTTGAAAGATTCTTAACGTGGATTTGTTTTAATTTGGAAGGTTGAATGGATAAAAAGAGATCGGAATTGGTTTTTTGATCTTGTGTGATCCATGCTTTTTGGGCAACAGCAGAAATTTCGTCTCCGCCTATAATCTTGAGTTTCACCTTTTCTCCGGTCACTGTAAAAAATGAGCGTCTTGGTTTAAGACGTTTACGTGGTCACTTCTAAAACGTTTATAAGCGTCTTATTTGCCTTCTAAATTGCATGTATTTGAAGGTTATGTTTTTCATTTAAGACGCTCAAATAAGACGCTTTTTTAAATAAGACGTCTATAAACGTCTAAACGTCTCATTTTTAGACGCCATTTTTTGCAGTGGTGACATATTCCCACATGTCGTTTTTTATGAGTAATTCTTCAACCTGAATTCGCCAAGTATCGTAATTTTCATTTAATAGGGTTTTTAACCTCGTTGAATTCAGTATGGGACTGTTTTCAGGTTAAGTTCTACTGTACAAGAAAAATTTCCACTTTGAAACTTTTTAGATATCGAAATACACTTTGAAAGAGGATGGACACTGACACAATAAATGGTAAATGATGCTTAAACTGCTTATCGATTAAAAGTGTTATTATTACACGATTCTTCACAAGTATTCGCGCACTGAGCGTTGACATCACTCCCAATCGTTCACGGTGTTTTCTAATAATCGCAATTTATTCTTTCGAGCCTGGGCCCATAACATGTTAAACTAAAAACAGGGTCCGCAGGTAATTGAAATAAATGCTATATACGTTTAGGAACACTAAGAAAATGTTTTATTATTTATCTTGAGTTCAAGAGATTAACAAAGCGCCAGACGAATTTTAAACGTCTTTTTTGGAAAAAATTTAGTGAGTAACAAGAATTTCCGAAGGTATGCTACTTGATAAGTGTTGAAATAATTTTCACTATACCGCGATATTCTAAGTTTGATTTTTTAACATATTTGACATGAAAGGTGACTGCATAAACATTTAAAATTTCTCAAACTTTCACGCAATGTTTATGTAAGGAATTGCATCAAGTTTGATAAGTTTTGCAACTAAAGATTCTGAAGAGGATGTAATCTGCAACGTTTTTAAAAGCGAAAAAACAATGTGACGACGGTTTAACTTATTTTTCATTTAAAATACTATTTTTTAGCACTTGTCTTTTTAGTAGAAATTTCTTAAAAACTCAAGAACGTGAAAATTAAAGATGAATTTTAGTTGGAAAAAAATTCTTTTTATACATTTGGTTTTTAAAAACGTTGCAGGGAGTTTAGACTCATAGAGTCAAATGTACGAATTAGAGGTTTATGCATTTATAAATGCGAATCGAATTGTCATTTCTCTTGAATTTCGTATATTTCAGGTATAGATACATTTTCCTGTGGATATAATTTTTTACCCACTATTTTTATTAAATATAGTTTACATTTTGTATTTTTCAATTTAAGATAACTTGACAGTGTTGGAGAAGAGAAGTATACCTGAACGATGTAGATAATCATATTTTATGAAATCAATTGCTGATTTTTATTTTTTTATAGTGGAAGATCAGAGAGGAGTTAGATATCCTATTGCCAACTTTATGTATATGCGTGTGCAACTCTAAGCAAGCGTGCACTAGTTAGGTTCGTGTCTTGTGTACTTTTCCTATGTAAACCTAACCGAGAAACGAGTCTCTGAAATCTCGGATCTCTCTAAGGATCGTGTTCAGTGCATGCTCTTTTTAGACAACTCTCTCTCTCTCTCTCTTCCTCATTTCTCTCTGGCGAGTTAGTATAAATGTCTGTGTGTTTGCCTGTCTGAATAATTGTCGCGTCTGCAAAATTACCTATGTCAATGTGAGAAGAAATAGGAAAAGAATTAAAAAAGTTTCGACTCATTTGCAATTAACTTTTGTTGAATGTACCTGATAAATCCACCCTTAGCAAAACATTTTCACTTGTCACAAAAAAAGTTTTCCTTTATTTCTTGCACAATGAATATTAGTAATAAATGAAGTGTTGAATTCTATCCGCAAGAATTGGAATTCTCAGTGGCTGTAAATTGCTGACGAATTTATCTAAAATTTTTAGTCAGGTGTTTTTAAGATAACTTGAAGACTATTTAAAAGGACATCAAATTCATTGTCCGTCATATTGAATCGCCATATTGGATCCGACATTTTGAATTCCGAAAATCTGAAATCATATATGTAATTAGAGACCAAGCAAATTTAATAAAGTTTTCATTTTTGCAGTCCATATTTCGTAATCAGTGACCTCGAAAACCCCCGAGAAATTAATTTACGTTGACACGCATAAATTTTAAAATTATCCGCCATATAATTGAAGACATTGATTATAAACTACCACATATTGCTGAAAAGTGTGTCGCTGATTTAATTAATAAAGATATTGATTTCTTCGTGAGTTACCAAATGATTAATTTTTTTAATTCATTCCTAAACCTAATAGTAGTAAACGACATCGCAAGTGCCCAAAACTTATCGGAAAAATTTCTAAATGCGAACAAAAGCACTATTATTCAATCTTTCGATGCATAAAACTAATGCCATTGATCTATTCCTGTAGTGGAGGTATATTTCAGGATTGTAAATAAAGAAAATATTTAATAAAAAAAATTTGGAAAAATTAGAAATTTTACCTCTTATCATGTACTAAAAAGAACCCAAACTTTGTAAAATTTGAAAATTTTTTGTTTGATTTCCAAGAAAAATTACATGTATTTTCCGTTAAAAATTTCAGTTAACTAAAGGCACGTGTTAATATTGTTCGATTTGCTTCAAAATTTCTGGAAATTTTTTTATTTATACCTTGATTAATTTTTTGGGGTGAGACTAAAGATTTGAAAACGTCTCCAAATAAGAGCCACCCATATTTTTGCCAAAGTTCAGATTGCTAATTTTGATACTATCAAAAATAAGGAAAGCCGATTTTTGCTCTCAAATACTCACAAGCAATGGTTGGCTAGATTTTGACAATACTTTAAGTATGGATGAAACTGCTTAACTTTGGCCAAAATCTGTGCACATCTTTGGACAGCTTTAGCTATCTTTTTCTGAGAGTTAATTTTCCACGAGGGAACTAACTTTTCATAAATTTTATTAATACAAAATAAGTAAATCTGAGTTAGTTAGTTTTTAGTAAAATTTTACTAATGTTCTAGTACACTGTAAAAAATTTAGGGAGTTAACGGACTTGGGAGTTAAATTTTTCGAGTTAAAAATCAACTCCAAAAGAGAGTTAATTTACTAACTCCCTTCATCAACATCTGCGCGAGTTATTTTTTCCATGGGAAGTTAGCATTTGGGTGTTAAATTGTAACTCACTTTATTTAACTCCCCAATGGGTGGGACTTTTATAGAATCCTCTGGGGAGTTAAAATTTAACTCCTTTTTTTACAGTGTAGAATTTCACGAATTGAAGAAAACTTATTTCACTAAATGTATTAGTGAAACTGTTTTATCGACTATTAATAAAATAGTTCTGCTAGAATTGAAGAATTTTGGTAAGTAATTAGTGAAATCTACTTCCCTTTTTTATCCACTTCATTGAAATCCTCCAAAAAACTTAAAATCATGCTTTTTCTACCTTTTTCCTTTAATTTTTAGAAAAATTTATAAAAGTTGTAATTTTTTGTAAGGTAGAAAAAAGTTTTATATATAATGTTATATGCTAGAGAAAAAAGTTATATTTTTCTAAAACTGTGGAACATTACAATTAGCTAGGTATTAAAAATTATTATTTTTATAGTAAATTTTTTTTTAAAGTATATTTTTCTAATTATTAAAAAAACTTGTGTTTGAAAATACGAAAAGTTGTTCTAAAAGTAACAATGTTTAATATTAAATTTGACTAAATTATTGAAGGAAATTTTTCAAAGTTCTAAATTAACTTTATTAATTATTTTCTGAAAACTACATTTTTCTTTATACCTCGGTCGAAATTTCGTACTTCCCTCTTCGATTTCGCATAAACATTTGTGCTTCGATTAATCTACGCTCTCGTCCTCTGTTAAAGAGAGAGAGAGAGAAAGTAAAAGAATTGTCTGTCGGTAAAATTATTATTTCCCGTAAATAAAAAAAAATTGCGAGTTCCATGAAAATTTAATAAATAATTTTTATTGGTATATAAAATGAGACGAAAAATTAAAAAGAAAACTTTATATTCTATTAGCAATAAATAAAGAAAATAATTTAACAAAAAAAATAATTTGATTTAAAAAAGTTGTAGTTATGAGAAAAAGAAAAAAAAATCTATAAAATTAATTTTATGTGCTATAATGTAATAATTTTTACTTGAGTAACAATTCCTTTTTTAAAATATTGAATCCCCTTTTTTGCCTAATAGTACATGAAAACATCACAGAAATTACTATTTACTAGCAAACTTTGCGCGCATATCATGTTTCATATTTCACAATGAAAAACTTATTAAGAGATATGTGTATTAACCCATTAAAGATATGTTTTTCACGTATCCCATATATTTTAATATGGAAAAATATATCACATTAAATAACATGACTTTAATTCTGATGTAAACATGAATCAGAATTCAGAAATTAAATGTTTTAATTTTAGCCTGATGCCTAGTAATAATTATTTCTGTTAATTTTATTAAAAATTTGGATAAAAAAGAAAGTTTAATATTTTTAAGATTAATTTTCTTGCAAGTTGTTTATTAATGTTTATAGAGAGCACATAAAAAAATTAGAAAAAAATAAAAAATTTTAAAAGTTATAAACTGTTGAATTTTGTAACTGAAAAAAATTCAGGTTGACACGATAACTCAAAATCTACTGAATTAATTTACTTTAAATTTTGCAGAATTCTTCTATAATAACCAAGAATTTCTTTAGGTTTTTTGTTTTACAGTATTACAAAAGACTCCACACTGTTAACCAGTTCGTACTTTCTTTTTTCAGCCCCCACTTTACCAGTTTATAACTTTAAAGTTTGTTTAATATTTTTACCTAATTTTTTATGTATTCTTTAAACATTAATAATAAACAACTTGCAAAAAACTAAATACTAAAAATGTTTAACTTTTTTTATCCTACTATAGGGTCATTTGGGGTAAATGTAAACGGTTTATCTATTTTTTACGAAAAACATCAGTTTTTTTTGTTAAAAGGTAAAATGGACGGATTTTTTTTGCATGAACTTGTTACTAGAGCTCCCTAGAAAAATTTTATGAGGTTCAAAAAAATATTGATGCACCTGAATCGTCTACAACTGACTGTTTACATTTACCCCGAGATTTTGAAATTTGCCTAAAATTCGGGGTAAATGTAAACATCTCTGTAGTTAAGCGAGGTTTAAGAAACAAGTTATTTTAAGCATACTACTGTCTTAAGGGATGGAAAAACTGAATAAAAATTAATCGTAGACGTATAGTAAATCAACCAGTTGACTGATGATGTATCATATAAAATAAACAATCAACCATTACAAAATTAGTAATGTAAAAACTTGAATAACTTGAACAAATTTTAATAGATTTTCATTCAACTTGGTAAAAAGAAGTTTTTAAGGTTGCTGAATAAGAATCTAAAATCGAATTTTTTAATTTCAAAATGTCGGATCTAATAGTTTATTCAATTATTTTCTTTTAAAATGTAGTTGGAGTACTGTTTACATTTACCCCGAGTTTTCGAATTCTCGGGGTAAATGTAAACACTTAATTATTTATTAACTAAGTTGACGAAAGTCAAAAATCAAAGTCAATTTTTGTTGGGGCATGAATAAGGAAGAATTACATATTTTTGTTTGATTTTTAAATTTATTTTTATGCAAATGCGAGACAAAATACTGAAACAGAAAAATTTTTAATTTTAAACTTTTTTACATTAAAAGATAACTTACACTAGGGCATTGCCAATTGTCAAAATAAAATATTGGCAATAGTCAGAACATCTTGTAGGTGAGCTGAGGTAAAAATATTGCCGTCGTACTTATTTTTTAATTTGTAAATTTAGCTGAAACATCTACTGTTTACATTTACCCCAAATGACCCTATTACAGTTATTTACGAATTTTCTTAATTGTAAAATTATTCAAAAATACAAATAACTACATTTTTAAATAAATGTTTACTTATTATTTTTCTGTAGGAATTAAGATTTTAAGAAATTTTTGAAATGTAAAAAGTTATATGAATATTATTAATTTTTAAATTTTTAACTCAGAATGATTTGTTTATTTCTTTAATAATTAAATATAACTTAGGTATAAAATATTATTTTATTTAATAAAACATTGTTACTTTAATTTTTTAGAAATTATTATTATCATTTAAATTCAATTTTAATAGCTTTTAATTTTCGAACATTTTAAAAATTCAATTATTTTTCCAAATATTGCTGTAATATTGCAACAGAGTTAATATTACACGTTTTTATTAATTAAATTAATGAAACAAAATTGAGCGATCGAATCGGAGAACAAAATAAAATAATAATAGAAACATTGATTAATTTATGTTGGCGATTTTGAAGCCTAATATGGTTCTCTCCCGAGGCATTCTTTGTTTCCCTTTTATGATTTTCATATTATCCTTTTGATTTACAGCAATGCATGGTAGGTCTTCTGAAATGTAAGAAAATAACTATAACATTTATTTAAGAATTCGTAGAAAAATGTTGTTCATTTTTATTTAAAAATGGTGGCGATATAAGCCATTTTCGGTGGTAAGATCGATTCCGAATTTTCTAAAACAGATAAAACCAAAAACAAAGTACTATTTCGTTAGATATTTCGTTAGGCGTGGAACCTCAAAAAAGTTGAATTTTCTTCCCCTCTTTTTTTAGAGTACTTTTTCCCCAAAATATGCAAAAAAGGTGTTTTTATTCAGAATTTCTCTTATAAAAAAAGGGGAGTTGGGAATTTTATAGTTTTTGAGGTTCCACTTATAGGCATAATGACGCTCAATCAAAAGCCGTTCGATTTTTTAAAATCGCTTCAGAAGAACTCGTGATATCACTTTTACCAGTTCAAAAAAGACATTTTGTGAAAAACGCATTTAAAGTTTTTGTTCATAAGTTTCGACATTTGTTTTAAATCATCGAATTTGCTTGAAAATCGTTACTTGGAGGTTTTTGAGGTCGCTAATTACGAATATGAAATCAGATTTTTTAAATTCAAAATGGCGGTTCCAATATGGTAAACATTTTTTTAAAATCGTTGAATTTGCTTGAAAATCATTACGGGAGGATTTTAAGGTCGCTGATTACGAATATGCCATCATTTTTTCAAAATTAAAAATAGCGGATGCAATATGTTAGACGAAAAAAAAATTAAAATAAAAAAATTGTTTTTCCGCCATATTTTTTTTTGTCGTTTATACTCCTGCCCCATTGGCCTTACGCTCTCGACAAGAGTCCCTGCTGATACTTTTTTTGGATTAAGCATTTCCATTCTACAAATATTAGCAACTTTATTTAACCTAATGCGCCTACAGTGTGACTTTCGAAGATAGGAGTACTCGCATTTGCCTGGACCACCCGTAATTGGGTTTTCTCGCCAGAGAAGAGGGAAACTGTAGAAAATCCTCTTCTGAGTACAATCGGTTTATCGACAGTCTAGTTTCGGCGGTAAATAATTATAGAAAGTGAATTCTATAGACATTAAACATTATTTGTTTTTCCGCCATATTGGATCTGCCATTTTGAATTTTGAAAATTTGATATCTAATTTTTGATCAGCAACACCAAATACATTTTTGTTTGTCTTTTTTAAAAAATGCAAATGAGAAAACATTTAAATCATTCGATTGCTTGTCCGCATACAAAAACCTTTTTGACATGGCAAAGAATAAAAAT
Organism: Leptopilina myrica (nomen nudum); assembly: GCA_032872475.1. Lineage (NCBI taxonomy): Eukaryota > Metazoa > Arthropoda > Insecta > Hymenoptera > Figitidae > Leptopilina > Leptopilina myrica (nomen nudum). Next base: position 21,203,684 of record CM065459.1, read on the forward strand.
GTATAACTTCTGTTTTACTTTGAATCTTTCAATAATATTTTAGGAGAGTATTCTTGACACTATAAGAAATCCGAAAATAAAAACAAAAAAATCGATTTTTTTTGACATTTTGAACTGGAATGTCCCCTTAATTATAGTAATAAAAATAATTTCTTCCGAAATAAGTCATTTATTATCAAAAAATTTATATTTCTAGATACATTTTTACTATTTTTAAAAATATTAAAAAAAACTGCTGCTAAGTTATAAATTTTTGTTATAATTTTGGTACTCATTTCATTCGTTTTCGTAAATCTCGTTGTGTTCATTTCATAAACACTTTGCTTCTTCATAGAGATGTTAACAACGATAAAGTATCAATTTAGAACAATTATTCTTAAGTGCTGTAATATTTTTTTCTCTTTATTTAATACTTTCACATGAAAAAAGTTTTTTTTCACAATTTCTGGTTTTTAAAATATCAATAACTTCTTTCTTTCTAATCGAAATAGCTTCAAAAATAAGTCAATCGAAGGGTTTTTTAATACTCTACAAGTTGGTAACTATAGTTTTAATGTGATTTCTATAATTTTAAAACAAAATTCTCAAAAAAGTCTTATTTTCCAAAACTTTTGATTTTTAAAAGTTTTATATCTCCGGTGAATATGAACGAAAAATGTTCATTCTGGGCTCAAAAGATGCGCCTAAAAAAATTCTAAAAAATTAGAGAAAAACATTTATAGGTGTCCTAACATTTTTTTAAAGTTATGGGCAAAAAACGTTTGTTTGAAAAATTAAAAATAAAAAAAAATAAATAGTTAAACTTTATTAATCTATCTCAAAGTACTCTCATTTTATGTCAGCAGATGAGACCTACAATTAAAAAAAAATTCAGCCCAAAAGCTCTTTATAATTTGGAGATATTTATGAAAATGTGATGTTTGCACACACACACACACACACACATACGGTATTATTTTGTAATAATGTCATTTTTGAACTCCTGAGGTCAAATAACATAAAGATATGTTAAAAATTCGAACCTGAAAAATTTTGGTATTACAATATTTCCTCAGTATGAGAAAGCAATAATAATAATGCAATAAAATTTTTAATAACAATGTATACATTGAGAGTCAATTTAAAAATTATTTTGTATATTAAAATTAATATTGCGAAAAACAGAAAATTTGATATTATTAAAATTTATTTTAATTAAATTTTTATAACATTCCAAATAAATTATGTTTAATAAAAAAATTGTATAATATATATTTTTAAATTGGCAAAATTTGTTCTAGAAATTGTAAAATTGACATAAATTTAAATAGTTTTAATTTTGTTAATATTAGTAGGTATTAATGGAAAAAAAAATAATATAAATTTCGAATTTATCGATTTTTTCTAAGCGATTTCTTACTTGAATGTAAGAAATTAATTATTAAAAATAAATTAAATTTTTTAATTTAGTGTAATATTCCAATAGAAAATCGCCCAAAAAACTGAAAATCTCATAAAAAATACAAAGCAAAAATTATTTGAATAAAAAAAATATTATTATTTTTTTAATTCTAATATTTTTAAATAATAATTTAATTTATTTAATTTTATTTCTTTTTTTTGTTTAAATACGTAGCAAATTATTTGAATCAAACAAATAAATATTTTTGAATATAATATTATTATTAATTGTATAATAAAAAAAATAAATTTAGTTAAAAAATTAATTGTTTTTTCAATTTAGTGTAAAAGTAAGATAAGCTTCGTAACTTACAATTATTATGATTATTGCACATTCATGTAAAAAATGTGATTTAAATAGTTTAAGTTATTTAATGCCAATAAAGAGCTAAATATAGATTTTTTTTATTTTTTCATAATAAAAAAATAAAATATATAAATATGACATACATTAGTCTTAACAATCTTTGCTGATCTTTATATTTTTGCAATTATTCATATTCACTTCTTATTTTTGATAATAATAAATTCACTTCACAATTACGCAAAAGGAAAATGCACAATAGTTATTATTGTGCATCAATCAATCAATAACCTTAGAATGATACAAGAAAATAAACATGTCAAATCTATAGTACACAAAAAAACAAAAGAATCCACAAAAGCCTAACTTTAAGTGTGGACGGAGATCTGGAAATCCGGAATACGAAGATTATTATAGTCAATTAGTAAAATATCCTAATTCAGAAGCAAAAAGTCAATCTCTAATTCAAATTAGTAAACATTTTTATTAATTCTAATTTATAGACCAAAAATTTGTATTTCGTTGTAATATTTAAAAGAAAAGTAGAAAAAGTCGCATTTTATGAAAATAGTCGAAAAAAATTCGAAAAAGGTACACTATATGAGGCCGGGTCTCGGAAAGTAGCCACCAATTATTATCCCCACCCACTTAATTTTGAAATTAAATCTTAAAATTAAATATATAAATATTCATATTTAAAATTTAATTTACAGAATTAAGTTGATGTTGATAATTGGGTGCCAGTTTTTCAACATCATCAGAGTAAAAGACGTGATGAAAATCTAGAGGAAAAATCGTGAGGGAAGTACAACAAAAAACTATCAGTAGAATAAACCTTACAATGGTCAGACAATAAATTCAACTGTTTTTAAAGAGAGCAATATTTATAGTTTCGACAAATAAAAAGAAATATCACGAAATCTTTTCGTATATAAATATAATTATATAGTTGAAAGTGAAACACCTGTTATAGATAAATTCCTTATATGCTATATAATACAGTTATAGGAAGAATAGATAGAAGAAGAATGGGGGGTTGAATGAGAAAAATCGCCATGAGCTTCGGGAGCAAATCGCAGAATAGTTATAACACGTTACCCCCTTTGCTCTATGGTTTTAATCTATTTTAATTTCTAGCGTGCCAGACAACGCAACATAACGCAGGGAAGAATTTATGCTTAACAGTAGCTTCACCAACATGGATGTGGTTTACGTACGTGCCTATGAAACTACCACGTGTTTTATGTTCACTAATCTCGTAAAAATTCATGCAAAATAAAGCCCATATTTCATTCTCTCTTTTTCTATACCACACACACACCCACACACACACACATATATATATATATATATATATATATATATATATATATATATATATACAAAAGTCTGTCTGCATTTGCGACAAAGCCACTCACTACTCTCTTTTTCTCTCTTCCTTTTCGCAAAGTAAACAGAAAACAACTCCTACGTGTTACCTGACGGACCGTCACATGTCCGTTAATAATCAAATTTCCCATCTGCATTTCCTCATCTCTTTATATCGTGAAACTGAATTCTTTCCGTTAATTATATATGTATGTGAAATGTAATTCCCTGCTTTACAGTCAACATCCTGTCTTAAGCATTGTAAAATCCATCCGGAACATTTTCGCAAAAAGTACAATATGAATAATATTATTATTAATATGTGAGATTATAACGTAAGAAGATTAAAGTAGATACATAATATTCTTTAACCTCTTTGCAGTTGTCGAAATTTCATTTTCACAATTCCTTCACTTTTTACTTCGATTTACAACTGTCTGTGTGAATTAGCATCTGTTAAAAATACGCACAAGAAAAATAATATCACTTTTTTTGTGTCTGACCTCTGACTATCAAATTTTTGAATTATTTAAACAGAAAAATGGATTTATTCCTGAAGTTCTTCGGCAATCCTTTCACATGAGATAATAACTATTCTTTAAATTTAAATTTGTAGAAAAGTTTTGGTACTAATGTTAATTAGTGGCTAATGACTTTTTAATTTTTGAATTAGTATATTTTACTAATAAATTAGTACAATTTTTACTACTTTAGTTAAATTTTGATAGTAAATAGTAGTTTGTTATAACAATTAGTAAAATTGACTAATTCAAAAGCAAAAAAGTAGTAAATAATTCCAATTATTAAACATTTTTACTAATTAGTAAATATCGAATTTAGTTCTTCAATATTTTCTAATTCGTTGTTTCGATCGATTAAAATTTCCTGACATTTGAAGAATGTTTGAAGAATTCCTTCAGTCTTTCTTGATTGAAAAAAATAGTTTATATTAAAGATTCTTGACGGAACAGAACTTGATTCTTTATTATTTACAGTATCAAATTTTAATAGAATTCTTCAAAATTAAAAAATAATAGAATACTGGAAGAGTTACAATTTTCAAAATGTAAGTTCAATTATTTTATAAAATAAAATTAAATGATTTAAAAAACCTTAATTCTTAGAATTTTTTTCATAATTTCTTAACTTTTAAATATCTTCATAAATAGCACCTTAATTCAAATTTTCAAAAATCTACTTTTTTAATTAAATTTTCAATTACAGTTAAAACAGTTAAAACTGTGCAATTATGATTTGATTGTAATTTTTAGAAATAATTAAATTTTATGTTTAAAATTGATATTAAAAGAATTTGCCTAACAATTAGTAACATTTCTCTGACGATTGTTATTAAAATTATTAGTAAATAATTTGGTAGACATTTAGTCATTTTAATATTTTCCTAAATCAAATTTGAAGAATACGAATTGGTGGAAAATATTAAAAGTAAAAAGAGAAAATTGAAAAAAAAATTAATTGATTACCTAAGTAATGAAACTTTGAAATTTATCGGACACCCAATTTTAAATTTGGAAATATATATTCTAGCGTATATACTATATAGTAATAAAGTATTTGAGGACATAAACGTTTGAATGGAAAATCGCGTGCTCTCTCTCTCTCTCTTGAAATCTCTTCTGGGAAATCTTTTAACCCTGCAGCTTTCCCTGAGGGTTTTTAGAGTATTATATATGTGTGTGTATGCATATACATCTCTTCTTCGTGCATATATATGTTTATACATACATATATATATATATATATATATATATATGCATGAAATGTATGCTTTCATAGATTACAGTTGTAGTTACGTCAACCATCTTTACGGTTCGTATTCATAATATCTTTACTGAGTGTATGTAAAGTACTTTTACACATTGTCAAAAAAAAGGTTTCACTCACACGCACTACAAACACTTCTCACATTTCCAATCGACTTTTTCCTCCAGGGCTTACATAATATACACGCGCGAGAGCTGCTTCTTTTATTATTACATTTTTTTAATTTATTTTCCTCTTCTCGCTTCTTCAAAATTTCAAGAAGTTTTCCATTTCAGTAGTTTTATATACTCGTAAACGTGTCTCATAGACTTGTTGTGCTAAATTATTATCTTATTTTTTTATAATTAACATTTTTTTCTAATTGTTTAGGTTAGTCGTACAACCAGTATTTTAGAACCCAAGTGGGTAAGACTCGGTCAGAAAAATTACGATTTGCATGGGGTCTTTGGATTAAGCTGTAATTTGGTGAAATTGTAGTATTGGATAATAGAAACTAGTGTACCAAAAAATTTTTTTTTAATTTTGAAATTTGTTAAAGTTACGCCATTTTGGATTTTTTTGTTATAATTTTTTTAAATCTTAATATTTCTGAAAGTTTACGATGAAATTTAATAAAATTTGGAAGGCTTATACTTGAAATCATGTTTCTTCTGACTATCACATAACAAAAAAAATTTTTTTTGCCCAAAAAAAGTCAAAAAAAAATTTATTGAAACCTTTTTGCGCGAGAGGGGCCGATTTTGGAGTTTTCTTGTCAATTAATAAAATACCCGCGTGGAAATGAAAGTATGGGCAAAAGATGGCAAAGTATGGGAAAGTGTGGGTAAAGGATAGCGAAATGTGGCACTAAGTTTGACAAAGTATGGCAAAGTATTGCTAAGGAGCGAATCCCATGGTTTAACTATGGCAGCAATATAAATCAATTTTTCATCAAACAAAATAATAAAAAACACAAAAACTTTTAATATTTTTCATTTTTAAACCATAAACAAAGTGAGGCATATAAAAAAATTATTTTTTAAATGGTTTTTTAAATTTAACTGTTAAAATGAACTATGGGCAAAGTATGGCGAACCATGGGATGAAAGAAAACTTATTTTCTATACATTTTCGAAGTATGGGCAGAAGATGGCGAACTATGGGAAGAAAAAAAACTATTTTCTACACATTTTCGAACTATGGGCAAAGTATGGCGAACTATGGCATGAAGAAAATTTATTTTTTATACATTTTCGAAGTATGGGCAAAAGATGGCGAACTATGGGATAAGAAAAAAAATTATTTTCTATACATTTTCGAACTATGGGCAAAAGATGGCGAACTATGGGATAAGAGAAAACATTATTTTCTATAGATTTTCGAAGTATGGGCAAAAGATGGCGAACTATGGGATAAAAAAAAAATTATTTTCTATAGATTTTCGAACTATGGGATGAAAAATAAACTATTTTCTATACATTTTCGAACTATGGGCAAAGTATGGCGAACTATGGGGTGAAAAATAAACTATTTTCTAAACATTTTCGAACTATTGGCAAAAGATAGCGAACTATGGGATGAAAAATAAATATTTTCTATACATTTTTGAACTATGGGCAAAGTATGACGAATTATGGGATGAAAAAAAATATATTTTTTATACATTTTCGAAGTATGGGCAAAAGATGGCAAACTATGGGATGAAAAAAAATTATTTTCTATAGATTTTTGAACTATGGGCAAAAGATGGCGAACTATGGGATAGAAAATAAACTATTTTCTATACATATGAGCGTTTCCATGTCAAGTGATCAAGGTGGAGAAAAATTTTTCTCCAATCGTAGCAAAACTTGGGGCTTTTGTAGTACTCATAGATAGTAATTTTTCGTGAAAATATTTTCTTACCTAGTCCAATATTTTCCGAGGGGGAGGGGGTTAAATTTTTGTGTTTTTCAGTACAATGCTTATTTCAATAATTTTTTACTCTTAAACAATTAAACATACAAATTTGACAAAGTACATTTTGGAAAGGTTTTTTCATCCTTTTTCGATTGGAACCAAAATTAAAAATAAATTTCAATTTTTGTGGGAGATTCCTTTTAGGAAAAAACCTCAGCTTTCGTTAAAAAAAAAAAAATCGTATCCATCTCCCTCAAAATTTGAAATTTAATTTTAATTTTTTTTGGTCAAAAAAAATTTTTTTTTTTAAATGCTTATTTTCAATCAAAAGAGCATGAAAAAACCTTTCCAAAATGTACTTTGTCAAATTTGTATGTTTAATTGTTTAAGAGTAAAAAATTATTGAAATAAACATTACACAAAAAGACCCCTTGATCACTTGACATGGAATCGCTCATATATTTAAAGTAGGTACAAAGGATGGCAAATTATAGAAAGTATATATATATATATATATATATATATATAGATATCAGGGACCGCTTCTAAAACGAAACTAAATAGAAAATTACTTTCGTTTTAGTGTTTGAGTCGAATTGAAATTCCGATCCCATTGGGATATTCAGAATCCAAATTGGAATTCTGACAGAATTCTTAGAGGAATTCCAATTAAAATTCAGATCAAGATTAATTAAGGAATTCCAATCAAAATTCCGATTACGGACGGAATTCCGATTCCATCGGAATTTTCAGAATACAGATCGGAATTCTGACAGAATTCTTATAGGAATTCCAATCGGAATTCCGATTTCTGAAGAAATTCTGATCCCATTACAATTTTCAGAATCCAGATCGGAATTCTGACAGAACTCTTATAGGAATTCAGATCCCATTAGAATTCTGACAACATTCTTATAGGAATTCTAATCAAAATTTAAATCGCAATTCCGACAGAATTCTTTTAGGAATTCCAATAATAATTTCGATTACTGATGAATTCCGATCACATCGCAATTTTCAGAATCCATATCGGAATTCTGACAGAATTTTTATAGGAATTCCAATCAAAATTCCGATCCTATTGGAATTATCAGAATCCTGATTGGAATTCTGAAAGAATTCTTACAGGAATTCTAATTAAAATTTCGATACGAATTCCGACAGAATTCTTCTTGGCATTCCAATCAAAATTCCGACAGAATTATTTTAGGAATTTCAATTAAAATTCCGATTTTTGACGGAATTCCGATCTCATCGGAATTTCCAAGTGAAGGTAAAATTCCCTGTAGAAGACGTGTCGAATTTGCACCGTATTTGGTCAAGTTGTTGTTGTCCATCTTTTGCCCATAGTTCGAAAATGTGTAGAAAATAGTTTTTTTCATCCCATAGTTCGACATCTTTTGCCCATACTTTCATTTCCACGCGGGTATTCCTTATAATTTCACATTTCATTTTAAAAAAATCGATGGAGACTGGAATAACTTTCGAGATATTGCAATTTTTGTGGAAGCACGACCACGTTTTAGTGCCCGGGACGCCTCGCGCAGTAGGATTCTTACACTTTACTGTTCTAAATTGTCTAGAGCCTTTAAATTTTATCCGATTTTGATGTTCTTGGTCTTAAATGAAAGGAGATATATTTTCTAAGAGTTTCTTTGAAACCCTTGTTTCAATTTTTAATTGTTAATTTTGTTAATTTATAAATTTGTTAATTGTCAAATCTTGTTTACTTTTTATTTCTTTTTTTTATTTTACTCATGATCGAAATCAATTCAAATTAGTCTAGTGTTACGTCTCAAGAAATGAAACTAAACATAATCATAATTTACATATTTAATTTGGCCGGCATCGGTGATTCAACCTGATTTATTCACAGAGCAGTAGACTCTGATTTTAAGGGACAGGTTTTTCAGAAAGAGTAACTGCTTAATTGAAGTTAAATTATTAAAGTTATTTATTTAAATCCTTTACAATTAGAATCAAGAGAAAGAGTAGATCCAGATGTCTTCAGGGATACAGTAACAAATTATTACTTTGTGGGATCAATCGAGAATTGGAAAGGGACAAGATTTTGAAGTATTAGTAACTTACCTTTTAAAATTATTATTAGAGTCGAAGACCCAACAGGTGATACCTCTTTCAGTGTAAGGTTGAAGAAATAACGTTGTCTAGCGAAAACTGAATATGCAGTAGATTTTCTTTGAATCGTTTTCGGGACAGTCAAAGTGAAAGGTCCGGAGTCCAGGTGTCAAATTATTGATTTGACGTTAACCTTTTCGCAGTCGAGACTAAAATCTCTTCAGTGGGCTCAAAATGTCGACAACTTTTAAGGAAACTGAAATTTGCGCAAATCAGTACACTATAGTATTTGAGGTCGCTGATTACGAATCCGAATTCAGATTTTGAAAATTCAAAATGGCGGATCCAATATGGCGGACGACATTTTCAAAAATCCTCAGAATTCACTTGAAACTCGTTACTCGGGGGTTTTCGAGGTCGCTGATTACGAATCCGAACTCAGATTTTATAAATTCAAAATGGCGGATCTAATATGGCGGACGACATTTTCAAAAATCCACCGAATTCACTTAAAACTCGTTACTCGGGGGTTTACGAGGTCGCTGATTACGAATCCGAACTCAGATTTTGAAAATTCAAAATGGCGTATCTAAAATGGCAGACGACATTTTTAAAAATTCATCGATTTCACTTGCAACTTGATACTCGGGGGTTTGCAGTTGTATTTGGTCGTCTTTATTCCAGTTTGTCCTGTTATTGTGAAAATGTTATCTGCCATATTGGATCCGCCATCTTGAATTTTCGAAATCTGAGTTCAGATTCGTAATCAGCGAACCCGAAAACCCCCGAGTAACGAGTTTCAAGAGAATTCGATAAATTTGTGAAAAATTCGTTCGACATATTGGATCCGCCCTTTTGAATTATCAAAATCTAAGTTCGGATTCGTAATCAGCGACCCTGAAATCCCCCGAGTATCAATTTGTGGACAGATCTGTGTGTTTTTGTAGCCAAAAATCTACTTGCGTCTATACACGTCATCGACAGATTGAGCCCACTTGCACCATGACGTGTATACACGTCATCGACTGTCAAAGGGTTAAAGTCGAAATAATGCAGTCTTTAGTAATGTGCCTTGCAATAGAAATTATTTCCTTGATAAAATTCTTCTTGAATAACTTGAGTAAGACATGAAGAATATATTTGGTACTTGAAGAGATTTTGGATTGACGCGAAGAATACGCTTAGGGGTAGTATATGACTTGTTAACTTGGTCGCGGAATCGCGACAGACACGAAGAACGCGACTTGCTGATTTGAGGGTGACTTTTAGACTAGTTAAGTTGACGGCGTTTTCTGGACTGACTAATTCGTCAAGGGTGGTCCCTTTTATATGTTTCCTTCACAAGGGAACATACCACCCACATTTATTACCTTTAGGTCAAGGTAGTTAAATTTTTTATTACATTTAAGTGGGAAATCAATAGAAAGATTGACAATGTGCAGATGACCAATTTTCGGCATCTGCTACTTACACAAAGACATCATTCTGATCAATATAACGCGTTGATTCGTCACTGTTTTAGACAGTTCAGTAACCTTATAGAAGGGTGATAATCGTGGATGACCATATAAAGAAAGGTCCGTCCAAGACGACACACATTTCAATTGATTTGTTTGGTTTACAAGAAAAAGTGAGGATTCAGATTCTAACTTTACAAATATCAAAACAATACGTCGCGATGACGTGACACTAGTATGACCACCCGATAAATATTAATGCATAATTCAATTTATTTTAATTTAAAACTCTGGTCCTTCTTAAAAAAATTGTATTTTTTGCAGACAAATTTATGTTTATTTAAGTAATTTATGTCTGTTTTGTTAAAAAATGATTTTAAAGTTAATAATTATCATTGTTATAAACAAATAATTTTAAAATAATTATTAACTTTAAAATTATTTTTTAACAAAATAGCCATAAATTACTTAACTAAACATAAATTTTTCTGCAAAAAATACAATTCTTTTTAAAGGAGCAGAGTTATCTATTTGTTAATTAACATTGTTTTTTAACCATTAAAATTAAAAAAAATATTAAGATTTAAAAAAATTATTTATTGTAAAAAACCTCAGGTTTCCAATGAAATTATGAAAAAAATAAGAAATACCAAAGTTGGTGAAAACTCAAAAATAAACATTAATTTTTATAAAAAAGGGGTCAAACATTTTTTTGTCAATTTTCTTGGAAGACTCAGAAAGTACAAGAAAAATGCTTTCAAATACATTATTTACAAATTAAAATCCATAAAGTTTTGTTGGACTTATAGGGTTTTAAAGATATCAATGTTATTGAAAACGTAAAAATTGAACCCCTCTCCTTACTAATTTTTTTAAAACTTTAGGAATTTGTTATTCTTATAAAGGATAACAAATTACCAAAGTATCAAGAATCCAGTACTTTTTTTGTGGTTGTCCACTTTAGAAATTTTACCCCGTTTGTGTACCGAATTTTAGATCATTACGTTGAGAAATGTAGAAAGTTAAGGGGGTCAGGGTCATTTTTTCTAATTTTTTGGAAAATATTAAACTTCTTTTCCATCTAGTCCGCAAATATGCTATGTTTTTTGCTATGTTTTTCGTGTAATCTGCACGTACAGATGAGTGTGTGTACCGAATTTTGACTCATTATGTCAAAAAAGGTAGAAGTTAAGGTGGGGTCAGCCCGTATTGCATAACTGGGACGGACACACTAGTGAAACTATAAGGGTTCCGTCAGTACACTTACGGTGTATGGAACCCTAAATATTAAAAAAAAATAAAAACCAAAAAATATATTTAAGTTTTAAATCCGTCAACTGGAACTCGAGAAATTTTTTTTAATTAACCACTTCGCAGTCCAGTTAAAAAACGCTTGTGGTCCAAAAACGGCCGAAGAAAAAAAAGTTTCTAAAAAATGTGATTTCATTGTAATTAAGGTTTTTTGATTCGCAAAATTCGAATTTTAAGTCAGTTTTTCATAATTTAAAATGGCGAATTCGAAAATTTTTAATTTTATCAGATTTGCTTGAAACTTGTTACTCAGGGGTTTTCGGGGTCTCTGACTACGAATCTAATGTCAGATTTTCAAAATTCAAAATGGCGGATCCAATATGGCGGTCGAGAAAATAGAAAATCCAACGGATTTGTTTAAAACTTGTTACTCGGGGGTTTTCGGTGTCGCTGATTACGAATCCGATGTCAGATTTTGATATCCAAAATGGCGGACCTAAAATTCGATCAAATTGCATAAATCTTGAAATTATCCGCCATATTGGATTCACCATTTTAATTTTGTAAATCTGACACCATATTCGTAATCAGCGACCCCGAAAACCCCCAAGTAACGAGTTTCAAGCGTATTTGATAAATTATTAAATCTTTATAGTCGCCATTTTAGGTCCACCATTTCGAATTTTGAAAATCTGACTTAAAATTCGGATTCAGCGACCCCAAAAACCTTAGTATGCACTTGGTCATTCAAATCGAATTATGTTTAGTATTTTATTTTTGAGATGGACATATATGGCCACAGACGTAAAGGTAGCACGACTTTTTGTGGCCACATATGGGCCATGGACTGTCAAAGGGTTAAGCAGTACTAAAATATTTAATTGTTAATAACTTTTACAAAAAAAAAAATTTTTAATATTAGGAGTTTAACAAAATATTTTGGTTTAAAAAGAAAATTGTTTAGTTTTAGGTGATCCGTTTGGGGAATTCTGACCGTATAATAAAATTTACAACAGAAATCGTAAAGTTTTTCTAAAAAGGTAGATAGTTTATAAGGAGTTTCATATGAGATTGAGGGGTTAACTCTCGAATTTTTTTCAAATTTCATTTTTCAATAGAGTTTGTTTGTTTAGGTAATTATACCAAATATTGATTAAAAATATTTAATATTTTGATAGGTATTTGCATTAACAAATTAATGCAATATTTTTTTAAAACTTGAATAACTTTTTTATTTTTGCGTATAGAAAAAAGTTGTCAAAATGTTTTTTGTTTAGAATGGATTAAATTTTTTTTCAAAAAATTGGAATGGATCAAATTTTTTGAAAAAAAATTTAATCCATTCTAAACAAAAAACATTTTGACAACTTTTTTCTATACGCAAAAATAAAAAAGTTATTCAAGTTTTAAAAAAATATTGCATTAATTTGTTAATGCAAATACCTATCAAAATATTAAATATTTTTAATCAATATTTGGTATAATTACATAGGCAAACAAACTCTATTGAAAAATGAAATTTGAAAAAAATTCGAGAGTTGACCCCTCAATCTCATATGAAACTCTTCTTATATTTAACCTTAAAACTATGAATAAAACTTTGTAATTTCTCCAAAAACGATAATCGTATTTTTATTTTTGAATATAAAGGAGCAAAAAATAATTGATTGCTTTTAAAAGCAAAAGAAATCCTATTTAAGTAAGAGAGTTATGTTTTATTCTTCTGGAGAGAAAGTTTTTCATCTCTTATGATGATGCTAAAAAATGCTTGCAGAAATTAATAAAATGTATGAAATTTACGTTCAAAAAATAGTGTCTTTTCAATGACTAATGCAATAAATCGATATGTCAAGATTTATTTTTATTCTTAATGAGTTTTTTAATAGAAAACCCTGCTTTTCAACATTCTAAACTCGTTGACCCTTTTTAGATTATTCGAAATTTATACCCACTATCACTTAGAATTTATGTATTGTATATATATATATATATATATATATATATATATATATTTATGTGTGTATATGTGCATACACTTGCATATACACAGAGATCCCATAATATGATGATCGATGTGGAATTACATGAATTTCGTTCGTCATTGCTCCTCGAGGATTCTACACATCATTCTTCAGAGAAGTCGCGCTGCTATAAGTGAGTAGCTATTCAACGCACACTCATATATCGTATTTATGCGATAAAGGATAACATTTCAAATAATTCAATGGAAATAAAGATAAATAAACTACCAAAAATGGTGTATAAATAATAATTTAATAGAAGTTGCGATTGGTAAAGCCTGTGAAATTTCATGTGGGACTATATATGGGACGTTTCACGTTAAGCAGGCCACCCCGATGGCCAAAATTGAGACCTTAAAAAAAATTACTTATACCCAAAAAATTATTCATATATGAGCGATTCCACGTCAAGTGATCAAGGGGTCTTTTTGTGTAATGTTTATTTCAATAATTTTTTACTCTTAAACAATTAAACATACAAATTTGACAAAGTACATTTTGGAAAGGTTTTTTCATGCTCTTTCGATTGGAAATAAGCATTTTGAAAAAAAAACTTTTTGACCCAAAAAAATCAAAATTAAAAATCAATTTCAATTTTTGAGGGAGATGGAAACGATTTTTTCATACCTTAGGCACAAAATAGGCGCTTTTAGATAGCAGCCGACAGGAACTAAAAGCTATTCATTTGTCAACTTGAATGAAAATGGCGACTTTTTTTTCCCATGGGCAAAAAAACAGCTATGGTCCCATGCGTTATTTTGCTCATGGGAAAAAAAGGCCGCTATTTTCATGCAAGTCGAACAAGTGAATGACTTTTACTCCTTGTCGTCTGCTATCTGAAATCGCCACTTTTGGGCCTTTGGAATAAAAAATATCGTAAGTAACACGGGACTTAAAGGCTGCCAATTTATTTACGATGATTTTTGTGCCACTCGTTACGGTCTCAGGGCGCCTACGGCGCCCTCGACCTCCACTCGTGTCACAAAAATCACCGTAAATAAATGGCTACCTTTACGTACCTTGTTGCTTAATATACTATTTTTAACGAAAGCTGAGGTTTTTTCCTAAAAGGACATATAAATGATAAAGTGGGACTAGAATGTTTAAACATTAAAAAAAAGAGTTTTCTACTCGCCGGTGAGCTCTAAACCCGGTTTTTAGCTCCGTTTTGGAGAAAATTCTTTTTTTCAATGTTTAAACATTCTAGTCCCACTTTATCATTTATATGTCCTTTTAGGAAAAAACCTCAGCTTTCGTTAAAAAAAAAAAAATCGTATTCATCTCCCTCAAAAATTGAAATTTATTTTTAATTTTGATTTTTTTGGGTCAAAATTTTTTTTTTTCAAAATGCTTATTTCCAATCGAAAGAGGATGAAAAAACCTTTCCAAAATTTACTTTGTCAAATTTGTATGTTAAATTGTTTAAGAGTAAAAAATTATTGAAATAAGCATTGTACTGAAAAACACAAAAATTTAACCCCCTCCCCCTCGGAAAATATTGGACTAGGTAAAAAAATATTTTCACGAAAAATTACTATCTATGAGTACTACAAAAGCCCCAAGTTTTGCTACGATTGGAGAAAATTTTTTCTCCACCTTGATCACTTGACATGGAATCGCTCATATATAAGTATTTTCGAAAAATATGTGGCCTTTTAAAAAATTCAATATGGCGGCGACAATATAACCTATAAAAGTGTCTAAATTCAAAAACAGTGGTCTAAAAGTGCTAAAAAAGAGAAATTAAATAAGGAATTTACCTATGTACTGGCGGTAAAATTAGCATTAGGATACATACTTTATATTCCATAAGCAATAACGGTAGTTTGATATCGGTTTTTAGAAAATAAATATGTCGGATCCAATATGGTGGACAAAAAATTTTTTAAATGCATCGGATTTGCTTGAAAGTTGTTACTCGGGGGTTTTCGGGGTCGCTAATACCGAATCTAATGTTAATTTTCAGAAATTCAAAATGGCGGATCCAAAATGGAAGACAAAATTTGTTTTAATTAATCAGATTTAATTGAAAGTTGTTACTCGGAGGTTTTTGGGGTCGCTGATACCAAATCTGTTGTTAAATTTTTAGAAATTCAAAATGACAGACAAAATTTTTTTTATTCTTCAGATTTCGTTAAAAGTTGTTGCTCGAAGGTTTTGGGGGGTCGCTGATACCGAATCTGATGTTGATTTTTAGAAGAAAAAAAATATCCACGAAAGCACGTCTATTTAATGTACCCAAGTAACCTGTAAGTTTGCAGCAAGCTTGCAGGCAACTTACACCACAAGATTTGCAATCTTACACGTAAGCTTACTACAAGTTTGCTGCAAGTACTAAAATGTCCTACTTCCTGCAAGATTGCACAGCAAGCTTAGGGCAAGCCTACACTGCAAGTTTCCTAAACATTTTGTGAAAAATTTTTAAAAAACTTTGTGAAATTTTAGAATGTAAATTTGTCTCACGGAGAGTATAAGTATCGGTCCCCTAAACAGGTACTTTACAATAGTATCTTACATGATAATATCAATAATTAACGTCTGTCAGGACATTTACAATTTTTTACTAGTATCCACTGATCACGGATAATAGTACCCAACTACAATTCTTTGGATTAGAGAAATTTACATTCTAAAATTTCACAAAGTTTTTTAAAAATTTTTCACAAAATTTTTAGGAAACTTGCAGTGTAGGCTTGTCCTAAGCTTGCTGTGCAATCTTGCAGCCAGTAGGACATTTTCGTACTTCCAGCAAACTTGCAGTAAGCTTACGTGTAAGATTGCGAATCTTGTGGTGTAAGTTTCCTGCAAGCTTGCTGCAAACTTACAGGTTACTTGGGTATTGAGGTGCAATGTCAGTTGCGAGATAGAAAGGAAAACAATCATGATCGACATCTATAATAATACATAATAATTGTTGTGGATAAAAATATATTTATTTGCTTCTTTTATTTTTTTAATACATTATTTAATTAATTTTCAAGATCTTTTTATAAAATGAGTATACAAATTTAAAACATGTAAAAACAAATTGAAATTGACTTAACCACTTCACTGGCAGGGCGTTCCAAATGGCGTTTTGGAAAACTGTCAATTTTATAAAAAATTAGTAAATCTACATACAAATTTTACTTATATGATTTTTAGGCTTACTGATCTCGAATTTCACGTAAAATTTATAATTTGACAGTTGACAGCTCTCAAAGTAACTGTCAATTTTATGAAAAATGAGTAAATCTGCACAAAAATAACTTCTATTAGGTTTTGAGACCTCCTGAAAACAAATTTTATGTCAAATATAATGTGTGATAGTTGACAGCTGTCTAATTGACTGTCAGTTTTATAACAAATGAGTAAATCTACATAAAAATTTTACCTATAAGATTTTTAGACTCACGTGTCCCGAATTTTCGGTAAAATTTATAATTTGACAGCTGACAGCTGTCAATGTGACTGTCAGCTTTATAAAAAATGAGAAAATGTTTATAAATATAACTATTACATTTGCAGACTGAGTAGTCACAATATTGATATCGAACTTAAACTTTGACAGTTCCCTTCTATCACTGTATATGTCATAATATAAAAATATCTTTATTTATTAGAATTAATTATTTGAAGAGAATTTCTTTTTAAAAATAAATTAACAATTAAAATGGAAGAAAGTAATTTAATAATAACATATTTTTTTAGGACTAAAATGTAAGAAATTATTTTCATATTACTTTCTATCTTTTAGATTCATCAACAGATATATGAAAAACCTTTGAATACCAAATTTCGTAGAAACTAAACAATTTTTTTAAAAAATTGACCCCATATTGGGACCGCCATTTAAAAATTTTGAATATTAATTTCACATTTATCAATACACACAATAAAAAACACTCGTAAAAAATGCCTACCATGAATTAATTAAATATTTAATGTTATAATCCACTTTTTGACATTTTGAACCACTGTTGTAATCGGACTTATGAAACAAAAATGTCAAAAAAAAAATTTTGCGCAAGTTTGCACAGCTGTTTTTTCGTAGGTCATTAAAAGATACTTTAGACTACTTTTGTAAAAAAGAATTAGAATCGTACTCAGTCGTACTTTTTTGTATACCTTTTTTAAAAACATTATTCAAATAAAAAGCTACATTATAAAGCAATTAATATTTTATTAACAAATTTTTTTTAGTTATAATTATTCGAGAAAACATCTTTTTCCAGCTTGAGAAATGACATAAAATCGTTAAACATTTTTAATATTGACTCCTGGAATACGAAAACTTGTTAAGAAAACTCATATTATAAAGGGTAAAAAATTCCACTTATAAAAACCGCTTTTTAAACATATATCGCCTATCCTAATCAATTTCATTGTAAATACCGATCAGTTTTGAAATCTAGGGACACTTATGAGTAATAATCGCTTTATCTAATTTAATTTAACGCAATTTAAAAATTACCATTTTTTGCATAAAATAGTGTACCTCCGACCACTCTGCCGTCCTGATGAAGAAAGTCGGTACTTGTATTCAGGGCGATTTCAAGATATTTAGAGAAACGCGTTTGTTATTACAGTAGCGTATTAATTAAGACTTATTAAACAATGACAATTGATATTAACTAATTTTAGTATGCTATATTTAATAAAGTTAAAAGATTTCGGAAATTTTCATTATTTATAAACAAAATGTCGATTACTGCCCAAAATTGATTTTGAAATGTTGAAAATACTGCCACAGAGTCGGTATGTGCTCTTATGGCCGAGTGACGTCACTATTTTAGGGTCGGTATTCGCAGCTTATAACGTTTAATAGGCTTATGACATGCAAGTACCGACTCTTCTGACAAGGAAACATGGTCTGTCTTCGACGACAATCCTGGACGCAAGAGTCGGTACTTGCAATATGGCCCATTGACATAAGGATTTCGATCCAAGTCAGACCACATTTCCTGGCAGTACTAGCCATTACGGCTGTGTTTCTAGGAAAGTTCGTAAATACGTCATTATTTTGAAGCAGTAATAGCACTTACCGAACATTTTGCCTGCAAGTACCGACCTTTTCAAAATGATTTCACGTTAGTAGAGTAAAAATAGGATAGGACTGACCGAACACTCGGTTTCTAGCAACCAAGCAAATTCGGTTCCATTAACTAAACTAATTGTTTTTCTAAAACCAAATTCAATTTTTATGTTTTATTTTTTTTTGAATTAGGTATTAATTTAAAAATAGGTTAAAGAATCTTGGTTATTAAAACTACTAATAATATTAAAAGCCTTTTCTCCTTTTTTTATTTTATAACAATTTTGAAAGGTTTCAAAATTTAGGGTTTTTTGTGAATGACAAGAAACATAAATAAGTAAAGTAAAAGGTTAAGAAAATATAATGTTGAAAAACTTATAAATTATAATTTTTTTATACTTAGCTTTTCAGAAGTAATTAGATCATAATCAAGCATAGTAAGCAAATAATTTTAGTAATAAAAGAAACATAATTAAGTCGAGTAAATAAGAAAATTTATTTATTTAAATATTTTGAGTTTATGAACTGTGAAGGGTAAATTGTCAAGAGTATATTGTTGACTGATATTAGTGATTTTTCTGTTAACTGCAGTGACAGTTTAGAATTTAAAAACATACATGAAGTAATGTTTATAAAGTAACAAATGAATGTGTTTGGTTTCCATATAACCGAAACATTATGATTTTCACATCTAAACTAGTTCGGTTGAGACAACCTGTCCTTTGGGCCAATTAACCGAATTTTCTTCAACCAAACCTAGTTTAGTCAATTTGACCAAACCATTTTTTGCATTTGTCAAATCGATATTTCAGAAACTGTTTAATAATTGTATAATTAAACAATGAATTGTTAAATTTTTTCAAATTACACATAAAAATACTTTTTTCAAACCAACAATTTACTGAAGAAATAATAGTAAATATGTAATAAATACATGACAAATTACAGTTAAAAACATGTATTTGAATAATTATTGAGATAACGATTTTCCGAAAATTTTTTATTCTATACATAAATAAATTTTTTAAGATACGCTGTAAAAAAATGAATAAATATCAATAATAACTTAATTAGATAACTATTCAAACAATTGAGGATGAAATAATTGATGTTTTTAAAGTTTTGCTTCCTCATAGAGGAAGTATCTGTATTTTTTATTATATGTAAAGCCTAACATATTATAAACTTAGGAAAAAACATTTTTTAACGCACCGTATAAAAGTTTTTAAAAATCAACATCAGATTCGGTATCAGCGACCCCAAAAAACCCCCAGTAACAACTTTCAAGCAAATCCGATGCATTTAAAAATTTTTTTGTCCACCATTTTTATTTTCTAAAAACCGATATCAAACTATACCGTTATTGCTTTATCAAACGCTTTGGATAAAGATAACACCGATACACAAAAAAATTGTATTACCACGACTGCTATGTGGTAGGTTTTTTCCTTAAGGTGTATCTAAACAGAAAAACATTGTCCGACCTACAAGTTAGTTCGTGTTCTCTTTTTACAGGCTTGGTGGAAGGAGGGGGTGAATTTTGAGAAACTGATTCTTATGGCAATTAACTTAATTTCTATAAATAAAGCTGAATTTTTGCTTCGTCTGAATATTCTTTAGAATTCAGTGACTTTAATATCATAAGAATTAAATATATAAAAAAATTAAAAATGGCAGATCTAAAATAGTGGATTTAAAAAAAATTGTTCAGATTTCCTTGAAACTTCTTACTCAGGGGTGAATCCAATATGGCGGATAATTTCAAGTTTCATGCAATTTGATCGAATTTTAGGTCCGCCATTTTGGATTTCAAAATCTGACATTGGATTTTATATTATTTTAAACACGTTACTGGTACACGACAATATATGGGTGATATTTCTGAAGAGATATTTTGGATGTTTCGATTAATTTTAGAAAATCTACTCTAATCATCTACGCTAATACATTATTGACAATTTTCACAGTGAATAATTTAGGATTTACCTAACATTTGCGATGGAACCAGTTGCCTACAATAATATTTTTAAATGAATTCGAAATAATTTAAATTCTGTAATGAGTTTTATTATTTATGAAAATAAATACACATAGGGTTAGTTGGGGTAAATCGGAACAGTAATTATTTTAGATAAATACAATTTTTTTTAAATAAATACGGCCTTAAACCTTGTACCTTAGATCACTCCCAACAGGTTTTAAGTATTTTCCCATTTTCAGTTTGTCAATTAGCAGCAGTATATACAAAAATATTTCCTATTCCATAAAAAATTGGAAATCATAGAAGACACCCTTTCACTTTTTTGATTCGCATTTGAAAAAAAATAAGCTAAAAATTCATATAAAAATTAATAATTATCTCTTATTAATACTAGAACAAAAAACAGCTTTGATTTTTTCATTTTTAAAATTCTTCTTAAAAATAGGAGTTTCTATTTACTCCTTAAAACTGGAAATTCGGGGTAAATCGGAACAGCAGAAATTTCAATAATATTTCTGATAATATAAATGAAAAAATTATTTTTATCAAACTACAACACTATTTTCAGCATTATAAAAATGCATTAAAAATAGTATTCATGTATAATCGCATCGGTACATAGTATTTAACAAGTACAAAATTCCTATACATATATAGGAACTTTATTGCAAATAGACGCTAGTTCGTTACATAGCACAAAGTCTACTGTAACATTTCAGATTTCATTAGGATTTGTGACCATAAAACCGGTAAGTGTAATGAAACAAGAGATGATAAGAGAGAATGAGAGAGAATAAGAGAGAATGAGTGAGAATAAGAGAGTATAAGTGAGACCGAGAGAGAATGAGAGAGATTGAGAGAGAATAAAAGAGTATAAGAGAGACCGAGAGTTATGTTAAACCAATCTGTTAAAATTTTTTAAAGTTGCTGAAACCTTTATAATTGTATAATGTGTTAGAATTTTCGGTATGGAATACTTTTAAATTTATGTAATGCATTATTATTTCTTATTTTGAATTATTTTATGACTAACACCATTTTTTATCTAATTCTTTATATCTCTTAACATTTCCAGACTTGAAATTGATTTTTTCTCAAATTTCGTAAGAAATAGGAACAGTTGATTATTACGATTCAATGATAACCATATTTTTTTTTACTACTCCATAAAATTTTTCAATGGATTTTACAGGAAATGTACAAAAAAAAGTTTTTTTCCCATATAAAATACATGCAAAATTTCACCAGCCCACAGGCACCACTAAATATTAATTAAAAAAATGCGTATCTAATTTTTTTCAATTTATGACAAAAGACGACCCGGAAATGGACAAAATTCCAAAATGTCGTTTTTAACGGCCACCCTTATGTATATGGATTATGCAACTAAAATTCATTGAAAAAAATCATCGTTTTTGACTTCGATATCTGTGTAAGTATTTAAATGAAATTGAAATTATTGTTTTTGTGTTTATATGTTTATGAATATAGTATGACCGGTATATTGAATTTTATTCTTATCATTATATTTAATATATTAATTTAAGTAATTTTTAGGACAATTTTTTACAATTATTTGTTTATTGGTTCTTGCTGTTAGAAGAACGTTTCGGTAGTAGCCAATACTCTTATCAAGTTTACATTAAAAGCAATAAAACATTGTCAGGAGAATAGTAAAGTCATTGTATATCGAATACAGTATATACGAATTAAATTATTTTATTTTCAATTGATTTTACTATTCTCCTGAGAATGTTTTATTGCTTTTAATGTAAATTTGATGAAGGTAGTGGCTACTACCGAAACGTTGTTTTACCATTAATTAAATTAATATATTAACAAACCACAAACAATTTTTTATCTAATTATATTTAATCTTTACACATGTTATTTTCCAACATAAAAAGTTCTTTACCTGAATCTGATGAAATACATGGATTAAATAAATTTTTAAATAAAGAAGAGGTTACGAAGGCTGAAATTTTATGGTGTCTGCAGAGCACTTATTCACACGTATTAACAAATGCTGCTGGAAGTTCAACTGGAATATTTCCAAGAATTTTTCCTGATAGTTCTATTGCAGCAAATATGCAACTGGGTCGGAGCAAAATAGCTTATGCTGAAGTTTTTGGTCTTGGTCCCTATTTTCACGACTACGTTGAAAAGGAAATTGCCGAGAGTGAATTTTTCGTTGCCTGCTTTAATGAATCGCTTAACCCCTTCGCAGTCCAGCTAAAAATCGCTTGTGGTCCAAAAACGGTCCAAAGAAAAAAAGTTTCTAAAAAATGTGATTTTATTGTAATTAAGGTTTTTGGAGTCACAAAATTCGAATTTGAAGTCAGTTTTTCAAAATTTAAATTGGCGGACCCAAAATGGCGAATTCGAAAATTGTAAATTTTATCAGATTTGCTTGAAACTTGTTACTCGGGGGTTTTCGGGGTCTCTGATTACGAATCTAATGTCAGATTTTTAAAATTCAAAATGGCGGATCCAATATGGCGGTCAAGAAAATAAAAAATCCAACGGATTTGTTTAAAACTTGTTAAATTCGATCAAATTTAATGAATCTTAAAATTATCCGCCATATTGGATTCATCATTTTAATTTTGTAAATCTGACATCATATTCGTAATCAGCGACCCCGAAAACCCCCAAGTAACGAGTTTCAAGCGTATTTGATAAATTTTTAAATCTTCATAGTCGCCATTTTAGGTCCACCATTTTGAATTTTGAAAATCTGATTTGAAATTCGGATTCAGCGACCCCAAAAACTTTAGTATGCATTTGGTCATTCAAATCGAATTATGTTTAGTATTTTATTATTGAGATGCACATATATGGCCACAGACGTAAAGGTGGCACGACTTTTTGTGGCCACATATGGGCCATGGACTGTCAAGGGGTTAATAAAGTTGCTCAAAAGCAACAAATTGATATAGCAATTCGATTCTGAAGTAAAAATTTAGACGAAGTTCAAACGCGGTATTATAGTTCAGTTTTTTGGAGCGAACTACAGCCAGTGATTTGTTAAATGCTTTAAAAAGAAAGTCAGACCCTTGAATTTAAAACGTTTAATTCACGTCTCCTTGGATGGATCTTTTGTTAATTTAAAGTTTCTCAAGGATTTAGAAGCTGATCTTCGTTTAAATAATGATGAAGAGGACCCACAAATGGTTAGAAAGTAAAACTGTCGCGGAAAGAGCTTTAGTAATTTTGCCAAATTTGGAGAAATTTGTTGGCGGTCTCAAAAAGGACAAAAAAGAACCTGATACTTATAGTTTTCGGCACCTTTTATTTACACTGATCTGACAATCTTAATGATTGACTTGATGAGTATTTTCGTAAAAAAAGGAGGTACTAGAAAAGGCAAGCGACGTTTACAAAATTGACATTCAAAAAACAGAATATCACGTAAAAACTCAACACGTAAAAGTGGGTCTCGCTGTGTAACTCGAACTGAACAAAGTTTCTAGCAAGAATGGAGTGTCAGACAAAGATAAATTAATATTTAAAAATCAATGCAAAGTCTTTGCTATTAAATTTTGTGAAAAACTACTAGTGAAATCGCCTTTAAAATATAAACTTTGTAAAGCCATTATCTTCTGAGATCCTTTACTTCTAACCGAACATCCAAACACGTGTCTTAGGCGTCTTCAGCAAACAGTCGAGTTATTATTAGAGAAAAAAAGAATTTCTGCAAGAAATTGGGATTTAATTAATCGAGAATTTAAAACAATAATTAAAAAGCCGGATATAAAAGAACTCCTCAAGAGTTTTGATAGAAAAAAAGAACGATTGAATAACTTTTGGAGAAAAATTTGGATTACGAATGACAGTTCGAACGAAGTGATCAACTTGTTAAAGCAGATATTACTTCTCAGCCATGGAAATGCCTTCGTTGAACGTGGGTTTTCAATAAATAAAGAAGTTATTGTTGAAAATCAAAAACCGAAATCTCTGGTTTCTCAACGAAGAATTTACGATGGAATCCAAGTAGTAGGAGGACTTGAAAATGTTGTCCTTACAAAAGAAATGGTTTCAAAACTTCGCAGCGTGAGGAAAGAATATGCAGATGCTCTTGAGATTCAAAAAAAGGAATCCAATGCGAAAGGAAAAGAAGATTCTAGAAAAAAATTGATCTCCGATCAACTGCAAGAGTTGAAAGACAGAAATCGGCAAATTTTAATAGAAAAACAAAAAGAATTAGAAGTCATCGATGAAGAAATTAGTGATCTCATTGCAATACGATAGAAGATACAGAAAAAATGTTATATTATTAAGAGGGGTGTAGATTAATTTGTTTAAATTATTACAATTGTCTATACTATAGAAAATTGATAAAATCTTTGATTATTTCAAAGACAAATTTTATTATTTTTATATGTTCTCTAAAAGATTTTTAAACAAGATTTGAATAAGATTTTAGTAGGCAGTAATGTTTTGTAAAATATTGTTTTATAATAAAAACGTTTTTTGAATGTGACATTTTGTTTTCTAAGATTAAAAAAAATTTAGATCTTAAAAATTATCGAAATATTAAAAATATTATTTTTTTAATAATTAATATTGTTATATGTGGTTCAAAAATGAAATAGGGATAATCTAAAGTGAATATTTTTAAAACTTAAAAAGGCGACCTGGAAATTTATCACATTTGGTACTGGAAAACCTGTAAAAGTCATGGATATTTAAAAACACAATTCTGTAGCAACCCTGTTATTAAATCAAATTTAAAATATAGTTGAAATTAAACCCATTGTGTATCTTATTGTTAAAGGGCTATATTCAAAGCATTATATTTTAAATTAAATATTTAAATATATTTGAAGTAATAAACATTAAATATAGTAATAGATTAAGGGCAAGACCAAGTTGTCAAATGTAAACAAACCGAAACGTAAACAAACGGAGCACTAAAACCACATTTTTCAAACAGACTTTTTTCTCACAAAAATTAACATTTTTACACTTTTTTAAGGAAAATGGTAAATTATAGTGTCAAAGTTTTCAATTAAATAATTTTTTTCTATAAGCAATGAAAAGCAATTAGTAAAATATCAAATTAAAAACACCAGTAAAATAGCATTTTCGACGCGTCTCGAAAAATAAACTGTTTGAATATATCAACCGCCGCACTGACGTGGTGGTGATTTTAATTTGTTATTTTACTAATTGCTTTTCATTGCTTATAGTTAAGAATTATTTCATTGGAAACTTTGACACTCTAATTTACCATTTCCTTTAAGAAAGTGTAAAAATGTTAATTTTTGTGAGAAAAAAGTCTGTTTAAAAATGTGATTTTAGTGCTCGGTTTGTTTACATTTTAAAACTTGGATATGCCCTCAATGTCTATTCATAGTTGTTTACTAAAATAAGGAAACAGAAAATTTGTTTTTTCTTAATATATTAATATTTTTCCATATAACAGAAGCAATTTTGGCGCCCCTATAAAGCTGGCGCCCGGGGCACTTGCCCACCCTAGCCCCTCTATAGATCCGGGCCTCCGTACCAATAAATTATAAATTAAATTAGCGAATACTATGCACCTTGTAAACGCATTAAATTTGGTTAACAATTTAATGGAGTTGCATGAAAGTGAGAAGAGTTACAGTGGAGTTCCTCTTGGTGTACCAGTAACCTTCAGATTGTCTCCACTTCATATTGCTGCCATAAATAGAGCCATTTTAAACATGGAAGATGTTTTAAATCAGCGACCCATACTCATCTACAGTAGAATACAAATTCGAAACGAAAAATACACTTCCTTGTTGCACTGTAAAAAAGGGAGTTAAATTTTAACTCCACAGAGGATTTTATAAAAGTCCCACCCATTGGGGAGTTAATGCCAGGGGAGTTAAATAAAGAGACTTAAAATTTTACACCCAAATGCTAACTCCCCATGGAAAAAATATCTCGCGCGGGTGTTGATAAAGAGGTGTTGTAAATTAACTCTCTTTTGGAGTTGATTTTTAACTCAAAAATTTAACTCCCGAGACCGTTAACTCCCTAAATTTTTTACAGTGTATATAAAAAAGAAACCAAACGAAATAATTATTCCATATTCTAATATAAAAAGCAAACTTTTGGTAATATACATTTATTTGTGAAAATTGGACAATCTTTATTTGCAGTAGTCCAAGAACTTTTAAAGACTACTGATTTTAATTCAAAATATCAAATAAAGCATGCATAGGGGAGACTGGGGCGAAAAGTTAAACTGCCAAAACCGTTAAAATTCATTATCTTTCGAACGGGAATAGTTAGAGCATTGTAATTTTAATTATAGAAGGGTATTATCACCCTAAATAAATGTACGGAGTTGTGTGCAATTCTGATAATTTTTGTGGTGTCTATATTGAAAGTTTTTTTTCAACCTACATTTGAAAATTTTTTCGAAAAAGAAAATATCAACTTTTAAGAATTTTTTTTTGCATTTATCCTCACCGCGATTTTTTTACTTCATTATTTGGGTCCCCTTAAGAGATACCTAAAGGTATTTGCTAAATATCTTTAGTCAGATTTTTTATATTTGTTGTTAAAGCCAAAAACGCACCCTGGGGCGAAAAGTTAAATGTATTTTTAGATGTATTTCAATTTTTTTTATTTTTCGTTTTTTGGGTTTATTTGTTTAAAAATTATTTATTTAACATTGGGCAAGTGGTCTGTCAAAAAAGAAGACCGTTCACATGAACGGTTTCAGCAGTTTCTATTGTTTCTGTCTGATTTTTTGTTTTTGCGTATGTACCAAAATTCCCATCACAAGAACAAAAAGAGTGGCCGCGATTTGGAAACAAGTGGTGAATCTCGACTTGTAATTTTCTCGAAAGCAAAGATAAAAATGTGAGTGTCAAATAATTTTTATTTTGTCCGGGACAATTATCTGAGAATAGGTAAATTTTATCGTAATAATCAAGTTTTAATTCCTTTTGGATAGTATCAAGGAGAAAATTACATACTGTATTACCTCCTTTCTTACATTTACCTTCTAGAAAATAATACATATAGCTGCGTTTATGTGGCCCAAATACATGCACATTGAAAATGTGTAACCATATCAGCCTTTTATAAAATTGCTCAGATACGGGAAGTTTTGGTAGCGGCAAGTTCTGGCCGAAATCAAATTCTAAGCAAAGAGTATTACCTTCTGAAAGCATTGCTTTCTTTGTTGACTTATAATTTTGTACATTTAACATATGTCTTTCTAGTTCAGGATTATTTTCTTTACTATTTCTGTGTTCGTAAAAGAAATCACAAACGTCAGTTCGAGGATTAGAGAATGAAAAATTTACATTTTCATTCAAATGCTTTCTATAGGTTGACTCCAAAATGCTCAGTCCAGAATTACCCGATTTTTCATTATAATATTCTTTAAACAATGAATATAGTTTCTTTAAATTGAGATCGGAATTTTGAAAGTAATTTAACTGTGTTTTGTTCAAATTGTAGTGTGATTGAGAATGGGGAATAGACAGGCAGTGTTCATAAATCATTTTTTTTAAATCTTCAGTTAATCGGGTAACACGGTTATTATGTTTACCTGTTTCTTTATCAAAAGTTTAATCCTTTAAAAATTTTCTGAAGTGTAGCAAGCCTTCCTTTTCCTATTTTTAACACGGAACACAAAAAATTTTGGCAAACAATCATTCGAGTTTCAGTTAAGGCCAAGTGAATTACATATTCCCATAGATTGACATTTTTTTGATGGGAATTATTTTGATTCGAAGATGATTTTAGTGACATAAATCCACTAAGCATAACATTTTGTGATTTATAATCGGCTGCCTTTTTCCAAAAATATTCAAAAAGTGATTCTTGTTCTGTGATGGTGATTTTTTTGAAGCATTCTTTCTGGCAACAGCAAAGAACTGGGCTAAGTTGCTTGGCAGGAATAATATTGTTCGAAGCAGAAGTGTATTCTTCTCCCTGTTATATTAAACAAATTACTTATTAATAAAAATAGTAGCAAAATTAGTAAATAAAAAAATCGTATAATAGATAATAATAAAATCAATTTAAAGATAATATGAATAATAATTATTTAATAATAATAATAATAATAATAATAATAATAATAATAATAGAAATTAATAAATAAATACTGAAAAGTCAATTCACTTATGTCATCAATGACACATAAAAATATTAATTACTAATATTGTCTTATTAATTAATTTACAGTTTTATTTTTGATATCGACAATGAAAAATATTAGTCGACTTTTTAAATGTCTTGTCAACAAACTAAAAATAAATACTAATAAATTTACCATATTTCGAGCTGCTTTTCTTTTGTTGGATTTCCAAGCACTTTCATCTCTTGACCTTTTTCTACCTTTTTCAGAAGAATTATTTTTTAACATAATTGAAAATAGATTTGTTTTACTATTAATTTCAATCAAAATCACATTTAAATATAATTGACAAATCACACATTAAAAAAGCCGGTTGATTTATAACCTCAAATCGATAGATTTGTAAACAAGACAAGTAGTATAGAAAAGTCCACTCGTTCCGAACGTTCCGAACGTTTGTAATCCACGGTGTGCTGTCTGCTGTGAGTACGGCGTTGACGCGCGAATTATTTTTTCGGGAAACGTTTATATCTATTAAAATTGTAAACGAAATGGCTTAGAAATTTCCAAAAAACTTCTTGAGATATTAATAAACAAATTTGTCACTGGAAGTTCTCTGAACTCGAAAGTTCCCCACAGACTTTATTTCACTGAAGTTGAGAAATCGCATTTATTGACAGGTACACATTTGCATTAACAAATAACTTAACAATAATATATTTTTTTAATTTCAATCAACTTATCGTCATTAATAGATCCTAATGCGTCAGTATGCCAAATCTGACGTAATTTCATGCAGATTTGTATGAAATATGACAATTTATGTTTTAAAATTCAATGAAATTACAGAACAAAAAATTTTCAGTTTTTGTCCATTATTAATAAAAATAAAAATCCTACAAAAAAATTTCTAGGAGAAAAAAGTTGCGTCTTTTTATTCTCTAAATGGTACTGTGTTTTAAAATTTATATTTCCGACTTTTACTTTTTTAGTTATTTTGATGGTGTTGACTAGCATTAGAGCGATTCGTCCGAGCGTCGGGCGAGTTATTGGATCCAAGGCCTCAATTATGTTTGTATTACTAGTGAAACTAGAATGAAACGAGTACTACTCGTTTATTATAAATTACACAGGCCGACAAAATTTCATCAACTGCATGTTGCCTAAAATGTTACAGCCGATTCTTACAGGATTTTGTCCGTAGAATACGAATCTGACCTTGAAAATATTGGATTGGCTTCAGTTTTGAAGCAACTTACGTTTCAATACGCAAAATACGCTTTTTGACATTTTTTGAATGAATGTTAAATCATAAACCGAAGCAGTAAATCTGTCTGCATAGGGCCAAAGTAAAGCATAAACACTGCTATTCAATATCCAAAAACAAAAAAATTAATTTATGAACACTTTAACCTATAATGCCTAAAGAGACATACTCTGTTCCATAAACATATTGAAAACAACAGTACTTTTGACCATGTTAGGCAATTTAAATAAAAATTAGTCTCTCTAGGGATTTTTATTGTCTCTGCTTACTGTTCTGTGTTCAGATATTAATATTCAAAATGGCGTATTCAATATGGCAGATTTTTTTTTCAATTTTACATTTTTATCATAAAAGACGTAAATATTTTTTAAAAACTGGTCCGCCACTTGTAATTTTTATATTTCATAGCAGATTTGTAAGCAGCGACCATAAAAACCCCAGAGAGACTAATTTTGACTTGAATTTCTTTACAAGGTCAAAAGTAATGTTATTTTTAATTCGTTTATGGAACAGCGTATGTTTCTTTGGACATTATAGGTTAAAGTGTACATTAATTAAATTTTTTGGTTTTGGATATTCAAGAGCTGTGTTTAAGCTTTAATTTGGTGCTTTGCGGACAGATTTATTTTTCCGGTGTAGGGTTGCACATTCAATCAAAAAATGCCAAAAATGCGTATTTTGTGAATCGAAACGTAAATTGATTAAAAACTAGGGCCAATCTATTATTTTAATGTCAGATTTGTATTCTACGGACAAAATCCTATAAAAATCAGCTTCTATTGGTTAGGCCACAAAATTTTGTTGGCCTGTGTTATTATTTAATTAGTTTTTGTGTAACCGTCGTTACGAGTTTTAAGTGTAATTTTCCCAAAAATGTAATTTTAGGTTAAAACACATTTGTTCGGATATAAAAATCTTACGAATTTTAAGATTTGTACTTCAGATTCGTCTTCAACACATTGCAATACTCAGATGATAGAATTTACACTGTTTTTACAGGGAGTAAAAGTCATTCACTTGTTCGACTTGTATGAAAATGGCGACTATTTTCTCCTTTGGGGAAAAATTACACATGGGAACAGCTGTTATTTTTGCCCATGGGAGAAAATGGTAGCCATTTTCATACGGTCGAACAAATGAATGACTTTACGCCTTGTCGTCAGCTATCAAAAAGCGCCATTTTTGTGCATGTGGGATAAATAAATATTATTATACCTTTTATATAATTATTATCCTTATTATTATACAGCAGTTTATTCTAAATGCACTTTAAATTTAGTGTCAACTGTAGTAAACTTTATATTTTTAATTTCATAAAGTGTCAAAAAATTCGTCATTAGCGACTCCGAACACCCCTGAATAACATGTTTCAAGATAATTCAATCAATTTATGATTTTGTGTCCATTATATTGACTCCGACATTTTAAATTTTACAAATATTTCACTAAATTCGTTATCAGAGTCCTCAAAAACCTCCGAATGACAAGTTTTAAGACAAGCCGACCGACTTTGATTTCTGTGTCTGACATATTGGATTGGACACTTTGAATTTTAAAAACATGCCACCAAATTGGTAATTAGCGACTTCAAAAACCCCCGACTAACAAGTTTCAAACCAATCTGATCAATCTTTAATTTTCGTCTGCCATATTGGATCCGCCATTTTAAATTTTTGAAAACAGAGTTCAGATTCGTAATCAGCTACCCCGAAAACTATATATAGCACATGTTTCAAGAAATCAATTCTTTCTGAAAAAAACGTGACACAAAGGGTTAAAGTAAACAAAAAATTACTATTCTGAAACCCGTGCAATCATTGTTTGATATGCTAATCTGTTTTAACTTCTAAAAATATGTTGAGAAAAAATTATTTAAACAGTGCTTTCAGAATGTCTAATTTTCGTAACTCAACATTAGCTTAAAAACTTTAAATGACTCAAAGAAATTATTAACGAAATATTTTCAAATTTTTTGGAAAAAATTACAGGAAAATTTATTGTATTTCCTAAAAATTTTCAGGAAGTTACCAAGCAAGTTACCCGGACATTCCGGGAGAGATGGCCAAATGCACTTTTACGAAAATGTAAATTTTAAGATTGTAGCTATGAAAATATTTTATTTTATGTTTCGTTATTTTAAAGTGAAGTGTTCAATATTCAATTACCAATAACAGTTTAGACAAAAAAAGCTTTTTCATAATTTTTACAGTACTTTAAAAAAAAATATGGCCATTTACCCCGGACTTACCGTATGATATTATTATATAGTGTGATCAATAGAAATTATTAAATTAAATTTAAAATTTTTTTGGAAACATATGATAAAAATAATACCTACTTTATCAACTTTAAACCAAACATAACCTACAAACTTTTAAGTTACTCTAAAAATTTCTCACATGGTGTTCACTATGTCCACCACGCCTTTTACTTGTAATACGTCTTTTCCCTGTCGGAGTGGTAAAATCGAATTCAAATCAAATTTGATTTGAATTCGATTGAACTTGATTAGAGGCAGAATTTTGCTAATAATTGATGAAATAAAGCATTGCTAATGAAAGTAGGTTAATATTTTAGTTGATTTGTGTAAGAATTGAGTTGAATTAATCGTTAATTAAAGTGTAATTAGTGTATAAAGTGAAGTAGTACTTACCTGTCAGTTTTAGTGCTTTTTAAATAGCATATTTAGTGAATAAAAAAAAGAAAAAATTAGGAAAACTTATTTAATTTGACAAAAGTAACAATTAAAGCATTTATTTCTTACACATTTATAGTTGGAGATGTCAGTTCTAAAGTGAGACTTATGTGTATGTGTGTGTAAAGCGACCGTGTAATATACAGAGATGAGTATGTAGAAAACCTCGCGTATAATACAAGGTATTTTATGGGTATAATACATGAACTTTCTACATGTGTATTATACACTCAGATGCATTAATGCTGTCCTTCCGGTATAAAAGAATTTTGAAAAGTCGTATCATTTCTATCAAATATTCTTGGTTCGTGACATAGGAAAGTTTTTATATGTCATGAACTGAAAACATTTTGACAGAAATCATACAACTATGCAAAATACCGTCAAACCGGAAGGAGAGCATTAATGCATCTGAGTGTACATAAGGTTAATTTTAAGAAACATAACCTTTAATTTGCTTGTTTTGAACTTTTTAAATCTTTTTGACGGTTTTGAATTTGCAATTTTCATATTTCAATTAATGATCGTTGTAAAAATAAAATAATATGACTAAAGGTGGGAGACCAAAACACAATCAGTGGAATGAATTGTGCTACATTTAAAACAAGTTGTGAATTAAGATGTTCATTACATGAACATTTTGCTTCCTCTTTACGATAAGCAAAAAATTTTCTTTAAAGTGAATTTTTTCATTTTATTTAATTCTATTAATGCTAATAAAATATATTCTTTTTATACATCAATCGATTCGTCTTGATGAAATGAAGATTTTTAGTTTGTTTTTAAGTCTAGATTAAGATTTTATTATAAAGCAACATAATTTTTAAGAAGCAGATAAATTTCTAATAAAAGTGCGAATTTTCGGTTTTAATTGTGTTTAATTCTATAAATTCAAATAAAATATATACTTTATATATACCAATCGATCCGTTTTAATGCAACGGATAAGATTATTGAAAAAAATGAGTAAAATCTTATTGTACTGGAATATAATTTTGATGAAAGAACTAAATTTTTGATAAAAAAAGGTAATTTTTTTGCTTTAATTGTCATTACCTCTATAAACTCTCATACAATTTATACTTTATATATACCAATCGATTCGTCTTGATGCAAAGAAGAAGATTTTATTGTATATTGACTTTAATATTCAATTAAAAAAAAATTTTTTTTTTTGAAAAAAGTAAAAAACAAATTTTTTTAATAGATTTTTTAATGTCCATCAATCCATTTCGAGATATTTTTATGATAAATATTCCTAGCAATTTTCAGCCGAATTCGTTGAATCCTCTTCGACTTATCGTGTTCACAAAAAACGGGATCCACACACACACATACATCCGGACAATTGTTCAGGGTCTTATATAACATAGTCGCATATAGAAGAAAATTTGTCAAAAGGATTTTTAAAAATGTTGTAAATTAAACGACTACAAAGCTTCCTCACAAGGAAGCAAAAAGGATGAAAATAGCAAAAATATTACAATCCAAATTTATTTTGGAAGTATCGATTTTGCTCGGTTTTTGAAATCCACTTTGATCGATTTTTCTCTTTTTATTTCCTGTTCAAAAAAATTATGTTTAGAAACTCAATTTATTATACATATAAATATAAGTATACATGCAAGTAATTATTATTATTAATTATATCAAAAACAATCTACCTGACATTATGGTGTTACTTGATACTTACCAACAATAAATCAGAAAGTAAATTTAGAAGAAAAGGTTATGTTGCTATTGATGGCGGTTACAATGTCGAAAACCTAGTTTTCTACAGTATTATACTCTGGTAATATACTTCTAATATATCGCCGTGCATTTGTCACGACAGATGGCGAGACTGACATCGGTACTCCTTTCTGTTTTATCGCATCAAGAAGACTAGAGACAGGAGGGCTAACTGCAGCAGTGGGGGTAGGACAGATATAGGGAGATTATGAAGACGTGGTTAGATTGCGCCAAATATCGTGTTTTGATTCTGCACATCCACTCACACACGCGTGTCACGTATTTATATATAACGTATTTTTTCTTTTATGGCTTCGGATTATACGTTTTATTTTATAAATATAAATTTTTTTCTCTATTTTGTGTAACTTAACCAACAAATAAAAAAAAATTGCTTTCTTTATAAAGGATGAGTTTCAACTTTATTTTTATTGGTCTAAGTCAATCATTTTTTTTAAGTTTGAATTATATGTTCTATTTTTCAAATATAACTTTTCTTCTTCATTTTGTTTAACTTAACCAACAAAATAGAAAATTTGATTTTTAAAAAAGAAGGGTTTTTTGCTTTTTTATTGGCCAAAAGCGTCCATTTTTCTTTAAGGGGTTGGAATTATGTGTTATAAATTATAATATACAGTACCGTCCGAAATTGTCAGTCCACCCATTTTTAAAGGAATGAAAAAAATTTTTAACATTAATTTCATGAATACTAAAATTTCATTCGGTTTATATTTTGAAAGACGATAAAATTTTAAAAAGAATAAGACCTAACAGAAGTCATTTGACAAATATTTTTTCAAGATATTCCTAAAAATCGTAATTTTCAATGTTTTACAAAAATTTGAATAACTTTTAAAATAATAAACGCTTTTAATTAATCTTAGGCTTATTTTAAAGATCATTTTCTACGGAATAAGAATTACTTATAGTCATTAACCTGCAATTTTTTTCTTGGAATAAGCATGACGTCAAAATTGGACAAAAAAATTGGAAAAATTTGAAATCATTTTTTGTACTAAAAACTATTCTAAAACATATATAAAACATGATATGATGTAGATTTTTCAAGAAAATTGAATAAAAAAATTTATTTAAATTTTACAAATTCTTTTTCTTTTAATAATATGATTTCAAATTTTTCCAATTTTTTTGTCCAACTTTGACGTCATGCTTATTCCAAGAAAAAAATTGCAGGTTAATGACTATAAGTAATTCTTATTCCATAGAAAATGACCTTTAAAATAAGCCTAAGATTATTAAAAAGAGTTCATTATTTTAGAAGTTATTCAAATTTTTGTAAAACATTGAAAATTACGATTTTTAGGAATATCTTGAAAAAATATTTGTCAAATGACTTCTGTAAGGTCTTATTCTTTTCAAAATTTTATCGTCTTTCAAAATATAAACCGAATGAAATTTTAGTTTTCATAAAATTAATGTTAAAAAATTTTTTTCATTCCTTTAAAAATGGGTGGACTGACAATTTCGGACGGTACTCTATTTAAATATAATTCATTTTGAAAAGTTTGTTTTCCTATTTCTTGTTTTGAATGTGATAAAACAGAAAGGAGTACAGATGCCGGTCCCGCCATCTGTCGTGACAAATGCGCGGCCATATATCAGAAGTATATTACACTATCGCTTTACACATGCATACACATAAGTCTCACTTTAGAACTGACATCTTCAACTGTATATATATATATATATATATATAAAATATATATATTATATATATATTATATATATTATATATATATTATATATATATTATATATATTATATATATATTATATTTATATATAAATAAATTCACTAAATATGATATTTAAAAAGCAGTAAAACTGACAGGTAAGTACTACTTCACATTTTAGAAGTCATAATCAGAGCACTGCACGTCCTCCAATTAAGAGACGAAAGAAAAATGGGAAACCTCTGACTGAATTTTTTGACTTCGTTGTTACTGAAAATTCCAAAAATGCAAGTTGCAAAATATGTTTAAGAGAAGAACAGAAAATAACAACAATTAAAATGACAGCTGGGAACACTACAGGAGTTAAACGTCATCTAGAGAAGAACCACTTAAAAGAATACGAGGAAGTGTATTTGGTTATTCCAGGTTCAAGCAATATGGAAGTAATTCATAATCAATGTTTAAATATTACTTAATTTTATTTTTATTCTTTTTTTTAAATAAATTTTAAACGCAATTTTTTATTAAATATAAAATGCAATTTTTCAACTTCTTCTAGTGTTTATAAACTTTAAAGGCTAATTTCAATTTAATATCAACAAATTTTATTCATTTGTAAATTAATAAATGAATTAAGTAATAATACAAAAAAGACTGAGTGATAAAATCAACAAAATAGAATTAAATAATACTTATTAAGAAATAGTAATACAGACATTTATTTATTTAATAATTAGGTTATAATTAAATTGAAAATAATAATAATAATAGTAGAAGAAAGTGAATTTATCATTCGGTAGTATTAATATTAAAGGTGGAAGAATTTATCAATTATCCGAATCAAAATCTCTCGAAAATAAATTTCTTGAGTAAGAACTAGATTTCGTTATGAAAATACAATACTTTTCATATGTATCGACAGCACAGCCGTCCTAATACAGAAACCTGCTTTTTCTGAAAATTATTTTTTTCGAAATTATTTAATAATTTCAAAATTATCAAAGAACTCAGAAAAAATTGGTTAGCATGGTGGGATACGAGCCCACGACCTTTCTATTGCCGGTAGACTGCTCTGACCACTGAGCTACATGCACCCCAAGATCCTCCGAGTTCCCTTGATATACTATACCTCCCTGCATTATTTCATGATAGTGTAGGGAGTTGGGGTGCATGTAGCTCAGTGGTCAGAGCAGTCTACCGGCAATAGAAAGGTCGTGGGCTCGTATCCCACCATGCTAACCAATTTTTTCTGAGTTCTTTGATAATTTTGAAATCATTAAATAATTTCGAAAAAAATAATTTTCAGAAAAAGCAGGTTTCTGTATTAGGACGGCTGTGCTGTCGATACATATGAAAAGTATTGTATTTTCATAACGAAATCTAGTGCTTACTCAAGAAATTTATTTTCGAGAGATTTTGATTCGGATAATTGATAAATTCTTCCACCTTTAATAATAATAATAGTAATTTATCTAATAAATTTTTATTTCTTAAATTTAGGCTCTATATTTTAACATACTTCTATACACATATTAAACAATTATCAATCATTTATTTATTATTATTTATTCATTTTGTATGTTATAAAATTAAGAACCTTTAATTATAAAAATAATAAGTACTTTAACTTATTTAATTATTAATTTTCATCCATAAACAAATTTTTTAGAATTTTTATTTACTCACCTAAATATTTATTATACATATAACTTTGTTCATTCGATTGTATTTTATCTTACGTTTATAATTATAATATTTAAATTTAATTTTGTAGGCAGTCACTCAGAAAGATTTCAATGAAAGAACAGTAAATTGGATCGTAAAAAAATATTTACCCTACAACTTTTTTGAAGATGAAGAGACTTAAAATTACTTTCATTATTTAAATCCATCCGCACAGTTTCCTAGGAGAAATGAACTGAAGGCTCTAATAACTGATCGCTTTATAAATATGCAGAAAGTCGTAATGCGTGTTCTTCAAGAAAACGAATCTAAACTTTCGTTCACTATCGATAGCTGGAGTTTAATTGAAGGCAAATCTTATCATGTGATAAACATCCATTTTATTGACAAAAATTGGAAAATACAATCACTTGTTATTGATTTTTGTGCGAGAAGATTTAATCGATACACAAATTGATGAAGAAGTAGAAGAAGACATTTCGATTCGTGACATCGAAAATGACATGTCATCATGCAACACTTCACTTTCAAAATTAAGATCTCTGCTTTCAAAACTAAAAAAGTCCGAACAGTGGAGAAACAAATTGCAAAGTTGTTGTGAATCGTGCAACATTAAATATAAATCCCCGAATATCGACGTAAGTACTAGATGGAATTCTAGTGTGGACATGATTAAGCTCGGAATTGCTATGCGCAAACCAATTACATTATTATGCCTGAATAACAGGGAACTATCTCATTTGCTTCTTCTTGAGAAAGAATGGTGCATGTTACAAGAGATCTGCAAGCATCTGAGGCACTTTCAAGTTCTATCGAATCTTTTTAAGCAATATAATAAAAGTAATTGGATATACTGTGCTGCATTAATTTTGGATCCTCGACATAAGACTGAAATGTTCAAAAAAACACCATGGGGAAGAGAAATGATTGCACATTCATTTGAAGTCTTCAAAACTTTATACAAGACAAATTACTCAATTCCTCAGGAAGAAGTAATCAGTTTTTATTATTATTTTATTCAATATTAAAATAAGTCTTTACAAGCATCCACTATTTTAATTAATTAAATTAATAATAATAGTAATAACATTTACAGTACATATGTCCATTCAACAATTGATTTAATATCTCCATCTTTCAATCTTCCAATAATTTAATCATTCACTCATTCAGTCTTTCAATCAATTAACGATTCAATCTTTCAGTCATTCAACCATTCAATTTTTCAATCATTCAACGATTCAATCTTTCAATCTTTTAATTATTTAATCTTTTAATAATTGAATCATTCATTCTTTCAATCATTCAACGATTCAATCTTTCAATTTCAATCCCAATTTCTTGATCTCTATCTATTAATCTCTCAATTTCTCTTAATCTCAATTTCAATCTCAAGAATAATCTCAATCGAAATATCAATCTTAATATTTATCTCAATATAAATTTTAATCTCACCAAACTGCGATAAGGCAGTTCTACCATAAAAAGTCTTTTTTGGGCAGTTGTCCAGAACTGCTTGAAAAAGTGCTACTTTATTTGCTTAAAGCAGGTCCCAGAAAGTTTAAAAAACTGGAAATTTTGAAATTGAAATCAGGAAATTTAATCGACATATTATAAGGGTCATTCTCACAATCGGGACAAATGACCAGTAAATTAGATTTTTTTAAATAAATAATAATAATTTTTCAAAACATTTACCTCCTAATAATAGCATTCATCATGATTTAATCGGATCCTATGAAAAATAAATAAAAAATTTGTATTATTTAGAGATACACATGTTTATATAGTATAAAAACTCCCCTCCGTTACTGTTCATAAAGAAAGTTTCATTTATAAAAGAGGTATTATATTATATAATTATAAAATATAGAAAAAAACGACAACATAAAAATAAATAAATCAAAACTCTTTGTAGAGTCAGTATAGTTATGGTCATTACATAAAATGATGAAATGAAAAGAAAATAGTCAGTTTTAAAAGGACTTTTAGTGTGTCAGTGTTCATCGACATAATAAAAACTCCCCTCCGTTACCGCAATAAATTTAGTTTTTTGAAAGTAAATAATAATAATTGTTAATAATTTTATTCACATTGTTTTATTTAAAAACAAAGAAAACTAAAGATGATATTAATTTATTTATAAAATTGATTTTTTTGCAACACAATGAACATATTTCGAAGCTGTCTTATAAAAGAAAACTCCCCTCCGTTACCGATGGTATATTTCCATTATACAGTACCTAAATTGCAGACTTTATTAATCATGGGATTTGCTTGAAACTCGTTACTCGGGGGTTTTCGGGGTCGCTGATTACGAATCCGATATCAGTTTTAAAAAATCCAAAATGGCCGATTCAATATGGCGGACACTTTTTTGAAAAATTCATGGTATTTGCTTGAAACTCGTTACTCGGGGGTTTTCGGTGTCGCTAATTACGAATCCAATATCAGTTTTTAAAAATCCAAAATGGCGGATTCATCAAGAATAAAGTAAAATATTTGAGAAGTATTTTTTTCTAGAATGGAATTAGTTTTGTCCACCGCACGAAATTCCCCACCATTACGGGATACAAACATAATAAAATTTATTTTTGAAATTAGCAACCCTAAAAATACACGAGTATCTACTTTAAAATTATCCCAATTATTTCTTAAAAGTGTCCACCATATTGGATCCGACATTTTAGATTTTGGAAAACTGATATCGGATTCGTAATTAGCGACACCGAAAACCCCCGAGTAACGAGTTTCAAGCAAATACGATGAATATTTCAAAAAAGTGTCCGCCATATTGAATCCGCCATTTTAGATTTTGGAAAACTGATATCGGATTCGTAATTAGCGACACCGAAAACCCCCGAGTAACGAGTTTCAAGCAAATACGATGAATATTTCAAAAAAGTGTCCACCATATTGGATCCGACATTTTAGATTTTGGAAAACTGATATCGGATTCGTAATTAGCGACACCGAAAACCCCCGAGTAACGAGTTTCAAGCAAATCCGAAGAATTTTTCAAAAAAGTGTCCGCCATATTGAATGCGCCATTTTGGATTTTTAAAAACTGATATCGAATTCTTAATCAGCGAGCACGAAAACCCCCGAGTAACGAATTTTATGTAATTTCCATCAATTTTTAAAATATTTTAGTTGCGATAAATTTTCAACAAAAATTCTGAATAAAAAACATTAATTTTTAATAATAATGTTAATAAAGATTGTAACCACGTATTTTACAGGTTTATTAAGATCCCCCTTTTGCCACAGGATTAATAATAAAAGCGATTTTTCAACTTTTTTTTATAAAATTTCAATTTTGAATTTGTCCCTTTCTAGAGATTGACCCATAAACATAATAGTTAAAAAAATGTAATATTAAAAATTTAAATTTATTTCACTAATAAGGTTGTTAATCTGGACATTTCGAATGAATTTGAGCCTGAACAAAGTGACAAAGATGACGAGCTAAATGTTTTTTCTTTCTTTGATGAACCGAAAGATAAAAACAAAACCAAGAAATGTAGACGACAAACCAACAAAAATATGTGGGAATTAGAATTGGATTTGTATTTGCAACAGGAAAGAGCTGAAAAGACTGTGGATATTTTAGATTGGTGGCGAAAACAAGAAAAGATATTTCCAAATTTATCACGAATGGCACGTGATGTCTTATCAATTCAAGCAACGTATGTTGTTTCAGAAAGAGCCTTTTCCCGCAGTTCATTAATTATAAGAAAACACCGCAACAGATTAAGTAATGAATCAGCCAGGCATTTGATGTGTCTCAATTCGTTGGTGACCTGCTCTCTTTCAACTGCAATACAGTCCTCTCTGCAGTGAACGATTGTAAAAGCAGAAAAACTTAGATAATTCTCTTTTTTATTAAAATTGTTTGCTGTTACAATAATTAAATTTATTTTGTTCCTCGTTGTCCGTTTTTCCTTGATTGACTGCTTATATACATATATATATATGTATATATATGGATCGTCATTCTTGGCATTAAGAAATAAATAAGTTAAA
The DNA here is from genome assembly GCA_032872475.1 of Leptopilina myrica (nomen nudum). Classification (NCBI taxonomy): domain Eukaryota; kingdom Metazoa; phylum Arthropoda; class Insecta; order Hymenoptera; family Figitidae; genus Leptopilina; species Leptopilina myrica (nomen nudum). The sequence goes on from CM065459.1 coordinate 21,245,428, forward strand.
TACAATTTTTATGATTGTTTTCAAATATGTAAAATAACCATGTATTTTTGTAAAATAAAAGTCTTGTTAATTTTGTTTATATTTTTAATTTTCTATTTATAATTATTATTTATAATGAAAAATTAATATTTGTAATAGAAGTAAAAAAATATAATTATTAAAATATTTTTAATATTGTTTTTTAAAAATCTTTTTGTTTTTTTAAATGAATTCATTAGTTCTTTTTAGCACAGCTGATTAGATACAATAAAGTTTGAGTAAAATGATAAATTTAGTATTATTTGAGTATTATGTTATTTACGAAAGTAATTGAATTATTGCGAACAATTTTATTAAAATGTTTAAAAGGAATTGAATTTAAATAAACAAATTTGTTATTTTTGAAAATATTTGAATTCTTCATTACAAAATATTTTTAATAATTGAGTTTTTGTAGAAAACTTTATTTGTGAAAATAATTGAATCGTTTTACAGAATTTGATTAGAATTTTTGAGAATATTTTTTTTATTTCTAGTATTAGTGTATTTAAGTTTTAAAGTAATGTAAATTTTAAAAAAACAAAAATAGTAACTTTTAGTGGCTAAAATATGAAATATAATATTCATCTTAATTTACTTTTAAGAACTCTGAAACAACGGCAAAGTCATAAAATTTTTAATTTTCTGCTGGAAGTTTACTAATTCTCAGAATACTAGACAAACATTTCGATTTTTCTTTGCAGGTTAAAAACATTTATGAAATTCTTGCCTCCTTTAAGAACTTCATATATTGAGTTTTTACTGCTTAAAAATAAAATTACATTGGTTACCTTTAAACTGTATTTTTTTAGTATTTCATAAAATAATTTAAAAGTAACCTACATTAACCTAAATTTTATTCCACTGTTCTTTTCCTATATTTCAATAGTTTTCGTATACCTTTATTTTCTATAATTAGGTACTTAATTTTATAATTCATTGTATTTATAAATATAAATAGATTTTTCTATTGAATCATTCATATAATAATTGAATAAATTTCAATAATTATTTTGTTATTTTATTAAAGAGTTGTATGACAGATTTTCTATAGTAGCAGTTTTTCACTTTTGTAGAACAATGTATTGAGAAAATTACAAAATTTGAGAATCTCGATTGTCTGATATGAAATGAGATGAGATTTAAACAAAAGAACGATAACTTTTCTTAAAATTTCTCAATTCTCGAAATTCTTGCTCAAATGCAACTCTAAAATTTTATCAATTATTAGCAAAATTCTGCCTCTTATCAAGTTCAATCGAATTCAAATCAAACTTGATTTAAATTCGATTTCACCACTCCGACAGGGCTACCATGGTTTTCACTTTTACCATGGATTTCATTTTTACCATGGACTTTTTTACCATCATGATTTTCAAAAAAGTTTTTAAATGTAATCTTTAATTATATGATTATTAGTGTGATGAAATACATGGTAAGTTTTCTCGTTTGAATGTTTTAAGTCTATGGCGTTTGATGATTGAGATACGCCATAGAGTTAAAACATTCTTATAGAAGGCACACCACTTTTGAAAAAAATGTCTATACCGAAAGGAAGGCATATATGATATTGGGTGTATATTTTAATCATTTCTACTACAGATGTTATTCTAATTTGCTTATATTCGCTAACGATTAAAGGAATATTGTTATTTTCCTGATGAGGACTTCATCGAGTCAAAACATGTAACAATTTATGCAATTATTGAAATAATCAACCATATTTAATCGTGAAAGGCCTCTAAACATTATTATTAAAATAGATTCTATTAACCCCTTGACAGTCTATGGCCCATATGTGGCCACAAAAAGTCGTGCCACCTTTACGTCTGTGGCCATATATGTCCATCTCAAAAATAAAATACTAAACATAATTGATTTCAATGACCAAGTGCATACTAAGGTTTTGGGGTCGGTGAATCCGAATTTCAAATCAGATTTTCAAAATTAAAATAGTAAATCCAATATGGCGGATGATTTCAAGATTCATGCAATTTGATCAAATTTTAGGTCCACCATTTTGGATTTCAAAATCTGACATCAGATTCGTAATCAGCGACCCCGAAAACCCCCGAGTAACAAGTATTAAACAAATCCGTTGGATTTTTTATTTTCTCGACCGCCATTTTGAATTTTGAAAATCTGACATTAGATTCGTAATCAGAGACCGCGGAAACCCCCGAGTAACAAGTTTTAAGCAAATCTGATAAAATTTAAAAATTTTCAAATTCACCATTTTGGATCCGCCATTTTGGATCCGACATTTTAAAATTTGAAAAACTGACTTCATATTTAAATTTTGCGACTCCAAAAACCTTAATTACAATGAAATCACATTTTTTAGAAACTTTTTTTTCTTGGACCGTTTTTGGACCACAAGCGATTTTTAGCTGGGCTGCGAAGGGGTTAATAAAAAAGAATATATATACTCTTTTGTGTGATTTTTAGAAAAATCATCCGTATCACGGTGGTCTTGAAGCAAAATAAAGTTTTTCTACGTCGCCAAAAAAAATCATTTGTATACAATCTTTTAAAGCGTTATCTCAAGATTCAAAATCAATAAATATTGAAATCCCAGCTGCTCGTCCTAGCGTTTTTAAAAAAGATAAAATTTTCATTTTAAAAAATTGTTTAATTTCTAAAATTATTTTATTTACGTATTAGTAAATTTATATATCAATTTAATTAGAGTTAGATTTTATAATTTGTTATATAAAAAAATAAATAATTAGCAATGGTGAGTGCATATAAAAGTTAATAAAGAACAACTGGTCGCAAATAAGAGTAGTATTTTGTTAATAAAATAGTTACAAATTTATATGATTGAACAATTTATACTTTGTAATGTGATAAAACTGCTGGTACAAGAATACACAATATACACTTCATTTAATGTATATTTATAAAACATATGCTATATAATTCAAATATTCAGAAAAGAAAATTGTGTAACAGGACTTTTCAATTTTTCTAGGTATGCAGGATGATTTAAATCGTTAACTTTACAACTTTTCCAAGTTTCCAAAAAATGTCGATGAAAAGATTCACCTGCTTGCTCCAAAAAAAGTTCTAAGCCAGAATTATTGTCGGTAATTATTCTTTTCATAATTTGTGAAAAAATGAATGTGCCATTGCGATTAAACTTTACGTAATCAAACGACAATTACTATACGTCCAAGTGATGTCACACATACATACAGAGATATATATATATATATATATACCCAGGTGCTAATTTCAATCGACCATATATATATATATATATATACCCAGGTGCTAATTTCGGTCGGCCGACACAGTTGGAACGTCGGGCAAACTGTGGCACCCAAAGATGGCCCGACTTGGGTTGAAAGTTTCTCCTAAAGTTGGGCCAACCGTGAATACCACCTTGACAAACGCGAATATTTGATCGTCGGCCCGCCCATCAGCTACAGTTGGGCCAATGGTCGGGTAAAAATTGGCCCTTAAAGTTGTAAAACCAATTTTATGGTGGTCCATCCAAAGTAAGAGGCCTTACTTTACTGTTCTTTTTACAGTCATTATATTTAAAAGATTGAAAACGTTATTTGCACCTTAAAATACCATATTAAAACTACAAAAAGTAACAATTGTATCGGTTTTCAACTATTATTTACGATTCGTAGAGGGCGCAAAAGTATGGCGATCTCTAATTTGTAAGATTTAACCGAGCCCCAGATAGAGCAGTTCCTGACAGTCAAAAGTCAAAAAACAAAATTTAATTCTTAGTATACATAAATACCTAATGGTCGTATGTAATGGAATTTAAAAAAAGGAAAAAATGAAAATGGCAACCTTTTAAAGTCAATTTTTAAGAAACGATGATTTTGATTTGGTAAATTTTTGACTTTAAAAGGACGACATTTTCGTTTTTTTACTTTTTTAAAATTCCATTACATACGTCCACTAGGTATTTATGTGCACTAAGAAATAAATTTTATGTTTTTTTATTTCAGACTGTCAGGAGAGGCTCTATCGAGAGCACTGTAAAATCTTACGAATTAAAGATTTCCATACTTGGGCGCCCTCTGCGAATCGTAAATAATAGTTGAAAAGCGAAACAATTTTTTTGTAGTTTTAATATTGTATTTTGAGGTGCAAAAACAGTTTTTAATCTTTTAAATATTATGACTGCGAAAAAAACATAAATGAGGGGCCAATTTTTTACCTTCGCAAACACAAGTACACCTCAAATCAAAATAGTATTCGTTGAAAAAACGCTAGGACGAGCAGCTAGAATTTGAATATTTATTGATTTTGAATCTTCAGATGACGCTTTAAAAGTTTGTACAAATAATTTATTTTAGCGACGTAGAAAAACTTTATTTTGCTTTAAGACCACCGTGCGTAAAAAAAAGGAAAAATTATCTTTATACAACTAGTGAATACTTTAATACTCTTCGAATAAGCTGAATTTATATTTCCTATTAATCTTCTTCTCCCTGAGATCAAAAGCATTGTACGAAAATTCCATCATACTGAAAAGTCAATGATTAAATTTTCATGACGCATATATGGTATGATGCATATATATATGTATATATACACATATTCTGAATCTAGCAAAGTTAAACGTTTATAATCTAGTTGAATGTAACAAAGCCCAATGAGAGCGTTTGAACTTTGATGTGGTACAGCCTATTGTTCATGTCAACTACATAACTTAATTGTATAACTCACACGGAATAGTTGATCTCTCTTTCTCTCTCTCGTTCTCTCATTGAATATATAAAATATGTATATTCAAGGAAAGTGTAGAGGAGACAGGAATATTTTCAAGAATCAATACCTCTATTCGCCTGTATGAATATGGAACAATTAAATTGTTCTCGAAATAAACTCACATCTTTAAAAATATAGTTATTGAAAGATAATTTTCATATTTGCAATATTATCAATAAACTTATTGATATAATTATAATTAAAAAACCGGACCATTTTAATTAAAATTTAATTCGATACATTGAGGCGAAAAAATAAACCCCTCTTTCACATTGAACGTTTAAAAACTTCGCTTTCAGTTGCTCCTCTAAAACAAAAGAATCTTATTTTTCATAACCTCACTATATTTTCCTTAACCACTTCACTGGCAGGGCGTTCCAAATGGCGTTTCACGCGCCGAGGCCCAAACTGGCAAAAACACCGAAATGGCGTTCCTAAAAAAAACTCTTTTTTTAAAGAGTGTACACCACATTTAACTGTTGTAAATCAATATTTCTATAGTTTAGACATCAAGGAACAAGATTTTCACAACAAAAGTTTTAGTTTTTGTGACTTTCAACGTTTGTCCGAACGTTCAAATCGGCTATTTTTAATAATTTTCAACAAATGGCGTTCCACTTTTTTTCAATTTTTACACTATAAAACTTGTATTTTTATTAAATATTATAACATAATAATATAATTATTAATAATATCTCCTCTCCTATAATATTAACATATTCGTCGTCGTTTTGTCGTCCGTCGTTCGTGCAACTTCGTACACCATCGTTCGTTCGTTCGGCTTTTATCATTCATTCATCGTATTGTTTATATATTTACTCATTGTACATACATAGACGCATGTCAGGCATGCGCAATAGTACACCTGTATATTCACACATATACACACAACACATACACATGTATACTCACATATATACACTCAATACATACACATGTATACTCACACATATACACCCAACACATACACATGTATATTCACACATTTACACTCAACACATACACATGTATATTCACACATTTACACTCAATAAATACACATGTATACTCACACATATACACACTACTCATACACATGTATATTCACATATACATTAAATTATTTAGAACATTTATTAAAATAATTCTTTTTTATTTTGTACAAAATAAGAATAAGAAATGTAAGAACAATAATCTAATAATTTAATAATTAAAATAAATAATTTTGAATTAAATAAACTGTCCCTTATTAATATTATTTTTATTATTATTATTATTATTACAGTAATATTGTTGTATTATTTTAGTATAATATTACAGTAATCTTACATTAAATTTTTCAAATCAAAATTAATTTAACATTCCAGTACTATTACTCGAACATTTAAAGTAAATAAAAATAACTTAATGAATAAACAAGAATTTTATTCATATTTTATCATTAGAAACAAAATTTCCAAGCAGAACGTAAGCTTATAGTAACATCACTGTAATATTACACTGGAGATTCGTAATTTCCACTGCAATATTACAGTGATCTTACTGGGATATCAAAATGTCCGTCTGGAGGTAGTTTTACGTTTTTCTATTAAGGTAATATTACAGAGTAATGTTAAGATAAAATTAGAATAATTTTATAATTTAGAAAATAACATTTCACCAAGCTGGACTAGAACCTTGAACCTTGTGTACAGTAAGCAAGAGTTTTACCAGTGAGCCAATCTTACTTGAACTTACTGAACACAAGGTTCAGGGTTCGAGTCCAGACTTGGTGAAATGTTTTTTTTCTAAAATATAAAATTATTCCAATTTTATCTGTATATTATATTAACATTACGCCAATATTACAGTGTAATATTACCTTAACATTGTGAGGTAATATTACCTTAATATTCCCATTAATTTACCGTAATAGTACAACATAATAGTACCCACAGGCGGACATTTTGATATCTCAGTAAGATCACTGTAATATTACAGTGGAGAAAACGAATCTCAAGTGTAGTATTACAGTGATGTCACTATACCCTTACGTGCTGCTTGGGAACTGTTTTGCAATTTTTCCATAAGCGTGCAATATTAAAGTAATGTTACTGTCATGTTACAGTAATATTAATGGACTAGCTGTCATACCCGTCTTCGACGGGTTTTAGTTTCTTCAAATACATTGAATAGAGTGTCTACCAGTCTCCAAAAATGGGAAATAGTAAGGAATTTAATTTGACCGGAAAAAATAATAAATAGCTAAAATTAACTATTTCATTAGAAAAATATTACTATTTTAAATCAGTGATTGACTTTTAATAATCAAATAATTTATTTTTAAGTAATTAAAATGCATAAAACAATGTTTGTCAATTATTTGTAGAAATTTAATTATAGTATTATAAGTTAATCCAAAATTTCCACTAATTTTTGGAGTTATACTAAAGTCGAATTCGAACTAATTGTATCATAATTGCTAAAATCTAAAATAATACCTATATTGCAAGCTGAATTCAGAGTTTTTCCCGATTAAATTAAATTCCTGCATATTTCCCGTTATTTACCAGTTGGTAGAACCCCTGTTAAAAATATTAGTAAAAACAAAAACCTGTTGAAGAGTATTTTTATAAAATAAGTGAATTTTTGTAGCCATTTGTAGTTTTATTTATCGTTATTACTTATCAAAAAAAATTATGTTTGATAAGAAAAGATATACCTTGCAAAATTTTGACAAAGCTGGGAATAACCGGATAGTTTGTTAAACAAAAATAATAATAGACACCCTGTTTAACTTTTCCCTTTACAATGCTCAAAACATCCCTAAAAGTTAAATCTGAAATGAAAATAACAAAACATTTTACTACCAAAGTTTTTTCCCAGTAGCATAATGCAAGTATCGTATCATACAGGTCTCCATTTTTAATAATTGAAACATAATTTTAATGCTATGAATTAATATTTTTCAATATCATTTACCATTTTTAATATTTTCGAAGTTTTGCAATTAAAAAATGTTTGATTAATTAGATAAACAAATAATTCCAGATTCCATTATTTTGACGTCAAAAGTTTATCAGAGACCCCAAAAATACTACTGAATTAAGCTTGATAGTAATTGGTCTGTCAAATATAATTTTTCAATTTTTTGATATTAAAAACATTTTTATACTTACTTCCATCTTATAGATATAGTTATAGGACAGTATTTATTTTAAAATTATGCTAAAATATGACTAAATAACATGTAATGTTTAATTACAGAAAGTTTAAAAGTTATACATTCAAGAATATAAAATTTTCAAATTTTCTATTTTTTAAATTTTTTGAAGAAATTTAATATCTCCCGTTCTAATTATTATATTAAAAAACTGTAAATTTATTGTTTAAATCTTTATGTTACAAAAGTCTTAACTTTTCATTTTCTAGCTGAATGAAAGCCTTTCCAAAAAGAATTAATCATTTATCTCTAAAATTCGCAAAAGCCGTGATTCTAAATAATTAGTAATTATTTAGAAGTTACAAAAGTCTTAATTTTTCATTTTCTAGCTGAATGAAAGCCTTTCCAAAAAGAATTAATCATTTATCTCTAAAATTCGCAAAAGCCGTGATTCTAAATAATAAGTAATTATTTAGAATCACGGCTTTTGCGAATTTCAGAGATAAATGATTAATTCTTTTTGGAAAAAATCAAATTTAGTTCCTAGATGGTACTAGATTCTAAATAATTTTTGACTCCCTTCTGCATTAAACGTGAAAGGAAATCAAGAGCGGCGGGCTTCGCCCGCCTTTGAGTGTTGTGTTGTGGATGCACCTTTAAAACTCCTTTTTTAAACGTTGGAGGGGGCTCTGGTCTAAGTTAGATACCTTCTAGTACCATCTAGGAACTAAATTTGACTTCCTTCTGCATTAAACGCCAAAGGAAAACAGGAGCGGCGGGCTTCGCCCCCCTTTGAGTGATGTGTTGTGGATGCACCTTCAAAACGCCTTTTTTAAATGTTGGAGGGGGGTCTGGTCTAAATTGGATACCTTCTAGTACCATGTAGGAAGTTAAATTGACTCCCTTCTGCATTAAAACGTTTCTATGGTTATTTTTCGTTTTTTGTGTTTTTCTCGAAAAATACTCAATTTATAAAAAAATTGCATGTAACATAAAATGTGTATCTTAACAAGATCTACAACTTTTATGTAGAACATTTTTCAAAATTTTTAATATTTTAAGAGTAAAACGTCAAAAACCAAAAAAAAAATTTTGTTTCCCAGCCCTGGCGTTCTGTAAGTAACTTTTTCATCCTCCCCCACCTAATTTTTCATTTTCTAGCTGAATGAAAGCCTTTCCAAAAAGAATTAATCATTTATCTCTAAAATTCGCAAAAGCCGTGATTCTAAATAATTACCAAAATGGTAATTATTTTCTAAATAATTACCCTGATTAATTTACTGCAATCTGTCAAAATTTAAAAAATATTCTTTTTTTTTTGGAAAATACATAATTTTTTTCATATAAGTACCTATTATTTTTTAATTAAATTTATTATTATGTATCTTTAAATTATTTATGTTATTACTAAATTTAAAAATGTATGTCAATCTAAAAAAATAAAAAATTTTTTTTTTAATTTATTGAAAAAATCATAACTTTTGTTCAGCTTAATATTTTTTCATCAAATATAGCTAATATTTTAAGTTAGACTAATACCTAATACATTGACAAATTTTATTTTAATCGGTCAAGACGTTTTCAATACAGACAGAAAATTTTCTATTACCATTTTTGGAATCTCCGTTGCTCAAATAAATAAATTATGCTAGAAAAAATTAATTTCATGATATGTACAGACAAAAGTCTGATATCATTAATATAGGTAGATAATATTACCCTTAGACAGATATTTAATATGACTATAGAGCAATTCCATGGTAAGTGATCATAGAAATTTCCTTCTAGTATGGGATTTGGATGAAATTGAGCTTTATTGTTCTCTTGGATACCACTAAAAAAATAGTGAAACTTTTTTGGAAAAATATTCATAAACATGAAAAAAAGGAACATCACCAGCAAGATTTTGAAGTTGAGCCATATTCATATTGTATAAAATTAGAGTTTTAACTTACGGAATTAAACATTTTTATTTATTTCTCGGAAAGTTATGCAGATCCCATTTTGAAACTCACGCAGCACTTAGAGGTAAGTATGTACAAGCACCACAAAAAAAATTAACCAAAATAAAAGTGGAGTTTTTTCAAAAATAGAAAATAAAATATTATTTCTTCAATAGTAACAAAGTATCGAATAATATTTCTTCCGAAATTTTTTTTACTTAAAAGTGCATCTTTTAGTTGACAATTTAAAAAATAATTGACACTAGTCACTTTTACTTAAGCGCTACGCGCGCCCTCTTTTTTCTGCTATTCAATATGAAAATATTTTAACATTAAAAAAGTTTCTAGCATTATTCTAAAGATAAACACATATTTATTAAAAGAATTTTATCTGAAACGATTAAATTTTGTTTTAAATTTTGTATTCCTAAATTGCACCAATTTTTTAGCAATCTTGAAACATGCATATATAATCTTAAGTATAAAATTGCCTCAAGCTTCAAATGTTTAAATTATTCAATTTTTTATCATTTTTATTTGTAAAAAATATTAAGAAATTTTTAATTATTAAAAAATTATGATTAACAAATAGAAAAAAAACTTACTTTATGCATAATTTTTATTTCTCAATAATAATATTGTTCATCAACTCATTCTTTTCTTTCAGGAAGTAATTTGCATAATTTGTACACTAAAAATAATTTAATTGAAACAAATAAAAATTTATTTACTCAATTAAATAGTTTAATTGTTGATTATGCAATAAATATTTATTTTAACCAAGTATATATTTATTAGATCTGAGTATTTTATTTGACGGTATGAAATAAATATTTATTTGCATCAATAAAATAATTTTTATAAGTAACTAAATCTTTATTTGTATCAAATATCCAATTATTTAGCACAATTAATTCATTTAATTAAGACTAATATTTCTTTAATTGAATTAAATAATTAATTTTTTTGCTTAGGGAATTTGGGAAATCTGCATACAGATACCTTGGATTCCTCATTTCAAGGTTATGTGGGGTTGGTAAAATAAAAGAATATAAAATAAAGACAAATTATAAAATTGTTTAGCAAGCTAGCGACTTACTGACAGCCCCGACCCACTAAAACCCGTAACCTTTCTTTTGAAGCCCTTCACCCACCCTCGGAACTGTCGCAAGACTGTTCGAGGTTGGCGCTCCAACTCTCGCTGGTGCAATGTTAAAGAGTAATTGAGGAGCCGGGAAGAAGAACTCGCCGAGCGCGGGAACGTATACTCTATTGGGGAATCCACACTTCGATCTAAGAAGCAGTGAGCGCCTCTGGGCCTGTCTCTGCTAGCCGACTGGTATTAACGCATGCGTTGGAGTGCTTGGCGAGTTCTTCTTACTGACTCCTCAATTGTATTAACCCATTTAGTCCCAAATGTCCGTATTTCTTAGCACAAGTTCGAGCTTTCCGTTCTACGAGCTACAATTTTCAAACAAAATCGGGAGATAGGTTTTTTAATGGTTTGATGTGTCCTCTTTCAGAATCTAAAAAGAAATTTCAATTTCAAATATATAGTAAAATGTTATAATTCGCAGAAATTTTTTTTTAAATTACATTACGCTCTCTTGTAATCAAAATGTTGCTAATGTTTCAAATTTAAATTTAAATTTATTTAACAGTATTTAAAAATATTATAAACAATTTTCATAGAAAAAGAAGTTTTGAGTGGAAATAATTTTTTTCACATTTTGCTTGGTTTGACATTAGAATAAATTTTAGAGAGACAAACCTTTGTTTATAATTGTTTAACATTTTTTTAACAATATTATAAACAATTTTTACAAAAAACTATGTTCAGAGTGGAAAAAAATCTCTTTATCTTCGACACTAACTTATTTTAACATTACAATTTCTAATAAAAATTCACTGTAGCTTTTTCTGGTTCTGAGATATGGAAGCAACGTTAGATATTACATTTATTGCGTTTTAAGTAAAATTGTTAATTTCAAATCAGTATAATTTCGATTACATTTTAACAGGTTAAAAATTTTAAATAGTAAATTTGAAATTGTTCAATTCTTTTAATGAAATATGAGAAAAAACCAAGAAATAAATTTATGTTTAATAATTTTTGACACTCTCACCTTCTTGTTCAAACTTTAAAACTTAGTACTTTAATAAATAAAATCATCGTAAACAAATTGGCTGCCTTTATTCCCGTGTTACTTACGATATTTTTTATTCCTAATGCACAAAAGTGTCGATTTCAGATAGCAGACGACAGGGAGTAAAAGTCATTCACTTGTTCGACTTATAAGGAGATAGAAAACAGATGACAGAATTAATTAAAAAAAGAGGACTATAATAAGAATGGTATTTTGTTACATTCAGCGATAGTTTCAAACAGTTATACAAATTAACAAATAATGATGGTGGTCATTTTCTTCACTAATAACCCTTCGTGATTTCGATTAGCAGTCCAAAAATTCACATATTCTATTTGCATGATAATAAATTTATGCTAATAAATATTATTTTCAGCTTTTTTAAACATTTGTATATAATCCATTTGGTTGTTGAATCTTATTAAAAGAAAAATAATTTTTAAAATTAAAACATATTTTTTTATATTACATATGTATACCGAAAAAAGTTTAGTTTTCATAAATTTTATGTTACAAAATTTTTTTCTTTCCTTTGAAAATAGATGAACTTACATTTTGACTGGTACTGTAAATATTTCACATTGAAAATTCCGATAAACATAATGATAGCAAATTAAACTTAATTAAAATTGAAGGGCCGGATGCATCAACTGCCGCTACGCGCTATTACACGAAATAATACCAGCCAGGTAGCAGTGAGAGGCCCAGAAGCGCTCACTGCTCACTGACTGGTATGGTCCTTTACGGCGGCGCGTAGCGGCAGGTGTTATATCCGGCTCCTTAATTATTCAAAAATTTCACTATAAACATAATTTTTTATATACATATTACTTCTAGTATCTCCTAAATATATTTTTACGGATTCAAATGAACGTACCCTCGATAATGCAACATACATCTGACCGTGATTAAATACATCTCTTCTTAAATCTATATATATTCTGTTAAATTTTTGTCCTTGAGACTTGTTAATGGTCATTGCAAAAGCTAATTTTATAGGAAATTGTCTTCTTTTAAAAGTAAACGGATATAAATTTTCACAATATAAAGTTACTCTATGTAAAAATACAATATTTCCACTCTTATCTCCCGTTAATATTTGACATTTAATAACATTATGTGATAAATCTAAAACAATTAACCTTGTTCCGTTACATAATCCTTCATTAATACTAAGATTTCTAATAAGCATTACAACGGAATTAATTCTTAAATGTAATTCATGTGGTGGTAAAGAAGGTGGAGAGAGAGTATTTCAATATTCTGGTAATAAAGTTTCAGAAAATTTTCCATTATCACAATTTTCAGTAGAATCAATACTTTTATATATTTTTTCACCTTTACTGTCTAAGAGACGCACCACTCTCTTATTAATATCATCAACGTCAACGTTTCTAGGTGCTAAAATTGCACACTCTGACAACTCCTGAAATTTATTCTGTTGTATGAACTGACAATACATTTCTTCTGCAATATCTACATTCCCTTTTTGAATAATATGTTCTGGTAATATAACATTATCATCTGCATCATTTAATTCACCATTGCCTACTTTAAGTAAAAAATCTACAAATTCCGTTTCTTGTGGTAAGGCTCTCATATTATCTGTTAATGTGTATTTTTTGAAATGTTTCCATAGTTTACTATTTTTTATTGATAAATTAACTATTTCTGATCTAGTACCCTGTTCTTTAATTGGTAAAGTTTGTCGAAAATCTCCGCCTAGAATTACAATTTTACCACCAAAAGGTTCATTGGAATTCATTATATCTCTTAATAGATAATCCATAATTTCTAAAGCATATTTTGGAGCCATTGGTGCTTCATCCCAAATAAAGACATCTATATTTTTTAAAAAAAGGCCTTCTTTAGATTGAACTTTAATGTTTGAAGATGAATCACTGTATAATGGAACAGGTAAACCTTAAACTTTATGAACAGTTTTTCCATTAGGAAGCATAGTCGCAGCTATACCTGTAAATGCCATGTTGCAAACATTTATCCCTTTACTTCTTAACAAATGCCATAGCGTAATGTATAAAAATGTTTTTCCAGATCCTCCACAACTATCAACATATAAACACTTAGAACTATCAAAAGAAGAATCCTTTAGGGCATAAAATACATAATCAACTACAAGTTTTTGTTTTACATATAATTTAGCATAATTCTGTTCTCCTATGTTAATATGTTCTGCAATACTTATATCATTAACTTGTTGAGTAAGAATTTCATCTTGTATATCTAACAATCCCTGAAAGTCAGTTAAATTATATCCTTCGTTAAATAACATTGTTTTAATATTTCTATAAGCCCTTTGTTCAGCATCAATGTCGTTAGTTTTTGAATAGTCTTCTGACATTTGACCCTTAAATTGTTCCCAAAGTTTATCCGGTTGTACAGGATGACAATGAATTAAAATTCTTATAAATAATTGGCGAAGTGAATGAGGCATCATCCATAATGCAGCTTCTTCCATTGTTGTAATCCACTCACTATCATCTTCTACAAGTCCTAATGCCAAACAAGCAGATGTAAAAGATTCATGAACAACTCCATTAACTGTTCTCAAACTTTCAAAAGAAGTTGCTCCTTTTACTGTAAGCAATAATAGTCTAAGATTAAATAACTCTAATTGATTTGGATTAACTGAATACATTCTTCCCAAAACTTTTTCTTTACGAATTCTTTGTTTCCATTCAAGAGATTTTATTACCCATGTATAATGCTCTGGTATTTCTGAATAATATTACTTTTGAGCATTACTATCCCGTTGGTTAAGTTTAAAGTAATCCAGAAGTTTTGTATTTTTATTTAAATCGAAAGAAATACCGTTACTATCTTTTTCTTCTTGAATAATAACATTCTGTTTATTTGGAAAATGTATGAGCAAGCGATTAACGCTATGACTCTTTTTTCCTAAAAAACTGGACCAACATATCTATTTTCTTCATAATGATTTATTTCATTATGATTAATAGTTACATCACCATTCGCATTTGTGATAACAATAGATGCAGCGTCATGCCCTTTGAGAATATATTTATATAAATATTTAACAGACTTGATACTCGAAACTATTTCTACATTAATTTGGCAATTAAATATTTTTGAAAGTTTACGACAATACGGAACAACATTAGAATTATCAACAATAAATCCATTTGGTCGTTCATACACTTTATTATTATTTCTTTGACGACAATGAACATAACAATTTTCTTCAATTGTAGTTTCTTCTTGGTAACTTTTTGGAAATTTTTTTGAACATTTTCCATCAATTAAACACCAATCTCCACAAGGACCATGAATATTATTTTGCATTATTATTTTATGTAAAATAGGATTATTATTTTCATCAGGAATCTCTGCAGAAATATAACGAACAACACTTTCAACTTTTAATATTTTAGAATTTTCTTTCAATATAACTAACAAATGAATGTGTGGCAATCCTCGCTTTTGAAATTCAATAACATAAACATAAGATTTGACCTCTCCAAATAATTTATTATCAATAATATGTTTAAGTAAATGTTTTACTTTTAATGCGAATACTCTAGTTACAATATCAGGTCTATCAGCAGCAGTTTGATGGGGTAATAAATTTTCCTGTATCTCTTTCCAATTTGGATTACACGTCATTGTAATAAATAAATCTGGTCTACCATGACGAGCAACAATAGCCATCGAATCCTGATATTGTTGCATCATATTGCGAGGTGATCCAATAAAAGTGGAAGGCAATATAAGCGTTTTTCCCACGTGTACATCATTTTCCAACTCATGATTGTGTAAATAATCGATCAATCCTTTATATGTTTCACTTCTTAATTGAGCTTGATTATTTGCACAAAATCTTAATCTATCTTTTTCTATTTTTACATAATTGTCAACCACCCATTGTTGAAACAATCTACCCCCATATAAAAATGGATTAAATTCCTCATCTCTTATAGCAATTTTGTATTTAATATAGGCAGATCTAGAAATAGTATGATTTCTACTTCTATAATCACTATCACTGCGAATCATATTAATATTATAATCCTTATTTCCAAGTGGATAAAATATAGGATAAATCCATGGTTCAACATTGGGATCTAAATTGCTAACCAGTTTTAATTCCTTTGTAGATTTATTATAAACCGTTACATAATATTCTGGTATTTCTCCCTCAGAGTTTGTATTAAAAATTGCAGCAACTTCATTAAAACTTTGAAAATTATATTTATTTTTATCAAAACCTTTTTTCAATTACCTCTGACATCATCATGTAAGATTTTGTGTATGCATTAGAATTTCTCATAATATTTTCTATAGATTTTAAAATGTCTTCATCCAAATTGTCGTTACTTTTCAATCTGTATCTGATTGATTCCTCAGGGTCATAAATAAATAATTGACCAAAACATGGATCTTGAGCATATTCTATTTTAGATTCACCTTGAAGTTTTTTCTTAGTTGAAGTGTGCACTTCACCTGAATAATTTACATTATCAATTTTACATTTCAGTTTTTGCCTATGACGATAATTTTTTTAAATTTCAGCCCTATTTTGTTTGAGTGTTGTTGACGCATTATTTTTTTCATCTATTTTATTTAATACTCTCGTTAAAGAAATGGAAGTGTGTGCTTCCTCTAAATAATTTGCATTATCAATTTTATGTTTTAATTTTTGCCTATCACAATAATTTTTTTGAATTTCAGCCCTATTTTGTTTAAGTGTTGTTGATAATTCAATATTTCCTTTATTTATTTTATTTATTTCTCTCGGAAAAGAAAGGAAAGTGTTTTCTTCCTCTGAATAATTTGCATTATCAACTTTACGCTTCAATTTTTGCCTTTCACGATAATTTTTTTGAATTTCAGCCCTACTTTGTTTAAGTGTTGTTGATGGACAGTGTGTACTGCATCTGAATAATTTGCATTATCAACTTTACGCTTCAATTTTTGCCTATCACGATAATTTTTTTGAATTTCAGCCCTATTTTGTTTAAGTGTTGTTGATAATTCAACATTTCCTTTATTTATTTTATTTATTGCTCTCGGAAAAGAATGGGAAGTGTTTGCTTCCTCTGAATAATTTACATTATCAACTTCCCGCTTCAATTCTTGCTTATCGCGATAATTTTTCTGAATTTCAGCCCTACTTTGTTTAACTGTTGTTGATGCAATACTCCCTTTATTTATTTTATTTATTATTCTCGGGAAAGAAATTTCTTTCTTCATAGAGTTTTTAGAAAAGTTTGATTCTCCATACTTAAGTTGAATATTTTTTTCATTTAAAAGGCAATTCCAGTTATTCACAACTATGCAAGATCTACTATTAGAAAGTTGTTCAGAGGGAAATTCACTTAAACTATTGTTTTTGAACATTAACATTAAATGATTTCTCATATTACAATAATAGTAATTGACAGAATCAGGCATAATATTAAAAAATAACGATGTTGCGAATGCTATTGCATATATTCCACAAGCAAGACTGTTTAATGGTTGTTGATCAACAGTTGTGAAAACTACTGGTGGTTCAAAAGGATATAATCTAATTAAGTAAGCCCTTTGATCGTCATTTAAATATTTTTTATTAAGACTATCAAAAATGTAAAGGCTTTTTCCATCATAATAAGTACAAATCCAATGACCAGACTTATAATATCCACTAAAAAGTATTTGAATGTGCTGCTTATTTTTCTCGATTGGAACTATCAAATCAAGTGTTTGTAAACACAAAGTATTTTGCATATTATAAAAAAAATTTGATTGTCTTCCCAATAGCTTTTGAAATTCATACATATGATCATTATTTAGCATTGCTCCTTCAGTGACAACAATAGTTAAATCATCAGTAGTCAAATTAACAGTTTCTCCTTTGTTAGACATTGTTCTTTTATTTAATAAAATTTACTTATATCAAGGAATTAAAAATTTAAAAAAAGCAATATTACAGTAGAATTTTAAGATCAAGTTTTATACATTTAATTATAAATATTATAATTTCCTTTTATTCAATGATATTACCAAATTTTGCCTCCTATAGAAAATACAAACAAATTTCTAATTTTGTCTCTTATCCAATATATAACCAATTTACTATTTTTCCTTTAATCCAATATAACCAATTTTGCCTTTTATCCAATAAAACCAATGTAACCAATTTTGCCTTTTATCCAATATAACCAATTTAACCAATTTTGCCTTTTATCCAATAAAACCAATTTAACCAATTTCCAGCTTTTTATCCAATATAACCAATTTTGCCTTTTATCCAATATAACCAATTTTGCCTTTTATCCAATATAACCAATTTTGCCTTTTATCCAATATAACCAATTTAACCAATTTTGCCTTTTATCCAATAAAACCAATTTAACCAATTTCCAGCTTTTTATCCAATATAACCAATTTTGCCTTTTATCCAATATAACCAATTTTGCCTTTTATCCAATATAACCAATTTAACCAATTTGGCCTTTCATCCAATATAACCAACTTCTAATTTTGCCTTTGGATTCCAATTACATACGATTTCCAAATTATAACAAATTTTTTAATGTATTAATAAACATAAAAAATTTTTTTTTAACTTTATTAATTAACTTCGAAAACTAAACACAACTCAAATACATAATTATTTAAATGATTGAAAAAAATTAGAAAAAAGTATTTTAATGTATTTCTATTATTATTTAATATTCACTTATTTAATTATATTCACTAATACTTACTATTCACTAAACTAATACTTACTATTCACTAAATCACTATTTACTAATTCACGAAGTATTCACTGATAATTCACTTATTTAACTTTTTTATTCACTCACCTATAGTGAGTGAATTCCCAAAAAAATTGTTATACTTCAATTTCGTTGAAGACACGTAGAACGTGCTCCAAGGAAAATAATCGACGATATGATTTTTTAAATTAAAAATTTTCGTTCTTATATTTAGGTGGTAGGCCCTAAACGTGAGTGTCCTCTTCGCACTCATATATATATATGAGGCGTTATTTCTCAAACGTCCCAGTCCAAAATTATAAGTCTTTGGATTGTGTTGGTATTTTGGGAAATTGTTGCCCTATATGAAAGTAATAAATCTGTAAAATATTAGCTCTTTAAAAAAAAATTGTAGAAAGTGGTGGGGATTAAAGTTCTGACATTTTAAGTAACACTGCCATTTTCAAAACCATGTAACTTTTATAAAACTTTATCGATTTTAATTTGTTTATAATGGATTTAAAGCATTTTTCATCTACTTTCTAAAAATTTTACAAACAAATTTTTAAAAAAATTTTTAAACAATTTTTTTTCAAAAATTAAGTTTATTTTTTAATTTTGACCTTGATGGGTATTTTAAAAAAATTTTTTTTTATTTTTATTGGAAAGCTGACATTTTTCCGGAAAAAACCATATAAGTTTCATAGTGGGATGACCAGAAGTTTAGAAGATATTTGAAAGCAAAGTAAGCGGTGCGCCCGGGTTACTGTACGTTACGCCGGCGCTGCGCCGTTAAACGACATAAAAATCACTCTTTTATCTTCATCTGCTTCAGTAAAAGCTCTGCATTTAAACAGGGTTGATACTTCCTATGAATCTTTTTTAATAGTAGCTCTCTGCATTTAACAGGGTTGAGACTGTCATTAAAATAATGCCTGCATTACTTTTACCGAAAAAAATGTAAATATATAATTTTGAAAACGAATGATTAAACTTTTATAAATTATAATTATTATCAATTAAAATGAGTAATTTTGAAAAAGAAAGATTAAAGTTTTAAAGGAACAATAATTATCATCAATTAAAATAATTAATTTTGAAAAAAATATTGATGTTTCGTAAGTTAAAATTATTGTTATTGGCAATTGGAAAATTTAATTTTGAGAAACAGAAATTTAAGTTATCTTCTAAACTTCTGGTCATCCCACTATGAAACTTATATGGTTTCTTCCGGAAAAATGTCAGCTTTCCAATAAAAATAAAAAAATTTTTTTTAAAATACCCATCAAGGTCAAAATTAAAAAATAAACTTAATTTTTGAAAAAAAATTGTTTAAAATTTTTTTTAAAAATTTGTTTGTAAAATTTTTAGAAAGTAGATGAAAAATGCTTTAAATCCATTATAAACAAATTAAAATCGATAAAGTTTTATAAAAGTTACATGGTTTTGAAAATGGCAGTGTTACTTAAAATGTCAGAACTTTAACCCCCACCACTTTTTACAATTTTTTCTTAAAGAGCTAATATTTTACAGATTTATTACTTTCATATAGGGCAACAATTTCCCAAAATACCAACACAATCCAAAGACTTATAATTTTGGACTGGGACGTTTGAGAAATAACGCCTCATATATATACATAGGCCTGTATTCGACCCTAAGAAGGATTACGAACCCTTAAACAATAGCCTTTGTAATGGGGATTACCTCGGAGAACCCAGGTAATATTTTCTTTCTTCCTTCATCGCAAGGGAAATATAAAGAAAAGTCTATTATATGTATATATATATAATATATATATATCCTTATATATATATATTATATAGTAATAGAAACTCCAAAGGTAACGGTCTCGATAACGTCTGGATAACGGCGCCGATAACGCTTTCTCTGGTAACGGCTACCTTTCTTTCTTTCTCTAAAGGCAATGTCAATAAGAATGTCTCTCTTTACCTAATTTGCATATTTACTCGTTTCATCTTAAGGATCAATATCTTTAACCAAAAAAAAGTTATACGGTTTCTATGATCACTTACCATGGAATTGCTCTATAATATTACTGTAATGTTACGTTTATATATGGGAAAAGGATGTTTGCGTGTAACTGAAATTTTGTTTCATAGCGTTTGCTTTTTCGAGTAAAAATTAAAAATCTGTACAAAGTAGTAATAATTACTCTAATAGGGGAGACTGGGGTAAACCCGCGCAAAGGGTAAACCCACTCACTAGCAGGGTTGGAAAATGACGCGTCATTTTTGGTTTCTGATGAAGATTACGTAGAATAAGTAATTTACGTAGACAACGTAGAAAACCCATGTAATTTACATTTTCAAGATTGCGGCCATTAAAAGACTAAAAAAACATAACATAATCTCTTGAAAAGTTTGCTTTTCAGGTTTTATCACGTGACAAAATACATTGAAGTAAATAACGTTGAAAACTCTTGACGTAAATTACCAAGTAATCTACATGTAAACAACTACGTAGATTACCTTAGGCAGTTTACGTTCCCAACTCTGCTCACTAGCGATTTGACGCTATAACCTCAATTTAAGATGGAGATATTTGTACTGTGAATAGTACTTAACATACAACTAATGTTAACGAACTTTCGTTTAGTTTCATGAATTCGTCATAGAATCAGGGACGGTCAATTGTTTTTAGAAGTGCAAAAAAGAAAAAATGATCTTCGGGTTTTTAAGTTTTTTTATTATTAGTTTTGAGACTTAATTTATTCGACAAATTTTTTTTGATGTTATAGGATGTCCTTTTTCGAAAAATATATGTAGTTTTGTTTGATTTCAAAAATATTTATTTAAATTTATTCTAAAATGTGAGAAACAGATTCGGGGTAAAGCCGCTCACTTATTAAATTTGTGTAGGAAGCCGAGTCAGTATTAACAGTATTTGCGTTTTTTTAGCGATCTCAAAATTTTTAATATTAAAAATATTTATTAAAAGAGAAATAATATTCATTTCCTAACAATGTTATTGAATTATTGGGTAATTAGTTGAATATTTAACATTTTGAATGTCCCGCATTTCGCGATTTGTGGCGATTTTTTTTTAGTAGATGACGCCGAACTATCAATATTTGTTGGCCACATTGAGCGGAATCATGTCTATATCAGTCATTATTAGTGATAATTAGGTCATAACGGTTATAACAAACAACAAAACAAATAATCAAAATTTGTCGCTGTCTTTTTCGGCTAAACAAGACATAATTCTAAGTTTGTTGTCTTCGTTCAGTTCACGTTTTATCATTGTTTATTTTTAAATTTAAAATTTTGAATTTCATTTGTTATTTTTTATGAATAATAAAATCTATAACTTATTACATTCAAAATTATATCTACATTTTAATTTTTTCTAAATAAAATATTATTTAAATTCACAGTTGCAAATCATAAAACCTATACTTATTATTTAATAAACCAATATTTATTGTTTATAGAACTCATAATTTATCATTAATAAATCATACTGAAGACGGAAATAAGGAGAAATTTAATATATACAAAATGAAACTGTTAGGATTACCTTAAATTTAAAAAAAATCAAGTGATCGGGTTTACCCCGAGGGATGAGCGTATTTACCCTGGAAAATTGTCATTTTGAAATTTGGTATATGTGTATTAAAAATTTTCCCTAAGTAAAACTAAAACAGATAAATCAACAATTTTTTTTATTTTGTTAGTACAAATCCTAAGCTTTTAAATTATATAAATTAACTTGGATTTAGAGAATAATTTCCTAGGTTTTTACCGTTCTGAAAAAAAGTGCGCGGGTTTACCCCAGTCTCTCCTATATAATAAAAGTTGCTTCGCTTAAAATATTAATTGCTCGAGACATTATAAATATTACTCGGCTTTTATTAACATTTATTAATTTTATTAATAACATTTTAATTTAACATTTAAGTTAATTATTCATTCATTGCCAACTTTTTCCTGAACTCAATATTTTCAGACTTACAAAATATAGGGAATATATATATATATATATATGAGCGATTCCATGTCAAGTGATCAAGGTGGAGAAAAATTTTTCTCCAATCGTAGCAAAACTTGGGGCTTTTGTAGTACTCATAGATAGTAATTTATCGTGAAAATATTTTTTTACCTAGTCCAATTTTTTCCGAGGGGGAGGAGGTTAAATTTTTGTGTTTTTCAGTACAATGCTTATTTCAATAATTTTTTACTCTTAAACAATTAAACATACAAATTTGACAAAGTACATTTTGGAAAGGTTTTTTCACCCTCTTTCGATTGGAAATAAGCATTTTTAAAAAAAAAATTTTTGACCCAAAAAAATCAAAATTAAAAATAAATTTCAATTTTTGAGGGAGATGGATACAATTTTTTTTTAAACGAAAGCTGAGGTTTTTTCCTAAAAGGACATATTGTTTAAGAGTAAAAAATTATTAAAATAAACATTACACAAAAAGACCTTTTTGATCACTTGACGTGGAATCGCTCATATGTGCATTACCGTACGTGACAAATAGCATGACCATGGTTTTTGACATTTTACTCAAAAACTATATTTTTAAAAAATTTGAAAAAAATATATGTTAAGAGGACATTATAAGGTACTTTTTACAACAAAAGAGAAAGTGGTCACTTAAAAAAATAACCCTAAAAAAATTTTTGAAAATTTCAAAATTTTTTTTTGAAAATTAAAAAAAAATTGGATTTTTTTCTAAAATCGTCTTATCTATATTTACAACCTCTTAAAATTTCATTAAAATCGGTGCAGAAGTTTTCGAGAAAAATAAGTTTTTTGATTTATCTTTCCCCCTCCATAACTCCCCCAAAAAGCGAATTTTGAGTTTAAAATTACAGAAAGTTATAGTCATATGGATAGTAACATATGGGCCAAATTTGAGAAAAATAGAAGCGGGGGCATTTTTTGCATACTTAACCCCCTAAGCCCTTTAGGCCAAAATAATTGTTTATATCCTTTAAATATATAAAATTCATTGAACTTCGTAACCATACATAACTATAATGTTAAAAAAATTATTTTACGAAATTTATATTCCTTCTAATTAAAAACCACTAAAATTAAGTAGAATTCACGTAGAAATTCTATAGAATATTCTCTAGAATTTATATAGAATGATTCTAGTGAAATTGTTTAAAGTTTAAGTAGAAAGAAGAATGAAAGAAGGCAAAGTTTTAACGTAACAAAATTTATTGTAATAATCTTGATCAATATGAAATACACCCAATCACAATGAATCCATCAGAATCCAAATACACAAAGTAAGAAAATATAAAATGGCACTTGAATACCTCGAAATCAATCAAAACAAAAAAAAGGGTTCGAGGTAATCACTCAAAATAAAATATTAATGAACAGAAAAGATAATTAAAGAAAACAACAATCAACTTAAACTACAATCAAAAACCTGTCCAAAATTAAACGTCCAGGAGAAGATCCTCTGTTGTCCTCTAGGGCTCCCTTCTAAGGTATATGTGTTAATCCACAGCGCGAAGGGCAAGGAATGGGGAACAAGCTAAACCATATGTAACGGTCGTCAGGTTATAAGAAATGATGTTTCCATGACGATCCTTCCAAAGTATCCTTTGATAACACCAGTCATTTGGATGAATCAAAATCTGGCGAAACATCTTCTCAATGTCGGTGGAAAAAACATATTTAAACTTTCTGAACCACAAAAGAACGTCACTTAACTCCATCTGAAGTTTGGCTCCTGAATGTAGAATATCATTCAGGGATACTCCATTATCTGTTTTACTAGAGCCATTAAATACAACACGGAGAGACTTTAGTAGTTCTGAATTATTAAAAACTCCATGGTGTGGAAGATAATATATAGGGAAAGGTTCATGTTCTTCAGGAGAAACTTTAGACATATGACCGAGTTCAAGATATACATTAAGAAACTTTTGGTAATCGGATTGCAACTGTTTATTTGATCTAAATTGACCGAATAGTCGGTTCAGCATTTGGGATGCTCTGGTTTTAGACCGTCCTAGGGTTGTAGGAGGGGATTTGAATGGCAATCTGACTTCATATTTTCCAGAGATAGAGCGTGAATAATTTGCTTTAAAATGATTCTCGCATTCTTGTTCAGAGGGTGATAACGAGGTTTTGATGTTAGGCACTTCTTCCTGGCTCCAAAATCTTTCAATCAATTCATACCAATCCTTTTCAACTAAGCAATGATTACTAAAGGCAAGATTAGATTGGGAAGTGTGGTAAACGGGACCCGAGATGATCCATCCAAAACCAGTGAGTTGTGCTATCGGATCACATGATTTTCCCTTTCGTAAGCCGTTCTGAATTATTCGACAAAAGGCATCAGCTCCTAAAATAATGTCTATAGGGGCTGGATCAGTAAAAGAAGGGACAGCAAGTTCAATTCCTTGTAAATGAGTCCAAAGATGATTGTGAATTTTATTTGATGGAATGTTATTTGTTAATTTTGGTAAAACTTCTGCCGTCAAGTGACAAGTAAAATTCGGGTTGATGTTCGACTCAAGCTTTAAATGAACCGATCCTTTAGATTTGCCAGAGGGGTGACCACTAGCTCCGACAATTGAAATATATGACTTCTCTCTGGGAATTCGATGAATTTGAACAAGGTGTTCAGAAATGAGAGACACTTCTGAGCCCTGATCAACGAGAATTCTTACTTCTTCACGTTCATTGTGATTCAATACAAGTTTTGTCCTTACGGTGGCTAATAGAACAGAAGTTTGCGAAGAGGCGGTGGATAAAGAGAGATGATTTACTTGTTTAGTGGAGGAATCCGTCTTAGTGTCCGAAAAAGGATTAGATGGTACATTAGACGAAGATTCATATGTATGAATAGAAGAATGGTGTTTTCGACCACATTTAAGACAACGTCGCGTTAAAGGGCATGAATTGGCACGATGATGCCCTAAGCAATTAAAGCATAGGCCCCTTTTCTTTATCAAATCAATTTTTTGTTCTCTAGATTTAGTACTGTACTCGGGGCAGTTAAAGACTTGATGATTATTTTCACAAAGGAGGCAGGATTTTGGGGACGACGTCGAACCGGTTTATTCTTGAACTACGTGGGATTTAACGTGACGAGTATTTGTTGAGCTTGAAGAAGTCGAGATTGGAGTTCGTTCAATTGCTTGCAAGGATCGCATTCGATTGATAATGAATTTGGAAAGTTGGCTCCATATGGGATAATTCATGGAAGAACCAAGTTCTGATTCCCAAGCCCTAACAGAATTATGATCGAGACAACGGCTTATTAAGTATATTAGGACTGAATCCCAGTGTTGTACGGGTTGACCTAAAATGTCAAGTGAACGGATATTTTGTTGGACTGTAGTGTATAATTCCTCAAGGGCTGCAGCGGATTCCTTCAGTATGGGTTTTATTGTAAATAGTGAATGTAAAGTAGAGTCAACCAAAATTCGATTATTGTCATAGTATGAGATTAGGTCGCTCCAAGCTCTTTCAAAATTGTTGCCGGTGATGGCAGTATGTTTTAATAAAAGGGCAGCTGAACCAGTAAGGCTAGTTCGAAGATAATATAATTTCTCAACTGGTGATATCGAACTATTATCGATGACCAAAGACGAAAACATATCCCTAAATGTCAACCACTTTGTAAGAGTTCCATCGAATTTGGGCAACTCTAAACGAGGAAGGTGATGATTCGCTAGCAAGGACTGGGCAGGAACAGGACTTCTTTGGGTCTCAGATGAAGTTGAAGAGTTATCAAAAGAATCTAGAAGAATACTCATTCTCTCAGAAGCAGACAAAAAGGCATCTCTAGTTTTCTTAAATGAACTTTCGTGGAAATAAGAACGTTCTTTAATTTCATCTCTTAAATTTCTCGCCAGCTCGGCCAGATTAGAAATTATCATTTTGTGATTTCCAGAAAATTCATTCCAGTCGTCATTTAGGGCAGATAAGTGAGTCTCAATGCGACGGCGATTCAACTGCTCTACACCAACAAGACACAAATCGTCTACAGCGTCAACGATTTGCCCAGAAACCATTTGCTGGTGCTCGAGCAGAGCCTCTATCTGATTTGGGTTCATTGTGATTGGTCTAATGACTAATTTTAGAAGTTACGAATTCACTTATTTACAAATTGGCTCGAAGGACCATTTTTTATGTTTAAAGTTTAAGTAGAAAGGAGAATGAAAAAAGGCAAAGTTTTAACGTAACAAAATTTATTGTAATAATCTTGATCAATATGAAATACACCCAATCACAATGAATCCATCAGAATCCAAATACACAAAGTAAGAAAATATAAAATGGCACTTGAATACCTCGAAATCAATCAAAACAAAAAAAAGGGTTCGAGGTAATCACTCAAAATAAAATATTAATGAACAGAAAAGATAATTAAAGAAAACAACAATCAACTTAAACTACAATCAAAAACCTGTCCAAAATTAAACGTCCAGGAGAAGTTCCTCTGTTGTCCTCTACGGCTCCCTTCTAAGAGATGGTCAATCCTCTGGAATAAGTCACACACAGTGAGTCCCGTCAACTTGAAGGCTTGAGCTGCACTGCACGTCTCAAGTCCCTTGTATCGTGAAGTGGGGAAGGGGAGAGGGTAGGAGAAAACGGTGCCAGGGAGACTGTTTTCTCAAAATGAGTAATAAAAGAAGAAATTGTAAAGTCGTAGAGATAATCCTCAAAACAATGACTTTATAACAGGGTACATTTCAGGTATACGAAATATACAATAGACCATCGCACACAATAAATGTTAAAAGGTCATAGGATTTCTAACAGAAATTCTATAGAACTTTTTCAGCTGGGTTATGTTATTTATGTGATTTATGAGATAAATCAGAGAAGTTCCAAAAGGATATGGTCCTTATGTTTTTCGTATACATGAACAAGTGTATCATGATACATACTCTCTTCATCCTGATGATGGAGATAACCGAAAATATGGTCAATTGTATATTCTTGATACTGATGAAGCGGTGATGGAACGATTGAAAAATAAATGTAATAAAAAATGCTTGCAATTAATAATGACTGAAATAGATATTTTTTAAGAGATATTAATATTTATGCAATGTCAATTAAAATGATGAAAGAATTAGAATTTGAAGAAGAAGCAAGGGCAAAATTAATGAATGAATGTCCGAGAAACATTCCAATGTGGTTTAAACGTGATAGAAAATTTTCTCAAAGCAAATATAATGTTCCGTCTTGCAATGAAGTAGCAGTTATATTTGTTAGCAAAGATGGTGAACCTCCAATTGAACGTGACATATGTATTTATCCAAGGGGTTCTAAAAGTATTCCAATTAGCAGTCTTAGCACACATGCTGATCCTATGACATATTCTTTAATGTTTCCGTCAGGTGATCCAGGATGGACTGTAAATATGAAACATACTGATGGTGTTCGTAATATTACTCCTTTACAATTTTATATGTATCGCTTGTCTTATAGAGGCACATTTAATCCATGTTTACAAATGGTAAAAATAACTCAACAATTAATTGTTGATAGTTGGTCAAAAGTAGAAGGTGAGCGTTTAAAATATATTCGTTTTGAACAGAAAAAACTTTGAGCAGAAATGTACTGTGGATTAATGGATTATATAAATAATAAGGCAATAGAAGAAAATATTTGACCAGGAAAAATGACCATTTTACCTTCTGCATTTACCGGAGGACCACGTGCTTATCAACAATGTTTTATGGATGCTATGCAATTGTATCATATAATCCGTATTTAAGTAAAATATTTGCATGTCATATTAACTTAGTAGCTTGTGGTAGTACATGTGGTATTAAATATTTATTTAAATATTGTTATAAGAGACATGATTATGGGGAGATTCCACAGAAATTAAGGTTTTTTTAAAAAAAAAATTTATAGGTAGTAATATAAATATTTGTTAGTTAAACTTTTTTTACAATAAAATACTTGTGTTACAGTAATAAAAACCATTTTGTATTTATTTATTTTTTTAATGGAGTCTTAGAAAATGGCTGCCGAAAGTGGTCCCCTCTAAAAGTTGTTTACATTTTTTCTATGCGACAATTAATCTAAAATAAAAAGTCAAAAATTTTCTTAATCTATACCATTATGGCTATCGTGTAAACTAGAACAAAAAAAATTTATTGAAAAATAACCAAATGACAGACTTTTTAATTTTTCGACCATAATTTTGCAACTTAAATTGTTTATAACTTTTATAAATATTAATGGATCGTAAATATCCTAGTTTACACAAAAACTACACATTCAAGGAACATGCTGTCCAAATTGCAAGTTATTTCGTTGAAAATTGTAAAAATGAGAGTGTAAACAAGTTGAAAATGTGTAGTTTCGAGAAAAACGCGTTTAAAGTTTGAAGGACCAAATATACAAAAATTTAACTTAAAGTTATATACATAACCTTTGATATGTAACAGTAGACATTTCTTATTACTTAAGAACTACTCTTTCAAGCGGTGCGAAAAGAAAAAATGTAAATTTTAAAATAAACAAATTGCTGTTTGGTAATTAATGAAAAAACATGAATTTTCGAGGTGGAGAGGTGATGTTATTCCTACTCTGCTGCTCGCGAGTCTATTCTTATCGCTTCAGACTATTTTTCCCGTATTTTTAGATAATCATACTAACCAAAAATTAAAAAAAAATAATTTCGGTATTCAAAAAAAAAATCAGTGGAATCTCCCCTTATGCAATAGTTGGTTATAAAGATGATAATCAAGTAATGCATTATGATGAAATTCAAAATGATTTAAATACGCGGTATGTGGGTCCACCAGAAGCAATGCATAGACTTTACGAATTTAATATGCACGAGCAATCACATGCAACATATAGATTAGCTGTACATTTGCCTAATCAACAATCAATATGTTTTCAAGAAGGAATGGAACAGACTGCAATTGTGAAATTTAAAAATACAATGTTGACAGGATGGTTTCAATTAAATAGACAAGATCCTGAGGCACGCAAATATGTGTACTCTGAAATACCACATAAGTATGTTTTTGTTGAGTCATCTAAAACTTGGAAAAAACGAGAACGAATTACAAAACCTATAATTTAATTTTCATGGATTTACGTTACATCAATTTGGTTTACCAAATATCGATCTAAAAATTCTTGAAGATTATAATTCTGTTGATAAGGAAGATAATGTGTTAACATTACAATTGCTCAAAGAAGAATCTAATACTCTTATTGAAAGATTGAATGATGAACAACGGAAAGTTTTTAATGATGTTATAATGGCCGTACACAATGATGAATATGGTAGTAGATATTTCTTTCTTGATGGGCCTGGAGGAAGTGGTAAAAGCTATTTACATAATACAATTATTACTACAGTCGAAAGTGAGGAAATAGTAGTTTTATCAGTTGCTTGGACTGGTATAGCGGCTAATCTTCTAAAAGGAGTACGAACATCACATTCTATGTTTAGATTTCCTATACCAATCAATGAAGATTCAACATGTAATATAAGTGGAATGTCGAAACATGCTGAACTTTTAAGGAGTGCAAAAATTATTATTTAGGATGAAATTACAATGGCCCCAAAATATGTTTTACAAGCAATGGAATCTATGTTAAGAGATATTACAAAATGTAATAAAGGGTTTGGAGGTAAAGTTATTTTGCTTTCAGGAGATTTTAGACAAACCTTGCCAATTGTTCCGCATGGTAGTCGCACTCATATTGTTGAGGTTTGTGTAAAAAATAGTAAATTGTGGCAATAGTTTGAAACTAGGTATTTAAATGTTAACGTTAGATTACATGATAATCAGGTTGAGTTTTCAAATTGGTTATTGAATGTTGGTGATGGCAAACCTCAAAGTTTGAAAAAGAAAATGATGTATTAGAAATTCTACAAGATTTGACATCGAATAGGAATTTAATTGATGAAATATATGGGTCATCGATAAATCCAAATGATGTGAATGTTTATTCTTCTTGTATTCTTTCATTGACTAATTCAGAAGTATTAGACATGAATGATTCTATTTTGTCAAAATTAGAAGGAGAAGGTGTAATTTATTACAGTATTGATTCACATGTAACTGATGATGATGCAAAAGATGTAAATAATATTGTTCCAGTAGAATTTTTAAATAGTTTAACACCAGATGATATGCCTCCACATAAATTATCATTGAAGATAGGGTGTGTAATTATGCTTTTAAGAAATATGAATTTAGTTCAAGGATTATGTAATGGGACTCAATTAGTTGTAAAATCTTTATTGAAATACGTTATAGCTGCAGAAATAATTACAGGAAAATCGAAAGGAGAAATAGTTTTTATTCCCCGTATTGATTTATCTCCTTCAGTAGATACATTTCCTTTTAAAATGGTAAGACGACAATTTCCAATCAGACTTGCTTATGCAATGACTATCAATAAATCTTAAGGACAATCTTTTGATAAAGTAGGAATATTTCTACCCATTTCTGCATTTGGTCATGGTCAAATTTATGTTGGTTGTTCTAGAGTCAAATCTAAAGAAAATTTAAAAATTTATGTACTAGATAATGCTGTATTCAAAAACTTAAAATATCCGCAAAAATTATACACTAAAAATATTGTTTTTCATGAAATACTTTAATAATATGTTTCAGGCACAATATTATTCTTTTTTTCAATGTTTTAACATTCTAGTCCCACCTTATCATTTACATGTCCTTTTAGGAAAAAACCTCAGCTTTCGTTAAAAAAATCGGTTTCTCGCACCTAAAAATTGAAATTTATTTTTAATTTTGATTTTTTTTGGGTAAAATTTTTTTTTTCAAAATGCTTATTTCTAATCGAAAGAGCATGAAAAAACCTTTCCAAAATGTACTTTGTCAAATTTGTATGTTTAATTGTTTAAGAGTAAAAAATTATTGAAATAAGCATTGTACTGAAAAACACAAAAATTTAACCACCTCCCCGTCGGAAAATATTGGACTTGGTAAAAAAATATTTTCATGAAATAGTATATTACATTATAAGGGCAGAAAGTTCGAAATTCCTGCACTGCGCGAAATGATGCCCGAGGCGAAGCCGAGGGCATCATCGCGTAGTTCAGGGTTTTCGAATTTCTGCCCGTGTAATGTATACTATTTTTCTTTATATACGGTCGAAAGTACGCTCGTTAATTTATTTTTTAAGAAAATTGCAATCGTGTTTCATTTGACAGCCGGCCATCTTTATTTACTTTTGCTCCTCGCTTCAACGCCTCTGGCGGACACTCGTGAAGCTCTGGTTTATTCTCTCTCTATTGCAAACAACATTCGCCTGTCCCGACATTTGATGCACGAGCGAAGCGAGTGCTTCTGGTCGGGGGCAGGCACGAAAAAAAATATGAAAGATAAATTAATATTATATTTTTAAAAGAATTTTTCTGTTGATACAAAATTAATTTTATGTTTCTGAAATTTTAAACGTTTTAATGAACAAAATTTCATTATTTCTTCAAATTATTAAAATTTTATTATAACATTTTGGCACGTATTAAAAAACAAATTACAAAATTTTTAATTATTTTATTTTAGTTTCTAATATTTATTAAAATAATTTTTTAAAATAATTATATCAGCAAAAGATTTCGTTCATTTCAATTTACCGACAGTGGTATTTTTACCGACAGAGAATTCTTTTACTCTCGCTGTAATAGAGGTTGGGTATGAAAATCAACCAAAGCACAAATGTTTGACTTTCTGCTGCGAAGTAGCAGCGGGAAGTACGTACTTTCGACCGAGGTATGAAGAAAAATTAATGTCTATTAGTACTACAAAAGCCCCAAGTTTTGCTACGATTGGAGAAAAATTTTTCTCCACCTTGATCACTTGACATGGAATGTCCCTTATATATTGAGAACTTCTGCGTGTGAAACTCGTGAGACTGTCCGTGAAAAAAAGTGTTTCGAAAACTGGCATTCAAAATCGTTTCATATGTACAGTCGTCGGATACAAACTTTTAAGAGTGACCAGTCGACTACACTGAGAGAAATGGACCCAGGTTAATACAACGAGAAAAAGGTGGTTAATGAAATGCAGTTACTGGACCAACTTAAAATTGTTTCTGTAACATGTTTTCTGGTTGCAGTAACCAGAAATTTAGTTATATTAACTAAAATTTCAAAAAAACAATCCTGGTTGTGACAACCATGATTCGTGGTAAAATTTGTCTTTAATTAAAAACGTCTGGTTGTAGTAACCAGGCAGTTATGTTAGATTTCAGTAGTCTTTATACTTTCTGGTATAGTTTGACTTTTAACACAACGTAGAATGCTGTCGTCAAGTTTTTATTTTAAAGTATTTTATGGTTTTTCTCTTATTAATAAAACTGTGTAAAATAAAAGTGAATGTATATCTTGTTGATGCAAGTCGTTTTACTTATTTTAGTGACAGTATTGTTGACAATTAATTATATTAATGGGATTAGTGTGATGAATGATTTCATATAACCTATATATTTTTGACGACTATTAAAATTATTTTTCTGACAACAAAGGATGGACTACATTATTTATAAATATTATGAAAATAAATTCTAAAATGAGAAGATGAAAAAACATAATTTTAACCTCTTAATCATAGATAACGTAAATTATTTATATTATAGCATTACAATCATATCCACAATTTTAGTGTCAACCATGATCCTGGTTACTATAACCAGAAATTAAATTTATATTAACCAGGTTTTATCGTCAACGCAACTATGATCAGTCATGTTCGAACAACTTCAATAGTAGTCAAAGACGTTTTTCACCACGAGAATTTGGTTGTATGAACCAGGAATTTCTCTCAGTATAATTTAGGAAAAAATTTATTTTAAGACTAAAGTTTTGGCTTGAGTATAAGTATTAACACTTTTTTCTGTTAGAAAATAAAAAATATTCCTAAAAAATGTAAATAAATTAAATTTTTTTTAATTTCAAGTGAAAGCTCCCATTACCCCACAGATTAAGTGAACAAAATGACAAGAAAATAATCAAAGCAATAAATTATTGTAAAGATAAGTTGGTTTTTTAAATAATTTTCTTTAAGGGGCTCTAATTCCCCCACGCTCCCTTAAGTGTTATACTTTACGTGGCGTTTTTTTGTGACGCCACGAATAAAACAATTATATAAAACAATTAAATTCTTCTATTTATTTTGTAAACGATCGTTTGATTTAATTAATTAAATATTCATTTAAGACGGAGCTTTTATTTCGTGTAAATCGCGTAAGAACCGAATCATTAATATTGATAAATAGAAAACATTTTTCCTTTTTTTTAAATTCATATTACATAGATTTCCGGGCCAGCGGGCATGGCGAAATTTTCTCCATTTTCCTTTCTGCTGCTATTCGCAAGCGCACGGCCCATTTTCACACAGCCACGCTCCCACTTTCACTTTTACTCTTCGCTCTCCGTCTTACTCACGCGGTCGTCTCCCTCGCACGTTGACGCGCATAGGCCCATTTTCAGGCACTCGTTGATTCGCCGGCGGACGTCCGGCCCATTTTCTTTCACCCTCCACTCTCACCATTTCCTTCCGCACCTTTCACTCCCTCGACTCTCGCATACCTCCGCGCTGGTCCTATTTCCCTGATACTTCTCGCGTTTAAAATTTAAGGAAATTGTTTAAATAAACGCATATTATATAATTGTAAGATCACGGATCGATACATAACGTATGTACATATACGTTGGTATCATATGAGTATATACTTATAGGCGTATATATGTATACCTATATATATATATATATATATGTGTGTGTGTATATATACATATATACATGCATGTAGACATATACTCGAATAACTGTCAACCCTATATGCTTCTTACGTGAAGGATCGCCGCCGCGAATTAGTATTAAGGTATGATTGAAACTTGTATGCAAATTTATGTATGTTTTATATAAATAATTTGAATATTATATGTTATAACTTTCACATCTCCGTTCAGTATGCAAATTTCTTGTAGGAGTGAGAGAGAAAGAGCGATACTGAATGTAGTCTTAGAGGATTAATGTCAACTTTTGACGCCGGTAACAATTTATAAGATCGTTTTAAAAAATACTAACCTAAAATCTTTATTTCAAAATGCCTAAAGAACAGAACGAAATATTAGACGCGCGCGTTAGACTGCTAGTTCTGGTAATAAAGCTTCAGAAAATTTTCCAATATCACAATTTTCTGTAGAATCAATACTTTTATATATTTTTTTCACCTTTACTGTCTAAGAGACGCACTACTCTCTTATTAATATCATCAGCATCAACGTTTTTAGGTGCTAAAATTGCACACCTCGACAACTCCTTTAATGTGTACTTTCGGAAATGTTTCTATAATTTACTTTTTTTTATTGATAAATTTTGTATTACTGATCTAGTACCTAGTTTTTTTATCGGTCAAATTTATAATTTCATTATGTCTCTTAATAACATATCCATAACTTCTAAGGCATATTTTGGAGCCAT
Source organism: Leptopilina myrica (nomen nudum) (assembly GCA_032872475.1). Taxonomy (NCBI): domain Eukaryota; kingdom Metazoa; phylum Arthropoda; class Insecta; order Hymenoptera; family Figitidae; genus Leptopilina; species Leptopilina myrica (nomen nudum). The sequence continues at coordinate 21,280,567 of CM065459.1, forward strand.
TGGTGCTTCATCCCAAACAAAAACATCAGTTTTAAAAAAAAGTTCTTCTTTTGACTGAACTTTAATATTTGAAGATGAATCACTGTACAGTGGAACAGGTAAGCCTAAAACTTTATAAACAGTTTTGCCGTTAGGAAGCAGAGTGTCAGCTACACCTGTAAAATCCATGTTGCAAAAATGTATTCCTTTACTTTTAAATAAATGCCATAAAGTAATATATTATAAAGTTTTTCTAGATCCTTTACAACCATTAATATATAAGCATTTAGAACTATTGAAAGAAGAATCTTTTATGCCTTCAAGTATATAATCAACTATATTTTTTTGTTCAACATTTAATTTATTATAATTTTGCTCTCCTGTCTTGATATGTTCAAAAATATTTACATCATTAACCTGCGCAGATAAATCTTCATTAATGTCTAATAATCCCTGAAAATCAGTTAGACAATATCCTTCATTTAATATCAATAATTTTATATTTTTATAAGCCATTTTTTTAGCATCAATATTGTCAAGTTTTGAATAGTCTTCTGACATTCGACCATTTAATTTATCCCAAAGTTATTCTGGATGCACAGGATGACAATGAATTAGAATTCTTACAACTAATTGTAGAAGTGAATGAGGCATCATCCATAAGCTAGCTTCTTCCATTGTCCTAATCCACTCACTATCATCTTCTATGAGTCATCATTCTGAACAGGCAGATGTAAAAGATTCATGAATAACTCCATTAACTCTTCTTAAACTTTAGAAAGAAGTTACTCCTTTTACTGTAAGCAACTATAATTGAAGGTGAAATAACTCTAATTCACATGGATTAACTGAATACATTCTTCCTAATACTTTTTCTTTACGAATTCTTTTTTTTCATTCAGGAAATTTCGTTACCCGCGTAAAATGTTCTGGAATTTCTGAATAATAATACTGACGAGCAGAAATATCACGTTCATTAAGTATTAAAAAATCGAGCAATTTTGTATTTTTCCCCAATGGTTTACTTAAAATGGTTTACTTAAAACCAAAAAGTCGCAATTTTATTAGAAATTTATTTCCTTCTTAAAAATCATGTTGCCTTATAATAAAATGTTACTCTTGACTTAAAAACAAACTAAAAATATTCATTTCATCAAGACGAATCGATTGATGTATAAAAAGAATATATTTTATTAGCATTAATAGAATTAAATAAAATAAAAAAATTCACTTTAAAGCAAATTTTTTTCTTATCGTAAAGAGGAAGAAAAATGTTCATGTAATGAACATCTTAATTCACAACTTATTTAATCTATAACGAATTGCTTCTTCAGGATCGTAAATATAAAATTGACTAAAACGTGGGTCTTCACTAGAGCTGTGCAAAATTCGAACCGAACCGAGTATTTTCGGTTTTTGGACGCCGAAATGTCGAATATTCGACATTCAAACTGGGCGACTGAAATGTCGAATTTTAGAATTCGACATTTTAGCGTACTAAAACCGAACACAACTCGGTTCTGTTCGAATTTTGTAGTAACTTAAATGTCGAATATTCGACATCCGAACTGGGCTAGTTCGAATGTCGAAAAACCGACAAAACATTCAAACTAAGCTAACTCGAATGTCGAATTTTCGAACTAGGCGAAAAAATTCGAACACTTCGGTTCGAATTATTTTGCCCAGCTCTAGTCTTCACCTTTATCAGGATATAAAGCAATATTAATTTGGTAATAAATTTGACCTTAAATTTTGTAACAAAATGGTCCTCTTCTTCTGTTATTAAAATAATTACGTTAGCTTTAAAGATGCAAAAGAAAAAAAATTGTTATACAATCTTATATTCTTTTTCAAATGACCTGATTTTGTATAAAGTCCTTCTAGCAATATTCTTAAGTCTTCTGGCTATTTCACAGAAGGCAATATAATACCACCATGACCACAACAATCATTAAAACTGTCTTTTTTGCCAGTAACTCTTTCATCTTTAAAATGCTTTGCTTGACAATTATTACAACAATAATTCATTATTTCCAGATAATTTTCATTAGAATTTGATTCACAAATAATTTTGTCATTTGATATTCTTGTCAGACGAACAATTGATTTTTGTGAACTAAATGTATTTATTAAATCAAAAGATTGATTAGAATTAACATTTTTACAGTCATCAAACAAAGAGATTATTTTATTATATTTTTTAATTTATTAGAATTAACATTTTTCGAATCATCAAACAAAGAACTTATTTCATTTTCTTTCTTTAATTGCTTTTTTCCCTATATTTTTTTGGTATTCTAGCTGGCTTTTTTTCATTTTTACAGACGAAACATCTACTTCGTCTGAATGATTAATAATATTTTTTAATCTTTTAAATATAATGACTGTAAAAAGAACAGTAAAGTAATGCCTCTTACTTTGGATGGACCACCATAAAATATCAAATATTCGCGTTTGTCACGGTGGTATTCACGGTTGGCCCAACTTTGGGAGAAACTTTCAACCAAAGTCAGGCCATCTTTGGGTGCCACAGTTTGACCGACGTTGCAACTGTGGCGGCCGACCGAATTTCGCAACTGTATATATATATATTTATCTGTATGTATGTGTGACATCACTTGAGGGTATAGTAATTGTCGTTTGATTTCGTAAAGTTTAATCGCAAAGGCACATTCATTTTTTCACAAATTATGAAAAGAATAATTACCGACTGGTAAATAATTACCGACAATAATTCTGGCTAAGGATATCTAAATAAAACATTGTCCAAATGACTTTTGAAATATTTTGTTCATCTGAAAATTTTATTATCTTTCAATGAATAAAAGGAAAAAATTTTAGTTTACGTAAATTTTATATTTTAAACAGTTTTTCATTCACCTCAAAATGGGTGATCTCTCAATTTCAAAAGTTTTTAAAGTTAAATGTCTTCGGATAACATAGGCGAAAAATTCTCAATAAAGATTTAAAAAATGCGTCTAAAAAACTATAAAATTAAGAAAAAACATTTACAGGTGTCCTAAATTTTTTTTTAAGTTATGGTATAAAATCGTTTTCTTTTGTAAAATTAAAAATCTAAAAAATATAGTTAAACTTATTAATCTTTCTCAAATTACTTTCATTTTAAATCCGTGAACAACTGGTAATTTAGAGACAGGAGCGTACGTGTCCTTTAGATCATATATGTTTTTATCCTTAAAACCTCCAATCACTAGTCTTGCTTTGAGTAGAGTGGATCCATCAGCCTCTAATTTCTTTCTAAAAATCTATTTTGAATCAATTATGTTTGCCCTTTTTCCGCTTTGTGTTGTTTTTGGTCGTTCAACAAATTTCCATACTTCATTGGAGTTCAAGGAGTCGATTTCCTCTTTAATGGACAATTTCCAGCCCTTTTTCTCTTTGGTTAGCATACCCTCTTCATAGTTGATTGGATCTCTGTTTAACGTAGCTATTAATTAGTGTCTTATTTCAATTTCTGTATCTTCTTTGTTTATAGAAGGATATGAGCAGTTGACATATCTGGAAAAACTTATGTCTTCTATAATTTTGGCACTGTAAATTTTCTCTAAATCATCTTGAGACTCTAATTTTTTTTGCTTCTAGTTACACATCCCTGTGTGTTCATCTATTTCATTTCTTTAATATTTTTGTCATCTAATTTTTTCTTTGGTCTTCCTCTCTTTTTGGACTCTAATTTTGTTTCCTCTTTTTCTGTCTCGATTTCCTTTTCCTTCTTCTAGGTGTTTCCAGTCAAGTTCTTTTGCATCGTCAATGTTTTGTTCATTGTTGTTTTTCTCTAATTGGTCAGTTTTGTAAACATTTTTATATACTGTTTTCTCATTTATTTATGTGGTGTTCTGTTGTACACGTGGACAGCAGCATCAACAGCGAACTCCCACATACTCTTTGGTAATCCTGAATCTAACATATGTGACGCTCCACGGTTAAAGGGGCCTGCTGCTTAAAATTTTAGGTTATGTTTAGAGTAGTTTTAGCTTCATTAAAAATGTATTATTGATTATTTAACATCAAAAGCATATTTTTTTGAAAATATTGCATATAATAATGAACTAAATATTAATAGTTTGTAAAGAAAATAAGTCATTTTTATTTATTTGTACTTCCAATTTTAGTTCTGTCAAAAACAGCTAAGGTCCCTTTCACCGTAGAGCGTCACATATAAGCTCTAACTTTGTTTTAAATGGTCTTGTTAAACTTTTTGGCTGTGCCATTGTGTACAGGCGTGCAAGGTGGCGACGATTCTATTTCTGCTTTCTCTTCCTCTAAAACCTCTAGAAATTTTTCTCCAATAAATTCTGTACCCTGGTCAGATCTAATAAAACATAATTTTTCGTCTTTACCTAGCAAGTTTCTAGCTCAAATTAAAAAACCTTTTAAGTGCATCTCCGTTTTTATCTTTTGATTTTAACGAATATGTTTTGGCAAATCTCGAATAGTCGTCTACAAAAACTACAATGAATCTTTTTGAACTTGGGTATGACACTGGTTTTATGGCCTGTATGACCCATTGTGTTTGTATGAACCAACTGTAAATGTCGCTCTGTCCTTTTTCTGATCTCTTTAAACGGTAATTTCTCTATTTTGGAGATAATACATATTTCGCACTCTAGGATTGAATTATCAAATTTTACATTCTCTAAGCTCTTTTGCGATTTTTATAGTTTCTTTAGGTAATTCAATGATGCATGTCCTAGTCTAACGTGCCACAACATTGCTTCATTGTATTTTTCAAATCTTTCGGGATTATTCTCTACATTATTTTGGATGAGCATTTGCTCTATATTTTCGAAAGATTCTAAGTAGTCAATTTTAATCGTGTCTCTAGAAATTGAACTATTTTTTATATCTGTAATAATTTTAAACTCTTCATTGCTAAGAATTGGCTCGAGCCCGATTTCTGATTTTCAATTTACATAAGTATTTACATTTGCATAAACATTGTAAAATGGTGTTGCAGACCCCTTTTTGTAATTGTTATAATCAAATTATATAAACAAATAGACACTTTAGACATTGGCTTTCAGAAAGCTTAATGAAACTCGTTACTCGGGAGTTTATAGGGTCGCTGATTACGAATATGACGTCTCTTTTTCAATATTCAAAATGGCCGATCCAATATGTCGGACAAAATTTTTTAAAATTGTTTGGATTCATGAAAAATTACAAAAAATATTTTAATGAACTTTAATTTAAGTAATTTAATAATTGTTTAATACATTTTTTATTTTATTTACTAGTTTATTACTTTAAAATTAAATTAAGTTCTTCGTTTTTTGTTATTTATTAATTAATAAGTTATTTAATATAACTTAATAAAATTATTAATGAAAATTTTATTTTATTTAAGTAATTACAATGTCCGACAATATTAAATATTAATTTTACTGTCATTATTATTATTATTATTATTATTTTAATTATTGTTTAATAAATAAATAATAGTAATATTAATACTAAATAATTGAAGGATCGATATATACAACTCTTACATATTTTTTGTAATGAGTTATTTTCAAAAATTCGCGCGGTTTACATTATAATTCCTTTTGCTACCGCTAGGTGTCGATGTTTTAGTTTCGAGAATCTCTCCTAATAATGACATGAGTTGAGGAATATATAAGAATGAGAAACCGTATATCTAGAAATTGTACAAAATTAATATCTTTTTTGTAGGTAAGTGCTACTCTTTATCTCAGGATTCTTACTAAAATTATTTTCTTGTAAAACTACTTTAATGTATATATTATAATAAGTAGATGCAATATACTAGATAGTATATTTATATATATATATATAATACTATCTGGTAAAATTAGTGGCGGTAAGTATTAAATTTTGTTCGTTGCCTTTCTTTTAATATAAGAATGGATTCGGTTAGTTTATCTGTAAAAAAGCTATACGAAATTGCCATTAGTTTTAATTAGAAAGAGTTAACAGCAGATCATTTTTTGAATTTTATTAAATAAAATTGTAATGTAGATGACAAACATATTACATCTGTTGTAAATAAATTATCTAGGTATTTTCGGCCTTATTTTAAAAAGAAATATATTTCTTCTTTGTGTAGAAAAGATGCTTTTAAGAAAAACAATTTTAGCCCTTTTCTGGGATAATAAATAAATTACAACTCACAAAAAGTAATCAACTTTCAATCTGCCCTTTTCAGGGTTACAAAAAGAGCATTGTCTTTAATGAGATTTTTCAGTTATTTGATTGACTGTTCCCGACATTTTGAATTTTGAAAATCTGATTTTAGATTCGTAATCAGCGACCCTAAAACCCCCTCCCGGTAACGATTTTCAGGCGAATCTGAGCGATTTCAAAAAAATTTGTCCGCTATATTGGATCAGCCATTTTGAATTTTGAAAAAGTGACGTCATATTCGTTTTAAGTGACCCCGAAAACCCCCGAGTAACGAGTTTCTGGTGAATCAGAGCGATTTTTAGAAAAATCATCCGCTATATTTGATCAGCCATTTTTAATTTCGAAAGAGTGACGTCATATTCGTAATCAGCGACCCCAAAAACCACCGAGTAACGAGTTTCATGAAGCTTTCTGAAAGCCATCGTCCAAAGTGTTTATTTGTTTATAACAATTAAAAATGGGTTTGCAACACCATTTTACAATCTAGAGACCTATAGGTATAAGTTAAAATACTTAGTTATAAAAAATACTCATATCTTCGATATAACAATAAATATGCAAAAAGTGCGTTTTTCAATTGTTTATACAAATGTAAATAACTATGCAAATTGAAAATAAAAAATCGGGCTCGAGACATCTCTTAGCAATTTAATCAATATTATTTAGAAAAATAAAAATCTAAATTCGCTTAGGATTTGTAGACTCTAAATTATTTTGAACCCTACTTTTCAATTTCAAACCACTGTGCCTCGTCAGTCCCATAAAGGTTAACTATACATTTTTTATCTTACCAAGAAACACTATTTTCTTTCTTATGAAAAAAACGAAAAAAATTATTTTAAATGAAGTTACTTTGCATGAAATGTGAACATTTTAGCAAGAAAACAATTGTACTTCTACATAGAAGCAAGCTATGTTGTACTGTCTGGGGTTAAAACAAAATAAGCATCAAAGTACAAAAATGTCCACCGTATTAAAATCGATAACACTTTTCTGTTACAGTTACATCGAAACTGAAAGATACTCGTCATCTGCACGCGATATGACAGTAATTTTGAAACGAGCCACAGACAGCCCTAACGATGAAGAATACATGGATGTTTCATTTTATTTTCACGATGGTAAGCAATAGTTAAATAAATGTCGAAACTTTATCGCATGATTTCAACTATTTTTTTTAGTTTTTATGCTAACATTTTTTACTAGCCACCGACACGATAGGAAAATCAGTAACGTGTCGTGCATGTTGGAGTAAAAAATGCTTATTCTCTACACATGACGGGTCACATTGGGGTATTTTGTTAATTTAGCCGGCCAAAATGTTTTTCTTATTAAAAAATATTTCAAAATTACTATGATGCTATACTAAATAAAAGTATTTGAAAAAAATGTAAATATTCATAAATTTTTTTAATTTATTGAGAAATTAATGCAAATTTTCATATCTAATACAACTTAATGCAACACTTTTTTAATCTCGCAAGCGATTATTACAAATCTTCATCTTCAACTTCATTCTCCACTAAGTCTGCTATCTCATTATCATGATCGTCATCACATTCATCATCATTATTTGCTGAATTGTTAGAAAAGGGTTCAGCAGAAAGCAGCATATCTTGTGTCTCCTTCGAAAATGGTAACGATTTCTTCCTTGGACATGGTCTCATTCCCGTAAGAAGAGGGTCTGAAGTAAGAAGTAATCTATTCAGCACGTCTAAGTTGCAGGCAGTTCTAGAGAATTTTCTTGAAAAATTATCACGGTAGAGACGGAAATGTTTATTTCTAGCTTCGCCTGCTTCTTCGGATAATTGTCCAATTGGTAGTAAAGCCTTTTCAATTACAATCGCACCGTGAATAAGAATCTTGTGTACTGTTGGAGACATTGGATACCAGGGATACAAGTTTATATACAGTTTAGCAGTTTCTATAGTGTAATCAGAGAATTTTGTACAATCAATTTTGTGTCCAGAACATATAGTTTCTAATATAATTTTTAAACGGTAGATGAGGTTTTGATCAATGCCTAGTATCTCGGACGCAATGACTGGTTCACTAAAAAACCTTCGACTAGTGTTTCCATCATTGGTATTACCGAATCCATGCTTAGGAACATCAACTAGTAGACCCAGCTTCTTTTTAAATCTAATTTTTGTTTCTTCTAATAACGCTGCAGAATTCTGAACATGAGATATTTCTGCGTTTATTATATCAACACTTTCTTTAACGAATCTTATTCTTATAGGACGGCAGTAACGAGGTGAGGAGGGAGTTGGATTTTGCCATATTACTTTATTGTTATGATCACAAATCAATTGAAGTGGCACAAAGGAACTTTGAAATATACTTGCATCAGAATCTTCAGTGTTAACAAAAGTTTGTTTATATTTATTTTGTTGTGAGCCGTCACAACCCCACTTACAAATCAATCTCAACGTGTTACACTCTTCTTGTTCCAAACCTTGCAAAACGTCTATTAAATAAATTAGGAAGCGCTTTACCGTGAGGTCCATTAAATATTGTAATTTAATTTCTGCACACGTTTCAGTCACCAGGTAAGACGATTCATCAGGATATGCTTCTTTTTTCTCTCTTTGTATTATAGTGTAACATGGGTAGTAAGGTTTGTTAGTACTTCTGACGACTTCATATTGATTTCTAGTAAAATTGCCTTCAACTATCATAGATAGACTTTTCAAAGCTGACAACTGTTTTACATTTGTTTCCATCATTTTTGAGTTTGAAGTCCTGTATTCAATTGCTTTACTAGGAGAATTGATTAAATCCTTAACTACTTTCGATGCATTTCTTTTACCTTCTTCGTATAATTTCATTTTCGTAGCGTAAGTCAAAACGTCAAGATCAGTGTTTTTCCTCAAATCTTCCGTTTTTCTCCTTTTACTTCTGTCACTTGATTCACTAAAACTTATAGTAGGTCGACCTGAACGCTTTTTACAGTTAGTAATTGGTAATGTGAATGATCCCAGAAGCCAATCTTCATTTTTCTTAACAAATAAATCACTTTTCTTTTGTGCCGCTAGCCATCTTCGTTTAAATTCTGACTTCTGATATGAAAACTGGTGTTTTATTTTCTTCATTTCCTCTTCTTCATAATTGTCATATTTTAATAAATAATTCTCCATAAATTCTAACTTTTCAGCAAAACTAGCTAAATCTTGTCGCTGCATTAGAGAAAATAATTCCAAGCGAGTAAATATCTTGACACCTAGAAGAAGGACCAAAAAAAATAATTTTCATAATTCTTATAGTGACACAAAAATCATATAAAAACTTATAAAATCGCGGGTATGCGCGGCTATTTGTTATTCATTTGTAAAAAGTAAATTAAAATCTGTATAGTGAAGCGAAAATAATTTCAGGAAATCACCCTGAAGTACGACAAAAATCTCTGAATTGTCAAAGTCTGTTAAAAATGATGTGATATAACCTGACAATTTTAAATGTATTTTAATTCTCTTAAAAATTGTCACATACAAAAATTAAAATATAAATTAAATGTACACTTACCTGAACTTGAACTAGCCATAATTCGTTTTTATATAATTCTAAGAGTTAGACAAATATATTCAGTCTTTTACAACTATAACTTATCATAAATAAAAAACAGTGCATCGACTTTTTTGTTAATAACTTTTGTTTGTATGTGTCGTCAAGGAGATATTTAAGAGGGATGCAGTGGGATGTATATTGTTTGTGGACTACCTAGACATACCTGTGTCCTAAGTTTTTAAAAATTCAATAAATTTTACAAAATCGACTTTTGGCCAACTAAATTTGCGAAATACCCCACTGTGGCGGGTATACGTACATTTTATAAAGACCAAAATACATTTATTTTAAGTTGCGCAGTAGTCTATCACTGCATTTGGACATGCACAGTAGTGCAATTTAGTATTTATTGATACATATAGTATCAACAGTATTACTTTGCATTATGATACCATTAGTTTTAAATATGCGCAGTAGTGTAATTAGGTATTTATTGCTACGCAGCATTTGGACATGCGCAGTAGTGGAATTTAATGTTTTTTGCTGCGCAGTAGTGTACCACCACTCTTGGATACGCGCAGTAGTGTAATTAAGTATTAATTTCTGCGCAGCAATATATACTGAATTGCACCACTGCGCTTGTACAAGTGTGTTGGTAAACTACTTCGCAGTAATAAATATTGAATCGCACTAATGCGCAGTTCCAAGTGTGGTAGGTAGTACTCTACTGCGTAGCAATACCCAATCAGCACATAAGCTTGCCACATAAATTAAAAATCATTTTTATTATGATATAAATAATTGTTATTATTACATGTGTAATATTAAATAAATGTTGAATGTTAAATAATTTACTTACTATTAAACATAATATTAATAATATTAATATAAAAAAATAATAATAATATATATATATTATTATATAATATTACTGCATGCTTGCATTAAGACTTTGCAGCAAGCTTGCAAAATGTAGGCCAATCTAGTACTTGCCATGGCAAGTTTGTGGCAAGCATATGTGCTGATTGGGTAGGTACTAAATTGCACTACTCCACATGTCCAAGTGTGTTGGTAGACTAATGGATTGGTAACTATTAAAATGCACTACAACGCATACCAAAGTGTAGGTTTTGTATAATATGATTATGCATATGTTGTGTAATTGAATTAATTATTTAATATTTTTGTAATGCGACACGATTCAAATATTGGAATAGGGATCTGAAATTCTGCGATATGCATTCTGGTGGTAGAATATTTAACTAATACACGGGAAAAAATTTTGTGTATTGGCTGCCCACTAGTGGCCATGTGCTGCTGTCTATGCATTGTGTGTAGCTGGTATCCAACTTTGTGACAGGAGATGCCCATTAACAGCGCACGCGCTGTACGCAAATGCCTATCCTATGTGAAATGTGTACGAGTTGTCTGTAACAAGGGTAGCTGATGCCCATAATCTGAGCCGCAGCTATACGTAGTCAGTAGAAACGCCGCTGCACAGTTAAAAATACAGCGCTTACCCAAAATTTTTTCCCGTGTACAAGTGGGTCGAATTTTACATTTTACATGGAATAATTTTAAAACTTGTAAGTTTTCTATTGAAAAATTCTAAAATATAGCTTCACAATCTACTTCTTCATTTTCATCGTACCTTAGCTATATATATAAATATATATATATATATGGGGTATTTCATGTCAAGTGATCAAGGTGGAGAAAAATTTTTCTCCAATCGTAGCAAAACTTGGGGCTTTTTTAGTACTCATAGATAGTAATTTTTCATGAAAATATTTTTTTACCTAGTCCAATATTTTCCGAGGGGGAGGGGGTTAAATTTTTGTGTTTTTCAGTACAATGCTTATTTCAATAATTTTTTACTCTTAAACAATTAAACATACAAATTTGACAAAGTACATTTTGGAAAGGTTTTTTCATGCTCTTTCGATTGGAAATAAGCATTTTGAAAAAAAAAAATTTTTGACCCAAAAAAATCAAAATTAAAAATAAATTTCAATTTTTGGGGGAGAAACACCCAATTTTTTTTTTTTAAACGAAAGCTGAGGTTTTTTCCTAAAAGGACATATAAATGGTAAAGTGTGACTAGAATGTTTAAACATTAAAAAAAAGAGTTTTCTACTCGCCGGAGCGCTCAAAACCCGGTTTTGAGCGCTCCGGCGAGTAGTACCCATCACGTCAGGGTTTTGAGATAACCCCCAAAAAACTCAAAATTTGACCCCAAAATTTTGTTTAACCAGAAAAATATTTATTTTCATGTCTTACAATCAATACTTTATGTTTTTGGGGTTGCTGAACCTGAATCTGAAGTTCATTTAACCCCATCACGTCAGGGTTTTGAGATAACCTAAAAAAACTCAAAATTTGACCCCAAAATTTTTTAATTAACAAAAATTTTTATTTTTAAGTATTACTATAACTACTTTATGTTTTTAGGGTCGCTGAAACCGAATCTGAAGTTTATTTAACCCAATCACGTTAGGGTTTTGAGATAACCTCAAAAAAACTCAAAATTTGACCCCAAAATTTTTTAATCAACAAAAATTTTTATTTAAAGTATTACTATAACTACTATATGTTTTTAGGGTCGCTGAAACCGAATCTGAAGTTTATTTAACCCTATAACGTCAGGGTTTTGAGATAACCCCCCAAAAAACTCAAAATTTGACCCCAAAATTTTGTTTAACCTGAACTATATTTATTTTCATGTCTTACTATCACTACTTTATGTTTTTGGGGTTGCTGAACCCGAACCGAAAGTTCATTTAACTCCATCACGACAGGGTTTTGAGACCTGTCGACTCAAAAAAACTCAAAATTTGACACAAAAAAGAAAATTTTCATTTTCTACTATCACTAATTTTTGTTTTTAGAATTGCTAAACCCGAATCTGATGTTCATTTAACCCCATCAAGTCAGGGTTTTGAGATAACCTTAAAAAACTCAAAATTTGTTTAAAAAGGTTCTTGATAAAAATTTTTTTTGTCATATTTTAAGTTTTTTAAAAGTCATCTGAAAACCTTGACGTGATGGGGTTACATAAACTTCAGATTCAGTTTCAGCAACCCCAAAAACATAGAGTAGTGATGGTGAGACTTAAAAATAAAAATTTTTGATGATTAAAAAATTTTTGTGTCAAATTTTGAGTTTTTTGAGATTATCTTAAAACCCTGACGTGATGGGGTTAAATGAACTCAAGATTCGGTTTCAGCGACCCCAAAATCATAAAGTAGTTATAGTAAGACTTAAAAATAAAAATTTTTGTTGATTAAAAAATTTTGGGGTCAAATTTTGAGTTTTTTGAGATTATCTCAAAACCCTGACATGATGGGGTTAAATGAACTTCAGATTCAGGTCCAGCAACTCCAAAAACATAAAGTAGTGATTGTAAGACATGAAAATAAATAGTTTTCTGGTTAAAAAAATGTTAGGGTCAAATTTTGAGTTTTTTCGGGAGTTATCTCAAAACCCTGACGTGATGGGGTTAAATGAACTTCAGATTCGGCTTCAGCGACCCCAAAAAACATAAAGTAGTCATAGTCTGATCAAAAGCTCAGAGCATCAATTTTTTTTTGTGTGCCAGTGTTATTAGAGTTTGTAAAATGATAACTTATTTATATATATATAATAATTAACTTTAAAAATTATTAAATTTTTAATGAATATTAAATCTAAAATGACAAAAAACTTAAAAAGGGCGCCAAATATGACCCCCACTCTATATTCCGCTTATTCGGCCCTGCCGCAACGAACCAGGTGATCAGCGAGAGTGCAATAAGTGTGTATCACCGCCTAAATTATAAAACAACATGCTTGGACATTTTTTTAGATATTTCAAAAACTACTGAACGGATTTTCAATTTTCAAGGCTCAAATAAAAGCTGAGACTTTAAAGATTATGTTGCTAGAGTTTAAAATTTTTCTCTAAATTTTTCTAGATTATGCAGCCACTTAAACATGGTGCACAAAAATAGAAAAATTAATCAATTTTTTTCCAAAATCTTTTAGGTGATAAAATCTCTTAAAAATATCAAATAATTTTCATTTATATATCAAACGACGCAGAATTTAATTGGCTTTCAAACGATCCAAGAACCAAGTTTCTATCATTTTTCAATAATAAAATATGTTAATTTAATTTCGGCAGCAACTTTTCGTAGCTCGCCCGTCGTTCGTACCGACAATTTCTGCCGGTAGTGTATGTCCTTTTAGGACTAATTGAGCGTTTCGGTGCAATAATCGGTCTTACGCGTGAACGCAAGCGCTAATACCAGTCAGGTGGCAGTGAGCGCCTCTGGGCCTCTCACTGCCACCCGACTGGTATCAGCGCTTGCGTTCACGCGTAAGACCGATTATTGCACCGAAACGCTCAATTTAACTAATCATCAGAATTCTTCTTTGTACTCTTAGGTTTGAGGAAATTATGATAATAGCGGAGAAAAATTTTTTGAAAGAACTTATATCCCATTTTCTGAGAAGGTACAAAAACCCCATTTTGCCCCATGGGTAGGGCAAAATGGGGTGGTATCAAATTACCATACAAAACATGGATTATTTTTTCAAAATTTGTTAAATTCTTGTTGCAAGAGATTATAAATACAAACAAAAAGTAAGATTCTTTATTATTATAAAAAAACAATCAATATTTACTAGAAATTATCAAAAAACATCGATAATGAAAAATGTCGATATATCGATAGTGAATCATCGATAGCATAATTCCCCGAAACAAAAATATTGACTTTTCTGCGAAAAGTTGTTAAATATGCCTAATATAACGTTTTTAAGTAGCTCAATGAATATTAAATACCACCGGGCATGGCCCAACACATAGCATAGGTACCCCATTTTGCCCCGCACTGCATATTACAACAAAATGTAATGTTCACAAATTGTTATAAACAATTTAAAAATCTATCCTATTGGAAATTTCTCTAGAATAAGTGCTGAAAACGATTCCACACTTGCCAAATTTAATAAATTATCCCAAAAAGTTTTATAAGCACTTTAATTTCGAAAAAATCGATATTTTTTTCGCTCAAAACTTTAATGTTGTATAACTTTCAAAAAAAAATTTCATATTGCTTTCATAATTAATAACATTTTCTTATCAAAATGAATAATATATATCGAGGATAAAAAAATTAAATGTACCCATCATGGAGAAACATTTGACTTTTCAAAAATTTGATAAAAGTTGAAGGCGAGTCAATTTTACTATTTTTGTTCAACCCCGTCTACTATTTAAATTTTTTCTGTACACACTTGTAATGGGAAAAATTTTGTTGAGTGTGTTTCTGAAAGGTTTTTTTATGCTCTTTCCAATGGTGAATTTTACTTCTTTATACTATAAATAAATAATGAAAATTATTAATTATTAAATAAAAGACTATTTATATTTGATTTATAATTATTATATTATATTATATTATTACATTATTATATTATTATATTATCATATTATTATATTATTATTATATTCGTTTTCATTAATTTGACTTATTTATTAAGTATCTCGGACGTTAAAGACTATTTAATTAATTATTATATTATACATATATTATAATAATTAATTAATCTTAAAATTTACATTTTTAAAAAGTGTATTTGGTCATCTCTATATAATTAATTAATTGATTTATTTTTCTGTATTTCCCGACAAAACATTTTAAAAATTGAAAATTTCCTTTTCTTGATGAATGATGAAAGCATTACTCCACCAGTAGACTCTAAATAAGTTTTTCTTCGTTTTCAAACAAATTTTACTTTTTTAAAAAAGTATAATTTACTTCAAGGAATCTAAATTTTATTATAAAAGCCGAGTAATATTTAAAATGTCCTGAGAAATTAATACTTTGAAGGAAGCAACTTTTATTATGTTGTTATTACACTGAAAAAAATTTATTTTATTCAAATAACCGATTATTTGACTATTATCAAATAAATATTCACTTAAATCAAATAATTTTTATTTAAATCAAATAAACTGTATTTGAATCAAATATTTCAGTATTTAAAGCAAATATTATTTAATTGATTCAAATAAAAATTATTTTATTTAAGTAAATATTTATTTGATAATAGTCAAATAATCGGTTATTTAAATCAAATAAATTTTTTTATTGTATTTATTATACTTTTATTTTTAGTTTTTACTCGAAAGAGCCATCGTTATGAAACAAAATTTTATGAGTATGTTAAATATTGTTATTAACCCTTGTGTTCATACCCGGGTACCCACGACTAAACATTTTTTTCATTTTACGTTAGTAAAAGATATGCAGTGTCAGCACTTTGGATGGCTGAGACAAATAGTTGTTTAAAACAAATCGTGAGATTGAATACGGCCAAGATTATTATAGTATTGATTTAAAAAAACAATTTTTTTGACATAGTATATTTGGAAAAGAACATATATTCTTGATCCGAGAAAATGTGGAACTCGACCAAGAAGTTACTTTTTAATTTGAGTTAAAACTATTATTAACTAAGATTAATCTTCCCATTTTCTTGGCTCAAGTCTAAGAGTGTTGGATGAAATAAATAGTTATATAAAAAAATAAAAATATGATTTGTCCAGTGCTCAAAATTTCTTGACACAAGAAAATATGGGTTTGTTTTGAGGGGGTATTTACTTGTGTATTGGAGTGTAAGTTTCTCACGTAATAGTCATGTAATAGTCACGTAATTAAGTGTAATAGATAATTATTACGTCAGTGTAATATCACATAATATACACGGAAAAAAAGTGTGCTAATATCATACAAGCATATGTCGTCCGAAAATTGCATCATGTGAAATGTGCTTTTTAAGGACGCATATTCATGCGTTTAGAGCATCACTTACTTTAATGTGAAAAAAGGTTAGAACATATACCACGATTTCCTTAAAATTACGCTATAAATGCTCCACACCACTTAATATGAAACTTGCTCGAAATCCATGCGCTTTTTGGATGGATTTCTTACAATTTAGATACTAATATAGTGCGCATGCGTCACTGTCCCAGTCCCTTTTACGAGAAATACATCCGAAAAGCGCATAGATTTCAAGCAAATTTTACATATGAATGTAAAGAGCATTTCTTTCATGTGTTTTGAACGTTTTTAGTATAATGATCGAACAAAATTAGTATATATCGTTTTCTGTTTTTGCAACAAGTATATTCATGTAATGAATATACTTGTTTTCATGAAAAAATCTCGTGCTTCACGAACGATTTATACATCAAATAGTGTCTAGCGAAAAGCACATTAACGCTTTATGTAAATTGAGCACAATATTTTATTCCGTGTAGAAGTAATATCATGTAATAGTCAGTAATACCATTTAATAGTTATGTAATAGCCTGTAATACATGTAATAGTTGGAAAATTTGGTGTATTAGAGTGTACACCTTTTTAACAAGTAATTACCCCCTCGGTTTGTTTAAGTAGGGGAAAGGTGTAAGAGATGATCCCTTGGGGCAAAATGATCCTTTCGAATTTTGGAGAGCCTATTAGCGTTACCGTTCAGGTAAAAACAGTAATATGTTGCCAATGACATACCTACACGGAAAAAAATAGCACAAGAGATGCGCCAAACAGTTGGACAAGTCGTGTGCTTTAGTTCAGCGCGTCTGGTGTACCTTTTTGGAACAGCAGACATACTTAGTTTGGCGCAGGCGCTATGCTTTGCAACTTGTACATTTTATAAGCACAGCGTCTGCGCAGAAAAAGTATGTCTGTTGTTCCAAAAAGGCGAAGATTCGCGTGGTGACGCTGCGATCAAATGGTCGTGTGTGAAAGTGCCTTGGTGATTTATCCAAAAATATAGTGATTTAACTTCATTAATTTTGTTAAAAATCTCCTTTAAAGATATAAACTCTAAATTATATTTACATACACATTCTTTCTACTATTAGAAAAGTTACAAAAGTCCCGATTCGCCCCTAAAGAAGTTGAATCGTTTGACCTACACTAAAACATTAAATTCTAGATATATAAATGTCATAGTCGACGTGAAAAGCTCAGGTTTTGGCAGACTCGCTGTCTTTACAAAATCAGCTTCTGCTGCAAATATCATTCTCGATGATAATTCTCTTGAAACCATAGGTTTAAAAGCTTCCATTCCCTCATACTTTGTTTCCTCTCAGGGCGTGATTAAAAACATTCCACTTGACATCTCTGAACAAGAGCTCTTGAACAACATCGAGATTCTAGGTAATTATCACAGCAAATCAGCTATTCTTAAAGTTCGTCGCCTTACCAGAAAAATCACTAACAAAGAAACAAGTAAAAGTGAATATGTTCCTTCGCTTACAATCCTTTTCACTTTCAAAGGCATATCTTTGCCCACCAAAGTTGCTATACACAATGCATCATTTAATGTTGAAGTCTACACACCATCAATAAAAATCTGCTGGAACTGCTTAAGAACCCACATTTATTAACAGACCTCACGAAAATACATCTATTCTAGATCTCTCTTTCGTCAGTTCAAATCTCTTCACCTTTACTTCACATCGTGTGTGGGAAGACTCTCTGGGAAGTGATCACTTTCCAGTAGCCACACATCTTAGAGCACAAGTCCCTATCTCTAAATTCTCCTCTCATAAATATAATTTTAAAAAAACCGACTGGATTCTATTTAATACAAACTTGAAGAACTACCTTAATTCTAATCTCAATTTCTTTCATTCAGATGAGACTGATCCTATCAAAAAATATTATATTGTACACAATGTATTGATGACACGATTTCTCCTGCTTCTTCAACTCCCATCCAAACTAATACTTCACAAAGCCCTAAAAACAATAAACCATTGGTTCCAGCTCCATGGTGGAACAATGATTGCGATAGGGCTATTCAAAACAGACGTGAGGCCTTAAAAGTTTTCAAAAAACAGGCAAATTACGAAAATTATACAAGGTATAAAAGAACTGAAGCTAAAACAAAACGCACTTTAAATAAAGCGAGAAGGAATTCTTTTCATGAATTCTGTAATGACTTAAACAGAAATACTCCGATCACTAAAGTCTGGAAAACGGTAAAAATATTTAAAAATAGATTTACGCAACCTGCCACATCATCTTTCTAATCGGACTCCGAGACTATCGCAAAGTTGAATAAGTTAGTGGACGATATGTGTCCTCCTACTACCTTCTTCGACACCTTTCCAACCAATTTTCAACAAAACCAATTTTTGGAATCAAACTTCACATCTACAGAACTAAATATTGCTATTTCATCTTTAAAAATTAAAACATCACCAGGTTTGGATAAAATAAATAATTTAATTATTCAAAAACTTTCAACAGAAGCGAGATTAATTCTTTTGAACATTTTCAATCAAATCATTTCATTTGGTTCCATTCCCTCATTATTGAACGAATTCTTAATATTTTTTATTGCCAAATCAAATAGAGGCTCTTTCAGACCTATTGATCTCGCTTCCTGTATGTTTAAAATGGTTGAAAAATTGATTTATAATAGACTTAGTTGGTATTTGGAACATAACTCGATTCTGTTTCATACTCAATTTAGTTTTCGCAAAGGAAAGTCTTGCGTAGATAATTTATCTCTAATTACTACCGATATATGGACCGGATTTTTGAAGAGGGAGGTTACTGCAGGTCTATTCTTAGATCTGAAAGGAGCTTTCCCTATTCAACAGACTTCAAATTGATTTTGAAAACCCTAATCTTGCTCTAAAATTAAATAATGCCAACATCTTTCCTTACACTTATGCAAAGTTTCCAGGCATAATACTAGATTATAGACTTACCTTCGATAATCACTTCGCATACCTTCTAGAACGACTTAATAAAGTCTTAAATATAATTAAGGCTTTGAGAGGAACATGGTTGCATTGAATGTGGATCTCACATTTATTGTTTTAAAAACCATAATCTATTTGATAAACTTGCTAAATTGAGAAATAGCTCTATCAGATTAGCCCTTGGATATAGAATGCGCACCCCAATTAACGTTATGTTGGCAGAATCTTGCGAACCTTTACTCAAAATTAGATTTTACGTCATAACAAAGAAATATTTGATAAAAATATCATAAATTCTTAATCATCCACTCTATAACAAATTAACAGAACTTCTAAGATTGGCCTCCCCTAAAAATCCCTACAATGTTTTGAACTCTTTCACTTTCTTATCGGCTTTCCAATCAGTCACCACATTTAAACCATTAAATTAAAAGTTTACGATTCTGCCATATTACGAACTTTCCTATAGTGACTACTTATTAATTCCAAAAGTAATCACTGATATAGGTCATGAGATTCAAAAATCAATTGATCCTCCACTATTATTCCGAGACATATTTAAAAAATATTAACCTGTCAGTAATCTTACAGTTAATTTTTCTAAAGTAATGTTACAGTAATATTACCGCATATTACTGTAATGTTACGTTCTATGTGGGAAAGGGATCTATATATGCGTGTAACTGAAATCTTGTTCCAAAATCGAAAAGCAAATGCTTTTTCCAGTAAAAACTAAAAATAAAATTATAATAAATATTAACAACATAATAAAAGTTGCTTTGCTTAGAGTATTAATTGCTCGGAACATTTTAAATAATACTCGGCTTTTAATAAAATTTAGATTCCTTGAAGTAAATTATACTTTTTTAAAAAGTAAAATTTGTTTGAAAACAAAGAAAATCTTATTTACCACGAATTCTAATATGAAACTTTTAAATTTTTCTATGTCTAACAATAATTCTTTTCAAATATCTTAATTATTGAAGAAATATAATAAAATAAATAAATGATTTAATGAAAAATTGTACTTAAATATTTCAAAATTAATTCAATTTCTTAACTTAATCTACTGACGGAGTAATGATTTCATTATTTATCAAAAAAGGGAATTTTTAATTTTTGAAAAGTTTTGTCGGCAAATACAGGAAAATAAATCAATGTATTAATTATATTGAGATGACCCAATACACTTTCTAAAAATTTAAATTTTAAGATTAATTAATTATTATAATATATGTGGACGTCCACATGAAAAGGGCCCATTTTGTCGGTTCTAGTTTTCGAGTTATTTGTAATTTAATACTTTTTAGAGAAAAACCTTAATTTTTTTAAATTTTTTATTATCAATCTACATGTTTTGACATGTCAAATCATGAGGTTTTCATTAATTTATCGTTAATTTAAGTTTTTTACTTTTTTGGTTCTTTAGAAAAAGAAAAGGGCTTATTTTGTCGGTCCTTTGCAAAAATATTCCGTATTTTTTAAATGGAGGGTCAAAAAAATTAAAACCTCTTGATTTGTTATCTTTAAAGTACCCTGAACTCAAAACAATTATTATCTGAATAACTTCCGAGAAGAACCAGATATATTAATGTTAGAGTCGTTGATTACGTAGTCGTAGATGTAAAAAATGTCGATATTTCGTCAAAATTTCATAATAAAACCTGTTAAAATTTTTTTAATAAGTTTAATTTCTATTCTTTACCTTCAAATGACACTATAAAATTGTTCCCAATCATAAACCTTGTAAAAAAATGGTTTATTAATAGGAAAATCGTCTTTTTTAGAAAAGGGTCCATTTGGTCGGTTTTATGTATTTTCAAAATTAAGGGGGGGGGTGGTTTTAAAAATTTAAAACCTATTGGTTTTTCATCTTTAAGGTGCCCTGGACTGAAAACAATTATTATCTAAATAACTTCCCAGAAGAACCGGAGATGTCACAATTAATAGGGATCACAATCTTTAATTCTGTTTTTCTCGAAATGAGGTATTCGTCACTATAAACTTTGAAATTCTGTAACTCATCGAATTTTTGACCAAAAAAGTTGTATGACCACTCAAAATTTTCGTAATTTTGCAAGAAATTCGTCCATATAGATAAGTCCAATAGTGCCAAAATGGGCCCTTTTCATGTGGACGTCGACATATGTGTATTAATTATAAGTCAAATATAAATAGTCTTTTATTTAATAATTTTCATTATTTATTTAAAATTATTATTTTAATATACGCATTTTGTAGAAAATTCATATTAAGGTGCATGTTTTACTTATATTATATATTAAAAATAAAGTTGCTATTAAATGAATAATACAAAATAAAATATTATAATAATATTGTGAAATAATAAATTTATATATAAGTAGAAATTAGTAAACTGTCATCCGAGCAAGCGTTAGCGAGTGAGAAATATAACGCTAGTTAGTAATTAAATCAATTTGTATATGGGTGATTCTCCTGAAAGGGACCACTTCACGTGTCTCCAACGTGAGACTCAATATTTGCATTAACTCATTAATAATATTTTGTTAAGTATAAATTTCAAAAAACATTTATCCATAATCTACGGAACAATATTCATCCTTACATAATCTTATAATGTTAAAATTTAAAGTTTTTCTTAGTAAAAAAATTTATTTAATTTTGTCATTTGGTTAAAAATGACGCTAGATCCATTTTTTAATCTAATTTAATAAATATCGATATTTAAAAAGTGGATCCCAGTAAGAACGTACTTGGTAAAATTAATTTTCGACACTTTTTTCACAGACAAGTAATGAACTCAACGGCGAATTAGAGAAATCGATGATTGAAAATTCTGCTTTGCACGGTCCGACTTTTTTTGTAATATCTCGGGAACCCGTAAATATTTTTTGCTGTTCTTGGTCTCTATTTAAAGCTTAGGTTATAAGGAATAATCTGTAAAAGTAACAATTTTTTCATAAACTTTGCTAAACTGCGCCAGGAGTCAAAGTCAGAGTAAGAAATCCCGAAAAAATAGAATTATTTTTTTGTCTTCATAACATGATATCTCGCTTCCTATTTATACAATACACTGTTTCTGTGCGGGTGTGTTTTTTAATAGCTCGAGATGTTAGTGTACGCACAATTTCGGACGGTAGTGTATTTTTAATTATTTTTTAATATAATTAAAAATTTTGTAATATACTCTTATTATATATCAAATTGAAGCTTAGAATCAACCGTTTATTTTTCACTTATATTTAGTTTAAATAAAATAAAAGACATTTTTTAAGTAATTAATTAAAAATTACTGGCAATAGAATTAAAAATTCAAATTCATCTCCGAAGCCTCGTTTTTCAGTTAATAACATCATATTTTGAAACTGTTTTTTAATTATGCCAAATCTATATACAAATATTTGAAGTTGTAACCCAAAAAGTTTGTTAAATTATGTTTCAATAATTTTAAATTTAATAAAAACGTGAATTTTTTATTTGACAAACTATTCATCTCTGAAGCCTTTTTCATATTTGTTTTTAATTTTTTAATAATTATTTTCAAATACCTAACCCTTGAAATATAAAAAAATTTTCCGTTTTATTTAAAATAAAATATTTTTAATTTTTTTAAATATAATATATTAAGTAGAAAGTTAGATAAATAACAAAATTATAATTAAAAATAAAAATTTTTTATAGAAAATATTATTTTTGTATTTAAAATGATAAATTTAAAAATTCATTACAATTTTTTTTCGTTCAATATAAAAAATATATATTAGTTATTTTTGAAAAGATAAAATAGTTATGCATAAATTATTAAATACACAATTCATTACATTATAAATAAATAATGTTAAAAGTTTAATAAATTAAAGAAATTAAATTTGAAAGAAATTTTTTTACAAAAACCTTAATATTGATTACAGTATATTTAACCTTTAAAACACTTAATATTAAAATTATGCTGGAAGGCTTATTTTTGAAAATTAATTTTGCGCAACTCAGATTTTTATCTTTAAACGTATTTATGACCCAGCTGATAACGTTCTATTGAATTTCACTAGAATCATTCTATAGAATCATTCTTTATAAATTCTAGAGAATATTCTATAGAAGTTTAATAGAATGATTCTATAGAATTTCTACGTGAATTCTACTAAATTTTAGTGGTTTTTAATTAGAAGGAATATAAATTCATAAGCAAAGTGTGAAAGCACGAATCTCACTCTATTTTGTCACAATAAATATTTTATTATAGCAGTTATAATTAATTGTATTTTTAATCAAGATTTTATATTAAAAGTAGCTTATAATTATTAAATTTCTTGTTGCAATGTGTCTCCTATAACATTTAAGGGGCTGTATGCTATAATGTGTTACGCGCCATGTTAAGTAAATGTCGCGTAACACGTTCTAGCATCCAGCCCCTCATATTTATTTAGTGTTTTTAGATTTGCAAACAAGAAACATAACATAGTCTGTAAACTATTCATGATTTTACTAATAAAATAATTTATTTGAAATAACTAAATATTTCTTTGCATTAAATATGCAATTATTTTTATTTATTTCATGTAAACGGGCATTATTTATTAAATCAATTGACCGCATTGTTGTTATTAACATCAAATATTTGAGTTAGCAACTTTCCAATAATAAAATCATTAATTGACACACCAAAAAAATTAACATTGCCGTAAAATTGGTTTGCCTCGCGACTTAGACTAACAATAACAGAATTTTTTAGATAATTAATTATAATCAAAGGTAATTTAAATTGGCAATTCATACAGTTCAAGCAGCGCCACTTTTAGAACTAATATAAGCAGGACAGCTGGTCTATGTTTCTGTTTGTTTACTTAAACTTTATTATTATTTTAATAAAGAAACTGTATATTATACCTACAATTAAATAAATTATTCTATTAAAATCATTACAAAGTTTAAGTAAACAAACAAAAACATAGACCAGCTGTCCTGCTTATATTAGTTCCAACAGTGGCGCTGCTTGAACTGTTTGAATCGCCAATAACTGATGGTTTCTAGGAGATCGCAGTGGTACAATGAAATCGAATTAACATAAAAGGTTAGAGTAATTAATTAAGCTGTTAATAATTTTCAACAAAAAAATAAGATTTCTAAATAAAAATCTTTGAGATAGAGGAAGAATATTAAATAATGTTCTTATTTTAGTGTAATCATGATCATAATGATCATGAAGCACTCCAGTCTATTTGCCCAAAAAATGCAGAAACTTATTTTGTATTCCTTCAATATCAGTCATAACCCAAGTAGCACGTAACATTACTGGAATGTTGCAGCAATGTTACATGTAATGTTAGTAACATTTCAGTGTAACATTCCAGTAAAGTTAAAATGTCCGCCCCAAGGCAATATTACATGTAACATTGCTGCAACATTCCACTACTGTTACGTGCTGCTTGGGAAAGTACTCCTGATAAGGACACCACAAAACAGATGGGAATTAAATTATTATTGGTCTCACTAGGGTCAGGAACAGCACTCTCATTGCCAACATGTTAGTAAAATTTGAGGCTCTTCTCATGGCAAAGCCAGGAATCCTGGTAGCTTTATTAATAGTATAGTTTATGTGCGATCAGTATAATTAAAAGGACAATTAAGTGTTACCCCAAGGTCACGAATTCTTTAGAAATTATGTGACTACCTATTCGATAAACGCAATCAGATTCACTATTGGACCTGTAATACGATATTACCTTACACTTACTGGTATTAAACAATAAATTGTTATCCAATGACCAAGTATAAAGACGATGAAGGTCAGATTGCAGATCCAAGCGATCCTGAATGCAATAGATTTATAAAATTTTAAATCGTCATCAAATAAAAGAAAAAAGGAATTAATAAAAACTTTTATAATTTTATTTATAAAAAGTATGAAGAATAATGGATGTAGATAAGAACCTTGGAGAAGAACAGAGATGGCTATAAAAATATCCAAAAAGTAATTATTAAACGCACCGATAACGTAAGATCAGAAAGGTAATTTTTAATCCATATTAGTAGATTTTCAAATAAACCCATAATTCTAAGCCTTGCCAAGAGAATACACAGTTATAAAGTTAAACTTATTAAGAAAATCGTCAAAGTGACCGCCTTAACACTGATGCAGTAATGGGTAATCACGTAACAATTAATATACAATAAAAACTGCAAAATATACAATATTTGAGAAGCACTATAAATGTTCGAAAAGGTGTGAGCGGTCAGGACCATAATTAATTATTTTATACAACTCAGGCGTATTATGGTCACTTTATCTTCCTGTACAGGCGCGTACTAATTGTAAGTTCCCCCTTATAACACAACAGTCAATAAAGAAACAATTATAGCCCTAGGGAGATAAAGGGTATATTATTGACCGCTCACAGGTCAATAAAGTACCCTTTATCTCCCTAGGGCAATAATGGTTACTTTATTGACCAGCTGGGTTATATGGGAGAACTTAGCATGCACCGGTACAGGTAGCATAGAGTAACCATAATACGCCTTTGTTGTATAAAGCAAAGTATGAAACAAGTGAGGTAACCTCGTTTATGACCTCGCAAAATATTGAAAAACTCGTCTGTGCACTCGCTTCGCTCGTGCTACGACTCGTTTTTCGATATTGTGCTCGATACATAAACTCGGACGTACCTCCCTTGTTGCATAATGTACTATTAATAAAGAATAATATCTTGTTAATTGCGTCAAATAATTAACTATCAAGTCCAAATATTAAATTTATTTGCATCGAAACAAAGCAGTTTTGGAATCAAATAAATCTAAATTTATATTAAAGAAATCAATACGAAAAAATTTGGCTCAGAGCTTGTCTCAATTCCTAAATGCTTTACTCAATACTTTTTTTTACTGTGAATATCTTTCAGCTTATAATGTCTGACCGCACAGGCGGGCTCGGGGGGTATCCTCTAGATGGGGTCTAAGAGAAAAAAACAACTTAAAAGAAACCAAGCTACCGGACGTTTCGGGGGCCGAATCACCCTCAAACCTTGTCAAGTTTTTAGACATATTAATAAAAATATTATGATACAAAAAACAATATTTGTCACTTAATCTATCTCATCAAGAAGGTTAGAAACTCTGAGAAAATGTCGCGAGTCGTTTGTTTTGCGATGTTTTATTTTACATTTTTCATTGTTATAGACTTTCTAGGGTGCTATTCTGTAACTTCACTTCACTTTCACTTGACATTCACTTCATTCTCACTTTTACTTTATTTTCACTCCACGTGCACCTTACTTTAATCCACTTTTACTTTATTTTAACTTCACTTTCACTAAACTGAAGTGAAAGTGATGTTACAGAATAGCACCCCTGTTTAGAATTGAATTTTTCGGTTGTTGGCCCCTAAAAAAGAATGCCTGCTTTATATTTTCGATTGATACTCTTTTCTTTGTGACAGATATTTCGATTTCATGTATGCCATCCGTTACATGTTGAGTAACTTTATACGGTCCTGCATATACGGTATTTGCAAATATCTAAGCGTAAGAACCACACGATGAAAACGGGACCGCTATAATTTAAATCGCTATGAGTGAAAACTTGACGTTTGTTATTATGTATTACCAGTTAGCTGCAATAAACTGCGAATAAATCTGGATTCAAATTGGGTTCCTTGGTCAGTCGTAACGACTTCAGAAATAATGAAGAAATAGGCAAAATCTTCACTTAACGGTAAGGAACCAAAGAAATCAATAAGTATATGGAGAAAACGCAAATTTGGAGGTGTAAAATGATTCGGTTCAACGCGTGTGTGTCTGATTACTTTTGAGACATGGCAATACAAACAATCCCTAGACCAATTCTTTATATTGCTATGCATGAATAACCAAACGAACTTCTTTTTTATAGTACGACTTAATACACCAGCACTCGGGTGTTAGCGGATAAATAAAAAATTTCGGAATATCATTTACGCAAATCGGTGTTCTTTACGACGTCAATTAATTCGACTCGTGAAGGTGCGTCTAGTATTCTGCCGGAAAAGTGTTTGATCCGTATAGTGAACTGAGAAATAATTAAAATTTGATTTTTTAACGTGTGGAAATTTTATCAGATTTTTGTGCAAACATATAAATCAAGAGCAGTGCCGTGACAACTTTAAAGACATAAGGTTGTAAAAGATTTTAACCCTTAAACCGCACACTGCCGAATCCATCCTTAAACCGTACACTAGGTGTGCGACACCCGGAGACTTTTAAGTGTGTTCTCCAAGTTGGAATAGGATATTATCTTTTGGAAAAGTTATCTTTTATAGCTCAATACATCTATTTTGAAGATAAATAGATTTCATAATGATTTATTTAATTTAAATAATTAAAAAAAAGTTTTTTAAAACTACTGAAATCACCTTAAACCAAAAACTGTGTGTCAGACAAGCAGAAATTTTTCGCCGTCAACTTCATAGAATTATTAAATACACAAAGACTCGGCAGACTAATGTCACTGACAAAACATAATGTCAAGTACAAAATGTACTGTCTAATATCAACACATGTTCCATTTTTACGAATTTAACCGAAATATTAGAATAAAAAGCTAGAATATGGGTGCCGCACATCCAGGGTGCGGTTTAAGGGTTAAAAATATTTAATAGCGAAGGCTTCCAAATATTTAATGATTCTTCTCTGTTCTTTGTAAGTAGCGTGTTCCTCCACAATACGACGAATTCTTTTTTGATTGTCTAGCCACTTCTTCTTTGGACCTACTGCTACAGTCTTACCTAAACTTAATTCTCTACACATCGTTTCCATATCTGCTTGCTCTACTTGAAAATGATTAACTGCCGAATATAAATCTGCGTGATTTTTTCGTAAAAGAAGGTGGAAACGATTATGCTACCCCTCGCTGCAATTGCTTGTCCTTTGAGCACCGCTTAAATTCGATATGGTTGTCGATAAGTAATTATCAATTTTTCAAATTAATTTAGGTCTAAAAAAGTAAGCTACGTTAACGAATGCACTGTGCATCTGTGAGGACTTGAACCCCAGTTTATAGCTGCCTGTCGCGGGACCTACGCCTATCAATGCACCTTGCCAACACAGCCTGGACGAACACGCTTCTTATATTCTCAGATCATTTTATCAGCGAAAAATTCTAACATTTACTATATAGCTCTCGACTAGTGTATGGGCTTGATCTGAGAATATAAGAAGCGTGTTCGTCTAGACTGTGTTGGCAAGGTGCATTGATAGGCGTAGGTCCCGCGACAGGCGGGACATCTAATAGATGTCACTATTTGCTGATATAGTCGAAGTCTTCATATTTCAAAAATTCGATTATTATTATTATTGAAACCTCGATCTCCTCAAGCTCTGACAATTGATCAGTATTTTTGATATCCTTAATAAGAAAATCTACCACGACGGAAATTAGATCGACCGCAAGATCCGCGATATAAAGTACCGCGTCCTCGATTGTAATAATAATTATTGGCGTATCTTTGATTGTTAAAATTCAGTTAATTATATGATTTTTCAAATTCAGTTTCTAAAATAGCTACTTCGGCGGATAACATTTCAATTTTTTCTTTTCCTCTGATTTTTTTGATGTACTAGAATAGGGATAGTTGCATTGTTAACACGACCTAACCTAATTAATCTAACCTAATCTAAACACCCGATATCAAGCTGGATTCTCCTAAAAAAAGGAAAGTAAGCACCTAGGTTAGAGAACCCATTGTACTAGATTCTAGCTCGCTCGTTAGCAGCAACCGCTTTAGAGTCCTGTTCTTCTCCAAAAGAAGAAAATCGATAGGTTTTTTACCTGCTTAGGGTCAATAATTGCCTGACCCTAACTAGATAACCTGATCCTAGCAAACGCTGGGTATTCAGATAATATGTGAGTCGAAGTTTCATTACCCTTCCCACACAGAGTGCACATAGGTGAGACTTGTCTACCTATTTTATGCTGATGGTAGTTCAATAGTCCATGACCAGTAAGCAGACGAACCATGGTTCTAACTCTGATCATTTCGAGTTTTACGATATCATTCTATGGCACTCTTAACCCAGCACTACATTATTGCCAATGCCAGTTTCGGCCCTATAAATGCAGTCTTGGACCCGATTTTCGCCAAGACGTCTACCCTTTCATTTCCCTTGATCCACGAGTGTCCCGGTACCCAGATCAATGAAAGTTTATTTACTGAACCCAACTCATCTATTACGCTACGACATTCCCAAACAAGTTTTGATTCTATTGTGGGATTTTTCAGAGCCACTACGGCGGCTTGACTATCCTCACAAATACTAATCATCTTGCCCTTTGTTTCTCTTTTGGTGGACAATTGGGCGCAAGTTAATATCGCACATACCTCGGCCTGCCAACCGTGGCATATTGCCCCAGTAACTCGGCCACTTAAATGCAGCCAGTTTTTCGATAAATTCCGAAACCTGCACCGCAGTCCATCTTGGAGCCGTCCGTATATCAGGCTTCGTTCCGAAGTGGAATGCCCTTCTTACATTCTAGTCTGAAAGGTATAACGACCCTATAGCGGGTTTAAATTTCCCCCTTATGATCATTCTACCTTGCACCATACTTTGTTCTGGAATAGATAGAATTAAACATAGAAGCTTGGTGTGTTTACCCCAAAACTTCTAGGTAACTGCAGGAACAAAACCTTGGTTTTACAATCATCTGATAGAGCCAGATGAACATATTAGACCGTACTCCCAATGATGACTCTATCGCTCTTCTACACGCCCAAAAAGCAGTACAGAACCATCCATACTGATATTCTAAATGTTCCTTCCAACTCAGCTTTTTATCTAGGATCACTCCAAGATACTTCGCCGATTCAGAAAAGGAAATTTCTACACAATAAAATACTAGTTTCTTTAAACTCGGTATCTTAAATTTCCTTGTGAAAACGACTATATTCGTGTTCTCTGGGTTCGCAGAAAGACCCGTTAGATTGTTAACAATCTTAAGTGCACGTTTCGTAAGCTCTAAGAGGGTCTCAATAAAATGTCCTCTTATAATTATGAGAAAATAATCCGCGTAACTTAGCGTATAATATCCCTAGATATTGAGGTTTCTAATTAATTCATACGCCACTAAGCACTACAACAAAGGAGATAGAACTCCTCCTTGTGGGCACCTTTTTGAGACAAGGTCTGTTACCCTAGCCTCTCCATACTCTGCTCCAAGGGCCCTTTCGCTAAGCATCGCTAAGCTATCGATCCACTTAATTAGCGGCTCGGGCACCCCTCGCTTCCTAGCTGCCCCACAGATAACTTTGCTAGAGGTGTTAGGAAAGGCACCTTCAATATCAAGAAAGGTACCAACCGCATAGCCACTCACACCCTCACACATAGACTTGGAACAGATCGTAATATCCAACACCTCTTTTCTGTTAACAGTAACGAAAGTCGGCTTATTACCCTGATTTAAAATATCTGAATCTGTATGTATCAAAAAATTTTCTACATCTGTCATTAATGTCTGTGCTACCCCATACAAAATGGTGCGCATTGGCATCACAACCTATTATCAAAGGGAGCCCTCACCTTTGACAGTAATCTACCAACCTCTCCACCTCTCTAGGTTGTGCAGGTACATCCCTAACAAGCTCCCCACAGCTGTACGGGTAGAGGATTTGCCATAATTATATGGCCACGAGTAATGGCCATATTTATTGTACACTGAAATATATTGAGGTTGTATATGAATTTGTTTGCACAACGTCAATCCATTATAATTTACTCTGGCTAACAATCCGAGAATAAAAAAATAGGTTTTTAAATTTATTATCATAAATAGTAACAACCGAGTATGCATCATTAAAAAAAAATTTAGTGCACTCTTATTTAAATTATATACTTTTTATTTATTAACTTCAATCTCGCTATAACTACATTTCTATAACGAGCGCTCCTTATAACAAGAGCTCTATCTCTTGGTATAGAAAAGAAATTTTCTCCTACTTATCCCCACTATTTTATAAACAAACGCACTCACACATCCAAAGTGACAATCTTATATATATTTTCTTAAAAAATTTTAATTAATAATTCATAACCTGTTTATATTTATAAATAAACTATATTTTAAAGGTCATTCTAAATTAACTTATAAATTTTTATAAGTTTATTTTGTTATATACTCATTAAAAAACCAAAATCACGTTATTAGAAAAGTTATTATTAAAAAGGAAGAAATAATACATTTATTTCATAGATTTGTTTATACGTATTTTGGCATATCACAAAACAAACCCGTCCACGGATTGTATTTGCGTTGTTTAATCGCTAAAAAAATAAATAAAAAATCTCCAAAGTGAGTTTTTTTTATTTCGTCTCTTGCGTTCGTAATAAAGGTATTAATTGAAAAATTTAATTATCTTAAAAAATGATTCAAAAACAATTTTGGAAATATTTGTTTACAGTTATTTTTCATATTATAAAAATCAAAATAAGTTGCACTTTTTACTGCAAAATTGTGATATTTTGTTACAATGTTTGGAAGAAAAGTCGAAAAGGTCGCAATTTATGAAAATTAGTTGGAAAAAGTCTCAATTTTTTAAATTTTCCTGACAATTTTTTTTTAATTTCCCTGACAAAAAATTTGTTTTTTTTATATTTCCCTTATTTTACTGACTAGAAGTTTGTTTCTCTGACATTACTGACATATGTATGATCACCATGATCTATTCAGTTACCATGTAAATAATGTAATTTCTCTTATCGAGGAGGCTCGAGCACATGCGATATCCATTAAATAATTCTTTGTCAATGGTTTTTTTTACAGCAGTAAATTTTATTGACAAATCCCTGCACAAATATTTCATAATAATATTATGAAAGGTTTTTCTTAACATGTTATCCTTGTCAGAAGAAGTTATCAATGACCCTTTTTGAAATTTGAACCAATGTTTTGTATGAAATATGTGTTTTAAATTAAGCATCTGTTTATTACACAGTGAAAGTACACTCACGAAATCTTTGCAAATTTGTTCATCCTTTTTCAATTTTTCGTCGAAATTTTTCAATTCTACGATGGTTTTGAATGGCACATCTAATATATACTTCACAAAAAGATTGGTCACTTGTATACGTCGTTTGTAGATGGGGCGGGCGAGGGGCCATGAGGGAGTCGAAAATTTGTGTCAGTAGCGTATACATTAAAGACGCTCTGGCCCCTTTAATAAAATGCAGTAGTCAAGTAATTGTAACCCATCATAAAACAGTTCGTTCCGTCCTATATGTTTACGCCCGATCAGCGGTAGAGCACCTCCGGAACTGACCGCTGATGCAGTCAGCAGTGAATATATATATATATATATATATATTGTAACGTTGATTTTAAATAATCACGTTATAAAAACCGAATTAAGTTCTCGCCGAAACTCATTCAATCTATTCTTGAATAATTATTATAAATTAAATACGGTAGCCAGAATCGAACTCAACATTTTTACTTTATGATTATATCTTTGAATTGTATAGAATCGATATAACACAGAAATATTGAGTTGTACAAAATATATTGTTTATCTCAAGAGAATTCCACACGTTATGGTTGATTATAAAACATCAATTTATTTATTGTTATTTAATTATCAACCGACCGAAAATGTGTCAACAATGTATACTAATCGGCACAAATCTACTGTCAACTGGCAACCACCTGTCATAGATGTTGGGCCTGTTATCATGCTGCTGGGGCGAACCCATGGTGCGCATGACCTATATCCGGGACCAAAGCAGGAGGCCAATTTACCTAATTTTGACAGTTCGTGCCTGGCTGCCGATTGTCATATACGGTATCACCGCGGTCGATAATTTCTACCAGAGAAAGAGTGAAAAAGATGGATTTCCGTGCCCGTCTGGAACGGATCAGAGGTTAGTGCTTACGATTCATCTCCTCGTTATCTTGGGAATATCACCGGTGTACGGTGTGACCGAGAAATAGCCTCGAGACCAAGGACCGCATGGCAAGCCGATACGACGCCGCCATTTTCGGTTGTCAAGTACATAGACCGGCGTGTGGAAGTTCTCATTCGTTGATAAATAGAATTATAGTGTGGAAAAATAAAGTTACTTTAATTCGATTAATTAATTAAATTCTCTCTAGTCAAATTTGTTAATTGAGTGTAAATTCATTGTGTCTGTCTCTCTCTCTCCTGTGTGCGGTACTCACGCCTGATAGAATTTCGTCACTTAAAGTTAACTTCGATTTGAATAAAATAGTGAGCTCGGTTTTGAGCTAGTCCGGGAAAGTTCCTGTTTTGTTTCTGCTATCGTGATCCGGGTAGTTCACCTACCTGGCGCCGGGGAAGTTCCCTAAAACGGGAATAGCCCTTTTTGTAACGATTAATGGGTAAAACCCGTAAGTAAAAGTAAATATCGTTACAATATATATATATATATATATATATATATATAAAATGAGTAGAATTTACCACTTACATTCACTGTTAGTTTCTCTTTAGCGTTTAGATTTTGAACCTCCTTTTTTAGATTCCAATGGATTAGTAGATTTCATTTTCTTATCATGCTTGTTCAACAATGGACTCATGTTAAGAATCGAGTCTTGAAAAGATGAATTGTTATAGCCTAAAAATAATAATTGAAGACACAAAATTAGTAAAATAAATTTACCATGATAAAGTTCTTCTGATAAGGAGTCATTCTCAAGATTTTTATTTGAAAATATTATATATTTATATACATATAAATGCGTATCTAGTGTTAATTATGTTACGTCAAAACGAGAAACCCTTTTAAACATACTTAACGTTTCTTGTTTTAAATTAGTTTTAAATAAATTGAATCTAATTTGGGATGCTGATAAGTTAATGAGCCTACTAAATGTTGTAAGAGAATGAGCTGGTGATTATAATCTGTTAATCTGATCTTCAAAGGTGTTGAGAGGGGCCTTCACAAGGTGGGCCTCCGACAGTTGTCCTTAGTGGTAGGATATTACCCCTGTTGTTTACACTAATGAGATAGTGTATTGTATTTTTAAAATATTTTCTTCCTTCCAGACGGTTGTCGTCAGTTGAGCAAATTTTGAAGGTTGGAAATTTGGAATGGCTTGTTTCAATATTATTTTATAGAAACTTGAAACTATTTCCCAAATAATATTCTTGGAAAATTATTTAAAGTTCTATTTTGAGAATCAAGGTAAAAATTCTAAAAACGAAGTTCGTTTAATTTTAATACTTGGAAATATATTTAAGTTCACTTCAAATTATGTTTGTTTGGAAATTAATACTTGTTGATAGATTTGGGTTGATTTTTAAATATTTGGAAGTTCACTTTAAACTATAGTATTTTAGTTCACTTGTAGACAATGTGTTTAACTCTCTAGTTAGATGACTTATGGTTGGTGTTTCAAAAAATTACTCTCTGATTGTAAGAGTGCTGGTGCCGTTCATTCATCAAACTTCTCCCATAAGGGAGAATGGGCCAGTTGCTCGGTTAGCTGCTCCTCACAAGTTAATTCAATGCTGGAGTGGGACTTTGGGGAAGTTGCTTAGTAGGTCACTTCTTACTCGTTCGTTGATTTCCTTGGTTTATAGAACAGTCGTTGAAATGATGCATAATCGTTATTCTGATTATATTATTCAATCTTACTATTCTACCTTGTATGTGGCGAAGGTAAATAAATATAGACAGCGTTACCATAATATATAATTTTATTTTTCCCTGACTTTTCCCAGATTTCCAGACAAAATTCTCACTTTTTCCCTAAGCCTAAAAAATATTTTGGATCAATCTAAAGATTATTAGATACTGAAAACAATGTTCTATTATATTTATTTACAAATTCCATTAATTGTGAAAATATTCAAAAACATCAATAACTTCTTTTTTAAATAAATATTTAATCATTATTATTTTTCCGTAGAAATTAAAATTTTTCAAGACATTCAAATTCAAACCTTTTTAAAATTCAACAATTTTAAAGAAAAATATTACAAAACATAAATAAGGCCATCACTCCGAGTGATCGCCTTCTTCATGTTTTGTTATAATTTAAATAACCATGAATTTTCTCAAAAAATTCAGTAATTTAAAAAAATTGTTATAAAATTAAGTGCAACAATTCAATTCTTTTTATAAATAATAAATTGATTATTCGGTAATTCATTTTATGATCAATTTTTATTAGAAAATTACAAAAGAATTCAATTACTAAGAATAGAAAACAAATAATTTATTGAAATTTTGCAAAGAATTTTATTAAAATTTTTAAAAATATTTAAATGTTGAAGAAGAATTGTATTATTTAAAATAAGAATTGAAATTTTGACGAGAATTTTAAAAAAAAATGTGAACATAATTGAATTTTGGAGAAGAATTTTATTATTTTTAAGAAAATTGAAATGACCAGAATTTTTAAAAATTTTAAAATATAATTGAATTTCTGCGAGAAATTGTATTACTTTTGAAAATAATTGAATTTCTGGATCTATTTGTAATTTTTCCAAAATTCAATTTTTTTTTGTTTTCAACTAAAATTCTTTTATCAATCGAGTATTTATGAAAATTAAAAAAATTATTTATTAAATAATTTCTAATTCTTAAGTTTATTATAGTTGTTCAAGAATTAATTTATTAAAAAAAATTATTACCTGAAATAGAAAAAATTGAAGATTGTGTATGAAATTTCGTGGTACTTTCATAGTTTACGAGGCAAATAAAAACCAGTACTTTTACTAAAAATCTCCGACATTTCCCTGACCTGTGGTACCCTGAAAGAAACTTTCAGTTTAAAAGAGTACTGAATTCAATTTCTCTTTAATTAAACATCAAAATACTATTTTGTAAATTCAAAAATTTATATAACTTAGTGTAATTATAAAAAAGATATAAAGATAAAAATATAATTCAATGCTAATTATTAATAACATAAGAAAATGTACCGTGATCAGTATTTTCCACCAGATTGTTTTTCTTAGGTCATAAAATTTTATTTTTGAGATCTGTAATTTTCATTATCTCTTCTAATTGGGTAGTGAATCTCTTGCTTTTATTTCCTTAGCAATAGCTGCAGCTTCATCTTTCGCGTGCATTTAAGGTGAACTACTGTATAGGGTCAAACCATTTTATTTCGCCTAATGTATTTTCGACCATTACAAAAAATTCCAATACTTGGGGAAATATTCTTATCTGCTTTGGGATGGCGAAATGCATAATGATTTGTATAAAATAATTACATTTTGTATAAAAAAATGTTTTAAACTGAGAGTACATGAAGAAAGGTTACATTGACAGACATTACAAAAAAATTTTAAAAAGAAGAAAATTCTTTAATAAATATAAAACAAGCGATAGATATTTATTTTTAAAGGTTGAAATGAATGAAACGATTTTTTTTATTTAAAGGAAATTTAAAATTATATTTATGTAAGTTTAAATATATTTATTTGAATTAAACTTCATTAATAAAATTAATAAACGTAATTAATTAATTGAAACAAAATGAAACGATTGTTTTGAAAATCAATATAAATTATTTTTAATTTTTAATCGACTAAAGGAGCATTCAGACCTCTCCGCAGGCAGGCAGTCTGCAAAGGTCTGAATGCTCCTTAATGATACATCGAACTATTGAAATCAACGCGGGAAATTCAAATCGGAGTACACTATATTTGAACACTTTGTTCAAATATTCTTAAAAGTATAATAATAATAACAAACGTTTTTAAAAAACATATGCATAAAAAATTAAATATACTATATAAACATATAAAATAAAATATTTATACATAAATGATAAAAGTTGAACTATTTTAAAAAATTTGAAATTTATATATGGACAAATCTCTGGAAACTTTAACATTTGAATTTGAATTTTTTTTTTAAATTTTTGTGTGCACAATTTTGATATTTTTAGTATTACATCTTCGACCAAAATAGATTTCATATTTATTACTGTACAACCATTATTTGGTTGCCTTCTATTTAAATATATAAATTTTTTGAAAGAAAATAATGTTAGGTTATCTAAACCTGTAACAAGATATACATAAACATTTTATCTCCTACACTTAACCCCTTCGCAGTCCAGCTAAAAATCGCTTGTTGTCCAAAAACGGTCCAAGAAAAAAAAGTTTCTAAAAAATGTGATTTCATTGTAATTAAGGTTTTTGGAGTCGCAAAATTCGAATTTGAAGTCAGTTTTTCAAAATTTAAAATGGCGGATCCAAAATGGCGAATTCGAAATTTTTTAATTTTATCAGATTTGCTTGAAACTTGTTACTCGGGGGTTTTCGGGGTCTCTGATTACGAATCTAATGTCAGATTTTCAAAATTCCAAATGGCGAATCCAATATGGCGGTCGAGAAAATAAAAAATCCAACGGATTTGTTTAAAACTTATTACTCAGGGGTATTCGGGGTGGCTGATTACGAATCTGATGTTAGATTTTGAAATCCAAAATGGCGGACCTAAAATTCGATCAAATTGCATAAATCTTGAAATTATCCGCCATATTGGATTCACCATTTTAATTTTGTAAATCTGACATCATATTCGTAATCAGCGACTTCATAAACCCCCAAGTAACGAGTTTCAAGCGCATTTGATAAATTTTTAAATCTTAATAGTCGCCATTTTAGGTCCACCATTTTGAATTTTGAAAATCTGACTTCAAATTCGGATTCAGCGACCCCAAAAACCTTAGTATGCACTTGGTCATTCAAATCGAATTATGTTTAGCATTTTATTTTTGAGATGGACATATATGGCCACAGACGTAAAGGTAGCACGACTTTTTGTGGCCACATATGGGCTATGGACTTTCAAGGGGTTAAGTAAGTTATTTTTTAGTATCACAAAAACATAGTTAAACATTGTAACGTGGTTTTTAACAAAATCACGTTACTGAAAGCCATACCTGGAATCTCACCGAAACAATTTCAACAAATAAAATAAATTTCCAAGAAATACGACTTCCACCAGGCTCTCGTCTCGTATCAACAACGAGGATTTATAATTAAGATTGAAAAATATTTTCGTGAATATGGTTGTTGTTCACTGAGCGTCATCGACGACAAAAGTTGAGATGAGTTTTGTTTCTCTGCTAAATTTATGTCCTGTGATTTATGTTTTTCTTTTTTTGTAAATCGAGTAATCGAGAACGGTAAATGAGGCACGGCACAGTATTTAAAATGACAATAGAATGAATCGAGGAAGCTGGACATCCGTGTGAATCTCCTGGGGATCAAAGACGAGAACTGGGAAGTGCCAAAACAAAACAGTAGCGGACGACAAGCTGGAAGCAAGCGAAGTGAAGTTGGCGTGAATCGAGGATTGTCGTCAGATAAATAAAGGGACCATCACATCGTTCCGAGGGCCCGTTCACAGGAGAAGGGTGCGCATAAGTTAGCATAGTGTGACGCCTTCTCCTGAAATCAAGGGCCGGAGACCGAAAGACCGTAACCATTGCCTTCGAAACGTAGAAGACGTGCACAGGTCACCTGGGTGCACGTCTTCCTATAATTTGTTTGAATGCAGGACGATAGATGGGGACCATCAGCGCCGCGGCGGTTATTGGCATTATAGAGTTTCCGTCGCGGGCCTGTCGCTCAAGTGAAGTGGGCTGCAGATTGCCAACCTCACCTATCAACTACACTGAGCCCGGCAGTCTGGTCGAAGTCGAGTAAGGAAAGAGAAGTCAAGGCATTTTCGGAAATTTAAATTTTATAAAAACAATGCATTCCCGAAACGCGGAGGTTCGTCGTCTAGAGGGTTAGTGGAGAATTTTTCTTTTCCTTAATTCCATTGTCGTGGACGGTGCTGTGCTGTGTCGTAAAAACATTATAACCTCGAAAAATAGCAAATAGTGGTAAAATAGGTTAGAGTTTGTGTACAATAATATTTTGATTCATCTAAATAGAATAAAACTAGATTAAATGTGACAAAGTTTATTTAAACAACAAAGAAGGAATTTAGTGCAAAACCTCTCTCTCCTTTCCCCTTGTAATCCACGTCTTAAGAAAGAAGTCAAACACAAGGCCGAGCATCAAAGGAACAATCTCAAAGCAGAAGCCATGAGGTCGTCGAGGTTCCGGTAGAATTATTTCTACCTGGCGCCAGGCGAAGATCGCATTCAGAAAGGAACGTCGTCGAAGGGGAAAACGACACAGTGCAGCACAGTCATCGATGGATTAACCTTTTCTCTGGTCTGTAATTGGATTTTTGATTTGAATAGAATTGTTCATGAGTGCAAAAGTAATATAAAATAAGATAATTAATTCAAAAAAAAATTTTTTTTCTTTCTAACAATAAAATCGAAACTACTCTAGAACATTTCTAAAATAATAAATAATAAAGAAAAATTGTTTTATACGTTTTTGCTGGAGATAACACAGATAAAAGATTTTACAATTTATTTAAGAATGGCTCTTGCTTAATTTTTTTTAATTATTTTGCAAAATAACCTGAAGTGTTCCCTATCACCTAAAAATCCCGCATAATAATTTTACACCTAAGAGAACATTTCAACAGGCTGAGTTTGACAGAAGTAAAACAACTCCTACCAGGCTGGCTCGTACAATGGTCCGAGGAACAACTCACAATCAGTCACGGAAAAAGAATGTCTTGCGGTGATTTAGGCGGTGAAGATAAAATTCCGCCACTACCTTGAAGGTTTCTACTTTACGGTCATAACAGACCATAGCTCTCTGCGTTGGTTACATAACCTTCATAATACGACGTGTCGACTAGCCAGATGGGCGCTGGACCTCCTCGAATACGACTTCGACGTAGTACACCGCAAGGGAGCGGAACATGTTGTTCCGGATGCTCTCTCGCGGATGTACGAAGAGGTGGAAGCAGAGCTCCTAGCCGCTATGGACCCTGTGGAAGATGAATGGTACAACAGACGCAGAGAGGAAGTAAGGGAAAACCCGAAGAAATTCCACGGTTGGAAGGTGACGGACAACATGTTGTTTCGCTACCGCCCAAACCTGCTGATCGACTCCGTGATTGAGGATCTCGACGCTTGGAAATTAGTTGTTCCAAGCGAAAACAGACAAGAAATCTTCGATGAGGTCCACCTAGATTCACAAGCGGCTCATCTGGGAATCGACAAAACATACCGGAGAGCCGCAATTCGATATTACTGGCCAGGGATGTATAAACAAATTACCGAATGGGTGCGAACGTGCGACACATGCCAGAGAATAAAAGTTAGTCAGAAAGCACCAGTAGGACTCATGGGGCGTAGAGGAGTGCAGCAACCCTGGTCAGTCGTAGCAACAGACGTAATGGGCCAGTGGCCGAAAACAGCACTAGGTTTTGAATACCTCGTAGTTTTTGAAGATCTATTCACAACGCTGAATCAATTATCAAAGTTTTTGAGGACAACATACTGGACCGTTGGGGAACACCGGAGGTTTTACTGTCGGACAACGGCACAGAGTACGTCAACCAAGCATTCCAAGGGTTGACGGAAGTTTACGGAATCCGACACTCATTCACACCGGTGTACCACCCCCAAGCGGACCCAGTAGACAGAGTAAATAGAGTACTCAAAACAATGATCTCCGCGTATATAGAGGGAAACCACCGAAAATGGGACGTGTATTTGAAAGATTTTAGGTTCGCATATAACACGTCCATACATAGCAGCACGGGAGTGACTCCAGCGTTCCTGAACCTTGGTCGAGAGCCACGCCCCTACAATAACATGCGTAATCGGGTAAGAGATAATGTCGAAATCCTTCCCCCTGACAGAGAAGAGTGGAATCTCAGAATGAACCGACTCAAAGAACTTCAAGACCTAGTCACCCTACATCACGAAAACGCGTTTGACAAACAAAAGGTTCATTATAAAAAACGAAGACGACATGCGTTGTTTAAAGTAGGAGATAGAGTTCTAAAAAAAGGAGAAGTCGTTTCAAATAAAGCGAAAGGTATCACGCGAAGCTTTGGTGGGAAAAATCAAGGTCCTTTTATTGTTACGAAAGTTATCGGTCCCTCAGTCTACGAACTAGGCACGGAAAATGGACAAATGTGAGGTAGGTTCCCGATAAAACTTCTTATCCCATATCGCGAAACTAGAGATGGGGAAGAAGATGAATAGATTCCCAAACCAAGACCTATCACCTCCTACTACCTTACCCCTTAAACGCCCCTGGGACATATATTTCCCACCTACAAAAACCTCAATAACTTCCAAGAAAATTAATATTTTTCATTCAACCTTGGTGCGTTTTTTCAGGAAGGATAGAGCTTTAAAATTATGTAAACAAAATTATGCCTAAAATTTCCTATTTTTTAATAAAAACTATAAATAATTATTAAAAATTATTAAAAATTACGAATTTTTAAAACATTTTACATTTGCTTGAAACTTGGTACTCGGGGGTTTTTGGGGTCGCTGATTACGAATCTGATGTTAGTTTTTCAAAATTCAAGATGACGGATCCAATATGGCGGACGACTTTTTTAAAATCTAAAGCGATTTGCTTGAAACTTGGTACTCGGGGGTTTTTGGGGTCGCTGATTACGAATCTGATGTTAGTTTTTCAAAATTCAAGATGGCGGATCCAATATGGCGGACAACTTTTTAAAATCTAAAGCGATTTGCTTTAGACATCTGCACTTCACATGCACATGAAATTCGTATTCAGCGACCCCAAAAACCCCCGAGTACCAAGTTTCAAGCAAATCGCTTTAGATTTTAAAAAAGTTGTCCGCCATTTTGGATCCGCCATCTTGAATTTTGAAAAACTAACATCAGATTCGTAATCAGCGACCCCAAAAACCCCCGAGTACCAAGTTTTAAGCAAATCGCTTTAGATTTTAAAAAAGTCGTCCGCCATATTGGATCCGCCATCTTGAATTTTGAAAAACTAACATCAGATTCGTAATCAGCGACCCCAAAAACCCCCGAGTACCAAGTTTCAAGCAAATCGCTTTAGATTTTAAAAAAGTCGTCCGCCATATTGGATCCGCCATCTTGAATTTTGAAAAACTAACATCAGATTCGTAATCAGCGACCCCAAAAACCCCTAAGAATGTGTAAGATTTTAAAAAAATGTCCCGCCTTTTCCGGGAAAAGGTCCTAGGAACACCGCGGGCGACGGGGGAACTACAAGAAAGGCTCCCCAAATCCCGAACAACCAAAGACCTGAAAGCACGCAGAGTCGGAGAGAAAATTATGACAGAGGCGATCGACAACGGCCAAGGGAAGAAGGGTGGCAGCAAAAATGGTCTTCAACGCGGAGAAATGACGTCACTAACGCAAATGTGACAGAATTCACCCTAGGAGTCCAGAGAAACAACCCATCTAACACGGATGAGACAATTAACCGTAATGAGACCCAGAGGAGGGACATTCCGACAAATGTTCCTCGCTGGGTCCGAAAATAAATCGAAAGATTACAAAAATATGAAGAAGCAACAGAAGCCGGACGCTGAGAGGCACGAGAAGACAGAGAGAGAAACTTGCGAACAAAAAGGGAGGCTGAGCAACGTCGGCGAGCAGAAGAGGAACGCCGACAAGTCCAATGTCAGGAACCAACCAATTCCAGGAACGGGCAAGATCACCGCCCACAAATAGCCACAGCGCAGACTCAACCCCAACAAGACTACAGAGGAGCTAGGCCAAAAGTCCTCGCCCTAACAAAAGCCGAAAAGAAAAAGGCGAAGGTCGCACGCAGGGCTCGTATAGATCGGGAAGTTCAAGAGGCATTCCAGCGACGACAAGAATTTTTAATCCGAAGCGCTATCACAAACGAAATGCAAGAAAATCGTCAAAAGGCAGAAGAAGTCGCAGAAGCTCGAGAGCTGTCAAACCAACAAGACAAAGCCAAATCCCCAAGCAAGGAGGGGGCATGAGCTCAAGTGTTGGAATTGATCGCAACAAACAATCACTCTTCCCTAAGCTCAAGCACCTCCAACAGTAGCAGTAGTATCTCGGATACATCGGAACAAGTGGATGAACCGGAGAAAGATTCTAGACCGCTACCAACTTCGCCCCAAAGCCTATAAACGTCGGGGAAAGAGAACACATTGGGAGCGAATGCGTCCCAACAGAAATCCACATTGTTGAACGAAGAAGAAGGGAATTAAAAACTTTCCTTCCCTTTTCCCTTTCGCGTTTTCTTTGTTTATTCTTTTTTTTAAGTTAAGTTAATTTTGTTATTAATTCGGGAAAACCATTCATTTTTTTACTTTCCAAGAAGTTATTGTTTTGTTTATTTTTCGGTTTAATTAATCAGTCCGAGAATGGAACTGATTAACCTTACTCACAAGTAAAACTACCCAAGTGTCAGACGCCGAATTTATTAAAACTTTGCATACATCAAGAGGGATGAAAAATAAGATATACGTGTTTTTTATATCGGCGGATATTGACTTTAAAGGGTAGAAACTACCCTTTTAATTTTAAGGGATGTAAATTCAATAGTTATCTTAAAATTGCTTAAATTCAATGGAAACTGGTTACTCGGGGGTTTTTGGGGTCGCTGATTACGAATTCGATGTCAGTTTTTCAAAATTCAAAATGGCGGTTCCAAAATGGCGGACGAATTTGTTAAAAATTCATTGAATTCACTTAAAACATGTTACTCAGGGGTTTTTGGGGTCGTTGTTCGCGAAAATGAAGTCAGATTTTCCAAATGCACAGCAGCGACTGCTCCTTCAAGAGATTGACTTGAAACTAATGCGAATGATAAGAATAAAAAGTTTGAATTAAATCTTGAAAAATTGACATCGAATTCATAATCAGCAACCCCAAAAACCCTCAAGTAACCAGTTTCCAACGAATTTAAGCAATTTTTAAAAAATTCGTCCGCTATATTGATTCCGCCATTTTGAATTTTTGAAAACT
This sequence comes from Leptopilina myrica (nomen nudum), assembly GCA_032872475.1. Classification (NCBI taxonomy): domain Eukaryota; kingdom Metazoa; phylum Arthropoda; class Insecta; order Hymenoptera; family Figitidae; genus Leptopilina; species Leptopilina myrica (nomen nudum). Next base: position 21,324,803 of record CM065459.1, read on the forward strand.
GACATCGAATTCGTAATCAGCGACCCCAAAAACCCCCTAGTAACCAGTTTCCATCGAATTTAAGCAATTTTTAGAAATCTCGTCCGCCATTTTGGAACCGCCATTTTGAATTTTGAAAAACTGACATCGAATTCGTAATCAGCGACCCCAAAAACCCCCGAGTAACCAGTTTCCATCGAATTTAAGCAATTTTAAGATAAATATTGAATTTACATCCCTAAAAAATAAAAGGGTAGCTTCTACCCTTTAAAGTCAATATCCGCCGATATAAAAAAACACGTATATCTTATTTTTCATCCCTCTTGACGTATGCAAAGTTTAAATAAATTCGGCGTCTGGCACTTGGGTAGTTTTACTTGTCAGCCAAAAACAGGTATACGATCTCCCGAAGATTAACACGTCAAATAAAGCGGAAATAATAACATCCCGTTAAATGAAAAGTTATGCGTTTGTGATGCTGGAAACAGTATAATAGATATTATAATCAGATTGAATGTTTTTTTTTGTTTTTTTAGTACATTGATCTCAGTATCCCAAAACGGGAAACTTATTTCACTTGGAGTAATTAACATAAGTATCAATAAATGAAAGTTTGAGTTAAAAAAAAGTTGTGATTTAATTGTCCAGTGGGGCAAACACTCCCATCCTTTTATAATGTGTAATTAATTATTAAAATCAAGGAACAGAAACAAAGAGCTACCTCGAATAGAACGTCCTAAGGATCAACTCTAATTCCCTCCTAAGAATTAAATATCGAAAGAATAAAGTGAGAGGAAGAACATTCCAGGGTAACGTCAGGGGAATTGAGGGAACTGGGAAAGCAAGAGCCATCGCCATTGACTAGAGAGAGGGTATTAGGGAAGGGAAATAATTGGAAAAGGTGAATCGGAATCGCGAAAATTCGAAAAATAAAAATATATATGTTATTAGGGGAAATATGTTTTGCTTAGGTCCGGGGGAGTTGTAACGTGGTTTTTAACAAAATCACGTTACTGAAAGCCATACCTGGAATCTCACGGAAACAATTTCCACAAATAAAATAAATTTCCAAGAAATACGACTTCCACCAGGCTCTCGTCTCGTATCAACAACGAGGATTTATAATTAAGATTGAAAAATATTTTCGTGAATATGGTTGTTGTTCACTGAGCGTCATCGACGACAAAAGTTGAGATGAGTTTTGTTTCTCTGCTAAATTTATGTCCTGTGATTTATGTTTTTCTTTTTTTGTAAATCGAGTAATCGAGAACGGTAAATGAGGCACGGCACAGTATTTAAAATGACAATGGAATGAATCGAGGAAGCTGGACATCCGTGTGAATCTCCTGCGGATCAAAGACGAGAACTGGGAGATGCCAAAACAAAACAGTAGCAGACGACAAGCTGGAAGCAAGCGAAGTAAAGTTGGCGTGAATCGAGGATTGTCGTCAGATAAATAAAGGGACCATCACATCGTTCCGAGGGCCCGTTCACAGGAGAAGGGTGCGCATAAGTTAGCATAGTGTGACGCCTTCTCCTAAAATCAAGGGCCGAAGACCGAAAGACCGTAACCATTGCCTTCGAAACGTAGAAGACGTGCACAGGTCACCTGGGTGCACGTCTTCCTATAATTTGTTTGAATGCAGGACGATAGATGGGGACCATCAGCGCCGCGGTGGTTATTGGCATTATAGAGTTTCCGTCGCGGGCCTGTCGCTCAAGTGAAGTGGGCTGCAGATTGCCAACCTCACCTATCAACTACACTGAGCCCGGCAGTCTGGTCGAAGTCGAGTAAGGAAAGAGAAGTCAAGGCATTTTCGGAAATTTAAATTTTATAAAAACAATGCATTCCCGAAACGCGGAGGTTCGTCGTCTAGAGGGTTAGTGGAGAATTTTTCTTTTCCTTAATTCCATTGTCGTGGACGGTGCTGTGCTGTGTCGTGAAAACATTATAACCTCGAAAAATAGCAAATAGTGGTAAAATAGGTTAGAGTTTGTGTACAATAATATTTTGATTCATCTAAATAGAATAAAACTAGATTAAATGTGACAAAGTTTATTTAAACAACAAAGAAGGAATTTAGTGCAAAACCTCTCTTCCGCGAATTATCGTGAGCCGTTGCTTTGAGGTGGAAAACCGTCAAATTGTATCTTGGAACATTTCACAAGGTCTTTGATTTTCTTTTAATTTGTCAGTTTTTATTACATTTTTAGTTACTTCGTGATAAATAACATAGAACAAATAAGTGCGAAACTTCAGATTGATTGGAAAACGATTGATTTGACCAAGCGACATATTTGAGGAGTGACAATTTGAATATCCACGTAAAAAATAATTAAATAAGAATTAGAATAAATAAAAACACATGCACAGTTTTAAATACATTTAAAGTAATATGTGCCCTAATTTTGGAGCAAATTAAATAAGAAACTTTGGAGAAATTAATGATTTGACCAGCGACATATTTTTCGTACTACACTAGTATCACAAGTGACCAACAATTATTTTTCTTAAAATATAGTTTAAAATAAAAATAAAAATCACGCACATAAAACTTGAATTACAATTCAATTGTGCCTCTTATTTTAAATTTTTTCACTAAGTTTTTTTAATGTTTATTTTATAAAACCATTTTGATTTGACCAGCGACACAAAAACTGAGGGACACTTTATAGAAGATTATATCTTTTATAATTTTTACTTTTTATTTTTCATAAGTTTGTTTATGGAATTCTTAAGATATTCTTAAATATTTTGTAACAGTAAAAAAACGTGTTTTCCAAAAAATCTTATTTAAACAGTTAAAATACTTTTAGAAAAAATGAAAGTGACACTTGCAAAATCATGGTATTGTAAACTTTTATAAGGAGAAACATAGAAAAAATAAACAAAATAATTTATATCAATGATTAAATCGAAATCCTTATTTTCTTTTTAAAAACATGTAAATATTTAAGAATCATTAGTTTTCATATTTAGGCTGTTTAAGTGAAAATAATGGGAGGAACATAAAGGTTAAAAGTTCCAGAGATTCGCCCATATTTCTATCTATTCGTATGACAAACAAAAATGATAAAATAATTTGACAAAATGAATATTATTTATTTACAAATATAATATTTATATTATAAATATTATAATATTATACATTAATAACATTATTTTTAAAAATATATGAAATATTAATCTATTTCATGCCTTGTATAAAATTAAACTAATTTTAAACTATTCAACTGACAGTAAGGGAATATTTATTTAAATTAAGCCTGCTAAACATTTGAATTCTTACAAACGTTAAAAAAATTGTCCTTAACAATTAAAAATTTGTCTTTGTTTTTACTATATGGGTCAGAATTTCTCAAACGGATCACCTAAAACTAAAAAATTTTCTTTTTGAACCAAAATAATTTTTTTTACTCTTAATATGGTTTAAAAAATCCCTGAAAATATTAAGCAAAAAAAATTTTTTTGTAAAAGTTATTAACAATTGAATTTTTTAATACTGCTAAATTAACCATTTTTTTCCGAGTTCTAGTTGACGGATTTTAAAATTAAAATATAGGTTTCTTTTGTCTTGAATTGAACTACTTGAATATTTTTTTTTTGGTTTTTAAATTTTTTCATTTTTCATAATTTTTTATGTAATTTGTTTATAACATGTTTATATTACAAATAAACAAATATATTCTTCACGTCCTAACAAAAAAATTAAAATTGCATTCTGTTTCTTAAATGTATCCGAGGGTAAAACTGTTTTGAAAAAAATGAGCCTCAATTACAAAAAAGTTATTAATTAAAAACTGCAGCTGTGTAGGACTTTATATGACGTTAAACTCGCCTCGCGCACATTCGCATTTTTTACAATTTACTGTTCAAAATTATCTGTAACCTACAAATTTTAGCGGATTTTCATGGGCTTGGTCTTAAATTAAAGGGGATAAAATTTCTAAGAGATCCCACTGAACTAATTTAAAAATTTTAAATGGTTTATATATTTTTTTAAAACGCAAAGTAAACAATCTACAATATTTTTAAAAATAATCATGTTTATTTTTTTATTTTTTTATTGCAGATGATTGAAATCAATTTAAATTAGTCCAGATGACCACCAGCCAAATAATAATGTATAATACAATTTATTTAAATTGTTGCAAACAATGTTGGTTCTTTTTTATGAACAAAATTTTGTTGGAGACAAATTTATGTTTATTTAAGTAATCTATGTCGATTTTAATACAAAATTATTTAAAAATTATTATTGTTATTAACAATCATCATGAACAATAATCTAGTTATCAATAATCAAGTAGAGCTGTACATGACTTTAAACTAGTTAAAATATGAAAAATGTAATTGTTTGTGCTAACAAATTTTTAATGTTTTTGAAATAATGCACACATATTATATAAACATTTTATGTTTAAAAAATGCCTTAAATGTTTACAAATGTCTAAGAAACTTGATTATTGTTCGTCATCATAATTGTTTATAACAATAATAATTTTTTAATTTAAAATCATTTTTTATTAAAATAGACATAGATTACTTAAATAAATATAAATTTTGTGCTGTTATTTTGTTTGGATTTATAATTTTAGTGTGATATATTGTTTGATAATCTCATATATATTCTAAAACAAAGAAAATTCCTTGCATATGTATTAGATAAATTTTAATTCGATATAATATATATTGTGATGTTATTTTGTTTGCATTTATAATTTTAGTGTGGGTATTATATTGTTTGATAATCTCATAAATTCCAAATCAAAGAAAATTCCTTGCATATGTAGGGTAAACCAGACTGTAGTCGGCCACTTAAGAAAATCTTTTTAATGAATGTTGTTTAAAAATTACAATTAAAATTTCTTGATAATTTCATTTATGAGTAATTGTTCCTAATGTTCCTACTAAACTAGTTTACTAATCATGTTTACAATCGCCTCAAAATTGATCAAGGGGTCTTTTGGTGCAATGTTTATTTCAATAATTTTTTACTCTTAAACAATTAAACATACGAATTTGGCAAAGTACATTTTGGAAAGGTTTTTTCATGCTCTTTCAATTGGAAATAAGCATTTTGAAAAAAAAAATTTTTTTGACCCAAAAAAATCAAAATTAATAATAAATTTCAATTTTTGGGGCAGAAAGACCCAATTTTTTTTTTTTTTTAAACGAAAGCTGAGGTTTTTTCCTAAAAGGACATATAAATGGTAAAGTGGGACTAGAATGTTCAAACATTGAAAAAAAGAGTTTTGTACTCGCCGGAGCGCTCAAATCCCGGTTTTAAGCTCCGTTTAGGAGAAAATTCTTTTTTTCAATGTTTAAACATTCTAGTCCCACTTTACCATTTATATGTCCTTTTAGGAAAAAACCTCAGCTTTCGTTTAAAAAAAAAAAAAAAAAAAAAATTGGGTCTTTCTGCCCCAAAAATTGAAATTTATTATTAATTTTGATTTTTTTGGGTCAAAAAATTTTTTTTTTTCAAAATGCTTATTTTCAATCGAAAGAGCATGAAAAAACCTTTCCAAAATGTACTTTGTCAAATTTGTATGTCTAATTGTTTAAGAGTAAAAAATTATTGAAATAAGCATTGTACTGAAAAACACAAAAATTTAACCCCCTCCCCCTCGGAAAATATTGGACTAAGTAAGAAAATATTTTCACGAAAAATTACTATCTATGAGTACTACAAAAGCCCCAAGTTTTGCTACGATTGGAGAAAAATTTTTCTCCACCTTGATCACTTGACATGAAATGCCCCATATATGAGATTATCAAACAATATAATATCACACTAAAACTATAAATTCAAACAAAATAAAACAGCACAATATCTATTATATGAGTCAGAAGGATTTTGCAAAAAAAATTTTTTGTTAATGTTATTAACTATTGAAAATTTTGAACGTATTTAATTGAAAAATGAATTTCTCAAAAACTTATTGATCGATTTTCATTTTTTAAGTTGCATTTTATTTGTCTTGAAATGAAGTATAACTGACAATATTTTCAGATAAAAATATTTAATTTTAGTGCAAAATGCAATTGTTTATTTATAAACAATTAAAAATAAATAGTGTTCTGGATGATATTTTAAGTTGAAAAAATTATTAAAATGTTCTTAATAAACCACTAAAAAATATTCCGATAAAAAAAAAATGGCACGAAGTTTTAAATTGCTTAATTTTAAGCATTTGTGCCGCGGTGCAGTGCGCGACTCTGGTCCTTATAGCGCGTTCGCGCGCGTGTTATTGTTTCTGATCGCTGAAATGACTTTGCTTCTCAAACACTACATCTATGTTGGAAATAAATTTATTTTAACGTAATTTTTACATTTAATTTTTTTATGGAACATTTAATTAATTCTTTTTGTTGAATGGTAATTACAGATGTGTTGCAAAAATTGTTAAAATATAAAATTGTTGAATTTTCTTTGAAATTAAAAAAAATAATGGGCGAACTAGAGTTAAAATTTGGATTGGATTTAAACATTTTTAACAATAATTCCAAATGTAAACTATTCTTTAGAAACAGTTCTGTTTCTAAAATAACATAATAAAATGAATAGTTTAGCATTTATTCTCTCCGATAAATTACGAATTCTAATCAATCGATTAAAATTATAAAAACAGGCCTCGGATCGACTTTAAGGCGCAAAAATAATAGTCGCTTATTTAGTAACAAAAAAAAGTTGTTTACTTTATTCAGTATTATCACAAAAATTCTTTAAACTTTCTCAATTTGAATTAGTAAAAATGTTTGATGATTTGACTTTTTGCTTTGGAATTAATAAACAAAATGAAATTTCACATAGAATTTAACATATAAAAAAATTTTTTGGAATGAATCAGAATATTCATCACGTAAAAATGTTTACTAATTTCACTTTTTAATTAGTAAATTTTACTAATAAATTAGTAGAAATAACTAGAACATTATTGTTATAATTTAATTGCAAATGTAAACTATTCTATTCTTTAGAAATTTTAACTCTAGTTCGCCCATTATTTTTTTCTAATTTCAAAGAAAATTCAACAATTTTATATTTTAACAATTTATGCAACACATCTGTAATTACCATTCAACAAAAGAAATTAATTAAATGTTCCATTAAAAAAATTAAATGTAAAAATTACGTTGAAATAAATTTATTTCCAACATAGATGTAGTGTTTGAGAAGCAAAGTAATTTCAGCGAACAGAAACAATAACACGCGCGCGAACGCTCAATAAGGACCAGAGTCGCGCACTGCACCGCGGCACAAATGCTTAATATTAAGCAATTTAAAACTCCGTGCCATTTTTTTCAACGGGATATTTTTTAGTGGTTTATTAAGAACATTTTAGTAATTTTTTCAACTTAAAATATCATCCAGAACACTATTTATTTTTAATTGTTTATAAATAAACAATTGCATTTTGCACTAAAATTAAATATTTTTATCTGAAAATATTGTCAGTTATACTTCATTTCAAGACAAATAAAATGCAACTTGAAAAATTAAAATCGATCAATAAGTTTTTGAGAAATTCATTTTTCAATTAAATACGTTCAAAATTTTCAATAGTTAATAACATTAACAAAAATTTTTTTTTGCAAAATCCTTTGGTAGTATGATTTCTTATATAAAATACTATTAAAATAACCACATTAGTACGAGAAAAAATTAAAAGGTTTCGGGTGGCTCCTTTCAGGAATTCTGACTCATATCGAATTAAAAATTATCCAATACATATGCAAGGAATTTTCTTTGTTTTAGAATATATGAGATTATCAAATAATATAATACGACACTAAATATAAATTTGTCTGCAAAAAAATTTGTTTATAAAAAAGAACCAAAGTTATCTATTTGTTAATTAACATTGTTTGCAACAATTTAAATACATTGTATTATACATTATTATTTGGCTGGTGGTCATCTGAATTAATTTAAATTGTTTTTAATTATCTGCAATGGAAAAATAAAAACAAAAGCGGACAAGTGCGAGTAGAACTCGTACTAACACCGAGGGTTCCGTACCCTCTTTTAAAACTTCTATTTTTTTGCTAAAATAATGAATGAATAATTTATCAAGATAAATTATAACTATTTCAACACTATTTTTATTGTAATCTACACGTGAAAATACAAAAGTGTACCAATTTTCAGCACTCTAGGTAAAAAACTGTGGGCGCTAGAGTGAAATACACGCTTTTTTGACTAAATTAAAAAAAATTTGAGTTTTTCGCTCAAAAAATATGAAGATCAAATCCAATCATGTTCGCTATATTTTTTCTGTAATCAATTTTTGAAAATACATATGCATACCAATTTTCATCTTTCTAGGTCAAAAACTGTGAGCGCTAGGGGGGGGGGTACAGGCCTTTTTTGCGAAAAACGCCATCCCAATGGGAAACTGCCAAGAGTCACCATTGGCGCATTAATGAACCAATATTGGGAGCCATTGATTTTCTATTGGTATATTATTGGCACCCATTAATGAACCAATAGTGGTGAAGTCATGGGCTGACTACGTCGTTGCCAATAATTGTCAGCCATTATTAGCACATTAATGGCTGACAATAAAACGCCAATAATAAAAATTTTTTAAATTAACAAAAATTATTAACTAAAAATATATTTATTTAATAACAAAATTTAAAAATTGTTTATTGATTTTTTTAAATCATATTTGTTACAAAAAAAAGTCATCACAGTAATTAGCGAGATCTTTTCTCCTTCAAAAAAAATTGCCTCACATCCTGTGCAAAAAAGGAGAGGCAGGGGGCAGAAATTTATTCTACGAATGGATATCGCAAATAAAGCAATGAATTTTTACGTTGAATTTATTATCTTGAATCTTAAGTCCTGTTCCACCTAAATTGGAAAGGGTTTATAAATATCAGGCTTGTAGTGAACTTTCTCACTGACTACCCAAAATCCTTTTTCTCAAGATTTCGACAAGTTAATTTCATCGACATTAATTTGAAGGAATATGGTACTTTTAGAAAATACATTAACGTCAATGCATTTTTCCAAACCTTTTTTAATTCCAAAGTACACATATTCCCCAACGGTTTCATCAGCATCAACCATTTCTTTTAGGTTGTACGATAGATAGTACGATAAATAGATAGTAAGTTAATTAACTACTTAGTATGTTACATAGTTAGTAGGTTAGTAAATTAGTAAGTTGGATAATAAGTTTGTTAGTAAGTTAATACTGTATTTAGTAAGTTAAATTGATAGTAAGTTAGATAGTTAGTAAATTAGATAATTAGTTAGTTAGTTAGTAATCGTTGACTGAGAAACATTTTAAAGCAAAATAAAATTAGAATCCCTTAATATTTTAATCAAAAATTAGTTTATTACCTGAACTTGACGTGTTAAGATCATTGTCTACATAATTTGGATATTCATAATCAGGTGGTTCATCTCTTGGTTCTTCTCGTTCTATTTCAGGTTCTATTTCCTCTTCAACAATTTCTTGTAAATTTTGATTTTGTCTGTTTTCCATATTCTAGACATTTTTAATGTTTCATCTTCGCCTTCATCATCAGCATCTACAATTACAGATTTAATAATAACAATTGTTGATATATATTAATTATTAATTAATAATTAATTCATTAATATTAATTATTGATAGTTAATGTTTATTACTATTATATTATATATTCAGGCAAAATTTATTTAATATTTTGAGTTTATGTTTAACAATTCCTGTCGCAAATTTACTTACCTTCTTCATTTAACACATAAAGGTATTGAAGTATGGTATCGATGCTTTCGCAGACGCAAAGTGCTTTTCGATTTTGGCATATTAATTTAAACAAATATATAATCACAATTAATTAAATCAATCGCGTGAATTTTATTTACGCGGAGACCAACTAAGTAAACAACATCAAGTAAAATAGATGGCACAGAAAAATGTTGAAAATACATGATCCTGAGTGGCCCTGGTCTGAGCCCTAAGATTTATCTGATCTGGGCCAAACTAGGATTTCCACGTCTGGCCCTGATCAGGGATAGACGTCAAGTAAGTCAATTTCTACACGGGTTTGAAGATTCTTTATTCATTTTTTAGCGCGTGAATGTGTACAAGGATATGTAATTTGAACGCGATTAAACAACGCGAATACATTTTACGGTTTGTTTTGTGATATGACAAAATACGTATAAGCAAATCTATAAAATAAATGTATTATTTCTTCCAATTTAAAATACGAGTACATTTATAACTAAAATCAAGTGTCAAAACATTAATTGCAGAAAAACTAAAGACAACACTTTCTGATTACAGAATATAAAATATCCGAGGGATATTCATAGGAATTTATATCATAGGAATATATCGGGTTATTCTAGAGATATCGTAAGGATATCTTGCAATATTCTTAGACATCCTGAGGATGTCCCTGGGATATGCAAACCGCCGCCGTTCTCTACGATATAACGTAATATTATCCGTTGGGTAACTCCAGGAAATCCCTAGGATATCCACGGGATGTTTCCATAATATCTTGGGATATCTAGTGCTATGAGGGAGACATTAAATCAGTAAAATTTGTACTTAAAACCAAAAATAATTTTAAAATTTATATTTTTCCTCCATATTTTTTAAATTTTTTATACTTAAACATATATTTAAAGCTTAAATTATTTTTAATTTCAAATAAATAAAAATTTAAAACATTTTTTAAACATTTTTTAGTTTTTAAATGATAAAAAATTAATCATTAGTTTTATTAAGGAAAAGCAGTATTTGTAAAATCTAAAAATACATATCTTCACCTTAATCTGCAAACCTTATAACTCCACTTTTGAATTTTGACTATTCTTTAGTTTGTTATGGTTTACATTTTCGAAATGTCAATATAAACAAAAATTACAAAATTTAGTTATCACTTCTTTATAAAAGTAAAATAATCTTTTTAAACTGTTGTATTTATAATATGGACAACCTGTAATATTTAAAAGTACTCGGTATGTGTTTTATATTAAATCTCATCGTTTGTAGATAAAAAGTAGTAAAAAGACAAATCAAATAAGTTTTTTCCGAAAATGAAAAAAATAATAAGATGCGAAATGTGATTTGATCCACGTTAAACGATTCTACGAAAAATTTGTACTGAAATTCGGTATGGAATTCCGTACAGAATTATTGCAAATATTCCATATTGTATATTTTTGTAGAGTTTTCGATAACTTGAAAAATTGTCAAACTGTTACCAACTCCAATTCGAGTTGGTAACATTTTTTTATACCTTTTAATATTTTCATATTATATTTTTTAAAATTTTAGTTTTTTTAATAATTGTACACGGAAAAAATCCTTAGCTGTTAAATTTCGTTCGGAAATTTTTACGGAATTCCACACGGAATTTCGTGGAGCGGGTTCCGTAGAATCATTGCACGTGGGGAAGTACCATTGGTCAAAATGAGTCCAAACAACCTCACAAAAAAGTTATTATTCTTGATAACAGAATTATACATAATTTGTATTTCTTTAATTTACTGATTTTATTAACACATTTTTAGCATCACCTAAAAGGAAAAGCTCAAATTGACAAATTAAACTATAAAATAATATTTTTGTTGTTATACATACAGAAATATGCAAACTTAAAGATGTCTTACTCAAATTATATGTCTGTCCTGAAGACATTCAATTGCATCATATGTATATTTTCAGGAAGTATTTGTGACATGCACGAGACATGTTAAGGGCATTTTAAGACATGATTTAGTCATACTTACGACACACTGAGAACAGTTAAGGACATGTTTAGGACATTTTATTATTTACGACAATAACAGAAGTTTTATTCTGTAACTTTACTTCACATTGATATCAGACACTCTTACATCTTAATTATATACTGTCACTAAAATATCATCTGATTTCTTATTTTGTAACTTCTATCCTAATCTTACATTACTATTCTGTCAATGTGACGTTTAATTCTCTCTTACCTCGTAATTAGACACTTAATTAACTCTCACTCTTTCTTTACTGTAGTTTTGCATTCGAGCGAGAAATCGCTCGAAAAAATTGAGAATCTCGCGAAACAAACAATAAAAACAATTGAATGTGATTTGACATTCAATTGTTTTCATTGTATTCTCCACGAGATTTCTCGTTTTTTTCGAGCGATTTCTCGCTCGAATGCAACACTACTTTAGTGTCATTCTTTATACAAATAAGCTTCACTGACACTAAAAGTTAATCACATTTTTTTATTCACTATTATCCTAATCTTACATAACTATATTCTGTCATTCACTTTTACCCACTGTAACTCGAAAAATATTCTTTTAGGGGCAAATTGACTCATACATAATTTGTTCACACTGAAAAAACCTAGTCTCAAAATGAGTATCATACGCTACTCATTTTGAGTTGCAACAAACATGAGACTCTTAGGTGGCGCCACGTTCTATGGCGTTTAACATAGTCTCATTTTGAGATGCAACAAAAATGAGACTGGGTTTTTTGTGTGCAGAACATCTTCCTGAAGTTTCAACCAATTTGTCCGAAAGCCAATTTCTGTACATTTTGTGCGTTGTCCTTTATTTTCATTAATTAGAAGAATATAATACTTGTGAATATCTGAATTTTGACATGTCTGAAGACGAACATTGAAGAAGAAATTCGTCTGGAAATGAAAAAGCAAAAAATAACAATCAGTCAAGGTTAATTAAAAAAAAAATTTTTTTATTATATGAGGTTAGAATTCAATAATATTTTTGATAAATAATTTATTTATTTAAAAATAAATTTAAAAAAAACGAATCGTTAAAAAAATAATTTAATAAGTAACTGTACAATAAACAATTTTTTACTAATTTTTTATTTTGTACTGTATTATTAAATTAAAATTAAATTATTAAAATTAAATTATTATTGTACAGTACTGAAAAGGAAAATCAAAATCTATCTTTAAATAAAAAAATATTTATTAGTTTTTAAAATTCTACGTAAAAATGGTGGCAGAAAAATCAATCATTATATCCGACTCTAGCTAAAATAACTCGCGATTTGTTCAATGTACAGGCAACATCGGTTCATGCTGAAAGACTTCAAAAAATGGGATCACGTTGCTTATGGAAGACCCCTCACATATTTTAAAGTTTACTATTAATTGTCTGGATTAAATATTAAAAACTGCTTTATTATATAAATAAAATGTATTCAAAATTTTTTCTGTTGTATGTTATTTATTAAAAGAAATATATAAAATTAAACGTAATAAAAATTCATTAATTATTTTTAATATTTTTTAAACAATAGTAATTTAAAATAAATACAAAATTTACATTCAAACTATTGCAATGTCCAGATTTGGAAATTTTTTATTACTAAAATTTACTTTTAACTTAATTATGTGAAAATGAAAAAATTAGTTACCTATTTACAATAATAGTATAATATAAAATAATTTATTTTGTAAAATGTATTTTTTGGTTTTAACCTTTTTAAATTACAAGTATTAACCTTTAATTATTAAAAAACTTTTAAACCATGAATTCACCCAGCTTAAAATCCCCGTACAGGATCCTTAAAGGATCCTCTCGGAAGCCTGTACAGGTCTTGTGCAGGATCCCGTACGGGAAACTTTTTAATTTTTTAAAGTTTTTATATGTTAAGCAACATTTGACATACATAGACTTCACATTTTAATATGTTAGGCTCGTATATCAATCTTGGACAGTAAAATGTATTGCGCATTCGAGAAAATCATAGAAAACTACTGCGCAGGAGTTAAAAATATAAATAAATTAATTGAGGAAACCGTGTAGGATCCTTTACGGGTTCCCTACAGGATCCTTTACACTTAAGTACCTGCAGTTTACAAAACTGCAAAGGTTCCTGTATAGGAACCTTTACAAAGTTTCCTGTACTGGATCCTGCAAGTGTTCCTGTACAGGAACCTTTACAGAAATCTTTGATAACTAAGGTTCCTGCATCGGAACCTGCACAGGATTCCGATGTGCATCACTACAATTAATATATTTTTCATTTAACCGACTTTTTATTTTAAAGAATTATTATTTTAATAAAGTTTTATTTACCAGAATTCTTATTTAACGAAATTCTAAATAATCTGAATGCTAATTTGGAAGAAATTACAAATGGCTGAATTATTTCAGCGCGAGTTTTAAAATTAACTAATCGGAATGAACTAAAAACTGTTTGATTGGTTTATTTTAAACTTCACGCTAAAATATTTTTTCCATTTGTAAGTTCTTTCAAATGGGCATTCAGCGTTTTAAGAAATCTTACAAATGACTATTCGTGAAAATGAAAATTTGCTGAAATGGGAATTCTGACATTTAAAAATTCAGATTATTTCGAATTTCGTTAAATAAGAATTCTGGTAAATAAAACTTTATTAAAATAATAATTCTTTAAAATAAAAAGTCAGTTAAATGAAAAATGTATTAATTGAACATTCTGAAAAATGAAAATTTTTGTAAATAAAAATTCTGTTAAATAGAAATTTTAATTTTATTAAACATAACTTCTGTTTAATTGAGATTCGGCTAAAAGGTGATTATGTCTAATAAAATTGTAACAACTGAAAATTCTCTAAAATAAGTTTTAGGATCTACTCATGCGCCTCCAAGTACTACACGGAGAAAAATTTTCTGTTAATGATTACAATAGTCGAACAGTACTGCTCGGATATGTGACCACTTTTCGTAATGCCTAAAGTAGCTTCGTTGTAACAATTCTGTAAGTCGAACGTACTCATTAAAAATTTATTTGAAATAAATACGAACTAAATATGAGTTAGCACAAAGTCTATGTGACTGATTACAATAGTCTACGTTAAAAGAAAATCTTGGATTCTATCCACATTTGCAGCAATCTAAGGGAATTAGTGATACAGTCTGTAGTAGTCTTTACAACAGGACTATTGTAAAAGAAGGTGACCGCGACTGCCTTGCCTTCTTATTTTACTATAGTTCTTCGTAAAGGCTACTATTGCTATATTTCTTATTACAAATGACTGTTGTAAAGTTAAAAAAGAAAATTTTCAGCTAAAATAAAATTTTTTTGTAATTCATGACTTCTAATCATGTATTGCACATTAATTTCACTCTTCCAAGACTACCCACTTCAAGATAAATTATATTATTAAACTAGACAATTTCACTAAACCCTAAGTACATAAATCTAACTTAAATACTAAACGCATAACATAATAACAATCGCTATTTACACATATTTATACATGACTTAAACTTCCTTATATACTAACTGCTATGAAAGTTCACAGCTTGCGAGAAAGACTTGTACACTTTAAATGTCAAAAAATCACTTCGTTCTCAGTAATTAATACAATTATTGTTCATTGTTAGTCTTTAATATTGTAAGGTTTATTTTTTATTACATTTCCATAGTGAAAATTTTTTTTTCTAACACACGCACCGAAGGTACAAGACTTCTTGCCTGTATAAATTGTTATATAATTTACACAACTTACGTAAGTTACGTAAATAAAAAAGTAAGTTGCATAAGTTAGTTAACTTACGTAATTTACGTAAAATATAAGTTCCGTAAATAATGTATGATACGTAAAAATATAAGTTACGTAATGGACGAATTATTGTAAATTGCACTAATTAGGTAACTTACGTACTTTACGCAAGTCATGAATTACAAAAAAAACTATTTTAGTTGAAAATTTTCTTTTTAACTTTACAACAGTCATTTGTAATCAGAAATATAGCAATAGTAGTCTTTACGAAGAACTATAGTAAAATAAGAAGGCAAGGCAGCCGCGGTCACCTTATTTTACTATAGTCCTGTTGTAAAGGCTACTACAGTCTGTATCACTGATTTCCTTAGACGGCTACACATGTGAACAGAATCCAAGATTTCCTTTTAACGTAGACTATTGTAATTATAACAAGTCTCTGCGTGAATGCCTACAGTACCCTTTCTGAACCTGTACATCTAAATTATTAATGATTCCAAAAAATAAATTTCAACACGATTAATACAGTGTTTGGATTCATTAAAGTAACTATAGTAATCGCTCCTACTAAATTTTTAATAAATTACATAGTTTTCGTAATCATTACAAAAAGTGGTCACATATCCGAGCTGTAATATAGACTATTGTAATCATTACGAAAGAAATTTTCTCCGTGTAACCTCGGAACTTCATAATTTAAAGAATAAGCAGCTGTAGAAAGAATTTTAAGTTAGAAAATTTCATATTAATATGCGAAATGAGTCCCTCAATATCTAATAAAATCTATACTTTTTTCTAATGCCCAATTTAATGTTTATAAACAATTTTCTTGCTCTCCTGTAAAGTTGCATTAAATGGAGTTATTAATATTATTCATTATTAGTTATTATTATTATTTACGCAATAGGAAATATTTTTGTATATATACTGCTGCTAATTGACAAACGGAAAATTGGAAAAAATTAGAACCCGTTTGGGGTGATATAAGGTTAAAGGTTTAAGTTCGCTTTTTTATTTAAAAATTTTGTTATTTAACTGAAATAGAAACAGTTGATTATTGCAATTTAATGATACACATATTTTTTACTACCCTATAAAATTGTTCCACGAAATTGAATAAACTCAATAAACAAGAAAACCGGAAGTAATCCGATTTTTAAAAAAACTTATATTATTGGTCGAACTTAGGAAATCTGTTTCTATTTATCCCAACTGACCCTACATAAACATTTGACTAAAATAATTATTTAACCAAAAATAAATTAAAAAATGTACTTTTTTAATTTTAAAATGCAAAATATAGAAAATTTATTTAGAATAAAAAAAATTGTAATTTAAAATTCTTAAAAATGATAATTTTTTATAAATTTCAAAAAGTAAATATACTTTTCATTTTAGATAATTTATAATAAGAATTTTGGATTTTAATTGACACATTCAAATATACATCTCGTGCTAATTTCAACAAGCTATAAAGGTGAACCCAGCTCCAGATTACCTGTTGTAATTTCATGATGATTGTTAATCCTGTTTCCACTTAAGCTCTGCTCTTTGCTAGTGTGCGATCCATTTAACGCAGAATGCTACCAATAACCTGTTACTAATTAATGCCGAGACGTATCGACGTATTGTTGACAAAGTGTAAGCTGCGATTGCTTACATAGAGACACTAGAAACAGTTCAGTAGATATATGTACACCTAAAGTCGACAATGAGTTCAAAACGAATGCTCCATAAATTCACAATATTATTTTACTCAATAATTACCAAGCAAAGTTTCATATTTGTTCTCCATTTTCAAAAAAAATAAATTAAACATTTTATAATATTAGTAGCAAATTACTGTAATTTTACCGTAGAAACTTAAAAGCTTAAAACAAAACAGCCTCAACTTCACTGTCCTTGAAGAAATTTATATTGTTCTAGCAAATTGATACACTGTAAAAATTTATGGAGTTGACGGTCACGGGAGTTGGGAGTAAAATTTTGCAAGGTAAAAATTAACTTCAAAAGAGAGTTAATTTAATAATTTGATATTACTTCTTCTCAAAAGAAGCCTTGTAGTGATGTCGATTTTTGAATTTCTTGAAATCAAATATATATTTAGTCAAGAGGAACTAATGTCCTGATGTATATAATTATGTGTGAATATGTGTGTTCTTGTCGAAATTGTATTCCTGGCATGAAAACGAATCAATTCATGTATAAAAAGTATATTATAATATATGAATATTTATAAAATTAATCGATATTTTTACTTTTCACAACAAATTGAAATTTTGTCTTTTTTGAAATTCTATACTAAGAGAAGTCTGTGAACTATTACGTCCCGTGCGAGGCTTGAGTGATAATTTTGAATGTTGCGGGAACAATGTTTGGCAGATCGGAGCGTCTGAACCCTAGATTCGAAACATCTCAAACGTGACAAGCAGAGTAGCTTATAGCGACGTCTAGTGGGGACTATTGCGCCTAGGACTTCTCTCAGTGTATCGTCACATATGGAAATAATTATTCTAAAATAAAAGGTTAAACATTTAGTAAACATTACATTAAGGAAGCTAAATGGTCATTAAATAAACAACTTATATTTTTACTGTGTAAATTACAACTCCCTCCGTTTTAACCTAATGTACTAAATAATATACTAATTTTATGAAAAAATTACATTATTATTATAAATATACATTTTAATGCATCAACTTTCAAAAAAATTTACTTCACAACAAAATATTAACTTTAAGGTGCGGCTACACCTCTGAAGGCTGCCAGCCTGCGCAGGCAGGAGCAATGAGAGTAAGGGAGAAGTTTGAAGTCACCGACTCTCTTACTCTTGTACGTTACCATGACAACCTGCAGGCAGGCAGGCTGCATGCAGAGGTGTAACCGCAGCCTTAAAATAATAGTAATATTAATAAAAAATGCCGAACAAGTGCGAGTGAAACTCGTACAAACACCGAGGGTTCCCTACACTTGTTTATAACTTCTACTTTTTTGCTAAAAAAATATTAAGATCAACTCGAATATTTTTCGCTGTATTTTTTCTGTAATAAAACGCTAAATTTGTTCTATTTTTGCTTCCCTAAATACTTCACATAATTTATGAATGGCATTTTAAATATACATTAAAGAAATCAAAATAAATAATTTTTTTTAAATATGATAAAACGATTATTAAAAAATATTGAATTAAAAAATTTTTTTGTTTATAAAATATGAAACATTAAAGATTTTTTATTGTAATCTACACGTGAAAATACAAAAGTGTACCAATTTTCACCTCTTAAGATAAAAAAAACTGTTGGTGCTAGGGTAAAAAACACGCTTTTTTGACGAAATTTTAAAAAACTTTGAGTTTTTCGCTGAAAAAAATATGAAGATCAAAACCATTCATGTTCGGTGTATTTTTCATGAAATCTACACATGAAAATACATAAAATAAGCCAAACTGTAGTCCGATAGGCAAAAAATTGTAAAACCCAAGGGGAGGATACACACTTTTTTTTCTAAATCAGAAAAAATTTCTAGTTTTTCGCAAAAAAAAATATGAAGATGAATTCCAACAATTTTTTCTGTATGTTTGTTGAAATCTGCAAGACAAAATAAATAAAAATTTATAACGCTAGTCCACTAGATTAAGAATTGAGAGAACTAGCATATGTATAATTATTATCAAAATTTGAAAAAAAAATTTAGGTTTTCGCTCAAAACGTAATGAAGATCAGTTCTAATCATTTCCACTATATTTTCCCTGTAATCTACACGTGAAAGTACAAAAGTTTACCAATTTTCAGCTCTTTATGTAAAAACTTTAAGCGCTAGAGTGAAATACACGCTTTTTTGATGAAATTTTTAAAAACTTTGAGTTTTTCGCTGAAAAAAATATGAAGAGCAAATCTAATCATGTGCGTTATATTTTTCCTGAAATCTACACACGAAACTACATAAAATAAGCCAAACTGCAGTCCAATAGATCAAGAATTGTGAAAACCCAGAGGTGGGGTACACACTTTTTTCTAAAACAAAAAAAAATTTTAGTTTTTCGTTAAAAAATATGAAGATGAACTCCAAAATTTTTTTTGTATGTTTGTTGAAATGTACACGAAAAAATAAATAAAAATGTATAATGTCAGATTACTAGGTTAAGAATTGTGAGAACCAGCAAGGGTCAAAGAATTTTCGACTTTCAAAAAAGAGATTTTAGTTTTTCGATGAAAACACCCTGAAGATCAATTCTAATCACTTTTGCTATATTTTTCCTATAATCTACGCGTAAAAATGAATAAGTATGCCAATTTTCAGCTTTCTAGAAAAAAAACTGTGGGTGCCAGGGGGAAGGTACATGGTCATTTTCCGTAACCGTTTACCGGGGTACGGAACCCTAAAAAGATTCTAAAGTAAAAATGAAAATTTTTTGACAAACAATTTGTGAACGCGGTTGTGGGCACCCTTGAAAAATCTGCTAAAAATAAAAAAAATATTAAAGGAAACTAACACAAATAATGCTTGCATGTGAAGTAGCTGGCACGCATATTTATTTATTGTATTTACACATTTAATGGAGTTTGCGGCTGCCAATTTCCTTGGGAGAAATTTTAGACAGATAAGACAGTAGTCCACGTCATCGTCAGATGGTAGTCATTTTTTAAAAAGACCAACACATTATATGATGCAGGATTATGGTTAAACGAGATAGTAAATTACAAAATGTAATGACAACACTGCGAAAAAAATTAAACAATTTTTTTAAGGAATCCACGCTCATATGTCGCTGTTTGAAAACCATAAAAATAATTTTTATTTATTTAATGCAAATTTACTTTATTATGCTCTCAGCTTTTACACAAATGCATATATTTGTTTCGTTATCAATACGAAAACTGCGTATTGTTAACAAACACGACTTGCAATAATCAGATCAGTAACTGGAATTAAATTTTTTTAAAAATTAATAAATAGAAAAGTTGATTTTTCTAGCATTAGCGACTCTTTGCAAAGCCTTGTGCATGTTTCAAGAAAGTGTTACCAAAAAAACACCTGCTAATGTGTTGCATTATGAAATATTTAAAAATTTGTTTTAAGACATATCTCTTGACGATTTAAGTACCAATTCTTTTTCGAGGTTGATACAGAAATTATTTATTTCCATTTGCTAAAATCCATAATAACTAAAGACGAAAATCAGTTTTTCCAGAGAATAAGTTATGTCCAGCAATCTATTTGATATATTTTACTTTAATATTTGAAAAATGTATTCCTTTGCTTCATTGTAAACAATTTACTTAAAACTCTTTAACCTTTTTTACAAATTTGTGTGTCGTTATTATTTTAGTTATGACCGATGGTAAATCACAGTGGTTTGACTCTGTGGCTTGCGATCATCGAGGTTAAGCAACATTTAGTGCGGTTAGTACTTGGATGGGTGACCGCCTTGGTGTCCGCTATAGCCCGGTGTTTTTCTTACTACTTTCGTGAATTATTAAGCGGGAGGTTTGACGTTGAGTTATAATGATGTACACTGTCGATTATTTTCTAGTACACACCATAAGAACTCGACTGTCGATAAACCCGTTATACTCAAGAGAGGAGGAGGAAAGACAATTATTTTATTCTCCCCCTCCCGCAAATCGCCCCAACGATTACTCCAGGTTAACCTCTTCTTCCATTCACATCTTTTCTTTTCATTACTGAAGTAATTAAGAAATCGATGTGACACCAAGAGTCCGCGCTTTGGAGCATAGTTGCAGCTTTGCGGATTGCCATCTTCAGACCACCGCTGCTTTATTGTTCCTGCCAGACCAAACGTTTTTTGTTCAGAAGAAAGACTTTCTGTCTTTCTTTTGCCAACACATGTGTTGGCAGTGTACTCGCAAGAACCAGAGCAGAGCAATCAAACACCGTCCTGTAGTCTAAAATTACTCTCCGTGAACTCCCTGTTTGTACAGAAAGTAACCTGTCCAAGATGACGTGGGTTTAAGGGCATTGGACCATGCAGGGGCAGCATAAAGCTGCTTTTCTAGATCCACGGTCGCTACCAAGCGCCGCTTCTTTTCCCAGGGACCACCAATGTTGGGTAAAAAACTAGATAGGTTACCCATACATTCGGTTGCCTTGAGTTCTGTGATATTCACATGTTGGGCAAAATTGAACTTTTGGTTCAACGTCACTCACAGATACTTAAACTTCTTTCGCCATGAGACTTCGGTTCCACCTATTTTTACCTTTAAGGCTCCAAAAGCTCTCCGGACTGTTAGGAGCATGGTCTCGGTCTTCGCTAGGTCCATCTGCAGGCCATGACGAGATAACCAACGCTCTACTCGCCGCAGAATTACATCGAGCTTTATCGCGAGAAATTTGTTTTCCTGCGCTCTACACACGAGAAGTACGTCATCTGCGAAGGGTTAACCACTTGAGCGGCAGGGCGTCAGAATTGGCGTCGGGCGTAGAAGTGACGGAAGCGGCAGAAAGGCGTCAAGACTTGACTCCGATTTTCTAATTCTGTCAGGAGATTTATAATATCAAAATAAAGTATTCTTTTTTTTAATATTAAAGAAGTCATAAGTCTGTTCTTTTATTAAAAAAAAGAATACTTTATTTTGATATTATGAATCTCCTTACAGAATTAGAAAATCGGAGTCAAGTCTTGACGCCTATCTGCCGCTTCTGTCACTTTTACGTCTAACGCCAATTCTGACGCCTTGCCGCTCAAGTGGTTAAAGAGAATTCCATTCTTAGGAGTCTGTCGTATATGACATTCCATATGAATGGACGCACCTTCGACCCCTGTGGTGCCCCGCAGGTCATTTTTTTCATGAGATAGCAAACATTGCTTTCAAACACGATCCATCTGTCTATCATCCGCAACAGATTAGTCGGCACTCCTTTACGTCTCAACGACTGATGCAGATGTCGCATATCGCAGAATTTAACACATTCCGTATGTCGATGAAAACAAGAGCACAGAAATCCTTCTTTTTCCCTGATTGACTTCCTTTGCTAGGTTCACAACAAAGAGTATTGCATCAATTATTGACCGGCCTTTCCGGAAGCTAAACTGGTTCTCCGATTGACTATTTTCGCTTACCAGGATTCCCTGAAGTCTTTCCAGAACCATACCCTCCAGAAGTTTACCCATTGCATCCAACAGACAAATTGGTCTGATCGATGAGACTTCATCCAGAAGTTTATCGTCTTTTCTAAGAAGGACCAATTTTTTAACTTTCTAGTCGCTAAAGGACTTCCCAGCTTTTAAATATGAATGAAAGACGTTGAGAGCCTTTTTAAGTTTTTCAAGCGTACAGAGCTCCTCCATATGTACTACGAAAATATAATCCTCCCTGGAGCTCGGTTCCACATGGCGAATAATAATTAATAATAATTAATTAATTGCGTATCCTGTTGGTATCGTAACTTGTCGCGACACGATCGTCTTTTGCGTATCGTGTCGTATCAGTAGTGGTCCCTGGTTAAATCACATAGTGGACAGAGAATTGGTAAATAAAAGGAAGGTGTTTACTTGTTTTGTAAATTTGAAAGAAGCATTTAACAGAGTAGATCGATGACTGGGAATAAGAATAATAGAAACGTTTAAGAATTGAAAATAATTCCTATAGTGCCCACCACGAGTCCGAATTGTCGTTTTTGTCGATAACAATCACTTGCGTAAGCAAAGGGTTAAAGATAATTTTAAGAGAAGAATAAAAATATACGTGAAGTTAAGTTAACGTGTGAATCTTTTCAGAGCAGAAGTTTGGGGATGGAAGAGGGAGGAAAGTTTAAATAGAATTACAATAAAATATCTAAAATAGATATTAGGACTGGATATGACGTCTCTAAACTATATATTGTTGGATAAAAGCAAAGTGGAAGAGATGAAAGTAAAAGCAATAAGATTATAAAATATAGCAAAGGATATAAGAAAAGAGCTAAAAAAGAAATGTTTGAAAGAAAGAAAAGTGAAGGTAGAAGAGGATGCATTGGAAGACGGGCTAAGGAAAGAAAGAAAACATTACAAAAAATAGTATCGGAGAAAAACGGGGAAAATTTGAATATATAGTAATGGATAAGTTTTATTTTATTTATACACCCGACTTTTGTCTTTTTTCACGGTGGAGAAGAGGAAAATGCATTTATCGCATGCCCAGGACGATCCCACTTCACTGGGGTAAGTCGGGCTCAGCTCAAAATGCAAGGATAAAAAAACCCTGCATACCAAGCCAGCTTTGCTTCCTCGAGGGCAGTTCTGAAGACTTTGCATGATCCTGTTCCGCCGACATGCTGAATATTCTCCTTCTCGTCGAACTTTGCTTCTCCTCACTTGAAGCACGCAGCCGACCTATCTACTGCTTGGAAATCTCTACTTATATGGCCATAGCCAAGGCACCTATGACACCTTGTAACCATAGTACTTCTTCTATTATGCAGGAGATGAACACAATCTTTATGTGCCCAACGTAGTTCGCCGGTCCGCCTTCTGCACCTTACCTAGGTCTCCAATGACCCTTGTCACCTCCTCGGTGAACGACGTCTTACTTGAAGTCCCCATGGTGGTCTTAAATCAACCTTGAATGAAATGTCTTAGCACATCATTTTTTTGCTGACTTGGGTTATTTGCATTCAAAATAATGTGTAAAAAATTTATAGCTCATAACTTGCTGAGCCGTTTATATATATATATATATATGAGCGATTCCATCTCAAGTGATCAAGGTGGAGAAAAATTTTTCTCCAATCGTAGCAAAACTTGGGGCTTTTGTAGTACTCATAGATAGTAATTTTTCGTGAAAATATTTTTTTACCTAGTCCAATATTTTCCGAGGGGGAGGGGGTTAAATTTTTGTGTTTTTCAGTACAATGCTTATTTCAATAATTTTTTACTCTTAAACAATTAAACATACAAATTTGACAAAGTACATTTTGGAAAGGTTTTTTCATCCTCTTTCGATTAAAAATAAGCATTTTGAAAAAAAAAATTTTTTGACCAAAAAAAATCAAAATTAAAAATAAATTTCAATTTTTGAGGGAGATGGATACGATTTTTTTTTTTTTTTTTTTAAACGAAAGCTGAGGTTTTTTCCTAAAAGGACATATAAATGATAAAGTGGGACTAGAACGTTTAAACATTGAAAAAAAGAGTTTTCTACTCGCCGGAGCGCTCAAAACCCGGTTTTTAGCTCCGTTTTGGAGAAAATTCTTTTTTTCAATGTTTAAACATTCTAGTCCCACTTTACCATTTATATGTCCCTTTAGGAAAAAACCTCAGCTTACGTTTAAAAAAAAAAAAAAAATCGTATCCATCTCCCTCAAAAATTGAAATTTATTTTTAATTTTGATTTTTTTTGGTCAAAAAAATTTTTTTTTTCAAAATGCTTATTTTTAATCGAAAGAGGATGAAAAAACCTTTCCAAAATGTACTTTGTCAAATTTGTATGTTTAATTGTTTAAGAGTAAAAAATTATTGAAATAAGCATTGTACTGAAAAACACAAAAATTTAACCCCCTCCCCCTCGGAAAATATTGGACTAGGTAAAAAAATATTTTCACGAAAAATTACTATCTATGAGTACTACAAAAGCCCCAAGTTTTGCTACGATTGGAGAAAAATTTTTCTCCACCTTGATCACTTGAGATGGAATCGCTCATATATATATATTATATATAACCTTTTCGTTAAATTTTTTTGTACAGGAACTGGTATAATTTCCGTAAATTGGCATGATTTTATCTCGACAATTGTCGACAGGATAATTTAAAAACTTGGGGTAAATCCGGACAGAGCGTCTATTACATTTTAAAACGTAGTGTAAGTAGTGTAATTTGATTAATTTTTGAAAAAGTCCGGCATATTGGATACGGCATTTTGAATTTTCAAAATTTGACTTTGTATTCGTATTCAATGATTTCAAAAACTTTTCTTTATCAAGTTTTATTAAAATCCATTAAAATTTGTTAAAGCTATTTATGTTTTTGATTATTACTTTTTGAATGGTTAATTTATTAACTTAATTATGATACTACAATACTAACTGATTCAACTTTTATACATCTACTATGAATTTTTTTCAAGTTGTTCTAGTCCTTAATAGAGTACACTCAGAAAAAGAGTTGGCTGCCATAGCCAATTAAATAGTTGCTATAGCGCGATCGAATTAATTGGATGGTGCAACTATTTCTTGGTTGATACATCCAACTTTTTAGCTGCATTACCTGCATAGTATATTACTACATTACATACATAGCTGGGGTACCTTTTCGCATGGATACAGTATCCAATAGTTGGACGTGCTAACCAATAAATTGGATCGCCCTATAGCAACTATTTAATTAGTTATGGCAGCCAACTCTTTTTCTGAGTGTGGTGATTTCTTTTTCAAAATGAGTTTTCTCAAAAACGGCTCTGCAAGTTATGGGCTATAAATTTTTAACACATTATTTAGGATGCAAATAACCCAAATCAGCAAAAAAATGTATGTCCCTGCAACGACGTTCCTTAGCATGGCTGCATTAAAACGGTCGCGTCTCATCTTTCGATCTTTGCATGCTTCTTCTGACCATGTTAATCCCTAGTAGAACTTCTCATCCTTTCTAGCCGTTGCTGCGTGCTTCTCCTGTATAGCGATGTTAAGCTTCTGAGTCCAACCTTAATTGTCATATTGACATTTTTACCCGACTTTTGTCTTAATACTAGCGTTACAAGTGGGTAGCTCCATGTCTAAAAAATCAAAGTTGTACACTAGTTCTTCGAATTTGTTAAATCTTCGAAATTTTGAAGTGGAATACATGCCAGTAAAAAGCCTCAATTCGATTTTGAAAAATTTTGGATTGACGAGGTTTTTAAATTTTTTTTTGAAATTTTGAAAATGGTATATCTCTAAGGAAAATGAATAAAATTTAATGAAATTTTCAGGGAATGCTTATTAATTACAGACAATTTAAGAAAATTTTTTAGAAAAAAATTTTTTTTTTAAACAAATTATTTAAAAAATAATTTTTAAATAAACAATTTTTTAAAAAGTACCATTTTTATTTTTTTTTAATAATAATGATTCGATTCCCACTTATTTCACGAGTATTTCCCAAAAGAAAAATCGATGGAGGGTCTGAAACTTTAGGAGATATTGAATTTTTTGTCCTTGCGCGACACCATAAAAAGTGCATTTTCCGGCTATACTCTACATACAAACTAACGTTCAAAGTCAACTATCAGTCGTAAATTTTAACCGAATTCAATTTTTCTTTTTGAAGAATGTCAGGCTATAAATTTGTAAGAATATTTTGCATTTTTTAAATTTATATTTGTTTAAACAAATTATTGTTATTGTTGTTAATAACTAACTTTTTACATACTGTACCTATAGAGGTGTATTTTTTTCTAATTTTGCAATTTACCGGACCTAACATAAATACCAATGCAAATTTAA
Source organism: Leptopilina myrica (nomen nudum) (assembly GCA_032872475.1). Taxonomy (NCBI): domain Eukaryota; kingdom Metazoa; phylum Arthropoda; class Insecta; order Hymenoptera; family Figitidae; genus Leptopilina; species Leptopilina myrica (nomen nudum). Next base: position 21,351,677 of record CM065459.1, read on the forward strand.
AACATAATTATTATTGTTTAAGCAATATTTAAACAAATTATTATTGTTAATTACTAACTATTTACAGAATAGTATACTTAAAAGATGCAGTTTTTTCTAATCATGCAAATTTACCAAACTTTTTTTATATGTCGATTTACATTAAAAATAAAATTATAATTTAAACAAAAATATATTTATTCATTTACTCTCCCTGCTCACGCAGGGTTCGAGACACCCTAATACACGTTTAGCTACTTAACCTAAAAACATCCAATCCTTACAACTATAACGCCCGCATACCTTACACTACTTATTCTAACTTAATAATAAATTATCAAATTAATAATCCGCCAGAGCCCCGGGTTTCCGCTTCCAGTTCCATATGCCCTTTTCGGCTTCGTCAAAATAATAAATCTTCTCGATTACCCAATTCCCACCCTTTACATTCCCTACTTCATTCTTTCTTCTCTCAATCTCTCCAACTCATTCAACCATCTTTCCCCTTTCCCATCTTCATTCAAAATCCACATCAATCTATCTCCCACTCCACACAACCCTCCACCCACTTGCATACCTCCAATACATCTATCTAACACATGCTCCCACCCTTCCACTTCGTACCCACACATTCTACACATTTTCTCATCTCTGTCCAACCAGTAACTACACTCCTTCATCCCCTCTCCCATTCTAAACCTACATACCCTATTCCATCTCTTGTACTTTCCCATTCTCAACAGATACAACGGCACACACCCCCCCCTCTCACCATTCTATACCATTTATTGTACCTCGAGTCAACAATTCTTTCCCATCTTTTATCTTCATCCATTTTCCTCCAACCCTCCATAACATCCCTACTATCCCCCTTACATTTATTCCCCTTCTCCAATGCATCTCTCCTCCCTCTTTCCCATCTTGACACTCCTTCTCTTCTTTTCCCCTCTCCTTTCTTTATCCACTTCAAACATTCCCTAGCTATATCACTTCCTCTCCCTTGCTCCAGCCTTTCCTCCAACCCCAATGTCCTCTTTCTTTGCCGCATCACCATCTTTTCCCTACCCAGTTCCTCCCTTATCAAGTACCCCGGACAGTTCCACTCCACCCCCATAGTCCATCTTAAAAATCTCTCATGCAACCTCTCTATCTTACCTATCTCCTCCCACCCCCAAACTTCCACACCATATCCAATCACTGCCCACACTAACACATCAAACAACCATACACGCTTCCTCCAATCATTCTTAAATCCTCTCTCTCCAATCCCCCATACCTTCCCCATCATCCTACCACCCATCTCCACTCTTCTTTACACATTTAAATCCTACCCCCCATTCCAATTAAACCAATAACCCAAGTAACAAAATTCATTCACTTCTTCCACCCTTCTACCATTCAACTTCCACTCCTCTTCATCCAGTCCTCCTTTCTTTCTAAACCTTAATACTTTCGTTTTTTCCACATTCACCATCAAGTCTCTCTCCCTAACATATCCTTTAAATTCTTTCATCAGCAACTTAATTCCTCCTTCGTTCTCGGCCATTAAAACCACATCATCCGCATACGCTAACACATATACTCTCCTCTTTCCCAGAATCACTCCGCCTTTCCCTTTTCTTCCCATTCTCTCTTCCACATCCGCCAACAACACGTTAAACAGAATTGGACTAAGGGGGCAGCCCTGCCTTAATCCCCTCCCCATCCAAAACACCTCCCCTAAACTCTCCCCAATTTTCACCCTCTCCCTCGTGTCCTCATAAAACTCCTTAACCCTTTCAATTAACCCCTGCCCTATTCCCCTCTCCCTCATTGTCCTCCATAAGATCCCCCTGTTAACTGACGGAAATGCCGCCTTAAAATCTACAAACGTAGCTACCATTTTACCCCTTTCTTCCCTTAGCCTGCTGTTCACCAGATAATTTAATACGAAGATGTTGTCCACTGTCCCCATTCCCTCCCTGAACCCCGTTTGGTTATGTGGAATCACTCTTCCTTTTTCCACCTCTTCTTCCAGTCTTCTTCTGACTACTTCCGCATACACTTTGTAGCCCACCGTTAACAACGTGACCCCCCTATAATCTTCCACCCTATCCCCATTCCCTTTCTTAACTACTGGCACGATCAAACCCGTCTTCCATTCCTCCGGCCATCCCTCCCCCCTCCACACCATGTTTGCAATCCTCCAGATCTCATTCCTCACCACTTCTCCTCCATATTTCAAACATTCATCTTCCACTCCATCATCCCCTGCCGCCTTATTCTTCTTAATCCTATCCAATGCCTCATTTATTTCCTCCTTTGATATATGTCTTTCCTCCCTCCCTATATCTTTATTCCTTCCGTCCCCTCTTATTCTACCCTCCACCCCCCACTTAAACCCTTAAAATAATCCGTCCACTCTCTCATTTCTATGTCACTATTTATCCCCTCCTACCTCTTCCTTCCCCTGTTAATCACCTCCCATTCCCTTCCCTCCTTAATCGCTAATTCTACTTCCTGCAGAAACCTAACCTTACCCTCCTCTCTTTTTCTCCTTACCAGCTTTCCATGCTCTCTATGCATCTTGTTATAAACCCCTCTATCCGTCCTACCCACCCTCCAATCTTTAACCGCCTTTCTCAACCCCATCCTACTCAAGTCACACTCCTCATCCCACCACCCCCTCCTCTTTCTATTGCCTCCCTTTTCTCCTTCCTCTATTTCCTTCTTCACCTCCATCAACACCCTTCTCAATCTTTCTAATCTCTCATTGACCCCCCCTCCCTCTTCAAAATTTTCCGCTTTTTTCTGCACCTTATTTCCAAACTCTACCAATTTCTCTCTTGCCCACTTACCCATTTTTACTCTACCCTTATTTTTTCCCCTTTCTTCATTCGCCCGTCCCGGCCCTAATACCTCCCAAAATACCAATCAACTTCCTCCCATCCTTATCTACTTCTTTATGCTTCGATACCCTCCTATACCTCTCCTCTGCTCCTTTTCAATCCCTCCCTCCGAGTTCCCCCGTCCACGCATTGAAGTCCCCCCTATCAGTATCTTTTCAACCTTACCCCTCTCAATCCAATCCTCCAATTGTCTCCATCCCCTTCTTTCCCCTCTTCTTCTATATATATCTACTACCGTTAATTTCTCCCATTCATATTTAACCCCCCTTACCATGCATCCCTCCTTCTTTCTATAACCACCCTTTACATCTTTCACATTTAACTCCCTTTTCACGCCCGACACCATTCCCCCTGCACTTCTCCCCTTTACCTTTTCTTTCTTCGCCCCTTGACATTCCCAAATAAACCCTTTCGGCAGTAGACCCTTAACCCTTTCCCATTCTTTGTCTTCCACCCACGTCTCGCTTAACATCACCACATCCCACTTACCCAACGCTTTCCAGAACCCTTCATCCTTATTTTTCATACCCGATATGTTCCAAAACCCTATTTTTAACCCTCTCCCTCCTATTCCTTCTCCTTCTCCCCCCATTGCCCCAAACCCTTATCCCTTTCCACCCTACCCAGCTCCCCATTTTCCCAATTTACCCCCCACCTCTCCCCATTAACCCACACACAGTCCCTCCCTCTTCTTACCACGTTCCCTTTAGCCCTTTCCTCCCACACTTTCTTGCTTATTTTCCAAGTAATCTTTCTTTCCTCCCACGTTCTGTCTTCTTCAATCCACACCTCCCTCCCCTTCAATCTCCCCTTAACCCTCAGTACCACCTTTATCTGTATCTCGCTCTCTAGCTCCACCACCCATAAACTCAACCTACCCTCCACTTCCCCTCCTACTCCTCTCACCCCTTTTACTTCTGCCTTTACTCCTATTTCCCGCAATAAACCCTCCACCTTTTCTCTTCCCCCTCCTTCTCTACTTTTACCCTCTTATCAACAGGATGTTCCTCCTTTTCTCCCTCTCTATTTGCCCCAACTTCCAAGCCAAATTCTCCACTTTCCTTTCCATTTCCTCCCCTGTCCCCCCACTTTTTCCCCTTCTCCTTTCAGTCTACCCATCTCCTTTTCTAAATTTTCCACCCTTACTTTACACTCTTTTAATTCTTTTTTTAATTCGAAATTCGCCTCTACCTGATCCTCCTTCACTTCCTTCAACTTACCCCAAATTTGCTCCTTTTCTTCTTCCCATTTTTCCTCCCATTCCTTCCACACCCTTTTCAATCCAATTAATTCCCCCCCTACTTTTTCCCCACCCTCGGACTTTAACCACGCATGCATCTTCGCCGGTGACTTACCCGGGTTTACATATTCTAACAGCTCCGCGTTAGTTTTTCTACCCCTTCGCTTCGCCACTGTAACGTTAAACTTCTCTACGCTATCAGTCACCGCTTCAGCCAGAGCTTGTTTCTTAACTTTCTCCTTACTCACGCCTTCACTCTCTCCCTTCTCCCCCTCGACCCTCGCCGCTCCATCAGCTTTACCTCACTCGCTACAACCGCCTTCCCCTGCCCTCTAGCTTCATTTGGCGGCGTTCTCTCCACAAACGCCATCACTTCCTTACCTACTAACCACGCTGGTCAAACACTCACCCACTCTTTCCCAGTTTTTTCTCCCTCTCTTACCTTTTCACCCTTACCCTTTCTCACAAACCACCCCTAACCCGCTTTACCTCTCTCTTCTTTCCTTTTAATTTCCCCGGCACTCACACACTCGATTTCCTTATTACCACCCCACTCGTTCCCACCACTTTCTCGACCTAACCTTCACTTTCACACCTCAACTTTTCACTATTTTAACCCACAACCCTTTCACCTACCTTCCACAACTCTCACTTACTCCACAAACAACACCTGGCACAACTGTCAATCTCACTAAACTCCCTCCCTCTACCAAAAAACCATAAAATTTTTCCAAAAAATTCACGACCGCGTTACAGCACGTTTTACTTAAACCGGTACCGGAAACGGAAACCTTAAACAAAAATAAGAATTTATTTAAAAATTGTTTTAAAAATAATCGTACTTTTAATTTTAATCTGGATAGTTCCATGCTAAAAAAATTAAAGTTGTGTCCTAGTTCTTCGATTGAGAATTTGTCACAGAATACTTGCAAATGAAAATTGTAAAAACGACTTTATAATTATTTGTTAATCATGGTTATAAATATTAAATAAAAAAAATTACCTATATTGAAAGCTTTTCAAATTTAAATGCATTCGGAAAATACTCGTGAAATAAGTGGGAATCGAATAATTGTTATTAAAAAAAATAAAAATGGCACTTTTCAAAAAAATTCTTTATTTAAAAATTATTTTTTAAATAATTTGTTTAAAAAAAAAAATTTTCTAAAAAATTTTCTTAAATTGTCTGTAATTAATAAGCATTCCCTGAAAATTTCATTAAATTTCATTCATTTTCCTTAGAGATATACCATTTTCAAAATTTCAAAAAAAAATTTAAAAACCTCGTCAATCCAAAATTTTTCAAAATCGAATTGAGGTTTTTTACTGGCATGTATTCCACTTCAAAATTTCGAAGTTTCAACAAAATCGAAGAACTAGTGTACAACTTTGATTTTTTAGGCATGGAGCTACCCAAGTGTCGTCGAGGAAATTTTTATTATAAGCTACACCTTTAATTGCTAAATTTTGCGCTTGATTAATTACGAAAGTAGTTAGAAAAACGCCAGACTATATCGAGAATCAAACCGCAAATGGTCACCCATCCAAGTAATAACCGCACTGAATGTCGCTTAACCTCGATGATCGCAAGCCACAGCGTCATACCACCGTCATAGTAATGGATATTGAAGAAAAAAAGTTAAAACGAGAAGAATGCCATAAAGTTGTTTAAAGCCAAAAGGCGTGAACTATGTGTATTAAATTAAAAATAAATAATAGTAAAATTCATGAAATTTCAAAACAAAAGTGGATGTGTAATACACATTTTAGATACAAATTTTTAAAAAAATTAAAGGTTAATTAACAGTAACAGTTAACCAACAAAAATTTGATTTAAAAAAGCTGTAGTTATGAGAAAAAGTTAAAATAAGTTAAGGAGGTGTTCACATCAAATTCTACAAATAAATTTTATTCTCTATAGTACAATAATTTTTACTTAAGAGCGATCGATGGTAGAATATGTGGACTTACTGTTAACAAAATCTTTTGATTTTGGCGCAAGTTTTTAACTACAATTTGGTTAAAACAGTATTTTAATTTGCAAATTACAAAACAACTATATTAAATTAATCAGCTGTTCTTTAAATAATATTTAAATTGAATTGATCACTCGGCAGTATTTATTAATTCATATATTCTTTTATTTATTAATTTATTTATTATATCTTTAAGTAGATTTTCGAACAATTAATTAGAAATTTACATTCAATAGCTTTTCAAATAAAAATATTTTTAATACTTTAAAAACAAGTGTTTTAAATTGATTTTATTTTAAAATTCTAATTATTTAAATGTATGATGAATCTTATTCAATACCTCTATTTTTACATTTCTCGATATGAAATAAAAAATTTATTTGAATTTATTGTAATGATTCATTTTAATAATTTTGTTAAAAAACAGATCGCAGTTTATAACAACTTTTATTGATTGAAACTTAATATTAAAATTGTGGTTAAATTTGACTTATCTTATTTAACCTGTAGGTCAAAGATTTGGTCAGACCTAAATTATGACCTATGGTACATTAGGCAGTCCTTATGGGGCTTCTGTTTGACCTATAGAAATCAAATTTTGAGGAAAATGTAAGACAGATAATTTTTTGACATGGTTTTACGTGTAGGTGATTAGAAGAAGAAGGTAGGTAAAATAGAGCAAATCTCATTACTTATTTCAGTAACAGTATTTTTGACAATTAATTAGATTAATGTGATTAATGACTTTATATAACCTATACGTTTTTGATGATTTTTTCAATTATATTATTAAGTCAAAAGATGGACTAAATTATTTATAAATATTGTGAAAATAAATTCTAAAATAAGAAGATTAAAAATATATAATTTTAACCTCTTAATCATAGATATATCTCTCAGTGTACGTATAAAAAAATATAAAAATTTAGGGTTGCAAGAAGCCCCCCTAGTGCATTTCTTGATAAGTCATTAAAAATTTATTTGAATTTATTGAAATGAGGAGTTTCATATGAGATTGAGGGGTCAACTCTCAGATTTTTTCAAATTTCATTTTTCAATAGAGTTTGTTTGCCTATGTAATTAAACCAAATATTAATTAAAAATATTTAATATTTTGTTAGATATTTGCATTAACAAATTAATGCAATATTTTTTTTAAAACTTAAATAACTTTTTTATTTTTGCTTATAGAAAAAAGTTGTCTCAAAGTTTTTTGTTTAGAATAAATCAAATTTAAAAAAAAATTAATTAAATAAAAATTAACTTTTTAAATAAATTTATTTAAAAAATAAATTTGTTTTTTAATATTTAAACCTGTTATCGGCCTTCAATCAAGCTGAAAAAAGATAAATATTGCTTACTATACTACAAAATAACATGCCAAATTTGAAGAACACGTTATTTTTTGTTTTTGAGAAAAAATTTTTCAAAAATTAAAGTGCAGGTAGCGAGTCGACTTAGCTGACGCGACAATGGGAAATTTTCGTCTCAGGAGTCATTGCCGCGTCAGCTAAGTCGGCTCGCTACCTGCATTTCAATTTTTGAAAAATTTTTTTTTTTTGTATTTTTTAAATAAGTTTATTAAAAAAGTTAATTTTTATTTAATTAATTTTTTTTTCAAAAAATTTGATTTATTCTAAACAAAAAACTTTCAGACAACTTTTTTCTATAAGCAAAAATAAAAAAGTTATTTAAGTTTAAAAAAAATATTGCATCAATTTGTTAATGCAAATATCTAACAAAATATTAAATTTTTTTAATTAATATTTGGTTTAATTACATAGGCAAACAAACCCTATTGAAAAATGAAATTTGAAAAAATCCGAGAGTTGACCCCTCAATCTCATATGAAACTCCTCAAATAATTAATTTAAACAGATTTTTTTAAAAACAAATCTCAGTTTATAACAAATTTTATTGATTGAAACTTCATATTAAAATTTACACAAAATATTTTTTGTGTAACATCCCCAGTAGCACGAAATATTACAGCAATATTGAGAGAACTGCCGTAACATTACCACTATTGCCTCAATGTTACCAATGGTTCTAGAATACTGATGTAATGTTTGTAATATTACGTGCTACTGGGGATTATGCTAAAAAGTGACTAAATAACATGTATTATTCAATTTTACAGAGTTTAAAAGCAATTCATTAAAAAATATGAATTTTAAAAATTAGCAATTTAAAAAGTTTTTTAAAAACATTTTTATACTTAAATCGTAGTTATAAGACACTATTTTTTGCAAAATTATGCTAAAATGTGACTAAATAACATGTTATACTCAATTATACAAAGTTTGAAAGCATTTTTTATAAAATGTAAAATTTGGAGATTTTTAATTTTTTGAAAAAATTGAATATTTCACGTTCTAATTAATATTTTTCAAATCTGTAAATTTATGAACCTTCCTTGGTCCAAAGTCAAACATTCTGCCAAAATTGGTTTCAAACGGTTCAGCCGTTTTTAAGTGATTCGTGAACAAAGATTCTGTAACATACATACATACACGAAATTTTTTATTGGTATTTTTGGAATCCTGGATGCTCAAAAGGAATAATTATATGAAAAATTTAGATTTTTGAGCAATGTATAGACAAAAGTCTCATCATATATATATACTTCAAGCTTTGCGCGCCAACCCCCTAACTATTTCTTATATATATTTTAATTTTTTTTTCAAATTATATTCTCTTAATATAGATGCATAGTAATAAGTTAAAGTAAATTAGAGTAAAATAACCCGTAGATCAAAACTGCCCTTAAAATTGACCTACATTTTGACGGTAGCATGAAATGTTTTTCAACTTTAGACGTTTAGGTCAATACTGCGCTCAAAATTGACCTAAATTTTGAGAATAGCAGAAATTATTTGACAATTTTTGACATTTATGTCCAAGCTGTCCTCAAAATTGACCTCAATTTTGAGAGTAGCATGAATTGTTTGTCAGCTTTGGACGTTTAGGTCAATACTGCTCTCAAAATTGACCTAAATTTTGACATTCATTCGGTTTATATTTTGAAAGACAATAAAATTTTGAAAAGAATAAGACCTTACAGAAGTCATTTGACAAATATTTTTTCAAGATATTCCTAAAAATCGTAATTTTCAATGTTTTACAAAAATTTAAATAACTTTTAAAATAATAAACGCTTTTTAATAATCTTAGGCTTATTTTAAAGATCATTTTCTACGGAATAAGAATTACTTATAGTCATTAACCTGCAATTTTTTTCTTGGAATAAGCATGACGTCAAAATTGGACAAAAAAATTGGAAAAATTTGAAATCATTTTTTGTACTAAAAACTATTCTAAAACATATATAAAACATGATATGATGTAGATTTTTCAAGAGAATTGAATAAAAAAAATTATTTAAATTTTACAAATTCTTTTTCTTTTAATAATATTATTTCAAATTTTTCAAATTTTTTTGCCCAACTTTATCGTCTTTCAAAATATAAACCGACTGAAATTTTAGTTTTGTCACGTCATCGCGACGTATTGTTTTGATATTTGTAAAGTTAGAATCTGAATCCTCACTTTTTCTTGTAAACCAAACAAATCAATTGAAATGTGTGTCGTCTTGGACAGATATTTCTTTATATGGTCATCCACGATTATTACCCTTTTATAAGGTTACTGAACTGTCTAAAACAGTGACGAATCAACGCGTGATTATTGATCAGAATGATGTCTTTGTCTAAGTAGCAGATGCCGAAAATTGGTCATCTGCACATTGTCAATCTTTCTATTGGTTCCCCACTTAAATGTAATAAAAATTTAACTACCTTGACCCAAAGGTAATAAATGTGGGTGGTATGTTCCCTTGTGAAGGAAACATATAAAAGGGGCCACCCTTGACGAATTCGTCAGTCCAGGAAACGCCGTCAACTTAACTAGTCCAGAAGTCATCCTCAAATCAGCAAGTCGCGTTCTTCGTGTCTGTCGCGATTCCGCGACCAAGTTAACAAGTTATATACTACCCCTAAGCGTATTCTTCGTGTCAATCCAAAATCTCTTCAAGTACCAAATACATTCTTCAAGTCTTACTCAAGTTATTCAAGAAGAATTTTATCAAGGAGATAATTTCTATTGCGAGGCACATTACTGAAGATTGCATTATTTCGACTTCAATGTCAAATCAATTATTTGACACCTGGACTCCGGACCTTTCATTTTGACTGGCCCGAAAACAATTCAAAGGAAATCTACTGCATATTCAGTTTTCGCTAGACAACGTCATTTCTTCAACCTTACACTGACGGAGGTATCACCTGTTGGGTCTACGACTCTAATAATAATTTTAAAAGGTAAGTTACTAATACTTCAAAATCTTGTCCCTTTCAAATTCTCGATTGATCCCACAAAGTAATAATTTGTTACAGTATCCCTGAAGACATCTGGATCTACTATTCTCTTGATTCTAATTGTAAAGGATTCAAATAAATAACTTTAATAATTTAACTTCAATTAAGCAGTTACTCATTCTTAAAACCTGTCCCTTAATATCAGAGTTTACTGCTCTGTGAATAAATCAGGTTGAATCACCGATGCCGGCCAAATTAAATATGTAAATTATGATTATGTTTAGTTTCATTTCTTGAGACGTAACATAACCATTAATTTTTGGTGCATCGGCCGTTTTGAATCATAAGATTGAGTAATTGAAAAATTAATTTTTGATGCATTGTCACTGTGAACGATAATATAAAGTAACTGTAGAATATTGTGAAAAATAATAATAACTTTTATAATTCTTGATACATTTCTTTAAAAAAAAGAGAGAGAAAGAGAAACAGGTACTTCCAGAAGTTTAATTAATGTTTTCATATTAAATGTTTAAAAAAAATAATATATCAATATCACAAAATACACTTTTTACTCTAATTAAATCAAAATTATCATATTTTTAAAATTTTCAATAACAAAAACATGTTACCAAATAATCAACAAGTGTCCCTTCGCGATGCACTCGAATTAGTGCCAATTTTCAATGGATCAAATATTCCATTGTCAGTTTTTATAGACGGTTGTAATGAAGCAAGACAGATGTTACCCGCATTACCCCAAGTTGAAGAAAATTTAGTAAAATTAATTCGGTCAAAATTAATAGGCGAAGCAAGGAAATCAATGTCATGGAGTAGTTATAGTACAATCACAGACCTCGTTAGTCATTTGAAAAAACTCTATTTACCTAACAAAAGTATTTATCAATTACAAGGAGAGTTAGGCAATATTTTTATGTGGGAAAGCGAATCAGTAATATCTTATGCTAATAGAATAAAAGATTTATCAGATCAAATTTATGATGCGCATAGGTTAAAAAATAACGGCATTTTAGACAAAGCAGCAATGGAAAGTTTAGAACGAGATGTAGTTTCATGTTTTCGTCGTGGTTTACCACCAGAATTAGATATTCGCGTTGGAGATTGTTTAATTTTAAAAGAAGCAACAAATAGAGCTCTTGAAGCTGAAAGAAAATTAAAAGTGGTTGCTGAGCTTAGAAAAGAAAATTCTTGTAGACAAAATCAAAGTAGAATCAATTTTACTAAAGAAGATATAATAGTGTGTGAAAACTGTGGAATTAATGGTCATACTAAACACAGTTGTCGTAGGTCAGAACAAAATCAATACCAAACGCAGTATAAAACTCAACGCTTCGTATCTCCTCAAGAATGGAGAGAACCAATCGATTTTACAAGAAGAGGGAACTCCCTTTCATTTAGACGACCATGGGAACACACTCAACACCCGCATTTTTCTAAATCACCCCAAAATGACTTTAGAAAACAGAAATTTCAAAACAAACATAATTTTCCAAATGAAAATAATTTTGAACAATTTAAAAATCGAAATATTTGTAATTATTGTAAAAGAATAGGACACAATATTAATGAATGTAGACGCAGAGAATATAATAATCAGTATTATCAAAATCAACATTCTCGACCACATACCCATGTGAATCAGGGAAACGAATAAAGCCATCCCAAAACAGGTGCGCTGGGACAGGCAGTAATGGAATAAAAATTCCTAATAAAAAAGCATCTACTGATTTAGAAGTGATTCAAATTAATTCTACTAAAGGAAGTGTTATACCATCTATTTTTATTCAAAATTGTTTAAAACCACTTCATTTAATGATTGATACCGGTGCAGGAATAAATCTTTTAAAAGAAAAAATGCTTGATTCCTTAATGACAGTTAACACACTTAAAAAATTGCAACTTACAGGAATTAATCAACATCCAGTTTATACAATTGGTCAGATAAAAATAAAAATTTTTGAGTACCTAACTATTTTTAATATCATACCTAACGAAGTTCCTATAGAAGAAGATGGAGTTTTAGGCTCAGAATTTTTTACTGATAACAATGTTAAAATTAATTATGCAGAAAAATGTTTAGAGGTTAAAAATAAAATTTACCCTTTTGCATCAAACGATTTTATAATTTTACCACCTCGATCAATATCAGATATATTTCTATTTGTTGAGAATACTGATTTGAAAGATGGTTACATCCCTCTTTTAGACGGATGGTACTCGATTTTCGCAAATTAAATGAAAAAACAATTACTGACTTTTTTCCATTGCCAAATGTTAATGAGGTACTTGAAACTCTTGGAAATGCCCAATATTTTTCTGTCTTCGACTTAGCTTCAGGCTTTCATCAAATAAAAATGAATCCAAAAGATTCACACAAAACTGCCTTTTCAACACCTTATGGTCACTATGAGTTTGACCGTATGCCATTCGGACTGAAAAATGCCCCAAGTTGTTTTCAAAGATTAATGAATTCTTGTCTGTCAGGTCTTATTGGTACTGAATTATTTGTCTATTTAGATGACGTAGTAATTTTTGCAAATTCTTTAGAAGAACATCAAGAAAAATTTAAGAATTTTATGAATCGATTGGAAGTAGCTAATTTAAAATTGCAACCAGATAAATGCGAATTTCTCAGACCTGAAGTAGTTTACTTAGGTCATATTATTGATAAGGATGGAGTTAGACCAGATCCAAAGAAAATAAGTGCAGTTAAAAATTTTCCAACTCCTAAAAATGTTAAAAATATAAAACAATTTTTAGGCTTAGCAGGATACTACAGACGTTTTATTGCAAATTTCTCTGAAAAATCGGGACCTTTAACGCAATTATTAAAGAAAAATGTGATTTTTAAATGGAGCGAAAAACAACAAGAAGCTTTCGAAAAATTAAAAGAAGAACTTTGTGAAGAACCTTTATTGCAAAGACCAGATTTTGATCAACCCTTTATTCTAACTACCGACGCGTCAGGTTTTGCTATTGGTGGAATTTTATCTCAAGGCGAAATTGGAAAAGATAAACTTATTGCTTACGCATCAAGATCTCTAAACGAACATGAAGTCAAATACGATACTTATAATAAAGAAGCTCTCGCGATTGTGTATTGTGTTCTACATTTTAGACATTTTCTTTACGGAAGAAAATTTAAAATTGTGACTGACCATAAACCTCTATTATGGTTTCAAAATTCAAGCGATCCTTGCTCTCGTGTAACAAGATGGAAACTTAAATTAGCAGAATACGATTTTGACATGGTATATAAAGCAGGGAAAATGAATGTTAATGCGGATGCACTATCTCGAAACCCAGTAAAAATTGTCAAAAGTGTCCAGAACGAAATTCAAGTATACAAAGAAGATGACGATGAAGAAGAAGATTATTATGACGAAGAAGATGATGACGAGTATTATGAAGATAAATATGTTAAAAGTAATTATAATGATGAAAATAATAATGATAATTTATTTAGTGATGAAGAATTTAGCTATGACGAAATCGAAGAAAAATCAAATGATATAATAAATGTAAACACAGTGTCTGCGGTCAGAGAATTGAATCTTATTAAAAAAATAATTAATGTGATTTCTGATACTACGAAAAATAAAGAAATTAAAAATATTTGTGAAAATTTTAGTGCGGTGAAATTACCAGTGAAAAGTGAAAAATTCAATGTTGTTACCAGAGGCAAATCAAAGAAAATGAGTCAAGAAATTATAAATTCTAATTCGAGAAATATTAAAGAAAAAGTGAAAAATTCTAAATCGAAAACTTTGAATCAAGTAGGTGAAAATACGCGAAATTTACAAAATCAGAAAAATCTACTAAATCAATTTGAAGAAGGTGAGGAAAAATTACGAAATCCAGTTCAAGATAAAGTGCGAAATTCAGTGTCAAAAAGCGTAACAAATTTACGAAGTGATAAACGAAATCTACTAAATCAAAAATTAATTCGAAATCAAGAAAATATACGAAATCAAGTTCAAGAAAGAGTGCAAAACGAAGAAAAATTAAGAAGTCAAATTAAAAAAGAAATGAAGAATTCTAAGAATCAAAAATCTAGTTCAGTTCAAGAAAATGTTCGAAATCTACGAAATCGTGAAAAATTACGAAGAATAAATTATAATGAAGATATTAATGAAGATATGCCTAAAAGAAAAAGAGGCAGACCGCGTAAAAATGATATTGAAAATAATCAAAAGAAAAGAAGTAATTCAAGTGATAATTCGCAAAGTGAAAAAATGTATAAGAAAACGAAGAGAAATATTAAAGATAACGACAGTGAATCAAGTGAAAGTGATATAGAATTTGTAAATTACGATAATATTAATCAATCAAAAAATGATACTAGTTCCGGTGAAGAATTCAGTGACGATAGTTTCGATGATTACAATGAAATTGAAAATATAGCAGAAAATAATGGATTAGGGGAAATTGTAAATACAGAGAATATTGATTTTTCTATGAAAAGACAGTTCTCAGACGAAGAGAAACGTCCACCGCCCGAACCCCCTCCTGACATTCCTTGTGGTTCCCTTCTAAACGCACAACATATAAGTGACACAGAAAATTTAACAAGTGGACCCTTACATAGCAATGTAGTTGAGTGTAAGGACCAGTTAAGAATGCGAAAGGATAATTATGCATATTCTTTATCCACAACAGGCATCCCTATGGACAATGGTTCTTCAAGTTTATTTAAACAAAATGAACTTCCACAATTTAAAAATCTTTTACTAAACGAAGCTAAAGAAATTAAAAAAGGAAATAATTATTTACACATTGCATTACCAATTACCTCTGATTCAAGCGAAAGTATTACTCAAATAACAAATAACATTAAATTAACAATCCAATCATTTAAAAATTTAACTGACAAACTTAAATTACGATCGGTTAGTATTGCAAAAACAGCTGTCATAAATCATGTTAATTGGAAAGAAATTGAATTAATTTTAAAAGAAACGTTTCAGAATTCTAGTACAGTCAATCCTCCACAATGACGATTTTCACAATGAAGAATCCTCCATAATGACGGTTCGGTTTAGTTTCAATATCCGCCATAATGGTGGGATGGCGTTACTTGATTTGACCAAGTTTCAGTGCCGTATTCTTTGGGAGGATAGAAAAAAAATTTGCAAATATAAATAAATCTATTTATTATATTTATAAGTATAATATAATATTAATAAATAAATTTATTTATTTAATGCTTATTCTTATATTAAATAATTAAAATGATAATGCATATTATTTTAACTACATTATTCATTTAAATATGTAAATAATTAAAAAGTTTAATTACATATATATTAATATAATAATGCATATATAGTATTAGTATAATATAGAAAATCAATTATTAAAATCATGTTAATTGAATAAGAATTAAAATGTAATATATTAGATACATTTAAGTATTGATAATTAATTAATTTCATAATTAGTACGTTTAAATAAATAATATATACATATATCATTTTTCTACGAAAAATCTCCCAGTGTGTCCCAAACAATATTTATGTATACAATATGGACAGCCCTGAAAAAGTAGTGAGGGGGTATGACGTAGGCAACCGTCAAAGAGAAGGATAAGAGAAGGGGAAATTTCGGGCTAATTCGTCATTGTGGAGGATTGACTGTACTACAATAATAATTTGTAAAGGTTATGTGCAATATGCGTCAAAAGAACAGAGACAAATTTTGATTGAAGAAGCGCATTCTTCTGCTTTAGGAGGTCACAAAGGTGTGACTAAAACGTACAACAGAATTAGGCAAAAGTATTTTTGGGAAAATATGAAACTTGATATTCAGAAATATATACAAATCTGTTTGCAATGTCAATTAAAGAAATTAGTTCGCGTAAAGACTAAAAATCCAATGATCATTACCGACACCCCCGGAAGTGCATTTGAGAAAATTTCAATGGATATTGTAGGACCTCTACCAGCAACTGAAAGTGGTAACGAATGTATTTTAACTATACAAGATTGCTTAACAAAATACTCGGTCGCAGTGCCTTTACCAAATCAACAAGCTAGTACAATCGCAGATGCATTTGTCAAAAAATTTATTTGCATATTCGGATCCCCTAAAGGTGTTTTAACAGATCAAGGAACAAATTTTTTAAGCAATTTAATGAAACGACTTGCAAAACGTTTTCGTATTCGTCAATTTAAAACAACGTCTTTTCATCCACAATCTAACGGTTCATTAGAAAGATCTCATCATGTATTAGCAGAATATCTTAAACAATTCATTAATAAAAATACTCAATGGGATGATTTACTCGAATTAGCTATGTTCTCTTACAATACGAGTGTTCATGAAGGAACTAAATGTACTCCATACGAGTTAGTTTTTGGAAGATTACCTCGATTACCGTCAAGTTTACCTTTGCAGCAAGAAGAAAAATTAGAAACATATGATGATTATCTTATGAATTTAGTGACAAAGTTACATGACATTCAGGCTCTTGCGCGAAATAACTTAATTCATTCTAAAGAAAAATCAAAAACCTATTATGATCGAAAAACTAACCCTCAAAATTTTAAAGTGGGAGATAGCGTATTTTTACTTCAAGGTCCTAAACCAAAGAAACTAGGAAACCAATACACAGGCCCACACGAGGTTCTAGAAATTTTATCTAAGGGAAATATTAAAATAAAAATAAATAAAACCCCTAAAATTGTACACATTAACAGACTTCGTTTGTCTCATATTAACCATACCAACACATTGTAGTTAACATAATTCCTCTTTCTGTCACAACAAAACACACAAAGTTCTATTGAATTAAAAATTAAACGTTGTTAAATCATTGAATAAAATCTAATATAGTTCTGCTTTGTTTCAGGAACATCGTAGAAGCGATATATAATCTTCATTTTTTTATACTAATGTCTATTTATCTTTTCAGGAAATTCTATAAAACAAATAATAGTTTAACCTTTTTTTTACATAAAAAAAAATAATTAAATTTTTCTGAAAATTGTTAACAAACTAAAATTGTAATGTATTAATATTATAAAATTGAAAAATAACTATTTAAATATTGTATGTTTATTAAAAAGAAAACAAAGAGAAAATCAACTTTACAATATTAATTAAAAGTAAAATTACATAAATTTACAAACAAAAATAAAATAACTTCGTCTTTAAAAAAAACAGATTTCTCTATAAATTTTTAAACACATCTGTTACTATAAAAATGAAATTTCTATGTAAACTATTAAAAAAATGTTATAATTTTATTCCAAACATAGAAAGAATACTAAAAATTCTTTTTCGTATTCTTTCTTTGAGGGAAGGGAAGGGTGACTACAAATGTGAAGAAAAAGAATACTGAAAGAAATTAAATCTCTAAATAATAATTAAATAAATTTTTTTTTTTCTAATATATGACTTGTGATTATAACTATTTTAAATATATATTTTTTTCAAAACCAAAAGCAAAATATAAAAAACCCAATCTATTTTCATAAAAATTAACTTAACAAATTAATATTATTCGAAAAAGAAAAAATTCTAAGCAATGAAAATAAATCTTTACGCTAATTAACATAAAAGTCTTCAAATTATAAAATTAAAAGTTTTAAACTTTGAATGCAAGTATGATTCAAAATTTGTACTAAGCCTTCTGACAACAAAATGTTATGCAATGAATGTATAAGTGATTCTAAAACTAAAATAACAAATCAGTAATGTATAATTTTTAAAACCTTTTGAAATTTTAACAATGTGAAACAATGAAATCATTTTTAAAAGTCTAATATCTGAATATATGTGTACGTGTGTATTTATCAACCAAAACTATTCTAAAGCAATTGTACTTGTTAAACAATGTACTAATTAGTCTTGCTAAATCTTGTATGTGTATGAGTCCAGTTTTTAATGAAAACTCTCTTAAATCATAAAAGAAATACTTTTGTACTAACGAGATATATTAAACAAATGTACTAGTTAAATTGTATATGAGTATACATGCCTTTACTAAATCAGAACTTTAATTCATTAAACAAAATACTTTAGTAATCAGATTTGCTGAAAAAAAATTTGTTGTTTCTAATATGTAATTAAAATCTTGTATGCGAATGTGTGTGCTTTTTAATCAAATTACTCTAAATCTTGTGTAAAACATTTTTGAACAAATTTTGTAATATTCCAAAAATGTGTATGTCTAACAGTCTTACTAAACAATTGTACTATTTAACATTTATATTAGAAGTTTGTATGTTATAGCTAAAAAATTAATCCAAATTATGTCTCAAACATATTTATCAAAATCTTGTTCTACGCCAAAATCAATTGTAAATCTAAATATGACACTACCCTTTAAGTAATAACTTTGATTGTACTACGAATTCGAATTCAGAAATTGTTCAATTGCATTTTCCAATTTCCGAATTTTAAAGGGGGGAGGTGTCACGTCATCGCGACGTATTGTTTTGATATTTGTAAAGTTAGAATCTGAATCCTCACTTTTTCTTGTAAACCAAACAAATCAATTGAAATGTGTGTCGTCTTGGACAGATATTTCTTTATATGGTCATCCACGATTATTACCCTTTTATAAGGTTACTGAACTGTCTAAAACAGTGACGAATCAACGCGTGATTATTGATCAGAATGATGTCTTTGTCTAAGTAGCAGATGCCGAAAATTGGTCATCTGCACATTGTCAATCTTTCTATTGGTTCCCCACTTAAATGTAATAAAAATTTAACTACCTTGACCCAAAGGTAATAAATGTGGGTGGTATGTTCCCTTGTGAAGGAAACATATAAAAGGGGCCACCCTTGACGAATTCGTCAGTCCAGGAAACGCCGTCAACTTAACTAGTCCAGAAGTCATCCTCAAATCAGCAAGTCGCGTTCTTCGTGTCTGTCGCGATTCCGCGACCAAGTTAACAAGTTATATACTACCCCTAAGCGTATTCTTCGTGTCAATCCAAAATCTCTTCAAGTACCAAATACATTCTTCAAGTCTTACTCAAGTTATTCAAGAAGAATTTTATCAAGGAGATAATTTCTATTGCGAGGCACATTACTGAAGATTGCATTATTTCGACTTCAATGTCAAATCAATTATTTGACACCTGGACTCCGGACCTTTCATTTTGACTGGCCCGAAAACAATTCAAAGGAAATCTACTGCATATTCAGTTTTCGCTAGACAACGTCATTTCTTCAACCTTACACTGACGGAGGTATCACCTGTTGGGTCTACGACTCTAATAATAATTTTAAAAGGTAAGTTACTAATACTTCAAAATCTTGTCCCTTTCAAATTCTCGATTGATCCCACAAAGTAATAATTTGTTACAGTATCCCTGAAGACATCTGGATCTACTATTCTCTTGATTCTAATTGTAAAGGATTCAAATAAATAACTTTAATAATTTAACTTCAATTAAGCAGTTACTCATTCTTAAAACCTGTCCCTTAATATCAGAGTTTACTGCTCTGTGAATAAATCAGGTTGAATCACCGATGCCGGCCAAATTAAATATGTAAATTATGATTATGTTTAGTTTCATTTCTTGAGACGTAACAGTTTTCATAAAATTAATGTTAAAAAATTTTTTTCATTCCTTTAAAAATGGGTGGACTGACAATTTCGGACGGTACTGTAGGTGAAACATAGATCAAATTTTGACGTAATGTGATGTCCCACATTAAGGCCCCTTTTAAAACCCGAAGGTAAAAAAAATAGGTAAAATTAAACATGTATTTTTATCCGATATTTACCCTCTTTTTGACCTATAGGTCAAAAAGTAGGTCAAATTAGATATAGACGTAATGTCACGCCGTTATTTATCCTCTTTTTGACCTATAGGTCCAAAAATAGGTCAAATTAGACATAGATTTTGACGTAATGTGAGGCCGTTATTTATCCTTTTTTTGATCTATAGGTTAAAAAATAGGTCAATTTTGTCATAAGTTTTGACTTATGTTTTGGACCTATAGGTCAAAAAATAGGTCAAATCAGAAATAGATTTTAACGTAATGTGAGGCCGTTATTTATCCTCTTTTTGACATATAGGTCAAAAAATAGGTCAATTTTGACATAAGTTTTGACGGACCCTTTGGTATAGGGCGCCTTTAAAAAATCTTGAAACAGCGGCGGCGGCGATATATTTTTGTAATATAGGTAGATATGGGCGGTTCTTCAGAAACCGGTCACTTTCGAGAAGATATTTTTTTTTTAAATGTTTAGAAATTCGATTTCTTTTAGTAATTTCTATTTATAAGGATCAAAAAAAGTTATGTGTGAAATGATTACGCTACAAAATTATTTTAAAAGCAGTGGAAAAATTTTTAAAAAAATGAATTTTTTATATTAGTTTCATCTTTAACATGCGCCAAAAACTCAAACATAAACAATAAGAGAACTAACCTCAATTATAAACAAGGGGCGTATTATCAAGGGACACTGAAACTTATATTTTTGCATTTGCATTATCAATCAAGTTAACTGGCATATTTTTATCGTCTTTTAAATTATATTTAATTAAATGTATAAAGCGGAGAAAGTTTTTAACTATATTACAATTTATGTGAAAACTCTTAGGCGCGGGTCCACTTTTTTCTTTCTTTGCACCTATTACATGATAATGTTTTCGCACGATAAAGGACTCCACGGCAAATGAAATTTGTACAAAATCCATTCGTACATATTTTAAACAAAAGAAAATTTAAGAAGGGTTAGGTATAAACTTTTGTCCTACCAATCTGTACGTTTTTATCCGTTTTTTATTGATTTTTATATTAAAATATTAAAGTTATGACAGCGCACGACAAAGGAATGAATAAAAATACGCAATGTTTTTATAGTGTTTTTTTCTTAAAAATATGAAAAATATAATTTATTTTACAATTTCTCTTGGAGATTTGAAAAGTGACATGTTTTTTCTTTAATTTCCAATTAATTTTGATATAAAAAGTGCACGTCTTATAGTTTATTTATACATGTTTATCCTTTGTCGTTCCAGCATGGAGATTTTTAAAGTAACTTATATTTTAATAATTATCAATAACTATATTGATGTATTAAAAAATTTCACCGATAAAAATTGAACCTTTTGAGTTAATCTTTCAGAATATTTATTGAATAATTAAAGATAGTTCTTTTTTTATAATTAATAGTACTTTAAAATTTGGTACTCAGAGGTAAGGACATATTGAATTGCTGTTTTCCAGCTGTTAAATGTTTTTTTCCACTAAATTTGTGTTAAAAAATTATCGTTTTTTGTAAAGGGTATAATAAGTGATGTTTAAATAATATTTTTGTCCAATGTTAATATTTAAATGTTAAGATGTTTATAAGATATAATTCAAAGACATGACATTGCCCACTTTCAGGTGAATCACCCATGTAGATAGATTTAGAATAATTTTGAAACATCCCGTATAGGAGCGATTCCATCTCAAGTGATCAAGGTGGAGAAAAATTTTTCTCCAATCGTAGCAAAACTTGGGGCTTTTGTAGTACTCATAGATAGTAATTTTTCGTGAAAATATTTTTTTACCTAGTCCAATATTTTCCGAGGGGGAGGGGGTTAAATTTTTGTGTTTTTCAGTACAATGCTTATTTCAATAATTTTTTACTCTTAAACAATTAAACATACAAATTTGACAAAGTACATTTTGGAAAGGTTTTTTCATCCTCTTTCGATTAAAAATAAGCATTTTGAAAAAAAAAAATTTTTTGACCAAAAAAAATCAAAATTAAAAATAAATTTCAATTTTTGAGGGAGATGGATACGATTTTTTTTTTTTTTTTTTTTTAAACGAAAGCTGAGGTTTTTTCCTAAAGGGACATATAAATGGTAAAGTGGGACTAGAATTTTTAAACATTGAAAAAAAGAATTTTCTCCAAAACGGAGCTAAAAACCGGGTTTTGAGCGCTCCGGCGAGTAGAAAACTCTTTTTTTCAATGTTTAAACGTTCTAGTCCCACTTTATCATTTATATGTCCTTTTAGGAAAAAACCTCAGCTTTCGTTTAAAAAAAAAAAAAAAAAAAATCGTATCCATCTCCCTCAATAATTGAAATTTATTTTTAATTTTGATTTTTTTGAGTCAAAAAAATTTTTTTTTTCAAAATGCTTATTTTCAATCGAAAGAGGATGAAAAAACCTTTCCAAAATGTACTTTGTCAAATTTGTATGTTTAATTTTTTACTCTTAAACAATTAAACATACAAATTTGACAAAGTACATTTTGGAAAGGTTTTTTCATCCTCTTTCGATTGAAAATAAGCATTTTGAAAAAAAAATTTTTTTGACTCAAAAAAATCAAAATTAAAAATAAATTTCAATTATTGAGGGAGATGGATACGATTTTTTTTTTTTTTTTTAAACGAAAGCTGAGGTTTTTTCCTAAAAGGACATATAAATGATAAAGTGGGACTAGAACGTTTAAACATTGAAAAAAAGAGTTTTCTACTCGCCGGAGCGCTCAAAACCCGGTTTTTAGCTCCGTTTTGGAGAAAATTCTTTTTTTCAATGTTTAAACATTCTAGTCCCACTTTACCATTTATATGTCCCTTTAGGAAAAAACCTCAGCTTACGTTTAAAAAAAAAAAAAAATCGTATCCATCTCCCTCAAAAATTGAAATTTATTTTTAATTTTGATTTTTTTTGGTCAAAAAAATTTTTTTTCTTCAAAATGCTTATTTTTAATCGAAAGAGGATGAAAAAACCTTTCCAAAATGTACTTTGTCAAATTTGTATGTTTAATTGTTTAAGAGTAAAAAATTATTGAAATAAGCATTGTACTGAAAAACACAAAAATTTAACCCCCTCCCCCTCGGAAAATATTGGACTAGGTAAAAAAATATTTTCACGAAAAATTACTATCTATGAGTACTACAAAAGCCCCAAGTTTTGCTACGATTGGAGAAAAATTTTTCTCCACCTTGATCACTTGAGATGGAATCGCTCATAGATATTTTAAAACAAATTTTTATTTACTCAATATCAATATATTTAAGCTGAAAAATTGATTACAGCAGTTTAATTGTAATTTAAGTTTTAATTAAACTTGTCTTTGAGTTTAATCTTAAACTTTCCCCCTCCTCACTTTCCTATCTCACTCTATTTGTCTGATGAGTTTAAGTTTAATTGTTATTACACTAATCTGTTAATTAATTAAAGTAAATCGGAAGGGAATACAAAAAAAAACAATTACTCAATGCAAAACACTAATCGTGGAAAGGAGATTTAAAAAACTTAATTTAAAGTGTGTAAAACTAATGCAATAGGGGTTAAAAAAAAGAAAAAGAAACAAAGACGTCTCGCGATTATAAAGAAGATTTTAGACGAAGTGTGAGATAAAGCAGACAGAGATTTGGCTTATTATTATGTATTGTATATTCTTTGGGGTTTACCATTTTTAACATGTCAATACCTAGTATACCGTTAAGTTTTCTTTTTCTATTGTTTCCGCAGTCTCAGCTTTAAAAATTTTTTTTTTCGCTATTATCATAATTTTCTCAGACCTAAGTGTATAAGAAAGAATTCTGATACTTAGTTGAATCGATTTATTCGTTTGGTTCGCTGTAAACAGCCAATTACAAAAAGGTACCCCATTTTGCCACACTCTTCCCTATAGCAAAAGTACTCCAAAGTAATAGGCAAAGTGAAGATGCGAATAAGAATAAAAAAAATGATTATTAAAAAAGTATTTTAAAATTTTCAGAAAGAGAAGGTGGCACTCGACAGCCGGAAAGTGTTTGCGATGTCGAATATTATGGCCTAACATCTCCAGCTCAGGGTTCCGTAGTTCATCCAGAACCACAGAGATTATTTGTAAAGGAGGGACCCGTTAAATGTCGACAACTTTTTGTTCCTGCTCCCAATCAATCAGTTATTATCACGGTAAAAAAAGCAATTCTCACAAAAAAGCACCCAACAGTACCAAAAATTTCCTGAAAGTTGAAATTAGCTTGACTGCAGGAATCTTTAGTGCAAAGCTTATGTAACTAAAAGTTAAATGGTTGACCTACAAGTTGACAGAGCATTGCATTAGAGTTGAAAAAATTTTAAACTTTCATGCAATGTTCAGTCAACTTGTAGGTCAAGCAACAATCAAGATAATTTCAACCTTTAGAAAAGTTTCGATGCTCTGTAAGCAGTTTTTAAAAAAGTTAACAAAATTTAGACTATTTTTTAAAAATAATTAATATTTCATGTCAGACTAATTAAAAAAATATATAGTTAAACTATTTTGAATAAATAGTTAAAACAGTAAATAGTTTATCTATTTCAAAAAAGTTAAAATAGTTAATATTACAACTATTTCAATATTAAAGGGAGTAAATTTATCATTCGGCAATTTCAATATTAAATATGAAAGATGCTATCAATTCTCCGAATCAATCTCTCAAAATAAATCTCTTAAAACAAGATCTTATTTTATACGTATCGACAGCACAGCTGTCTTAATACAGAAATCTGCTTTTCCTCAAAAAATCATTTTTTCAAAATTATTTAATAATAATAATAATTAATTATTTAACTTTAACCCCAGAATTTTTCACGAAACAATTGTCAACTCATTAATAAGACCCTTCACTAAACGTGAAGCGGAAACCTATAATATCGACCATGTTTCAAATTCTAGAAGAAGTAACGATTTTTAAACCTAGACGTCACCGTCAAACAATATAAATTGAAAAACAAATTTAAATCCATAAAAAAATGTGGGACTAACTCTGCTGGGGCTCGAAACCCAGGACCTATCAATTGCCGGTTGATTGCTCTTCCACTGAGCTACAGAGGTCCACATCCAACAAATTTTCATAGCTTTATCGATCCAGTAATCAAGATGGTTCGCATTCCTCTGCTACAAATTATTTAACTTTTAAGAGTTAGTCTCCCATTTTTTCATGGCTTTAAATTTGTTTTTCAGTTTATAATTAATTAATTTTTAATTTATTTATATATATATATATATAATTGTTAATAACAATGATAATTATTAACTTTAAAAATATTATTTAACAAAATAGACATAAATTACTTAAATAAACATAAATTTGTCTGCAAAAAAAACAATTTTTTTAAGAACGACCAGAGTTATCTATTTGTTAATTAACGAAATTATTGAAATAAATTGAATTATGCATTATTATTAATCGGGTGGTCATACCGATCATATTTATCTCCTTTCATTTAAGGCCAAGAACATCAGAATCAAATAAAATTTGTAGGCTCTAGACAATTTTGAACAGTAAAGTGTAAGAATCCTACTGTGACAGGCGTCCCGGGCACTAACACAGCGCTGGCACCGAAACATGGTCGCGCTTCCACAAAAATTGCAATATCTCGAAAACTATTTAAGTCTCCATCGATTTCTTTTTTTAAATGAAAGGTGAAATTATAAGGAATATTTTATTAATTGACAAGAAAACTCAAATATCGGTCCCGCTTTTGCAAAAAGATTTCAAAAAAAATTTTTTGACTTTTTTGGACAAAAAAGATTTTTTGTTTATTTGTTATATGATAGTCAGAAAAAACATCATTTTAAGTATAAGTCTTCCAAATTTTATTAAATTTTATCGAAAACCCAAAAGAAAAAATTCATATTTTAGACCAATAAAAAAGTTAACAAACTCCTCCTACTTTCGAAATCAATTTTTCTGGTTATTGGTTAAGTTAAACAAAATGGAGAAAAAAAATTATAGTTATAAAATAAAACATATAATTCCAACCCCCAAAAAGAAAAAATATGGATATCTTAGACCAATAAAAATAAAGTTGAAACTCCTCCTTCATAAAGAAAGCTATTTTTTAATTGTTGAATAAGTTACACAAAATAGAGAAAAAAGTTATATTTGAAAAATAAAACACAATTCCAACCCTCAACAGAAATAATGGACGCTTTTGGCCAATAAAAAAAGCAAAAAAATCCTTCTACTCTCTTGGTCTTTCTAACTTTATTGGTCTAAGTCATTAATTTTTTCTTTTGGGGGTTGGAATTATGTGTTATAAATTATAATATATTTATATAAAATTCATTTTGAAAAGTTTGTTTTCCTATTCCTTGTTTTGAATGTGATAAAACAGAAGGGAGTACAGATGCCAGTCCCGAAATCTGTCGTGACAAATGCGCGGCGATATATCAGCAGTATATTACACTATCGCTTTACACATACATACACATAAGTCTCACTTTAGAACTGACATCTACAACTTTAAATATTATTTATTTAATAACTAAATATCATCTTGCCCTAAATGTGTAAGAAATAAATGCTTTAATTGTTACTTTTGTCAAATTAAATAAGTTTTCATAGTTTTTTCTTTTCTTTATTCACTAAATATGCCATTTTAAAAGCACTAAAACTGACAGGTAAGTACTTCACTTTATACACTAATTACACTTTAATTAACGATTAATTTAACTCAATTCTTATACAAATCAACTAAAATATGAAGTGTAACATTACAGTAACATTTCAGTAATATTAAAATGTTCGCCCCAAGGCAATATTACATGTAACGTTACTGCAATGTTACAGTAATGTTACTGCAATGTTACAAAGAAAGATCGCAAAATTCCTTATAATAGTAATTTTATAAAATTTCTTTGTAACATTCATGCAACATTACAGTGGCATTGCAGTAACATTACTGTAACATTGCAGTAACATTACTGTAACATTGTACATGTAACATTGCTGCAACATTCCAGTAATGTTACGTGCTACTTGGGTTCTGCCTCTAATCAAGTTCAATCGAATTCAAATCAAACTTGATTTAATTTCGATTTAACTATTCTGACAAGGTTACTTTTCAATTAATGGCATCTAATATATCAGATGTATCAAAAAACTTAATTCAATGTACCTAATATTTTACGCTTATACTTTATTTACTGATTATATATTTTAATTAATTTAATTATAACTATTTAATTTGAACGAAAATCTTTGTCTCTAAAATTTTTTTGATAGAATAGAATAGAATGGAATAGAATAGAATTGTGATAGAATAGATTAATAGCATCTAATATATCAGATGTATCAAAAAACTTAATTCAATGTATATATCGCCTAAAATATTCATTCCTGTCCGAGACCCTTCGATTAATCGAGTAACTTCTCAGCGACTTTTTTTTCAGTGTACCTCCTACGTTATTTAATGATAATGTAGAAAGTTTTTTAAAGATGGTAAAGCCTAATATTTCAATTCATATGCAATTATGCAGCAGTCTACCGGCAATAGAAAGATCGTGGGCTTTTTTTACCATGCTACCGTTTTTTCAGAGTTCTTTGATAATTTATAAAATAATTTTAAAAAAAGGATTTTTTGAGAAAAAGCAGATTTCTGTATTAGGACAGCTATGCTGTCGATACATATGAAATTAAGATCTGGTTTTAAGAGATTTATTTTAAAAGATTGATTCGGAGAATTGATATCTTCTTTCATGTTTAATATTTTAATATTACTTTAAATAGTTAATAATTTAGTAGCTATTTTTATTTATGTAGTTAAAGTAGTCAATAGTTTATCTACAATGACAAAAAAGCCGCCATTTTAACGGTAAAGTAATGCTATAATAGCAGGAATTATACTTCCGTTAGCAAAACCGCTATTTCAACATTAGTACACCGCAGTTTTAACATTTAAAAACTGTAAAAGTATCTGGAAAGTCAAGCTAAAACTACAGTGTTTCACACAGTCGTTTCAGCATGCCATGGCGTTTCTCAATACTGCCATATTTGCATGAGTAAACGGCGCGACTTTGGCGCAGTTTTTCTCTCAATGTATTATCTAAACAGCCAAAATAGTCAATAGTTCTTTTTTTAAAATAGTCCAAGCAGCTAACTATTTTATTCATTCATAAATAATTAAAAGAGTCAATACAGTGTAACTATTTCGCGAAAATAGTAAAAAGTATCAGTTTTTTACCCATTCCAAAAATAATAGAAATAGTTAAGTATTTAAAAAATAGTTAATAGTTTATTTATTTCAACCCTTGGGCGGGCAAGCTAAAAAATTTACGTTTGATAAAACGTAGGTATTTGTATATTTTAGTTTCCTTTTAATATGTTATGAGTTTTAATGCATTAAAGTAGGTATACAAATTATGATTAAAATTTAACAAACAGCTAGATTTGCGTAATACCCTGGGAAATACACACTTCGTTCAATAGGGTCAAATTTCATGAAAAACACTATTTTTTACTTGAATATAGCATAATTTGTACAATTTGTCTATCCCACTAAGTGGTCCTGAAGTCGCCATATAGTCCATTTTTTCCGTGTACGTTATGGCAAGGTTTTTATGCTTATGCTATGGAGATAAAAATATATCACCATGTGAAGTGTGGTATGAAGACCACTTTATATCGTTTCGTCCCGGTCCCCACTACTTGGACTACAAGTCTAGCCCGTTTGCACTTGTGAAAGATCTATATGGGAATTGACCGTAGATGCGAGATCTATTGGCCAATCCCTGCAATGTACGGAAAAAATTTCTTGTATAATCTACAGGATTTCTTGCGCCATCTATGAACGGTGGTTACAGTATACACAAACAGCTAAGTTTTGGAAATACACAAACCAGTAGCAGACGAACTCCTGAATTTCTTGGTGATACAGTGATACTACAGATTTGTTTGAGCTACGCCTAAACCAGCTTGTTAGAAACACTAAATTCGCCTGTTTAAAGCACAACTTAATCTATTTGTATATTATACAAAAAACTTGTGTCTTTCACAAGAAATTTTTTTCCGTGTGACAATGCAGGGTCCTTCGACCCCACTTGTCCGGTCGTGCCGGTAAAAAGTTTTAAACACCCATGTGGCATCATTTACAATTGGAATATGAAAACTGAAAAGTATTCGGTTTTATTTTCTGTCTACTTAACAGAATTTCTAGAATGAATTCATTTTTTCATACAGATTCAGAGAAATTTGAAAAATAGACCCGCACAAGGGTTAAAAATAATGTAGTAAACTGATTAAGTCAGTCGGACAAATGCCTTGCTCGGCAACACTGTAGGACCAAAGATACTTGGTTCGCGCTCATTAGCTTGGGATTTTTTCTGCAGGTTAGATAATCTAAGCGGGAGATTTAAACGTCGAGGACTTGATTGTGTAATATTCGATACTTTAAATTTGTACATCCAAGATTCGGCGTCGATAAATTGGTTATACTTAGTTAAGGTTTTCCGTAGTTTCCTTTAACTATGGGCAGAGAGGGCCAGGTGAGTACTTTTTATAAAAGTGGCTACTTGTACGGGAGCTGGCGACCAAATCAACTACACTAAAATCTCCCAAGAGCGGTCTTCCGAAGAGCAGACGAACTGTTTGCGCGGGGAAGGGAAGAGTAAGGGGAAAGAGATACGCGGGGACAGAAAATAGAAAGTCGCTGCAGTAGCTTCTATTTTAAGTGTTCCTATTGCGACGCGTATTATGCGTATTCATATTAAATCAAAAGACGCATTTGTGTAGTTCACTGTACGGCCCTGGAGTGTTTACACTATTCGACGTCAAGGACGATCTCCGTAGATGGGTCCAAGAATATAGCTGTCCGCTCTTTGGAGGTTCCAGTGTAACTCATTTCATACTGGCTGAAAATTATAGAGTGTAAATTACTCAAAACATGTAAATAACAGAAACGCGTCTGGCAGGCGGGTGTTGGGGCAGGGGGGTGAATAGGTGAAAAATAGTATAACTTTTTCTCACTTTATACCCAGAGATGCCACTAAACTGTTTTTTGAATTTTAAATTGTTTATACTTTTTTGTTATTTGAAGTTAACAATTTACAATATCTGTAGAAAGAATCATGTATATTTTTTATTTTTCCATTCCACATGATTGAAATTAATTTAAATTAGTCTAGTATGACCACTTAAATTCTTTTAAATCATATCCTTTAATAGTTAGGAGAAATAGTTTTATTGTAAAAGAACTCTTTTAAATATAAAAAAGAAATTTATGAGAAAAAATAAAAAAGTTTCA
Source organism: Leptopilina myrica (nomen nudum) (assembly GCA_032872475.1). Classification (NCBI taxonomy): domain Eukaryota; kingdom Metazoa; phylum Arthropoda; class Insecta; order Hymenoptera; family Figitidae; genus Leptopilina; species Leptopilina myrica (nomen nudum). Next base: position 21,382,067 of record CM065459.1, read on the forward strand.
ATATTATCAGATTACTTTTGATTCTTAGGAAAGCAATTCCTCTTAGACAAACATTGAAAGGAAAATCCGCTTATAGTAAAAGAATTCCTTTTTACTTAAATAGACTTTTGTGAGTGCATTATTATTTTTTTAGTAGTCATACTAGATTAATTTAAATTGATTTACATCATGTGCAATGGAAAAAGTAAAAAAAATAAGCAAGTTTTTTTCTAAAAATGTTGTAAATTGTTAACTTTAAATAACAAAAAGGTATAAACAATTAAAAATTGAAAAATCAGTTTAGAGGTCTCTCTAGACATTATAAACAGTTTAACGTCATTAAAATCTCTACACGGCTGCAGTTTTTAATTAATAACTTTTTCCTAATTAAAGCTTATTTTTTTTAAACGGTTTTAGAATTAGAGACGTTTAAGGAATATAATACAATTTTAATTTTTTCGTTAGGACGTGAAGAACATATTTGTTTATTAACATTTTGTAAACTCGAAAAAATTTTTTTTAATTAAGCAGAACTAAAAATTTAAAATGTTAATAACTGTAGGAGGTTGTAGATTTTATAGTAATGAATCACTGAATAACTCTTAATATAATCTTTATTTAAACTCTTTATATATATATATCACTAGCTCTTAATAACAATCTTAATTATACACAATATCACTCTTTATATGAAATAATAATACTCTTGTTATATTACGACGTACGAACACTTCTTGGCGTCGGAGAGAAGTAAGTAGTAGTGAAAAATAAAGTGAAGTAAGTTAGTGTCGACCGTTGTCGATACTAACTTACTTCACTTTATCCTTCACTTTATCGATATAAAAATGACGTCCGCGCGAAATATCGTCAAAGGCAAATCAGACGGTAAAACAGAAATGAACACTTGGTAATAAAAATAGACACTTAGAATATTCAAATGAGGAAGGAACATCTCGACTTTGGTCTTTTAGCATCTTAATTTTTTTCTCTTAAGGTTATTGGCCTCGTCTATCTGCAAGTAAAGAATTTTTAATTAGTTTTGTTTAAGTTAAACAGTGTATCTCTTAAATTTTATTAACTAATCTAACATTTTATCTCTAAGGTATTTGTGTGCATCTGCTAGCAAAGGTTTTGTCATAATATCTGCCACGTTTTCTTTTGTATTTATCCATCTAATATCAATTTTTCTTTCGTCAACACATTGCTTGACAAAGTCTCCTTGTGTATCTGTCATGTGTTTTCTGTTACCTTTTTCTTCTCTATATTCCAAACTCTTTTTAATTTCTTCTAAACTTTCATCAAACATCTTCATTTTATGACTTCCATCTTTCTTGGTACAGTCTCCTACTGATTTGTTATCGCCCCAAATTGTTACTGGAATCATGGTTTTTCCGATAACATATCGAACGGATTTGTCCAATGAGATTAGCTCTTGACAAATGTCACTCATGGCGAGGTATTCTGTTTGGCAAGTTGAAAGTGTGATATATGTCTGCTTATGACTTCTCCATGCAATTACATCTCCAAATAGTTTAATTACATATCATTCTGTGGTGGTTGAGTCTTGACAATCTCCTATCTTGTTTCTATTGCTAACTTGTTTAGTTACGATTGGCGTATTTTGTGGTTTACAATCTTTCATTTTAAATTTTTCTAAAATGCTTTCAACTTAGTTTGCCTGATGAATTAGCATACTCTTATCCTCTAAGTTTCTATCGATGTTTATTCCAAGAAAGTTTCTTGGTTCTCCAAGATCTTTCAGCTCGAACTCTTTGCCAAGATGGTTTATTATTTCGTTCAATTTTCCTTGGCTATTGCTTGCTAGGAGAATGTCATCGACATAAATTAACACGACTGCCATTTCGCTTTCTTTCCTCCAGGTAAACAGGCAGGGCTTGTGTAGATTGTTCTCCAAACCTAGTTTTGTCATTTCTTCAGAAAATCTCTTGTTTCACTTCTTTGGATTTATTCTTAATCCATACAATGTTCATTTTAGTTTACAAACTTTCGTTGCTCTAGAATCATCTTTTTCATTTCTTTAATATTTTTGTTATCTAATTTTTTCTTTAGTCTTCCTCTCTTTTTGGACTCTAATTTCCTTCTTCTAGGTGTTTCTAGTCTATTTCTTTTGCATCGTCAATGTTTTGTTCATTGTTGTTTTTCTCTAATTGGTCAGTTTTGTAGACATTTTTATGTACTATTTTCTCATTGAATCTGACGTGACGAGACTTGATAAATTTTCTGCTGCTCGGATGCCAGAGTGGATTCGCTGTAGGTTCGTATCCTATTAATACGGCTTTTATTGCTTTTTCGCTGAATTTGGCCTCCGGTTTAGGTAATTTGACGTATCTGATGCAACCAAATCTTTTGATTTGTTCGAAGTGAGTACTCACATTTGGCGCAAATAACTCTAAAGGAATTTTGAAATCTATTGATTTATGTGGTGTTCTGTTGTACACGTGGACAGCAGCATCAACAGCGACCTCCTACATACTCTTTGGTAATCCTGAATCTAACATATAAGCTCTCACTTTGTTTTGAATGGTCTTGTTAAACCTTTCGGCTGTGCCATTGTGTACAGGCGTGCAAGGTGGCGACGATTCTATGTCTGCTTTCTCTTCCTCTAAGACGTCTAGAAATTTTACTCCAATAAATTCTGTGCCCTGGTCAGATCTTATAAAACATAATTTGTCGTCTTTACCTAGCAAGTTTCTAGCTGAAATTAAAAATCTTCTAAGTACATCTCCGTTTTTATCTTTTGATTTTAACGAATATGTTTTGACAAATCTCGAATAGTCGTCTACAAAAACTACAATAAATCTTTTTGAACTTGGGTATGACACTGGTTTTATGGACTGTATGACCCATTGTGTCTATATGAACCAACTGTAAATGTCGCTCTGTTCTTTTTCTGATCTCTTTAAACGGTAATTTCTCTATTTTGGAGATAATACATATTTCGCACTCTAGAATTCAATTATCAAATTTTACATTCTCTAAGCTCTTTTGCGATTTTTGTAGTTTCTTTAGGTAATTCAATGATGCATGTCCTAGTCTAACGTGCTACAACATTGCTTCATTGTATTTTTCAAAGCTTTCGGGCTTTTTCTCTAAATTATTTGGGATGAGAATTTGCTCTATATTTTCGAAAGATTCTAAGTTGTTCATTTTAATCGTGTCTCTAGAAATTGAACTACTTTCTATGTCTGTAATAATTTTAAACTCTTCTTCTGTTTCCAAATCTATGAGCTTCTCTAAATTCTCCCTCCCAATCGCAGAACCGGTTGAACAAGATTTCTTTTCGTCTCCCTCTACATTTGAGGACTCTTTATTACTAATATTTGTTCGCGATTGTTCTGGAAGCTCTTGATAGGTAATCATTCTAGCTCTACAACTATATTTTTCGTATTCTAGGTTTTGTTCGTTTTTTAAATCAAATTGTACGATCCAATTAAGTTTTTCATATTTTTCGTCTAATATTACTCTATTTGTTATTTTATCGTTAACTTTAAGTCATCTAGATAAATATAAAATCCTGCATCTTCTAATCGTCTTAATGACAATAGATTTTATGAGACATCCCTTGCTGCAATAATATTTGTTAATTTAATAATATTTTTATCTGAGTTGATTGTTTGCAGCAAAATATCTCGCTTTCCATTCCATTCTAATTTATTTTTATTAAATGTATTACTTTTAAAACTTTTACCTCTATTTTTGTCAAACGGTTGTTTGCGTTGAGTCAGATAGTCATCCCCTTTGTGGTTCATTATTTTTTGACAATAATAACAGAACTACTGTTTTTGGTTTTAAAAAATTCAGTTTTTTTGCATTAGGGAAGAGTGGGGCAAGACGGGGTACCGGCCTCATTTAACAAACGAATTAACCCCTTCGCAGTCCAGCTAAAAATCGCTTATGGTCCAAAAACGATCCAAAAAAAAAATTTTATTAGAAAATGTGATTTCATTGTAATTAAGGTTTTTGGAGTCGCAAAATTCGAATTTGAAGTCAGTTTTTCAAAATTTAAAATGGCGGATCCAAAATGGCGGACCCAAAATGGCGAAATCGAAAATTTTAAATTTTATCAGATTTGCTTGAAACTTGTTACTGGGGGGTTTTCGGGGTCTCTGATTACGAATCTAATGTCAGATTTTCAAAATTCAAAATATTGGATCCAATATGGCGGTTGAGAAAATAGAAAATCCAACGGATTTGTTTAAAACTTGTTACTCGGGGGTTTTCGGGGTCGCTGATTACGAATCCAATGTCAGATTTTGAAATCCAAAATGGCGGACCTAAAATTCGATCAAATTGCATGAATCTTGAAATTATCCGCCACATTGGATTCACCATTTTAATTTTGTAAATCTGACATCATATTCGTAATGAGCGACCCCGAAAACCCCCAAGTATCGAGTTTTAAGCGTATTTGATAAATTTTTAAATCTTCATAGTCGCCATTTTGGGTCCACCATTTTGAATTTTGAAAATCTGACTTGAAATTCGGATTCAGCGACCCCAAAAACCTTAGTATGCACTTGGTCATTGAAATCGAATTATGTTTAGTATTTTATTTTTAAGATGGACATATATGGCCACAGATATGGTCTTTTACCTTTTTTACTAAAAAAACTGTTTTCGACTATTTTCTTGTCATTTTTTTACTTTTTTAAATAGGTGTTTATTACTTAATAATAACGGTTGATGAACTGCATAATTTTTTTTTTACTGTCAAGGGTTAGAGAAGAAGGGAATCATATGTTTTTTTCTTTGTTGAATCGTAAATTGTAGTAATTAATCGTATTATGAAATTTCGTAGGTGCAGGCATAATGGGGTAGAGGAGAGTGGGGCAAGACGGGGTTCACAAATTAAGCAAAAGAAAAGAGAAATAAGAAAACTACTTAAATCAAGATTGAATAAAATAAGCGTGACCAAAAAGAAAAAAAGCTTGTTAGGTTAAATCATGAATTAGCGATGGTAAAGTGGTTCATACACATTGTCTCTATTGTAATGGTTATTATTTAGACTTAAATGAAAGCTGGACTGTATGTTCTGTCTGCCGTCAATGGGTTCACTGCTGTAGTGCTGTTGTCGATGATGAAGATGCAAACTTTACTTTTGAAATTTGTCGACAGAAATAGGTTGCTTTCTTAAGTACCCAATCTTACCCCTTAGGGTACCCCACCTTACCCACATGTGGGGCAAGGTGGGGAGATTTGCAATTTTTTACATATTATTAATTTTATGCTTTTTTAAGAAACAGATGGCCTTTGTACGCCTTTATTACCAAATACTGATTCCCAAAGATGGTTATTAAAAAAATAATAAAGTATTTACATTCAATAATTTTCGTTTTTTGCTCATTAAACCTTAAGTACCCCATCTTGCCCCACTCTCCCCTATTTCAAAAACTGAAAAAGATATAAATTTATTTCTTAAAGAAAAAAGATAATAATAATAGTTAAAATAGTTAATAGTTCATTTCTTTAAAAAACAGATAAAATAGTCAATAGTTTCTTTATATTGAAAATAGCTATAATAGTCAATAGTTTATCTATATTACAAATAGTTAAAATAGATAATAGTTTAAATATTCCAAAAATAATTATAACACTAGACAATCTACGTATTACGAAAACAGTTTAAAAAACCGCTGCCAACTTATATATTTTTGTTTTAATTTTGGTGCTCATTTCATTCGTTTTCGCAAATCTCGTTATGTTCATTTCATGAACACTTTGCTTCCTCATAGAGATGTTAATAACAATAAAGTATAAATTTTGATCAATTATTCTCAATTGCTGTAATATTTTTTTCTCTTTATTTGATTAAAAATTCAGTTTCGATACATAAGCGATTTTGATCTTTATGGTATATTATGACTTTAATTATTTTCTTTTTCAAAATTTTAGAAATGATTTAGAAAATGATATTTTTCAACTTTTTAAAGTTACTTCCACGTTAAAAAAAATTTTTTTTTTCCATCACAATTGATTTTACAAAATTTTTGATTTTTAAAAGTTTAATATCTTTGGTGAGTATGGACGAAAAATGTTCATTGAGGGCTCAAAAGATGCGTCTTAAAGAACTTTTCAAAATTAGAGAAAAACATTTATAGGTGTTCTAATATTTTTTAAAAGTTATTATTTTTGAACTCTTGAGGTCAAATAACATATAAAGATATGTCAAGAAATCGAAGTCAAAAAATTTTGGTATTACAATACTTCCTCTATATGAGGAAGCAATACCTAGCTAGTCAATAGTTTACCTATTTAGAAAATAGTTTTAATATAAAAAGAAAAATTTATTACACTTAAAAGAAACTCATGAAAACGACGAATATTCATTTTTACTTTAATTTTAATTAAAAGTATTTTCTATGTTATAGAAAAAAAGGAAATTAATTAAAATGAATTAATTAATTCATATTTTCATTAAGTTCCTCTTTATGCATTTAATTCTCAAATTTCTTTTGATGATGATGATAATAAAGTTTATTATATAACATTAATTTAACGTTAAAGGTGGAAAGTTCAGAGAAGGAAATTCGCAATCATACTTGTTCAACAGAATGTGGCGACAGTGGATGTCGTTGTACAATTAGTTCAAATTTAATAAATAAAACAATGGAAGCAATAGATCATTTGCTACTCGTCTCCGATACTGGTCATGTCGTTCATTGCCTTTGTGGAAATTATCAAGTAAGTAAAATATTAATTTCCAAAAAAATGTTTATATTGCACAAATTTTATTTTAATCAATTTATTGTGGCTGTTATTTTTTACATTTTTATACTAATATTAGGTATTATTTATATTTTTACATTCTCATCAAAAATGAAAAAGTCTTGGATTTGTGCGATTTTGAGAAATTTCTAATTTTGGTAAATCTTCACGTTTCATGACCCCCTGATTCCAAAAAAATGGTTTTTAGAGAAGTGTCTGTCTGTCTGTTGAAAATTTTGTCTCGACGCGACGATAACTCGTGTAAATTTTTATGAATCGATTTGCAATTTGGGACATTTTTAAGTCCATAAAAAAACAAACAACTTTTCCTTTCGACACTTTTTTGTACAACAAAAAATAAAATAGTTATGAAATTTTTTATCAAAAAAGTGCAAAAAATTGAGATTTATAGTGAGTGAAACATTAACCGAAACATGAAGAAACATTAAAAACATATCAAAACTTTTTTTTATTTTTTTCCTTAAATTTTGAGATAAAACAAACAATTTTTTGTTTAGTAACTTTTTTATACATCAAAAAACAAAACAAGTTTTTTTTTATAAGTTTTTGGGCCAGGCTTATTTTTGTTGTTTTATAAGTTTTATAAGTTTATAAACCGTTGACCATGAACTAAAATTTTTTACTTTCGAATCAAAATATTTTTTGTAACTCTCAACTTGATTTAAATGTATCCTTGTAAATTTTGAGCAGACAAATTTTTTTTGGATTTTTCAGTATTGTTAAATTATAAAATTTTTTTCAAAGTTGTGGGTCCTACTCATTTGTATCAAAGTTATTTGCATTGCGAATTTCTTGTCATTTTTTAAAAAACTTGTTCATAAAATAACGTTTATTTTTAATGTTTAAGCATGAGTTCTATCAAATTTTGTTTTAAAAAAATTTTATTTTAAAGTTTAAAGATTTTTACATATTTTTTTAATAATTTACTGTTCATAAATGACTATAGTCTACAATATTTTTAACCCATTTTAGTGTTTTTTGTTTGAAATTAAAGTGGACATCCCTGGAGGCCGATTTCGGAGATATTAATTGTTTACAATTTTGTATTCTAAACAAATAAATAAAATTTTTTTAAAGGACGTTTATTTCTTTTTTCCGTTACTGCACATGATCTAAATCAGTTTAAAATAACTTAAGGCAGTAGTCTCCTTTAGAAGCCGAAAAAAAGCGTTTTTTTAGCAATTTTTTTTAAAGGGAAGGAAATGATTGCGGTAAACGGAATTTTAAGACGATAATGTACTATATTTAAGGTTTTAAAAAATATATTTATTGTTAAAAAATATTAAAATTTGACAAAATTAGGAGTGTTTTTTTGGAGCGCCTGGAGTCTGCACTTTTAAATCGGTGCCGGTGATGGAGGTCGTGCGATGCATCTGAAACAGTCGAACCAAATTTTTTTTTAATTTTTATAAGTTTCTTTTCTATATGAAGTAAAAAAATGCCGAAGAAGTTATAAAATTCTAAATTTTTTCGAAGTTTGAAAAAAAAATTCACTTTTTAAAAAAAAAATTGACTTTAAGTTGCAAAACAAGTAGTTTAAATAATACTTTTGTCCAACTTTTTTAGTTCAAATAGAAGGTAATTTAATACTGAAGCGAGATCACTTTGATTTTTAACGATCGGACATAAATTCTTTTTGCTATCGCCGGCACCGTTTTCTAATACTTGTGAAAATGAAAACTCGAGAAAACGCGCTTTACCGTTATATTGTATACGACTATTATACTGTATACTACTGTATTATACTGTATACTACTCAACACGGACCTTCTAGAAAACTCAAATAATATTTTAAAGGACGTTTGGACCTTTCCACGTCCATTCAAGTATAGTCGAACAATAGAATACATGAAGGGGCGGAGTGCGCGCGGTCGGGTCTACCTGAGTATTCGCACCTGCTCGACGCTCGGCCACTAAAACTGCTCTAGCTTCGAAAATATGTCGAATTGGCCTCTGTAACTTTAAAGACATATTCTTGGATAGTTTTGGAAGAGATTTAAAACAAAAAAAATCGATTTTTTGAAGCCCGTAAAGGAGACTACTGCCTTAATATGACCACCAGACAATTAATAAAACATTTATTATACCAATTTAGAATTTTTTTTTTAAAAAGTGCAAAAAAATGAATTATTGCCATTGCATGATTTGTTCCTTCTGTTGTTGTACTAAGATTCTAAAATGCTCATATAGTTTGAACTGTTCATACTAGAAATGCAGCAATCTGTTTTTATTATAATTTATTTTTCTCTTCATATGTGGGATTTGGTGAGTTATTAAATATATATATATTTTTTTCTTTCGATGAAAGTAGAATTAATATCATGATAATCTGCAAATTAAACACAGATTTGATGAGAATGTAAACCTTAAAGTCGTAGTAACTTTAAGACAAATAAATATTTTAGCGGCTCAAAAAAGATATGGCTTGTCTGATACGTAGTCTCAGTTGATTGAGTTCGAAACACCCTAATGTGTAAAAATTCAAAATTATAATAGAAAAACCCACATTGTTTTTCAAAATACAACAATAAATTTATGTACTTCTCTTTTAACAACTTAAAAGCAATGTTAAAATTACTCCATCCCCTCTGTTTTTTAAAAAACCCACCCTTAAATTTACAAAATAAACGTTTAAATTGAAAAAAATAAAAAACCACATTGTTTTTCAAAACCGAACAAGAAATTAACTATTTCTTTTTTAACAACTCTAAAGCAATGTCAAAATTGCTATATCACCCTCTGTTTTTTTGTTTGAAAACCAACCCTTATATTTACAAAATAAAAGTTTAAAGTAAAAAAATGAAAAACCACAACAAATTAGTTTAAATTATATTAAGAATTAAAACATCATAATTTGTTATTGTTAAATTTAAATTTAACAGTAACAAATTATGTTTAAAAATTAAAAAATTTTATTTTATTTCTTTCAGCGGGGAAAAATACTATAAGATATGTATGTCTGGTTAAAAAAACAGATGATGTTTTAATTCTTAATATAATTTAAACTAATTTATTGTGGTTTTTCATTTTTTTACTTTAAACTTTTATTTTGTAAATTTAAGGGTTGGTTTTCAAACAAAAAAACAGAGGGTGATATAGCAATTTTGACATTGCTTTTGAGTTGTTAAAAAAGAAATAGATAAATTTCTTGTTCGGTTTTGAAAAACAATGTGGTTTTTCATTTTTTTCAATTTAAACGTTTATTTTGTAAATTTAAGGGTGGGTTTTTTAAAAAACAGAGGGGATGGAGTAATTTTAACATTGCTTTTAAGTTGTTAAAAGAGAAGTACATAAATTTATTGTTGTATTTTAAAAAATAATGTGGTTTTTCTTTGTTTTATATTAAAAAGTTTGAATTTTTACATATTAGGGGTAGTTTTTTAATATAAAAACCAGGGACCGTCACGGAATCAAAACAAAATTAAAAAATACTTTTGTTTTGATTTGAATGTGGGTATCAGAATCAAAATTCCACTCTATTTAGTTCTGATTCCAATATCAAAATCAAAATTCCACTCTATTTCGTTTTGGTTCCAATATCAAAATCAAAATTCAACTGTGTTTTGTTTTGGTTCCAATATCAAAATCAAAATTCTTTTTTGTTTTAATTTTGATAAAATAATTCTGCGCATGTAGAAGTGTCATTGAACCTAAATTTTGTTGCAAATGTCAAATATATCAGAAGATAATATTGTTTTTACTTACGAAATCTGAAATAGAATTCGAATCAATTTCTGTTTCTACAAGAAAACTGAATTGCAGTATTACAGTATCAGAATCAAAATAGGAAGTAAATTTTGTTTCGTTGCAGTATCAGAATCAAAATAGGATGTGAATTTTGTTTCGTTACAGTATCGGAATCAAAATAGAAAGTATATTTTGTTTCCTTACAGTATCAGAATCAAAATAGGTAGTAAATTTTGTTTCGTTACAGAATCAAAATCAAAATACATTAATAATTTGGTTTTGTTTTGGAATATCGTAACGAAATCAAAATTTGATTTCCGTGACGGTCCCTGATAAAAACACAGTGGATGATAAAGTGATTTTGATATTGCTTTTGAAATGTTGAAAGAGAAGTACATAAATTTATTTTGTTGTTTTGAAAACCAATGTGGGTTTTTCTATTATAATTTTGAATTTTTACACATTAGGGGTAGTTTTTTCGATTTAATAAAAAACAAAGGGTGTTTAAGCAATGTTGAAATTGTTTCTGAGTTGTTGTAGCAGAAGTAGATAAATTTATTGTTTTGTTTTAAAGAGAAATCTGTTATTCAATTTTTTACTTTAAAATTTGAAGTTAAGGGTAGTTTTCTCAATTTAAAAAAAAATGAGGGTGATGGAGCAATTCTGACTTCAGATTCGTTTTCAGCGGGCAAAAATACTATAAGATATGTATGTCTGGTTTAAAAAACAGACAACTTTTTTTTCTGTGCCTGTGTTATTAGTACTCGTATAAAATAAATAAAAGTAAATTTTCTGATTAAATTTACCTGATAATTATTTTTGCAGTGATGAAAATATTACAAACAATACCTACTTATTAAAATTAAAACAAGAATAATAATTTTTTAAATTAATTAATAAAAATATTGTCAATTACTTGCTTTTCATTTAATTACAAAATTGGGACAATAATAATGATGAATTTGATTAAATGACTGACTGTTTACTGAATCAAATTAGTAATCCTTAAATAATTAACATTTTTGGAAAGTGCGAAAGTAATATGTTGTGCCAACAAATGAGCAAAAGTAGAGAAAACAAAAAATATTGGTTTTTAATAAATTTTTTTGGCTTTTTTAAATTATATAAAAAGAAAGTAAGAGAAACTTTTTTTTTAATTACAGGGCTGGTTGCCAGTTGGCATTCGCAGTTCAACGCCAGTTGCCATAGAATGGTCACGATTTTCAACAACTGGACTTTCATTCAAAGCCGCTTACAAGTTTACAGAAGATGTATTTTGCAAGGATCATGAAACCACGAAATCTGAGGGCGAAGTTCATGTTGGTGATTCTATCAACATTGAATTCAAACTTAATCAATACTATCAACAAAGATGCACGTGGACTTTGGTTTCACCTACGAACCGTCTTCTCACCATTGAAATTGAATCAAATCAAAGTCGTAAGTTTATCATTTGACAACTAATCTATAACCGTTTTGCAATTAAAGTTTAGAGAGAATTTACTCGCTACAATGTTGACTCCATGGCTACTAATGATAATCCAAATAATAATAAAAATACTATAATAATACACTACCGTCGGGAATTATTGGTACGGCTGCACGCGAACGGCCCAAAAACATACAAATATTTAAATCGCGATTTTTTTGTAAATAGGTACAAATAACAGAAAATTAAGATTTTCTTTAAAAGATTATTACATTCTACGATTAATGATACATTACTGACAAAACGACCAACAGAGTTCAAAAATATAATTTGGTTCATGAGATATCACTATAAACGGCCGAGCAATACCCAAAGACCATTCAAATTCAACTAATTCAATGCATTTTTCAAAAAACATGTTCGGCCGTTTATAACGATATCTCGCTAACCAATGATCACACCTATAAGGCATTTTACGTGTAATGTCCTAAGTTGAAATTTCAACTTCTTGACAAAAATTTAAACTCGAGGAATTTGTTGTTCTATCAAGTAGAAATGTGTCCCAACACAGAAAAAAACCCGACTTATTTTTGTTGCAACTCATTTGGAAGTCGGTCTCGAAATGAGTAATCGACAACTTCAAGTGACTCAAAATGAGTAAAATAACAATATTCTAGTTACTTTCTTTTGTGTTTCACATGTTTCGTGTTCCATGGTTGCCCATCCCTGTCTGTCAATTGACAAATGTCTAACCTAAAAAATTTTTTCCGTTTCTCATAAAAACAATAAATCGACTGCAAGTATTAATGTTTTGACAAGTGCAACGTGTTTATTAGTTATAAACAATTATTTTAGTTCATATTTTTATAAATTATTCTTAGCTTTTCCAATGTGATTGTAATTTTATCGTAAAGAAAAAATGATACCCCTTAAGACTCATTTTGAGTCTTTTCCTTAGAAACTCAGAATGAGTCGAAGGGGTATCATTTTTGTTGCAGTTCAAAATGAGTCTCATATGCGACTCATTTTGAGTCCGGTTTTTTTCTGTGAAAATATATTTTTTACTTTTTAGAAAATTTGATTTATTTTTTAATATTTTCAAAATTTACCCCAATTTTTGATAATTAATATAATAATTAATATAATTAATTTTCAATTTCCCAAAAATCGGTCCGTTTTATTTGAAAATAAATTATTGCAAATGAAAGCTGAAGATTTTTCCTATGTGCATGTAAATTTTTAGAATGCCCTTTTTTATTTTTGAGTTATTAAATTTCAAAGAATTAATTGTTGCGTCGCAATGGCACTGATTGTGAGCCACGTGGTACCGAGCGTGGGGCGAGGCGCCCGCGACGCAGCAATTTATTCTTTGAAATTTAATATCTCAGAAACAAAAAAGGGCATTCTGAAAATTTACATGTGCATAGGAAAAAACATCATATTTCATTTGCAATAATATATTTTCAAATAAAACAGTCCGATTTTTGGAAAATTGAAAATTAAATATTAATTATCAAAAATTAGAGTGAATTTTGAAAATATTAAAAAATAAAATTTACCATTGGTAAGAGGACGAAAAAACCTTTCCGAAACATATTCTAAAAAATTTTCCCATTAAAAGTATGTTCAGAAAAAATTCACAAAGTAGCCAGTGTTAGCAAGCTTGGTAAAATTGGTCCCCTTCTACCCCCTTCAGATTTTCAAAAAAGTCAAAAATATTTTTTGGGCACATTTCTACTTGATAGAACAACAAATTTCCCGAGTTTCAATTTTTTTCAAGAAGTTGAAATTTCAACTTAGGGCATTACACGTAAAATGCCTCCTATATAAGTAAACACAACTTCCAAATTTAAATGTTTATCTAAAATAAAAAAAAGCACAAATATCTTTTAAGGGGGTATTACTAACGACTACATGTCTGTAAATGAAGAAAAACCACATAAAGTAAAAATAAAACAAAAATTCAAAATGGCGGATCCAATATGGCGGAATAATTTTTAAAAATTCTCCGGATTTACTTAAAAATGGTTACTTGGTATGGTTTTAGAGGTCGCTAATTAAGAATCAGGTATCAGTTTTCGAAAATTCAAAATAGCGGATCCAATATTGCGGACAAATTTTCAAAAATTTTCCGAAAACGCTTGAAAATTGTTACTCTGAGGTTTTTGAGGTCGCTTATTATGAATCCAGTGTCAGTTTTCAGAAATTCAAAATGGGTTATGATTTATCATTAGCTGCAAAAAATGTCTTGTCAAATTTTTTTAATTATTAGTATCTATTGTCAAGAGAAGTTTTCTATCAAAATTTCAGACTTCTCTTTCAGAAATTATGTATACATTTTTATTTACATCTGAGTCGGGGTGCCCATAATTCTTTCATTTTCTTTAAATTTTAGATTTCTGTGCCATTCTTAGAGATGTACCAAATCCCTCACCTATTTTGCGAATCGGATAAACATAGAGAACTATTGTTAAAGGGTAATAATAACCCATAACCCTGTAACACAGAGAGTTTTTTAAATACCGTATTCGTAATTAGCGACCCCAAAAACTACCGAGTAACAAATTGCAAGCGATTACAGAGAATTATCAAAAATTTTGATATTTTGAATTTTTAAAAACAGACACCGTATTCTTAATCAGCGACCTCTAAAACCACCAAGTAACGATTTTCTAGTAAATCTGAAAAATTTTTTAAAATTCTTCCGCCATATTGGATCCGACATTTTGAATTTTTGTTTTATTTTTACTTTATGTGGTTTTAGGGGAGAGTGGGGAAAAATGGGGTAGGCGGGTCAAATGGGGTACCTCTGTTTCTCCATGATGGGTACATTTAATTTTTTTATCCTCGATATATATTATTCATTTTGATAAGAAAATGTTATTAATTATGAGAGCAATATGAAAAAAATTTTTTTTTGAAAGTTATACAACATTAAAGTTTTGAACGAAAAAAATATCGATTTTTTTCGAAATTAAAGTGCTTATAAAACTTTTTGGGATAATTTGTTAAATTTGGCAAGTGTAGAATCGTTTTCAGTACTTATTCTAGAGTAATTTCCAATTGGATAGATTGTTAAATTGTTTATACAGGGCTCGAACTAGGTCCGTAAATCCCGTAAAAGTCCGTAACTTTGCTTGAAGTCCGTAAAAGTTCGTTTTTTGGAAAAAAGGTCCGTAAAGTCCGTAATTCGGTTGAAAAAGATCCGTAAAGTTCGTAAATTATACGATATAATTTGAATAATTTTAGAGAAATTACAAATGATTGAAGGAATTCAATTATTTTCAAAAGTAAGAAAATTCTTCGCAAAAATTCAATTATGTTTAAAAAATTTTTTTAATTCTCGTCAACATTTCAATTATCTTTAGAAATAATTAAATTCTTCTTCGAAATATCAATTATTTTCAAAAATTTTAATAAAATACTTGTAAAAATTTTAATTATTTTCAAAATTTTTCCTCAATTCAATGATTTTTAATAGGTATCTTAGACTATTCTAATAAAATTTTCAAAAAGAATTCAATTATTTAAAAAAAATTACTAAAATTCTACACAAACCTCTAATTATTTTCAAAAAATAATAACAATTTAACAGGAATTTCAATGTTTACAAATTTTTTAAATAAATTTCTTCACAATATTCAATTATTTTCATAAATAATAAAATTTTTACAGGTATTTAATTTTTTTGGCAAATAATAAAATTCTTATTAGGAATTCAATTATTTTTAATACAATTTTAATCGAATTCCTCGAAAAATGTAATTATTCTTAAAAATTTTATTAAAATTTATCAAAGAAATTGAATTATTTTAATAACCTTTGCTACAATTTATTTATTAGAATTTAAATATTATTTTAAATAAATTTTTAATTAAATTTCTTTAAAGATTAAAATTATTGCATTCAAAATTTTTAATGCAATTCTTTGCGTAAATTATCAATTATTTTTATAAATTATAAAATTCTTCTCTAAAATTGAATTATTTTCAAAAAATTTAATAAATTTCTTGGCAAAATTTCAATTATTTTCAAAAAATTTCCCAAATTTAATTATTTTTAATGTCTATTTTAATAAAATTTTGCTAGAAAATTCAAATTATTTAAAAATTGATTGATTCAATTCTTTAAAAGAATTCTGTTTTAAGAAACATATGTAATTAATTAATAAATTGTTTTTTTTTGTATTTGAATAATGAAATTCTCGTAGAATTTTCTCATAAAAATTGATTTAAAAATGGATTTCAGTTAAAATTTTAGATTATAATTGAATATTAAAAGTATTAAAGCGTAAAGTTTTAGAAATAATTAAATTTTGAAAAGGTTTCAGATTCAAATCTTTGAAAATTTGAATTTTTCATATTTTTAACATAAGTAACAAGTCTGTGGAATTAATTTTTTTGAGAAATTTTAATTACGAATTTTTAATTTATATTATTTGAAGTTTTTATTTTCGAATACATATTTAATTGAAGAATTTACAAATAATTGAAAAATCGAATATTGTAAAGAATTGGATTTGAAAATTGTCAAAGAACTTTATCGAAAATTATTAAAAATAATCGATTTTAAGAAGAATTTTAGTTAAAAATTCTTGAAAATAATAATTGAATTGATAATGATTTTATCACTCTATTTTTAATTATTATAAAACATGAAGTAATCGATCGATATCTTCATGTGTTTTTAGTTATGAAAAAATTTAATTTGTAGTTTTAAGTAAAATATGTTCTCTTATATATTTTTGTCAATAATTAGTCCGTAAATGGTCCGTAATTTTTCATTTTTGGTCCGTAAAGTCCGTATTTTTAAATACTTTCACTGGTTCGAGCCCTGTTTATAACAATTTGTAAACATTACATTTTTTTGTACTATGCAGTGCGGGGCAAAATGGGGTACCTATGTGTTGGGCCCTGCCGGGTGGTATTTAATATTCATTGAACTATACTTAAAAACTTTATATTATGCATATTTAACAACTTTCCGCAGAAAAGTCAAATTTTTGTTTCGGGGTATTATGCTATCGATGTTTCACTATCGATATATCGATATTTTTCATTATCGATGTTTTTCTGTTTCTAGTAAATATTGCTTGTTTTTTTCATAATAATAAAGAATCTTACTTTTTGTTTGTATTTATAATCTCTTACAACAAGAATTTAACAAATATTGAAAAAATATTTTTTTCTTATCCCATAGTTCGCCATCTTTTGCCCATAGTTCAAAAATGTATAGAAAATATTTTTTTTTCATCCCATATTTAGCCATCTTTTGCCTATAGTTTAAAAATCTATAGAAAATAATTTTTTTTCATCCCATAGTTCGCCATCTTTTGCCCATAGTTCGAAAATGTATAGAAAATAAGTTTTCTTTTATCCCATGGTTCGCCATACTTTGCCCATAGTTCATTTTAACAGTTAAATTAAAAAAACCATTTAAAAAATAATTTTTTTATATGCCTCACTTTGTTTATGGTTTAAAAATGAAAAATATTTAAAGTTTTTGGGTTTTTTATTATTTTGTTTGATGAAAAATTGATTTATGTTGCTGCCATACTTGAACCATGGGATTCGCTCCTTAGCAATACTTTGCCATCTTTGGCAAACTTAGTGCCACATTTCGCTATCCTTTACCCACACTTTGCCATCTTTTGCCATCTTTTGCCCATACTTTCATTTCCACGCGGGTAGTTGAATCGATTCATTCGTTTGGTTCTCTGTAAACAGCCAATTACAAAAAGGTACCCCATTTTGCCCCACTCTCCCCTACTTTAGATAAACATTTAAATTTGGAAGTTGTGATTTTCATTTACATAATGAGCCATTTTTAAAGCGCAATATTGAATTTTTAAAAGTACCATATTGTATTTGACAGAAGGCATGTAGACGAAGATTTTAAGCCCTTAAACATTAAAATCGGTGCAACAGATTTTTAGACAGAGCCTTGTTCCGGTTGACGTGGAATGTCCCATATTTGTTAATTTTCTGACATTTGTATTAACAAAGAATCGTGACTTGTCCTACTGTTTGGCGCATCTCTTGTGCTATTCTTTTTTCCGTGTGGTATTATAATATTATTTCGTTACCGCAATTGATTTGCAAATTCAATAACAATTCAAGGAACACTTATAACTTCATAACATAAGTTCAACATTTAAGTTAAGATAAAGAGATGAACTTTCTTCTTTTGGCTGCAATATGAAATTAGGGATTGAAATAACGTAAAGCTTTATGGGAGGGGGTCCAACTTTTTCCTAAAGCCAATAGAAATAATATTGCTAATATATGTTAAATTTCTTACGAAGGGAAAGGGAGGTTTTTCTCAATTAACAGAAACATTTTTAAAAATGTTTAATATTTTGTTTTAGGACCGTGCACAGCGTGGAACCTAACCATACATGAATATAGAAAAAAAGGTGACGGTACAAACGAAGGACCAAGACTCTACACCTTTTGCTCGAGGGATGGTCACAGAAGTTTTACTCTTCCCGAGGAAGTAAATAACGCGATAGTTAAGTGAGTTTCTTATAGCAATAGTCCACGATTAAGCTTCACTTCGCTTTAATTTCTTGCAGTGAAAATACCCCATCTTAACCTAACGACAGTTTTACGACAGTTTCACAATCGCGGTTTGTACCACAAGTACAAATGCGATTCATTCTGTATATAATTATATATATGTACACCAATGCGATTGTAAACTCAAGCAGTAGCTGTGTACTAAATTATACCTCAAGTAAACTTTCTGGTTTGTGAATAATTGTTTATCAAAAACTTTTCAATATTAATTAGCTTCCTTTGACAGGTAGCTTTTTCATTTTCAAACCTTATTTCTATACAATCAAAACAATAATATGGAAATTAAATAACTTAATAATTTTCTAAATAAATTCAATTATCCTAATTAGCTAACTCAAGTGGTATTGTTAGTTAGTAATTAATGATTGTTAAGGTTGTTCGATCAAGAAAGATATTTAAAAATGGTGGTCAAAAGTTATACTTTTTTTAAACGAATGTATATTGCAATTAAAACAGTAGTATACTTGAAATAACTTGTTTCTTAAACCTCCCTTAACTTCTGTGGTCTTTACATTTACCACGAATTTTAGGAAAACTTCAAAATCCCAGGTAAATATAAACAGTCAATTTTAGGCGATTCAGGTGCATTAATATTTTTTTTGTACCTCATAAAATTTTTCCAGGGAAGTAAAGTAACAAGTTCATGCAAAGGAAATCCGTCCGTTCTCCTTTTATTATTTTATTTTTTCCGTTTACATTTACCCCAAATGACCCTACGTGCTTCTTCTTTTTTTTTGTTTTAATAAAAAATGAAATGGAAAAATTTTAATGATACTCTTTTATTTAAATTCTTTTGCAGATTACAAGCTTTAGGAAGAACTGCACCGCAGTATGTAATGAAATGGAGGAGCGAAAAAAATTCTACACAATATCGAAAGCATGGCGAATCACCTGGCATAAGTCACATACCACGAAGCTCAACTGGAATTCGAATTAGTTCCGGCAATTTAATTACTATTATGGCGATTCTATTTGGATGCATTACTTGTTTAAATTATAAAATAGTGTGATTAGAAGACAAAATAAAGAACAAATATTGTCTAAAATTGTAAAATAAATGTAAAATATAATAGTTAAAAAAAATTTTCAAATGGAGAAAATTTTTTACATTAAAAGTCAAATTATCTTTTATTTTAATAATGTAGGTATCTTTAAATTTTTTAAACAAAAAAATTTATTTAAAAAAATGTATTTTCTATCTGACTCTTTTGAATTTTAAAAAATGTTTACTAATTTGAATAAGAGACTGACTGTTTGCTTTTGTAATTAGTAAATTTTACTAATTCAATTTTACTAATAAATACTAATTTCTACTAATATATTAGTAAAATTTATTAATTCAAAAGCAAAATCAGTCAGTCACTAATTCAAACTTAAACAATTTTGCTAATTCAAATTTAAAGAAATTTTAATAGAATACTTTTCTTGTTTAAAAATTTTTTGTCTATGGTAATAAATATATTAATAGTCAATTTGTATAAATTATGCAATAAATATTAAATCACAAGTAGTTATAATAATAAAGGGACGAAATTATTATATCACGTTTTTGTGCACTTAAAATGAAAAAATTGCAATCATTTAATGATTATTAATTGTTTTTCAAATAATAACCTCCGCCTGTATAATTTGCTAAATAAGTTTCAAAATTGAAACAAACAAGACGATTCACATGAAAAAATATAAAAATTACATTATTAGAAAAACAAAAAGTCAAGTTCAATGATAATACATCGAGACTGAATTTTTTAATAAATAAAAATTAATTAATTTAATTGACATTTAATTTTTCAATAAGGAACAATTATAGTTAATGTTATAAATAACAATATTTATGAATTTTTATATAAATAAATAAGTTCAATCTATATTGAATTTGAATATTGTTAACCGTTGAATATTTTTAACTCATTCTAAAAATATTAACAAATTTGTTTATATTAAAAAATTATTAAATTTTTTATTCTCTAAAACAGATAAACTAATATTAAAAAAAGATGAATTTTTTTTTAAATCACGTCGTCAAAATATTATTCTTAAATTCTTCAAATTTTTAAAATAAAATTTAGCTTAGAAGAAAACTTAAAAACAATTATATAAAAACGAATGTAAAAAACCTCGTAAGATAGTAGAATTTGTACAGAACACATTGAATTATTATTATAATAAAAAAACATAAAAAAAGCCAAGGTGAAAATTGTAAATTAACTTAAAAAGAATTATAATCATAAAATTTTATAGACAGATAGTTGAAGAGAATGTATTTTACGAAACGAGCTTCGTGTGCGCAAAGCACCCTCAATATAATATAATGCACTTGATTATCGTCCAGAGTTGTAATTGTATTTATCAAAGAAAAAAACAGAAAAGAAGACAAAAAAAATTTTTTGTAGAAAAAGAAACAATTTTTTACTAGATATTTTCAATCTTTACACACTCAATAAAAGAAAAGGGTTTTTAAGGAAATTTATATCCATTTCTGACTATGTTTACATTTATATTTCAAAAAAGAATTTTTTAATTCCCAATATCGACAGATAAAATGTAAACTAGAAAAGTCAATTATAAATAGTAAATAAAAAGAAAATGGAATGCTCAGAAAGTTTTAAGCGCGATAAATTTTAGAACAATTTATTAAACTTTAAATTACATAAAAATTTACAAAGGGCTCATAATTATAAATTAAAAAAGTCATGTAATAAAATAAAGTTATTAATTATAAATTAATAAAAAAATGTTAAATACAAATTTTTAAAACAAAAATATCTTATAGAGTATTTTAATTTTTGTGCCTAATTCTTAAAAAGTTGCAATAGTTAATAAATAATTTTAGTAAAAATGCAAAAAAAGAGAAATGAATAACAGACCGTAACGTACGACATTATATCTTTTTTTACTCTCCAAATATGACATAGTCAGGTTTGGAATACAAATGATAATGAATGTTTTTCTTTCTTCACAATATATTCTAAAAATTCTAAAAAAAACTATTTCGAAGAATTAATTATTATTCTAAATAAGGACATGTGCAAAAATGTACAAAAATCCTTTGAAATATCTTACAATTAAAAATTTAATCTTTGTAAATATATATAATTTTAATTGCGAAAACAGAAAAGAAAAAAAATTTTCAACCAACTATTCTCAGTACAAAAGAACTAATAATTATTCTGGTGGATGATTGAATTATACGAAAATTTGATTACATTTAAGTAACATCAGATTTCAGGGACAATTTTAATTATATAAATAATATTAAAAACTGCGAATATGTAATTTAAATAAACTCAACACTATATGACTTAATGTACGTAACGATTAAAATAAAAAAAATAAAAAATATATTACGTATTATGAAAAAAATAAAGAAAATAATAAGATAACAAGCACTTGAAAGAATTCAAAAGAAAGAAATTGAAAGATTTCAATAATAATAATAATAAATAAATAAAGAATTTAAAAAATAATAATAATATAAAATAGAGCAATAAATTGTTGTAAATATATCGATTTGAATAACATTGGAAATTGCAATTTCGAATGAAGAAAAAGGAAATAATTTTTTTTAACTTGATTTGTGAATTCTTCACAATGTAAATAGTACATAAGAATGTTTTGAATGAATTAAAAAGGCACTTGAAAAACTACTTTTTACAATAAATTAACAAATCCCCCATTTTACCCAATATGAAACATTAATGTTTTTTCCAACATTTTCTCATTTTATGAATTTCAAATCAAAGCTGTGCTAAAATCATAATATTTTTGCAAATTTTCGAGAGATAAAAAAATATTTCTTTAATTAAAAATTAATGATAATTAAGAAATTAATTATTAATTAGCAATTTTATTAATTACAAGTTCATCTAAATATTAATATGGTCAACATCGCGAAGCATGTAACGTAACAGTGTTTTTGTTTTGTCCGTAACTTTCAAATAACAAGAAATTAATAAATTTGTTTGGATACATCTTAAAATATATTATTTTCACCAATATTGCTTATGAAAATAAAATGTTTAGAATTTATTATTTAAAAGTTATAAACATTTTAAAAAGACTGTTACGTTACAAAAGTTTCGTTTTCCGCAATGTTGACCATATACATTTTTTTATTTATTAGGCACACAAAAAATATAAATTTCGTGGTCAAGGGATCAGATCCTTATTTTCCGATGTTTTTGGGGTCGCTGAAAACGAAAAAATAACCAAAAATAAATTCGTCCCATCCTCCACCCCTAGCACTCATTTAGTATCCCTACATGGTGAGAAAAATCTAACGTTTGTAGTATATGTTACCGCTCCATGACTTTCTTCTATGAGTTTTCCTTAGCAATATAGCGTAAACTCATCCCTCTTTTACATTGCAGTGATCATAGAAAGAAACCTAACACTAACATGCCCTTTTTCCATGAATTGCAATGGTTTAAACGCGTGGCGCCTTAGGTATATAACATGAAAACTTTCTTAGTACATTTGCAAGACTCTTCTGCAAGACTTTTCTGCCATGATGTTCCTGCAATGGGATTTTTTTAGGCCACACCTATCCGGTACGTACAGCATAGGAAGGGATAAATACTTTCGAAACAATTTTTCTAATAACGTTTAAAATTTTTTTTCAGAATTTATAAACTCTGTTTATTTATCTATTACACTGTGTGACAAAATAAAAAAAGTTGGCTGCACTTTAATAACGACCTAGTATAAGTTGTCAGTCTAGTAAAACTATGAACAATGATGTGTGAGAAATTTCCCAAACACCCTCCAAATTTAATTTTAGGGACAAAAAACCGTTTTTTGTGTATTCATGTAAAGAATTACTCATAACTTCTGTAATTTTCAACCGATTTTCAAAATTGTTCTTTTATTTAAAAGAAAAAAAGCACACCTTTTTAACCGTGTATTGCTCGTTTACTCATAATAAAAACTGCCGAAACCGTAGTTGAAAATATTTACGATTTATCGATTTTCATTCCTTGTTCTCAACTTTAACGAGGTTTTTAGAATAGTATTCAAATTTACAGATTTTTTTCATAATAATTTTTTTAAAGTATTCTCAATTCTGCGTAAAATGAGTATTTTTTGAAAAAATTTTAATAAAAATTGAGGGAGATACGTGAATTTTAAGATTTAAAAATTTTTTCCCCCAAAGTTACAAATATTTCAATTTTGCTGTGGAATTTACATCAGGGAACTTTAAATTTTGTGTTCACTAAATTTAATTGATTAACTTAAACAGCATGCATGTCAAACTTGTTTTTGATAGATTTAAATAAAGACAGAGTCCGTATTTTAAGGGGGAGTCCGGTTAAATTTTAACTTTTCTAGATTTTTATTGTTTAAGTGTGTCAACGTTTTTCAAACATTATTTAGGATTCAAATCTGTTCTATAATCTTTAAATAGAGAATAACAGATAATTATTTGACAATTTCTATAAGAGTGCCTTAAAATTTTATGAAATATAAATTTGAACTTCTACCACATTTTTTAATTATTTTTTATTGTCGAACTTTTCATATATGCATTTTTCGCAACACTGAACAATTTTATTAATTTTGATAATATAGAATAGCTTTTAATTCTAAATAATGTTTAAAAAACGTTGACACACTTAAACATAAAAAATCTAGAAAAATTAAAATTTAACCGGACTCCCCCTCTAAATACAGACTGTCTTTATTTAAATCTATCAAAAACAAGTTTGACATGCATGATGTTTAAGTTAATCAATTAAATTTAGAGAACACAAAACGTTGACACACTTAAACATAAAAAATCTAGAAAAATTAAAATTTAACCGGACTCCCCCTCTAAATACAGACTGTCTTTATTTAAATCTATCAAAAACAAGTTTGACATGCATGATGTTTAAGTTAATCAATTAAATTTAGAGAACACAAAATTTAAAGTTCCCTCATGTAAGTTTCACGTCAAAATTGAAATATGTGTAACTTTAGGGAAAAAATTTTTAAATCTTAAAGTTCACGTAATTTGTGTAATTTGTGTTTCTATTTTTGGAATGTTAATTACATTTTTTTATATCAAACAGAATGCTTCTTTTAACCTATATCATAAATTCATTTGTAAAATAATCAAACCTTTTGGGAAAAAAATAAGGAAAAATATGAATATTACATTTCCAACCTTCAACAATTTGTCGGGTAGCCTCGGACATGCGCGAAAATATTTTATATTTTAATTATTAAACTTGATAAACTAACATCAAATTATATTTACTACAATGAAAATAGACTATGTAATAGAAATAAATTGAAAAATCTATTTAATATTCTCAGAAAGTCAACATAAAAAAGATTTTATAAGACGTTCAATGTGACGTACATACATTTTCTAAAGTGTCCGGCTACTTTCAGATTTTTTTGAAAATTCAATTTTTTAATAAAACAAAATAAAAAACTGAGTCTATATTTTAAAAATAAAAGTGAAACTGTATTGTAAATCATTTGTAATTTATTTCAATAGTAATAACACATTATTCTATTAGAAATTAAAAGTGTCCGGGGCTACCCACTGTCCGGCGTTACCCGAATATCCGCTAATATTGTGAAAGTGCTGTGAAGTTCAGTTGATATTTTCTCAGTTCTGTTGCTTACCAAAGGGCCTAGCTGAGTAAGCATGTAAACACTGCATCCGCTCAAAAAAATTAAAAAAAATTTTGTTACATGTTGGCAGCATTCTCTCTTTGAACACAGTATAAGGCACGCAACCATTACGATTAAAAGAAAAAGGCTATGTTTGTCTTACAATTAGCGTTTTTCCGTCATTACTACAATGCGAAAGAGGTATGATTTCATCACAATATTCTGTAAAACTTATACTAATATACTACTAGACTAATATACATATTTATTAAAATGATTCATATACGAGACAAAAAATTCCATAAGTCAAGAGGACTCGAACCCCTATTCATCAATATAATACTGGATTTATTTTAAGAATGCACCTTGCAACTTTAAAAATTTTTAGTTAAGAGGACTCGAACCCCTATTCATTAAAATTAATATAAAATATATTTATGAATGCACCTTGCGACTTAAATCTGGTATAATATTATCAATCAATATAAAATGTACTAATTTAAATGAAAATATTAAATGTCATTAATTATTTTTTTGATATTATTTGCTATTATTATTGAAAGAAAAAAAAATTCCCCTCTTTTTTTTAACAATTGGTATACTCATTGATTTATTAAAAAAATTTTAGTAAATTAAAAATTTAAATTCATTAAAATTTTCGAATTTTATTAAAATTATGACAAAATTATGGCTGATCGACTTTATAATTTTCCCGGCCGATGCACCAAAATTTAAAAAGGGCTTCTGTTACGTCAAAACGAGAAACCTTTAATAAATATACCTAACGTTCCTCGTTTTAAATTAGTTTCAAATAAATTGAATCTAATTTGGGATGAGGATAAGTCAATGAGCCTACTAAATGTTGTGAGAGAATAATTTATTTAAAACCCAACAAGAAAGAAAAGTATTGACAAAAATACAATGAGTATAATTTTAGTTTATAAATCTTACTTTCAGAATAACGATTAGTGGTGGTGAATGAGCTGGTGATAATAATCTGTTAATCCAATCTTGAGATGGCTCTTCACAAAGTGGGCCTCCGACAGTTGTCCTTAGTGTGGGATTTTATCACTGTTGTTTACACTAATTGACTAATGTGATAGTGTATTGTATTTTGAAAATATTTGCTTTCTTCCAGACGATTGTCAGCAGTTGAGCAAATTTCGATGGTTCGAAATTTGGAATGTCTTGTTTCAATATAGATTTTATCGAAACTTGAATCTATCTCCCAAATAATAATTTTTAAGAATTATTTAAAGTTCTATTTTAAGAACAGGGGAAAAAAGTCTAAAACGAAGTTCGTTTTAACTTAAACACTTGGAAAAATACTTGTGTTTACTTCAAATTATATTTGGTTGGAAATTTATACTTGTTAATAGACTTGGGTTGATTTTAAACACTTGGGAGTTCACTTTAAACTTTGTACTTTTAGTTCACTTGTAGACGATGTGTTCAACTCGATGGTTCGATGACTATAACTTGTTATTTCAAAAAATTACTCTCTGAATGTAGAGAGCTAGTGCCCTTTATTTATAAAACTTCCCACATAAGCTTTGTGCCTTTGGTGCTAAATGGAATTGTGAAGAGATGGTTATTCCTTAATGTTTTTCTAATTTCATGCGTGCCTCTGGAGTTATCGCATGTATTGTAAGTGGGGATATGTGCCGCTCGTTCGGTTAGCTGTTCCTCATAGGTTAATCCCTTGATGGATTATTTCTTGCTCGTTTGTTGATTTCCTTGCTTATAGAAAGGTCGTTGAAATGATGCTTAATCGTTATTGTATTTGATTTGATACAATTTATATATTCGTTGTAAGACATATATTATAACAATGACCATAAAAATACTGAATATAATGCAACAATATGTAGAGATTGTATTAGTACAATAACAAGGATTTTAATAACAATAATAATATCTTACAATATATAGGTAAGATTCAATATTTAAAAAGAGAATAAACACGTAATTATTATAAGTAAATGTAGTATATTAGGAATAAGTTACGGACGTAACACTGGTATCATCAGTTGAGGTCGACGATGGAATCACTGGCCGTTGTTTGCAACTTGTCGGTCCCAACACTCTTTTACAATTTCAAACCATCTTTGAACACTATAAACCAAATTAGGTGGTAAAAAACAAAATAGATAACGAAGAACTTACGTTTTGACAACATATTTTAACAATTCGGAAAAAATAATTGTGTTTTTTATAAACCCGCCAATTGTAAATTTTTGTTTTTGTTTCTAAAGTCTTACTGTAAATATAAAATAAACATCTTTATTACTTAGTGAGCTCAATAAAGTTTCTCATAAGAAATCCGATTAATAAAAAACAATCACTTTGAGAAGTTAAAAATGAAACAACTTACCTCAGCAATTAAATGTTTTCGACGTTTGCAATTTCATTAAAACACATGAAGGCACTAACAAGCTACTATTGTTCACAAAATAATTAATAGTCACAATGACTGCATTGAAAAGTATTGCTAGTTATCGCAACAACAATTTTTCAAAAGCAAGTTACACAATTTATCGATAAACGGCGCCGACAGCATCAACTCTACCCGAAAACACAATTTTGTTTATAATAGCCCCAGCTTATGGTACTACAAACGCTAGATTTTTCTTTCTATACAGGGAGGAAGTTGATCTTTTCATTTTTATGAAAAGTCATGTATGCTTTTTACGGAAACAAAAATTTTAACCCCCTTTAAGAACTATTAAAGAGCGCTAGGGCATAAAAGAGAGGACCAAATGATTTTTAGTGGATCTTTACGGTTTCAAGGACCCAAAAAACATAAGAAAAGACTTCACGTTCGACTTTATGTGAAAAATGTAATTTTAACCTCCTTCAAGGGTGTATTTAATCCATTAAGTCCTGAATCAGAGGTTTCAGGAGTTAATGGGTTAAATATATCCCTGCAGAAGGTTAAAATTACTCTTAATTTTTAATTTAATATATAATTTTATATACTGGGCAAATTTTCTCAAGTGTACTGTTACGTCAAAACAAGAAACCTTTTTAAATGTACCTAACGTTCCTTGTTTTAAATTAGGTTCACAAATGAATCTAATTTGGGATGAGGCTAAGTCAATGAGCCTACTAAATGTTATGAGAGAATAATTTATTTAAAAACCAACAAGAAAGAAAAGAGTTAACAAAAATCCGATCTTGAATGGTGTTAAGCACTAGACGTAAAGGGACCGCTCAACTGTTGTCCTTAATAGTTGCTGTTGTTTACACTAATGAGATAGTGTATTGTACTCTGGAGAAATATCTGCTTCTTCCAGGCGGTTGTCGCGTATTGAGAAAATGTCGAAGGTTCGAAATTTGATATGTGTTATTTCAATATTAAACTTTTGTATACACTCGAATTTATTTCCAAGTTTATATTTTGGAAATTGTTTAAATTTATATTTTTAAAATTTATGTATAGGATGTTGATTTGAAAATTAATTCTTGGGGAAATAGTTTACATTAACGTTGTGCGTTGTTAATTAATACTTGGAGTTCACTTTTAAATAATGTTCAAAATTAAAACTTCGAATCCACTTTTAAATAATGTTGTAAATTAATACTTGGAGTTCACTTTTAAATAATGTTCAAAATTAAAACTTGGAATCCACTTTTAAATAATGTTGAAAATTTATACTTGGAGTTCACTTTTAAATAATATTCAAAATTTATACTTGGAGTTTACTTTTAGATAATATTAAAAAGAAATACTTGGATGTTGATTTGAAATTGATTTCAAAATGAATACTTGGGAAAATAGTTCACTTTTAACGTTGTACGTTGAAATCACAGGCACAAAAAAATCATGACCCAAAGGACACAACCCCCTACTCCTATGTTTTTGGGGTCACTAAAACCGAATATGACAACGAAAAATTTCTTATGCTTGCCCATTTTCCCGTTACCACCCCCTCCCACCCAGTCACCGAGGTTGCAATTTCAGATATAAGAAAAAGTCAAGTAGGATGTCTATTCTTATGTTATTTGGGTCGCTGAATCCGAAAAAGTCATCTAAAAACAAATACTTTCCTCCCTTAACCCCCTAAAACCCCCTTAATACCTCCTAGGAGGGGGTTGGAATTGAAATTTTTACGAAAAGTCGAGTATTGTGTCGAATCCTATGTTTTTTGGGGTGCTCAAACAGAAAAAACAAAAACTACCACGTCCACGCCGTTGTTCCTAGGTTGCGCTAAGTGAGGGGGTTTTAGTGGGTTAGGGGAGAAAAGTATTTGTTTTTAGATGACTTTTCGGACTCAGCGCCACAAAAAACAGAGGAATAGACACCCTACTTAATTTTTAGTCAAAATTAAAATTCCAACCCCCTCCTAGGAGGTATTAAGGGGGTTTTAGGGGTTTAAGGGAGGGAAGTATTTGTTTTTAGATGACTTTTTCGGATTCAGCGACCTAAAAACAGGAATAGACATCCTACTCGACTTTTTCTTATATATCTGAAATTTCAACCCCGCTGACTGGGTGGTAGGGGGAAAATGGGGAAGTACAAAAATTTTTCATGGTCATATTCGGTTTCAGCAACCCCAAAAACATAGGAGTAGGGGGTTGTGTCCTTTGGGTCATTACTTTTTTTTGTGTGCCTGTGAAATTAATACTTGGAGGTAATACTGGGATAATGTTCACTTGTATACTGGTAGATCCGGACTAATTTATTCCCAAAAAATTACTCACTTTTCTAACCAGAACTTGTATTCCTTTTTGTATAAAACTGTCTTCATTAGTGTAATATTTTTCTCTCTTGTATTTATTGCAATTTGAAATTTGTTTAAAATATGTAGTAACAATTCCCATACGTTAAAAATATGCTGAATACAATAATATAAAATACATAAAATACAATAAGAATTGTTTGCAATGATCATCTTTCGCCATACGCCCACTCCTTGTTACGTCCCAGCGTTCTCGCCCCTCTACCTCTCACCGACTAGTGGGGTAAGCGTTGAGGCGACTTAGTAGTTTTGTTGCGTGCGAACCACGGAGAAAAGCACCCGTGTTCCTTTCCGATCCTCGTGATTTTGTACTCAATGCTCTCAACATAATAAAGCTGTTCTTTAATAAAGTGTCTTGTGTTAATCTATTTCTATATATGAGGCGTTATTTCTCAAACGTCCCAGTCCAAAATTATAATTCTTTGGATTGTGTTGGTATTTTGGGAAATTGTTGTCCTATATGAAAGTAATAAATCTGTAAAATATTAGCTCTTTAAAAAAAAAATTGTAGAAAGTGGTGGGGGTTAAAGTTCTGACATTTTAAGTAACACTGCCATTTTCAAAACCATGTAACTTTTATAAAACTTTATCGATTTTAATTTGTTTATAATGGATTTAAAGCATTTTTCATCTACTTTCTAAAAATTTTACAAACAAATTTTTAAAAAAATTTTTAAACAATTTTTTTTCAAAAATTAAGTTTATTTTTTAATTTTGACCTTGATGGGTATTTAAAAAAATTTTTTTTTATTTTTATTGGAAAGCTGACATTTTTCCGGAAAAAACCATATAAGTTTCATAGTGGGATGACCAGAAGTTTAGAAGATATTTGAAAGCAAAGTAAGCGGTGCGCCCGGGTTACTATACGTTACGCCGGCGCTGCGCCGTTAAACGACATAAAAATCACTCTTTTATCTTCATCTGCTTCAGTAAAAGCTCTGCATTTAAACAGGGTTGAGACTGTCATTAAAATAATGCCTGCATTACTTTTACCGAAAAAAATTTAAATATATAATTTTGAAAACGAATGTTTAAACTTTTATAAATTATAATTATTTTCAATTAAAATGAGTAATTTTGAAAAAGAAAGATTAAAGTTTTAAAGGAATAATAATTATCATCAATTAAAATAATTAATTTTGAAAAAAATATTGATGTTTCGTAAGTTAAAATTATTGTTATTGGAAAATTGAAAATTTAATTTTGAGAAACAGAAATTTAAGTTGAATAGAAATTGAATATTTTAATAAGATTAATTTTTTAAAATTTAATGTTAAATAGTCATGAGATTCAATTTTTTTTATTAATTTAGGTCATTTGTTTAATAATAATAATAATAATAGATTTAAAAACAAATGACCAAAATTAATAAAAAAAATTGAATCTCATGACTATTTAACATTAAAATTTAAAAAATTAATCTTATTAAAATATTCAATTTCTATTCAACTTAAATTTCTGTTTCTCAAAATTAAATTTTCACATTGCCAATAACAATAATTTTAACTTACGAAACATCAATATTTTTTTCAAAATTAATTATTTTAATTGATGATAATTATTGTTCCTTTAAAACTTTAATCTTTCTTTTTCAAAATTACTCATTTTAATTGATAATAATTATAATTTATAAAAGTTTAAACATTCGTTTTCAAAATTATATATTTAAATTTTTTTCGGTAAAAGTAATGCAGGCATTATTTTAATGACAGTCTCAACCCTGTTAAATCCAGAGAGCTACTATTAAAAAAGATTCATAGGAAGTATCAACCCTGTTTAAATGCAGAGCTTTTACTGAAGCAGATGAAGATAAAAGAGTGATTTTTATGTCGTTTAACGGCGCAGCGCCGGCGTAACGTACAGTAACCCGGGCGCACCGCTTACTTTGCTTTCAAATATCTTCTAAACTTCTGGTCATCCCACTATGAAACTTATATGGTTTTTTCCGGAAAAATGTCAGCTTTCCAATAAAAATAAAAAAAAATTTTTTTTAAATACCCATCAAGGTCAAAATTAAAAAATAAACTTAATTTTTGAAAAAAAATTGTTTAAAAATTTTTTTAAAAATTTGTTTGTAAAATTTTTAGAAAGTAGATGAAAAATGCTTTAAATCCATTATAAACAAATTAAAATCGATAAAGTTTTATAAAAGTTACATGGTTTTGAAAATGGCAGTGTTACTTAAAATGTCAGAACTTTAACCCCCACCACTTTCTACAATTTTTTTTTTAAAGAGCTAATATTTTACAGATTTATTACTTTCATATAGGGCAACAATTTCCCAAAATACCAACACAATCCAAAGACTTATAATTTTGGACTGGGACGTTTGAGAAATAACGCCTCATATACGAAATTGAAAACATTTTGGTCCTTTGAGCCGGATTCAGGAGGTTATTCATTCAA
The DNA here is from genome assembly GCA_032872475.1 of Leptopilina myrica (nomen nudum). Taxonomy (NCBI): domain Eukaryota; kingdom Metazoa; phylum Arthropoda; class Insecta; order Hymenoptera; family Figitidae; genus Leptopilina; species Leptopilina myrica (nomen nudum). The sequence continues at coordinate 21,414,238 of CM065459.1, forward strand.
AGTAAATCGAAACAAAAAATTATTATTATTTACGATTTCTAATGCATTCAATAAATGTCATCAAAACGTAACCTATTGTAATCGTGAAGCTTGCCAATGAATTGTATGACAAGGCATATTGAAATAAAAGGAAACTAGAGTCTCGTCGGTCGGTTATATTGTAATGTACCACCGCCACTCTCCATTATAATACGAGTATAAACTCTCCTAGTACGCCAAGCATTCAAAGAAAGAAGAGTTCAGAGTCGCGTAGGTCGGCTACATCTCATTGTACCACCGCCACTCTTTACTGTCTTCTGAACATGTCAAAAAGAGCGCCAAGCAATCAAACAAAAGGAGACCAGTCGGTCAGTCCCATTTGATTGCAACACTGACGCTCTCTAACCCCGAATGAAATTATACACATTAGAACAGCTTGTGAAGCCATAAGCCTGTGAGGCAAAACGAATCTTTGTTTTCTCTTTGTTTCAGAATGGACTTTAGAACACAACAGGAGTTGGCCAATGTCATCAGAAAAAGCAAACTAGCCGTCGCGGATCATTCCCCCGACCAATGGACACTCGGCTTAACAGGAAGCCGACTTGAATTGTTGGAGTCCTACTGGGCGGACTTCAAGACTAATTACGTGGCCATTCTTCAAGAACTGGCTGAAGATTTTGGTGATGACTCATACTTTACCGAAAGAGGCTATACAGAGACGGAAAGGGATTATATCACAGAAAAGTCGTTCCTATATGACATTGAAACCAGACTCAAACCGTTAATCAGCGGTGCATGTCCGCACTTCAACACTCAGCCGTCGACTTCGAGCAGAACCACCCGACACACACTAAGCATTAAAAGACTGCAACGTATCAAGGAATAGTCACCAGCTGAGATACAAAAATTAATCGATGAATTGCAGCAGCACAGGGTGCAGTTGAGAATATTAGACCGCCCGGTTGGCAGACCTGGCGACCAGAGGGGTGGACACCGAGTGCTTATCAACTAATCGACTTTGGTGGCAAGGTCCATTGTGGCTGCGTCAGGCAAATGGTACCTGGTCCGACTTGCTTGCATGTAACCAACAACCAACTACATCGGTGCAATCAGGAGCATCGATCCACTGTCTAACGTCACAGACGCTTCCGACAATGCTTGACATGTTTTTCAGGCTGCCCAGTCTTCTGAGAACTCTCGTTTGCTGCCGAAGACTGCTACGATCGCGTAGAATCACTAAGCATCCAGTCTCTCAAAGCTCCCCAATAACAGCAGAAGAGCTCAAAAGAGAGTTCTTAACAAGTGTAAAAATCTCACAGCTAGAGATTTTTAGAGATACGAAGCTTGGAACGAAGTGAAGTCGTCCAGGCCAAGAGCCCCCTCTCACGACTCAAGCCCTTTATAGACGAGGACCAAATTCTGAGAGTGGGCGGAAGACTACATAATTCGTCTCTATCTGAAGAGGAGAAACATCCTGCCATCGTCGCTGGCCACAGTCATCTGGCGAGACTGATAATAGACTGGGCTCACCAAAGAGCTCTTCATGCCGAACCAACACTAACACTCGCCCACGGAAATAAGCGCGCCTGGATAATTGGAGGACCAGCAAGGGTCAAACAATTCGTCCGTCAGTTCGTAGTGTGTGCAAGAGCTTCGAAGAAACCGTCAAGTCAACTAATGGCAGGCGGGGGTTGATTACGCCGGACCATTCCAAACACTTCGATCAAAGGGACGGGGCATGCGTACCTCCAAATCTTACGTCGCAATCTTCGTATGCTTGACCACGAAAGCTATTCACTTAGAGCTCGCGGGAGATCTTACCACAAAAAGCTTTCTCGCATCCTTCGCCAGGTTTTCTGGTCGTCGTGGCCGTCCCAGAGCAAAGTGGACGAGGTCACGCTCAAACCTGGAAACCGGTGCTTTGGTGATCATCATAGACCCATCGCTAATCGGTCCGAACGGACGCTGGCCTCTAGGCCGGGTGACTCAGGTTCACCACGGAGCAGATCTATAAAAACTATAAAACTATAAAAAAAACTATACAAACACAAGCTGGAACTTACGTGAGACCCATCACGAAACTAGTCGAGCTACCCGTTGCTATCACCACTAACTCTTCAGACCAGGGAGACGTTACGGCGGACGGCCGTAACTAACCAGCATTCCTTTAAATTTTACCCCTAAAATTGCAGTTATGTTTTTTTTAGAACAATGTTTTTGGAGAAATGCAAGGTGAAAACAATAATATAATATATAAGTAGTATACAATAAGGAAATACATGCAAAAATATTATAGTTAAATTAGGTACATTAACAAGAAGTTACGGACGTAACAGTACCAATGTTAAAATTATAAGTTGTTGGATAGGGCTAATATTTTCACAGTATTTAGTACTATGCATAAGAACTTTAACCACCAAGTATTATGAAATTTTATATTTTATTTTCGTATTTTAGGAAACAATTATTAATTTTTAAAAAAATTTATGTCAAAATTATACTAGATCTCCTTTTTTAAAAGATTAAAAATTTTATTTTTTTTAAAAAGGACCCTTCTAATTTTTATTTTTTGTACCAAAAGAAAGCTTAAGATGTGTAATTTCAATATATGAAACCAAAAAATGACTTTTTTTAAAAATTATTAATTAATAAAAAATAATGAATTAATTAATTTTTTGAAAGAAAGACATCATTTCTTTGGTTTCACATATTGAAAGTAGACATCTTAAGCTTTCTTTTGATACAAAAAAAAGAAAGAAGGGTCCTTTTCGAAAAAAATCAACAAAATATTTAATTTTCAAAAAAGGGTTAATCATAATGATGTTAAATGTTTTTTTAGTCTGTGAATCGTTGCAAATAACTTGGATACATTTTTTTGATGTAGAATTGTATTATCATTCGTTAAAAAAATGAATTTTTTCAAATTTGAAAATAGGGCCTCCAAAATGACAGCCAAAATATTCCAATTTTGAAAAATGATTTTAAAAAATGTGAACATTATTTGTTTTTAATTTTTATGCTTCATTTAAGTAAAATAATGTTGCTTCAACAAAAAATATTGTTATTGATGTTAATTAACAATATTATAAACAATTTTAAAGGCCATTACTAAAGAATTATCAGTACAAATCCCTACGCGGAAAGACAAATCCACATCAATTTGATAGCAAAGATTTTCTACAATTTTTTCTCCTGTCAATCGAAGCTCTTTCCCACTGTCCTTCTCTTCACATCCAACCATATTGTAAGCATCACAGAAACATGCAAAATCTTCTCTAATACTGCCATCCTTATTATATCGGAAAGATAAACTCAGCTGTTCTATGTAAGAAATGTCTGTCGTCTCATCAAACATCAAAGAAAATAAATTTGCGCTTTTTATGTTTTGAAAAATAGTTTCTTGAATTTTCGCTTTACAAATGTCTATTAACTCATTTTGTACGGTTTTGCTTATATATGTCGCATTTGAGCTGACGGTTTCCAAATGCTTCTGAAGAACTGTGTCACCAGCATCAATTCTAAATTTTGAAAGAGCTATAAAATTCCCAGCTGAAGCTACGACTACACTTTCATCATTATTGATAGTGAGCATCGGACCATCGTCTCTGTGTCCGCGCAGAGCTATATTTTGATGTCCATAAAATATTATTGTTTTTCTAATAGGCCGTAAGCGTTCTGTGTTTTCAGCAAAATCTTTCCCAGTAGTAGCAAACAATGCGCAGTATACACAATAAAGCCCTTGATGGATATGAGAAAACACGAGCCAATGAAATTTCTCAAGATGAAATATTTGAGCAAACTTTTTGCATGGTCTTCCTAGTTTTATCACAATGTTATGTTAAAAAACATAATTAGATGGTGGCATTCAGTTACGTTCAAGTAATAAATGTTTTGTGATAATTCGTTTATGTTTTGACCAATGTAATTTCCAATATCTAAAGAAAAATCAGACTAACGAGTCACGTGATGATTCCCATAGTGCTGACTGCACGCCTTGCTCAGGCATATCGTAAACCATCTCTAAATTATAATGCTCAAGGCAATCTTCATCATTAGCAATCTTAAGTTTCACTTAAAAATCCTCTATCGATGTTGCAGTAGAATTCTCGTCAACTTTTTGTTTTTTAATAAAATACGTGCTAATATCTCGCATTGAACTTGCACTACGTTTCGAACCAACACCTTTATTTATCACATTATTAGTCTAAATCAAACCAAAAACGAGGTTATTTTAAATAAAACTAATACACTACATAAAAAATAACAATATTTCATGCAACAATCAACAAAATAAACAATCTTTAAAGAAATGAATTCACAATAAATACAAATCATAACCAAACATAATATTGTTTAACTTAACGTACCATTTTCTTATTCTTTAAAACTTCAGGCAAAACACATTACTTTTTCTTTACTATTATTTTAATAAAAGAAATAGAAGTACGCAACAGAATTTACCGAGGTTATGTTTTTATTTGGTTGTCAAAGTATTATGAGAATGATTTAACTATGCCAGGTTCGACTGTGCGCACACGAAACTTTGTTACGCTGTTCTGCGCACACCAGAAAACCAGAGCTTTCTAATTAGTCAGCAATCTTTTACAGTAATATTACAGACCAATCAGTCAGAACGAATTCAGTCCAACTCGGAAAAAATGTGAAAACGGATAGAATTTCAGCTTAAAAGCAGAAGATAGAAAATAGAAAATGAATGATAATAAATTTTTATTATCCTTTTCTTTACATATATTTTATGCAACCGATTCTCATAAATCTGCTGTAAATTTTTTCTGACATAAGATTCCAAATTCCCAAAAGTGCTAAAAATATTAAAAATAAACTTCGAAGGGGGTGGTCATGACGTCCAAACCACCCCGCTAGATCCGCCACTGGCTGAAGTTCGTTTTTTTATTATTTAACTTATCGATTTTTTTTTCAATTGCGGTTGAATCTTTAACAGATTCATATTAATACCATTCAATAGAATTTATTTTTCGACATTATTAAAATTAGCATTATTATTACGAGGTACCATATTGTAAGTTTCTTGTAAATTTTTTGAAGCAAGGCTTATTTTTTCCGTCGCTTAATAAAATTTGTATTCAGTCTTTACATTACAATTAATATCGTGCAATACAAATTAATTCATATTTTCATTTTGTTTTTCGATTTTATTATTGTTAGCAATTAAAGTATTTTTCATTTCTACCATTTTTCGCTTCGAATCTTGATTCATATTTTGTTCAAAACATCTATGGAATTGTTGTTTGCTGCGGGATTTGTTTTTTTTTGTACTTTATATGAGCAGCATACACTATTTTCATTAACTCGTCATATTGAGATGGCAAGTCTACATCTTTACCTATTTTGCAGAGAAATGAAAAATAATACTTGCTCACAACTGATACGTACTTTTTAATAATAATTTTTTTCAATATCTCGACGTGTTCACAAATTTGAGAATGAAAGCGTACATTTTGTATTAAAAATTCTCTGATCGTTTCCAAAAAGCTTTTTTCATTAGAGATAAGAGAAAATTTATTAAAATTGATATTGACAATTTCTATTACGCTATGATTGCATTCAGTGCTATTACAATAAGGTATACAATCAATTGTTCGGCAGGCTAGCAATACATTTTTTTGCAAACAAAACATTTTTCGTTTAAAGAACTCAAAATTACATGCATGTCATTATTATTTAATATACCTTTTAGCGAATAAGGTAAAGTTTCATTACAATTAAAATTGAAAGGTAATTCCGTCAGAATCCACATACCTTTTCCATTTGGCTTCGGTGTTTCATAAAACAGTGATTTTTAATTTACAAGAAAACCAGACGATTCATCACTTTCGCAATTGCTATCTTCTCCAGTATTTTCAACAATTGTATTCACTAAAATACTTTTATAGTATCACTGAAAATCAAGAGTAGTCGGTTTGTTGTTTCGCGGTCCGTGTTGCTTTATTTAGCAGAAAAATTTTTAACGGGATCCTGATTAAATACTCTACCAGAGAATACAGTAAATCCTTAGTCCTTCTTTTTCTCACGCAAAATTTTAAACGATTTTAATGTTTGTATAAAATTCGACAAAACATTTGGTTTTTCTCTGTCAGTAGATTTTCTTTTAATATATCTCATTGGTTCGAACATGTTTATCGCTTTATTCTACAATTCTTCATGGGGACACTCGTTGGAAGTACTTATCATATTGGTAACCATCATCAGCTTCGACATATACATCATTTTGCTTATTTTATTTGTCATCACAATTGATACTATCGAAAACGTTATCTAATATGTGAGACAAAAGTGCCGTATCCAATCCAGTATCATCCATTTTTAATTTTCCGTCTTGACTAGCACTTTTGTTGTGTTACATCGACATCATTACTGACGATAGAGGAGAACGGGGTGACCATGGGGGAGACACTCCCATTGAAAAAAAGGGAGACTCCGTGATTTATTATGGTTCCACTTAATATTTTATTTAAGTGGATGCACCATTTATGAATGCAATTCACAATTAACATTGTTAAGAATTTTTCAGCCAATAATTCCTTGTGGTCTGGACAAGTTATCCACTCAAAATCCATTTTTGTCTTTAAAAATTCAAACAATTTGCTGCATACATTCCTTCTAAAACACATTTGAGGCAACTTGCGAAAAATAAATGTTGGGCTTCTAAGATATCCCCTTTCAAAGTAATCCATTTACAAATTTATAGCCTGACATTCTCCAAAAAGAAAAATTGAATTCGGTTAAAATTTACGACTTATAGGTGACTTTGAACGTTAGTTTGTATGTAGAGTATAGCCGGAAAATGCGCTTTTTATGGTGTCGCGCAAGGACAAAAAATTCAATACCTCCTAAAGTTTCAGACCCTCCATCGATTTTTCTTTTGGAAAATACTCGTGAAATAAGTGGGAATCAAATCATTATTATTAAAAAAGATAAAAATGGCACTTTTCAAAAAATTGATTATTTAAAAATAATTTTTTTAATAATTTGCTTAAAAAAAATTTTTTTTTCTAATTAATTTTCTCTAATTGTCTGTAATTAATAAGCATTCCCTGAAAATTTCATGAAATTTCATTCATTTTTCTTAGAGATATACCATTTTCAAAATTAAAAAAAAATTTCAAAACCTCGTAAATCCAAAATTTTTCAAAATCGAAATGAGGCTTTTTACTGGCATGTATTCCACTTCAAAATTTCGAAGTTTTAACAAAATCGAAGAACTAGTGTACAACTTTGATTTTTTAGGCATGGAGCTGCCCTCCTTTCAGGAATTCTGACTCAAGTATTAATAATTAAGTAAGTAATTATTAATAACTAGTTGTCGTACCCGTCTTCGACGGGTTTTAGTTTTTTCAAATACATTCAATAGTGTATCTTACAGTCTCAAAAAATGGAAAATAGTAGGGAATTTAATTTGACCGGAAAAGATAATAATTAGGTACCATCAACAATTTCATTATTTGTAGAAATTTAATTATAGTATTATAAGTTAATCCAAAATTTCTACTAATTTTCGACTAAAAAGTCGAATTCGAACTAATTGTATCATAATTGCTAAAATCTAAAATAAGACCTATATCGCATAAGCTGAATTCACAGTTTTTTCCGATTACATTAAATTCCTGCATATTTCCCGTTTTTTCAGTTGGTAAAACCCCTGTTAAAAGTATTAGTAAAGTATTAGTAAAAACAAAAACCCATCAAAGAGTATTTTTATAAAATATGTGAATTTTTGTAGCCATTTGAAGTTTTATTTATCATTAATATACTTATCAAGAAAATTTACATTTGATAAAAAAATACACCTAAAAAAATTTTGACAAAGCTGGGAAAAACCAGATAGTTTGTAAAACATAAATAATAATCGACACCCTGTTTATCTTTTGCCATTACAATACTCAAAAAATCTCTAAAAGTTAAATCTAGAATTAAAATAGCAAAACATTTTAGTATCGAAGTTTTTTTCCAGTAGCATAATCCAAGTATCGTATCACAGGTATTCTTGAATTTCTGCAGTATCTATTTTATCATAAAAAATCTTCATTTTTAATAATTAAAAAATAATTGAGGGGCTGGATGCTATAATTTTAATGCTATAAATTAATATTTTTTAATATCATTTACCATCCTTATTAATAACAAGTTGTTCATTTAATGACCATTTCGCTTCCTCAAAATATTATAAACCAATTGCTTAATTTAATTTTAATATATTAAGGTAATATTTCCAAAAACACAAAATTTGAATTTTTTGTGACAAAGAAAAATATTGATTAATTTTATAAATTTTTATGAAATGTGCACTTTATATATATATATATCAATCGATTCGTTTTTTGTCAGAAATGTAATTTTGAGAATAATTTATGAAAATATTAAGAAATAAAAAAGTTATTTCAAAAAATACAAAAAAAATTTTTTTAATTTTGAAAAAATTGTATAAAAAAATTTTTTTTTGATAAATTTGAAAATCCTTGTGTCAGATTTTTGGTATTAATGACTGCAATAAACCTGCAAAATTTCAGGGCAATCCATTAAAATTTGTTAGAGATAATTTGTACACAATTTTTTGTGACATACACACAGACACATACACACACATACATACACACATACATCTGGACATTTGCTCAGAATATAATATACATATATCCTAGATGAAAATGAGTCCATATAACCATGTTTTGAAAAATTGAAAATCGTCACGAATGCAAAGCTTCCTTATGAGGAAGCAAAATCAGATATTTGTGTGTACATTGCTTCAAACTTCAAAATTTTAGCATAAATAGTTGTTATTGACATCAATAATTCCTGAAATATAATCTTAAAAATTGTAATGTATGTATGTAAAAAAATTGGATAAATAAATAATTCTGAATTGTATTATTTTGACGTTACGTACAAATTATTTCAAACAAATTTTAATGGATTGCCCTGAAATTTTGCAGGTTTATTGCAGTCATTAATACCTAAAATCTGACACAAGGATTTTCAAATTTATCCACAAAATTTTTTTTTATACAATTTTTTCAAAATTTTGAAAAAAAAATTTTTTTGTACTTTTTTAAATAACTTTTTTATTTCTTAATATTTTCATAAATTATTCTCAAAATTACATTTCTGACAAAAAAACGAATCGATTGATATATACAAAGTGCACATTTCATCAAAATTTATAAAATTAATCAACATTTTTCTTTTTCACAAAAAATTCAAATTTTGTGTTATTTGAAATATTACCTTAACATATTAAAATTAAATTAAGCAATTGGTTTATAATATTTTGAGGAAGCGAAATGGTCATGAAATGAACAACTTGTTTTGTATATTTACATTGAAGTTAAAGGACACAATTTTTTGCAAAATTATGCTAAAATTTGTCCAAATAACATGTAACTATCAATTATAGATAATTTAAAAGCAATTCATTAAAAAATATAAAATTTAAAAAAATTTCGATTTTTAAAAATGTTTGAAAACATTTTTATACTTACATATTGCTTATAAGGCATTATTATTGGCAAAATTATTTTGAATAATGACTAAATAACATGTTATACTCAATTATAGAAAGTTTAGAAGCATTTTTAATTATTTTAAGATTATTTCTGGAATCATTGATGTGAATAACAACTATTGATGCTAAAATTTTGAAGTTTGAAGCAATGTACAGACAGACATCTGATTTTATTAGTAAGGATTTATATTATATTACTGTTTAATTTAAATTTAAAATTAATAATTATTAAATTTTTATGACTAAAGTAGTGTTTCATTTAAATCAAATGAAACTTTTTGTTTAGAAGCAATCTACCAAAAAATGAAAAAAATAATTTTTATAGTAAATAATTTGTTAGCATTAATTGTTGTAAAATTAAGTTAAAATGTGACAGGGTTTCTTTAATTTTACCGTTATAGAAAGTATATAAATATTCTGTCAAAAAAACTTGAAATTTATTTTATTTTTTTCCAAAATTTTGATTTATACCGTTCTAATTAATATTTTTTTAATATGTAAATTGATAAACCTTCCGTGAGCCAATGCCTAACAATCTGAAAAATTTAGTTCAAATCGGTAGAAGCGTTTTTGTGTTATTAGGGACTAAAGCTTCTGTGACAGACATACATACATTAAAATTTTTACGACTATTTCTGGAATCCTTTATGTCAATAACAACTGTTTATGCTAAAAGTTTTAAGTTTTAAGCAATGTACAGACAGACGTCTGATTGTATTAATAAGGATTAAATTGTACTAATATAATATATTTTAGTTGCAGCACCCGGGTCAAGAGGTACCACTTCCAGGTACGCCATCACCGCGGCCCAGGTCTCTAACGCCTCTCACGTACCCGTGGCACCGCCCTGAGACACCACCACCCTGGGTGGAACTGGAAACGCCACCTCTGACACGAGAAGCATCACCGACGCCATCACCGCGGCCAAGGTCTACAATGCCTCCGCGGTACTTGTGGCACCGGCCAGAGACGCCACCACCCTATGTGGTTCTGCGGACGCCACCTACACCAGAGGCCTCCCCGACGCCGCCACTGCAGCCCAGGTAGTCGACACCAGAGGCTCAGCGTACAGCGACTCCTCGGGCGCCGACACCACCTCCACCAGAGGCTCAGCGAACAGCGTCACCTCGGGCGCCGAGGTCTGCTGCGCATGCGCAAAGATTGTAGTGGGGTTAATAATCTACTGCGCATGCTTAAAGGTAGTAATGAGGGGTAAATAGTCTACTGCGCATGCGCAAAGGTGGTGGAGATTTTTGGGTATTACAGTGGGGATTTCAGACTATAAATGAGAGTTTCAAGAGCAAATTTCTCATTGTAATCTGTGAGCTCACGCAGAGTAGACAAAGCTAAGCTAACACCGATTACAGTATTCCGACTTTTACTTATCATTATTTTTTGAGTTCTCTTAGATTAGAATTTATTTTGTAAGCGTTTTTATTGTATTGTTTTTTTCTACGTTCATTTAGGTTAGGATTAATAACCCTAACATTAATAACCGCGTGCGATTGGCTAAATGTGAGAGTACATTTGAATGTCGACTGTACACAAATGTTGTTTTAAATATTGTACACCTAGACATAAGTGTGTTTTTGGATGATGCGGTCATTCTATTTAAAGAAGACATTCAAAATGCTTTAAAACAAAATGGCCCCATAGTTGTATACGGTGTTTTGACAGCCAATTTCAAAAGATTGCAGAATGAAGAAGAAGTTGTTCAACCAATACCATTTACAGCCAAATCTAGTAGTATCTTCCCGACAACTGTATGAAAGGACTGGTTTGAATCAAACATGAAGCAGCCAATCATGAGGAAGGTTGAGGAGTTCCATGAGAAGGGGTCAAGCTGGAACCTAGTGTCGATAGTGGAATTAGAAATTAATGTAAATAAGTATAATCCAATGCGTACGAGTTCTTATATTAATCTACCTACACAAATTAAGCGAAAACAAGCATGTATTAATGTTAAAAACAAAGACAGAGAGTGCTTTAAGTGGTCTGTACTGTCAGCTTTACATAATGACAAATCACATCCTGAACGTGTCTCTAGCTATAAAGAATTCTAAAATGAATTGAATTTTAAGGGTTTAGAATTCCCTTTGACGTTAAAAAATATTGTGAAATTTGAATTGTTAAACAATGTATCTGTAAATGTCTACGGCCTTACGAAATGGCATGGTAATTTCTCCGTCCACGCTCTTCATCTGACCGCAGAGAAGAGAGAGAAACATGTAAATCTACTGCATGTAGTAGGTTCGTATGATGATGAAAGTGTATGCGATGAAAATATAAATTGTTACGACGATATGGACTTCATGAATTTCCACTATGTTTGGATTAAAGATTTATCGCAGCTAGTGTCAAAACAACTGTCTAAAAGAGGTCATAGACAGTTTATTTGCGACCGTTGTTTACACTACTTCTCATCTGCGGAAAGATTAAATGCGCACGACGAAAATTGTAAACAAAAAAATGTGTGTCGCATTAAGCTACCGAGAACAGAAAATTGTATAGTTACCTTTAAAAATTATGTAAATAAGGAGAAAGATCCTTTTGTCATATATGCCGACTGTGAAAGTTTACTTCTTCCCGCTGAAGAAGATTCGCTTATTCTCAAAACAAATTAAACTTTTGCTGTCACTGGGCCCGCGCGCTTTTTTAAATCTATGATCTATTATTCTCTAGAATTCTCATCTGAAGAGGCCCAACGTTGTCGGGCGAAAGCTAATGTAGAAAAGAGAAATAAATAAGTGGATTTTTAGAACAAAAACAACAACATCATATACTAAGATACAGACAATTTAAGTAAAACCGAGATATTCCAGCGTCATAAATTGTTGAGTATCGGTTATTATGTAAAATGTAGCTTCGATGACAAAATGTCTATGTATGTACCGTGTCTAAGGAAGGAATTAGACCCTGCCAAGTGGTTTGCTGACGAGTTATGGCAATTCGAGGAAAGAATTGATAACGTATTAAAAACCCTATACCTATGGATGCCTTAACTCCTCAGCAAATTGCTGATTTTAAGAATGCAACCGTATGTCATATTTGTCAGAAGAATATACCAGCGGGTGTTAAAAAAGTTCGCGATCACTGTCATCTTACTGGCAAATACCGAGGTGCTGCGCATGAATCGTGCAACTTGAATTATCAAGAGTGTCAACTCATACCCCGCTGTATTTCACAATTTAAGCGGGTATGACGCACACTTTATAATTCATGCTGTATCAACAAGCTGTAAAGGTCGAATTGACCTCCTCCCCTTGAACAAGGAGAAGTATAACTCCTTTACTAAAAACATCAAGGGGAGTGAGGTTAAATTCCGCTTCATTGACTCGTTTCGATTCATGGCAGCATCTCTTGAGAAACTAGCGTCATACCTTGACGAATATAAAATTATTGAATCCGTATTTGCCAGTACGGTGACTTATCGCGAACAAATAAAATTGTTAACGCGAAAGGGTGTCTTCCCCTATGAGTACTTTGATTCGCGAAGTCAACTCGATGAAACAGAGTTGCCAACAAAAGAGAGATTTTATAGTACTCTCTACGACGCTGGTGTAACGGATGATGAATATGAGCATGCGCAAAAAGTCTGGTCTGAATTTAATTGTCAAACTCTTTATGATTATGTTCACCTTTATATGAAAACTGATGTGATATTACTTGCCGATGTCTTTGACAACTTTCGTGAACAGTGTGTAAAAGCGTACGGGTTAGATCCAGCACACTATTACACTACCCCCGGTTTAACCACTGATGGGTTTTCCTTGATAATCCTTTAGCTTGTAAGTCACTGGTTGAGTTGATACAACTTGATCCACGGTGAATATTTCTGTTGTCCAATTGGGTGTGTATCCTTTCTCGAAAACGTTTTTATATTTGCTTACTCGAACTTTGTCACCAATTTTATATTTTGGTCGTCTCGAAGGTATTTTTGTCAGCTTCAAGAATCGTTCTTTTAAAATTTCAACGTCTTCTGAAGTAACATCTTTAGGCTTCATTCCAATTGTTCTATGCTTTGTATTATTGTAGTTGGAAATAAGAGTAGGCAATATATCATACCACTTGTAATTACCTCGTAAACTAAATTACATCCACATTTTTCTTTTAAGTGTTCGATTAAACCGTTCAACAATAGAAGCCTTCATATTACTGTATGTTGAATAAAAATTTATATTATGCTTTTTCATTAATGTTTCAAATTGTGAGTTGTTGAATTCTTTTCCTTTGTCACTATGCAAGTTTTTTGGAATGTGTTTTTTTGCAAATATTGATTGCATTGCATGAGAAACACCTTTTCCATTTTTTACTCTTCACTGGAACAGCCCAGGCATATTTAGAAAATATGTCTATAACTGTTAGTAAATACTTGAAACCTTTATTTAATTTTGAGTAAGGTATCATTTCTACTAAATCTGCTTGCCATGTCTCATCAATATCACGCATTTCAACTCGCCGACAAGGATAATTTTTTCTAGCCTGAGTATGCAGTTCATTCACTACTGTTAATTTTTTGTTGTCCATTCTCGAGTGCCGTTAAGCGAGTATCTAATTCACTAATAATTTTCAGTTGTACGACAAGATAAGTCTTGATTTATATCTTTTTCAATATTTTTTATTTTTTCTGTAATAGAGTCTTCAAGAACTTTTAGAAATAAGTTGTTATTGTCCACCTCTGATCTTAGTGAGGCATTAGCTTCATACAATAAACGCACTTCGTGTTTTATCATATGTCGTACAAGTTGTAAATTGACAGCGTCGTTTTCTTCTTCAGCGTTAGCAAGATTACAGAGTTTTCTTCCTTCAACGTCAAAATTACCTTGAGAATTGAGTTTAAAACCAACTCCAGGAGGCCCTCGTCTTGCTGTTCCTCTTTGATTGAGAGGATGTCCGAACACGTCAATGCTCATTGTTGAAATGAATGATATTTGCTGAAACACTTCTTAATATATAATTTTAGCTTCACGTAGTTCCTCAATAATAGACATGATTTCATTATTGTTACTAGGATTCCCTGCAGCTTGAGAAGCTATTAAAAGCCTAAGATCATTTAGATGATTTAGATCATTCAAATAGATATATTCTCGTTGAAAATTTCTGTTTGCAATCATAAATTTAGGTAATGAACTACCACTTACAGGTGACTGTTTGTTAGGTGTTCGAGGAAAGAATTGAGATATAAAATTAGAATACTTGTAACTCTTGTCCATACGGATAGATTCAGAGAAACTGTATTTCTTTTTGTGTGCATTAGTAGCAATCAGAATTTCTTTATAGTTCCTTTCATCATCTTCACTAATAAGCGATCTGGTAGGTTTACTTTTAAATAAAAGTTCAAGTAATCCAAGCGTTTGAATATGTCGTTTATCACTAATTTTTACATACTGATCTTCAAGAGTTATGCTTTAAGTTTTTCTCATCTTGACGAAAAATAAAACTAGTAAATTAACATTATCACGTACTAAATGTTTAGGAATGCGGACATATGTTTGACAAAGATAAAAAGAATCAACATCAACATGTCTACCCATACAAAAGAATGCCCTTACATTATCTTGCTTCTCACAAGCAACGTCGTCAAATATAAATATTGAATTCACTTTTTGCATCTTTTGGAATGATGACTTCTTCATGCTCACTGAATGGTAAATACTCTACTCCTTCAACATTATTTACGACTTGTTCCAAGAACTTATACTTGGGTTAAAGTAAAGACTTTGAGTACAAGTAAATATTATTAAATCTAAGACCATTAGGATGTAAAATTAGAGAAAGCAATTCATTTGTCTTTCCACAATTTGATGGCCCACAAAAAATAGCTCGAATACTACCGGAAAACAAACTACCATGAAGCTTCACTTTCTTCTCTTGTTGTTCAACAATCGAGTCTAGATTGACGACTGGCAGCTTGTGAAGTTGTTCCTTGAACCGCATTCTGATTTAGACTGACGCTTAAGGTATAAATACAGCGCTTATATATCTAACAAGTCATTCTAATTTTAACTTTTACATAGTTAGGTATGATTATACATCTTTGCTCTCGAGGAAAAGGTTTAATTAATAAATTTATAAACAAGTTACCGCTTGAACTACATTTGCCAGGTTATTAATATTGTGGACCAGGCACAAAGTTAACAAAACATCTAGCACGAGGTGATCCAGGTGTCAATCCATTAGACGCCGCTTGCAAAGAGCACGATATTGCTTATTCAAAGAATCGAGAAAACGTTGAAGCAAGAAACGCCGCTGATAGAGTACTAGCTGATAAACCTTGGCAACGTGTTTGGGCTCCTGACGCAGGATATAGTGAAAGAGTTACGGCTTACGCAATAACGAACACTATGAAAGCAAAATCGAAATTAAGCATGGGAATTAAGAAAAGAAAGTCTTCAAAAAAGAAGAGAAGTATCAAGAAACGAATAAATCTTAGAAAAATAGTTGATGTTGCAAGAAGTTCTATAATTCCTGGTAATGATACTCGTTTAACAATAAAGTCAGCTATTGAAACAGCTCGAAAAGCAGTAAGGAAAGCAGGTGGTAGAGAGAAGGTTTTAAGACGATGTAGAAAAAAAAGTTTAAAGCTACCTCAACGAGCACTTACTGATCTAGATTTACTAAAATATGCTAAAGACATGAAAATTTCTCATTTTCGAGGCGTTTTTATGCGAAATGAACTACCTATAAGAGGTCCTCGAAAAAATGAATCAGCCATTATTAATTTAGATGATAAAGATGGTTCTGGAACTTATTGGGTTGCATATAAAAAAGTTAATAATACAACAGTTTACTTTGATAGTTTTGGTAATCTTCAACCACCCTATGAACTTGTCAATTACTTGGGTTACGACACTTTAATACAGTATAATCATCAAAATTATCAATATTATAATAGTTTTAATTGTGGTCATTTGTGTTTGAAATTCTTATGTGGACAGCTTGAAATAACTCAAAAATATATTCTATATAAGTGATTGTAAGTCACTCCATCTAATCAGTTAATAAAAAGTCATCAACATGGAAAAATCTTTTACTCTGACTATCTCAGGCAATTCATCTACCGTAGAGGCAGAATATTTTCCTCCGATAGAATTATTATCGAATAAAAATTTTGTACTTGGCTTAGTTGAATTACGAACTTTCAATTCAATTCCTAATATCGATCAAGGTAAAAATAAATTTTATATTGGTGATAAAGTGATTACTATACCTCCTGGAAGTTATGAAATTGAAGATATTGAAAAATATATTCAAAACTCTATTGAAAATGGGTCTGAAATCGTAAGAATCAAACCTAACAATAATACTTTACGTAGTGAAATAACAAGCATCCTTGAAATAAGTTTTAAAGAAAATTATTCCATTGGTGAATTTATTAGGATTTACTCCACGAATATTGACAGCTAATAAGCCTCATACGTCAGATGTACCAGTAGCTATTCTTAAGGTAAATGCTATCAGAATTGAATGTAACATTACTACTGGTGCATACATAAATAATAAAAAAGTACATACAATTCTCGAATTTTGCCAATTGTACCAGTTGGATATAAGATTGTGGAAGTTCCATCTCACGTCATTTATCTTCCAATCACCGTGAAGACAATACATAATATACAAATTAGAATAGTTGATCAAGACGGATATTTAATAAATTTTAGAGGTAAAACTATAACAATACGATTACACGTTAAATCAACGTAATGGGAATTGTATTTCATAGAAAAACTGGTGGAAGCTATATAAAACAGTTGCCATGTCAGAAGACATTCATTCCTCAATCAGTTCGCAAGAGACTAACATCTCAGAACATACTATTTCTTAAGCAGCTCGACCAAAGAATTTTTCAGGAAAACAAAGGAAAAAATTAATTATTCACATACTTTTTATTTGTTGTTGCAATAAAAATGGAAGAAATTTTAAACATTCTAAGTCCAGTTAAATTTGATAATTCTGTGGCACACTAAGAAATTCATGCACTTCAACCATACGTGTCATCAGCATTTAATAATAGTGATGAGATTCGAATTGCAGTTCAACATCAAGACTTGTATATTCTACCTTCTAAAAGTACTCTACACGTCACTGGAAGATTAGTCAGACCTAACAACGCGCTTGTAACTAATACAAAGTTAATTAGCAATGGTATTTCCTACATGTTTAATGAGATTCGTTATGAATTAAATGGTGTTGAAATTGATCGCTCTAAAAATGTTGGCATTACAACTACAACGAAAAATTTGATTTCTCAAACACCTAATCAAATGATTGACTTTGAAAATGCTGGTTATCTACCTTATGATCCTGATAGTAGACTTACAAATGATACTGGATACTTTGATGTAAATATTCCACTAAGTATGATTATTGGTTTTGCTGAAGACTATCAAAAGATTGTTGTAAATGCAAAACATGAACTTATTTTAACAAGATCTCGTACTGATCTAAATGTTGTAATAAACATTGAAGGAGCTGACCGTGAAGAATTTAGATTTATTATTAATAAAGTTGAATGGTTGATTCCATACTTAATAATAAATGATCGACAAAAAATTGAATTGTTAAAAATCATTGAAAAAGACTCACTTATGACAATGAGTTTTAGATCATGGGATTTGTATGAGTATCCTATGATTCCAGCCACTCAAAAGAATGTGTGGACTGTAAAGTTAGTGACCGTAATTATAATTTTAGTTTTAAATTTAAGTCCCTCTAATAGTTTTTAAATCAAAATTTTTTTAAATTATATTATTCTATTATTATTCAATAATTATAATTATTGTACTTCTCTTAAATTTTTTTAGAATTAATTATTGCTGCTTATTATTTTTTTTTAAATCTCCATTAAAACATCTTCACAAGAACCAAACTACTTTCATAAATAATAGCACTCTCCGGAAGGATTCAATCACTTTACAAATAGTCAAATTCTCTGCATAAATTCAATTACTATCAATATAATTATAATAAAATTGAAAATTCAAATTTTAATTGTAATTATAAAGAGACAAGATTATTATTTTTTTACTGGAAAAATCTTTGTTTAGTTCAATCAGTTATTTCTGATATCTTTTTAATAGTTTATAACGCTTTGAATATTTAAATTTTATTAAAATAAGTTTTATTAATTCCTTTTGAATTTATATTTTTTTGGGAGTTAAATTATTTAAATACAAAATAATAATTATTGATTGATTAAATGATTATTTCTTAACGTCTGATGTTTGTGAAGTATATTGTCGAAACTAAAATAGTTGCATACTTTGAGGAATATATTTTAAATTTTCTAAAATGGAAGTTTATGAACATATTGTTACGTACAAAATAGTTTTGGTCTCTATGTTTGGTATAGTGACATCAATGCAATATTTTGAGAAGTTATCCTGCATTGTCAGGATGTAACGGTTTGCGTTTCGGGTTGTTCTTAACTTGCCCACTGTATCTAAAGATACCTTATCGAACGGCATTGCGGGGGTATCCGTAATTAACATCGGTTCCCTAGTTCGAGCTCTACACAATTTGTTCTCAAAACAACTTCTACAGCTGCGAATAAATTGTGTGACCTCTTGTCGCATTTGTGGCCAGTAGTAACGCTCTCTAATTCGGCGATAGATTTTCGATATGCCTTTATAGCCGCCAACTAGACTTGAGTGGAATTCCGAAATGATTTTGTTACGCAACTCAGGAGGAGGAACCTCTGTTTTTCCGTGACAAAGGGTGATAGTGGAAAACCGCGGAAAATACCTGTAACTTACTCTGACTTCTTTCCTTGCGGAAGCGTGCCTAGTAGACCAAGACTGTTTGCCATTCGACAAGACGTTTGACGGTCAGATTCCAGAATTTTCTTTAAATTTGTTAGTCCTTTCTCGACATCCTTCCAACACACGTTGTCAAAATGACGCTTTTTAACGATAATCGAATAGGTTTTGTATTTTCCATTTTGGATGACAAAAATTTGCCCTTTAACGGATTTACTGTCTCTGAAATCCTGAGGATCAATGTGCTCGGTGGCGATCAAAAGCTTAGAAATAGGGTCTATATCGGTTCGCAGTCTTCGGAAATAAAATGAGCGTAATTGTCTCGTTGGTTCGTCAAAGGTTCAGTCCACTGATTCACTACGCAGCCTGAGGACTCCTTTTTAGAATTTTCGCGCACCAGGGGAACACAATCACTTTTATTTTTAATATCTTTACCATTTTCGTTTTCGCAAGAAGATAGAGGGTCAAAATGGGTTTCCTTTATTTTCAAGAAGGACCTATCTCCAACTAAGAGATTGGACTTCTGTGGTACACTATTTTGTTGAATTCGACGAGGCTGCATGATTGTTCTCCTGTTGACTGATTCCTTTTCCTGGTTTGTTTCGGTGGTTTTAGGAATGGTGTACGGAGTGAAATGCGCGAACGGGGTTGCTGGAATTCCTGGAGCTTGAGACTCCTGCGTTGCTGAGTCCTCATCACTTGAATTTTCAAATACTTCAGGCATCTCCATATATCGCACGTTTCCTTTTAGCTGTGGTGTGCCGACCACGGTGGTCTTGAATCAACTTTGAATGAAAAGTTGAAGAAGATGAAGATCGGCGCGTTCTGTTGTTGATCCTGGGGGACGTCGAAACGTCTCATCGAGCTTTGAATTCGCCGCAGCAGTACTTCCTAGGGATCTTCCTCTACACTTTGGAACATTATTTCGGTCAACATTTGCTTCACACGCAGAACTCTTGAGGGTAGTCACTCCTTGAGTGCTAGTTCCTGGTTTGGGAACCGCAGGTTTCTTGAGAATAGTCAGTTTTGATCAGGATCCTTGATTCGTGGATGGTTTTTCCATTAAGTTTCCAACCGCAGTTGATTTCCTGCAAACTTTTCGTTCTTCTCGAGGGGTGTGTCAATACTGCAATTGGTTTTGTTCCCTTAGGTTTGTTTTTACAGTCTCTTGGATTTGTGGCCGCATTCTTTCTTTCTTCCGGTGAGGAAGAAAGGGGGTGATAGGTAGGGCTCGGTAAGATGTTTGATGCTTACTTGGTGATTCAGTGTTAACGCTTTCTTCGGTTAGGATTTTCTGAATCAATGGATCCACATTTTTGGTACCGGAAAGGATTGGATCTGACCAAGTTGAATCTGACTCTGCGTTCGTGTTACTTGATGGATCAACAGGGTTGTTGGACAGTACTTCAACGATTCTGATCATCTTGCCAGATTTACAATCGAATGTATACTGATAAACCTGAAGACGAAGCCTCTATCTCTGGATCCGTGCTCCAGGATCACCAATATAGGCCATGCAGTGTACGGGCTCGATACTGGATACTGAAGGATCGGTTCCCGACATAGATACCGTCGCAGACAGTTAAAACTATGATTTTGGGGTTGTTCCCATTTCCACGGGGCATCCTTTTTCAGAAGCTCCGTTAATGGTTTTGCATATTTCGCATAATCTTTGATGAACCTTTGGTAATACCCGGAGAGATCGAGAAAACTTTTAAAGTCCCTATGCGATTTCGGCAGGGGGAAATTCTTTATCGCTATTATTTTGTCAGGTTTGGGTTTCACACTGTCTCCATCCAACTACATGACCAAGAATAATAAAAGCAACACAAACTCGAGAAGCTAAAAATAAAAAATTGGAAAAAAATGAATTAAATTTTTTTTTAATTATTAATATTTTGACATTATTTATAAATTTTTCAAAAAACAAATCGAAAATTTAAATTCCTGAGAAAATTTTAGCCCAGTTAAAAAAATGATCAAAATTCATCAATTTGTTTAAATGTTATGACAACTTTTACGAATTTGAAAGATTGAATTCAACTTTAGCGCGATACTTTTAAAAAATATTTTTACGAACAAGAAGTGCATAGATGTTTAGTTTGATTTTTTTATAATTAGTATGACTAATCAACTAAACAAATATAATAAAAAAATAGAAAATATTAATAGTTAAAGGCTCAGGAATTTTTTGAAAAAAAAATATCTTCCCCCCCCCTTTTGACCTAGATCAACATTTTTTTTGCAAAATTTGCAGGAAAGAATAGGTAATCAAATGGCGTTTATGCCAAATTATTAAAATAAAAATGGTTGATGTAGTGTTCATTTGTTTATAAGCCAAAAATTTCTCCCCCCCCAAAAAAAACCAGTTTTCTTGTAAAAATTCAATTCGCTACAAATTGCAATTGATAGATTGGCATTTCATGAAGAAAACTAAACAAAAAAAAATTAATTTTCATCCTCCCAAAAATGTAAAAATTCCATTTTAAAAAACCACGTTTTTAGTTAACAAATGGAATTTCTCATAAACTATTTATCGAATCGTATTTAGATTTGTCTCACATCTTCAGGGTCTTAGAGGTACATTTTTGGAGAATATGGAAAGAATTTGTTAACTTTCGTTCAAGTTATTAAACAAATAAGAAAGTGCTATTTTTAGTGGTTTAAATTCATTTGCAAGTAAACAAATGGACCAATTTTAACATATGACCTATCATTTTAAAGGTATTTTTGAGTTCTATAACTTTCATTTACAACTTTTTCCCCTATAATTTGATGGAAAAGTACGGTGATGAAAAAACTGTTTTTTGGCACTTTCAAAATTGTTTATAATGCGCAGCTTAAAAAATCTCGAGTAGGAAACATATACATTTTGATACTACCACCCCACACAATATGAATCCACAATCAGACTTCAGGTATCATTTTTGGCACGAAAAAACACAGGGCGACTGGACTATAAACGGGGAGTTTGAGTGATCAATTATTCCACTGTCGAACTGCTTTTTGAGCTGGGCATCAATCTGTCCTAGGGTTTCAAAAGGGTACCTATATTGTTTTTTATGAATCACCTTATCATCCATGGTAAGTATCCTATGTTGTATAAGGTGTGTGTATGAGAGCATTTCATCATTTAAGTGGAATATATCGGCATAGTCCTCCGCTCATTTAGTAACGAACTTTCGTTCTTCGGGGACAAATGAGCAATATATAGGGCGTTTTTACCTTAATTACCCTTTCTACATAGGTTCGATCTGCTTCTTGGGGTGAGATTTCAACTTTGAATTCGGTAAATTCATTCCCTGGAAACTTGCAAAAGTCGAAAGGGATCAACTTTTCGGGGGTGATTCTTATGTCAATGTCTTCTTCGGTAGTGTTAATTGCCATTGCAATTATATAATAAAATGACGCGGTTCTCTATCCGTTTCCGGTTTGTGTCTTGCTGTTGGAACAGGTTCTACTATTTGCCTTGAATAAGGGCTGGGAGAGCGCGGCCTATCGTCCGATCGAGAGATGTGATAGGATGAGGAGCGCGATTTTTCATTGTAATTCTCGCTCTTTTCCGCATATATCGCGTATTTCAAGGCTTCTTCTAAGTTTAGAGAATTTCTGGTATCAACAAACTTTGATACCTCCGTTGGAAGTCCTCTTATGAATGCATCAAGAGCGCATTCTAAAATGGGTTGTAAAATGATTGCACTTTCTGTCCATTCCCGTGCCCCTTCACCAACACCAACTTCTTGGAATACCCTATTGTACTTAGCAAGAAGGGCATGATGGGTCCCACTGATCAGACCTCGGAGACGATCGAAAGGATCATTCGCAGTTTCGGTCTAAGGGTCTAAGGGTTATGATGCTCTCGAAATACCATTTGTATTTCTTTAGGGGTGCAAATCGTTTTTTTTAAATGATCGGCTAGGTCTGCGAGACGGTGAAACTCCTTATTTTTGCAACTGTCCCACGCCGCTCCATGTAGTTGAGTTAGAACGGCCCTTAGAAATTCGGGTTCGGCCGCGTCTGTTACAAATACCTCGGCTCGCATTACAGCCAATATAAAATCTTCAAGCGAAGGATGTCTGCCGTCGAAGAGGGAAAAAAATAAAACTTTATTCTAACCGTAATGTTTTAATTCTCCACAGCGGAAAATTCCTGTGGTCGGATTTGAGCAGGAGTGCTACAACCAATTATTATTTCTTTTATTGCAACAAATTCTCGAGGCGAGTTTCCTTTAGGCTAACAGTGTAACGAAAGCGAGCATTTATTTGTGTGTAGTTAATGTTATATCAGCTTAATCAAGGTCATTTTATAACTTTAGTTAATTTTTTTTCTTTTTTCAATGAATTTGACTGACATTTCTAGTGCTAAAATAGAAACGTTAATGCGGTCGATTTTCTCGTGTTCTGATTTAATTTTCCAAACATAAAATTCTAGAATTTCTTCTAATTGGTTAAGATAATTTTCCAGGTTTGAGTTAATTCTTAGCAGGTTTCTAGAGTCAAGCAGATAAAAAGTAAGCAACCGTGCTATTTTTGTACGTTTTTCGATTTCACGACGCTTATTCGCTCTATTTATTTCGCGCTCTGCCTTGTTCAGTAAAAATTCAAAGTAATCCGAAAATTCTTTCCACTCATTTAAAGGCTATTTTCGTTTCCCTTTTACGGGTGTGAAAGGTTTTTTGAAAATTGCTGATTCCAAATTTTCTTGAGAGAAAATTTCTTTCGAAACTTCTTTTGAAACTTCCTGCGACCGGATCTGTTTACGAGCTCGTTTCTTTGAACGGCTTCAATGCAATCTCGGTTTGCTAGGCATCGCCTAGTGTATTTCTGCAATTTGTAGTCTCGCTTTCAGGATCAGAAACCTCCCATGCAAAAATACCCACAAGGACGCTTTGCTATTCCAACGAACCCGTTTAATTTACACGATCATGAACAAGGTAACACTGGAAACTGGCAGAAGATTGCAATCAAATTTACCACAGAAAGCTCCAAGAAAAGTAGGGCTAATATAGCGAAGATCAATTTTTGAAATTTTTTTTTGAAATTAAAAGGTTAAAATCTTTAGAAATCGAAAGTATACATTCAAACAATTCTAAAAATAAGCGTCTGGCAGCCCTTCAAAAATGCTCACTCAGAAAGACAATGAAAAAGAATAAGTTATTTTAATTAATTTTTTACATTTCTAAAAATCGGTTATGTGAATTTATGTAATTGTTTCAGAACTTTCCTTTTATTTTAATAGTAGGGGAGAGGGCCCCAAGGTGGTCAGGGCCCTAAGGTGGTCACCCTAAGAAAATTTTTGTATATTAGTTAGTATCTTCAAATGTTTTCTGTTATTGTTATTATTTGAGAAGACAAAGATTTTAGTAAAGTTTTGAGGTACGTAGTCGTATGAGTCTCTTTGTAACGTGAACGTTGTACAATTTCTGTTTTTAAATGATTGAGAAATTTTTTTCTCAGTGTGTTAAAAGCATCGAAATTAGCTATTTTAAATTAGTAAAAATCGTTATAATTATCTTTATATATCGTACAATAATATAATATTCCCAAGGTGGACAGTTTTTTGGCCACAAGGTGGTCACTTTTGATTTTTGATGAAAATGTGTTTATACGCTATATTTATCAACATTTATCACTGTGAATGTAAATTTTATCAATTTATAAGTTTTATGATGAATAATAATGAAATACAATTATTTTCAAAATTTTACTGTCTAATACATACACAAAAAGTATCTTTTTTGACGAAAGGACAAAGTGCAAAAAAAATATGTAATATGTTTCTATGATCCTGAAAAACAATTAATATTAAAAAAACAACTTTATAATACGTTTTTTACATTTTTTAAAAACTTTTTCAGTGAATTTTTGAATGGTGACCACCTTGGGGCCACTTTTTTAAAAGTCGAATTTTCAACTTTTTTTAAAAAGTGACATAACTTTTTTTTTTATTAATGAAATGGAAAAAACTTTATGATAGGAAGTTAGGTATTAAGACAAAGCTTCAAACGCCGTATTATTGACCTTTATATATGTGACGCTCCACGTGAGAAGGGACCTTACGAGTTTCAGTAAAGCCAGGCGGCGTACGAAACTATCCCCACTCTCGCGGCACCATATGAGCATACACACATTCATACGTCTGATTTCTGCTCTCGTCGGTGAGCCGCTTTTTCGTTTTCCTCGGCTCGGGCGGCTCGCTCGAGAAATTAGGCGCGAAATTTGAAAATAATACTTCTCAGAGTAGTATTATTTCAAAGTTTATTATAAGACAATCAATATTTAATAAATACATAATTAATTATTAAATAATGACTAAATCTATTATTAATTAATTGTACAATTTTAAGGTAAAATTTATTATTTTTATGTACTTATTTGATTTTCTAATAACCTTTTTACTGCAAATTAAAAAAAATAGTAATTTATTTTCATTACAAAAATAATAATTTATGTGATAAAATTTTAATTATTCAGATTTTGAATATGGTAAAATGCTTATTTCGATAATTTTTTACTCTTAAACAATTAAACATAAAAATTTTGCAAAGTACATTTTGAAAAGGTTTTTTTCATGCTCTTTTGATTTGAATACATATCAATTATTTTCAAAAATTTTAATAAAATACTTGTAAAAATTTTAATTATTTTCAAAATTTTTCCTCAATTCAATGATTTTTAATAGGTATCTTAGACTATTCTAATAAAATTTTCAAAAAGAATTTATTTATTTATTTATTTATATATATAAACGGGCAATGTTTTGGCAAAGCCCAATCGTACAGAGTACTAGTTATTACAAAAAAGAAGTTTTTACATAAAGTGGCTGCTAATTATTTAAAAAAAAAATTACTAAAATTCTACACAAACCTTTAATTATTTTCAAAAAATAATAACAATTTTACAGGAATTTCAAAGTTTACAAATTTTTTAAATAAATTTCTTCACAATATTCAATTATTTTCATAAATAATAAAATTTTTACAGGTATTTAATTTTTTTGGCAAATAATAAAATTCTTATTAGGAATTTAATTATTTTTAATACAATTTTAATCGAATTCCTCGAAAAATGTAATTATTCTTAAAAATTTTATTAAAATTTATCAAAGAAATTGAATTATTTTAATAACCTTTGCTACAATTTATTTATTAGAATTTAAATATTATTTTAAATAATTTTTTAATTAAATTTCTTTAAAGATTAAAATTATTGCATTCAAAATTTTTAATGCAATTCTTTGCGTAAATTACACAGGCCGACAAATTTTAATCAACTGCATGTTGCCTAAAATATTACTGCCGATTCTTACAGGATTTTGTCCGTAGAATACGAATCTGACCTTGAAAATATTGGATTGGCTCTAGTTTTTAATCAATTTACGTTTCAATATACAAAATATGCATTTTTAGCATTTTTTGAATGAATGTACAACAATACACCGAATCAGTAAATCTTTCCTCATAGCACCAAAATGAAAGTTTAAACACTGCTCTTCAATATCCAAAAACAAAAAATGTAATTTATGTACACTTTAACCTGTAATGTCAAAAGAGACATTCGCTGTTCCACAAGCATATTGAAAACAACAGTACTTTTGACCATGTAAGGTAATTTAAATAACAATTAGTCTCTCTAGGGGTTTTTATGGTCGCTGCTTACTGATCTGTATTTAGATTTTAATATTCAAAATGGCGAATCCAATATGGCAGAATTTTTTTAAAATTTTAAATTTTTATCATAAAAGGCGTAAATTATCTTTAAAAATTTGGTCCGCCACATGTAATTTTTATATTTCATAGCAGATTTGTAACTAGCGATTATAAAAACGCCAGAGACACTAATTTTTACTTGAATTACCTTACATGGTCAAAAGTAATATTAATTTTAATACGTTTATGGAACAGCGTATGTTTTTTTGGACATTATAGGTTAAAGTGTACATAAATTACATTTTTTGTTTTTGGATATTCAAGAGCAGTGTTTAAGCTTTCAATTGGTTTATGCGGACAAATTTACTGTTTCTGTGTATTCATTCAAAAAATGCCAAAAATGCATATTTTGTATAATTAAACGTAAATTGATTAAAAACTGGAGCCAATCCAATATTTTCAAGGTCAAATTCGTATTCTATGGACAAAATCCTATAAAAATCAGCTTCTATTGGTTAGGCCACAAAATTTTGTTGGCCTGTGTTATAAATTATTTTTATAAATTATAAAATTCTTCTCTAAAATTGAATTATTTTCAAAAAATTTAATAAATTTCTTGGCAAAATTTCAATTATTTTCAAAAAATTTCCCAAATTTAATTATTTTTAATATCTATTTTAATAAAATTTTGCTAGAAAATTCAAATTATTTAAAAATTGATTGATTCAATTCTTTAAAAGAATTATGTTTTAAGAAACATATGTAATTAATGAATAAATTGTTTTTTTGTATTTAAATAATGAAATTCTAGTAGAATTTTCTCATAAAAATTGATTTAAAAATGGATTTCAGTTAAAATTTTAGATTATAATTGAATATTAAAAGTATTAAAGCGTAAAGTTTTAGAAATAATTAAATTTTGAAAAGGTTTTAAATTCAAATCTTTGAAAATTTGAATTTTTCATATTTTTAACATAAGTAACAAGTCTGTGGAATTAATTTTTTTGAGAAATTTTAATTACGAATTTTTATTTTATATTATTTAAAGTTTTTATTTTCGAATACATATTTAATTGAAGAATTTACAAATAATTGAAAAATCGAATATTGTAAAGCATTGGATTTGAAAATTGTCAAAGAACTTTTTCGAAAATTATTAAAAATAATCGATTTTAAGAAGAATTTTAGTTAAAAATTCTTGAAAATAATAATTGAATTGATAATGATTTTATCACTCTATTTTTAATTATTATAAAACATGAAGTAATCGATCGATATCTTCATGTTTTTTTAGTTATGAAAAAATTTAATTTGTAGTTTTAAGTAAAATATGTTCTCTTATATATTTTTGTCAATAATTAGTCCGTAAATGGTCCGTAATTTTTCATTTTTGGTCCGTAAAGTCCGTATTTTTAAATACTTTTACTGGTTCGAGCCCTGGTACCTTCTAGTACCAACTAGAAAGTAAATTTGACTCCCATTCTATATTAAAAAATAGCATTAAATTGATAAAAATAATATAAAAAAGATTTTTTTTAAATGTTGTAGGGGGGGGTTGGTTATGGGTTGGGTACCTTCTAGTACCAACTAGAAAGTAAATTTCACTCCCATTCTATATTAAAAAATAGCATCAAATTGATAAAATAATGAATTTGTTAAATTTTAACATTTTTTTGTATTATAACATATGTATGAAATTGTGAGAAAATAAGGAATTTGAATTTGTTAATAAAAAATAAAAAATATTAATATTTAAAAAATTTATATTTTTATATAAAAAGTCATTAAGAGTTTTCCTTAATGAGGGTTGAGGGTCCGAGCGCCTCCGCTGCGAGGGTCGCTCGGGACTCAGTTTCGACTTGGTGTGCCGCATGGTGGGGATAAGCTGCTTCCCCTTACGGGACTAACTTGGACATCGCCCATATTAATCTCCGTATTCTTTCATTCATTTTGTCCGCAAGAATTCCGTCCGCCCTCCTGCTGTGCTTTTAATGACAGAGAAGAGTTGGAGATAGAAGTTTGTCAGAGTATATGAGAGAGAAAGCATGATACAGAGAAGGAGTGGGAAGTATCGTCTTTTCTTTCAGTTTAGAGTAGGAGCGAGAGAGAGGCGAATAGTTAAGAAAGTAACGCCTACTTTTTTTGGTTTGGGCATCATGGTTTTCTGTATTCTTAGTGACAGATAGAAGGAGTGAGTAAAAGAATGGTAGGGGAGTTAGCAGTGAGGACTTTTACATTTAAGCGAAAACACCAATGGGCGTAATGTTTCCTTATTGGTAGATAATTTTTCATTTCTATGTGACAGAGTAGAAAAAAGAATAAAATGTAATATTTTTCTTATTTGATTTATTTTTTTATTCTTAACTGAATAAAATTAATTTTCTTTTTGTGTTCTTTACTTAATTAAGGAATAATCTTGGTATTTTTCATTCATTCTGTCCGCAGTTTGAAGTTAGTTTTTGTAAATGCTTTTGTTATTTTTCTTTTTCAAAACACTTTGCTTGACAGATCGAAATTATACAGCTTTTCGATTCGTCAATATCAAAATTTGTATTGTTTAAGAAGAAAGAAGGTTAAAAGATATATTGTTTTTATAATATAAAGGAAGAAATTTTCAAAATATTGATTTATAAATTTTATAATTATTTGTTGTTTATTTTTTTTAAATAAACAGTTGTTTAATTTTTGTTTTTTAATTACAATTTTTAACAATTGTTGTTTCCATTTTAACTTAATAAAAAAAATGTGTAGGAAGAATTTGTGTATTTCATAATTACAATTTTTATTCTTTTATGTATATAAAGATATTTTATATTTTACTAGCTAAAAAAACGATCAAGTATTTTCTCATTCTAATGATAATAGATATATAATAGGGGAGAAGAGGGCAAACCGGACCCCGTAACGGTTTTTTCAATCTTGTGACTAAACGAATCAACCGATTTCATTTTTCGATGCCCTGTTTGTTGTTTAAAAGATCATTTAATTGCACAACTTTTTCCTAGAGACACCTACACTTCATCATTTATTGTTTAGTTACTATGTTAACTTAAAAAAATTGTCCAAAGGGCCGGTATGCCACACTCCCTGGGGTAAACCGTACCCCCCATGGGGCAAACCGAACCGTTTGGTTTTTTATTTATAATATTGCATTTACATAATCTACAATAATAAAAAACATAAAGAATCATGTAAACAATGGTTGTAGTAATGAAAATAATAATTCGGGATTGAATTTTAATTAAATAAATATTTTTTTAATAAAAAAATATAAATGTGTGTCATTATCAGAGAAACAATATTAAAGGGTCCAATTCTCATTGGAAGACAATTATTTTTCATTGTATATATATATATATATATATATATATATTTATGTGTACCTTTGAAGCCCAAGACCTAATATTTGGAAATATTACGCGATTTCCTCAGAATTTCCTTTAAAAAAATTCGGAAAAGTGTAGAAAAAAAATTTAAAAAAAACTTTTGCTTTCAGCGTTGCACAAACAAAAGTAAAAAATGTCAAATTGAAAAAATAAGGTATACTACACAAGGTTGCCTTCTAAAAATGAATTTATTTTAAGTTTCATCTAAAAATCAATAAAAAAATTTGCATAATTTCTTTTTCTTTATTTAAAATCGAATAAAAAATAAAGTAATTTGAACTATTTATATTTCTCCATCAACATTTTTTTAAAAACTTTCATTTTGTAATTAATTTTGACAATCATATTGTTTTTACAAAATTTGTAGTATTTTTTTCATCAATTTGTATTTATTTATCACAATTTTTTAAATAAATATTGATTAATAAATAAAAAGAACTAATTATTTTGTATTTTTTTAATAATATGAATTGAATTGAAGTCTTATTTATTTTTTAATAATTCTAAAAAATAATTATTAAATTAAAAATCTATTGATTTTATTTAGTTTTTTGCTTTACTGTACCAAGTTTAGAATTGGATTTAAAGCAAAAAATATTTAACTTTTAAATTTAATTTTAAAAATATACTGCAACTTTGTACAAAGTTTTATTAATAATATTCATTCACTATTGCATTGTAGGAAAAATAGTAGAAAAACTATTTTTGACATACAAAAGTAACTCTTCAAATTTTCATTTTTTCTTTGTGTTTTTAAAAAAATAGTTTTAAAAAGAAAATTAATTAATTAAGGTGAAAATTTAAGTGAAAGTGAAATGAAAATTAAATAAGGTGAAAACTTAAGTAAAAGTGGAAGTGGAAGTAGAATGAAAATTAATTAAGGTGAAAATTTAAGTAAAAGTGAAAGTGAAAGTGTAAGTGAAAGTAGAATGAAAATAAATTAAGGTGAAAATTTAAGTAAAAATGAAAGTGAAAGCGATAGTTAAAGTAGAATGAAAATTGAGGTAAAATTGAAGTAAAAGTGAAAGTGAAAGTAGAATGAAAATTAAATAAGGTGAAAACTAAAGTGAAAGTGGAAGTAGAATGAAAATTAATTAAAGTGAAAGTGAAAGTGGAAGTAGAATAAAAATTAATTAAAGTGAAAGTGAAAGTGGAAGTAGAATGAAAATTAATTAAAGTAAAAATTTAAGTAAAAGTGGAAGTGGAATGAAAATTAATTAAAGTGAAAATTGAAGTGAAATTACATGATCGACCCCCAGTTACAATTTATAATTGCCAGGTGTGATGACAACACTGCTATTTGTTTGTTAATTAGCAGTATAATTTAATAAGTAATTAACCACAATTGTTATAGAAGAGGGCTAATTCTGGCATGTTATTTTTTTTCAAAAATTAAACGAGGAGTCATTGTTTCAAACGCACGTGCGTTTGTTGTGATGCTGTCATTTGTAGTTTGTCGGACCGAGTGGAGAGGAGAAAGGTCTATAGGGAGTGAGAGACCAACGTAGTTGTGTCTGTATTACCTCCACTACGCGAGAGTCCAAACCTGTGTTTGGACAGGCCAACGGATTTTCTATGTAGATGCGTGTGTGTAGCCCGCGTTGTGGCACACGTGTTTAAATCTCACAAATGACTTGTTTGTCGTTACAAGGTTTTGAATTTTTCACTTTTATAATTTTTTTTCGAGACATAGGAACATTTGTTTCTTTCACCCTTTTCAGCATTCTTCCACACTTCCTAATTTCTTTGAGCATTGCTACAATGTTGCTTTTCGCTAATTAGCTTCGCAACATTGAAGCAAGGCTTATTTTCAATTTTATTTCTAAAAGGAATATTTTAATTCAAAGTATCGCAGCAAGGTCTCACTGCTGTGTAGCGCGTCTTTCTGACAGAGGAAATTATAATATTTATTAGGCGGCGTTGCCAGTGTTACGTCCGTAACTTCTGATTAATATACTTAATTTAACTATATATTTTCACGTATATGTTTATTTTCATATATTATATTTAATCGATAAAGCATATATCTTCTATTAAAATAATGTATTTCATTATGATATGATATGCAGTACTTTTAATTATTATTTTATGTGTGTTTTAATTTGCATTATATTCAATATATTTTCTAACTACTATGTTATGTGTGTTTTAAATTTGCATTATATTCAGTATATTTTCTAACGAATATTATAATTACTATTTTATGTGTGTTTTAAATTGGCATTATATTCTATATATTTTCTAACAAATATTATAAATGTTATTTTTATGTGTATTTTAAAATTGCATTATATTCGATATATTTTCTAACAAATATTATAATTATATTATATGTTCATTATTACAAATCCAGGAAGGAATAGTATTTTAAAAGAATGTCGAAAGAATAACGATTACGAGAAAATCAAGATCGAAGATACAGATTATTAATATGTACACACGCCACGCTTGAGGATCAAAGACGAAGTTGCGACCTCAACTCCATGCAAGGTCGTAGCGATGTCTTCCAACTTCAACTCTATGGAAGGTCGCAGCGATGCCATGCGCACTGAAATCTATTAAGGTCAAGACGAATTTTCTAGCTACGAGCACTCGTCTAATGAGGAAATTTTTATATAAAAAGGGTGACCATTTCTGATTAGAACAGAGAGTAATTTTTTGGAAATCAGCAGTATTCATCTTATCGTCAACAAGTGAACAGTCTCCCAGTATACCTTTAAACATTATTCAAAAGTGAACTCCCAGTATACCTTTAAACATTATTCAAAAGTGAACTCCCAGTAAACCTTTGAACATTATTATCAACAAGTTATCCCCAAGTATTATTTTGAAAGTGTTTCCTCTAAAAGAGAACTTTAAAATTATTTTCAAAGTTTTGCTTTGAAACATACTACGGTTAAAGAGAATTAATTCCCCTCAACAATTTTCACTATTTTCAAAAATATCAATTTGAAAATAAATTCAAGTATCTATCTTATATTGAAACAACACATTCCAAATTTCGAACCATCGAAATTTGCTAAGGAGGCGACGTTCGTCTGGAAGAAAGCAAATATTACCAAAATACAATACACTATCTCATTAGTGTAAACAAGAGGACTAATAGTCTAACATTAAGGACAACTACTGAGGCCCTTTGGCGACTAGCCCCCTCAACACCATCCAAGATCGGATTTCCAGATAATATCACTACAATATTCAACACCAGTAATCGTAATTCTTAAAAGTAAGGTTTATAATTTAGAACTATACTCATTGTATTTTTGTCAAATACTTTTCTTTCTTATTGGTTTTTAAATAAATTATTCTCTCACAACTTTTAGTAGGCTCATTGACTTATCCTCATCCCAAATTAGATTCTTTATTGAAACTAATTTAAAACGAGGAACGTTAGGTATATTTTAAAAAGGTTTCTCGTTTTGACGTAACAGAAGCCCTTTTAAAATTTTGGTGCATCGGCCCGGGAAAAATATAAAGTCGATCAGCCATAATTTAGTCAAAATTTTTAATAAAA
Organism: Leptopilina myrica (nomen nudum); assembly: GCA_032872475.1. Classification (NCBI taxonomy): domain Eukaryota; kingdom Metazoa; phylum Arthropoda; class Insecta; order Hymenoptera; family Figitidae; genus Leptopilina; species Leptopilina myrica (nomen nudum). The sequence goes on from CM065459.1 coordinate 21,448,064, forward strand.
TTCTAAAATTTTAATAAACTTAAATTCTATGTTAATGAAATAATGAAATAAAAATTTAAATCAATGAGTATACCAATTGTTAAAAAAAAAGGAAAAATTTTTTTTTTAAATAATAACGAATATTATCAATATATAATAATAAAAAAAATAATAATCAGTGACATTTAACCAATAGAAAAAATATATTTTCACTGAATATAGTACATTTTATAATAAATGATAACATTATACAAGATTTAAGTCGCAAGGTGCATTCATAAATAGGTATTGATGAATAGAGGTTCGAGTCCTCTTAACTTATAAATTTTTTAACTTGCATGGTGCATTTATTTAAAAATTCTGTATGAATATTAATAAATAGAGGTTCGAGTCCTCTTAACTTATAATTTTTAAAGTTGCAAGGTGCATTCATCAAATTAAATCCTGTATTATATTAATGAATGGGGGTTCAAGTCCTCTTGACTTATGGAAATTTTTGTCTTGTATATGAATCATTTTGACATTTAATTTGTGCTAAAAAAAAATTATTTTCTTCATTTAATTACGATTCGTTATTATTATTACAAACAAATTTAGTCAAATTAATTAGAAGTAGAATTTCAGGTGAAGCACGAAGAATTATCATAGGAAATAATTTTATTACAGTAGAGCAATTAACAGAAAGGTTAAAACAAATTTACGCGCCAGCAAAATCTGTATACCAGTTACAAGGAGAATTAGGAGCAATATATATGTGGGAACACGAAAATGTAATTTCTTACGGTTCCAGAATAGCAGAAGCAGCAGAAAGAATTTTAGACGCGCATAGGCTTAGCAATGAAAATGCAGTAGATGAAGCATTTAAAACAAATTTAGATAAAACAACTGTTGATTGTTTCTCACGCGGACTTAGACCAGACATTGAATTAAGAATAGGAACAGCTGACACTTTTCAAGAGATAATTAATAAAGCAATAGAAATAGAAAGGAAATTGTTATCACACCGTGAACTAAGAAAAACTGAACAAAATACCGAAAATAATTCTTATCTTAAAAATGTCAAAGAATTTGCAAAAACAACAAAAATCAACATAGCTCAAGATAATATAATAACGTGTTTAGTTTGTGGTAAAAAAGGACACTTTGCAGTGAACTGTTTTCAGCTTAATAAATTGATAGAACCAAGACGAGAAAACTCATTTTATCCCGGACCACGGCAAAATTTTTCAAATCAAAACCCAAGGTTTAATAAATTTCAAAGTCAAAACTTTAACAAAAACCCTCAACAAAATCAGTTTCAAAATCAATTTAGAAATACATCACAGAATCAGTTTAGAAACATGCAACAAAATCAATTTCGTCCTTCATACCAAAATCAACAACAAAATTCCTTTCAAAATCAACAACGAAATTTTTCTCAAGAATCACGAACTAATAATACAAGAAACTTCGCAAACAGAAATCCAAGTATAACGTGTAATTATTGTAAAAAATTAGGACACATTTCCACTCATTGTAGAAAAAAGATGTGGGATGATAACAATAAGCAACAAACAAATTCACAAACACAAAATCAGGGAAACTCCAAAATTCCTCTTCAGTAGGATGCTCTGAGGAAGAATTAAGAAGAAATTACTATGCATCCAGAAACATTAACTTAGCAAAAACTAATACAATTCCGTACATTCGAATTGATACTAAAGAATTAAAAATTCCAATAACAATGATGATTGACACAGGAGCTGGACCAAATTTATTAAAAATTCGTGCACTAAATCCAGATATAAAAATTGATGAAAATAAATGTCTTAAATTAACAGGCATAAACGATCACGCAGTTTATACTTTAGGACAAGTAGAAATTAATATTTTCGGAATTCCATCAACTTTCAACCTTTTGTCAAACGATGTTCCAATTGAACATGACGGAATATTAGGAACAGAATTTTTTATCAAAAATAAAGTGAAAATAAATTACGAAGAAAAACACCTAGAAATCAATAAACAAAAATTTAATTTTGATTCGGAAAATTATATTACAATACCAGCAAGATCAATTTACAATATTCATGTAAAAATTTTAAATAAAAATAAAAAAGTAGGTTACATTCCAAGATTAGTAGTAAAAGAAGGTGTTTACTTAGGTGATGCAGTAGTTACAAACATAGAAGGTTTAGCCTATTTAAAAGCAATCAATACACTAAATGAATCAATAGATATCCCAATTTTTGAAGTAAATTTAGAAGATTTTGATGAAATAAAACAAGAAAACAAATCTGATATTAAAAATGAAGACTTATCAATTAAACAAATTATTGATGTATTTTCAAAAAACATTAAATCAGAAAATATTTTCAACATTACAGGCAACGACAGAGTTGAAGAAATTAAAAAATTACTTCGCCTTGAACATTTAAATAAAGAAGAATTAGAACACATCATGAATTTAGTAAAAAACTATTCAGATCGATTTCATATACCTGGAGAATATTTAGAAGGTACAGATCTTATAAAACATAGAATAATAACTACAGATGACACACCGATTATCACTAAACAATACAGATTTCCCCCTGTTCACAAAGAGGAAATGACTCGCCAAGTAAACGAATTATTAAAACAAAAAATTATTAAGCATTCTGACTCACCTTTCAACACACCAATATGGATAGTACCAAAAAAAGATGACTCACAGGGAAATAAAAAATGGCGATTAGTTTTAGACTTCAGAAAGCTAAATGAACGCACGGTAGGTCAATTTTACCCCCTCCCTAATATTACAGACTTGTTGGATCAATTAGGAAACGCTCAATATTTTTCAGTCTTCGATTTAGCATCCGGTTTTCATCAAATCAAAATGGATCCTAGAGATTCTTATAAGACGGCATTTTCAACGCCATTTGGACATTATGAATTCGATAGAATGCCTTTTGGATTAAAAAATTCACCGAGCACATTTCAAAAACTTATTGATCAGGTATTATTAGGTTTACAAGGATCAGAATTATTTGTTTATTTGGACGATATTGTAATTTATGCAGACACATTAGAAGAACACGAAGAAAAATTTTCGAAACTCATGGAACGACTACGTTTTGCTAATTTAAAACTACAACCGGATAAATGTGAATTTTTGAGATTAGAAGTAGGATACCTAGGACATATTATTGACAAAAATGGTGTACGTCCCGATACAAAAAAAGTAGAAGCTGTAAAGAAATTTCCAAAACCAAAAAATGTTAAAAATATTAAACAATTTTTAGGACTAGCAGGATATTATCGCAAATTTATAGACTGATTTTCAAAGATTGCAAATCCTTTAAATCAACTTTTAAGAAAAGATATACCTTTTCTTTGGACTGAAAAACAACAAACGGCTTTTGATTTGTTAAAAAATAAACTATGTGAGGAACCACTTTTAAGAAGACCAGACTTTTCTCAACCATTTATACTAACAACAGACGCTTCAGGTTTTGCAATAGGAGGAATTTTATCACAAGGAATTATTGGCAAAGACCAACCAGTAGCTTATACGTCACGGACACTAAACGAATGTGAAAGAAAATATGATACTTATGAAAAAGAAGCATTGGCAATTATATATAGTGTGCAACATTTTCGACCATACCTTTATGGAAGAAAATTCACCTTAGTTACGGATCATAAACCACTAGTTTGGTTTCAAAATTCTAAAGATCCCTGTTCAAGAGTTACAAGATGGAAGCTAAAATTAGCTGAATATGATTTTAATGTGGTCTACAAAGCAGGCAAAACAAATGTTAATGCTGATGCCTTATCCAGAAACCCAGTCGAAAATATTATTGAAGAAAAAGTACAAGAAATAAAAGAAGAAAAAATTGATGAAACTCCGGAAATTCAAAGAAAAACAATAAAATGTGTGCAAGAAAAAATTGAAGAAAATTGTGTGGCAAATGAAAATAAATATTATATGAATTCGGAGATAATAAGAAATCTCCATGATATTGAAAAAATATTGAAGGACAATGAATCCTGCATGAATTCGGAGATAATAAGAAATCTCCATGATATTGAAAAAATGTTTAAGGACAATGGATCCTATGAAAATTCGGAGATACTAAGAAGTCTTCGATCTATTAAAAAATTATTTGAGGACTATGAATCCTACATAAATTTGGAGATAAAGAAAAATCTTCAATCTATTGAAAAAATATTGAAGGACAATGAATCCTGCATGAATTCGGAGATAATAAGAAATCTCCATGATATTGAAAAAATGTTTAAGGACAATGGATCCTATGAAAATTCGGAGATACTAAGAAGTCTTCGATCTATTAAAAAATTATTTGAGGACTATGAATCCTACATAAATTTGGAGATAAAGAAAAATCTTCAATCTATTGAAAAAATATTGAAGGACAATGAATCCTGCATGAATTCGGAGATAATAAGAAATCTCCATGATATTGAAAAAATGTTTAAGGACAATGGATCCTATGAAAATTCGGAGATACTAAGAAGTCTTCGATCTATTAAAAAATTATTTGAGGACTATGAATCCTACATAAATTTGGAGATAAAGAAAAATCTTCAATCTATTGAAAAAATATTGAAGGACAATGAATCCTGCATGAATTCGGAGATAATAAGAAATCTCCATGATATTGAAAAAATGTTTAAGGACAATGGATCCTATGAAAATTCGGAGATACTAAGAAGTCTTCGATCTATTAAGAAATTATTTGAGGACTATAAATCCTACATAAATTTGGAGATAAAGAAAAGTCTTCAATCTATTGAAAAAATATTGAAGGACAATGAATCCTGCATGAATTCGGAGATAATAAGAAATCTCCATGATATTGAAAAAATGTTTAAGGACAATGGATCCTATGAAAATTCGGAGATACTAAGAAGTCTTCGATCTATTAAAAAATTATTTGAGGAATATGAATCCTACATAAATTTGGAGATAAGGAAAAGTCTCCAATCTATTGAAGAAATATTGAAGGACAATGAATCTTGCATGAGTTCGGAGATAATAAGAAATCTCCAAAATATTAAAAGAAATTATTGTACAAGTAATGAAACTTGTAACGTTATAACAAGAAATCAACGAAAAATGCAAGAGAATGATAATCAGGAAAATATAATACAAGAAAAGAAAAATCAAGAAATCCAAGAAAAAGAAATAAAAGCAAACACAAAAAAGAAACGTGGCAGACCCAAGAAACAGAGCACACGTTTGAATACCTCCTTTTCAAAAAAGAGAAGGGGAAGACCAAAAAAGGTATCTAATACAAAGAATAGAAGAAAAGAAAAATTTTATAATGAAGTTTATACTGATGAAATTGTGTCAGATCCTGAGTACAATAATCAAGAAATAAAAGTGAAGAAAAATGAAGAAATTGATCAAGGCTACGAAAATTCTAATTCCGAAGAATCATCTGATGAAGAAGAAAATCTAATGGAAAATGAAAATTGTGAAAATTTAAATATGAAACAAGAAAAGTATATTATCGACTGCAGAGACCAATTACCAATGCGTAGAGATAACTTAACCTATTTTCTTTCAATCGATGGAGATCCACGAGATAATGGCTCCAGATCTTTAGCAAAACGAGAAAAATTGCCAAATTTTGGTAAACTTCAATTAGGTATAGCAGAAAAAATAAAGAGAGGTATATATTACCATATCGCTCTCCCAATAGAAGAAGAAATAAAAGAAAATTTAGCTGACACAATAAAAAGAATTAAATCTACAATAGTTTCAATGAAAAATGTATGTGAAGAATTGAAACTGAAAAGTATTAGTATTGCAAAAACAGCCCAAATAAATAATGTAACTTGGGACGAAATCCTATCAATGATAAAATCAATTTTTGAAAATTCATTTGTGATAGTTGTTATATGTAATGGATATACACAATATCCTACGAAAGAAGAATATATGAAGTTAATAGAAGAAGCCCATTCAAGCTCAGTTGGAGGACATAAAGGTGTAACTAAAACCTATGGTAGAATACGTCAAAATTATTATTGGGAAAACATGAAAAATAATATTCAAAAATATATCCAATGTTGTCTTCAATGTCAACTTAAAAAATTAGTTAGAGTGAAAACAAAAGATCCAATGATTATAACAGATACGCCAGGAACAGCATTTGAAAAAATTGCAATGGACATTGTTGGTCCATTACCAAAAACTAAAAATGGAAGTGAATACATATTAACAATACAAGATAATTTAACTAAATATTCATTAGCAATCGCACTCCCAAATCATCAAGCAAGTACAATAGCTGATGCATTTATTAAAAGATTTATTTGTATTTTTGGATCGCCTAAAGGAGTGTTAACAGATCAAGGAACTGACTTTTTAAGCAATTTAATGAGAAGATTAGCAAAAAGATTTAGAATACGACAATTTAAAACGACAGCATTTCACCCTCAGTCAAACGGATCAATTGAAAGATCTCATCACGTTTTAGGAGAATATTTAAAACAATTTATCAACAAAAATGAAGAATGGGATGACTGGTTAGAACTAGCCATGTTTTCCTACAATACGAGCATTCATGAAGGCACCAAGTGCACTCCGTATGAGTTAATTTTTGGAAAATTAGCACGGTTACCATCAAGTGATCCACCACTTGAACATGAAAAATTAGAAACTTATGATCATTATTTAACAGACTTAATAACAAGACTTCATGAAATGAGAAACATAGCTAGAGAAAATTTAATTTTAGCAAAAGAGAAGTCAAAAATGTATTACGACAGAAATTGTAATCCACAAAATCTTAAACTCGGAGATGAGGTATTTTTACTACACGGGGGAAAAATTCATAAATTTGCTAATCAATATACAGGCCCACACAAAATATTAGAAATTTTAAATAAAGGGAACGTTAAAATACAAGTAAAAAACAAACAAAAAATAGTACATACAAACAGACTTAAACTCTCGCGTATAAAACAAGAGTTATAAAAGGAATTTTATACTAAAATAGTATAATCTATTTCCAGATAATGGAAAATGGAAAAGGGAAAATACTACACGTATTTTTATTACTTATCGTAATAAATACAAACCACGCATTCATAGGATTTGACTGTGGCTCTACAGAACCCAACATAACAACTCTATCACTAAAACAGGTAGGAGATTGCGACATTCAAAAGAAACCAGTAAAAACTGAACAAAGTTACGTACAATTAATACAACTAAGCGGTGCTACAAAAACTAAAGTAATACAATGTAAAGTCAAAATAACTCGTCATGTTGAACGTTGCGGTATGTTTTCACATACGTCAGCTGTCAGTAACGGACAAGGAGTATATATACACGAGGTATCTTATGATGTATGTAACACCATACATATAACAGGAATCTTTACACCTTCCAGTAATACAAAATTTGCGGATTTAAAAATAAATTCCACTAATTACCGTAGCATAACCTTAGCAGGATCGATTGATCAAGATGGAGACTGTGATGGTGAATCTTATAGCGACGTTTATGGTTCATGGAAAGATGTGATAGTCCAAGCATCATACGAAATAACGTTACAAGAATATTTCGCAATAGTTAACTTAGAAACAGACAAAATCCACCTACAATCAGGTACAGTGTGTAGTTTATCAGAATCAAAATGTATAGACAGAGAAAATGGCAATACATTCTGGAATGCTATACCAGAAGATGTTTGCAATCTAAAAAAATATGAAACAATTTTTGAAGGAATAGCAAATAAAACATATGTAGCAGATAATAAGGAAGAAAATAAAGAAATAATATACTCTTTAGTAAGTCAGGATATAACATTTGCGTTGGCAGAAAAATCAAGGGAAATGATTTGTGGTTATATTTATGTTAGAACAGAACATCCGAAATTAATCATACTGGAAACGAGACCAGGTGGATCACCCTTAAAAAATAAAAAACCGTTGGTGCAAAACATGGATATGTTCTCTTATGTTAATACCAAATTTATTTACATCGAACGCCACCTACGAAAAGAAATGTATGAATTATATTACGACGTATTAACAAAAAGATGCTTACTGGAACAAGAAGTCCTTAGAAATTCTTTAGTCCTGGCTACTCAAGCACCCGATTTATTCGCGTATCACCTGATGAAAAAGGAAGGTTATATGTCGGTTTTAGCAGGTGAAGTTATTCACATGATAAAATGTATACCAGTGGAAATCAATTTAAGAGAAACCAAAGAATGTTATATGCAATTACCGGTTACAAAGGATAATAAAACATATTTTTTAACACCTATAACTCATATTTTAACGAAAGTAGGGACACCAGTAGAATGTAACACATTTTTACCATCAATGTTTATGATAGGAAATTCTTGGTTCCAAATGTTGCCTAAATTAGTGACAGTAGTACAGCCAGCAATATTGAAACCGGACAAAAGAGAAACTTGGAAATATAATGTTCCTCCATACCTAGCTACAAGCGGATTATATTCACAAAAAGACCTAGAAAAATTAAGAAACCACATTATGTTACCAGCAGAAAAACCAATAATTTTGAACACACTCGCAAGAGGTATAATGGGGCAAAATATGCATAACACTGGCCTTAAATTCTCAAATGTACTAGACGAAGAAACAATAAATAAAATAGCAGAATCTGCATGGGGAAAAATTTGGGTAACATTCATTAGTTTTGGAACTGTTAGCGCAGGATTCATAGGCATAATAATAGCAATGAAAGCAATTAAGTTTATAGCTGACACCTTTATACATGGTTATGCATTATATAGCTTTTTCGGATGGTCCCTTCACCTTTTAGGCTCTATATGGGATTCAGTTACTAATGTACTATTACATTTAGGAACAGATCCAAAGGCATCATCATCAACAACATCAAGAACCACAAATTTGACAACAAATAACGCCCAAAAAGAGGAAGAGGTTTCAGCACCCACAGAAGAAAATAATCTATTACAAAAAGGAGAAGGTAAAACAAACAACGAAGAAACAATTCAATTATATCCACAGTTACATTCTTCCCACAACAATCCAAATACCTTCAGATTATAAGATGGCAACTACTTTTCTAAATATACTAAACACTTTATTAAAGGAAAACGATAGAGATAATCTCATAATAAATTCAAATTATCAAGCACCAGCAGACGCTATACATCAACCTCAATTTGTTACAGAAATAAGATACAAAAATTATATTATTTGTAGTACAAGTGATAATTTAAACTTATCGAAAGAAAATGCGGCATATCGTTTAGTTGATAAATTAACTAATGGAGAAAACTCATTTTTGAAAAATGCAACAGTGTCATTTAAAATAAAACTTATTCAAAAACTAAACGATTACTGTTATAAAAAAGACATGGGTATTCCAAAATTTTCAATTTTTAAAACAAACGTATCAGAAAATGCAATACATTGGATAATAATTTGCACTGTAGGTAAAATAAAAAAACCGCTATATCAAGTGACGCTATGACAGCAAAAGCAATATCAGCATTAATAACTCTAGCAACTTTACATAACATAGACCATTACCATAATTCACTCGAAAAATCGATAACTAAATCTTTTGAAAATATGACAGTCGCGAATGAAAAGAAAAATTCCTTTGAAAATACAAATTTCCCTTCCACTTCTACATCCTATGAAAGTAATGGAGAAAAAAGTTTTAAAAAATGTACTTTTTGCGGACATCGTAAAAAGAACATTTATCATAAATTATAAAATAATAATACTTGCTTCTGTTTCAGAAATGGAGAATAAGAATAAAATGATCTTAGTAATATTTGCCATTTTAATAGGAATAAACAAAGGTATATTTCAAATTGTACCACAAGATGTTCCATTCACGCACTCACCAGGATTATATTACGAACCTTTAAAAACTATAAATTTTCCTATTGGTGAAGTAAAATTTATTTATTATATTAATCACAAGTTATTATTCAGTAAATTAGAAAACTTCAAAAAATTTAATGAAAACAATAAGAAAAGTTGCATATTATTCTGCATTAATATAATGAATCAATTTGAATTTAAAATTAAGGAATTTGAAGAAATAATTTATGAAACAAAGAAAATAATATCTGAAATATCAGAACCAGCACCAAAAACTGGTATTTTTCATTTTATAGAAAATAAAAAAACGAATAGTAATACTACAATGAAAACCGCAGATAAAAACACCTTTATACAGCAAATTTTTATCTTAAACCCATCTAATTTAAGTGACATATATGAACAATTACATTCAATCGGAAAATACATTAAAGCATTACAGAATATACAAGAAATTTTAATAGCATCAATAAGTAATAAATGGCATCAATCTATTCCAATAAATATAGATTTTCTAAATTATACCATAAATACTAAATCTCTGATTAAATTTTTAAAGGTCGAATGTTTTAGTTCAAACAAAAATCTATTTATTGCATATACATTTCCAGAAAAAATATCAGAAACCTTTAAATTGTTTAAAATTTATTCATATCCAATAATAAATAAAACATCTTTTATTTCTATAAAAATAAATTCCCAACTAATAGGACTATCTAGTAATAATAAAAACTATTTCTTAACTTCCAACCTTGATATGAAATTCACACCATTTATTAATCACATAGAATTAAACCCAACCTGTGAATCTAACATATTAATCAATTCAAAATTTTATGATTGTAAGTTTGTAAATTCAAGTAAATTCCCAATTTTAATCCCACTACACAAACACAATTCTTGGATTTATACTACACAAAAATTAAAGCAAATTGACATAAAATGTTTTAAAAAATCGTTTACCCAACTAGTAAAAAATACTGGAATTCTAAAATTACCTTCAGGTTGTTCTATAAAACTGAATAATGAAATATTACCAATAGAAGTAGAAGAAATATTGAACTTACCTTTAAAAGAACCAATTGTTATTAAAGAAATATTAAAGACATTTAGTAAGAACTTAGAAAATTTAAATAATGAAAGTAAAAATTCTGTTACAATTATCAAAACAGAAGAATATGGAATTTTCATTTACTTATCGCTAATATATGTAATAATCATAATAATCAATTTTATATTTATTGCAATATTGTATTTCAAAACAAAAAAAAGCTTTAAATTAATAGAAGCAAGTAATTCAATGAAAAGTTATATCAAAAATGAAGTTTGTTCAGAATTAACAGAAATAATAGAAACAGGATGTCAAAATAAATAGTAAACTAGAATATTGTAAATTTTTTTTAATTTATTACAAATTTTCACATATATAAAGGTAAAATATATAAATATATATATATATATATTTTTTTTTCTCTTCCCTTTATGTCAGAGTCCAAAATGCTGAAAACATTAATTGAAAATTAATCAAAAATACATATAAAAGATATAACAAATAAAGTGAAAACTTATACTCACTCGCTCCACCGTTCTGCGTCGTATAATCCATTTTACACCTCCAGCCAAAAAGGGACTTCCTAAAGGATCTCTCGATTCGAACACATGGGTCTTAATACTAGCAATTCCTTCTTGCAAAGTACAATATAGACCAATTGACCATTCGAATGGAACATTAATGTGACACATATAAATCCTTGTAATTTTTGTTTGAACAGGAGTTAGTAATTTTAACTCATCATCAAACCATTCATCACGATCACAAGTCTATAAAAACAGTACAAATATATACATATGTATAAAAATGGAAATATATAAAAAAAAGTATAAATATACTTACTCTCATTAACCAATTCTCAACAAATTTAACTTTCCGATGATAAACAACAAAAGAATTCCCAGTATTATAATGGAGATCAAATAAATGGGAATAATCTGTGAGAATAGAATTTTTTTTCGAGGCAAATTCAAATGGTAAAAGAATGGTATGTTCCTTATATTTAACCTCAGGATATTTTGCCAGTGTCCTTCTATTATCCTTCCAATAGACCATTTCGTTGTCGATCTAAGAATCAATATATTTCCAATATTGAATAATTAAATATACATAAAAATAGAAACAGAAAAATAGGAAGTAATTACTTACGATGTTAATCCTGCTTGAAACAAAGTTGAAATATCGTCCTCCCAAGAAAAGTACACCTGACAATCCTGTCGCAGAAAGCTGTCTTAATATAGCTACTTTTATGGTATCCCGAAATGTCAGACTAGACCACCAACTCATACCTCGTAATTTTTTTGATTCAAACCAAATATCAAAATCTTCGAATTTTCCGAATCTTGGTTCCCAGAGATCAATGTGATTTAAAGGCTGTGTTAGCCTTTCAAATATTGATTGTGTATCTACATATTCATTTGAATCAAATAAAGGAAAATATGTGTTTTTAATTAGAATGGATAATTTGTCCTTTTTTAGTTTTCGTATACATGTTTTTTGAAGTGATTTTTTTCCCTCAAACTGTAAACTTTTATCACTTGAATTCTCTTCTATGTCTTCTGTTTTTGAGCCATTTTCAGATGAATTTGTTTCGGAATTTTCTTCTAATTGTCCTTCATATGAACGCATTTCATTATGAACTTCTGAAGATGGTTTACACTCACACAACATAACACGTTTTTTACTATAAGTTTGAAATTCTTCTTCTGAAGATTCTTCCACTTCTTCATGAGAACGTTTTCTGGAACTTTCAAAAAATCTTTTCTGTTGCACATCAAGATGAATTTCCTCTTCAAGGAAACATTTGCTGGTGGAAGGTTTAACATTATCTTCAAATTTGTTTTTAATAGAATGAAGAATAATATTTCGCGTAGTACACTCTCCGTCAATTTCCATATCCTCGTGAACTGTATTTGGAACACTACACTCGTAATCCATTAAATCATCACTAAAAGAATTATTAACAATAAATTCTTCTAAATATTCTTCATCAGAGAACTCCTTTAAGAGTTCATCTAAGTATTCACTAAAATCGTCATCCATATTAAAATTTTCTTTTCCTCCCCGCGCATAAAAGAAATCAGTTACAAAGAAGAGACAAGACAAAACTGAATTTTGGTAACGAAAAAACAAAGCATACCCTATGTAACATCCCTACCATCTTTTTTTATTTTACGCAAAAATATATTGTTTCTGAATTATGAAGAAAAAGTAAAGTATAAAAATGATATAATGTATGGATAGAATGAAAGTAACATTCCCTATATAATTCATTAGTTTGAGCATGTTTCATTTCACTCCCATGCTCAATCTAAGGGGGGAGGTGTTACGTCCGTAACTTCTGATTAATATACTTAATTTAACTATATATTTTCACGTATATGTTTATTTTCATATATTATATTTAATCGATAAAGCATATATCTTCTATTAAAATAATGTATTTCATTATGATATGATATGCAGTACTTTTAATTATTATTTTATGTGTGTTTTAATTTGCATTATATTCAATATATTTTCTAACTACTATGTTATGTGTGTTTTAAATTTGCATTATATTCAGTATATTTTCTAACGAATATTATAATTACTATTTTATGTGTGTTTTAAATTGGCATTATATTCTATATATTTTCTAACAAATATTATAAATGTTATTTTTATGTGTATTTTAAAATTGCATTATATTCGATATATTTTCTAACAAATATTATAATTATATTATATGTTCATTATTACAAATCCAGGAAGGAATAGTATTTTAAAAGAATGTCGAAAGAATAACGATTACGAGAAAATCAAGATCGAAGATACAGATTATTAATATGTACACACGCCACGCTTGAGGATCAAAGACGAAGTTGCGACCTCAACTCCATGCAAGGTCGTAGCGATGTCTTCCAACTTCAACTCTATGGAAGGTCGCAGCGATGCCATGCGCACTGAAATCTATTAAGGTCAAGACGAATTTTCTAGCTACGAGCACTCGTCTAATGAGGAAATTTTTATATAAAAAGGGTGACCATTTCTGATTAGAACAGAGAGTAATTTTTTGGAAATCAGCAGTATTCATCTTATCGTCAACAAGTGAACAGTCTCCCAGTATACCTTTAAACATTATTCAAAAGTGAACTCCCAGTATACCTTTAAACATTATTCAAAAGTGAACTCCCAGTAAACCTTTGAACATTATTATCAACAAGTTATCCCCAAGTATTATTTTGAAAGTGTTTCCTCTAAAAGAGAACTTTAAAATTATTTTCAAAGTTTTGCTTTGAAACATACTACGGTTAAAGAGAATTAATTCCCCTCAACAATTTTCACTATTTTCAAAAATATCAATTTGAAAATAAATTCAAGTATCTATCTTATATTGAAACAACACATTCCAAATTTCGAACCATCGAAATTTGCTAAGGAGGCGACGTTCGTCTGGAAGAAAGCAAATATTACCAAAATACAATACACTATCTCATTAGTGTAAACAAGAGGACTAATAGTCTAACATTAAGGACAACTACTGAGGCCCTTTGGCGACTAGCCCCCTCAACACCATCCAAGATCGGATTTCCAGATAATATCACTACAATATTCAACACCAGTAATCGTTATTCTTAAAAGTAAGGTTTATAATTTAGAACTATACTCATTGTATTTTTGTCAAATACTTTTCTTTCTTGTTGGTTTGTAAATAAATTATTCTCTCACAACTTTTAGTAGGCTCATTGACTTATCCTCATCCCAAATTAGATTCTTTATTGAAACTAATTTAAAACGAGGAACGTTAGGTATATTTTAAAAAGGTTTCTCGTTTTGACGTAACACCAGGTTTAGAAAATTTTAATTTATTTATTTTCTTTCACTAGGTCCACAACAATTAATAATCAAAAGATTTTTTTGGTCGCCAATTACAAATCTAAAGTCAGATTTGCAAAATTGAAAATGGTGGATCTAAGATGCCTGACAAGAATATTGAAAAAGATTACTGTTTTTCATAAAACTTATTGTAAAACGGTTTCTTGTGTCAATGATTATAATACGTCTTAACAAAATTTGTTTAAGCTTGTAAGGCTAACTATCAAAAATTCACTAGCTGTGCAGTAGAATTCTGCAGCATCAACAGCTGTGCAGTATGGTTTTATATTCTACAGATTTTAAGCTAAACGTGCACTAAAAAAAGCTTGTTTTGAGAGGCAAATTTCTTATGCAAAAAATCCTCTTAAATGAAGAAAATTAATTTTAATAGAAGAGTATTTCCTCTTCTTAAAGAGAAATATTATTAAGTCTAGAATAACCCTCTTAAAATAAGAGGATTGTTTTTAAGGGGAGACTGCGAGGCAATTTTCAGCTATACGAAGACATTAACTTAAAAACCCACAAGAACAGTTCTTATAGTAATTTTTCGTGAGGAATTCAATGGTCATAAAATAAATTAGGTCAAAATTTTTGTTGACCAAGTGATGAAAAAATTTCGTTTTAAAAAATTTTTATTTTTCGTAAAAAATTAAATATTTTAAAACCTAACCTTAAATTCGTAGAAAATATAATTATTTATATAACAGACTTTTATGAAAATACATTAACATTAACAGATGTGTTGCATATGTAATTACCATTCAACAAAAAGAATTAATTAAATGTTCCATTAAAAAAAATTAAATGTAAAAATTACGTTAAAATAAATTTATTTCCAACATAGATGTAGTGTTTGAGAAGCAAAGTAATTTCAGCGAACAGAAACAATAACACGCGCGCGAACGCTCAATAAGGACCAGAGTCGCGCACTGCACCGCGGCACAAATGCTTAATATTAAGCAATTTAAAACTCCGTGCCATTTTTTTCAACGGGATATTTTTTAGTGGTTTATTAAGAACATTTTAGTAATTTTTTCAACTTAAAATATCATCCAGAACACTATTTATTTTTAATTGTTTATAAATAAACAATTGCATTTTGCACGAAAATTAAATATTTTATCTGAAAATATTGTCAGTTATACTTCATTTCAAGACAAATAAAATGCAACTTGAAAAATTAAAATCGATCAATAAGTTTTTGAGAAATTCATTTTTCAATTAAATACGTTCAAAATTTTCAATAGTTAATAACATTAACAAAAAATTTTTTTTTGCAAAATCCTTTGGTAGTATGCTTTCTTATAAATATTTTTTTGTCCTACCTGCACGGAAAGTATGTCATTTCGGGCACTTAGAGCGGGCGCAAAGTAACTCATTACTACCCAGGGGTAGGGGAAGCGGGCGCAAAATATTTTGCGCCCGCTTCCTCTACCTCCGAGCTGGCGCAATAGTATATTGTGTGGCAAGGGCAGAAAGTTGTCAATTCCTGACCGAGTTCGAAAATTGCCGCACGAGCGAAGTGAGGGCGGCAATTGTACGAGGCCAACGTATTGAAAGGAAAAATAATGTTAAAAAATATTAACATTATTTTATTTAACTTTTATGCTTTACTTAAATAAAAAAATGTTGTTATCTGATATTATTTAACAATAATTTAATCATTTTTTACAAACAATTTCAAATCTGTGGGCCAAAATGGTAAACAAATTTTTATTTTTATCAATTCTCATTTCTTTTTGCAGTAAAAATGAATAATAAAAGTTAATAACTTAATTTAAACTTTTTCACAATGTTAAAGAATGTTATAAACAATTTTTAAAACATGAAATAGAATCCTAGAAAAAATTATTTTTTGATTATATTACGTTCTCTTGTAATCAAAATGTTGCTAAAGGTTTAAACTTTCATTTAACAATATTTAACAATATTTAAAAATGTTATAAACAATTTTTATAAATAATTTGAAATTCGTGGGTCAAAGTGGTATAAAATTTTATTGTTTTCATCAATTCTAATTTCTTTTTGCAGTAAAAATTAAACAAAAAAGTTAATCATTTAATTCAAAATTTTTTCCAAGGTTTAAGAATATTATAAACAATTTGCAAAACATGAAATAGAATTCTGTAAAAAAATTATTTTTTGATTATTGACAAAACTTTTAAAATAATTTCAGAAAATCCTTTTTTTATCAAAATTGTTTATAAAAATTTTAAAAATAGTAAATAATTTCAGACGAAGATTTTTATTTCAAATATCTATTCTGATGAAAAACCAAGCAAAAAGTGAAAAAACTTTTATTCTTCCATCCCTGAACTGTTTTTTCTATGAAAATTGTTTATAACATTTTTAAATATTGTTAAATAACGTTAAATGAAAGTTTGAACCATTAGCAACACTTTGATTGCAAGAGAACGTAATATAATCAAAAAATAATTTTTTTATAGGATTCTATTTTATGTTTTGCAAATTGTTTATAAAAATTGTTTATAATATTCTTAAACCTTGTAAAAATTTTTGAATTAAGTGATTAAATTTTATTATTCATTTTTACTGGAAAAAGAAATGAGAATTGATAAAAATAAAAAAATTTATACCACTTTGGCCCACGAATTTCAAATTATTTATAAAAATAATTTTTGGGCGCTCTGGGTTTTGCAGATAATTTATTAATTTGGATAAAAAGTTACCTTACTAACAGAGTGTTATCTGTTCGGATTGCTAATGAATTCTCTGATGTATTTTATGCTACTTCCGGTGTTCCACAGGGCTCGCACCTTGGACCTTTGCTATTTAATTTATTTATAAATGACATTACTTCCGTTTTCTCATCATCATTTTTTTTCTTATTTGCAGATGCAATCCTTAACGGATTGCATACCAGGTGTTCTCTGAATAATTTAAATCTAAATATCAATAAATGTAAAATAATATCCTTTTCAAAATCCGCTAACATTCCGGTTTACTTTTATCATATTGGTGATGGTGAATTGTCGCGAACGTCCACAGTGCGTGACCTTGGTGTCATACTCAATAGTTCTTTTACGTACTCTGATCACATAAAGTATACAATTAGTACGGCTAACAGGGTCATGGGCTTCGTCATGAGAAGTGCATCACATTTCAAAAATTTGACTGCTTTAAGAACGCTGTATTTTTCTTGAATTCGACCAATAATTAAATTTGCTTCAATTCTGTGGTGGCCTTATCAGGACTATCTTTTGTTGGAGATAGAGCGGACTCAAAACAAGTTTTTGCGCTTTATGGCTAGACGAATTGGCGTATATCACAATTTTTATAGTCACGATTACACGACCTTAAGGACGCTATTTAATGTTCCTCCGTTATCTCAAAGATTTCTTTTTGCAGATCTTCTTTTTTTGTTTAAAATTATTAACGGAATATTAATATGTCCTGGTCTGTTAAGTCTTTTTGGTGTGTACGTTCCAAAACGATCTTCGCGGAATATAAAATTGTTTAAATTACCTTTGGCTCGAACAAATTATTTACAAAATTCTGTGATATATCGACTAGGGCGTGAGGCAAACCAGTTTGCAAATGACTTAAACTTTTTTGGCGTTTCAATTGATAGTTTTGTTCGAGAGTTACGCAATCTGTTTCTCGATACTAATAATAATATGTATAGAGCGGCCTTGTAAATTACTTTGGTTATTTCTCTTTATTCTGTTAGTACTTTGTACGAAAGGGTGAACTAACATTCTACCCGTTTATATGCAAATAAATAAATTAAGTTATTAACTTTTATTATTCATTTTTACTGCAAAAAGAAATGAGAATTGATAAAAATAAAAATTTGTTTACCATTTTGGCCCACAGATTTGAAATTGTTTGTAAAAAATGTTTAAATTATTGTTAAATAATATCAGATAACAACATTTTTTTATTTAAGTAAAGCATAAAAGTTAAATAAAATAATGTTAATATTTTTTCACATTACTTTTCCTTTCAATACTTTGGCGGTCATTTTAGAGGCGCCATTTTGAAATTAGAAAAAAAAATAATTTCGGCATTATGCCTATTTGATAGTTCCAACATTTTGGACGCGATATTTTCTTGTCCCGGATTTTTCCCAACCGAATTCTAGTAAATAATCTAATTTTAATGACAAAAAACACTTTAAAAAACTGTTTTTTTTGGGTAATTATGCAGAAGAAGGACTTTTCCCAATTTTAAAGATTTTTGGTTTATTTTTTTTGGAATGTCTTTCATTTGGCTAGTAATTAAAGATTTCGGTGGGGGAGGATGAAAAAGTTACTTACAGAACGCCAGGGCTGGGAAACAAATTTTTTTTTTGGTTTTTGACGTTTTACTCGGTAAATATTAAAAATTTTGAAAAATGTTCTGCATAAAAGTTGTAGATCTTGTTAAGATACACATTTCATATTACATGCAATTTTTTCATAAATTGAGTATTTTTCGAGAAAAACACAAAAAACGGAAAATAACCATAGAAACGTTTTAATGCAGAAGGGAGTCAAATTAACTTCATAGATGGTACTAGAAAGCATCCAACTTAGACCAGATCCCCCTCCAACGTTGAAAAAGGCGTTTGGAAGGTGCATCCACAACATATCGCTCAAAGGCAGGCGAAGCCCGCCGCACCTGATTTCCTTCAACATATTAATGCAGAAAGGGAGTCAAATCCGATGGAGAGGGGTCTGGACTAAGTTAGACATTTTGTAGTACCAACTAGAAAGTTAATTTGACTCCCTTTTGCATTAAAACGTTAAAGGAAATCAGATGCGGCGGGCTTCGCCCGCCTTTGAGCGATGTGCTGTGGATGCACCTTCAAGACGCCTTTTTTTAAACGTTGGAGGGTGGTCTGGTCTAAGTTGGATACCTTCTAGTACCATCTAGGAAGTTAATTTGACTCCCTTCTGCATTAAAACGTTTCTATGGTTATTTTCCGTTTTTTGTGTTTTTCTCGAAAAATACTCAAATTATGAAAAAATTGCATGTAAGATAAAATGTGTATCTTAACAAGGTCTACAACTTTTATGTAGAACATTTTTCAAAATTTTCAATATTTACCGAGTAAAACGTCAAAAACCAAAAAAAAAAATTTGTTTCCCATCTCTTGCGTTCGGTGACTAACTTTTTCATCCTCCCCCACCGGATTCTTTAATTACTAGCCAAACAAAAGACATTCCAAAAAAAATAAACCAAAAATCTTTAAAATTGGGAAAAGTCCTTCTTCTGCATAATTACCAAAAAAATTATGACACATTTGGTTTTGTTCACATTTCGGTTATAAAAATTGTCAATTACTATATTTCGAGAATATATTGTTGTATTATTTCTATATTAAAACTTGTATCATTATAGACTTCAAAGAGTTAACATTTATATAGAGTTTAATTTATAACAAATATGAGCATTTAATCGTTCGTGCCCTCAATGACATACTTTCCATACAGTTTGGACAAAAAATTATGTTAGCACGATGGGCGCAAAGGTGATTACGACTCTGGCGAAATCACCTATTTTGTGCCCTTGATACGAAAATAACTATTCTATAACCTTTATTTCATCTCTTTTAATACTTCCAATATCCACACCTACCTCTTTCTATCTCTAATTTCGTCTAAGAATATACTTATCTCTTTTAATAATCTTATTTCTATCCCAGGCTATCCCTTTTTATTCCCCTCAATCTTTTTCTATCTTTCCTTTTTATTCAATCTCTTTTAATAACCCATACTTTATCGCCTTTTATCCTCTTACTATTCACTTCTTTCCCATTCCATACCTATTTAATTCTTTCCCCATTTTTATTACAACTATTTTTTTATCTTCTCTTCTTCTCAATATTTTTGAATAACATTTTTCTTATTATCTTTTTCAATACTTTATCTATCTATTTTCTTCCATTTCTGTCGCTGCTTTAATCTAATTAATCTTTAACCTTATTCCAAGAAAACACTGATCCCTGCTTATGACCTTCCTTTATCTTAGGCTTTTTCTTTTTAATCCTTTCAATCTCTTTTTTTATCTCATATTTTTTCTCAATCTCTTCTAAAAACCCTTATTTCATCCTTTTACTATTTACTTCATTCTCTTTCTATTCTCATTTGAAACTTAGAATTTATAATACTATAATTAAATTTCTACAAATAATTGACAAACATTGTTGTCTGCATTCTAATTAATTAAAAATAAATTATTTGATGATAAAAAGTAAATCACCGATTTAAAATAGTAATATTTTTCTAATGAAATAGTTAATGGTAGCTAATTATTATTTCTCCAGTCAAATTAAATTCCCCATCATTTCCTATTTTTCGAGACTGGTAGACACACTATTGAATGTACTTAAAGAAACTAAAACCCGTCGAAGACGGGTACGACAGCTAGTCGTAAATAAATGTAATAGAACATTTTTTTGAATATCTAATAATTTTTACAGTATTTTTTCAAAATTTTGTCTGAAAGTTAGGGAAAAAGAAAATTAAATTTTGTAATTTTTAAATATTTTTTGCTATAAAAAATTATTTTTATATTATTCTAAATGAACTTTTCCTTTGTATTATCAATATGTTTTTCGTTGCAATTTTAATTTTAATTTATTGTGATATGTGCACGTAAATTTATGTAGAGTATAATTTTTAGATATGGCGCATTGAATACGTATTGCATTTCTTTGATAATATTGAAAGAAGTTAATATTATTTTAGGTGAACTCAAAATAGTTGGTTGTAAAAACTAACTACTAACAAAATTCTATTTTCTTTTGACAATTTTTTTCATAAATCTTTATTTATTTTATTTTATTGTCTTTAACCCATTTCGAAATGGATCGTTGGGCTAAAAAAATAGCGATTGTAACTGGCGCTAATTCTGGAATTGGTTTTGCAATCGCAAACGCATTAATTACTAAAAATATGGTTGTCGTTGGAGTTGACATAAAAGAAGACAAAATGGAAGTATGTAAAATTTTTTATTCTAAAATACTCTTTTTGGAATTAAAGAAAATAAAATTAAGAATTTAAATCTATAAAAGTATATTTATTTTAAAAATAAAATTCTTCTTTTAGAATGAGATAAAAAGTACTATAATTAGAGGAAAATTTTATAGTCGTTTATGCGATGTTTCAAAATCAGAGAACGTAAAAGAATTATTTGATTGGGTGGAGAAGAATTTAGGTTGTCCTCGTGTTATTGTGAATTGTGCTGGAATTTTTTTCGCTGGACGAATAATAGGTAAAATTAACAGATTTTTATTAAGTCAATACCTTTTATTTAATTTTTCACTTATTTTATAGAGACAAACTCGTCAGATTGGAAGAAAGTTATAAATACAAATTTAGTTGGTCTGTTAAATTGTTGTCAAATTGGAGTATCGGTCATGAAAAAATGTAAAGAAGAATGTCACATTATAAATATGTGCAGGTTATTATTCTTTCACGACAATTTATGATTTATTGCATTTAAAATTTATAGTTGTTAAAGTAGGGGAGACCGAGGTGAGTTGTAACAGAGGTGAGTTGTAACAAAGCCGATTTCTCGAAAACTATGACCTTTTAAAAATTTTGAAAAGCGTAAATTTATTACATTTTTGATTCACTATTTGATGCAAATTTACTTGACCAGCTAAGAAAAGTTTTGGAGATGTATTTAATATGTGTGCAAAAAAATTGCTAAAAGTAAGTTTTTGGCCGAAATTTTAATACTTTATTATTCGACACACATTATATTTTTATTATTCTAATATTTACCATAATAACTGTTGGATATCCTAGTTTTATGAAATGGTTTTGTTTCTTTGTGTCAGTCTCGAAAAAAAAGTATTTAGAATTTTACAAATTTTCGTGTAAATCACTTTCATATTTTCCAAAGGAAAAAACATTTTTCGAGTTGCTCTTTCACATACAAAAGTCAAAATAATTTCTACTTATAGGTTTTTTTTGTTATTATTGAGCTTGTTGCTCATTTTTAATTTAGTTTTTGGTTTAATTTGATTTATATTGATCTCATAAATTTCCTTACTCTAATTTACTCCTTAATTATTTAAAAATTCGCAGAAAAAATTTTATTATTCTTAAATTTCTATAAAATATGTTATATACTATTATTTTTAGCTATTATACAGCTCAAATTGTTATTATAGGTCGTAATTAAATACCAAAGATTGATTTAAAATATCTAATTAGTGTTAAAGAAAGCGAAATATGTGATAACCTAATTCTAAAAATAATTAAGGTATTAAAACGATTGTTTTATTCTTTTCTATTAATAAGATGTCTTTACTAACTAATTAAATTTACTTTACTAACTAAACTAAGCATTAAAAATTAATTTTTTTCATTAAAATCACAAAATTTGCAACTGTTACAACTAACGTCGACATGTGTTACAACTCACCTTGGTACTAGGTGAGTTGTAACACCGGGAACTGTTTTCGATTTTGCAATTTTTTCGTAAAACCTTACAACTTTTTACATTTTTAATTTTTGATTCACATACTACACAAAACTACCTATCCAAAAATACAAATTTCATAAAAATAGGACAATTTTTGGCTGAGTTATACTGGATAATGTAAAAATCGTTTCAACTCACCTCGGTCTCCCCTAACAAAAAATGTTCCATTGTGAAATTTAAATTATAATTATGAAATTTCCTGTATTATTTTAGTACTACTGGACAAAGAATAATTAGAGATCCAATTATGAAGATGAATGTTTATCCTGCAACGAAACACGCAGTTCGCGCAGCAACAAAAATTTTGGAAAATGAATTGCTTGACAGTAAAATAAAAGTTTCGGTAAAGAAAATAAACAATATTTATTATTTTCATTCACTACTTCTAATTGTGAATGAAAATATTTATTTTTACAAAAAGATATTTTAATTAAAAAATGTTATTATGATTTATTTTTAGAATATTTGTCCAGGATACACTAATACATCGTCTGCAAACAATATAACAATTGAAGGAGACATGACAGGTATGCCATTTTTAGAAACAGAAGATGTAGCAGAATCTGTTATTTATATTTTGGGTACTCATCCACGAGTACAAGTTAAAGAAGTGACACTTTCAGTTCATGGTGAGAGGTTGTTTTAAAATAAATACAAATTCTGTATTTAGAAGTAAAATTTAATTCTTCTATCCTGAAGAACCATTTATTCTTTTTGTAATAGAAAAATTATTTTTTATTGAATATTGACTCGACATTTGTTATTATTAACTAATGTCAAAATCATAACCGTAACTTTAGGAAGTTTTTTTTATTTAAATTTTAAAAAACTGCTTTTTAGTCCTTAAGAAGTTATATTGTATGTCAAAAAAAAGAGATCAATCATATATTTAAATTTATAACAATTTTAATTTAAACAAATTTTAATGAATAAATGAATACTAATTTTTTTAGGATATTTTTGAAGAATAAACTTTTCTGTTTAGCATTTTTAAAGATAATATGTGTATGAATAATTTATTGTTTTCCTACGTTACAAAAGCTTTATAAAGAAGTGTTTTATTTCTAAAAGTTGTCAATTCTTTTCATAGACCTAGTAATTTCATTGAAATTAAGTCACATAAATAGCTCCAATTTATTTTATTAGTTAGATAAAGAATTCTTTAATTAAAAAAATAAAAATTTTCTTTTCATTTATTCACAAAAAATTATGAATCGTTGGGAGGGTAAAGTTGCAATCGTTACTGGTGCTTCTAATGGTATTGGATTATCAATTGCCAAGACTTTATTCAAACGAGGAATGATCACTGTAGCAGTAGCGAGAAGAAAAGAAAAAATAGAGGTTTAATAATAAATTAATTATAAAAAAATTTTTTAATTATGTGGATTTTCAAACAAGTATTGATTTTTTATTCTTGAAAACAATTTTGTAAAATTTTAAAAATAAATTTAAATGAAAAAACAAATTAATAATTTTATTGATTTATTTCTCACTTTATATTATTTAATGGTTTCCATTCTTTTGTTAGAGTGAAATGAAAGATGTTAAAGGAAAAGGAAAATTATACGCATTGCAATGTGATGTTTCTAAAGAAGAAGACGTTCATCAAGTGTTCCAATGGATAAGAAAAAATTTTGAAAATATTCACGTTGTTATCAACAATGCAGGTACTTCAGTAAAAGGAAAAATAATAGGTATTTACATCAAATAATATTCTTAGTCATAAGGAATAACTGCATTTTTTTGGGAAATGTTATTAATCATGAAAATGATAGAAATTTTGGTAAGAATGTTATTAAAATTGTATGGAAAGTAAATAAATTTCTATAAAGAATTTTATCAAAATTTTACAAAATAATTGCATTTCTACAAAAAATTGCATTTTATAGAAAAAGATTAAAATTTGTTCTACTATTTTTCTTTTAAAGAATTTTATAAACATTCTTTAAAATAATTAAATTCCTAAGAATAAATTGGTAAACTATTAAAATAATGGAAATTTCGCTAAGGATGTAATTAAAATTTTTTGAAATTGAATTTTCGCAAAGAATTTTCTCAACTTTTTAAAAACTAATTGATTTCTTTTGAGAAATTTTATTGAAAATAACTGAATTTCCGAGAATAATTTTATTAAAGTTTTTAAATGTAATTGATAATTGAAAAATAATTCTGGGAGAATTCAAATAAATTTATAATTATCATATAAAGAACGTAAAAAGGATATAGTAAAAAATTTCCACACATTTTTGTTTATAATTTTCAGAAACAAATGAGAAAGATTGGGATCAAGTTATTGGAGTAAATATCCTAGGAGTATTATATTTCTGTAAGGATGCGATAAAAATGATGCAAGAATTTGGCGAAGAAGGTCACATAATAAATATTAACAGGTTTACAAAATTTATGTAAAACTAAAGAAGTATATATTATATTCTTGGAATAATAATAATTATGTAAAATTATTTTTATTCATTCTCAGATTTGATAAAACAAAATTTTTTTTTACTTTAGAAAGAAGAAATAAATTTTTAGAAATATTTTAAAGAGAACAATATTAGAAATATTAGAAAAAAGAAAATAACATTAGGAACGTTAGAAAAATTTTTAACTGTTAAAAATGGATTGAAAAATATATTTTCAGCATTGTTGGGCATAGAATAGTTCGACGAGTAAGCGGATGGGATTCGAATATTTATGCTGCAACGAAACATGCAATAACTGCATTAACAACAACATTAGAACTGGAATTAATTGGCAGTAAAATAAAAATGACTGTAATTTACACTTTTTCTATACAATAATCTAGAAAAAAGAAATCTGTGTTAATTTTAACTAAATTTTTTTTGCAGAGTCTCAGTCCCGGTTTAGTAAATACAAATTTAATAAATAAAGACCCTAGCCAAGCTGAATTTAAAAAATTACCACTAATACAACCTGATGATATCGCAGAATCAATTCTCTACATTTTGGGCACCCATCCAAGAGTTCAAATAACTGAAATGACAATTCGACCCCTTGGTGAAATACTTTGAATCCCTTTGTTTTTTTCTCAAAAATTTATGTAAAAAATCAATTTATCAAAAAATGTATTTCCTTCTATAAAATAAAAAATTCCATATTAACTAAATATTAAAAATAATAATAACACAGGCCGACAAGATTTACTTTCCAAGAATCAGACAATACTTTTCCGAAGGATTTCGACGTGCTGAATCCGAATCCGACCTCAAAAGGGACCCATCACGTCAGGTTTTCGAGATATTTTAACCTAAAAATGCAAAAAGCTTGTTTTTAGTTATATTTGATGTCATGAAACATCAAGAAATAATTTTTTTCTCTAAAAGGTCAATATTGAGCCTAAAAGTGCTACTCTTCCCCTTTAATATCCATTTTGAAAATTTAAAAAATCTTCTATTGTCTCTGAGTAATCGTTTATTGAATTTTCTGAGTTTGTCTAATACTTCGAAAACCAAGTAGAAATAGACAAAACTTGGAGAATAAAGCATAATTTAACTACAAACATCTAAATTTTAAATAGTTTTCAGTTTTTTCAATATAACTGAATACGAATTCAATATCAGATTGACTGGTTCAAAAATGGCATATTTTAGGGAAATACAATCAATTTTAAATAAATCGTCTGCCATATTGTATACGCCATTTTGAATTTTTGTGAATCTTATATTGAATTCGTATTCAGTTATATCGAAAATCCTCAGAACTATTGAAAATTTAGATATTTGTAGTTAAATTCTGCTTTATTATCAAAGTTTCTTTGTTTCTACTCAGTTTTCGAAGAATTCGACAAACTCAGAAAATTCATTAAACGATTACTCAGAGACAATAGAAGATTTTTAAAATTTTCAAAATGGATATTAAAGGGGAAGAGTAGCACTTTTAGGTTCAATATTGACCTTTTAGAGAAAAAAATTATTTCTTGATGTTTCATGACATCAAATATAACTAAAAACAGGCTTTTTGCATTTTTAGGTTAAAATATCTCGAAAACCTGACGTGATGGGCCCCTTTTGAGGTCGGATTCGGATTCAGCACGTCGAAATCCTTCGGAAAAGTATTGTCTGATTCTTGGAAAGTAAATTGAATCAAATTTTGTTGGCCTGTGTAATAAATGGAAAAGTTATAAAAAAGAACACGGAGAAAAATAAATAGTAATAATTATACTATTTTCGATGAAAAATTACTACTTGAAAATAGTAATTTTGAAACTGCTCGAGAAATAGTAACTTTTGCTTCTTTTTCAAAGACTTTTTACTTTTTTGAAAAAGTATAATTTACTTCAAGGAATCTAAATTTTATTAAAAGCCTAATAATATTTAAAATGTCCAAAGCAATTAATACTCTGAGCTAAGCAATTATTATTACGAATCAGAGCAATTATTACTATTTCGTAGAGATTTTTACTCGGAGAAGTAGTAATCCGTACCCACATAATGACGCGCCTCACACCGACGGGCAAAACAAATGCCAGCGCGCTTGCGCGTGTATCCACGTCTTGACAAAATAATGCTGGTGTAGAGAGCTATATATTTTCTCGTTTTCTTTTTATCAATAAAAATAAAATAATCAGTGCGACCAAAAAATATTTCTTCAAGTAATTAACACTCTACATATGTATTATTATTCATTATTCATAAGTTTCACTCTTTTATCACATTCATTCTTACAATTAACAACATAACATATCGGAAAATCTTAACATCTATACAGATTCGAACCCTACCTAACTTATATTTAACGAAACAGAAAATCGCACGCATTAATACTAAGCCTCTCGGCTACGCAATCGCTATGGAAAAAATTTTCGGTTACTCGCATATATCTTTTTTCGAAAAAGTGAATCATAAATTCTATTTATTTAGATAAGTTACCGAATTAAAATATAAACATTTATAATAATAATAATAATAGTAATAATAATAAATATAGTATTATTAATTTTTTTTTGTCGTTTATACTCCTGCCCTATTGGCCTTACGCTCTCGACAAGAGTCCCTGCTGATACTTTTTTTGGATTAAGCATAACCATTCTACAAATATTAGCAACTTTATTTAACCTAATGCGCCTACAGTGCGACTTTCGACGATAGGAGTACTCGCATTTGCCTGGACCACCCGTAATTGGGTTTTCTCGCCAGAGAAGAGGGAAAAACTGTAGAAAAACCTCTTCTGAGTACAACCGGTTTATCGACAGTCTAGTTTCGGCGGTAGGCATCAGACAATAATCGACAATGCATACCGTCGCACCTAGACGTCAAACCTCCCGCTCGGAATATCTCACCTGTCGGAAAAAATCCCCGGCTGACGGAGGGCGCGAACCTCGCTCGCACCACCCGCAAAGCCGGAGCTCCAACCAACTGAGCTATTCCGTCGGTATTAGTATTATTAATTTAAAATTACTCATTTTAATTATTAGATTATAATGTTAATGAATTTATTTATTTATTTATGCATTTTTTAATAATTAATTTGTAGTTCATTAAAACTTAATTAACTACCCAGTAAAAAAAAGTATTCAGAATAGAAAAAAAGTATTGGTGGTGAATACTTTTTGTTTTAAACTCTCGATATAAAAATTCCTACACGGAGAAAATTTATTCCTGAAAATTTACCGAACTTTGTTCGGTAAAACTGGGATGAAGTGTCAAAACTGTAAGTTTTAAGGAACAGGACTGTAAAAGCAATTGCATTGAAAAATAATGTAATAAGAATAAATCTTATGGTACATGTATTAGCCGTTCACTTACAGTTCGGTAAAACGTAGGGTAAATGTAAACTATACTTAGTTTTATTGAAAGTTCGGTAAAACGTAAGGCACAGTGTTCGGTAAAACTTATATTTATTGTATAGTTCAGTAAAACGTAGGGAAAGTGTTCACTATACTTACACTGAAAGAAATAATTCGCTGGTACAGCTAGAATTATGTCTAGTTTTCCCATAAGGAATAGGTAATAGCCTGATACCGGCTACTGACATAAATTATAGGTAGTTTAGCTATACTGATCGGAGCGTTACACATACATATGCCAACGTCAACACACCAATGTGTAACATAACCTATATGGATTGCTAGATCGAACCAAAACCACCAAACATACACGTTTGTCTGTTCTTTCCAAAGCCTTTCTTTCAGTGTATTTTTATTGAAAGTTCAGTAAAACGTAAGGTACAATGTTCGGTAAAATTTATATTCATTCAATTACTGAATAGTTTGGTAAAACTTGAAGAATAAAAAATAATGTCATTGCAGTAGTTCTACAGTAATACTGCCGTAAATCTAATTTTACCTACTTTAATCGCTACCTAAACCCCCTACAATTATTCACGAACAAATACTTATTCATTACACCTGACTACAGTACATTCTAAACGCATACATTAATACATACATCGCACGCTTTACATTATTGCTTCAGAAAGTTTCAACTGTCCTTATATATGAATCTCAATTTTATTTCACCGCTTGTGAGAAAGATTGAAATTAATAAACAAAAATTGTATAAAATAAAAGAATCATCCATATTAAATCCATGTTACTGAATAATTTCTAACTATATTTAAGGTCAATTTATGCAATAGTTTCAAATTATGTTTTTATTGTTATAAAGAAAAATGTTTAAATTTGTATTTTATGAAATAAAACAATAGTTTATTAAAATTCTTATTATTTCCAAATTTTTATCGAAAAAGATTAAAATAATCTATCTAGTGTCAAACACAAAAAATTGTTTTCCCTGACTTACGTAACTAGAGCAACATAAGTAATTAATGTAAGTTACGCAACCAGAGTAAATTTCGTAACTATAGTAACTTACATAATTAAAGGAAATTACTATAGTTACATAACCAGACTAAATAACGTAACTACAGTAAATTATGTAAATGTTTAATATGTCATTAGAAACATGCCTTTGTGTAAACATGTTTCTACACATTAAACAAACTTTTGCATTTTAATTTAAATCAGGAAATTCCTTTAAAATTAATTTTGAAACTTTTCGCAAACCTTTACCAATATGTCCCTTTTCATTAAAAGGATTTACGCACCTATCTGAGCGAGTTTTTTCCTTCAATGTACTCATTTTTTACTTTTTTGACAAAAATAAAAAATCAGCTATAATTAATCGGAACAGAAGATAAAACAGTTTTAAAAAACTATTTTATTTTAGCCCTGAAAAGGACTGTTTGAAATATAAGTTTGAATTGAATATTCAGTATTATGAAAAAAAAATCTAAAAAAAAAAGAAAAGTAAACCGATAATAATAAAAAAGACTGAAATTCAACGAAAAATTTTAAAATAAAAAAAATAAGTTTGAAGAACAGTATACGCATCAACAATTATTAACTACGCAGAAAAAGAATGTTCGCCAAAGCACTTCTATTTAACATATAGAAAATCAATCTCAGTAATGAGAAAGAAATGGATTCATTCATGCCCGACACCTAGCTTATAAAATAGTAACCAAAACTCTTGCTTGAGTATAGTATATGCACACGTCACGGGTTTGCATATTAAAAAAAACCTTGAAATCATGGAAATTTTTTACTACAATTGTTTTATATTGTCTAATAATCTAATTGATTAATGTTACGATAAATTTTTCTTTTGTTTAAACAATTTATTATTGATAATTTATAGCATTTTCAAATAAAACAAGAAATCAACAAATTTTTATGAAACAATTAACTTTTTTTTGTACTGCAAAGTATTAAATTAATAATTCAAATAAGAAATTTAGTTAAACTTCTTACAACTATTGCATAAAACTGTTTAAATAAACAATTGTTGTTATTTATTAACTTTTTATCCATTGCACATAGAAAGACGCAGTTTTTTTTCTAATTTTGCAATGTATGGATCTACTTATAATAATCGATATATATTAAATGTCAAATCGATATTTTTAAAAATTGTTTAAACAAATAGTGGTTGTTAATTATTAACTTTATTCCTATAGTCCCTTAAAGAAATGCAGTTTCTTTCTAATTTTACAATTTTCGAACCTACTTATAAAAACCTATGAATGATAAAAGACAAATCGCTATTATAAAAATTGTAAAAACAAATAATTGTTGTTATTTAGTAACTTTTTTCTATTGCACCTAGAAAGATGTAGTTTTTTCAAATTTTACAATTTTTGAAGCCACTTATAATAACCGATAAATAAATAAAACAAATAAATAAAATTTAAAATCGTTATGTAATAAATAAAAATTATTTGTTTAAATAATTGCAAAAATTACCATTTGAATAGTGTAGTACCTTCGTTATTCCAACTTTTTCTTACATTATACAAAAAGCAATACTCTTATATCTAAGAAATAACGCCGGATTCGTTATCAGCGAACCAAAAAACCCCTTAGTGTCAAGTCTCAAGTGATTCCGATTAATTTAAAAATTTTGGTCCGCCATATTGGATCCGCCATTTTGAATTTTTGAAAAATTATACGATATTTGTTATCAGCGTCCCCAAAAACCCCTAAGAAAAAATTTGCAGGCAAATCTAATGAAAATTAAGAATTTTTGTCCGCCATTTTGAATTTTTTAAATTTATTATTTTCACTTATGGTATACAAAGTCTATTCGTTAGTGATGAATTTTATGTTAATGTAGAGCTGATTTCTTTATAATATTCGCTTTTATTTATACACCGAAAAAAAACTATTTTCAAATTTAGAGAATTCCTCTTCTTTTGCAGCATTTTTTCCTCTTATATACCGGCACTAAAGTTTTCTTTTCTAATTGAGAGGATTTTCCTTTATTATATTTGTTATTAAATGTCACTTTTTAGACAGGTTAAAGTTGCATTCAAAAAAACAAAAAGCAACTTAAAAATCTTCTTTTTAGTATAAATTTGTTTCATTTTTAGAGGAATAATTTCAATCAAAGAAGAAATATTAAAATTAATCTTTTAGTTAAAAAACTGTCAAATATAAACAAAAATTCCTCTTTTTTACAGATGAATATTCGTATATTGAAAATAAAATGTGAAAATAATTGTTGAGCGGAATTTTCTTCTCACTCTGAGATTTTATTTTTTTCGGTGTATGTTTGTAACCATTTTTACTGTTTTTTATGCTTTTATAGGTTATATTTCAGCCGCCATATTGGATTTTTCAAAAGGCCACTCATTTTTAAAAAGTACTTATATATACAAATAATTTTTGGGTATGGGCAATAATTTTGAAAGCTCTCAATTTTGGAGAGACGGGTGGCCCGGTTGGCGCGAAACGTCCCTTTTGTTTTTGGATTATTTAAGAACTAAAAGGAAAGTAATTTTCTATTTAATTTCGTTTCAGAAGCGATTTCTGCTATAAATGAAATTATTAATTATTAGTTAATGAGTACAAATAGGTTAGAAACAACTAACTATTAACATCAAAGTTTTTTTTACAACGGGGCATTTAAAAAAGTATTTCAATCCTGAAAACTAACAATTCAAGCAAGCCAAGGAAGGTTTACCAAACTATTCCTGAAAACTAATACTCGAGTCAAGTCAAGAAAGTTTTACCGAACTGTCCCTGAAACGTTAGTGACCATCAAGGAGGTATTCAAAAGAAACGTTAAAATTTTATTTAATTTTTATTAAACGTTCAGTTTCAATTTTGTTTTAACTTTTACAGTACTAGTTTGTAAGGAATAAAGATATTACATTAAATTTTGAATATTATTCCTGAAAAAATAATTTAAAAATTATTAAAAATTACTGTTTTGCCACTATATCCCAACTTTACTGAAGAATCCGGTAAAATGTAAGGAACAAATTTTCTCCGTGTAAGCAAAGTTGAGAATATATATGAAGAGCTTGAGTAACGTGATGTATAAAAATGGTTATTGCGAGAAGGAAATAAGAAATTTTGAGTAAAAACGAAAAATTAAATGTGAAAGAAAAAATGTCAAATGGTGATCGATTACCATATGCTTTACTATGCCTACTATGCATGACAGATTAAAGGGAGCATGCATTCATATTAACTAATATAATTGAATCTATCACTCGGCAAATAATAATAGAATTGAAATTATCTATCATTCTGAGTTAACGGCACACGTTTTCACTTATTGTAATTTGTTTAATGACCTCTTCGATTTATTTATTGTCACTGTATTTTTGTTTTGTATTTGATTAGTGTCAAGTAGCAATTCGGGTTGATCTGAACTTTTAAAAGTTTGGAAACTTTTAAATGATTAAAAATTTGTTTTTATCATGGTCATAAATTTTTACTGGATAACAAATTTTTTCTATGTGACTATTTTTTTGTTTGTTACTCATAAACCAACTTTAATCTTGAAAAAATTACATGCATTAATCTTCAAAAATGTACTATTTTAAAAATATTTTTAGAAATTTTTAGTAAATTGTATGTTTTTTAAATATTTTCTTTTGTCAAAAAACGGACAGATTACACACACAAAGTATTATAATTTTTAAATTTAGTCGGCAACGACTTTGGTCGAAATATAATGGAACTATTCACGGAGAAAAATGGTGTTGAGTTTCAAGTAAAATTTCCTATGGAATAGTAATAATTCTACTTTCATATTAAAAATTACTATTCATTGAAAAATGTACTTTGCAAGAAGTAAATATTACTATTTCTGGTAGTAAAAATTACTCATAGTAATTATTACAGTAGTTACTTTCAAAAATTGCTTTAAGAATTTTAATTTTTACATTGTCATTGTAAATTTTAATAAAAATTTTGTATTACTTTTTACATTCGATATGTTGTGAATATTACTCGTAGAAATACTAATAATTAATATTACGGAAAGTAAAGATTGCTTCTGCAAGAAGCAACTTTTACTATTGCAGAGCGAACTTTTTGCTCTGAAAAGTAGTAATCCGTACCACTACTATTACACACCTCTGTGTGTGTGTGTGTGTGATCACGTCACTACTGTCATGCGCAACAACTGTAGCCTGACGTCAGAGTGATCCAACATTTCTAGGTTACAAGAAGAAATAAGCCATCTGATTTTAAAGATACTCATTTTAAGAATCAAACTTTTTCAATGTCAGCAAGTGAAATGATGTGTTCAATTCGAAATTTATCAATGATGATTGGTCATTTAGTACTGCAAGATTTGAAACATTGGTGACTTATAATTCTTTTGCAGCATATAACATTATGTGTAAGTTCAAAGTGTTGTGAATTCGCAAGTTATTTGCGAAGCTCATACAAATTCATACAAGCGACATGCCAAAATGGGCCTAATAATCGCATTACTCTCGGGTAATGAATAAGGAAGTGGTGCTTTGGTTTAAAGCAATTTGGAAATAATTCTTGCAATACAGTTAGATATTCTTTTATCGTGTAATCTAAGAGGTCAACGCAACCGAATTCACAACACTTTGAACTTACACATAATGTTATGTGCTGCAAAAGAATTATAAGTCACCAATGTTTCGAATCTTGCAGTACTAAATGACCAATCATCATTGATAAATTTCGAATTAAACACATCATTTCGCTTGCTGACATTGTAACCAGAAAAAATTTATGACCATGATAAAAAAAATTTTTTAATCATTTAAAAGTTTACAAACTTTTAAAAGTTTAGATCAACCCGAATTGCTACTTGACACTAATCAAATACAAAACAAAAATACAGTGACAATAAATAAATCGAAGAGGTCATTAAACAATAAGTGAAAACGTGTGCCGTTAACTCGGGATGATAGATAATTTCAATTCTATTATTATTTGCCGAGTGATAGATTCAATTATATTAATTAATATGAATTCGATATAAATTATACTGGTCAACAAAAAGTTACTTTTTTCTGATTCAAAGATCAGACAATGATATTCTTATATAATTTTCATCGCTGAACACGAATATGATTTCCAAAAGTGCCCATCACGTCGAGATTTTGCGAAAAATGGACTCGAAGTTTCAAAAAGTCCTGTTTTTGGTTTTTTGATCAAGTGTAGAGAATGATGCCGACGTGCTAGAAGTCTCTAATTAGGCTTAAATTAAAGCTTGAACTGTCAACTATAAGAATCAAATCGAAGAAGTTCTAAATCAGTCAAAAATTTTCATATAGCATAACTTTTTCATGTGCGCGCGCTCTACTTGTACACATGGAGCAGTACACTATGGCACTCTTACTTATTATTTTCGTGTCGACCAGTGTTATTTTAGGATAATATTTAATAATTAACAATAATAATAATAATAATAATTTTAGAACTAAAGAAAATGTTTATGCTGAATATAGTGTACAAAAAGTTTTCAAATTTATAATTTTTTCTGATAAAAAAGTATAAATTTTCATGAATCATTATAAAAGCAAGTTATTCTATGAGAGATATATATAAATTATATATAGAAATGTTATTAACATTTTTCATTCTATTCTATATAAACCTCTGCAAAAATAAAAAATTTTGTTGAAATATTTTTAAAATTAATTTGCTATTCTCCTACTTTATTAAATTTTCTCTCAATAATTAAACAAACAAAACAAAATGAATCGTTGGGAGGGAAAAGTTGCTTTGGTAACTGGTGCTTCTCATGGAATTGGATTAAAAACAGCCAAGACTTTATTTAAACTAGGTATGATTACCGTGGGAGTGTCAAGAAGAAAAGAAAAAATTGAGGTAAGAAAATATGTTTTTTGTATTATTTTGTAGACTCCCTGAAGAGGAAATCGTATTGATTTCGAAACGTTGGAGTAATTTCTGTATTAAAAACCATTTGTCCGAATGTATTCGTGTGAAAAGTTATTTTACCTATTAATTTAACAAATTGTGAATCAAAAATTATTTATTAATTGTTTAAATTCATTTAATTTTTGTTTTCTATTTTCTAATTTTTTGCATTTTCATTGTGTTTTTAGAGTGAAATGAAAAATGTTGAAGGTAAAGGTAAATTTTACGCTATGAAATGTGATGTTTCAAAAGAAGATGAAGTAATTCAAGTTTTTGAATGGATGAGAAAAAATTTAGGCGGTGTTCATGTTCTTATAAATAACGCTGGTATTTCATTTGATGGAAATATAATAGGTAATATATTTTTTTTATAAACTAATAAACTAATTATTCTGTCTTTGTGAATTTAATAATAATTAAAATTTAATGATAATAATTAACAATTTAATAGTACTACAATGTTTAATAAATTTTTAGATACTAATCAGAAAATTTGGGATCAAGTTATTGGTGTAAATATGCTGGGAATATTATATTGCTGTCAACAAGCAATAAAAATATTACAAAAATCTGGTGAAGAAGGCCACATCATAAATCTTAACAGGTTCATAAAATTTAAATAAATGACTAAGATACTAAAATAATGATAAACTAGGAAATGTTCCGCGCACTAGCGCGCGGAACGTAGTATTCAATTTGTTATTGTTACGCAAATTACCAAATTTTTTTTACAGTCATAAATTTTTAAAATAATTTCATAATCAAAATTTAAAAATTTCACTTATTAAGTAAAAAATTATTTATTACTGTTCATATTTTCAAAATTTTTAATGAAATTTTACAAAAGAATAAAAATATTTCCTAAAATTTTAACAAATCCTTCTAAACAATTCAATTATTTTTAAAACAATTTTAAGTGAATTCCTCGGAAGAGTTCAAATATTTAAAAAAATATTTCCATAAATTTAATTTATTACCTAAAATTTAAATAAATTTTTTGAAACAATTCAATAATCTTTTTCATAATTTATCGAAAAAAATTAATTATTTGTAAATATTTCTATAAATATCTTCATAACAGTTTAATTTTTTCTTGAAATTTTAATAAATTCTTAGAAACATTTCAATTATTTAGGGAAACATAGACAAGGTCGGCCACCTTTTTGACCTTTGCTTATAACTTTTTTTTAAAAATGAATTTGGACAATTGAAGTATATGGTTGGAAAGTCCTGTTTAATAGGACCATCTTTTCTGTACAAAGTAAATTGATTGGTTTTAAAATGAAAAAGTTATAAAGATTAAAAAAAATAAAAATTTGTAGTTGAGGTTGGTCCTTACAGTCAAGGTCGGCCATGTTTAAAATTGAAAGGACATTAATCGTTAAAACATAAAATAACATGTTTGGAGTTACGGAAAATTGATTCTTTATTGTTTACAGTTTGTAACTTAATGAAATAACAAAATAATAAAAATAAATAATATAAAAAAATAAATATAATTAAAAAAAAATTTTGCACTAAAATATTAATAAAATTAAATAAAAATATTAATAAGATGATGAATTATATTATGAGTTATACGGAATTGCAGTTTTTGCAAATGAAGTAGCTCGTCCTCATCTTTGCGCATTTTAAACACATAGTGGCCGACCTTAACAGTAAGTAACATTACCGAATTGTAACTATAAAGAAAAACGTTTCGGGATTCGATTTTTTTACTTTGTTTTTCTTTCAACCATGAGTCCCACAAATTTTTTCATTATTAATTAATAAATATATTATTATTTATTTATTATATAAATGTTCTTATATAAAATAATTAAATTTAATACAAGATCGTGCTTACCGCATCCGAGAAATATCTAATGTCGGTAAGTTAGAGTAACAAGGAATTATCAAATTCTAACCTTTTTTCAGTGTGAATAAATTTTTTGAACAAAATTATCCTTTTTTCTTAAAACTTCATTTCCATTATAAATTTAGCTTTGTTTTACTTTGAAAATTCATTTCTATTCTCTACATTTACTTTAAAATAGTGTTATATTAAGAAAAATGCTTTAAAAGTCACCTCGTATACAAACATCTATATATACTTCTCATTACGGAAAAGGCTCGTATGAGAGATTTTTCATATTTCTCATACAAGCTACCGGGCTCGTATACGAACTCCGCGGTCCGTGTATAGAATTTATTTTACTGGGCCTGCATAAAAAGTAAAATTTTACGCAATAATTTAATTATGTTTATAAATAGTAAAATTCTTTACAGAGATTCAATTCTTTTAAAAAAAAATGTTAATAGAAATTCTCCGCGAGAATTCAGTTATTTTTCCAAATAATAAAATTGTGTAAAAGAATTCTATTATTATTAAATTTTTTGGTAAAATTCTTTCTAATAATTCGATGATTTTCAATATACATTAATTTTAAAATTGAAAACATTTGAAATGAAAAATTTAAAAAAAGTTAAGAATGAAAAAAGCAAACAACTAACTTTAACACTGTAAAAAAAGAGCGTCTTGGTTTTAG
Source organism: Leptopilina myrica (nomen nudum) (assembly GCA_032872475.1). NCBI lineage: Eukaryota > Metazoa > Arthropoda > Insecta > Hymenoptera > Figitidae > Leptopilina > Leptopilina myrica (nomen nudum). The sequence continues at coordinate 21,486,435 of CM065459.1, forward strand.
ACGTTTACGTGGTCACTTCTAAGACGTTTATAAGCGTCTTATTTGCCTTCTAAAATGCATGTATTTGGAAGTTATGTTTTTCATTTAAGACGCTCAAATAAGACACTTATTTAAATCAAACAGATTACCGGATCATGAACTTTATTAATATAGATTTAAAAAAAATTTTAAAAACAAAAACTATTAAAATCGTTTTTAGCATTGATGGACACAGGGTAGTACGAACCGTAGGATGGGAATCAAATGTTTATTGTGCAACCAAATTTGCATTAACTGCATTAACAACAACTTTAGAACTAGAATTAATTGGCAGTAAAATAAAAATGACGGTAATTAACGATTTTCTTACTAAAATTTGTTCAAAAAAATTAAAAATATTAAAATAAAATATTAGAAATAAGTATACATTTTTTCCTTAAAATATAATAAATTTTTTTGCTTATAGAGTATTTCACCAGGTTTTACAAGAACAGTTTTTCCAACTATAGATCAAAAGGATCAACGTACAAAAGATATAGTGAATAATGCGCCTATTATGGAAACTGAGGATATTGCAGAAGCAATTGTTTATATTTTGGGAACACATCCTCGTGTGCAAGTGACAGAATTAACAATTAAACCTCTAGGTGAAACGTTTTAATTTTTTTCGGATCAACAAAAATTATATGTAAAAAATAAGTTAGTTCTTATTTTCTCTATAAAATAAAGTATCAAATAATTCGAAAATATTTCAAAAAGAAAATAAAATTCTTAAATTAAAAATTTTTTTTTTAGGAAACCTAACCGATTTCTTTAAAACTTAGAAGTATTACATTTGTTAATCTAAAGTTTCAGAAAATTAATTTTTCGAGTAAAATCAATTATTTACTTAAAAGTAATACCTATGTGCTCAAAATTTTTAAATAGCCATCATATCTTTTAAACGCTTCAAGATAATTAAGTTTAGTTTTTTTCTAAAAATTCATGAAGGCGAGACGTTTCAAATACGTTGTTAGCATTTTTTTCTTATATAGTTAATTTTTTACTCAAGTAGCACGTAACGTTACTGAAATGTCACTGTAATATTAAGGCGAATGTATAAGTTCACTGCAATATTACAGTAATGTTACTGCAATGTCACTGTAATGTTACAGTAATGTTACAAAGAAAGTTTATAAAATTACTATAATAAGGAATTTTTCGATCTTTCTTTGTAACATTACATGTAACATTGCTGCAACATTCCAGTAATGTTACGTGCTACTTGGGTGCCACGTTTACGAATTCGCATCTCATTTACAGCAAATGTTTCAATAATTTTTTAAGTTTGACATTAAATATCTTTTAAACGGAACGGTCAAAAATATTTGTTTTTTATAAAAGTTAATTGTAGTTCAATAAATAACACTTTAGATTTTCTGCAAAATCTGAAAATTAGTATAAGTGCAAAAATTAAAAATCTGATATAAACTCATGCTTTTCCTATACCGTACATGTTAAAGATCGAAACTTCGATTTCATTTTTTAAGACTTACAAGCGGCCAATTATATTTTGATTCATTCATTTAAGAGAAATAAAATTTTATTTCTCCTCAATGAGTGAACTGATTTAAATGAACCAAGCAGGAATATAGAGGGGATAAATAGTATATTATGTAATATACAATTACATAATATATAGTGTATATAGTATATATAGATAATAGTATATTAAGCACGTAAAGCAATACACGGTGAGTCTCGATAAAGTTCAACCCAAAAGTCTTAACACTAAAAATTTTTTTACATAGATATTTGTTCACACGTGAAATTAGAATATTTTTCGCCTAAAATGAAAATCATCTGTCGAGGGTTTTTAAAATAAACTCGATTTTTCTCTTTTTTTTGTAGGTTATTGCGCTGTTATTTCATATAAAATTGAGATATTAAATTTATTTTTTTTATTTCACTCCTTTAAGGCCTTGTCAACAATTTCCCATAGACGAAGATTTATTTTTGTTATTAATTGTGGTTAAATTTTTAAAAATCCTCAAAAAATCTTGTTTCTTTGCGATTTTTGTGTTATTTCTTAAAATAATATAAAATTAAAATAAAGTGAAACTGCACGGAAAAATGTAAGGTGCACATGCTATACCTTTCAAAATATGTTAAATTTTAACATTTTTTTGTATTATAACATATGTATGAAATCGTGAGAAAATAAGGAATTTGAATATGTTAATAAAAAATTAAAAATGTTAATATTTAAAAAATTTATATTTTTATATAAAAAGTCATTAAGAGTTTTCCTTAATGAGGGTTGAGGGTCCGAGCGCCCCCGCTGCGAGGGTCGCTCGGGACTCAGTTTCGACTTGGTGTGCCGCATGGTGGGGATAAGCTGCTTCCCCTCACGGGACTAACTTGGTCATCGCCCATACCAGGCGGCACGAGGAGAACTAAAAGTCATCGAAAAGTTAACCTATAGAAAATTAACTGTTAACATCTTGGGTTGCAAAAATGTCATCTTTTTGTAATGAAATTTGTATACCTATTATGGCTCCTATGTCTGGCCAAAAATGTCACATTTATGGAAAATAAATGTTAACGTTTTGATAACTTTTTGAGTTCTCAAAAAGATAACAAATAGATAGCTTATTAAAGTTATCAAATCAACAACTATATTAGTTCAAAAATATTACTAAAAAGTTAACTTTTGTTTAACAGCATTTTGAATAATAAAATAAATGTTAACTAAAATTTATCAAATACCTAGATAAAAGTTAATGAATAGTTATCTATTTATTAACAAAAAGAACGCGAAAAGTTATACAGTTGATGGCTTTTATTTATCATATTTTTAATCTATTTGATAGTAATATATGTGACACTTCCCGCTGAAAGAGAACCTTCACGACAAAAAATTACAGAATAAATTTTAAGGAAAGCTTTTGCTTTGATTTAAGATTCATGTTTATAATTATTTGACGTCATTAAATTTTTATGAATTATTTTATATATTATTCATAAAAATTTAATGACGTCAAATAATTATAAACATGAATCTTAAATCAAAGCAAAAGCTTTCCTTAAAATTTATTTTGTAATTTTTTGTCGCGTAAGGTTCCTTTCAATGAAAAGCATCACGTAAAATGAATACTTTTTAAAATCTATGAAAGGGGGAAAGTAGGCGACAATTTCGAACAATTTATTTTTTATTAATATAAACATAATTATTTGTATCACATATGCAAAAGTTTTATTGAATTAAACCGCAATTAAACATCTATCACATCACATGGACATGTGTAATACCCAAGGGAGGAGCCAAGCCATTTGCTTTGCACAATACGCGCATTTATGCTGGAGAGGTTATAAACGCGGCCGGAATTATTTTTTTGTATTTTTGTTAACTATTTGCATATATCATTAAATTAACTGAAAATTGTTGCCAATTTGTAAATATATTTATAATAACATTTTGTTGAAGTGTGTAATGCCTCAAATTATTAACAAAATTTTGATAACAATATTTAAACTTTCCAAAGATATCTTTTTAGTATTCAAATTCGTTAAGCTCTTGCTAACAATTTCTATTACCAAAAAGTTAACTTGAGAACGGTAACTTAAAGTTACTAAATTGATAAGTGTGCCGCCTGTGTAGGTTATAACGGTTATAATAAACAACGCAAACAAATAATCAAAATTTGTCTTTGTCTTTTTTGGCTAAAAAAAGACATAAATCTAGTTTGTTGTCTTCGTTCAGTTCACGTTTTATTATTGTTTATTTTTCAATTTAAAATTTCATTTGTTATATTATATCAATAATAAAATTTATAACTTGTTACATCCAGAAATGTATCTACATTTTAATTTTCTCTTAATAAAATATTATTTAAATTCACAGTTGCAATTCATCAAACCTATACTTACTATTTAATAAACCAATATCTATTGTTTATAGAACTCATAATTTATCATTAACAAATCATACTGAAGACGGAAATAAGGAGAAATTTAATATATACAAAATAAAACTGTCGGGATTACCTTAAATTCTTGTTACATTTGATTCGGAAAATTGATAGCATCTTTCTCATTTAATATTTGTAAACCGAATGATAAATTCACTTTCTGTAATTAAAACTAAAATTATCAAGATTAAGGGAAGGTAGAAAGAAGAAAACTATTTGGCTTTTAAAGTTTTTACTTTATTTTGATGTTTTTTTCAAGTTTAAATCTCTTCGATATAAAATTTGTGTCTAACGATACCACGCAGTGAACCTTCCAAATGAGGATCGTTCCCTACCTTTTCATCTTATGTACACGACTAGGTCTAAGGCCGTAAAAGATAATTCTTTTATTTTTCTTTTATTCAACGATATCTAACGATATGCGATTCTAGTCTTTCATAGGTACAGATATTCACGATACCTTGTGCATTTAAGCACTTTAAAAAATAGAACGCAATGTCGTAGTACCTAAAAGATAGTTTTTAAACTTGTGGAAGCAGACCTTTTATTTTTCCCGTGACAATAATCGATGCATTTTTCTTTTTATTCAACAAATGTTATACGCACATTTTGAAGGATCAACTGAACAGAAGGTTTTGTTATTTACAAATTTTTTTTCAGAAACTATCTTGAATTTACAGTAAAACAATTTAACAATACTTTATGGGGTTTTTTTTATTTTTGCTTATAATTTTTGTTTATTATTCATAAAATCATGCTTATTTTCTTTACAGTGTTTCAAATCGAAATTACAATTATTATTATAATGAAAAAAACGATGTGATTTCCATTTTCGTCTAAAATTTTAATAAGTAATTTAACTTGAAAAGCATTTTTGTCGAAGATATATTAATTTAAATTAAATTTAAAACTTAATGTACATATTTTTTTAGTGGGGGGAAGGATTAAGTGTAAAATTGAACTATTGAATTTGGGAAAATTGTCAATTTTTTTGCAATATTCTACTTTTTAAAAGCATTTCTATTAGTTTTTGTTTTATTTATTTATTTATTGTACCTTGAATAGGGAACACGTGTTATTAATTTTCGCGATATCGTTCGATATTTTTTTAAAGAGAAAATGCAGGAATCCCATTGAGAAACCTCATATAATGAGCCATTGCTTTCCTAATTTCTTTCTTATACAAGAATTTCATAACAAAACTCAATATCAACAATTCACAGAGTTTGGGATCTTATTTAATCAAACTCTGTGCTCTACCTTTTTTCTTCTATTTCGATGAGGAGGTGGACACTCGATTACCGATCTTAACAAATTTTTTTTACCTCAACAATTTTAGCTTTTATTTTCCTTCTTTTTCATAGTTATGATCAGATTCAGCAGATCACGCGTGTGATTTGGAAAAAAATATCCATTCGCTTCTCTTCTTTAGAAAAAATTCACTATAAAAACGAATATCAATGAAGAGGTGCGACTGTAATAAACTTTGTTAAAATCAAAGTTAATTCTGCTGAAAAAATTCTTTCCGCTTTTTTGGAAACTAATTTCCGTTTCAGTCGTGTTTAAAGAGAAAAAAGAAATCAGGTTTAAACTCAATGAGTTTAAAACCTAAAGCGAGATTTTTTTCTTCTTTCTCAAATTCGGGTAAACCCGAGCAATTCTTAAAGCCAGTTTAAGAAAAAATCATCGACTTTCTTTTTTCAAAGTTCATTTCTTGTTTTTCGTTTATATTTTGCTTTGGTATAGAACGTCAAGAGTTGCGAGGGTGAAATAAAATTGTCGCAAAGTAAATGGGTTACTTTATTTAGTTTTCAGTAATCCATTTTTTTTCTCGATATAAAAAAGTCAACTTGAAAATTGTTTATTTCTCGCGCGATTTTTTTCCCTAGATTTTTCCAAGTCGACCTTTTTCTTTTGATTAAATATCGATCCCTTTTTTGATATAGCTTCTCTGAATAATAAAACAGGAAACATGGTTTCCAAGTTTATGAGAAGTTTTTTATGGCAGTTAATAGAAAGAGAAAGAGAGAGAAAGAGACGATTCTGCTTTAACAAGCAATTGAGAAAAAATTGCTCCAGTGGTTGAAACAACAGCGAATCAATATCGAGTTGACTTTTTTTAAATTTAATATTCTTTTCTATATATCTTTGCTGAATACTATAAACCCTCTCATTCTCTATTGATTGTTTTGAAGCAGCTACTGATTATGAGGGAGAATAACTGGTATTGTTTGTCCAGGTGGTTGGGGTGGAAGGTATTGCATATGTTGAGGAGGTAGAGGTAAATGTTGCGGAATAATTGGACACATGATTGGATAGGTTGCTGCGTGACCTTGCGGTGGTGGTTGAGGATATGATGGTTGAGGTGTACCTGGAGGATTATAGGCTCCTGGAGTGTGTGATTGATTAGGATTTGCTGGCGATGGTGTTTGACTCGGTTGTTGTTGAGCAACATGATGAGGATGACCGTGAGGTCCCATGTACTGTAAGCCAGGCGCTTGGGGTCCTGGTGATTCGTGATGATGGTGATGATAAGGCGTTCCCATGTGCGGCGGTGGTGGTGGCGCTTGCACCATGCGCACCATTTGTTGATAGGTTTGTTGACCTGGATAAGGCACCTGGAATGGTGGATGCAGCGGCGCTGGAGCCAACAATGGTTGTCCAGTTGCCGCTGCCACTTGCATTTGTGATGCAATGTCTGGCGCGCGATGTGGCATCATGGGTACTGTGAAAACAGCATTTACATTTATTTAATTCTCAGTTAATTTTGGTTCATCACATTCAGGCATTTTTTTCATTTTACATTACATTTTTTGCTCTATTTGCTTTACTTTTTTTAATCACATTCAAAATCAAATCCACGGAAATACTATACAAATTCTACACTTCAACAAGAAACAAAAAAAATTCTCTACACATTAAGTTTAAAAAAAACGTTTAATTAAACTTAAATCTACGCTTTAAAAACTTAAAGAAATTCAACACAACTAAACATATTTTTAAAAAATTGTTTTCTAAATCAATTATTTTTAATCAATTTTCTCTAATTAATTTTAAAATGATTGGAATTAAAAAATTTCATAAAAATTAGTTCTACAGAATTATTAAATTAAAAGGATATAAATTTAAATGTGACGTGTAGCAACCCTGTACTAAAAATTAATGTATTAAAAAGGATAAATATTTTCTCTTTATATGCCGTTTATAAAAATAAAATAAGAAAAAAATGGCTATAAAATTAAAAAATAGGTACGAAAATAATTTTTGTTAAAAAAAAATTTCTAATAAAATTGTCTAGAAAAAACATAAAACACGTGAATAATTTGTGTAGCGATTATATAAAACATTATTTCTAAATTTTTAATTGCAAAAAAATCGAAAGCCAACTCGTTAGTTTCAAGGACAGAATTTCAAGTAAAAATCTTATCAGAATTGTTTGTCAATGACAAAACTATTTTTACGACCTGTACTGTAAATAAAATTTTTTTTTATGTTTCCTTTCTAAAAATTCAAAACAAAATTTAAAATTAAAAATAAAGAATTATGAATCTATAATATATTTTCACTGTGTATAATTAAAATTAATTTTGGTGTAAATTTGCCTTGAGTTTTTAATATTTCCCATTTTTTTCAAATTATAAATATAATCTCTAATGGGAGATTTATCTCTAATGAGACAAATCATTAGTTCGATAAATGGAACTTTATTAGTCGAAAATTTATTTTTGTTCGAAATTATAAACTTTTCATAATTAGTACTATCTTAATAGTAATCTTAAGTAGAACAAGTTTCATTTCTAATGTTCTTGGCCTAGATGTGTTAAACCATTATATTCAGAAAAAATATTATCTTTGCTTTTTTGAAAGGTTATCATTTTCTCGTATAAAAAATTGTTTAAGAAATACGACTAGAAAAATAAGTTATAATAAGCAATGAATTGCGTAAATTATTATTTTTGTCTTTTACCCTGTTCTTTAAGAACTGAAATACTTTAAATAATTTACAAATCAAATATGGTTACGAAGCATGCAATTATTTTTCGTGTAAAGAATTTTTTTCCACTATTGTTTCTTATAGTGGATATTTTTTAATTATTAATTAGTTTTTATAAAAAATGAACATAAAAGTATGAAAATTAATTCATGCAGCCAGAAAAAATTTTTATTTAAACGAAATCTAATTTATTTGAGTTAAATAAAAATATATTTGTCTCAGAGCCAATTAGATTATTTATTTGTTTAAAATAGAAATGCTATTTAATGTAAATTATTTAATTAAATTATTATTATTATTAATAATTAATTTATTAATCATTATTACTAGAACTAAATTATTTGCTTGTTTTAAATAAAATTGTTATACAACGTAAACAAAACTTGTATTTGAACCAAAGATTTTATTTAAACCAAATAAAATTTATTTGAAACAAATAAGAAGTTTAACAAATAAAACTATTGTAATTATCTCTTATATTTATAAAATTTGAATCATTTTTGTAAAATTATTTATAGTCCAGTCGCCCTGTGTTTTTTCGTGCCAAAATTGATACCTGAAGTCTGATTGTGGATTCATATAGTGTGGGGTGGTTGTATGAATATGTATATGTTTCCCACTCGAGATTTCTCATGCTGCGCGTTATAAACAATTTTGAAGTTGCCGAAAAACAGTTTTTTGATGACCGTTCTTTCCCATCAAATTATAGGGGAAAAAGTTGTTAATAAAAGTTATAGAGCTCGAAAATACCTTTAAAATGATGGGTCATATGTTAAAATTGGTCCATTTGTTTACTTGCAAATGAATTTAAACCACTAAAAATGGCACTTTCTTATTTGTTTAATAACATGAACAAAAGTTAACAAATTCTTTCTATATTCTACAAAAATATACCTCTCAAGACCCTTAAGACATGTGCCAAATTTGAATCCGATTCGATAAATTGTTTATCAGAAATTCCATTTGTTAACTAAAAACATGGTTTTTTAAAATGGAATTTCTACATTTTTGGCCGGATGAAAATCAATTTTTTTTGTTAAGTTCTCTTCATGAAATGCCAATCTATCAATCACAATTTGTAACAAATTGAATTTTTACAAAAAAACTAGTTTTTGGGGGGGAGAAATTTTTGGCTTATAAACAAATGAACACTACATCAACAATTCTGTGGATGAAATGCATAACAGCATAACTGACATTTTTATCAAATTTGAGATAACATCAGATTTGTATATATTTAATATTGCTCTTCAAAGTTCAATAGCTAAAAAATCATTAAAATGGTTATTAATGTAGAAAATAATGGAAAACATAATCGCATAATTGCGTTTTTGACAAAAGGAGACCAGCATAATAACATAACTGCATTCAGTTTAAAAAATAATTGACATAATTAAAAATAAAAATAACCTTTAAGGTTTATATCAATAAGAATTTTGTAATGAAATATTTTTAGTAAAATACATTTTTTGTACTTTAAATTAAATATATTTATTTTAATAAAACTGGATCAAATTTTTTATAACATAAATTGTGCATTTAATTATGTACTTATTTTTCAGGCTATTTCTATTCTAAAAAATTTTGGAAAGTTTTTCAAAAATAAATTGATAAATTCAGTAAAGTACATTTCTTTTCTCGTTTTAATAAATTAAAAACATTTTATAAAAAAATAAACTCTTATAATTTTTTCTAACGAATTAATAGTTTAATTTGTGTTTATGTAAACAAATCTTATTATTATGATAAATCAAACCAAAATAAATTGTGACATTAAAAGTGTCTGAAGTTGGACTCATATACAAACTGAACTTGCATAACCGCATAAGTGCAATAAAACTCATGATTCCGATGAAAAATTATCAAAATGTATACCATATCGCCTGTTTTATTAAATATTATAAACGAATTTTGAAAATATAATAAATAGTAATACTAAATGCAAAAGACCGAACAAATCTGTTGATTTTCTGAATTGACAGAAGTGAGAGAACATTAAAATTAATTTATCTCGAAATCATGACAAATGCAGTTATGCTGTTATGCCTTTCTTCCACAGAATTTTTACTTTAACAATTTGGCATAAACGCCATTTGATTACTTATTCTTTTCTGCAAATTTTGCAAACAAAATTTTGATCTAGGTCAAAAGGGGGGGGGAGATAATTTTTTTTTTCAAAAAATTCCTGAGCCTTTAATTATTAATATTTTTTATTTTTTTTATTATATTTGTTTAGTTGATTAGTCATACTAATTATAAAAAAATCAATCTAAACATCTATGCACTTCTTGTTCGTAAAAATAATTTTCAAAAGTATGCAAATTCATCAATTTGTTTGAATGTTATGACAACTTTTACGAATTTGAAAGTTTGAATTCAACTTTAGCGCGAGCGACTGATGATGTCCCCCACTATGCATCCTAGAGCATCTATTGCTCAAACGTTGCATTCGAACGTTGCATACTTTTGAAAAATATTTTTACGAACAAGAAGTGCATAGAACATAGATGTTTAGATTGATTTTTTTATAATTAGTATGACTAATCAACTAAACAAATATAATAAAAAAAATAAAAAATATTAATAATTAAAGGCTCAGGAATTTTTTGAAAAAAAAAAATTATCTCCTCCCCCTTTTGACCTAGATCAAAATTTTTTTTTGCAAAATTTGCAGAAAAGAATAAGTAATCAAATGGCGTTTATGCCAAATTGTTAAAGTAAAAATTGTTGATGTAGTGTTCATTTGTTTATAAGCCAAAAATTTCTCCCCCCCAAAAACTAGTTTTTTTGTAAAAATTCAATTTGTTACAAATTGTGATTGATAGATTGGCATTTCATGAAGAGAACTTAACAAAAAAAATTGATTTTCATCCGGCCAAAAATGTAGAAATTCCATTTTAAAAAACCATGTTTTTAGTTAACAAATGGAATTTCTGATAAACAATTTATCGAATCGGATTCAAATTTGGCACATGTCTTAAGGGTCTTGAGAGGTATATTTTTGTAGAATATAGAAAGAATTTGTTAACTTTTGTTCATGTTATTAAACAAATAAGAAAGTGCCATTTTTAGTGGTTTAAATTCATTTGCAAGTAAACAAATGGACCAATTTTAACATATGACCCATCATTTTAAAGGTATTTTCGAGCTCTATAACTTTTATTAACAACTTTTTCCCCTATAATTTGATGGGAAAGAACGGTCATCAAAAAACTGTTTTTCGGCAACTTCAAAATTGTTTATAACGCGCAGCATGAGAAATCTCGAGTGGGAAACATATACATATTCATACAACCACCCCACACTATATGAATCCACAATCAGACTTCAGGTATCAATTTTGGCAAAAAATGACTACTTTTTTCACAGGGCGACTGGACTATTACTGTAGATTACTCTCTGATTATTCTCAATGATTTTTCATTGAATTTAAAAAAAAAATCATGTAGAAAAAAATTCTTTACAATTGTTCTCATGACGTTCTCCGAATTGAGAATTCCTTTACTAAAAAAGCAATAATAATCTAAATAAGTTTATAAACAAATGATGACACGTTTTATACCTAGATACTGACCCTTCCGGAACCTTGTAACAGGTTGGGATGGGGGTTGAGTGAAAGCAGTGGGTGGTTGGCTTGTCATTACATACGCTGGCATAACAACTGTAGCGGACATTGCAGCGCCACTATATTGCGGAGTCTGAGGAGTGTGTGGTCTGCTTGGAGTTGGTGTACTTGGAGATCGCTGAAAAAAATACAAATTTTTTATTTTTATCCCACATTATAGAAAATCTTCCAAAAGAGTTGATTTTATTTTATTTTTCCTTGATTTTTTCCTGATTTCCAGACAAAATTTTGACTTTCTCCCTGACCCTAAAGAATATTTTAATTTACTCTAAAAACGATTATACACTCAAACAAAATGTTCTTTTACATATATTTGCGAATTTCATTAATTGTGAAATTATTCGAAAACTTCAATAACTTCTTTTTGAAATAAATGGGCAATCTCTGGAATCTTTAAGGTTATGTTATTCAGTGGTCACGTGCCCCATTTACTTTACTATGGAAAAACTTCCCACTGAATAACATGACCTTAATCCCTTCGCAGTCCAGCTTAAAAATCGCTTGTGGTCCAAAAACGGTCCAAGAAAAAAAAGTTTCTAAAAAATGTGATTTCATTGTAATTAAGGTTGTTGGAGTCGCAAAATTCAAATTTGAAGTCAGTTTTTCTAAATTTAAAATGGCGGACCCAAAATGGCGAATTCGAAAATTTTAAATTTTATCAGATTTGCTTGAAACTTGTTACTCGGGGGTTTTCGGGGACTCTGATTACGAATCTAATGTCAGATTTTCAAAATTCAAAATGTCGGATCCAATATGGCGGTCGAGAAAATAAAACATCCAACGGATTTGTTTAAAACTTGTTACTCGGGGGTTTTCGGGGCCACTGATTACGAATCCGATGTCAGATTTTAAAATCCAAAATGGCGGACCTAAAATTCGATCAAATTGCATGAATCTTGAAATTATCCGCCATATTGGATTCACCATTTTAATTTTGTAAATATGACATCATATTCGTAATGAGCGACCCCGAAAACCCCCAAGTAACGAGTTTCAAGCGTATTTGATAAATTTTTAAATCTTCATAGTCGCCATTTTAGGTCCACCATTTTGAATTTTGAAAATCTGATTTGAAATTCGGATTCAGCGACCCCAAAAACCCTAGTATGCACTTGGTCATTGAAATCGAATTATGTTTAGTATTTTATTTTTGAGATGGACATATATAGCCACAGACGTAAAGGTGGCACGACTTTTTGTGGCCACATATGGGCCATGGACTGTTAAGGGGTTAACTTTTGACTTAAAACAATCTACTAGCACATTTAATAAAAAGTAAATAAGTTAAAATTAGCATTTATAATTTAATTTTGTAGTTAGAAATGTAATATTCTGAAAGTCTCATATATTTTTATTTATTTTTAATAAGTTGATTTTTTAAAGGTTAAAATCTATTGCTTTCAATTGTTTTGGATTTAAATACTTAGGTTATCAATATTTTTTTATAATATCTATATTATTTATTTTGTGATACTCTCTATTAGAGTTATATTAAATTTTAATAAAATTTGTCTTAATTTCAATATTTATCAAAATAATCTTAACAACTTACTTCGATGATACAAATTTTTCAAATATTCTGTTTCTTTTTCCTTTCTTATTTTATTTTTCTTTCCTCTTCTCTCTCTCCTCAATGTTCTGCTTTTTTATTCCAAATTTCATGCATTAGCCTCATTATTTTTTATTTTAAAAAGGATTATTTCTATTTTGAACTTTGAAAACCAAAATGTAAATTGATAAGTTTTCAATTTATCACACTGACAAGCTTAAAATCTTAAATTACTGATACAAAAAAATTAGTTTTTTACGGTTCTGACATTTTGACAACTACCTTCTTGTATTTCGATTATTATTGAAAATTGTAAGGCGTGCTTTTACACACGGGTAAAAAATAATTGTGCGAATATGCGTACAAGTATGATAACTTTTTATAGTTTTTAAACATTTTTGAAAAAGTTCTTTGAAAATTACCAAATTCATTTGCTTATAATTCCATTTTACGAAATTTCGAATATTCAGAAATTCTTCAATTAAATATAAATAAGAAAATAAAAATTTTAAATAATTTAAAAAAATTCAATTAAACTTTTTCAGGAAAATTCATTCTACAGAATTGTTAATTAAAAGTATGAAAAATTCAAAAAATTTCAAAGATTTTAATTTGAAACATTTTTAAAATAAAATTATTCTTATAATATATTCAGCATTATAATGCTTTACATATTTAATTATTATCTAAAATTTTAACTAAAATTTATTTTTAAACTTATGTTTATGAGAAAATTCTGCAAGAATTTAATTATTTAAATAGAAAAAAAATAATTTACTGAATAATTGAATGGATCTTAAAATTTAATTCTCATAAAGAATTTTACCAACAAATTTTTGAATGATTGAATTCTTTTGATGAATTTTAATAAAATTTGTTTAGAATAATTACATTTTCCAAGAAATTCGATTAAAACTGAATTATTATGAAGATGTTTTTAAAAAATTTGTAAATAATTGAATTTGTTTGGAAAATTTTAATAAAGTAAATAATAATCAAAATCATTAAATTGAGGAAAATTTCGAAAATAATGGGAACTGTAGTGCTTAATGGTTTCTATTATACCACAAAACGTTACCCGGTTTCAAAAAATAAGCATTTAAGACCTAAATTCTCAGTTTTCTGTCATGTCCTATTACGACAATTAAAGTTAATAAATTACACTACCGTCCGAAATTGTGCGTACACTAACATCTCGATTTATTAAAAAACACACCCGCATAGAAACAGTGATAACTCGGTTAAAAATGAAGCTAGATGCTTTTTTTAAATTGCATTGGAAAGCTTATTAAATTTCCAATGAAATGTCACTATTTTAAGTTGTATTGCATAAATAGGAAGCGAGATATCATGTTATGAAGACAAAAAAATAATTCTATTGTTTTCGGAATTTCTTACTCTGACTTTGACTCCTGGCACAGTTTAGCAAAGTTTAAGAAAAAAATTGTTACTTTTACAGACTATTCCTTGTAACCTAAGCTTTAAATAGAGACCAAGAACTGCAAAAAATATTTATGTGTTCCCGAGATATTACAAAAAGAGTCGAACCGTGCAAAGCAGAATTTTCAATCATCGATTTCTCTAATTCGCTGTTGAGTCAATTACTTGTCTGTGAAAAAAGTGTCGAAAATTAATTTTACCAAGTACATTCTTACTGGGATACATTTTTTAATTTAATTTTGTTATATATCGATATTTAAAAAGTGGATCCCATTAAGAATGTACTTGGTAAAATTAATTTTCGACACTTTTTTCACATACAAGTAATTGACTCAACGGCGAATTAGGATCTGTCAAGGAATCGTTCCCTTACATTGAAATTTATGTCCAATTTGACCAAATTTTTGACCTACAGGTTAAAAGATAAGTCAAACTTTAACGAAATTTTAATATTAAGTTTCAATCAATAAAAATCGTTATAAACTGAGATCTGTTTTTAAAATATTCTATTAAAATTAATCATTTTAATAAATTCAAATAAATTTTAAATTACATATCAAGAAATGTAAAAATAGGAGGGTTGGCGCTCAATATATTATATATATATATTTTTGCCGAAGCCCAGACTGGCACCCAGGCGCGAAAGACCAATGCTGACGATGGATTGAAGCTTTATTGAGCCTTGAACGCCCAGCGTGGGTAATCCAGAGTTGAAGCAGTCTTTAAAACACTGTCACTCAATGTTGGTTCAACATTGGAGACCAATGTTCGTCCCATGCTCGATTCAAGACTCGATCAATCTTCGTGTGTGAAGCTTGAATATCCAATCTTTATTCAACCTTGAATCAAGGCTTGAATCAACGATGATACAATATTCACTTTATTTATTACCGTATGCACTAAACAATAATCAAAAATTTCATCAATCATTTTTAAATAATATAAAAAATTATCTAAATTAATAAATAATTATTAAATATTAAATAATTTATTAATATTTACATTTAATTTATTATATGTAAATATTAATAAATAATCAAATAATTTAGATAAAAAATTATCTAAATTAATAAATAATTATTAAATAATTAATAATTTATTAATATTAACATTTAATATATTAAATGTAAATATTTAGAAATCATTAAAAAATAAATATTAATAAATAATTATTTAATATTTAATAATTATTGATATTATTATTAAATACTATAATAATTATATAATTATTTAATAATATAATATAATAAGTATTATTATTAATTATTATTATTTAAAATAATAATACTATAATTATAATATTAAGATAACAGTGGTAAATAAATATTAATAATTATTTAGTGTATAATATTTACATTAATGATATTATATTACAAATAAAGTTAAATCTTATATTATTTTTTTCTTGCACAGTGTCAAATTATTATTTTTAAAGAACAAGAGTTTCGTTTGTCTGAAAAATTTTCAGTGATAAAAAACTTCGAGTGTAAAGATTGTTCATTAGGGTGTAATAAATATTTATGCCAAGTATTTTTACATTAGGATTAACCGTTTAGAAAATATTATCAAAATACTATTTTTTGTCAAACGCATGTGACCTTGCGACTCAGCGTTGCCAACTCAAGAGTTTAACGTATGTCTTGAGTTGGCAACGCTGAGTCGCAAGGTCACACGCGTTTGACAAAAAATAGTATTTTGATAATATTTACTAAACGGTTAGTTCTAGTGTAAAAATACTTGGCATAAATATTTATAGCACCTTAATGAACAATTTTTACACTCGAAGTTTTTTATCACTGAAAACTTTTCTGACAAACGAAACTCTTGATCTTTAAAAATAATAATTTGACACTGTGCAAGAAAAAAATAATATATAATAAAATTAAACATATTATCAAAAATAAATATTGTAATATTAAATAAATTATAAATATTTATATTTAATATTGTTCAGTGCACACGGTAATAAAGAAAGTGAATATTGTATTTTCGCTCACGAAGATTGACTGAGTCTTGAATCGAGCATGGAACGAACATTGGTGTCCAATGCTGAATCAATGTTGAGTTACCATGCTCTGGCAGTGATATACTTGATTAAGCAGGATCCCTTCCAACCTTCGTTGGCCGTGCGGTTTAAATAGGTGCATTTATAGAGGTGTCGCGTATGCGTCGGGGGGTTCGATCCCACATGCGAGCGAATATTTTTCCGTTTTCGTTTCTAAGCGATATATAAAATAATAAAATTGTGTGTTGTGTTGTGAATAAAAAATGTTGAATATGTTTGTAAATAATATTAAAAGTCTATTAAAGAATCAAGAAAAAAATGTGCCGATTAACAAAAAAATTATCTTTTTTTACTAAAATTTTTTTTTTAATGTTACTATTTCAAATGACATTTATTGTTAGTAATAATATATTATTTACATGAAAATAATATATATAATTGTTCTAATAGTATATTGGAATTAAATTTATACACATATATAATATGAATAAAAATAATGTCATTAATATTTATTATTATTATTATTATTATTATTATCAATTGATATTTTCATATTATATTGAATGGGCGCGAGAGTCGCGTAAATTGGGGAACAGTGGAAGCAGCCTTGTTTCAGTCTTGAATTAGGCTTCCGCAGCATTTATTGAAGATTGAACGTCAATCTTCAACAAGGACTGGAGTGCGAGACTTAAATAAATGTTACATTATGGCTAGAATCAACCTTGCTTCCGCCGTCCAACCAAGGCTTGATCAATATTGACCAATCCTCATCCAAGCTTCAGTAAAGCCTGAATCCAGCGTCAGTTCACGCCTGGGCAAAAGCATCGAAATGGCGTTCCTAAAAAACCTCTTTTTTAAAGAGTATACACCACATTTAACTATTGTAATGCAATATTTCTATAGTTTAGACATCAGGGAACAAGATTAACACAATAAAAATTTTAATTTTTGTTATTTTCAACGTTTTTCCTAACGTTCAAATCGGCTATTTTGAATAAATTTCAACAAATAGCGTTCCACTTTTTTTCAATTTTTACACAATAAAACTTGTATTTTTATTAAAAAACGATATTTATATACAATATTATAAAATAATAATATATTATAATATAATATACGGTTTTTTGACTCTTGTGACTAAACGAATCAACCGATTTTATTTTTCGATTGCTTGTTTGAAAGATCATTTACACTCGGGTCGCAAAGTTTCAGTACATTTTGACTGTTTACTTGTAAATGCTCGCTCCACTTCAAATTCAAATATTTCTGTAAAAATAGATGCAACAGCTATCAAACAAGGATCATTTTAAAGCTCAATAAATTTAGAGTCAAATAGGCAAAAAAATAACCAATTTAATATTGTAAATTTATAAAATATAATTCTTTAAAGTTAGAGATTTTTTATGAAAATTGCGATTTCGGAATCTGGAGTTCAAGCGAACGCCAATTGAAGAAAAAAATTTGTTAAGACTTGACAGTTGTACAATAACAAGTACAAATTCCATTCTTTAATTCTAGACAAAAATCATTTACAAATATGAAGAATTTTTTTCAAATTTTATAAAAATAATTTCTCTTGCTCTAAATTTTTCGAAGAATATAAATTTCAAATTCGTCGTTTCTATTCATTTGTTTCATCAATTAACCACACTTTTGAAAAATATTGAACCTCTTGACTGTAGTAAATTTAAATTATTTACATGAAATTTATCCCTCTTCTTATAATGTTACAAATTTAAACTCGCATTATTACTTATTTTATTTCAAGGTGCAATTTTTTAAATTTTACAATAAAAAAGAGATGCACATTTTTCAAAAATTTGGTTAATTGATAAAACAAGTGAACAGAAATGACGAATTTGCAATTTATATTCCTTGAAAACTTTAGAAAGCAAGAGTAATTATTTTTACAGAATTTAAGGCAAATATTGAATACTTATAAAAGATTTTGGTCTCGAATTAAAGAGTGAAATTTGTACATTAGATTGTAAAACTGTCAAATCTTAAAGAAATTTTTTCATTAATTGGCGTTCACTTGAACTCCAGATTACGAAATCGCAATTTTCATAAAAAATCTCTAACTTTAAAGAATTATATTTTTAAATTTAGAATATTAAATTGGTTATTTTTTTTGCCTATTTGACTCTAAATTTATTGAGCTTTAAAATGATCCTAGTTTGATATCTGTAGCACCTATTTTTACAGAAATATTTGAATTTGAAGTGGAGCGAGCATTTACAGTAAACAGTCAAAATGTACTGAAACTTTGCGACCCGAGTGTAATTGCGCAACTTTTTCCCAGAGACACCTATATACTTTATCTTTTATTGTTTAGTTGCTGTGTTAACTTTAAAAAATTTTGCAAACGGTCCGGTTTGTCCCACCCCCTGGGGTAAACCGGACCGTTTGTTTTTTTATTTATAATATTGCATTTACATAATCTATAATAATAAAAAACATAAAGAATCATGTAAACAATGGTTGTAGTAATGAAAATAATAATTCGGGATTGAATTTTAATTAAATAATGAGTTTTTTTAATAAAAAAATAAAAATGTTTGTCATTATCAGAGAAACAATATTAAAGGGTCCAATTCTCATTGGAAGACAATTATTTTTCATTGTAAGTAGATATTTTAATGAAAGAAACATTTTATTTAAAAATAATTTTTATGAAACTTTAATTCAATTGAAATATCCTATGGCCGGTTTGCCCCACCGAAAACGGCCCGGTTTGACCCACAGGCCCATTTTGAGAATAAATGTTTGTCAAAAAGAAACGCTTTGCAAATTCATCAAAGTTGTTGGTGATAAATATTCCTGAGGTGTGCACCTTCAAAACCCAAGCCCTAATATTTGGAAATATTACACGATTTCCTCAGAATTTCCTTAAGAAAAAATACGGAAAAGTGTAGAAAAAACTAAAAAAAACTTCTGCTCCCAGCGTTGCTCAAACAAAAGTAAAAAATGTCAAATTGAAAAATAAGGTATGCTACACAAGGTTGTTTCAAATTTCTAACTAGCACTTTTGACAATTTCTCCATTTCGGAAATATTGAGGAGGGTCCGGTTTACCCCACTCTCCCCTAACTATTAATAATATATATATATATATATATATAACATATATAAATAACTATTATTTATTATTATATAGTCAGGGCCTCGGCGCGTGGAACGCCATTTGGAACGTCCTGCCAGTGAAGTGTTTAATTACTTTATAAGTGTAAATAATTATACAAATGAGGGATTTCACTTCAGAAATAAAAAAAAGCATCGCCGCGCCATAGCACCATCCTGACGAGGTCGCGTAGTATGTTTCCGGAGTCGTCCATTGCTGCTGCAAATAGGTCGTTTCCTTACAAAAACTTTAATATCTCCGGAACCAGTTAATAATATTTATCTCAGAAGTTTTCAAGGTCCGGTTGTCACCCTGGATTTATACTGAGTTTTCGTAAAATGTATTATGTTAGACTGCATAACCATTTAGAAATGTGAAAATTTTTTTTAAAAGTATTTAGTGCCAAAAACCACTAAAATATAATCTTGTTTTATTAAAGAATATTATACATTAATTACAACATTTTTGAAAATCATTGAGCATCCTGCTCTAGACGGTTTTCACTGGAATGCTCCTAATTGAAATTTTACCAAGAATATTAAATTTTTTTAAAATAATTAAATTTCGGAGCAGAATTTTATTTTTCACAAAGAGAATTAAAATTTTGACGAGAATTTTAAAAAAGTTTGAACATTATTGAATTTATGCGAAGAATTTTATTATTTTGAAAATAATTGAATTTTTGCAATCATTTATATGTGTCTTCCTAAAAATTCAACTATTTTTGTGTTTTCAACTGAAATTCTTCTATTGGGATTGGCGGTTGTGACGTCACGGAACAAATATGTCTGACGAAGAATGTAATTATTGTTACGGGGAGTAAGACTAAAGGCCTAAGCACAACTGCTTCGCGAACGTCGTTCGCGAACGCAAAGCATGGGTTAGAAAAGGACAGCAATATATTTGTGTCCTTTTCTATCTCATGCGTCTCGTTCGCGAACGATCTTCGCGAATCTATTCTGCGTTGGCCTTAAAGGTGCGGCTACACCTCTGAAGGCTGCCAGCCTGCGCAGGCAAGAGCAATGAGAGTAAGGGAGAAGTTTGAAGTCACTGACTCTCTTACTCTTGTACGTTACCATGGGTGTTTTCGACGTCGTCGGTCGTACCGGTCAATTGCGGTGCTCAAATTGTTTATTTCAGACTATATAGTTCAACCTAAATAGTCTCAAATAAGCACCTTTTTGTGGCATAATGCTATGGAAGTGCCTGCGCAGGCAGCCGCCACGAGAGTAAGAGAGAGGAGACGAATAATTTAAATTGTCTGACTCTCTTACTCTTATGTATTGTCATGACGACCTGCAGGCAGACAGGCAGGCAGCTGAGCTGTGACCGTACCATAAGAAAATCATAACAATCTACAAGTTGAGAAGGTTATGTTTAATGTTTGTGATTGTTGTGCGTTTCAGGAATATTATTAATAATAACTATTAATAAATTGAGAAAAATAAATTTAATAAATATATATGTGTATACAAAAATATATATTAAAGAGTGTATATTTTTCAGTGGTAAGCAATATATTAATAATATAATTAAATATTTATATATGTTCAGAATAAATTTTTTTGGTATATAACTACAAAGTGTTTTATTCTATGTGGAAACAATTGAAAAATTCGTAAATAAATAATATTTACGAATTTGCAATTTACTTTAATTATATACTTTATAAATAAAAAAATTTTAAATGTCACATAAGTGAATAAAGTTAATTTATTCGTTTGTCGATCATCATTGTGATATCGATGGCTCCTAAATGAAAACATATTATTCGCGAGAGGTTTTATAAAACACGTAACTCATTTTAGATGAATAACGCTTTTTCAATTTTTTTCGTGAGTTACGTGTTTTATAATTTCTCTCGCGAATAATGTGTTTTTATTTAGGAGCCATCGATAATATGATGTTTTGCATCCTGGGATGTAACAAGCCATAATTTTGTAATTTTATTCTCATACAAGAAAAACACTGGAAAATAAAATAATAAATTTGTTTGGAAATAATTCGTTCTATTACTCAAAATAATCTTATAAATATTAAATGTAATGTAATTAAATCTAATAATTGTAAGTATTATAATATTATTAAATCCTACCTACATATAAAATTCTGCTCTAACAAAATATTTTATTTTAAGAAACATGTGCCAAAACAGAACCATAACCTTTTGATATGTTTTTGTTTTCTCACGTGCATATATTTTGCGACTTAAAAAGAGAGGGAAATATACGCATGTACTGCGCATGCGCACAGAGCATAAGTTTTGTCATTCTGCGAGTATAGTTCCCCTACAGAAAAAGGTTTCATTTCTGAGATGATTTTGCTCCCAATTCAAAGAGTCATTGCAAAATCGGAAAAAATACAAGATATCCTGAATATTTTATCATTCATTTGCGTAGAAGAAATAAAAGATTTATTTGCATTTGCAACGACAGGAAGTAAAATAGTAAAAAATTAAACAAATGCACAGTACATAAAATTACCGCCAGAGGGCAGCACATAATGGGCACATCAAATTTTCTCATTTTACTTCCTGACGTCGTGTATTATATTGGATTTTTAACTTCTTATGCGCAAATGAAAGAACAAAAATTCAGGATGACTAGTATTTTTCCCGATTTTGCAATAACTGTCTAAATTAAGAAAAATATCCTATCGAAATTACGATAAGGTTCAATCAGCCATTTTTAAATGGCGATCACTGTTTAAAATTGCGCAACACCGTTAAGCAAGGGATTCTCGTATTTTTTTTTAAAGTTAATTAAAGAAAAGTTAAAATACGTCTCACCGCAAGTAAAATTTGTACGTTTACGTAATGGATGGAAATGCTGTTCAGTTTTCAGCATTTTGCTTACAAACACCTAATGTGACAAACCGTCCTCACGAAATTAATGGATTAATTTCATCAAGTGTTTAGCCATGCCTAATAAATCCATTATTTTTAATAATTAATTAATTATATATTAAAAAAAAATTAACTAACTTCAGAAGAATTAAAATTATTACCTATGATTTTTCAAAATTCTATGTTCTTTAAAATTTTTATTAAATTCATTAAAAATTGAACTTTATAAAATTTCAAATTAAAACCTTTAGAAGTTGATCTATTTATGAAACTTATAAATACAACTCTTTTAAAAATTAATTACTTTTTAAACATTTAAGTACATACAAGTATTCAATAAATAATTCATAGATATAATAATTTTATGATAGTTTTTCAAGAATTAAGTTATTTAAAAAGAAATTATTGTCAGAAATAGAAAAAATTAATGGTTTTGTATTAGAATTCGTCATAATTTAATAGTTTTTGAGGCAAATAAAAGAGACACAAAAATTCAGAAGTGTCTTATGACTTCTAAAAATTTAATTTTGTCTCATCCATCATAAATTAATCTAAACTTGTTATAAAATGCCAAATTTTGTTTTGAAATGTTCATTAGAATTTCTAAACAACCTATTGGAAGTAGAATTAACTTTCATTTTCTGTTAATTATTTAAATAAAAAATTAGTGACAGATGAAATCCAGTAAGTACACTGTTAGTCTCACGGTGAGAAGTTTCCTTACTTTGCGTCGAAATTTCCCGACATTTGCTGCTTTTAAATTCAACAACAAAAAAAATATATAAAAAAACACAAAAATTGTTTTAATCTAAGAAGAAGAATGCAGTGAAAGGTACTGAAAATATGAAGATATAATTTTTGTATTTCAAAAGTTATAAATAAAAAAAAGAAACTGGGTGAGGAAACTTCTCACCATGCGACGGATGGAGGGTTAAAACCTGACTTGGAGTGATCACTATCTTTATATTTTTATCATGCCGACCGAGGGATAAAATCTGTCTTCACATTTAATTATTATTATTATTATTATAATTGTAATCATGTATAGTATATTTTGTAATAAAAGAAAATTTTGTATTTTATAAAACTTACCGGAGTAAATGGTTTAGCATTAGGATTAAATTCTTTAGCGTTTGGATTTAATGTTGATTTTTTGAAAGCAGTTGTAATTTTGTCGACAGCCGGCTCAGCGACTGGAATTGGTGGTGTTGTCTGTGGTTGCTGTTGAGGTGGTGAATTTGTTTGTACGGGAATTGGACCCGGTGGTGGTTTACTGGTGACTAGTGGCTCCTCTGACACTGGTTGTTGATGTGATTGATGTGATACTTGTGGAGTTTGTGGTTGAGCTTGGGGTGATGTCTGATGTTGATGTGATGATTGATGATGAGCAGTTTGTTGTTGAACTGGAGTGGAATGTGTCTCCTGATGTTGTGATTGTTGATGTTTTCTTGTAAGAGGCGGTGTTTCTTGAGCAGGCGTTTCACTTAATTTAAAGTCACGCGAGAATTGCTGCAAATCCGCATGATGTTCATCTCTTCCTCTTGGTGTTGTTATCTAGAAGATCAAATTCAATAATTCTTATTCATAATATTCCAAATAAAGATAGTATTAATAATAAGTCTCATCCGAAAAAATGTTTTTCAAGAACAAAACATTTTCATTTAAATGAAAAATAAACAGAATTGTTTATTTTAGTTAAAGAAGAAATTTTAGTATTTAAGAATTTTTTAAAATAGAAAGTTAGATATACTTGTACAGTTATTTTTTATTGTTATACAATTGAATAGTGAATTTCAAAAAGGGCTCAACTCGCATTTTTTCAAATTTCTTTTTTTTGCATTATTACATATTCATTGACTTTTTTTTGACTTTCCACCTAAGATTGTTTATTTTCTAACCGAATGCTGAATTGTTTTTCTGTTCAAAAAAATGTATTTTACTTTAAAATTAAATAAATGAATAAATAAATTATTTCTCAATAGTAAACCATTTTATTGGTATATTTTTTAATAAAACGATTAAGTTTCGTTAATGAATTCCGAAAAGGGCTCAACTCTGACAACTATAATATTAATTTTCTTTAACCTACTGTCATTAGAAACAATTATTTTATCATTTTTTTAAATTTTGGTAAGCCTGCAGGCCTTACATGAGGCTCGCTAGAGCTCCGTGGTTCAGGGGTCGCAGGGAATCTACTCCTAAATAGTCAGTAGTAGCTCTTAAAGGCGTGAATCTATTCCTCAGAAGCGGGAGTAGATTCTCGCCTTTTTAACGCGAACTGCGAGTCCTTAGACTCTCCTATAAAGCCTGCAGGCTTACAAAAATTATCTCAATGTAGTTACTAAGAAAAAATGTTAGATTTTTTTAAATTAAAGTTGTTGGAAATACTTAAAACAGTTTTTTATGTCTCCTGTAAAATGTCAAAAAACCGAGTTGAGCCCTTCTCGAATTTCACAATTCAATTGTTTTTTCAGAAGCTAAATAACATTTTTAAACGTTCTTGAACTCATTTTAATCGTTATTAATCCTCCATCCGTCGCATCATTTTTGTAACACGATCCGTCGCAGGTGAGGAAGCTTCTCACCTATCATAAATTAATTCAAAATTTTTTTTGGAATGTTGATTACAATTTCCAAACAACCTATTGCAAGTAAAATTAACTTTTATTTTCTGTTAATTAATGAAATAAAAAATTAATGACAAATGAAATCAAATAAATACATTGATAAAAAGATTTCTTGAATGTTTATGCATCTATAAAAGTTAAAAATTTTACTCAAACATTTTTAATATCTTAATACCAGGGACCGTCACGGAAATCAAATTTTGATTTCGTTACGATATTCCAAAACAAAACGAAATTATTAATGTATTTTGATTTTGATTCTGTAACGAAACAAAATTTACTCCCTATTTTGATTCTGATACTGTAACGAAACAAAATGTACTTTCTATTTTGATTCCGATATTGTAACGAAACAAAATTCACTTCCTATTTTGATTCTGATACTGTAACGAAACAAAATTTACTTCCTATTTTGATTCTGATACTGTAATACTGCAATACGGTTTTCTTATAGAAAACAGAAGTCGATTCGAATTCTACTTCAGATTTCGTATGTAAAAACGATATTATCTTCTGATATATTTGACATTTGCAACAAAATTTAGGTTCAATGACACTTCTACATGCGCAGTATTATTTTATCAAAATTAAAACAAGAAAGAATTTTGATTTTGATATTAGAACCAAAACGAAATAGAGTGGAATTTTGATATTGAAACCAAAACGAAATAGAGTGGAATTTTGATTTTGATATTGGAACCAAAACGAAATAGAGTGGAATTTTGATTTTGATATTGGAATCAGAACTAAATAGAGTGGAATTTTGATTCTGATACCCATATCCGAATCAAAACAAAAGTATTTTTCAATTTTGTTTTGATTCCGTGACGGTCTCTGCTTAATACTAATAATTTTTTTAATTTCTCTTATCCAAGTTTCACGATTTGCAACTGGTAAGGAAAAATATTTATAAAATTACCAATAAATAAATGTAATTCTACATTAAATAATTATTAGAATGAATCCAAGAACGTTAAAAAATGTATATTATCTTCGTAGGAATTGGAAAATTAAAGAAACATGCAAAATCAATATATTTTTTTTATATATCTAACAGAAAATTTAACGTAATCTCTTTTATTAGGTTTCATTTTTTTCATAATTTTATTAGCTTCTAGGAAAAAAAATATAGATAATTTTTACTCTCTTTCTTTTCTACTTTTAACGCTTTCTACACTATATTGAAAAAGGTGTCCACTCAATATTAAAAAGAATTAAATTAAATAAATAAAAAAGAAATAAACAAATGTGGACGGCAGTGTATGTATTTTCTACAGAAGAAAGGTTATTTTATTAAATTTTGAATTTAGTTTCAAATGATTCAGACCAATTTGGAAGAGAATGACACATTTTAAAAGATATTTAGCCGAGGTGTGTAACAAGCTCGAAGCTCGATCGAGTATTTTCGAGCTTTTCATTTTTCGAATCAAGCCTCATAAAAAGCTCGAATAATTTCGAGTAAGAACTCGATTGAAAATTAGTAATTGTTAAAATAACTAATTTACTTACTAACGTAAGACATTTAAGGGGAATTCGATATTTTCTACTTATCATTTTCTTAATTTTTTTATAGGTTCGAATTTAATCACTCGAGTACTCGATACCACAGCCAAGCTCGGGCTCGGCTCAGCTTTTTGAGCTTTTTGCACACCTCTAATATTTAGGCTTTTTAACGAAAGGAAAAATGAATATTTTAAACAAACTTTGGTTCCTGCCAAGAATTAAGTAAGTTCAAATTTTTTTAACAGAAAAAAGTTTAGTCTGTTTAAAAAAATTTGAATTTATATCAAGAAAATTAAATACTTCCTTTTT
Source organism: Leptopilina myrica (nomen nudum) (assembly GCA_032872475.1). Lineage (NCBI taxonomy): Eukaryota > Metazoa > Arthropoda > Insecta > Hymenoptera > Figitidae > Leptopilina > Leptopilina myrica (nomen nudum). The sequence goes on from CM065459.1 coordinate 21,513,381, forward strand.
AGAAGAAAACCCCTACACAAATAGAATTCTCTATGATTTCCAAAGAGATTAAATATTCTTACAAATCTCACCACTTTTTTAGCATCAAAATTTTACACTTAACTAACAACATTTTCTTAGAACTATAATAAACCAAACTAATAATTCAATTAGAAAATATCAAACTAAAATGAAAAATCAGTCGAAACTTAAAATGGAAAATATAAAAAGCCCACAAATTATAAAATTAAAATACGTAAAAAATGTATTACTATTAAATTCTTAAATAAATAAGTTAAAAAAAGTAAAAAGTATTGTTTCTGTTAATATTTTTGTAATTTTTTGTTCTAAAATGTTTTATATACATTTTTGATCAATAATTGAAAAAATAAAAATTAGTAAACAAAATGTATTGTTTTCTACGAAAAAAATTTGTATTTCTTTCAATCGTTGATCATAAACGTTGTAAATTACATTGACATTAAACATAATTAAGTTTAATAATAATACTCGTTCATAAAGGGTTGAATAAAAAAATGTATAAGAACAAAATATTGACCTTCATTTCAAACAATTTTGGTAAACCACAAAAAATGTAAGTAATTCAAAGAAAAAACTGAACATTTAAAATTTGTTAAGCTAATATAAACTAAAAAACTTTTCAAAAGGAAATTAAATTCTTTTCTAAATTTTTATAAAATATAATTTTGTTTAATAAATTTTTTAAAAATTGTAACTTTGAGAACAGAAAACAAACTTACATCTCTATCCCTAACATTTTCCCAACCAAAAATTAATAAAAAATACGGAAAAAATGAAAAACAATTTTTTAAAAATTAAAATTTTAATTAGATAACGTGAAAATTTTTTGAAAATGGCGACAAATTGACAAAAGAAAGGATACAAATTAAAAAAAATATAAAGTAAAAATTGTTACCTTGAATCAATATTCTTAATGAATATTCTTTTCTTTTTATAAATTCAAACGCTAACCTTTCTATGTTCTGTCTTGGGAGGAATAATTTCACATCTCTGTGCTTCAATAGAATTTTGCTGTTGAATTGGAGGATGAGTTGAATGTTGCATTTGCTGTTGTTGATGTGAAGCAATATTTGCTTGCGGAAATGGTGCCGGTGGTGCTTTATCAGATTGATGAACCTGTCGACCAGGTCGTTCGCGTTTTTCATTATTTACATTATTCTGTTGTTGCTGTGATGATTGCTGTTGTTGAGAGAATGAAATTTGCGGAATTGAAGATGTTGTTTGTGATTGAGATTGCGCTGGGGGTACAACTAAAAAACAAATGTTATTTTAAGACAACGAAACTAATGAATATTGTTCAGGGTGGCGAGTGAAAACGGTTTTTGAAATTCCCTGTCTTTTCCCTGACTTTTCCCTGTCCAAAAACAAAATTCCCTGTCTTATAAACCTATACGGGGCAATCTCCGTGAAATTTTCACTCAAAATTTTTTTTTGATTAAAACAATTTTTTTCGAATTCTATATGAAAAATAAGTAAATACCTGTATTTTAATTTTTTTATATGATCAAAATTACAGAAGTTGTGATTTTTTAAAATTTAACGTCTTCAGAAGTAGATGAATTTTGAAACACTCTTTTCTCTGTTATACAAAAAAAGAAAAAAAATAACACAATATATGTAAAAAATTTGTTTTTTCTTGAATATTTCAAATATGTAATAAAAAAATAACGTTTACAAAGCGAAAATATTAAATAAATTAAAATTACGTTTAAGAAATGACTTTTTTCAAAACCAAAGTAATCGATTTTCGTTATTTCTTTCATTACAATCACTGATAAAATAAAGAAATTTTTCCCTCTTATGTCAAAATGATGTTCTTAAGGGATAAAATGATATTTAAAATTATGTCAGTCGTTGCACAGAGTTTTATTCTACTTTTACACTTATTAAAAAATTAACCTTTAATAACAAAACGAAACAAATGCCTTACTAATGGAATGAAGTTATGAAGTGGTTTAATTTCTCAATTTCTTTCACTAAACTCTGTGCAACGACTGATATAATTTTAAATATAATTTTATCCCTTAAGAACACCATTTTGACATAAGAGGAAAAAATTTCTTTATTTATCTGTGATTGTAATGAAAGAAAAAAAACGAAAATCGATTACTTCGGTTTTGAGAAAAGTCATTTCTTGGACGTAATTTTAATTTATTTCATATTTTCGCTTTGTAAACGTTATATTTTTATTACATCTTTGAAATATTCAAGAAAATACAAATTTTTTACATATATTATGTTATTTTTTATCTTTTTTTTATATAACAGAGAAAAGATTGTTTCAAAATTCATCTGCTTTTGAAGACAAAAAAATCACAACTCACATTTTTTCATAGCTTTAAATTTAGGTATTTATTTATTTTTCATATAGAATTCGATAAAAATTGTTTTAATTAAAAATATTTTTTCAGTGAAAATGTCACGGAGAATGCCCCATACATATCCATTAGTCATAAAAGCAATTATTGTTTTCGTAGAAAATAAAGTTTAAAATCAATTTTTTTAAGCTTATTATTTGTGTCCTATTGTGCATTAGACTTTATTGACATTTTTAAGTGTATAACTAAGAATATTTACACTTCCTACAGCTTTTCCCTGACTTCAGGTTGAATTCCCTGTCTTTTCCCTGACTTTTCCAGATTTTTCAAATTCCCTGTCTATTCCCGGTTTTCCCGGTTTTCCAGGTCGCTCGCCACCCTGATTGTTTTATTATTAGAGTAATATAATTTAATTTTATAAAATTGTAAGGAAAAAAACGAACCAGGAATTCCTGCACTTGGTGGCGGTTGAGTTGTAGGCGTTGGCACAAAAGGTGGAGGGTAATTAACAATTACGCCACTTGGCATCCCTGCATTAAGAGGGATTGAGTGCGATTGTGGCGATGGATGAGAAGATATGCCCACTGGAATGTTAGACGATGGTGGATTTGTCGGTGGTGGTTGACTGAAAGTATTTTTATTTGTTGTTGGTCCAGGTGAAACTGGTGGCGGTGTTGAACGCACCAGTTTTCCAGTGTTTATGTGTTTCCTCTTAGCTGGCGGCACATATTTACCTTCAGTCGGCCTCAACTGCAATTTTTAATTTTCAAAAGAAATTTAACATTTATATTTTACTTCGCCAAGAGACATAAACAGATACTAACCACTGCCGCGAATCTTTCTTCCTCGTCGCCATTCTCAAGATCTAAACGTGCCTTATAATTAGGCTGCGATTCAATTTCGTGTGCAATATCTGCTGCTCTCTGTTCTTGATCCTTGTAATCTTTTGTATCCTTTCGCTGAAGTTGCAACGTATATCCAGCCAAGGATGGTTCAAAAGTTGTTTGAACTCCGTACATTACTTCATTTTTCCGAAACATTTCATTTGCATCCCACCCATTCTGTAAAAGAAGCAATGTTGATTTATTTTCCCCTACTTTTTAGGAACGAAATTAATTTTTTTTGAACTATTTAACTTACAGAAGCACAGTCAAAATCAAATTCAACTCCATTCATTGTAGATGGAGGTTGCCAGGGCTCCAATTCTCTTTGACGTACTTGACCATTATATTTACTAATAGCTGTATCAGTTTGGAATGTATCTTTAATAGCGTAATCCAAATCAACATCCTTAGCAGTCATTGTTATAATATCTTGGGGTTTAAAAATCAATTTTTCTACAACACTTTCAACAGTAATTTTTCCATCTGTATCAACTCGATGAGCCATTTCCAAAACGACATCGAACTGACTGGAAAAGGTTCTAAATATTCCTTCATATATAGAACCATTTTGCGTTTGAATCTAATAATAAAAAAATTAAAAATCTGATTTAAAAAAACTGTTTTTTTAATATAAATTAATTTCTCTCCCTTCAGGAATAAACACAAGGTCAAATTATATTGAAAATTTGTTTTGAAAATTCTCAAATATAACGAATATTTGAAAATTTTCCAAAGGTCATTAACTGATCGAAACACAGTGAGAAATATTGATAAACAATGAGTTTTATTCTCTTGCCTTAAATTTTAGTGCATTAGAAAAATTAATTACTGTTGAGTGAAAATAAAATTCAAATGACAATAATTATTAATCACTTAAATTGTAATTAAAAAACAAATGTCTGCTCCTAAATGTTGAGATAGTATTCTTTTTTTTCTACCTGCACAACGTTTCCAACAAGACTTGTGATTGCATGCATAAAATGTGCATTGTTATAAACACCCTCGGCTGCAACACTCCTTTCCCTGGCCCGCGGGGATCTAATGTCACGAGAAAAATAACTATATCATTTTAAAGGAATAAATAATTAGGGGAGAAAATAAATAAATCCTTATTGTTAAATTCATTTGTTTCAAAATTTCATACCTAGTGGTAGTGTTTGAACGATTCTTTCTTTTGCTATTCATCCTTCCAGCGGACGATGTATCCTCTTCGTTAGATGGATTCCTGCCGCCGGTTTGTTGGGGGCCTTCTCGTTTCCTAGTGGGGACCGGAATTTTGGCAAATTTCCCGGTTATACCTTAATGCCAAAAAATTATTGTCAAAAATGACAAGTTAACGATACTTCTCCTATTTTTGGAGGGGGAACTTGGGGGGAAGGGGGAATTATGTGGCTCACAGAAAAGGCGGGGAAATCGGAAATCGGCGCGGGTGGTTATGTGAAATGGACGCACCGTATAGAGTACCCCCCTTCTCGTCAAAGTGGTTGACAAGAGGCAGCGCAGTCACCTCGTCTGGCTTCAAGACATCCACTTTTCTTGTTTTTTTAGGTTATACCCAATATCACACGAATTCAATAAACATCAACTTGACGATTAACGAAATAAAACGCGTGCGTTCCTTTGCTTAATGTCACCTTTTATATATAAATGAAAAACACAGAGTTCGAGGGGACGCACCGTGGAAATCAACTCAAACCACGAATGCTGCTGTGCTTCGTGCCTATGCGTGACGTAACTATTTTTCGATTGAGCCAACGCGAATTCGCCCCAATGAGAATTCCGTTTTCGACGGAATCCTTGGAACGAGCGTTATCACCCCCAATTTTTGACACTCGTCACAATAATATAGATATATTTAATTAATCAACATGTGGCGAACTATAAAATCTCAGCAAGTCGACCGTTCGGACCGATCCCGGTGACTGTTCAAGTTCGCCATCTGGTGAAAGTTCAATGTATAAACCTATATGCTGGAATTTTCTAATTTTTTTTCTTTTTTTGTAAATTTGAGGAAGTCGACAAAACTTGGACTGAGAATTGAGATAAGGGAGATAATATTGAAAAAAAGAATATTATATCGCGTACGGCGGATGTTAGAATAACACAACTTAAATGTAAATTAATTTTCGTCAAAAATTATACATACCAAATTGCATCCTTTTTACAACACTTTAAAGGTAACTGCTTTGTTGATAAAACAATATCAATAACAACGTAAAAAGCACGTGTAAATTATCTTTTTCCTATTGACGAAAAAAATTTTAATGACAATCAAATGCTGCAGTTTATTTTATTATTTATCTAGTTATTATTTAATTTATTTTTTGACAAAACTATTGTTTTTCTCATTTTCTATTTTATCGATTAGATGGCGTGCGTGAGTTTTATTCACAACAGTTGAGAATTTCAATCACAGATGGCGCATATTGTATTCTCTACATTTATTCTCTAGATGTGAAACGTATTTTAAATTCGAAACGAATCTTCCTTTTCCGCGCTATTTTCCGTCAACGATTTAACAGTAAATAATAAATTTTCCATCGTTTTTTTTAATAATAATTGAGAAAGATTTTATAAATAAATTAATACACCTGATAATCGCCAAACTTGGCCGCCATTTTATCATAAAGCCATAATTATTAAGCTTGCAGAAAGTTAGCAACAAGAAATTGTTCTATCCATTAGAAGTAATATCTCTTAATATAATTAAATCTTAATATCGAAAATTTATCTAATTTGTAGTTCAAAAAAGTTTTATTTCTTTACATTTTAATGTTTTAAATACTTTTAATGTTGAATAGAAAAATACTGTAGTTTAATAAATAAACACTTTTTAGGTTATGTCCAATACACGAAAAATGCTTTGTTTACATCGTTTGTATAATTTAAAGAATTATTTTTAATTGAATTTTCAGGTACAAAGGCCATTTATACATTGAAATCCAAAAGGACATTGTGAGCAATTTATACCACTGCTGTAAACTGGTTGATACAAGAAATTTCCACTTGGTCCATAGTTGCAAACGAGGATGTGATTTTTTCCCATATTTTTGTAAATGTTTATCCATTCATCTCCAATCCATTTTCTCACACGGGTATGTAATACATTCGTTTCATAGTGCTGTTTCTCATTATTATTATTGTTATTAATAATTTTACTTAAATGCTGAAAATATAAATTTTTCATATTGTTACCTCAGGATAGGGAAGGCAGGGAATAAGTATAGAATTTTTACTTAAAATAATATTTCAAAGTAAATGGAATTTTTAAACTTTTGGATAAGTTACAAATGATTGCAGAAATTTAATTATTTTCAAAAGTAAGAAAACTCTTCGCAGAAATTCAATTATGCTCAAAATTTTTTTAAAATATTCTCGTCGAAATTTTAATTAACTTTAAAAATAATCAAAATTTTTCTCCAAAATTCAATTACTTTGAAAAGTAAATAATAAAATTCATCGCAGAATTTATTATTTTTAATACAATATTGTTATTAGAATTCATCAAAAAATGTAATTATTCTTAAAAACGTTTATTAAAATTCGTCAAAAGAATCCAATTATTTAAAAGTATTTAATTATGTGTTGAAGTTATCGATCACTCCGAGTCAAGTTACTTGACTCGGAGTGATCGATAACTTCAACACATAATTAATTTGGAAACCGAGTGATAGAATCATTATTATTTTATTATTTAAAAGTATGTTTATAAAGTTTTTTATGAGAATTACTTTTTAAAAACATTAATTTATTCAATAAAATATTTATTTAAAAATTAATTTCAGTTTTTTAACTACACAATTCTGTAGATTGAATTTTTTTAATCATTTAAAATTTTTACCACAAAAATTTCTACATACATCTTTATTTTCTTTTACAGCAGAGTAGTTATTGAAGAAAATTCTCTCATTTGAATATTAAAAACTTGAAAGCATTTTGAATTTTTAAATATTAAAATTTACCGAATATATGAAGAATTCTTACCTGTATATTTGATGATAAATTATCACCAGTCAAATAATTATCATTCCTAATTGATTCATTTTTTGGAATAGACGATAAAATATATTCCGTTTGTTCATAATCAAAAGCTCTTAAAAGTGTATCGTATGTTGTTTTTCCACAACCTATGTAACGAGTCTCTCCCCAAACGAGTTGAGTGTAATGTCCAGTTGTAAATTGAAATTCAAATTTATATACATTTTTAGAATTAAATTCAGTTACTTCTTCATACCAAGTGGAAATTGCTTGTGTCCAATTTGATTTCGGATATCCAGTGGCGAAATAAATATTCTGACCAACTTGAAAACGAGCTGTTAGAATAAAATACAAAATATTGTAGAAATTTATTTATAAAAAGAAGAAAATTATTTTCACACTCACGATCTTGACGAGAAAAATCATGTTGAAAGGTACATTGATCAGCCCATCTTTGTGCTACCTCAGCTAAATTATCATCCCAAACTAATGCATTCATATTAGCTGCTGATGGTTGTGGTCCAGGATTTCCTCGCCTCTCTTTTCCTAAAGCAACAGTCGAACGAAAATTATTATGAACTTTTAAAATTTCTCGAATTTCGCTCTTCGAAATTCCGCTTATTCTCTCTCTTCCACAAGCTAGTCCGGGTCCCTGAAAATTGATTTAAAAATAATTATTTTACAATGTTTATTTTTTAGATAATTATATTAATAATCTTTGCATTCCGGTAGTCTGATCGTAGTTTGAAGTTAGTTACTTATTTTTGTATTTTAATTTTTTAGACAATTTTTCTTTTTAAATGAGGTCTCGAATTTTAAAATTAAGGAACCTATATATTTATTTTATTAAAAGAAAAAAACATTCAAAAAAGATGTAAAAATTAATGCTAAAATTTTTTTAATACTTATATATTAAAAAATATATTTAATTAATTTTCTGAAATTGTGTTAAAAATCGTGACAGTACACTCTCGACTTATGGTTGGTACGATTGAAAAGTAAAATTTAAATAATTATTTATTCATTAAATCTGTGGTAAACTTTCTCTAAACCATTTTATTTCGCCTAATGTATTTTTGGCCATTACAGAAAATTCCAAAACTTTATGAAAATATTCTTATTTGCTTTGGGATGGCGAAATGCATAATGATTTGTAAAAAAAAATTACATTTTGTATAAAAAAATGTTTTAAATTGAAAAATGTTTTAAATGTTTAAAAAGTTTACATTGACAGACATTACACAAAATTTACAAAAGGAAAAAAATTCTTTAATGAATATAAAAAAAGCGATAGATATTTATTTTTAAAGGTTGATGAATTTGTATTTTCTAGTTGATAAAAGAATCAAATAATATATAATAAACAGTAAAATATATTATTCAAGTTTATACTGAAATCTTCGGTTGGGTGCAGAAAGGTGCCAATTCAGACTAGTCGTGAAAAACGTGCCGTTTCAAAAAACACGTGAGAAACCTGCCACTTCAGCTGCGATTTGGAAAACATGCCAACTCAGAATTGACGTTCATTTTTTTTATTTTAGGTTGAAATTTGGCAGTACAGAAAAATTTGAAGCAAAGATTATAAAGTTGTACAAAAATAATTTTTTTAGTTGCATTTTGGATGATTTTTTTTTTTTGACAAGGGAATATTTTTACAGATTTATTGAATTAATTGGTTGATTATTTATTATTTGATGGACAACTTCTTTCTTGTACCTAAAATGAAAAAAATGAACGTCAATTCTGAGTTGGCATGTTTTCCAAATCGTAGCTGAAGTGGCAGGTTTCTTACGTGTTTTTTGAAACGGCACGTTTTACACGACAAGTCTGAATTGGCACCTTTCTGCACCCAACCGACGAAATGTCAAAAATCGATCATATTTAATCATTTATTTTGGCAAAGTAATTTAATTTTAGGAAATCGGAATTATTTAAATAATAAGTATTTTAAATACACTTTAAGTAATATTATTTAAATACTTTTCTGATTATCAACTGAGAAATATAAAAGAATTTACCTTAAAAACTAACCTTCATTTTATCGCGATTTTGAATGTTTTGTAACTTCCTTGGAGAAAAATCGATTTATGCAAAATTTTTGGAGCACGTTGATTGAAAGCAATATCTTTTTGCTGCAAAAAGGTTACCGACAAGTATTATAACTAATAACTTGAAGTTGGTTTGCTACTTGCGATAAAGTCAAATTCGAAATGAAACGATTTTTTTTATTTAGAAGAAATTTTAAATTATATTTATGTGAGTTTAAATATATTTATTTGAATTAAACTTTATTAATAAAATTAATAAAAGTAATTAATTAATTGAAACGAAATGAAACAATTTTTTTGAAAGTCAATTTAAATTATCTTTAATTGATTTTACATATATTCATTTAAATTAAATTTTATTTACAAAATGAACAAAATCAATAAATAAATTATTTATAAATAAAATTTAATTCAAATAATTATATTTAAAATCACATGAAGATAATTTTAAATCGATTAAAAAATATGGTTTTGTTTCATTTCATTTAAATATATTTAATGTGTCATAAAGCTACTTTTAACTGACTTTTAAAAAATCATTTTATTTCATTCTAACTAAATGTGTAGAAACTTTAGGTAATTAAATACAATTAATTAATTACTTTTATTAATTTAATTTAAGTAAATATAGGTCTTTTAATTCACATAAAAATAATTTGAAACTGACTTTTAAAAAAATAGTTTTATTTCAATCTAATTGAAGGTATAGAAAGTTTAATTAATTAAATTTAATTAATTTCTTTTATTAGTTTTGTTAATAAAATATAATTGTAATACAGTAGAGACTCCATTATCCGGACTAATGGATGCAGGCACTTCTCCGGATAATCGAAAATCCGGATAATCGAGTAAAGTAGGAATTAAACAAATTTTTGATTCATAATTGTATGTATTTATTTGCATATGTATTAAAATAAGACTGAAACAAACTAAAACTTTTAAAGTCAACATTAATAATTATTTAGTTAGAAATATTTCAAAATATTTACATAAACATTTTCTTAAAATCATTAAAACACTTTAAAACGGAACATTTCGTGCAAAAATTCACTTTTTTGAATTGAGTTGGGATTAAAAATAGAAGTTAACGGCTTTAGACATTATAAACTTTATATTAAAAAATAATTTTTTTAATTTCAAATTTGTCCGGATAATCGAATATCCGGATAATAGGGGTCCGGATAAAGGAGTCTCTACTGTAAATATATTTAAATTCACATAAAGATAATTTTACAACGATTAATACAAAAATATTTTTGTTTCAATTCATTCAAATTCAATGTTTAAAAAATTTAATTAATTATTTAATTTTTGGGGAGAGTGGGGCAAACCGGATCCCCTAACGGTTTTTTGACTCTTGTGACTAAACGAATCGACTGATTTCATTTTTCGATGGCTTGTTGGAAAGATCATTTAATTGTGCAACTTTTTCCCAGAAACACCTATACTTCATCTTTTATTGTTTAGTTGCTGTGTTAACTTTAAAAAATTTTGCAAACGGTCCGGTTTGCCCCACCCCCTGGGGTAAACCGGACCGTTTGGTTTTTTATTTATAATATTGCATTTACATAATCTACAATAATAAAAAACATAAAGAATCATGTAAACAATGGTTATCATAATGATAATAATAATTCGGGATTGAATTTTAATTAAATAAATTATTTAACTTTTTTTCCAGAATTTTTCACGAAACAATTGTCAACTCATTAGTAGGACCCTTCACTAAACGTGAAGCGGAAACCTACAATATCGATCAAGTTTCAAATTCTACAAGAAGTAACGATATTTAAACCTAGACGTCACCGTCAAACAATATAAATTGAAAAACAAATTTAAAGCTATGAACAAATGGGGGACTAACTCTGCTGGGGTTCGAAACCCAGGACCTATCAATTGTTTTTCAATTTGTATTGTTTGACGGTGACGTCTAGGTTTAAATATCGTTACTTCTTCTAGAATTTGAAACTTGATCGATATTCTAGGTTTCCGCTTCACGTTTAGTGAAGGGTCTTACTAATGAGTTGACAATGTTTCGTGAAAAATTCTAGGAAAAAATTTAAATAATTTGTAGCAGAGGAATGCGAACCATCTTGATTACTGGATCGATAAGGCTATGAAAATTTGTTGGATGTGGACCTCTGTAGCTCAGTGGAAGAGCAATCAACCGGCAATTGATAGGTCCTGGGTTTCGAGCCCCAGCAGAGTTAGTCCCCCATTTTTTCATAGCTTTAAATTTGTTTTTCAATTAAATAAATATTTTTTTTAATAAAAAAATAAAAATGATTGTCATTATCAGAGAAACAATATTAAAGAGTCCAGTTCTCATTGGAAGACAATTATTTTTCATTGTAAGTAAATATTTTAATGAAAGAAACATTTTATTTAAAAATAATTTTTATGAAACTTTAATTCAATGGAAATATCCTATGGCTGGTTTGCTCCACCGAAAACGGTCCGGTTTGCCCCACAGATCCATTTTGAGAATAAATGTTTGTCAAAAAGAAACGCTTTGCAAATTAATCAAAGTTTTTGGTGGTAAATATTCCTGAGGTGTGTACCTTCAAAACCCAAGACCTAATATTTGGAAATATTACACGATTTCTTCATAAAAAAAAAGAATTTCCTTATAAAAAAATTCGTAAAAATGTAGAAAAAAACTAAAAAATAAACTTTTGCTCCCAGCGATGCACAAACAAAAGTAAAAAATGACAAATTGAAAAAAATAAGGTATACTACACAAGGTTGTTTCAAATTTCTAAATAGCACTTTTGACAATTTCGCAATTTCGGAAATATTGAGAGGGGTCCGGTTTGCCCCACTCTTCCCTATTCATTTTGTAAATAAAATATAATTTAAATGAATATATTGACTTTCAAAAAAAATGTTTCATTTCGTTTCAATTAATTAATTACTTTTTTTAATTTTATTAATAAAGTTTAATTCAAATAAATATATTTAAACTCACATAAATATAATTAAAAATTTTTTTTAAATAAAAAAAATCGTTTCATTTTGAATTTGACTTTATCGCAAGTAGCAAACCATCTTCAAGTTAGTTATAATATTTGTCGGTAACCTTCAAAATAAACACTTATTTTGAATCAATTTCTTTCGAAGACTAGTGCAGAACCCAGCGCGAAATTTTTTTGCATGTAGTCGCTCTGTGATCTTAATTTCAATGCCAAAAGAGGTCCGTATTCAGTGGACGAAAAAAAGATTGAGTCAAACGTCCCAATACGGTTTTCACACAAATCAATATTGGCTCAGAGCACTCAGAGCTACTGCCAAATCCTAATGGCTCCACTCAATTCTTTTCTTTTACTGGGTTAATGGTCTTTATTTTATTAAAAAAATTCACTGAATTTTATATTTTATTTTTGTCTTGTTCTAATCTATGGGGCCGTTCACAAACTACGTTACACTCCTAGGGGAGGGGTGTCCAGCTGTGTGTGACGAAGTGTGGAATAAAATTTTTTTGTATGTAAAAAATGTGACGAAGGGGGGGGGGAGTCAAAATTAGTCTGAAAAAGCGTAACGTAGTTTGTGAATGGCCCCTATGTTAAATGAAAATAGTAATTTTCGAATAATTTATATCATCTCTGTTATAAGTAAAAATTTTTAATAATTCAGATTTATTATTTACTTATTCAGTTATGGTTTTTAGAAATATTTTTGCAAGACAAATTTAGAAATTATATTATTTTTCATATTTTTCCGTTAATAAGTAATTTTTTTTAATTTTAAAAGATGATATTTTTGTTTAAGAACATGTTATATCCCAATTTTTTAAAACTTTTATAATTTCCAATCTAAAATAATTTAATACTTGCTCAGAATTTTATTACAATTTTTAAAAAGGATTTACTTTTTTCGGAGAGTTTTATTAAAATATTTTAAAAATTAATAAACTATTTCAATATATTTAATTCACTGTGCTAAAGTTAATAGATTTTTTCTATGGAATTTTAAGAAAATTTTTGAAAATAATAAAAATCCTTCTAAGAGTTTTATAGCTTATGAAAATTCTTTTAAATAATTATATCAAAACTTTTGAAAATAATTTAATTCTTTTCAAAAATATTACTATAAATTTTTTAAAGATATTTATGAATTGTACGAAGATATTTGATTAAAATTGTATTTGGGTCCGTCCATTATATTTCACCTGAAGATGTTGCGGCTTATTTTTAATAAAGTCTCATAATTTGTAGAAATGATGTTTAATATCCATAGAATTCATTTTTAAGAATTATTTTATAAAATTTTTTAAATTAAACTTAGAATTTTAAGTTGAGTTGCACAGAAAAAAGGTTAGATTGATAGTTATAAAGATAAAAAAATAAAAAAGCATGGAAATAATTTTTATAATACAAATTTCTTGATTGATATTTGTTAAAAATGAGCTAATTTACTTGTATAATTAGATTATTATGTAAACATACCAAAAATAATAGATAAAAATTGATTTTAAAACTTAACTATAAAATGGCAAAGTCACTACATTTTATTTACATTTTTCTAAAAAGTATATAAATATTAAACAATTTATTACTATTTAATGTAAAGTATTTTTTATTTACTTTTATAATATGTGCTAACTTTTAAATTTTATAATATATAAATATGGAAAAATTTATCTTTAATATTGAGTGTTCCATAATTTTCAGTGATTTTAATCACTTATTCACTTATTTCTTCTCAGGTGCAAAACCAAAAATCCAATTTTTGTCTTAATATTTAAGTTTGACCTTCTTTTCCATTATATTAAATTTTGGTGATGGAGAACGAACTAGTTTTCAATTTAAATTTAGTTTAAAAAATCTGCTGAAAAAACGTTTTTGTTGGTTAAATGCAAGTAGATTTTTGCAAGACTATTGAGATAGCCAACTTCAGTGTTATAAAATTACCTGCATTTTAACCAACAAACTCTCTTTTGGAAGCAGATTTTTTAAACATGAATAAAATTACATTAAGTAGTTCGTTCTAATATCAACAAATATCAATCAAGAAATTTGTATTATATAAATTATTTCCATGCTTTTTTATTAAATCTTCATAACTGTCAATCTAACATTTTTTCTGTGCAACTCAACTTAAAAATTCAAATTCTAAGTTTAATTCAAAAAATTTTATAAAATAATTCTCAAAAATAAATTTTATGGATATTAAACTTCATTTCTACAAATTATGAGATTTTTTAAAAATAGGCCGCAACGGTTTCAGGTGAAATATAATGGACTGACCCATTGTAAATAATTAAATTCTTCTGATCAAATTTATTATTTATGAAAATAATTGAATTCTAAGAATTTTATTAAAATGTTTGCAATCCAATTCTATCAAAGAATTTTAATACCTACAATTTTCGAAAATAATTAAATTGCTTCGAAGAATTTTATTTAAATTTTAACTTTATGAAATTAATTCAGTTCTTTCAAATAATTTAAGTAAAATTGTATTAAACATAATTGAATTCCTCTAAAGAATATTTTATTAAAATTATTCAAAATAATTAAATTTCATATTAAGAAATATTTTTAAAATAATTAAAATAACTGAATTTCTCAGAAAAATTTTCTCATTTTCATAAAAATAATTAGGACTTGTTAACTTCTTCTTTATGTACTTTTATTTGGCTGATTTTGAAATAATTATGGGGTCAGAATTTACAAAACGGATCACCTAAAACTAAAAAATTTTCTTTTTAAACCAAAATATTTCCCAATATGGTTAGAAAGAATACCTGAAAATATTAATCAACAAAAAATTTTTTTGTAAAAGTTGTTAACAATATTGAAGTTTTTAGTACTGCTTAATTAAAAAAAAATTTTCGTCTTAAATTGCACTATTTGAATATATTTTTTGTTTAAAAATTGTTTATATACTTTGTTTATAAAATGTTAATAAACAAATATGTTCTTCACGTCCTAACGAACAAATTAAAATTGTATTATATTCCTTAAACGCCTACGATTCTAAAACCGTTAAATAAATTGGCCTGAATTAGTAAAAACGTTATTAATTAAAAGCTGCAGGCGTGTGGAGCTTTTAATGAAGTTAAACTCGCGCTGCGCACATTGGCATTTTTTACTATATTCTATTCAAAATTGTCCATAGAGCCTAAAAATTTTATCGGATTTTGATGGTCTTGGTCTTAAATTAAAGAAATTAAAATTTCCAAGAGATGATTCTAAACTGATTTTGGAATATTTAATTGTTTATACTTTTTTTTACTTAAAGTTAACAATTTACAATATTTTTAGAAAAAATCCTGTTTATTTTTTATTTTTCCATTATAAGACAAAGGTAATCTGCACAATTTTTACAATAATTATTTATCTATAAAATTCTTTTAAATAAATTTAATGATTAATAAATTATAGGTAATAAAAATTAAATTATTTATTTAATAAAACAAAAAAATATACAAAATATAAATGAAAAATTATCAATTTTGGATAACTATAATAATTATTTATGTATTTAAAAACTATTATTTACTTTATTATAAAATACAGAATTTATTGAATTCATAACATTTTAAAATTAAATAAATTAAGAAATTTTATATATGGTAATTATGATGAAAGAAATTTAGTTCTTATTTTTATATATTTTACTTGCCTATCAATATATTATTTGCAGACTTGTGCTTCTATTATTTTATTTTATAAATTAAATTTAATTTAAAATGTTTTTTAGGCTCTATGGACAATTTTGAATAGAATATAGTAAAAAATGCCAATGTGCGCAGCGCGAGTTTAACTTCATTAAAAGCTCCACACGCCTGCAGCTTTTAATTAATAACGTTTTTACTAATTCAGGCCAATTTTTTTTAACAATTTTAGAATCGTAGGCGTTTAAGGAATATAATACAATATTAATTTGTTCGTTAGGACGTGAAGAACATATTTGTTTATTGACATTTTATAAACAAATTACTTTAAAAATTTTTTAAATAAAAAACATATTTTGATATTTAAACCCGTCAATTGGAACTCGAGAAAATTTTTTTTTAATTAAGCAGTACTTAAAATTTCAATTGTTAATAACTTGTACAAACCAATTTTTTTGCGTTATATTTTCAGGGATTTGTTTTTAACCATATTAGGAGTCAACAAAATATTTTGGTTTAAAAAGAAAATTTTCTAGTTTTATGTGATTTGTTTGGGAATTCTGACCCTATACTTAATATTCTAAATTTGTAAATTTTTTTACAGATATCACTCACCTTGTATTTGCACATTGTATGATCACTGGAAATTGAACAATAATCAACGGCCATTATCCAGAATGGAAGGAAAACTAAAATTATAAATTTGCAAAGCATTCTTCAATATTAAAGTAAAATTGAAGTGAATAATAAAATGTATGAAATCGGTAAAAAAGGTAAGTTATTTTCTATAACTACCTAATCCCGTATTGAGTTTACTTATGCATGAAATTTCATACACGTGTGAACTGATCTTTGTTTGATAAATTTTATTTTCACTTTTTTATTGTCTTCTCCCACTTCTACACTTGATTTTAAATCTTGCTCTCATTTCCGCACTGCTTTTTTGTATAATTTAAAAAAAGTAATGAATTAAATTTATATATTTCTTATTTACTACTTAAACACGAAAATAGTTTTTCTTTAATTTTCACAAATTTAATATTTAGAATAAAATTTATTTCTTGATACTACAAATTTTGATTTACATTGAAATGAAAATAAATTTTAAATCAATTGAAAAAAATCTTAACTACGAAAATTAATTATCAAAACTATTTTAAAATTGACATTTGTCGTTTTAACGGTAGTATGTTTATATTAGTAACTTTACATAATAGTATAATAGTATAATAGTATAATAAGTGTAATTAATTAATACTGAAAATTAATTTAATTAACAATTGATAAATAATATAATGAAAAATATAAATTGATGAATGGTGAAGATATTGTAATATATATTTTTTTTTAATAAGAAAAGTTTATTTTGGATCAGGATCGTCTTGTTCATAAACTGCATTCAGTCTTCGAATGAAATTTTTAGTCTTTCTTGTAAAAAAACTATCAACTTGTCCTAAAATATTAATTAATTTTATCATTTTTTCAATTCCAGTTTCATCTCTTTGCACTTTTTCCGATGAAAATTTATCGCTATTCACATTTCTTGATGTCAATTTTTTAAAAAAATTCTCTTCCTTCGGCACACTTTTTTTCAGATCAAATGCAAAAATCGTTACCTTTTTGAAAACAGTATGGATTCATTAAAATATTAATACAGATTTTGTCACGAAAAATATGATAATGATAAGTAAATAATTAAATTAGTTAAATAATTACATTGCCAATACTAATGAGAAGGTATTATAACTAAATACTTACCGAACAAATGATTAAGATGAAAAATATAAATATTGTCCTCATAATGTTCTTAATTTTTTAATTCAAATGTCATAAAAGAGAAATATTAAAGAACAGAATTGACATTAAGGAAAACAAAATAAATTTCTTAATTAATCAGCCACTTTACACATTTCAACTGACAATGATATAAAAAGTAAAAATTAACTACCTTGCAAATTTTTGCTGATGTAGAAATATGTCTCTTGATTGGTGCTCACAAAAATCTCAGAAATACATTTTAAGAGTACATTTTTTAATTATTATTTATTTTATTGATTCCATTATTTTATTTATTTACTTACATGATTGCAATAAAAAATGATCAAAAGTTTGTATAGAATAGAAAGAATTAAAAAAACTTGTCAATTAAATTAATTTCTTAAATCGCTTTAATTTTTTTCAACGAAAAAACAAGAATTTGATTACTTGATTTCAAGAAAATTTTCATTGCCTAAAATTGGTTAATTTCATAATAATGTAACATATATAATTGAAGTTTATGAAAACTTGTTCTTTGAAATCAGAAATGATACATCAATTAACAATATATAAGACTAAAAGTAATTTTATCGCAAAATAATATAATATTTTATAAATAATCAGATTTATTTACTTATAGATGAAATTATACATTATTATTTTGGCAAAATTTAAAAACATTTTAATACTCTTTTCAACCATAATTGTGTATGATAGTCACATAATTTTGTAATATGGTTGCACAGGAAGCGTATGTCGTCTTGTAAATTTTGTCGATTTGCTCTCATAAAAAGCCGGTCGTCTAAATCTGGATAAGTCAACTAAAAAATGAGAATAAAATTGCGAACGTTTCTAAAATAGGCTCTTTTTTCTATATGCACGTATTAAAATTTCCCTTCGACATAAAACTTTCCTCCCAGGAGAATTTATTATGTCATATTTTTTCCCCATCATTAAATGAAATTAAAATTGAAAAAATTAAATGTAAAGATATCAAATACAAAAACAGGTAAAAAATTATACATACATTTATTTTTTTATTTTAATGTGATATTTAAATTTTAATAAAATAAAAAAAATAAAATAAAAATTTGAGAAAGAAAAGATTAAAAAGAAATAAAGAATTATATTAATGATAGAAATATAAATAATAATATAATAAAAAAATAATAATATTAATAATAATAATAATAAAAATATCAAACCTGCACTTTATATGGATGATACATAAAAATTTCTAAATTACGAGGTTGAATGTTCATCGCGTTGATGAAAAAAATCAAATTCACGTAAATAAAAAAAATTGATAAATTGAAAATTTTATAATGAAACATTCGCACTCTTAATTGTCCAACTTTTATACATTAAACACATTGCTATGAGTATATGTTAATTCTTTTTTTTCAAAGTTTTCATAATGTTATTGCATGTAAACGTGTCACTACTGATATTGTTTTTTTTGCAAATTTTTTCACTAATCTTAAAGTTTATGACAAAATGCATGTATTAAAACTTCAACTTATCCCGGAAAAATAATAAGATCTAAATCACGATTTTATCAGATGAATAATAATTAAAGAAGTTTTAATTATCAAAAAATTATGATACAACAATCACATACTATATACAATTTTATCTTTTAATCAATTTGTAAGATTTTCTTTTTTCCACTTTTTAATTTACGTGCAGCAATTTAATAAATTCTACTTTTATAAATATTGTAATTAATCAATATTTTATTTACAAATTCTGTGGAAGAAATGCATAACAGCATAACTGACATTTTTATCAAATTTGAGATAACATCAGATTTGTATATATTTAATATTGCTCTTCAAAGTTCAATAGCTAAAAAATCATTAAAATGGTTATTAATGTAGAAAATAATGGAAAACAATCGCATAAACATTTTTTGTACTTTAAATTAAATATATTTATTTTAATAAAACTGGATCAAATTTTTTATAACATAAATTGTGCATTTAATTATGTACTTATTTTTCAGGCTATTTCTATTCTAAAAAATTTTGGAAAGTTTTTCAAAAATAAATTGACAAATTCAGTAAAGTACATTTCTTTTCTCGTTTTAATAAATTAAAAACATTTTATAAAAAAATAAACTCTTATAATTTTTTCTAACGAATTAATAGTTTAATTTGTGTTTATGTAAACAAATCTTATTATTATGATAAATCAAACCAAAATAAATTGTGACATTAAAAGTGTCTGAAGTTGGACTCATATACAAACTGAACTTGCATAACCGCATTAGTGCAATAAAACTCATGATTCCGATGAAAAATTATCAAAATGTATACCATATCGCCTGTTTTATTAAATATTATAAACGAATTTTGAAAATATAATAAATAGTAATACTAAATGCAAAAGACCGAACAAATCTGTTGATTTTCTGAATTGACAGAAGTGAGAGAACATTAAAATTAATTTATCTCGAGATCATGACAAATGCAGTTATGCTGTTATGCCTTTCTTCCACAGAATTAATACTATATTATTTTTATATTTAAAAAATGTAGTATTTTGATCATCTAGAAAAAAATTAATGAATTGGAAAACATTTTTAATGAAAATTGTATTCAGATTGTTTTATTTAAATCTGTAAAATTTTAATTTTATTAAATACTAATATTGAAAAAAGAACCTTTTGTGGAATGCTAAAAAAAATTAAGTAAATGAGAAAAAAATTATTATATGTTTCGTAAGTAAGCAAAGTAGAAGTATTAAACATAATAAAATATATTTAAAAAATGAAAATAAAATTTAATAAAAGTTTGCATTAAATCATAAAATATTGTTGAATTGAATAAAAACACAATTTTATGTTAACAATTCGTTTTCTTTATTTTTTCTTTTTTTTTATAAAATAAAAATAATCCTTTTGGAAAAAATTTTTTACAGTATATAAAATGCACTTTATAAATAGAAAATGAAGAAATTGTCAAGTATTTTTTCTTTTAATTAAATACATTCAGATTTTTGACAAGTACATTTTATGTTCTCTTTTATAAGAATGTCATTTTCATTTACTTATGTTGCTTATTAATTCTTAGTTTCAATTACTGTTTTCAATTGATCGCTGACATTTTGGTATGTTTTTTCAGCTTCCTTCCTTACAACTGAGAGAACTTCTTGGCCTTTTGCTTGGAGTTCAGTAAATTTTTCTTGTGCATCAGGGAATTGTTTATTGAAATCTTCAATGCCCTTTTGAATGGAACTTTTTGCGCTATCTAACAGCTTCTGTACTTCCGGATTCTTTTCTGTGAACTGCAAAAGAAAAGGATTTTATTTTATTTATTTGCAAAAATAAGTTTTGGAAATTAAGGTTAGTCATTTTTTTATATTTTTAACATTAATGATTGTTTTTAAATTTAAATAATTTTTAATAATTATTACAAAATGATAATTATTTCTATAAGTATAATAATTAGTAATGAAAATATAATTAATGATGTAGAATAATTATATTGCCCCCAATCATTGAGAAAAACGATACGCATATTTAATCACGAGTTCAAACTTTGAACAAAAACAAGTTTGATCTAAACATAAATAATATTTTTAATTCAGTGATGATAAAACGTTTATGTAACATGAACTACATATATATATATATATATATACATAATAACAATTCTTCTCAAAAGGAAGGAAATAATTATGTTTCATTAAACTGTTGAAAAGATTACTTATAATTCTAGATGTTCTTATATCAGTCAAGATGAAAATTGTTCTAAACGTTTAACGCTCATCAATTCGTTTAGAAATTTTCGTCTCCATCTCAAGAAGTCAGCAAAAAGAAAAGAAACAAATCAAAACAAATAATAGTTGATAAAAAAATCATAATTACGAATTGCGCAAAAAGAAAACAAATTTAAACTGATTAAACTGTAAAATACACATTGTGCAAAAATGACTAAAGTTTATATAAGCATTTTTTCTGCACTATTCACTTCTTTGCAACCTTGATGTAATTTTAAGTCTATAATAATATTTTATTACTCATAAACACAATAGAATTTTTAATCTTTTTAAAAATTTTAATTTGCCAAATATAATCATTTTCTTATAATTATTTTTGTAAAAATTTATTGCATACAATGTTGAATTGTGCAGTTCAAGTGAAATTATTTCTGTTTAAAAACAAAATATTTTTCATAAAATGTACGATGATTGTTTACACATTATGTAACACTAAATGTTTAAAAAAACCGAGTTATATGTGAATATTGTCTCAACTATTCATTATTCACGCTAGGAATGGTTTCGGGAAGATAAAAAATTAACAAAAGTCAGTCTAAATTTAAATTCAAAGGTCAAATACATTTTAAAATTGATCAATCTTCATAATCAGCAAAGTGTATAATTATTTATTTAATAGTTAATTGATATAATTAATTAACTAAATTATTAGTTACAGTAGCTAACCATTAGTTATTGTTAATTATTAAAACAAATAATTATATAGTTATTTAGCTAAACATTAGTCTTAAAGAAATTTGGATAATCGAAAGATTCAATAAACTAAAGAACCAATAATTGGAATTTTTCTCTCAAAATTTGAATTATTAAAAATGTTTACTATAGCTTTAATTAGTAACTGTCTTTTTGCTTTCCAATTAGATAATTTTACTAAAAAATTAGTAGAAATTACTATTTAGAAATAAACATTTTTACTAATTTAAATTTAAAGAGTAATTAATTAATTAAGCAGTTAGTGATGGTTATAATTATTTATAATAATTATATAAATTATAGTTATATATAATAATTCTTTATATTTAATAAGATGACTAATTAGTTATGATTAATAAACTAAATAATTATTTATAATTATGTAGTGTATAATTATGTAAATTTAGTTAGCTAAAGAAGTTACTTACAATTAATTAATTATAATTAATTTGCTAAAAAAAACTAGGTATAGTTAATTAGCTAATAATTGTTTATATTTAATTAGTTAAACAAATTATTTAAATTATTTATAATTAATTAGTGATAAATAATGAAAAAAATTAATTATTTAAAAAGTAAATAGTTGACGAAGAAAAACTGTTGCTTCTAAATTTTATCTACAGTTGCAGATGGCTATAAATTTTAAAAATAGGAATATGATGAGAGAACAGATTTTTAAACCCGGATGAAATAGTTCAGAGGTTAATTTACACATATCAATTTCTGTGCAAACTTGCAAAGATATGATTGACTTATACATATATAAATTTCACCCAGTTTCATAATAATGAATAATTGTGATTAGAAAAATTTTTTTTCCTCAAAGAGCCATGTATTTTATTACATGGCATGATCTCTGAGATATTTGAAATTTTTTCACCATCTTGAATTATTTTGCTTCCTCGCGAGGAAGCTTTGTAGTCGTTTAATTTATAAAATTTTTAAAAATCCTTCAAATAAATTTTCTTCTATATAGGACTATGTTCACTGCAAAAATAGGTGTCTTTTTTGATATCTTAAAATAAGATGTAAGATGGAAAAATGATATCTTACATCTTAAAATAAGATGTTTTCTAAAGCATCTTACTGATATTTAAGATGCTTTATACGTTTTAGCAGTGATGAAGATATTTCTTCCATCTTAGAAAAGTAAGATACTTTTGTAAGTTCTTTAAAGTATCTTAAATCAAGATGTTTCTGTTGCAATAAGATGTTTATGCGATAAGTTACATGAGAATCGTAAGATGCGCCATAAGTGTAAGTTACTAAAAACTAAGATACATAAAGTGTTTTCCATAATAGCCCATAGTTAACCTCAAAACTTTTTGCCCCAAAAATACCACAGAAAATATGTACGAAGATACGTTTAACATCTTAAATTAAGATGTTTCAAGTAACTAAAAAGTGTCTACCAAAACATCTTAGAAATGACTACCAAAACATCTTAAATTAAGATACTTCTTTTTGAAGTGTTATTTCTTTCATCAAAATTATATTTCAGTACAATAAAATTTTACTCATTTTTTTCAACAATCTTATTCGTTGCATTAAAACGGATCGATTGGAATATGTAAATTTATTTCCTTCTTAAAAATCATGTTGCCTTATAATAAAATGTTACTCTTGACTTAAAAATAAACTAAAAATCATCATTTCATCAAGACGAATCGATTGATTCGATATAGACAACAATATGGAATATGTTTAAAAATTTTTTTTATGATTAATGCTTTCTCCACGAGGAATCAAATTTTTTGCTTATCGTAAAGAGGAAGCAAAATGTTCATGTTATGAACATCTTAAATTCACATTTTGTTTTTTTTATAAAGACATTGAACTAGAGTTCAATTTCTAATAATATTAATAGCAAATAGAATTAAGGGAAAAATTATAATAGAAAAATATTCGCGAAGAAGATTAAAGTCGATTTGTGCTTTATAGGCAACTAGAAGGAAAAATGTTTAACAGAAAACAAATTGTTTATGACAACGAGATGCAAAATAATTTCTCAGGGGAAAACATTTTTTTGGGACTCTTTCTATAACAATATTTTTTTTAAATAATAAAATTTTTCTGTAATATGAAATTTAAAAGTTTTTCATTTCTATTTCATTTATTAATGAAAAGCAAATTGAAGTTCAATACAGGGGCTAAATGCTATAATGTGTTACGCGCCATGTTAAGTAAATGGCGCGTAACACGTTATAGCATCCGGGCCCTAAATTAAATTAAATCATAAAATATTTCTCAATATCTAATAATTAGTTAATGTTTAAATATATTTAATATTTAATTTTTAATACACTATAAAAAAGGATAGTTAAATTTTAACTCCCAAGGGGATCACCTATTCGAGAGTTTAAACGAAGGGAGTTAAAATTTAGGTACACAATAAAAATAAAATGTTTTTAAATTAACTCTCTTTTGAAGTTAATTTTTAACTCTCAAAATTCAACTCCCTTAATTTTTTTACAGTGTATGTAATATTTATTTATATATGAAAATTTTTTATTTTAATTTTGTTAACCACCTTTTTTTAATATTAAAATTAAATGCTATGAAGTGCAATTCCAATGAAATCTTACATTTTTCTATTGAAACAAAAATTTTAATGGTTCGCAACATTTATGATCTATGATTAAAAGGGGAAAAAAGTCACTCTTGAAATAATAATGTATTTAAATCACAAATTTTAATAAATTCAAAATACTTTGAAGAATCATTCAAAAAACGTCTTTTCAAATTAAATAAAAAAAAATTTGACAATTTACAAATGAAAAATTGAAATCCTACCTCAGCAGTAGCTTTGTCAATTGATGTTTTAACATTTTCCCTAATATTTTGGAATGAAGCTAATAGATTTTCAAAGGCTGATGTCTCTTGAGCAGGTTGAGGGGCGTCTCTTTGTGTCCTTTGAATTGTTCCTGCATAAGCAACTGCTAAAACAACAAAAAATACTAAAATGCTCTTCATGATTGTTGGAGGTTTTTTTCCTTCTTCTTATACAAGAGTTGAATTATAAAACTGATAAATCTCTTCACTAGTATTACAAACGAACTGATGCTGCAAGAACTTAGTCACTTCCTTTTATAGGCAATCTTTATCGCTATAACCGGGGCAAAGTGCCACTTATTAAGCTTGGATAAGATTTATTACACAGGGCTTTACCTCCCCCCGTTCCCTGTTTCCCACCATTTTTTTTAATTGCAAGTAACAAGATTACATTTTAGAAATCGTATATTTCAAATTTATTACCATTTTTCCCAGTTTTAGATTTTTTGTTTGTTTGTTCTTTTCGTTTAAGAGTCGAATTAGAAGAGAAAGATATTCATTCGTAATTTGTAAATAACTGCTTTCGGAATTCTTGGAGAAATTTTAATAGTTGAAATATACGATAAATAAAAGACTCGATAACAGTATAACTGACTTTTTGCTTTTGAATTATTAAATATTACTAATAAATTAGTAGAAATTATTATTTATTAGCAAAATTCACTATTAATTTAGTAGAAATGAGTATTTATTAGTAAAATTTAATAATTAAAGAGCGATAAAGCAGTCAATAATTTTCTACTGAAAATTATTAAACTCTTTACTAGTTATTAGTAAAATTTTGGGTAATTGGAAAAATAAAAATTCAATCTTTAAATCAATAGATATTTTGTTAACTGTCATATTAGTAATTGTCTACTATCAAATGAATAATTTTTTACTGTTATCTTAGTAATTTTTTAGTAAAAGTGAGTAAAATATTTACTAGTTAATTAATAAAGTATCTAATATTTGAAAGAGTTAAGTTTCACTCCTTTAGTTAATAGATATTGTACAATTAAATTAGTAACTTTTTGCTGTTAAATTCGTAATTTTCTATTAAAAGTTAATAAAATTTCTACTAGTTAATTACACTGGTCGACATAAAAATGATTCAAAGATCGGACAATGATATTCTTATAGGATTTTCATCGCTGAACACGAATATGAGCTCCAAAAGTACCCATCACGTCGAGATTTTGAGAAAAATGGACTCAAAGTTTCAAAAATCATGTTTTTAGCCTTTTTTGATCACGTGTACAAAATGATGCCGACGTGCTAGAAGTCTCTAATTAGGCTTAAATTAAAGCTTGAACTGCCAACTATAAGAATCAAATCGAAGAAGTTCTAAATCAGTCAAAAATTTTCATATAGCATAACTTTTTCATGTGCGCGCGCTCTACTTGTACACATGGAGCAGTACACTATGGCACTCTTACTTATTAATTTTATTTGCGCTATTTATTGTTATTTATCATTTTTGGGATCGCTATATGTTGCTGATTGAATGTAAGGTCGTTATTAAAAAATTCAAAATGTCGGAAATATAAATTTTGAAAATTGATGGATTTTACTAAAACTTGGTGTTTGGGAGTTTTCGAGGTTGCTGATTACGAATCTTATGTCAAAATTAAAAAATCAAAATGGTGGTTTTAAAATTCGTATTAATTAAAGTTATAATGTATGAAAATTTTTGACTGATTCAGAAATTTTTCGACTTGATTCTTATAGTTGGCAGTTCAAGCTTTAATTTAAGTCTAATTAGAGACTTCTAGCACGTCGGCATCATTTTGTACACGTGATCAAAAAAGGCTAAAAACATTTTGAAAAAAATAAAATTATTTCTAATGGGAACTATAGTACTTAATGATTTCTATTATGCCACAAAACGTTGACCGGTTTCAAAAAATATTTTTTGCAACAAATAAGCCTTTAAGTCCTAAATTCTTAGTTTCCTGGCATGTCCCAATGTGACAATAAAGATTAATAAACCATATTAATATTATTTTTAAGCGTTTAAGGGGGGAGCCTACTTTACATAGTAAAAAAAATCGATTTTTTTTGCTTAAATCTTTAGAAAATACATCTAAGAATATGTACCTAAAGTTTTAGAGGCCACTCTAAATTATTTTTCATATTTTTCGTTGATTTTTATCGAGTGTAAAAATTTAAGTTAAAAAACATTAAAGGTTACAACCAATTGTTGAATTGTTATAAATAAACTAGACTAAATGTAAAAAAAAATTTATTTTTTTATTTTTCGAAAGTAGATAAAATTTTGTTCAGTGACTTAAAATCGCGATTTTTTAATGCAAAATTCGAGCAGATTTATAACATTAATAATTGCTTGGCCACCCGCCAAGTGGCCCATCGGTAGCGCGAAAGTTAAAGCGCGTTTTCTCGAATTTCACTTTTTACAAAAGGACCCCGCACAAAATGCATTGGAATTGGCTTACCGTTAATTTTGTTCAAATTTTCAGAATTAGTAGTTCTAAGTGTCCTAATTAAAGATATAATTTTGTTAAACTCAAAACTTCACTTGTTTGGCTGAAAACAGGGGGTGAAAGTACCCCCTGTCTAAGGCATGAAATGAACATTTCAGTGCTTTTAGCCAAATAAACCATTATTTTTGGTAAGTTTAATGTCAGAAGTCACCAATATACATAAAGAGAGAACTCTTAATGTTGAACAAATAAAAATGTAAAATATCAACCCCTTGTACAGTTAAAACCATATAGAAAAGGAAAAAACTATTTTAATCACAGAAAATATTTTTATAAATAAAATATTGACTTTTCATTTACTAATACATATGAGATGTCATATTTACCCTTACAAACAACCCCAACAACAACAACAACAACAAAAAGCAACCCCTTTTATATTTTAAATAAATCCAGTAAACCAGATAAATGAACAGTTTAAACAGAGAAAGACTTTTGAAAATCGACTGGAAGTAATTATTTAATCTTCCGTGATTTTCAGTGCAATGTTCAAAATAAAAAAGTACCCTTATGAAAAAAACAACCCCTTAAGATTTAAAGTGAAAAAAGTAAAAAATCCATTTCAACCAAAGAAAACTATTAAAAATAGTAAACAGTTTATTATGTTTGTAGTTGTTAAAGAAACTACCTCCTACATGTAACAAAAATAAAATATTATTTTAAATATTCGACGCTATTTATAATAAACATCCCTCTAAGTATTAGGCTCATAGAAAGAAAATAACTCATTGAAGATATTGCATGTCTTTAGGCTTGTGAAAACTCTCAAATGTTTGGTTTCAATCTTATTATATTGTTCAAAAACATGCCTGCATTCGCTAGAAAAACATTTTCTACCCAGAGTACGCCACGTGGAGGCTGCAGGTACAAGATTTTGTACTCCTTTTCTTGTTAAAAAAAAAATCTCACCTATTTACATATCTCACCTATTTACATATATACAAGTTGCACTTAGTGGCAAATCTTATTTTAAGGACTTTGCTGCAATGCATCCAAAAAAACTATTCATTGACAGGGTTGTTTCTGTTTCCTGCATCTAACACGCTGTCCAAAAGATCCGTCCAAGGGTATTTCACGTGTTCTTCGTAACGAGCATATCCGAAGTACCATAAAACACTTGCAACGTGAGCACAAGTACCTAAAGTTCTTGCACCCGACTTACAAGTGCAATAGTAACCACGGATAGGTTGCTGCTGTTCACCTCTATTTTCTTCAAGATCATAAAGTATCCATAGCTGATGTTGCGTAGCATTTCGAAATCTGGAATAAATGCGCATTCTTATTAAACCAGGTTCATTCATCAAAGCATCTAGTTGTAATTCTTCATTACCATCTCTATGGACTTTATCCTGAATATAAGATGGTGCCAAGTTTACTTGGTATACTCCGAATGTCAAGTGACGCAAATACTCCATAGAAAGATGAGGAAAATATGGAAGATCGTTTTCGTTTAAATGCACCCACTGTGCGTTTCTTCGGAAAAGTTCCTCTTCTTCAACCCTTGTTTTTAATTCATTTGCTGTTTCAGCTTTTAATAACATTTCTGTTGCTAATTCAACTGTAGCTACTTCCATTTCTATTAAACCACGATATTTATTTATTATCGCGCCAGCAATGCGATAAAAATCACCAAGATGAGGAACATGTGTCATTGATATGGGTTTACCAAATATTTTAAAAATAGATTGCAAGTGCCCGTTTCGCGATTCTACTAACCATCTTATTTTTGTGATTAACCGAGCTTCGTTCGCATCCTCAGTAGAGAATTGTCGTTCATTACGACCCAACAACGGTGGCATTTTGGGTATTAAACCCATCCGTTCAAGAAAAGGAATCGCATCGCGATACCCTCTATCAACAATAATTATATCGCCTTCGTCTAACCATTCTCTGATTTGAGCACCATCTCTTTCACATTCTTGTATTAAAATGTTGGCGTCGTTATTTCGTGCGTCTAAAAAGTATGGTCCGTGAATGTCATGAATGTATCCATTCGTTGACACCAAAAGAATGGGCTTAACAAGATGACACCTCTTGTGAAGATTAAACGATTGTCGTAAAGCTTGAAAATTGCTAGATTTCCCAATTTTTGCGTAAGTACCGTCGATGATGACAATTGCTTTACGATTTTCTGGTGTCGGATTGTATAATGTATTTGCAAAATCAGGTACATATCTCTCTATGAATTCTTGTCTCGTTATTGCGTTAAGTCCAATGTTTTGAGGAACAAATGATTCCATTAAAAATATTCTTACTTTACTAACAGCCATACTAACACTTTGTCTGCTGGGATAATTAAAAACAACTGAAATAAATTCATCTGGTAGACCTTGCCGCATTTTGCATAAAAATACTAAAAGGTCTTTCTTTGAAATATATCTCTGACCTGGTACCAGTTGCGCTGGATCGAATAGAGAATATAAATCTCGAAATTGTTCCTTAGTTATTGGAGAAAATGATTTGAACTGATCGTCCGAAAAATCGCTTTCATCTACGAATTTTTTTTCGAATTTTTTTTCACAGAACCGCTGAGACCATTTAAAAACTTTAATAACTGAGGACCTTTAATACAATAAAATCTATTCATAAAACGAAGATGTTGCATGAGATCTGCAGGGATGAAACCGTGTTCATCTAAATGCTCTGGACAACACCTAACATTTTCTTGAACGTAAATGTCTTTCAGGACAAAAATGTTAACACGATATTCGTCTGAAAGTCGTACTACATTATCTATTCGATTGCAAATAAGGCACGTATGGCTCGATGTTTGCGTTAAGACATTAAGTCTTAAACAAGATGGATTATTTTCATTTTCATTAACTTCAATATTAATAAGTCGCTTGCATGTTATGCATACACGTGTATTAATACCAATTGCAAGCGGTGGAAAGCCTCTTTCTTCTCGCCAACGAATTGCAATTTCGCTCTTATCAACATTTTCTTCTCCTTCAATAGATGACATTTGTCTAGGTTGAAAAACTGCATTACAAACATAGCAACGCATTTTGTTTATATTATTATTTACTTCAAGGTAGGAACACCAGTGCAATTATCGAAATGTACAATAGTATAAAGTAAGTATTGCAAAATACCCGCAATCTGAAACAACGATGCTATGCTAATATCTTTGAAAAATCAATCAAACTCTAAAAATGTGTTTAAATAATGTACTCTACAATATTTTAAACAATGATTAACATATTCTTAATCCAGATATTGTAGGATATACAGTAAGCTGGTAACAAATGTTGCCTTTCAAGCGATGTCATGAGCTGATGAAAGAAATCATATATGTGACGCTCCAAAGCGAAAGGGACCATCTTCAAAATAATATCAGGCGCAGTCTTCCGTGCGCAGAACACAACACAAAGACGGAGCCATATGATATTACTAAGATTGTATGTACTGCTTATGCTATACTTACTTTATACTATTGTACATATCGATATTCGCACTGGTGTTCCTACCCTTTCTCCATTTGGCGTCATTCACACAAAAACACATATATAGTCAATACAGTTTAAAGGCAAGAATTACATACTATAAGATTTTTAAACATAATAAACTGTTTACTATTTTTAATAGTTTTCTTTGGTTGAAATGGATTTTTTACTTTTTTCACTTTAAATCTTAAGGGGTTGTTTTTTCATAAGGGTACTTTTTTATTTTGAACATTGCACTGAAAATCACGGAAGATTAAATAATTACTTCCAGTCGATTTTCAAAAGTCTTTCTCTGTTTAAACTGTTCATTTATCTGGTTTACTGGATTTATTTAAAATATAAAAGGGGTAGTTTTTGAGGGTTGATATTTTACATTTTTATTTGTTTAACATTAAGAGTTCTCTCTTTATGTATATTGGTGACTTCTGACATTAAACTTACCAAAAATAATGGTTTATTTGGCTAAAAGCACTGAAATGTTCATTTCATGCCTTAGACAGGGGGTACTTTCACCCCCTGTTTTCAGCCAAACAAGTGAAGTTTTGAGTTTAACAAAATTATATCTTTAATTAGGACACTTAGAACTACTAATTCTGAAAATTTGAACAAAATTAACGGTAAGCCAATTCCAATGCATTTTGTGCGGGGTCCTTTACTAACTCGTGGGCAGGATTGTCAGAAAACGCCTGGACCGATTTTAATGAATGATGGCTTGTTTTACTCAGTATTAATCCCTCTTCTACTTGAACTAAAAAAAATTTGAAAATTTTTTTTTAACAATTTTGAGAACCAGTTAAAGTCATTATTTTTTTCCAAAAAAATGATTTTTCTGTTTTTATCACTCAAAATTATCGAATTTCACTATTTCTTTGGAATTTTTTAAGTTCAAATAGAAACTACATATGTAAACTTTAAAATATTTCTTTATTTTTATGTTTCAAACAAGAATTGCGGTCTCTATCGTGCCCACCGTTTTTTACACTGAAAAAAAAGTTCTGGTTGGAATTACCAGAAATCCTAGTTTTAACTAGAATTTCGTGTTAAATATACCCTAACCAGAACTTTTATGGTTAGCTTAACCAGAATTCTAGTTAACATAACCAGAATTCTGGTTGTTTTAACTATAATATCGTGTTAAATATACCCTAACCAGAACTTTTTTTCAGTGTAAGTCCAGATGTGCACCACTATCAACAATTAATTTTAACTTATTTATTTTTTAATATTTCACGTCAAAAATTTTTTCACAAATGCTTTAAATATGTACAAAAACATCTCAAAAAGCCCAGAGGTCTAAGTTATTTTTCTCCTTCCTAAAAAAATTCTTAAAAAAGCGCTATTTTTAAGCCTTCTAAAGTAGGCTCCCCTCTTAAATACAAAGTTACACTTCGATAATAATTTCAAATAGTTGTGCTTCACAAAGATTTAAATAATTGTTATGTGGCGATAACGTTACAGCCCTAACTACTGGGAAAATATTTTCAAATAAGTTTTTTTAAAAATTGAAATTCTGACAAAATGCTCTACACCGACATATACACAAACACACACACACATTGTGACACACTACATAATATTATCAATTTCTTATAATTAATATTGGTTGTGCTCATGAAAATTATATTTATTTTTCCTAAATTCAAAATTTTCTAAATGTAAATTAGGAATGCAGTTTCAGTTTTCGTCAAACCTTTCCATACCTCTCGGTCGACGAGTACCTACCCGTGACCCGATCATAAAAATCGGTTCGGGCAGGTAAATGAGCAATGTTCCTGATGTACAATTTTTACCCTCTCTTTTACCGTTTTTCCTCTTTTTCTATCATTAGATATTTTTGTCGTTTTTGATGTTTTTTCTCTTTCCCCAAGCTACGCTTTGATTTTTAGTAGCCATTTTTCATCCAGTCTACGACCAGTTTCCGACATGAGCACAACCTCGTTCGTTTTTGAGAAAATAAATTAATGTATTACTTAATATTTGAAGTTTATTTATTTTAATATTCCTTGTCACACCCGGCGACTAAAGTGGTGACCCCGACGTGATATATTTTTTTAAAAAGGTCGTGTATAGTGTGCAGGAATTTAACCTAAGTTCGGTACTGGAAGCTTTCGGTTAACAAGTCGTACTAAACATAAAATTCAGCAGTGATTTAAATGTACCAGAATTGTGTCAAGTAAAAACGAAATGGCAAATGAAAGTAATAGCAGTGCGGTTATCTCTAGAACGAACATCCGATTACCCCCTTTCTGGAAAAGTAATCCCGAAATGTGGTTCTTGCAAATCGAGACTCAATTCGCGCTAGCTGGCGTGA
The DNA here is from genome assembly GCA_032872475.1 of Leptopilina myrica (nomen nudum). NCBI lineage: Eukaryota > Metazoa > Arthropoda > Insecta > Hymenoptera > Figitidae > Leptopilina > Leptopilina myrica (nomen nudum). The sequence goes on from CM065459.1 coordinate 21,546,555, forward strand.
CAGACGACGAGTCAAAATTTAATTATACGGTCGGAACATTAGACTTGAGTGTTGTGTCTGAAATATGCGATATCCTGTCCTCGCCTCCGCAAACAGGCAAATATAAAAAATTAAAGGATGAACTCATCTCTCGGCTCGGTACTTCGCAGGACCAAAAAACTCAAAATAGCATTGCTTTGGACAAGGTTGCAGAGTTGGCAGATGCGATTGCACCTGCATGTCCCAAAGGCTGCGTATCCGAGACAGCCGTGACAAGTGCACCTTTGAATCAATCTTTATCTTTATCTTTATAATGGACAAAAATTCACAGCTTGAATTTTAGTGGATACGGGTGCGGATTTGTGTGTTTTTCCGCGAAATCTTGTTCGTGAACCTCGAGAAAAGTCTACGTATGTACTTTCCGCGGCAAACGGATCGACGATCGCAACTTACGGAACCACTACACTGACACTCAATTTGGGTTTACGGCGCGATTTGCATGGCGATTTGTTGTTGCCGACGTAACAAAACCAATCATCGGTGTCGATTTTTTGGCATACTACGATTTATTAGTGGATGTGAAAAATCGGAAGTTAATTGACTCTAAAACCAACCTCAACGCGACAGGAAAAATAGTGACTGGTGAAGTGACAAGTGTGAAAACTATTGCCGGTACAAGTGTATTTCATGAAATTTTAGCGAAATTTCCAGAAATAACTCGTCCTGACGGTACAGCGACTGTGAAACATAAGACAGTGCATCACATTAGAATCACTCCCGGACCCCCTGTCGCGAGCAAACCTCGACGCTTGTCAACGGAAAGGCTGGCGGCTGCTAAGAAAGATTTCGGGACTTTGGTGAAACTCGGTATCGCAAGGCCTTCTGACGCACGTTGGTCTTCTCCCCTCCATCTCGTTCTAAAGGAAAATAACGAATGGAGACCATGTGGTGATTATCGGGGACTGAATGCTCGGACAATACCGGACCGCTATCCTGTACGTCATATTCACGATTTCGCGCAAAATCTCGCGGGAAAAATCATTTTTTCAACCATCGATTTAATGAAGGCTTTTCATCAGATTCCGGTAGCGGAAGATGATATTTCAGGGTTGCCAAGGGTCAGGGAAATCAGGGAAAAGTCAGGGAAAATGAAATTGTCAGGGAAATCAGGGAAAAGTCAGGGAATTTTGTCAAAAGTACTGGAAAATTTTTCAAATTTCCAGAAACGCTGACTTTTGATATTTTTAATTGAAAGTGTTCATTGTAAGTTATGAATAGTTTGCAAAGAAGAATTGAAGGTATTTTCGGGAGTCTTCTGTAAGTATGCTCAGAATATGCCTGGATCGGAAAAACTAACAGCATGTTACTGCTGATTGGGTCTCTCTTACTGCTTTACAAAGTATAGTCGCAATTCTCATACTCGATTATTCACAGTCCAATCGGTAAGTGTATCAAATAGTGACTAAACTATATCAGTGTTTTGACATGTGATGTACAGTACAGAAATGCATATATAATAAAACTATAAAATATAAAGCAATAAACCAAAGGTAAGTTAATAAGTTTTATAGCATATTTGTTTATGTGCGAAGTACAATTTTTCATTTGTGGAATTTAAAGTTTGTTAGAATATCTGCAATATGCAGTAGTGTACGAAAAGAACAATTTCAGGTTAGGTTTTCTTATACATACAGTAAATAGAAATGATCGAAATATTTCGAAGTCTTTTATGCATTCATCATACACATATTCTTTAACTTATGAAATATTTTGCATATGTGAATTTATAATTGATGTGCTTAAATTTTTATTATTTTTATTGCTTTTATTTGTAGATATTTATATCAAATCTACATTCAAAATGCCAAAGAAGCAGCTGGGTAAGACAGTCTTTAACGACGATTGGTTGTTAAAGCCCGAATTTTTTGGAATAAATAAAGGAAAAATAGAAACTGAGGCGTTTTGCACTATTTGCACTAAAACTATTCAGCTGAGTAACATGGGCATTATAGCTCTTAAAAGTCACGTAGAAGGTTCGAAGCATGATAAAAAAAATTTAGCAAGGCGAAGTTCTGCTAGCATTCTTTCCTTTACTGCTAATAAGGTATATATATTTTGAGTTTATTAAGTTATTTATGAGAATATATATGCATATTATTTAATGTATATTAAATTATTTGTTTCTAAGCTGTTCAATACAAGTCCTTCAAAAATGTAAATTTATTAATATTTTCGTATTGCTATTTTATTACAACTTAAATTTTAAAAAAGTATTTTTAACTTTAAATAGATAAAAATTATTTAAAAACTTCCTTAAATCTGACGTTTTTTAATTTTAATTTTTAAAAATTTATTTTATGCAGCCAAAACATATAATTTTAATTAATTTATAATTTTTCAGGAAATTTCTTCTACCAATGCTCCGATTAATCTAGCTGAATCGATTCCTGTAGATCAGGCAAATTGCGAGCCTTCGACAAATAACGCAATATTGGAATCAGATGCAACGTTTTCTGTTCGTCCACTTTCTGATCGCAATCGAATTGATAATCATTTTGTAAAAGAAAACGTTACTAAAGCGGAGATCCTTTGGTGCCTTCAGTCTGTTGAATTTCATATATCTGGTTCGGCCACTGGGAAACAGACTCCTCTATTTTCTCGAATGTTTGTCGATTCTAACATAGCTCATTCTATGCAGCTATCACGTACTAAAATTTCTTATAGCTTGACTTATGGCCTCGCCCCCTATTTTCATGCAAATGTACTTGATGCTGTTCGCGACTCAAATAGTTTTGTAGTTTCTTTTGATGAGAGCTTAAACAAATCAGCACAAGCTCAACAGATGGATATCGCTTTGAGATTCTGGAATAAAACGTCCGATCAAGTGGAAACACATTACTTTTCTTCTGCTTTTCTTGGACATGGCCGAGCAAAGGATTTAAATGAAGCATTGCAAAAAGAATTGAAATATTTAAATTTGACTCAAATCCTGCAAGTTTCTATGGATGGACCGAATGTCAATTCAGCTGCTTTGAATGAACTAGAAACCGACATTAAAGCAAAGTATGGTCCAAATTCTTCAATTTTTATTAATATTGGATCATGTGGATTGCACACTGTTAACAACAGCCACAAACAGGGTTTCAATTCTGTCGATTGGAGTATTATAGAATTCCTTAGGTCAGCATATTATTTGATGAAGGATGTACCAGCGAGAAGGAGTGACTATTTAAGGTTCAATAAACCTGAGAATCCGTCGTTTCCTAAAAAATTTTGCTCGGTAAGATGGCTGGAAAATGTTGAAGTTGCGGAAACTGCGCTCAGAATCATTCCTAACTTGAAAAAATTTGTTGATGGAGTCGCAAAAGAAAAAATTAAAATTTCATCAAAAAGTTTCCAAACCGTGAAAGCTTGTTTGGAAGACAAATTTTTAGGGGCAAAGCTTGCATTTTTTAGCTACGTTGCAGAACAAATTACTCCATTTTTGAGGGACTATCAGTGTGAAGCGCCGATGATTCCATTTTTACACATTGATTTGACAGCAATCATTCGAGATATTATGTCACATTTCGTCAAACCGGAAGTTCTAAAGGAAGCTCATTCTGTTTGTAAAATTGATCTTTCAAAAGAAGAAAATCTACTTCCTTATAATAAATTTAAATGCGAAGCCTTAAGTTTTTGTGATCCTGGTGTCATTGCTAGTCATTTAAGTGTAAGTAAAATTAGATTGACGACTGCTTTAGAAACGTTCTCAGCAAAGAACTGGTTAACTAGTCGAACTTGCGACAAAATTGAAAAAGAATTTAAAACTCTTACCTCTGTGAAAGAATTTATAAATTTGTGTAAGGAGTATAAAAGAAATAATCAAAGAGTAGATTATTTTTGGAGAGATTTTTTTGAACATTCAAGATCAAGAACAATACAATAATTTGTACACGTTTTTGAAACAAGTGCTGATTTTGAGCTACGGTCAAGCTTTCGTTGAGAGAGGCTTTTCAATTAACAAACAGGTTATTGTGGAAAACCAACTCCACAGGTCCCTTGTAGCTCAAAGGCAGATATTCGATGGAATAAAATCAGCTGGTTCAAATGGTGTTGACGACGTCAAAATCGATAAAAAAATGATTTCATATTTCTGCGGCGCTAGAAAGAGGTATATGGATGCCCTAAAGAAGCAGCGTTTAGAAAAAGAAGGAGAAGAATTAGAAAAAGGCAATAAGAGAGCAATGCTTAACCAAATCTCGGAATTAAAAGCTAAAAAGGCAAAATTAATCACCGAGAAAACAAGTGAAATTTCTATGATTGATGAAGAAATCGTTCACTTGACCAAGTCACTTCGTTAAAAGTTATTTAAGTTATTAAATATTAAAAGTTACTAAAGTCAAGACTTTAGTAACATGTTAAACGAGAATTTATGACTGATTACTTTTTAAACTCAAACTTTAATGTATAGTTTGCTAAGTGCACGTATTTCAATGCACATATGAGACATTTTATTTATGTTTTTCAAATAATAATATATTTTAAAACGTGTTTATATCAAAAAGTTAATTTAATAATAAACTTTACTTATTAAAATTATTATAATATGCTTATTTCTTAAAATTTAGAACCTCTTAGAGTATTTTTTAAGATCAGGGAAAAAGGCAAAATTCTTTCTGGAAATCAGGGAAAAGTCAGGGAAAAAATTTTTTCAATATTAGTGGCAACCCTGTATTTGCAAAACCGCGATTACCACGCCCTTCGGACTTTTTAAATTTCCTTTTATGACGTTCGGGTTACGTAACGCTGCTCAAACTTTTCAACGTTTCATCGACGAAGTGTTGAGAAATCTCGATTTTTGCTTTGCATACATTGACGATATTTTGATCGCATCGTCATCTCTCGAGGAACATTTCCGGCACCTCAAAATCGTGTTTGATAGACTAAAAGCATATGGAGTAGTAATTAATCCTTCCAAATGCGTAAAATTTCTCGGGTACTTAGTCAGTGAAAGTGGTACTCAACCTCTTCCGCAAAAGGTTGAAGCAATCAGGAACTTTTCGCGACCGGAAACAGTGAAACAACTTTGTCGGTTCTTGGGTATGACTAATTTTTATCGAAGATTCATACCTAAGGCACCTAAGCACCAGTTCAATAGACAAGGGAGACCGAAGCTGCTTTTGAACAAAGTAAGGAAAGCTTAGCTGAAGCAACGCTTCTCGCTCACCCGATTATCAACTGCCCTTTGGCCATTTTTTGTGAAGCATCTGATTTCACGATCGGAGCTGTTCTGCAACAAAAAGTGGGCGAAACATGGCAACCTCTCGCGTTTTTCTCAAGAAAATTGAACACAGCTGAACGGAAATACGCAACATACGACAGAGAGTTGCTTGCAATCTATGAAGCAGTAAAATACTTCCAGCACATGGTAGAGGCAAGGGTCTTTACGATTTTTACAGATCATAAACCGATAACGTACGCTTTTCAGAAAAAGAATGATAACTGTACGCCACGTCAGTTTCGATATCTGGACCTTATTGGACAATTTTCTACCGACATCAAGCACGTTGCAGGAAAAGAAAACATCGTCGCCGACGCTCTATTCCGAATTGAAGAAATCGAGCCAGCGCTGGATTTGAAGGAAATAGAAACAGCTCAAAGAAATGACGAAGAATTGAAAAATTTGGAGAATGAAGCATCAACCTCATTACAACTGAAACTTATCAAAATTCCGGAAGCAGATGTTTCATTGGTGTGTGATGTCAGAAGAAGATGAAAGTTACGAAGATGAACAAAGGGAAGTGGTTTTTTATCAGGCCCAAGACCCGGCAGATGTTCCAGAGCCAGTTCCAATTCCGGAACCAATACCAGAACCAGAACAAGTTCCAGCTCAACAACAATGTTTGCGTACTCGCTCAGGAAGACAATTACGATTCACAAATCCTTTCCAGGCTGGATTTTCGTGACTTCATTACTGGTAGGGGGGTACTGTGGCGATAACGTTACAGCCCTAACTACTGGGAAAAGATTTTCAAATAAGTTTTTTTAAAAATTGAAATTCTGACAAAATGCTCTACACCGACATATACACAAACACACACACACATTGTGACACACTACATAATATTATCAATTTGTTATAATTAATATTGGTTGTGCTCATGAAAATTATATTTATTTTTCCTAAATTCAAAATTTTCTAAATGTAAATTAGGAATGCAGTTTCAGTTTTCGTCAAACCTTTCCATACCTCTCGGTCGACGAGTACCTACCCGTGACCCGATCATAAAAATCGGTTCGGGCAGGTAAATGAGCAATGTTCCTGATGTACAATTTTTACCCTCTCTTTTACCGTTTTTCCTCTTTTTCTATCATTAGATATTTTTGTCGTTTTTGATGTTTTTTCTCTTTCCCCAAGCTACGCTTTGATTTTCAGTAGCAATTTTTCATCTAGTCTACGACCAGTTTCCGACCTGAGCACAACCTCGTTCGTTTTTGAGAAAATAAATTTATGTATTACTTAATATTTGAAGTTTAATTATTTTAATATTCCTTGTCACACCCGGCGACTAAAGTTACATTACTTTATATTTTATTTAAAAAATATTACCTTGAATTTTGTCCTTGGAATTCATTCTCAGTTTCCTGCACGGAAAGAAAGTTATTATCAAATTTTATAAAAGTATGTTACAAGTGTAGGATTTTTAGTAAAGTTATATCAATATTATCAAGAACCGTTTACAAATTTTAATATATCTTTACTAGATCTTTGAGCACCTTCCACTGAAATATAAAACCAATTATTATAATTTTAATTCGATTTCTAGTCATTCCAACCAGAACTTTTTTTTCAGTGTAGTAATTTAAATTACCTGCATAAACTTTACTCTTTTAAAAATTAAAATTTATATAAAATTTGGTTTAAATGCTACTTTAAATATTTCACAGAAATTTACCAAACGGATCACCTAAAACTAAAAAATTTTCTTTTTGAACCAAAATATTTTTTTTACTCCTAATATGGTTAAAAAGAATCTCTGAAAATATCAAGCAAAAAACAATTTTTTTGTAAAAGTTATTAATAATTGAAATTTTTGGTACTGCTTAATTCAAAAAAATTTTCGTCGAGTTCCAGTTGACAATTTTTAATTGTTTATACTTTTTTAGAGTTCCGTACCCGGCAGGAACCCTATTAAAAAGATTACGTAAAATGACCATGTACCCCCTCTTCCCCTAGCGCTCATATTTTTTACCTAGAAAGATGAAAGTTGGTAAGCTATGTATTTTAAAAAATGGATTACAGGAAAAATATAGCGAACATTTTTGGTATTGATCTTCATACTGTTTTCAGTGAAATACTCAATATAATAATAATAATAAGAAGAAGATGACTTCTTTTTTGAGATCGTGCATTGGAGAATTAAAGTATATGCGGTTTGAGTAAAAATATTATACACGAAGCGTACCACAGGGTTCCTCTCTGGGATCACCCACAGTCTTCAATCTTGTTCACTAATTTTTGCTGATGACCATCAAATATTTCGTCGTGTTAATTCCATTTTTTATGCGGTCGCCTTGCAGGACGATCTTCATGCGATCTCACTCTGGTGCACTCAAAATAAACTTCCTCTAAATTACTCCAAATGCAATATCCTATCTTTCAATAAATCGGGTTTTCCTTTTCTTTATCCTTACACTGTTGATAATGTTCTTATTACCAGAGTGACATCGATATGTGACCTTGGAGTAACTTTTACCTATAATTTGAGTTTTGAAGATCATATTTCTTTGAAGGTCTCTACACTCAACAAACATCTCGGCTGTCTAATGAGAACAAATGGAGAAGGTTCAAAAGCGTTTTCTTAAATTCTTAGTTTTCAAAAAAGACGGTAGATATCCGCCCAGAGGCTGTGATTATTTATTGTTATGTCAGCGTTTTGATTGTACAACATTGCAGGAAAGACGTATTGTGTCGTTTGTTATATTTATATTAAAGATTATCAGGTATCTTATTGACTGTCCAACGCTATTAAATATGATTAATTTTAGACTACCTCGCATTTCGTCTCGTTGTAATGAACCGTTTTATATAGCGAAAAACGATCTACAGTTGATTAATAAAATCCCAATTTTTTGTGCATGCTCTCATATAAACCAACTTTATCAAAAAGATGGTTTCTATATTGATTTGTTTACAATATCTTAAACTGACTTTATGAAACATCTAAAAAATTATGTACTGTCATTGCGTGATACTAGAAATTAAAATTTAAAATAATTATTATATTATTGCTATAGCTCTAAATTTAGTTATCCATTTATGGTCCTCCTTGGACCGCGAAGATATGTATTAAATAAATAAATATTCGACACCGAGAGCGAATCAGAAACAATCAGGACTTTTGCCAATGAGTGACCCACATCGTACAATATCGTCCTAAAAATAGCATACAGCTCTGCCGTGAGAACAGAGATACCAAACAGGTGGTGGGTTCCAGAGTGGTAGTCTCGTCCCTCAACAAAGATAGCTGCTGAAGTCTCAAAGTTTTTTATTATACGATGCGTCCGTGTAAATAATAGTGTGATTCTTATATTTCATTCGTATATGCTCTCTAAAGAGTCTTTCAGAGTGATAATGATTTTTAAATTCAAAGCCTATTAGGAGATCGCACTCCACCGGGGAGGAAATCGCTTTCCATTTCCAGTCGAAGTACAAAATTCGGAAGGCCATGTATTTATCTAGAGTTAAAAAAACCATTATGTTGTATGTATATAGTAAAGTATATCGTGTTTCATAATTTGTTGAGTTTGTGGTGTGTCAGTTTCTCTTTTATAGCAATTGTAGTTTCGGGAGCAGTAAACTCTGTCTAATATTTTTAAGTTTGTTTTTGTGGTGTTAGAAAATAAAGTTGAGTCCCTGCCCAGACATCACGTAAGCTTGTAGCAACCTTGCGGCAAGCTTGCCACGCAATATTGCCAAGCATGCCGTAAGCTCACCTCAAGCTTGAAATGTCCCACCTGTCACAAGGTTACACTGTAAGGTTACTGTAAGTTTTCCTCAATGTTGCTCGGTAAGATTGCCATAAGGTTACTGCAAGATTGACATAAGATTGCTGCAAGATTACAAAAAAATTGCTGTAAATTTTAAAATCGAAATTTTCTATGTTTTTTTTAGCTTTTTTATATTTTTTTATTGCTTAATACGCGTGTATATATAAAAACACAAAAATTTTGAAAATTGCAGCAACCTTTCATTCTAACCTTACGGCAATCTTACTGAGCAACATTGAGGCAAACTTACGGTAACCTTACAGTGTAACCTTGTGACAGGTGGGACATTTCAAGCATGAGGTAAGCTTACGGCAAGGTTGCTACAAGCTTACGTGCTGTCCCAGTAGATTATTCTAGTCGTAATTTTGAGAATTCCCAAGGCCCTTGTAGCTTTGTTTCTTGTGAATCTTATATGAGATAACCAAGTCAGTTTTATTCTGTTCATTTCCATTCCCAAAAATTTTAGAAGATTATCCCCAACATAAATCCCCAAGTTGTCGTATTGTGTTGAGGTCTCACGTTGTTGTTTGCTGTGACAATCTCTATTGAAAATCCCCATATGGAAAACCACAGGGATCCTATGTCAAACATCATGTAAAACCTTACTTTCATGAAGTTAATCACGTTGTTGACCATGTCAAACCATATGGGAAATTGAGACAGGAATAAACATGGGAATTTGAACAGTTCTTTTATGCATAAAATCATATGAATCCCCACATGAAATTCTGCATGTTTTTCCCATTCAAATTCCAAACCAAATCTCATGTGAAAAACATTATCCGCCTTATTGAATATCCCTACATGGGATATCCACTTGAAATTTTTCAAAGGATTTCACATAGGATTTTATATGGGAATTGACATAGAATTTCATGCAAGATTTTACACAGAATTTAATATAAGATATCACAGAATATTTTATTAAAGATCCAATGAAGAAATTTTCAAAGGATTAAATATTATTTAATAAAAAATTAAATAATAAAATAATAGTATTAGTGTTACAAGTCATCAAAAAAGCAAAAAGATCGATAATTTGAAACAAGTCCTCTGTGCAATAGGTTCTCAGCTCTTATATATACTTCCAGAATCGTCTCAAAAGCGAGAGAAGTCACTTTCGCCACCTAGCGGTGAGAGTATAGGAGCAACAGCAGTGTTGCCAGCCGTCACATAATTATAGTAATTATAATAAACTTTTTTGTAGTTTGTTTTTTATACTTTTATTATAGTGTATTCGAACTTTTGCGCCTTGCGCAGACTTTGAGGCGCATCTTTATGATTTCGTCCATAAGGTTTTTGTTTAGACTCCTATTACATGTGGCTTTACCCATTTGCCGGCACTCTGAATAATATTTGTTTTTGTTTGTAAATATATTATTTAAATGAATGGCTCTGTACTATAATTTTACGGCCCTGGTCACATAATCTCTCTTTAAAAAGCTGGCAACACTGAGCGACAGTAATCTTTAGAGGAAAAAATTGTTATTGAAAGTTGTAAAGCTTGGAAATAGCTTTCAAATGACTGGTCGTACGTTAAAAAATATTAATTAGTTTAGTTGCAAATGAATTTAAAACATTAAAAATAGTACTTCAAACAAATTGATGAATTTTGATCATTTTTTTTTAACTGGGCTAAAATTTCCTCAGGAATTCAAATTTTCTATTTGTTTTTTAAAAAATTTATAAATAATGTCAAAATATTAATAATTAAAAACAATTTTTTTTGGTTTTTTTTTATTCATTTTTTTCAAATTTTTTATTTTTAACTTCTCGAATAATAAAAGCAACACAAATTCGAGAAGTTAAAAATAAAAAATTTGAAAAAAATGAATAAAAAAAAACCAAAAAAAATTGTTTTTAATTATTAATATTTTGACATTATTTATAAATTTTTTAAAAAACAAATAGAAAATTTGAATTCCTGAGGAAATTTTAGCCCAGTTAAAAAAAATGATCAAAATTCATCAATTTGTTTGAAGTACTATTTTTAATGTTTTAAATTCATTTGCAACTAAACTAATTAATATTTTTTAACGTACGACCAGTCATTTGAAAGCTATTTCCAAGCTCTACAACTTTCAATAACAATTTTTTTTCTCTAAAATGTAACCCGTAGGGTCGGTCATCGAAAAATCACGTTTTCCAAACTTTGACGATTGTTTACACTATTTTTCGCATCTGATAATCGAGAGCAAACTCTGGGGCTCTTATGAGGAGTCCCCAAACTACAATAAACCACTAAGACTTTTCAGGTTGCATTTTTGTACACTTTTTCGACCCAACGACTGGTCTAAACTACTAATTCAAGTAGTCATTATGCCATTACTAATTGAAATAGTAAAACGATAAACGCAAAAAGTACACGTTCGCGCATGTGTATATTGGCACCATATTACCTGTTATTACTAATTGAATTAGTAGAATTAGTACAAAAAAAAAATATATATATATATATATGGGGCATTCCACGTCAAGTGGAAACAGAATTTTTGTTCGCGAATCACGTTAATACGGGTGAACCGTTTGAAACCAAATACATTATTTAGTCACATTTTAGCATAATTTTGCAAAAAATAATGTCCTATAACTAAGATTTAAGTATAAAAATGTTTTCAAAGAATTTAAAAATTGCAAATTTTTAAAGTTTACATTTTTAATGAATTGCTTTTAAACTCTGTATAATTAAATAATACATGTTATTTAGTCACATTTTAGCATAATTTTACACAAAAAATAGTATGACTAATTGTAAGATGTAAGTATAAAAATATTTTCAATATCAAAAAACGAAAAATTATAATTGTTATTAATTACTATCATGCTTAATTGAGTAGTATTTTTGGGGTCTTTGATCATTATGCTACTGGGTAAAGCTTACATGGTAAAAAGTTACGTTATTTAACTTTTTGATTAAACTTCTAAAGATGTTTTGAGCAATGTAAATACATTAACCCTTAAGCAGGGTGTCTATGTTCGTTTATCAAAATTCCCGGCTTTGTCCAAAATTTACGTGGTTTATTTTTTTAAACAAATTTAAATATACTTGATTTTTAGTTTTAGCCATAAATAAATCTGCAGATGGCTACAAAAATTAATTATTTTAGGAAAATACTTTTTTTTAAGAAAATATGTTATATACCAGTACCCAGGTGCGAAAAGTTGGTCGGGCCATGGTCGCGCCTACCTAGTGGATAGTCGTACCGACCTTGGCAGCCAAATGTCGGCCGACCGTTTGCAAAAAATTATTAATTTTACAATTAACAGATATTAGGTGATATCATAATTAATTATTAATTTATTGCATACATCTTAACACTAAACGCAATCTTACACATAAATTCAAATTAAAATTTTACGCTACGCATACATGAAAGCCTAAGAACAAAAATGATTTTATAAGCTGTAACTCAAACAAAAAGAAATTTGTAATTCATAACGACCAATAAATAAGATAATGTTTATTAATTTTTAGTTAATCCATTATAAATAAAATAATTAACACAAAAAATTTTAATTTTTACCATGACAGTATAGAAATGTTTAAGATGCGGTCGGGCCGACTCAGGCCAGAGTCGGCCCGACCAACTAAAATTGGGTTTTGTACACTCTGGAAGCCATAGATGGCCCGACCTGGACCCGACCAAAATTCGCACCTGGGTACCAGTCTTTGATTTATATATATATATATATATATAAGGGAAGTGCGCCGGTTGTGGGCACCCTTTTGTATTTGCCTCATAATATTTGTCCATGTGCATATTATTGAAATATATGTGTACGAATTTCAAACTAGAGGTCTAAGCCTAGTGTGCACGTTCTGAAACTGTTCTGTAACAGTTAATGGAAATAAAGAACAGTTACAGACCGGTTCCGGAATTGTTCCGAAACGTGCACACTAGAAGGTGACTGTCAGTCAAGGAATTAAAATGATTCCTTTAAATAAAAAAGTTTTATTAGAAATTTAGTGAAATGGAAATTTTTTGACAAAAAATTTTTGTACCCGGTTGTGGGCACCCTTGAAAAATTCGCTAAAAATGGAAAAATATTAAAGGAAACCAACACAAATAAAGAGGAAATGAAAGTTTCTTTATTTTAAGAGACTTCGCCGGCATAAAGAACAAAAATGATTACACGTTTTCACACTATGCTCATCGCTAACAGAAGCAGAAGATTTTTCCTGGTCAAATTAAATTTTCGCGGCTAAATTTAGCTTTGTTTTAATTAGAAAATTCATTTGTATTATCTACATTTACTTTAAAATAGTGTTATATTAAGAAAAATGTTTTAATAGTCATCTCGTATACAAGCATCTATACACTTTTCATTACGGAAAAGGCTCGTATGAGAGATTTCTCATATTTCTCATACGAGCTACCGAGCTCGTATACGAACTCCGCGGTCCGTGTATAGAATTTTTTTTACTGGGTTTTTAACCAGGCGTTTCGTTTCGAAAAATCGTCGCTGCGATGCTTCTGCACATCACTCACACATTTAAATTTTTCTATACCGTGTGATTCACACATGATAGCTTTTAATTTGAGGTTAACTTTGAAGTGCAAATGAGACACAACGTGTATGTATCAAAACGGATACATATATTATATATATGATTCAAGTGATTAGTGAATTAAGTGCATTAATTTAGTGTTATTAAAATATTTATAAAATGCCGACAACGAGTCAAGAAAAAAGATAAACACAACACTGAAAACCAACGACAATTTTTTCATATTGTATTTGTAGGTTAGGTGTGCAGAAGTCTATTGCGCCGGAGACTTTTTTGAAAGAAAACGCCTGACCATACAGCAGCTGAGCGACTCAGCATTGCCATACCCCCACTACCAAAATTTTACCGCCTGTCTCTATAGTCTTCTTGAGTTAACCCTTGCGGCATAGTGATAACCCACGTTACCATCATTTCTAATCTCAAATTTTCTTTTTTAAATTAAATCTTTTTTAAGTAAAATCATAAAATCTTTTTTTATCGATATATAAAAAATTATTGAATGTAAAAAAATTAATAATAAATGCAGTTACGTAAAATTATAAACAATAAATTTGATTAAATAAATTTCCAAAATAAAATAATTATTTTTTGTGCAAATTTTTTGGAATTTTAAAATCAAACTTCGTACTAAAATGTTTTTAAGGTTACTAAATCCTAATTTGAAAATGATTTTCAAAAATTGTAAATGTCGGATCCAATATGGCGGACGAATTATTATGAATAATTTGGTTTTTAAATTAGTGTTGTAATGTAATGTATGCCGCAAAGGGTTAACATTCCCCAAAATATAGTTATTCAAATTCATTTTCTAGAATAAAACTTTGTGAAAAAATTTTGAATTTATATAAAACAAGTTGTTCGAAAATTGTCTTCGAGAAATAATATGTATCTTTTGGATATCGAATAAATTTTCTTCCGAAATTTTTCTAGTTAAAAGTGTGTCTTTTTATTGACAAAAAAAAAATTGACCTAAATATCTTTTACCAAAAAAAAGTTATGCGGCTTTAAAGAAATAAAGTTAAAAAATTCCAATGTTGTGTGTCTCTTATATTTATTAATGTTGTTTCAAAAAAGTTTCACTACTTTTTTAGTGGTATCTATAAGAACAAAATAATAGTACATACTATAAGATATAATATGTATGTCTGGTTCAAAAAACAGACAATTTTTTTGTGTGTGTCTGTGTTATTTACAACTTTAAATTAATTAAAATTAATGTTATTAAAGTAATCTATAATAACTTGATATTTGTTCTTTAAATTTTTTATATGTTTTACTACAACTAAAAAATATTAACAAATAACTTAATTTTTATATATTAATTTAGATTTAATGCTTGTATTTTAATCTGTTTATAATTAATAAAAACTTTTTTTTTTATTTTTTATAAAAATTTCTCATGTTATTGTATATTATGTATAAAATATATTTTATTAAAATATTATAATATATTATATGTATCCATATCAAATTATTCTTCGGATAATTAATAAAGAATGTTCCTTACAGGTTACAACATATTCACATATTTTATTTGTTTAATACATGTACATGCAGAAATAAATTTCTAATAAATATTATTGATTATAAAATATTTATAATAATTGTTGACAAAGTTTTATTTATCACTGGTCATATTTATAATATTTGTTTGAAGTAATTTAATCGGTTTTGGTAATAACTTTCTTCAGTTTTTCACTGAGGCTTTCGTATGTGTCTTTAAAGAAGTTTTTAGTATCTGCTCCAAATTTCTCAAAGCCTGGTTGTAATTCCTTAATTTTATTTTTTACTGTGTCCGTCCAGTCACTCACTGTTTTAGAAGCATCATCAGTGACGTCTGCTGGTGCTGCATAAGCCTAAAAATATTTCATTAAAAATATTATTCTATTATATTTGATATTTTTTTTTAATTTTTAATATTTTTGAATACCGCCAAATAGGTTAACTCCGGACAGGAGGCTATGTCTTGACATAAAATTGATAGTAATTTCAATAACCTAAATTCAAAAATTATTTTGTAAAAGATTTTTATTTAAGAAAATATAATAGTCAGATACACATTTTCTGGAGTTGATTACAGTAAATTGAATCAAAGTTTACTTTTAATAAACCCTAAGGATGATATATTCTGAACATCAAACTTTCAGATATTATATTATAAAAAATATTAATAAAACACAATGAAAACCGTCCGAAATTAATCAGTTAATTTTAAATAGGGAATCCGGAATTAGTCCGTAACAGTAAAAAATTAGTCCAGATAATATTTAGTGAATGTTAATAAAAAATAATTATACAAGTTACACTTATTAATTATTATTACTGGGTCAATCCATTATATTTCACCTAAAGCCGTTGCGGCCTATTTTTTAAAAAATCTCATAATTTGTAAAAATGATGCTTAATGTCCGAAGATTTCATTTTTGAGAATTATTTTATAAAATTTTTTAAATTAATCTTAGAATTTGAATTTTTAAGTTGAGTTGCACAGAAAAAAGGTTAGATTAACAGTTATGAAAATTTAATAGAGAAGCATGGAAATAATTTAGATAATACAAATTTCTTGATTGATATTTGTTAAAAATGAGCAAATTTACCTGTATAAATAGATTATTATGTAAACAAACCCAAATTAATAGATAAAAATTGATTTTAAAACTTAACTATAAAATGTCAAAAGTCACTACAATTTATTTACACTTTTCTAAAAAGTATATAAATATTTGAAAATTTATTACTATTTAATGTAAAGTATTTTTAATGTACTTTTATAATATGTGCTAACTTTTTAATTTTATAATATAAAAATATAAAAAATTTTACCTTTAATATTGAGTGTTTCATGATTTTCAGTGATTTTAATCACTTATTTCTTCTCAGGCGGTTAATCAAAAAATCCAATTTTTGTCTTAATATTTAAGTTTGGCCTTCTTTTTCATTCTATTAAATTTTCGTGATGGAGAACGAACTATTTTTAAGTTTAAATTTAGTTTAAAAAATCTGCTGAAAAAACGCACTTTTTTGGTTAAATACAAGTATTTTTATAACACTGAAGTTGGCTATCTTAATAGTCTTGCAAAAATCTACTTGTATTTAACCAAAAAAATGCGTTTTTCAGCAGATTTTTTAAACTAAATTTAAACTGAAAAATAGTTCGTTCTCCATCACGAAAATTTAATAGAATGAAAAAGAAGGCCAAACTTAAATATTAAGACAAAAATTGGATTTTTTGATTAACCGCCTGAGAAGAAATAAGTGATTAAAATCACTGAAAATCATGAAACACTCAATATTAAAGGTAAAATTTTTTATATTTCTATATTATAAAATTAAAAAGTTAGCACATATTATAAAAGTACATTAAAAATACTTTACATTAAATAGTAATAAATTTTTAAATATTTATATACTTTTTAGAAAAGTGTAAATAAATTGTAGTGACTTTTGACATTTTATAGTTAAGTTTTAAAATCAATTTTTATCTATTAATTTGGGTTTGTTTACATAATAATCTATTTATACAGGTAAATTTGCTCATTTTTAACAAATATCAATCAAGAAATTTGTATTATCTAAATTATTTCCATGCTTCTCTATTAAATTTTCATAACTGTTAATCTAACCTTTTTTCTGTGCAACTCAACTTAAAAATTCAAATTCTAAGATTAATTTAAAAAATTTTATAAAATAATTCTCAAAAATGAAATCTTCGGACATTAAGCATCATTTTTACAAATTATGAGATTTTTTAAAAAATAGGCCGCAACGGCTTTAGGTGAAATATAATGGACTGACCCTACTTTATGATACATTCAACATATTTTTCTATTTACCTGTCGCAATTATATTTACATTAACTTAAAATTTCTAATGCTGGAGGATTTCGAAATTCATAATAGAATTTATGAAGTGCCACGAAAAGAAATGCCAAAAAAATTAACACATCAGTGTTAATTTTAATATTGAAACAAGATAACTAATAATACTAGTAAATTTGTAAAAACAAATAACTGCAAAATTAAATATTTTATTTACCATAAATAAATACCCTAAAAAAAAGGTGGGACCGATTTCGGACCAATCCGATATTTATCCGCAACAGTACGCGGTTTATTGTGGCGTTTTTTAACCATGAATTAAGTTTGAAATCAATACCGTTTTTTATAATATTGAATCTGTAATTTTGATCGGATATAATTCGGATTGACACTGACTATTACCAGATTCTTTGCATACAGATTTTGTATTGTTCCATATTTCGGAATAAATCTTTTAACTCGATTAAATTTGAATTATTGCAAACTGAATTCGTATTCTTTACATATTGATTTCGGATTATTTCGTATTTATTTTAAACCGTTTTTGACGGACATAATTGAGGAGCTGAATTCTAGAACCGGCTCATCGCTCGGAGCGCAAGCGCTACTACCAGTCAGTGGCCCAGAGGCGCTCACTGCTCACTGACTGGTATTAGCGCTTGCGCTCCGAGCGAAAAGCCGGTTTTAGAATCCAGCACCTCAATTGCGGATTGTTGCGTAATAATTACGGACTTAATTCATAGACATTTAAGATTACTCCAGACTAATTTAGGATTCACAATTTCACTCGGATTGATGTTAGATTAACGCGGCTCATTTTCGTACAATTATCGAACTAATCCACGCTAATATACCAGCATTTAATCCGGATTAGTCCGAAATTTTTACTAGGGATATAATATGATTCGGGTGGCCGTCTATTTCCGGATTTTTAGCATACATATTTCGGATTGTTTCGTATTTGTTTTGGAATAGGATTTTACCACACTAATTCCGAACTGAAGCAGACTAATGTCGGATTCTTTGTGTACAGATTTCGTATTTGTTTCAGATTATGTCTTTCAATTGGATGTAATCCCAATTATTGCAGACAATTTTCGGATTTGTAACATACAGCTTTCGGATTGTTTCGTAATTCTTTCGGAATAGGATACTGCCACACTTAATTTCAAATTGTTGCAGACTAATACTATATTTCTTGCTTACAGGATTACTCCGGATATTTTGCGGATTAAGTTTTTTTACTTGATTAAACTCGGATTGTTGAATACTGATTTCGTATTCTGTACATATTGATTTCGGATAATTCCGTACTTATTTCAGAAGTATTCTTCATGGCCCATAAATTTAGATTATTGCGGACTAATTATTACGGACTAAATTTGTAGACATTTAGGATTACTCCGGAGTGTTTCGGATTTAGGTTTTAGTTCGGATTAAAATTTTTACCAGGGAAGCACTCTCCATGGTCATTTTAATCCTGTTTAATTTTTAAACCTCTACCATTAATAAACTTATCATTAAATTTACATAAAAATATCTATCTACATATTATGGTATTAAATTAATATTAAAAACAAACTATTATTTTTATTTTCCAAATATGTTCTAAGACAGGCAAAAATGTTTTTTTACATATTTATAATAAAAGAACTCAGAAAAAAGTATTTAAACATTTCCCACAGAAGAATCGATATTTTTATTTTGATAAATATATATTGTACATATTTCAATAAAATATTACTTTTTTAATAATAATAAAGAATCCTAATTCTTGTTTCTATTCATATAATGCTACATGTTTTTTCATTGTACACGCAGAAGAAAATTATGTTTGAATCAAATACTATATTTTGTTAGATAACCCTTATGAAAAGTTTTGCCGTGCAATCAAAAAGGTCAATGATGTGCAAAAGTTTTAATATTTAAAAAATTAATTATTACAAATTACTTTTAACATTTCAGTTGTCAGGATCACTTCTGATTAGAGCTGTCCAAATTTCAAAAATTCGATTTTGTCCATTTTAATGGATCACTTTTCACTTTTTGTTGCTTAACTTCGTCATTCTTGCTTTAATAAAAATTTCATCATATGTAAAACTTAGCCAAAAATCTGAGCTTTCAATTACAAAACGTTCTCCCTAATACCACTCACACTTTTTTTCTAGAACAATGTTTTTGGAGAAATGCAAGGTGATCCATTACGCCTCGGGCCGGGCGTAATGGATTACCCGGGGCATATTGAATCAAGAATGAAATTATAATTTAGATCATAAAATATTATTACAGTATTTACAATTTTGTTTCTATATTTTACATTTATAACAAAGAATATTGAAAATGGAACATATTTAATTTAAACTTTAAACATTTTCAAGAAATTTTCTAATTTTAAAAAGTTGTAGCGAAATGCAAAATCCATTTGCCTAAAAAATCTATTATCCAGTTATCTTTTTAATAAAGGGTTATCATTGGTACTTATTCATATATAAATTACAAGAAATTAAACCTGACAGGATTATTTTAATTATATTTTAAATATAATAGGTTTTTCTTAATAGAATAAGCAAAGTGATCCATTACGCCCCGGAGGTGTTTGTTGAAAATTTTGTTATTTTTTATCAATATCGTAAGTATTAAATAAAAATGATCAATTATTTTTTAAGAACAAATGTTTAAAGCTCAAAACCTGATATACAAAAATTTTGTACAAGGAATTTTGAAAAAGATATAACAAAAAAACAAAGAATTCAAAAATTTACATTCAAGCGTCAAAATCAGTTTTTCTACCACATTTTCAACAATAATAAGTGAATAACAATGAAACTTGGTATAAACTTACAGTATACCAAGTACATTATTTTGATTGGAAACCGAAACTACTCTGACTTATCACTTTTGAATAAATTGAAGTGATTCATTACTCCTCGGTATGCCCTACTCTCTTTGTATACTCTCTTACAAGATTTCAGCTCAATTTATTAAATATATTTTAAGAGAAAAGTGATAAAAAAAAATTGCCACCTAACAGTTACGTGTTGTTAGAACTTAAAACTAAGTTATTGGTGAAAATAAGGATTTCTGATTCCAATTCCCACAATTGACCCTATATCATATAAATTTTCTTTTTATTTTAATTCCCCAATAGAAAAGGCTTTGTTGTTTACTAATCTTTAGAAAACTACTAATTCAATAGTAAGTTGGTTTACTAATTTGAAATAGTAAAAAATACGACTTACTAATTGAATTAGTAGTTTTCTACTAGCAATTTGTAAAAAATGTTACTAATTCAGATTTAGAGACTTCAAATGCTTTAAGAACAGTTGGTTTATTATGACGTCACTAATTTATTGTGGAAAGTATGTGTTCGACAATTGTGACGTCATAATGGTTCAAATACTCCTAAAGAAACTTTCCGCTATAATATAAGTAATGACTCATTTAAGTTCCTAATTAAATTTTCGGATGTATGTGTACGTGTGTATCGCACTTTCTTGTGAATACGATAATATTAAATCAGTATTGATGAATTTGAATAAAATTTGATATGCCTCTTTATGAATTTAAATTGCAAATTAGATAGATGAATTTCTAGGAATAGTCATAAAAAATATATTTAGACATTTTATCATAAAAATTATAATATTATTCACAATATTCTACTTTATGAAACAAATAACATTTTTAATTCTTCTGTTTCTTTATTTGAATTTAATTTTTAAATTTATGTAATTGACAACTAAATAAAAATTTAATGTACACACTAAATTAAAATTTAGAGTAATTAATTAATTAATTAATAATTAAAATTTCAAGATTACTTATTCTATTTCAATATTATAATATAAAAAATAATTTAGACATATTTAAATTTAAAACAACTAAACGTTATTTATATAATAACTTAACAAATAAAAATTTTCAATTTATTTGTTTGTAAGGAATTTTCGTATTTAAAAACATTTTTATTTGTTTTCCGAAAAAATGTTAATTGATATTACACAAATTAATATTGTGGTAAATAAATTTAACACGTTTATAGAATTTAATGTAAGAGTTTATTATAAAAGTATTTATCTGAAGGTTTATACACGACGTTCTATTCAAATAATAAGTACTGCAACGACGTTAAAAATGAGACCTTTCGGTACGAGTCCCAAATCTAATCTACCATGGCTTGGCTCAATAGGGGCTCAATAGCTGTCCCTATCATAAAACTCCGGAAAAAAACGAAACCCTTCGTCTTTAATATAGCTTCTAGTTCGGGATTTCCACACTTTTACTATTTTCATAACTACGAAAAATAGTTTGCTACAATATTTACTTGTTTCAAAAAATTTTGTAATTATAAAAATAAAATTTATACTTGAAGCAAATAAATTAAGTTCACAGAGAAAAATGAAAATTCAAATTACGGACTGAATATAAAACAATTTGAATTATTTATATTATCGTAGGAAGAAATATTAAATTTTAGTTCTCCATCCTAAAAAGTTTAGTAACGATTTTCAATTAAGATTAATGTTAAATATCTTCGTAAACGCTAAAAAAATCAGTCACTAAAAAACTACTCTCCTTTCAGCAAATGTAAACAGATTATGTAATTAATTCAAAGATCAAAAATTGGGTAAAATTATTGATTATAAGTGAAAAATTTACTTATTTATAAGTGTATATGCACTTAAAATTTCATGAAAATGTTTAAAGTTTAAATTAAATATGTTCCATTTTCAATATTCTTTGTTATAAATGTAAAATAGAAACAAAATTGTCAATACTGTAATAATATTTCATGATCTAAATTATATAATTGCACTCCAGATTCAATACGCCCCGGGTAATGATCCATTACATCCCGGCTGGAGGCGAAAGAGCTCACCTTACATTTCTCCAAAAACATTGTTCTAGAAAAAAAAGTATGAGTGATATTAGGGAGAACTTTTTTTAATTGACAGCTCAGATTTTAGGCTAAGTTTTCCATATGATGAAATTTTTATTAAAGCAAGAATGACGAAGTTAAGCAACAAAAAGTGAAAGGGTATCAATTATATTTCAAAGAGATTCGACGTTTAAATATATAAAGAATAATAAAAATTTTAGTGAGAAGTTGTATAAAATTTAAAGTATTCTAATATTTTCAGTTATTTTATTTTTAGATTTTATATTTAGTTTCAAATTGAATAGAAGAAGTTTGGGAATGAAATCTAAATTACTACTGCTGAACTTCAAAATTTTCAATCAAATTTTCTGTGTTTGCATTCTTTGAGAAAATATAGTTTTATTATTATTTAAAAAAAATTGTATTTTGTTGAAATCAAACAATGTGCGGACAAAATTTTCTTTCAATTAAAAAATGAATTTTTTCCCCTACTGTCTAAATCTAAATAAGTGAAATTTCACTTATTTTAAGTCAATATTCACTTATTCCATAAGTCTTCCACATAGAATAAGTGAATATTCACACATGAAATGAGTGAATACTCACACATGAAATAAGTGAATACTCACATATGAAGAACTGAATTATATTAACTTATTATGAATAAGTTAAAATATAAACGTATGGTTCTGTTTCAAAAATTATATATTTCTTATTTTTTCTACTAATTTCTGGGTTTTTTCTTTCATATGGGTACTTTAAGGAAAGAGTGATAAAGCAATTCTGAAATTGTTTTGGATTTGCTAAAGGAGAAAAGCATAAATATATTTTTTTACTTTGGAAAGCAATACAATTTGTTCTTAATATGTTTGGATTTGCACATTTAAGGGTGGTTTTTTCGATTTTAAAAAATAAAGGGTGATTTAGTTATTGAAGAGAAGTACTTAAATTTATTTGGTTAGTTTTGCAACACATTCTGTTATACATAGGCGTAGCAAGCGATTGCCACTCAACTTCCACTCTTTTGGGAAGTAGATGAGCAACAAAAATATAAAGTCACTTTTATTATTTAATATTATATAAATAATTATAATAATTTATTATTTGTTTATTTTCTATTATTATTTATTATTGTACTTACTTTTTAGAAATATTATAATGGAAAAGTATAAAAAATAATGTCAATTTGTTATAAAACTTTATTAAACATAATTTTTGGCATAAAATTGGATCTTTGTTTATGCAAGAAGTTCTTTTTTCAAAATACGGAGGTACTCAGAATATTTTCAGAATTTATTTCTGATTACGAAAAGAAATATATATATAACAATAATAAATTAACAAACAGTAATAAATAAATACAATAATTGAGGGGCTGGATGCTATAACGTGTTACGCGCCATTTACTTAACACCCAGGCGGAAATTTACCACTGGCATCGTACCGCGCCTGTACAGACGTCGGTAAGACTGTACTGACATTCGTCCGCGAGACAACCGGATCGGTGCAGGCTTTCTACTGGAACATGACAATGTGTTGTAGTGGCTGCGCGTCCGGCTCGGTACAAATTTGATGCCGCCGAACAACCGGCGTTGTACCGGCATTCGTCCGCTCTAGCAACCGCGGCGGGCCAAATATTCTTTCAAAGACGACTCGCTTCAGGGGACCGGCGCCCTACATTTTTTTTACACATTAAAATTCTAAACGCTCGCAAGTGGGATACGAAGCCCAAGCTATTCCTAATCGAAGCACCGAAGTCTAACACGCTAACCACTACGCTATTCGCTCGCATGCGGATCTGAGCATAATAATGTCGATATGTAATACCGCTACGAAGCAAACAATAAATAATAATTTTACAAATACTTTGGAATATTTTAGCATTTTATGAATATTATGTAAATAAATCTAGTGTTTTAAAACAATATTTTAAAATTTTTATTTTTTTAATTATTCTATTATTATTATTATTATATTTATTTATTTTTTTTATTATTCATTTTTTTATATTTATAAATAATTATCTGTATACTTTATTTATAAATATTTAAAAAATTTGATTATAACAAAAAAATTTAATTCTTTAATTTATTTGTTAATTAATAAATAAAAATATAATTAAAACCTATTTTTCAAATTCATTAATTTTTAAAATTAAATTTTATATTCTATTGTATTGTTAATTCTTTTTTTAATATTTAAACTTTAAACAATTCTCCTACAAAAATTTTTTATAACATAATAGATTAAAAATTTTTATTACTATAATTATTATTTTATTAATTTTTATTGAAACAATAAGACTATAGCTAAATTTTTGCATTGTAAAAAAATCTATTTCTGAAAATTCTGAATAATGTGTTAATTAAAAAAAAATTATTTTAGAAAACATTAAATTTTTTTAGAAAAACAATGACGATAGCCATATTATTAGCATATTATTATTAATTGAAATCTTAATAATAAGAACATAAATGATATTAGTCCGCAGTCGGTAGAATGTCTGTACCGCTCGGGTTGTCAGACGGGCGAATGCCAGTACAACGCCGGTTGTTCGGCGGTATCAAATTTGTATCGAGATGGACGCGCAGCCATTACAACACATAGTCACGTTCCAGTAGAATACCTGCACCGCTCCGGTTGCCAGGCGGACGAATGCCAGTACAACGCCGGTTGTTCGGCGGCATGAAATCTGTACCGAGCCGGACGCACAGCCATTATACCACAGTATAAATTTTGATCCGGCGGTCGGATCCGTCTTTGTACCGCGCCAGCAGACATTAACACCCGAATCGGTACAGACTGCCTGTACCGGCATTGACTCTCCAAATCAATCGGCGCGGATTCTTGACGGTTGGTTGATCCGGCATTCGTCCGACTTTTCCGCCTGGGCATGGCACGTAACACATTAGCATCCAGCCCCTCAATTATAGTATTAAATGATAAAACTATTGACTTTTATCATTTTTGCTGATCACGTACATTTCTACTATACTACGCAAACGGTGCAACCTGATATAATCGGCCATATCCAGCCTCCCATATCGAGCTGTCAACTTGCTATGTTTTGTAAAACTCGGATTCATATTAACGCTCCTAGAAACGTCTAATCGTCATAAGTAAGTTTGAATTATATTCTCTATAAATATTATTATTCCTTAAATAGCCCTTTTTTCATGTTTTACCTAAATTTTTAAAAAGTAATTATCAAAGTAAAAAGTTACACCAAAAGAGGGGAAGTTGAGGGGCAATCACTCGCTACGCCTATGTACTTTTAAATATTTGCCGCCGTGCAGCGTCCTTAAGGTATAACATCACCTAAACGCTTTTCTATATATTTCTTTTTAAATTTTACCATACGTTATCTTATTATCAGTCTTGAAATAATTGTAAAATTTGAAGAATTTTCACCTCACGGAACCAGAGATATTCGCTATCAAAGTTGCGTTTTTTGCATGTAAAACGTGAGTAAAACTAATATGTGATACACAGATACATTTAGAATCAGAATGTACTAAAAAATTTATAGTTTACCGTCTCGTTTTTTATAATTCCCCAAGTACTGGAATGTTACGTGCTACTTGGGTATGAACTAAATTTTCTATTTTGTGATGTTATTTATATTGTATATAGTGTTTCATTTCGATCCGAGAATTTAATTTTTTTGAGCGATTTTGTTCGTTGTCGTCTTTGATTTTCGAACGATCATCTCGTTTATTCTTTTGTCATTGTCAAATCGTATCGTCTAATTTTCCTAATCGACCGATTAATTATCGACCGAACTTCTCGACTTTCCCATAACTGACAGCTAACAATAATAAACTAATAACCTATTTTTAAAAAAATTTTATAACCAAAAATATTTAATTTCTTTGTGTTTAATTCATTTAAAAAATATAATTAAATTTATTTTGGTTAATTAAGATTAGTGTAAAAAGTTAATTTAGGGTGTCTAGAGAATTGTGATTTTTAAATTCTTAGACCAAAAAGTAAAATATTCCTGAATTTATTTTTTGAAACAATAATAACTATAATATTAAAATATTAATATTTTATGATAAAGAAATATTAAGAAAATCGACTTTAAAAAGTCAATAGACATCTTTATTTAGAGAAATATAATATTAATTATTATATTACCTAACTAATAAGTCGATAACATTGGAAGTTAGATTTAAATTTAAAATTAAACTTGTTTTTTATTTTTCTATTAGGTAGACACATTTTTACATTCTCATCACATGAGAAAGTATTGTTATTATTTTTAATTGTGTATTACAATAATAAAAATTAAAAATAATCATACCTAAATTGAAAAAGTTTAATTTTCTTAGGTGAAAAAATAATTCTTTAATAAAAATTAATAAAAATTTAGTTTTCTCAACATTATTCAAAAGTTGACGAAAGAACAGTTTTTTCCTCTTAATAAATTTTTTTAAATTTAATAGTTTAAGTTGTGTAAAAATATAAACTTATATTCAAATTTTTCATAAATTTTTACAAAGTAGCGAATATTTAAAAAAAATTAACTCTAATTTTCAGACTTTTTCCTGGTCTAACTAAATTCCCGGTTTTTCCCGAAATTCCTGAATGCTAGACATTTTGTAATTATATAAAACAATTACGTAAATATAAAAAGTAAATTATAATGCATTTTACAGTGAAAAATAATAAATTAATAATAAATAGTAAAATAAAAATGAATGAAAAAATTAATTATAAAATAATAAATTAATAATAATTAATAATATTAATAACAAGTTATAAAAAAGTTAGATAAATATGTGAAGTAAATTAAGGAGTTTAAGAGTTTTAATATGAAGAAAACTTTTACGTCAATAATTTACAGGATATATATTCAGGCTTTTAATTTGTTGAAATGATTTTCATAACATAAACAAGTCGCTACAAATGAAAACGTTTAAAGGTAAAGAATTTTTAAAAACTTAAATCTCATTATTTATAAGTAATATAACATATTCATATGTGACGCGACACGAGAAAAGGGACCTATTGTTAAAAAATTCCATTTTGAGATTACGATGCTATTGGATAGATTTTTATTGGCTCTTTCACGTAAAAAAATGAGAAGTTAAAAATCTGAAATAGTTTTAATAATATAAAGCCCGAAATTTGAACGTGTCCGCGTAAATACACGGGGTTTCTGCTCATGGCGTCACTTTAAACGCTCCCCCTGTAAAATTCTCTTTCGAGGCGATAGGTCCCTTTTCTCGTGTCGCGTCACATATATCTAATTACTATTTGAGTTTACAAAAATATATAGTTTTATTAATTTATTTTCAATAAAAAAAATACGTTTTTAATATTTAGAACGAACTTCTCCTTTGATCGGAAAAATCGCTCGGTTTAACAAGATGTTCACTTCAATAAGACGAGCGAACATGACTGCTCGGTTATCAAAACAAAAAGAAAATCGTTTTTTGGTTCGTTTCTCGGATCTTGAGGTAAAAGTAAAAATTTTTTTTCTTCATTTTTTTGGGTTTTTATCGTTAAAATTAAAGTGCAAATATCATACGGCCATTTTTCTTTTAGCTCAAGGTGTACTGAGTTTAGTAGAAAAAAAGGTTAATGGAAAACATTAATAAGAAAAAATATATTGCAGGTTCATTATTAGATGACGGTGTGGGGCTGAATCGGACATCGTGATTAAAAACAACCAAATCTTTGAGTTCTTTAATTGTTTTATTTTATATTCTTTGCTTAGAACCACTTTATAAATAAATAAAGAAAGAATTTATTTTAAAACTCGAATTCGCAAGCGAGTTGCTACAAACAGACAAGCCTGAAAACTGTAATTCATTTTATATTATAATTATTACCGATTTTACATATTATATTATATTCTTTGTATAGAACTATCTACAAATAAATAAAAGAAGAATTGATTTGACTTTTTTACCAAAAAAAAGAAAATTTGTATCTCATTCTTTAATTAATTGGCCGTGTCGGATTTAGCCCCACCAATTTTCGGATTTTCGTTTTTGAGGTAGTCACCTTCGAAGCAATATATCTCTAAAGCTATTGTACTTTTTTTAAATCGAACAAGTGCTATTTGTAGGTGAAAGTACAAGCTTCAAAACGGTATATTACACTTTAGCAAAAAGTATGTTTTTGTATGAGTTTTCTGGTCAAAGACCAAATCCGTCCGGTTTAGCCCCGGTCTCTCCTATACAAAACATGGAATATTTTTTCAAAATTTATTAAATTCTTGTTGTATAAGATTATAAATACAAACAAGAAGAAGTATTCTTTATTATTATGAAAAAAGTAATATTTATTAAAATTTTTAAAACATCGATAATGCAAAATTTTATTAATATTTTTTATAATATAATATCTAGAAGTTTGACGTTCAGAATATATCACCTTTAAGGTTTTGTAAGTTGATATTTCTAGTTAAAATTTTTTTATTTATCTTTGTTATTTTCTGTAAAGTAAAAAACAAGTGTCCGGAGTTAGCCTTCAAAGGGGGGTAACTTCCGACACCGTATAATTTTTTGTGTAATTCAAAATTATTTTGAACAATTATATTATTTATGTATTTTTGTTTTTACAAGAAACTATTCTAAGGTTTTTAGACTATTTATTATAATTTTTTAGAAAAACGCAAACTAATTAAAAATGAACATTTTTAAAATTTAGCGATTTTTAATATAATTTTTCGGACATAAGAATGTAATACAATTTGAGAATACAAACAATATATATATATATATTTAAAGCTTCTAAAAATTTATTAAAAGTAAACTTTGATGCAATATACTGTAATCAACGCCAGAAAACGTGTATCTGACCATTACATTTTCTTAAATAGAAATCTTTTACGAAATAATTTTTGAATTTAAGTTATTGAAATTACTGTCAATTTTATGTCAAAACATAGTAGATTAAATTTTAAAAAAGAAATTGCTTTTACGTTACATATGGTCGTTTATATAAATAAGGTTTTTCACAAACTGCAATAACTACCTGAAATCTCTTCCAACTAAATTAATTTTTTTCTTACATTTTTTGAAATATTTTTATTTCTCAACTGTCATATAATGTTCTTTGAATTTTCGGTAAAGCAATAAAAATGCGAAATCCGTATAAAAATTTGAGGCCGTTTAAAAAATACGTAACGCTATTTTTCGTAAATTTGGACCCTTCCCCCTCCCCCACGTAACGCAATGTTATACATATACATTAGCGTCATTTTTCTCCTTACCGTAACAAATTGCTTGACCCCCCCCCCTCCCCCATAACGTGTTACGTATTTTTTGAACGGCCCCTTTGTAGGTAGAATAGAAATACAAAACATATTTACAGAAATGTACAAATGTCCGAAGTTAGCCTTCTGTCCAGAGTTGCCCTATTTGATGGTATCGATATATCGATAGTAAAACATCGATAGTATAAATGACTTGAAATAGAAATATCCATTCTTTCACGAGAAATTCGTAAAAATAAGCATAATATATTGTTAAATTAAATACATTGTCCCAAAAAGTTTTGTAAGCGCTTTAATTTCGATAAATATTCATATTTTTTTTGTTAAAAAATTTAAAGTTGTATAACTTTCAAAAAAAATATTTTATAGTGCCTTCATATTTAATAACATTTTCTTATTAATATCAATGATATATATCGAGGATAAAAATATTAAAAGTTTTTACAAAAATCAGAGGGTTATGGAGATAAGTGAGAAAAAGATTCTCACATAAAAAAGGGAAAATTTCACCTATTTAGATTTAGAGAGTATAGTTTTTCGTTAAAAATATTTCTTAGCTAATGTTTTTTTTGTATAAAGAAATTGTTTTTTCCCTCTCAATGAAACATTATATTTCAAGGTTTGATTATCCTTTTTTAATTATTATTAATGACATAAATTAAATTTTGGAAATTCAAATCATAAAAGTAACATTAGTTTTGTATTTATTTTCTAAAGGAAGCGGAAGATAATTGAAGATTATTCATGCGTCAAGGACTTTTTTATATGTAAACTCTGACTAATTGTAAGTGAAGTAACGAATAATAATTAAAGAGTTCTAAAAAAGTTGTAATGCGGAGTTTCATTATAATCATTTTATCTGTTTCATGTAGTATTATAGGAGTATTGTAATGTATGAAACTTGAAACAAAATATAAATTATTTTTTTAAACATATTATTCTACTTATTTTATTTAATTATTATTTATTGTACATTTGCAAATAGGCTACAAGACGTCTCTTTTGTTATGAGTTCTCAACAACAATATTGTTATATTTAATGCTTTTTAGTTAATAATAATTTGAAATATTTTTCCAAAAATCTAATTCTTTTATTTTTGTTTCTTTATATTTAAAACAAGTTTATTTATTTAAAGATATATATATATATATATATATATATATATATATATATATATATATATATATATTATCATTTATCAGCTTGGTTCAAATGCTCTTAATGATAATTATAATAATAATTATTATTATATTATTCCTTGAAAATACATAAATTAATTCTTTCTTTTAAATTCAAATTTCGAAATTTGGTTTCTATTTGAACAAGTTTTTTCATATTTGGAGCGTATGACGAAACATAGTATTGAATAAATTTATTTGATATCATAGTAGGCTAAATGTTATTTTTCTTATACACAAACGTATAACAATAATAAATACAATAATAATAATTATTTTATATCTGGTTTTTATTTTTTAAAATCCTTTATTGTTATTAATTTTAATTTGTAATTTTTATGTCAATAATAATAATTTTATTAGGTATATAATAATAAGAAGAATAATAATAAAGTTATTAATAATGATAAATTTGATTAATCTAGAAAAATTTATAACTTCGTTTTAATTAAATTCATTTGATTTTTAATATAATTTCTATCCACACATTATGAATGAAAATTATTTAATGCTAATAATAAACTACTTGCCTATCAATAATTTTTTGTATGGAGCAAATGTTGTTTAGTTGACTCAAATAAAAATTATTTGGTACTGATTCAATATTATTACATTTGCCATATTTTAAAATTTATTTAATTTTTTAAATTAAATATTTACTTTTTTTAATGCACGCATTTATTTTTATTAAGCTTAAATCTAAAATTTCGTTTATGAATGTTTCACACCTAATTATTTTTAATTTGTATTTTATAATTACATATATTTATCAATTTTTCAATTACTAAATAAATTATAATTTCAATTTTTATGTAATTTTTTTACGTCTAAAGAAATCTTAAATTTTGAATCAGTAAACATATTTTTATAGTATATATATATATATATATATATATATATATATATATATATATATATATATATATATATATATATATATATATATATTATTTTTAGTATATAT
This sequence comes from Leptopilina myrica (nomen nudum), assembly GCA_032872475.1. NCBI lineage: Eukaryota > Metazoa > Arthropoda > Insecta > Hymenoptera > Figitidae > Leptopilina > Leptopilina myrica (nomen nudum). Next base: position 21,578,148 of record CM065459.1, read on the forward strand.
TTTTATAGCATATTTTTCTCAAAATTTAATAAAAATGTAATTATTATTAAACGATAATGAATCTTGTCTATTTTTCAATGGTTTACTTGAAAATTATTAATAATGAACACTTATTTCTGTTAAATAATTTGTATTTAAGCTATTTAGTAATATTTGCTTCAAATGCGCAGAAATTATAATGAGTTTCAGTAGAATTTATTTAATATACGGCTTTTGTTAATTACGTTTTTTTTAAATTTTAGCTTATTTAGTCTATTTAATGGATAATAATTAGTTTATTCGCTTTAAATAAAAATTATTTGTTTATATTTTTTTATTTGATTAAAAATATTTTTTAGTATTATTTAGAACAAAAAAAATACTTGGTTTTACCTCTGAGAGAAATATACTTTTTTATAAAAAATTACGTTTTAGTGAAAAAAAATAAAATAAAGAGAAAAACTTGAAAATACATAAACGAATAGAAAGAAAAATTCATTTAAACGTAATTTTAATTTGGGTAATAAGAAATATTTCTTTTTAGAATTTACTGATTAAAAATCTTTACAATACGATTTATATTTCTTATATTATTGAAAATTGGCTGCATTATTAAAATGCATTTTAGTCAAATATGTGCTTTTATTTCTTATAAATAACAATATTTTCTTATACGTTAAAGAATATTATGAAAAATTATAAAAAGGAAAAAATGTATAATTACAAACTTTACCTGGTAAATGCAGACGAAACAAACGATCAATAAAGTCAGAATAATAAAACGAGACATATTGGAAAAATTTTACTTTGTTTTATGACGATGTGAAAGAAACTAAAGATTCGTATGGTATGTGATGGAGGAGAAGGTGGCAAACTGGATTTGAAAGCGAAACTGGCGCAGTTGACTGACTGGCGCGATAAAATAACGTATGTTTCAGGTCAAAGGTTTCAACTTTATAGTGTCAAGCTTTCAAAAAACTTTCAGCTATTTATTTAACAGTTGTTGATTGTTATCGCTCTTGCCCTCGTATCTTAGGCAAATAAAAAAAGTTCTACTTTTACAATCCCTTTCCTTTATCATTTATAATCTTCAAAACTTGAATAAATAAAGTTTTACGTAAAATTGTTACTATTAGGTAATTTTTTATTCGAATTAATTAAAATTTGGTTTGTTTTATACAGATACATACATAGGAATTTGATTTTAATATGAAATTTAATTTGTTTATTTAAATCGTATAGAATTTAAACCACATGTAATTTTTTTACTAACCAAATGTTTTCAGCGCGAATAAAAATGTTGTTTAAATTAAAATGAACTTATATGATTCAAATAATATTTATTTGAACCAAAAAGAACTTATTTTAACCTATAATAAAACATTCGAAACAAATAAAATTTAGTTGAAACAAAAAAATGTATTTTACTTAAATAAACCATTTTTAAAATAAATGTAATTTATTTAAAAAATAAAAGTTTTTTTTGTCGCAGATAACATTTTTGTTTTGTACAAATAAGTGTTACTTGGGACAAACAAAAATATTATAACTCAAACTTACATTATTTAATTTAAAAACTCGAAAGTCTTTTATTGCGCATTGTTCATTATTTACAGTTGAAATTGAAACAATAATGTATGCGAATAATTAATGATTGTTATTCTCGCAAAGTGTAAAGCGTGTGACTAAGAAAAGCGTTTATTAAAATGACTTTTAACTATACCCGTGTGGAAAATGAAAATTGGTCCTAGCATGGTCCTACCTATTTTGCCCTGTTAATAGCTTGGACCTAAGTAGGCAGTGTAGTTTGGACCAACAATGGCTGGTGATGCGATTTTAGCCTGGTCCTAACTTGGGAGCCTAGTTAGGACCAGTTTGTGGGTCCATTTTTGGACCTAGAAAGGACAATCTCAGACAGTATTTTCTATTTCATTATAATTTTAATTAGTTTATAATATTTGTTAAAGAAATAACCTAAATTTATAATAATAAGTATTAGTTTTAATTAATTATTATTTTTTTCAATTAAATGATGACCAAAAGCGAATTCATAAATAATGTTAGTATTTATATGCAGAGATTAATATATATTCCTCTAATATATACATTAAAAATTATAAAAAAATTAGAAATTTGTTAATTAAATTATTTTACAGTATATATAATCTTTAAATTGCATACTTATACGAATATAATGCAGTAAAATCGGAATAAACGCAAACCTAAGAAGCAAGTAAAATCTAACGCTCGCGGGAATCGAACCTATGACCTACGGACTACGAGACTAACGCCCTAACCACTATGCTAATGAAACTAGTTGAGATCAAAATTTTTATTATTGTCAGTGACTTGTTGACTTGCTTTTGATGATTCAATATAGTATTTATTGACACTAATACACCATAATAAATAAAAAAAATAGTTTAACAACAACAATAATAATAAAATAATATTCAGATATAAACATTCAAAAATTAATATTTTTATATTATATCAAGAAAAAAATATCTATACATTTTCGTTAAAAACAGGTTTTTTTTTTTAACTAGGAAGCCCAGGTAGGGCCTGGGTTGGACGTGGGTGGGTCAGCCCACATTCAAACTGCAATATCTTCTAGTGTTTAGCACCAACTTAAACGAAACTTAAAATCTGCGAACGAAATTAAAAATATATTTTACTAATTATAATTATATTGCAGTCTGTATCTGTTTTAATAAATAAATAAATGTTACTGTTTTATTAACTTTTGTTACAAATTACTTAGAAATTTGCAGTTTTTTTCTAATTTCGCGATTAGTAAAATATGAAGATAATTTATCATTTTAACAATTCAGTTATTTGTTTAAACAAATAAATGTTGTTATTTATTAACTCTTGATACAAAGTACCTAGAAACTTGCAGTTTTTCCTAATTTTGCAATAAACTAATTTAAAAAGTATGAAATAGAGATATTTTATAATTTTAACAATTCAGCATTTGATTAAACAAAAAATTGTTGTTATTTATTAACTCTTGAGACAATAAAGCGTCTAGACACTTGTGGTCTTTTAAAATTTTGAAATTAACTAATCTGAGTATTTACTTATTGCAAAATTAGAAAAAACTACTAGTTTCTAGGTTGATTGTGTGAAAAGTTAGTAAATAACAATTATTTGATTAAAGTTTTAAACAATTGCAGAATTAATAAATTAACTTTATTTTATAATAATTGTATAATTTTCTGATTTATGTCAAACAATAAATTGTTTAAAAAATATGATTATCAATTAATTTTATAAATATTAATTGAGAATATTTATCAATTTTTACATGTTTTTCCTGTATCAATTTTGACACTTTATTTTCCTAAAAAATTTTCTAAGTCACAACTGGATCTCCTTGTTAGTACCAAGTTAGGACCAGCCTAGGATAAATAAAAAGGGGTTGCCAAGTTAGGTCCAAGCTAGGGCCAATAATTATTTTAGGCATAGAATGGTGATTTCTACACGGGATAGGCTTTAAAGTATTTTAAATTTAGTTTTATTATCAATTTTTAGGAGAATAAAATAGATATATATGAGCGATTCCATGTCAAGTGATCAAGGTGGAGAAAAATTGAGCCTTCCAATTCTATAACTCGCCCGACGCTCGGAGACACGCGCTAATACCAGTCGGGTAGCAGTGATAGGCCCAGAGGCGCTCACTGCTACCCGACTGGCATTAGCGCGTGTCTCCGAGCGTCGGGCGAGTTATAGAATTGGAAGGCTCAATTTTTCTCCAATCGTAGCAAAACTTGGGGCTTTTGTAGTGCTCATAGATAGTAATTTTTCGCCAAAATATTTTTTTACCTAGTCCAATATTTTTCGAGGGGGAGGGGGTTAAATTTTTGGGTTTTTTAGTACAATGTTTATTTCAATAATTTTTTACTCTTAAACAATTAAACATACAAATTTGACAAAGTACATTTTGGAAAGGTTTTTTCATCCTCTTTCGATTAGAAATAAGCATTTTGAAAAAAAAAATTTTTTACCCAAAAAAATCAAAATTAAAAATAAATTTCAATTTTTGAGGGAGATGGATACGATTTTTTTTTTTTTTTTTTAAACGAAAGCTGAGGTTTTTTCCAAGAATTTTCTCCAAAACGGAGCTAAAAACCGGGTTTAGAGCGCTCCGGCGAGTAGAAAACTCTTTTTTTCAATGCTTAAACATTCTAGTCCCACTTTATCATTCATATGTCCTTTTAGGAAAAAACCTCAGCTTTCGTTTAAAAAAAAAAAAAAATCGTATCCATCTCCCTCAAAAATTGAAATTTATTTTTAATTTTGATTTTTTTGGATCAAAAAAATTTTTTTTTCAAAATGCTTATTTCTAATCGAAAGAGTAGAGGATGAAAAAACCTTTCCAAAATGTACTTTGTCAAATTTGTATGTTTAATTGTTTAAGAGTAAAAAATTATTGAAATAAACATTACACAAAAAGACCCCTTGATCACTTGACGTGGAATCGCTCATATACAAAAAGCAGTGAAAGATACTCCGATTTTATAATCTAAAATATATTCAAATATTTACATTTTTATAATTTTTTTTGTATTTTTATCTATTTTCAATTTTATTTAAAACGAAACTAAAAATTATGAAAAGTGTTTTTTAATTAATTCAAAAAATATATTATACTTTTAATGGCGATAAACAAAATTTATTAATAATTTAATGGTGAATTTCGAAAAAGGCTTAATTATATTTTTCCTTTATTATTATTTTATAAAATATGAAATTTAAAAAAGTCGTGTACAATCATCATACTAAAATTTCATACCTCATTACTTTTAATGATCAATATCTTTGACTTTGTAACAGGATGTATGCAATTATTATAATTACAATCTATACACGGAGAAAAATTTTCTGTTAATGATTACAATAGTCGAACAGTACTGCTCGGATATGTGACCACTTTTCGTAATGCCTAAAGTAGCTTCGTTGTAACAATTCTGTAAGTCGAACGTACTCATTAAAAATTTATTTGAAATAAATACGAACTAAATATGAGTTAGCACAAAGTCTATGTGACTGATTACAATAGTCTACGTTAAAAGGAAATCTTGGATTCTATCCACATTTGCAGCAATCTAAGGGAATTAGTGATACAGTCTGTAGTAGTCTTTACAACAGGACTATTGTAAAAGAAGGTGACCGCGACTGCCTTGCCTTCTTATTTTACTATAGTTCTTCGTAAAGACTACTATTGCTATATTTCTGATTACAAATGACTGTTGTAAAGTTAAAAAAGAAAATTTTCAGCTAAAATAAAATTTTTTTGTAATTCATGACTTCTAATCATGTATTGCACATTAATTTCACTCTTCCAAGACTACCCACTTCAAGATAAATTATATTATTAAACTAGACAATTTCACTAAACCCTAAGTACATAAATCTAACTTAAATACTAAACGCATAACATAATAACGATCGCTATTTACACATATTTATACATGACTTAAACTTCCTTATATACTAACTGCTATGAAAGTTCACAGCTTGCGAGAAAGACTTATACACTTTAAATGTCAAAAAATCACTTCGTTCTCAGTAATTAATACAATTATTGTTCATTGTTAGTCTTTAATATTGTAAGGTTTATTTTTTATTACATTTCCATAGTGAAAAATTTTTTTTCTAACACACGCACCGAAGGTACAAGACTTCTTGCCTGTATAAATTGTTATATAATTTACACAACTTACGTAAGTTACGTAAATAAAAAAGTAAGTTGCATAAGTAAGTTAACTTACGTAATTTACGTAAAATATAAGTTCCGTAAATAATGTATGATACGTAAAAATATAAGTTACGTAAATAACGTAAGTTGCACTTACGTAAATAACTTAAGTGACGTAATGGACGAATTATTGTAAATTGCACTAATTAGGTAACTTACGTACTTTACGCAAGTCATGAATTACAAAAAAAAACTATTTTAGTTGAAAATTTTCTTTTTAACTTTACAACAGTCATTTGTAATCAGAAATATAGCAATAGTACACGGAAAAACTTTTTTCAAGAGTCATTACTAAATTTATTCAAGAACTCAGGATATGGGAAAAATTTAGAACTTCTTTTAGAAAAGTTAAATATTCATTAAAGAATTTTCAGGAGTTTTTCTAATGGCTTGGAAATAATTGTTCTTGACGCTGCGACTGAGTTCTTCAGTCACTGCGCCCTGAAAAAGTCTCGAACTATTTAAGAAAGAAGACGAAGCGTAACCAATAGGTATACAGCGCCACTTGGCTTTAAACGCTTTAAAACGATCTAAAACTAAAGTATCGTAACGCGTCCCTGCAGCCGAGTGGCATAAGGCGCTCCGATGTTGAGTCTCGAGGTCTCAAGTTCGACTACTCAGGCGGGCAAATTTTTTTCGCTAATTTTAAATTTTTCTATTCTTAAACCAGTTCAGGACTTTTTCAAAAAAATTCAATAAGTAGTCCAGTAATGTACTACAGTTATCCCCGAACAGCTTAAAATAATGTTTCAATCTATGGTTTTGTAGCATTTCTTGTTTTATTTCCATATCCTGAGTTCTTGAATAAGTTTAGTAATGACTCTTGAAAAAAGTTTTTCCGTGTAGTCTTTACGAAGAACTATAGTAAAATAAGAAGGCAAGGCAGCCGCGGTCACCTTATTTTACTATAGTCCTGTTGTAAAGGCTACTACAGTCTGTATCACTGATTTCCTTAGACGGCTACACATGTGAACAGAATCCAAGATTTCCTTTTAACGTAGACTATTGTAATTATAACAAGTCTCTGCGTGAATGCCTACAGTACCCTTTCTGAACCTGTACATCTAAATTATTAATGATTCCAAAAAATAAATTTCAACACGATTAATACAGTGTTTGGATTCATTAAAGTAACTATAGTAATCGCTCCTACTAAATTTTTAATAAATTACATAGTTTTCGTAATCATTACAAAAAGTGGTCACATATCCGAGCTGTAATATAGACTATTGTAATCATTACGAAAGAAATTTTCTCCGTGTACTATACTGAATGTGTTAAAAAGAGTTAATAATAGAGCTACTTATGAAAATCATTTCATACAAATATTATACGAATATAACACAAAAATTTCTATTATCTAAATAAGTTTTAATTCCTTTTAAGAAGAAAAATTCAAGTTCCATTTGTTTTGAAATATTTTTAATAAATGTATTTGAAATCTAAACCTTCTAATTCTGATTTTTCTTATTGAAGTTTCTCTAAATCAAAAATTCATTATTTTTAAAGAAAACTGCGGCATTTCATGCACAGGGCGAACTTTGAATCCCAGATTTTCTTCATAATTCGCTATTTTGTAGTCTTAGGGGACATACATAAGTTGTGAAAAAAGTTTTGCAAAATTTCTATTATTTTTAAAATATTGTTATTTTAAAATTGTTGTTCAGAGACGCTCACTGATACCCGACTGACATCAGTGTTGCCAGCCGTCACATAATTATAGTATAAGTCACATAATTTGATGACTTGTACTATGTCCTATAGCGATTTTATTATGTGACGCAAATGTCCTATAATTATTACACAGGCCGACAAATTTTAATCAACTGCATGTTGCCTAAAATATTACTGCCGATTCTTACAGGATTTTGTCCGTAGAATACGAATCTGACCTTGAAAATATTGGATTGGCTCTAGTTTTTAATCAATTTACGTTTCAATATACAAAATATGCATTTTTAGCATTTTTTGAATGAATGTACAACAATACACCGAATCAGTAAATCTGTCCGCATAGCACAAAATGAAAGTTTAAACACTGCTCTTCAATATCCAAAAACAAAAAATGTAATTTATGTACACTTTAACCTGTAATGTCAAAAGAGACATTCGCTGTTCCACAAGCATATTGAAAACAACAGTAATTTTGACCATATAAGGTAATTTAAATAACAATTAGTCTCTCTAGGGGTTTTTATGGTCGCTGCTTACTGATCTGTATTTAGATTTTAATATTCAAAATGGCGAATCCAATATGGCAGATTTTTTTTAAAATTTTAAATTTTTATCATAAAAGGCGTAAATTATCTTTAAAAATTTGGTCCGCCACTTGTAATTTTTATATTTCATAGCAGATTTGTAACTAGCGATTATAAAAACGCCAGAGACACTAATTTTTACTTGAATTACCTTACATGGTCAAAAGTAATATTAATTTTAATACGTTTATGGAACAGCGTATGTTTTTTTGGTCATTATAGGTTAAAGTGTACATAAATTACATTTTTTGTTTTTGGATATTCAAGAGCAGTGTTTAAGCTTTCAATTGGTGTTATGCGGACAAATTTACTGTTTCTGTGTATTGTTGTACAATCATTCAAAAAATGCCAAAAATGCATATTTTGTATAATGAAACGTAAATTGATTAAAAACTGGAGCCAATCCAATATTTTCAAGGTCAAATTCGTATTCTATGGACAAAATCCTATAAAAATCAGCTTCTATTGGTTAGGCCACAAAATTTTGTTGGTTTGTGTTATTATTTATAATATATTAGAGGTGTGCAAAAAGCCCGAAAAGACGGGTCGGGTCGAATTTTTTTCGGGTCAGCTCGGGCTCGGGTTTTCTCGATGTATCGGGTACCCGAATTCATTCGGGTTCTTGAAATTTTCGGGTAGCCCGAAATTTTCGAGTAACCCGGAATTCTCGGGTACCCGAATTCATTCGGGTTCTCGAAAAATTCGGGTTCCCGAAAAATTCGGGTACCCGAAAATTCTGAGAACCCCAACGAATTTGATTACAAAAAACTTCGAAAATTTGTCGAATATTTGTAGTTATGCAATTTCTCAAATGTTTTATTACTAAATTAAGAACTTGAATACTTCCAAGTTATATAAATTCGAGAATTCGAACTTTTTAAGGTTTAGAGCATACCCGAAAATTTCGAGAACCCGAATACAGTCGGGTGCCCGAAAATTTCGAGAACCCGAATGCAGTCGGGTACCCGAAAATTTCGAGAACCCGAATTCAGTCGGGTACCCGAAAGATTTCGGGTATTTAAACAAGCTTGACCCGGCCCGAACCCGACCCGAACCCGACCCGAACCCGAACTGTCTAAGCCCGACCCGACCCGACTCGAAAAGTGAAAAGCCCGAAATTACCCGGTCGGGTTTCGGGTTTCGGGTTTTTTGCACACCTCTATAATTTATGAAATAAAAAAAATTTAAATAAACTCTTTTGTAGTTTGTTTTTTATACTTTTATTATAGTGTATTCGAACTTTCGCGTCATGGCGCAGACTTTGAGGCGCATCTATATGATTTCGTCCTTAAGGTTTTTGTTCACACTCCTATTACATGTGGATTTACCCATTTGCCGGCACTCTGTTTGAAAGATCATTTAATTGCGCAACTTTTTCCCCAGAGACACCTATACTTTATCTTTTATTGGTTAGTTGCTGTGTTAATTTTAAAAAATTTTGCAAACGGTCCGGTTTGCCCCAGCCCCTGAGGTAAACCGGACCGTTTGGTTTTTTGTTACGTACTAAAACCGAGTACGAGGGTTCCGCACCCTCGCTTAAAATTTCTACTTTTTTGCTGAATAAAATATACATATGAGGCGTTATTTCTCAAACGTCCCAGTCCAAAATTATAAGTCTTTGGATTGTGTTGGTATTTTGGGAAATTGTTGCCCTATATGAAAGTAATAAATCTGTAAAATATTAGCTCTTTAAAAAAAAATTGTAGAAAGTGGTGGGGGTTAAAGTTCTGACATTTTAAGTAACACTGCCATTTTCAAAACCATGTAACTTTTATAAAACTTTATCGATTTTAATTTGTTTATAATGGATTTAAAGCATATTTTATCTACTTTCTAAAAATTTTACAAACAAATTTTTAAAAAAATTTTTAAAAAATTTTTTTTCAAAAATTAAGTTTATTTTTTAATTTTGACCTTGATGGGTATTTTAAAAAAATTTTTTTTTATTTTTATTGGAAAGCTGACATTTTTCCGGAAAAAACCATATAAGTTTCATAGTGGGATGACCAGAAGTTTAGAAGATATTTGAAAGCAAAGTAAGCGGTGCGCCCGGGTTACTGTACGTTACGCCGGCGCTGCGCCGTTAAACGACATAAAAATCACTCTTTTATCTTCATCTGCTTCAGTAAAAGCTCTGCATTTAAACAGGGTTGATACTTTCTATGAATCTTTTTTAATAGTAGCTCTCTGCATTTAACAGGGTTGAGACTGTCATTAAAATAATGCCTGCATTACTTTTACCGAAAAAAATTTAAATATATAATTTTGAAAACGAATGTTTAAACTTTTATAAATTATAATTATTATCAATTAAAATGAGTAATTTTGAAAAAGAAAGATTAAAGTTTTAAAGGAACAATAATTATCATCAATTAAAATAATTAATTTTGAAAAAAATATTGATGTTTCGTAAGTTAAAATTATTGTTATTGGCAATTGGAAAATTTAATTTTGAGAAACAGAAATTTAAGTTGAATAGAAATTGAATATTTTAATAAGATTAATTTTTTAAATTTTAATGTTAAATAGTCATGAGATTCAATTTTTTTTATTAATTTACACGGAGAAAAATTTTCTGTTAATGATTACAATAGTCGAACAGTACTGCTCGGATATGTGACCACTTTTCGTAATGCCTAAAGTAGCTTCGTTGTAACAATTCTGTAAGTCGAACGTACTCATTAAAAATTTATTTGAAATAAATACGAACTAAATATGAGTTAGCACAAAGTCTATGTGACTGATTACAATAGTCTACGTTAAAAGGAAATCTTGGATTCTATCCACATTTGCAGCAATCTAAGGGAATTAGTGATACAGTCTGTAGTAGTCTTTACAACAGGACTATTGTAAAAGAAGGTGACCGCGACTGCCTTGCCTTCTTATTTTACTATAGTTCTTCGTAAAGACTACTATTGCTATATTTCTGATTACAAATGACTGTTGTAAAGTTAAAAAAGAAAATTTTCAGCTAAAATAAAATTTTTTTGTAATTCATGACTTCTAATCATGTATTGCACATTAATTTCACTCTTCCAAGACTACCCACTTCAAGATAAATTATATTATTAAACTAGACAATTTCACTAAACCCTAAGTACATAAATCTAACTTAAATACTAAACGCATAACATAATAACGATCGCTATTTACACATATTTATACATGACTTAAACTTCCTTATATACTAACTGCTATGAAAGTTCACAGCTTGCGAGAAAGACTTATACACTTTAAATGTCAAAAAATCACTTCGTTCTCAGTAATTAATACAATTATTGTTCATTGTTAGTCTTTAATATTGTAAGGTTTATTTTTTATTACATTTCCATAGTGAAAAATTTTTTTTCTAACACACGCACCGAAGGTACAAGACTTCTTGCCTGTATAAATTGTTATATAATTTACACAACTTACGTAAGTTACGTAAATAAAAAAGTAAGTTGCATAAGTAAGTTAACTTACGTAATTTACGTAAAATATAAGTTCCGTAAATAATGTATGATACGTAAAAATATAAGTTACGTAAATAACGTAAGTTGCACTTACGTAAATAACTTAAGTGACGTAATGGACGAATTATTGTAAATTGCACTAATTAGGTAACTTACGTACTTTACGCAAGTCATGAATTACAAAAAAAACTATTTTAGTTGAAAATTTTCTTTTTAACTTTACAACAGTCATTTGTAATCAGAAATATAGCAATAGTAGTCTTTACGAAGAACTATAGTAAAATAAGAAGGCAAGGCAGCCGCGGTCACCTTATTTTACTATAGTCCTGTTGTAAAGGCTACTACAGTCTGTATCACTGATTTCCTTAGACGGCTACACATGTGAACAGAATCCAAGATTTCCTTTTAACGTAGACTATTGTAATTATAACAAGTCTCTGCGTGAATGCCTACAGTACCCTTTCTGAACCTGTACATCTAAATTATTAATGATTCCAAAAAATAAATTTCAACACGATTAATACAGTGTTTGGATTCATTAAAGTAACTATAGTAATCGCTCCTACTAAATTTTTAATAAATTACATAGTTTTCGTAATCATTACAAAAAGTGGTCACATATCCGAGCTGTAATATAGACTATTGTAATCATTACGAAAGAAATTTTCTCCGTGTAGGTCATTTGTTTTTAAATCTATTATTATTATTATTATTAAACAAATGACCTAAATTAATAAAAAAAATTGAATCTCATGACTATTTAACATTAAATTTTAAAAAATTAATCTTATTAAAATATTCAATTTCTATTCAACTTAAATTTCTGTTTCTCAAAATTAAATTTTCCAATTGCCAATAACAATAATTTTAACTTACGAAACATCAATATTTTTTTCAAAATTAATTATTTTAATTGATGATAATTATTATTCCTTTAAAACTTTAATCTTTCTTTTTCAAAATTACTCATTTTAATTGATAATAATTATAATTTATAAAAGTTTAAACATTCGTTTTCAAAATTATATATTTAAATTTTTTTCGGTAAAAGTAATGCAGGCATTATTTTAATGACAGTCTCAACCCTGTTAAATGCAGAGAGCTACTATTAAAAAAGATTCATAGAAAGTATCAACCCTGTTTAAATGCAGAGCTTTTACTGAAGCAGATGAAGATAAAAGAGTGATTTTTATGTCGTTTAACGGCGCAGCGCCGGCGTAACGTACAGTAACCCGGGCGCACCGCTTACTTTGCTTTCAAATATCTTCTAAACTTCTGGTCATCCCACTATGAAACTTATATGGTTTTTTCCGGAAAAATGTCAGCTTTCCAATAAAAATAAAAAAAAATTTTTTTAAAATACCCATCAAGGTCAAAATTAAAAAATAAACTTAATTTTTGAAAAAAAATTTTTTAAAAATTTTTTTAAAAATTTGTTTGTAAAATTTTTAGAAAGTAGATAAAATATGCTTTAAATCCATTATAAACAAATTAAAATCGATAAAGTTTTATAAAAGTTACATGGTTTTGAAAATGGCAGTGTTACTTAAAATGTCAGAACTTTAACCCCCACCACTTTCTACAATTTTTTTTTTAAAGAGCTAATATTTTACAGATTTATTACTTTCATATAGGGCAACAATTTCCCAAAATACCAACACAATCCAAAGACTTATAATTTTGGACTGGGACGTTTGAGAAATAACGCCTCATATCAACTTCAATCATTTTCGCTGTATTTTTTCTGTAATCTATACTAGACTAAGAATTGTGAAATTAGCATAGGTATAATTATTATCAAAACTTTGAAAAAAGATTTTAAGTTTTCGCTGAAACCTCAATGAAGATCAATTTTTCCTGTAATGTACACATGAAAATACATAAGTGTACGAATTGCTTCCTTATAAGAAAGCTTTGCATTCGTGACGATTTTCAATTTCTCAAAACATGGTTATATGGACTCATTTTCATCTAGGATATATGTATATTAAATTCTGAACAAATGTCCAGATGTATGTGTGTATGTGTGTGTGTGTATGTCACAAAAAATTGTGTACAAATTATCTCAAACAAATTTTAATGGATTGCCCTGAAATTTTGCAGGTTTATTGCAGTCATTAATACCTAAAATCTGACACAAGGATTTTCAAATTTATTTACAAAATTTTTTTTTATACAATGTTTTCAAAATTTAAAAAAAAAATTTTTTTTGTATTTTTTTAAATAACTTTTTTATTTCTTAATATTTTCATAAATTATTCTCAAAATTACATTTCTGACAAAAAAACGAATCGATTGATATATACAAAGTGCACATTTCATAAAAATTTATAAAATTAATCAATATTTTTCTTTTTCACAAAAAATTCAAATTTTGTGTTTTTGGAAATATTACCTTAATATAATAAAATTAAATTAAGCAATTGGTTTATAATATTTTGAGGAAGCGAAATGGTCATGAAATGAACAACTTGTTTATGTGAGTTGTATTATGCTGATTATAGTTTAACTTGTTTTATACACACGTTATGTTATAAATATTATTGTTTACCAGTTGTAATTAAAAAATTAATGTTTTGTACTTTTTCAATCAAATAAATTAATTTTTAAACAAAAAGGTATTACAATGTAATAAATATATTTTAATGAATTATAAAGGTTTTGGAAATATTACCTGAAATATCGAAAAAGTTCAAAATCAACTCTTAATTGAACTCAATATACAAAAAATCCCATATCTTTGGCAAATTTTAACCAATTTTCTTCACTTAGGAACTATTTCAAAGGTTTTTATATATATTTATATATAAAAAAATATTATGTATCTGAATATTTTGCCTAGATGTAGTTACAAAGTTTAAAATGTAATATTTTGTAAAAATTAGCAAAATTCAAAGAACTAAAATACTGATAACTCGAAAATAGGATCAGCTAGGATTTTGATCTCAACGGATTTTTACTACTGATATGATACAGAAACATCCCCATCAATCAGATTTTGGATCCATTTTTGTCAAACTTTTTTTTGGTTCAGGCACAGTGTGACTATAATTTTACGGCCCTGGTCACATAATTTCTCTTTAAAAAGCTGGCAACACTGACTGGCGTTAGCGCGTGTCTCCGAGCGTCGGACGTTTTACAGAATTGGAAGGCTCAATTTTTATTTTGAAATCTCTAATACTTATAAAAAAATGTTTAATATGAAAATTGTAGGAAAACTATTGAATTTTAATAATATTTTATTGAAGAATAAAAAATGAAATTTTTTCATTCATTTATTTAAATAATAAATTTGAAATATTTATTTTGACCTGAAGTCCGTAAAATAAAGATATGTCGAAAAATTAAATTTGACATAAATTTTGTTAATCCAAATGACTATTTGTCATAATTATTAATCCACCGAATTTCCATTTAACATAATTTTCAAACCTTCGAAATATATTATGTTACATAAATTCAGGGTGGCGAGCGACCTGGAAAACCGGGAATAGACAGGGAATTTGAAAAATCTGGAAAAGTCAGGGAAAAGACAGGGAATTCAACCTGAAGTCAGGGAAAAGCTGTAGGAAGTGTAAATATTCTTAGTTATACACTTAAAAATGTCAATAAAGTCTAATGCACAATAGGACACAAATAATAAGCTTAAAAAAATTGATTTTAAACTTTATTTTCTACGAAAACAATAATTGCTTTTATGACTAATGGATATGTATGGGGCATTCTCCGTGACATTTTCACTGAAAAAATATTTTTAATTAAAACAATTTTTATCGAATTCTATATGAAAAATAAATAAATACCTAAATTTAAAGCTATGAAAAAATGTGAGTTGTGATTTTTTTGTCTTCAAAAGCAGATGAATTTTGAAACAATCTTTTCTCTGTTATATAAAAAAAAGATAAAAAATAACATAATATATGTAAAAAATTTGTATTTTCTTGAATATTTCAAAGATGTAATAAAAATATAACGTTTACAAAGCGAAAATATGAAATAAATTAAAATTACGTCCAAGAAATGACTTTTCTCAAAACCGAAGTAATCGATTTTCGTTATTTTTCTTTCATTACAATCACAGATAAATAAAGAAATTTTTCCCTCTTATGTCAAAGTGGTGTTCTTAAATGATAAAATTATATTTAAAATTATATCAGTCGTTGCACAGAGTTTAGTGAAAGAAATTGAGAAATTAAACCACTTCATAACTTCATTCCATTAGTAAGGCATTTGTTTCGTTTTGTTATTAAAGGTTAATTTTTTAACAAGTGTAAAAGTAGAATAAAACTCTGTGCAACGACTGACATAATTTTAAATATCATTTTATCCCTTAAGAACATCATTTTGACATAAGAGGGAAAAATTTCTTTATTTTATCAGTGATTGTAATGAAAGAAATAACGAAAATCGATTACTTTGGTTTTGAAAAAAGTCATTTCTTAAACGTAATTTTAATTTATTTAATATTTTCGCTTTGTAAACGTTATTTTTTTATTACATATTTGAAATATTCAAGAAAAAACAAATTTTTTACATATATTGTGTTATTTTTTTTCTTTTTTTATATAACAGAGAAAAGAGTGTTTCAAAATTCATCTACTTCTGAAGACGTTAAATTTTAAAAAATCACAACTTCTGTAATTTTGATCAAATAAAAAAATTAAAATACAGGTATTTACTTATTTTTCATATAGAATTCGAAAAAAATTGTTTTAATCAAAAAAAAATTTTGAGTGAAAATTTCACGGAGATTGCCCCGTATAGGTTTATAAGACAGGGAATTTTGTTTTTGGACAGGGAAAAGTCAGGGAAAAGACAGGGAATTTCAAAAACCGTTTTCACTCTCCACCCTGATAAATTTCATTTTTCTAAATTATATTTGCCAGAATTTTTATTCATACGAATATTTAAATGATAAAATAGACATTTCTCGCATTTTTCATGTGATATAATCTTTAAATCTTCTATATGTCCTATTTAAGAATTTTTAATTTATCGGAATTTTATTTGTCATAATTTTCATTTACTCTAATTATGAAGTGACATAAAGTTTATTTGCCCGAAATTCCATTTGTCATAATTTTCAAATTTCCGATCTACTCTTTAACCTATAATGTAAGTCAAAAAAATTTCATTTCTTTTAAAATAACAATGAAATTTTCAAATATTTTTTCACATCTTAATTGTTATTTTAGGACAAATGAAATTTCTATTACTTGCATTATAAGTTAAAAAGTAGTTAGGAAGTTTGAAAATTATGTCTAATAGAATTTCGGACAAATAAATTTTATGTCACTTCACAATTCGAGTAAATGAAAATTATGACAAATAAAATTCCGATAAATTCAAATTTAAATTTAAATTTATGTACATAAATTATTTTATGATTTGCTATTTAATTAATTAATTTGTTAATTTTAAATTAAAAAAAAACTATTGAATATTCTTAGGTTTGCATGGAGGAAAATGTTGAAAAATTCTTATTCTTAGATTTAAAACAAAAAACACTTAAATCCATTAAGGGGACATTCCAGTTCAAAACAGAAAAAAATAAGGCTTTTTTAGTATATATTATTAAAATAACTATGACGTTTATTTATAAAAGTTCTTTTACATGTAATAAATAATTTATTTGAGAATGTGTAAAGTAATTTTTTTTATTTTTACTTCAAAATGTTGGCAATATACGCCATTTTCGAAAATGCGCATTTTCGGTGGTAAGATCGATTCCAAACTTTCTAAAGCCCTTTTTTTAGAGTATTTTTTCCCCAAAAACATGCAAAAAACAAGTGTTTTTAATGAGAATTTCACTTATAAAAAAGATAGGAGTTGGAAATTTTCTTGTTTTTGAGGTTCCACTTATGTGCATGATGACGCTGAATCAAATGCCGTTTGATTTTTTAAAATACACGGAAAAAAATTTCCTGTAAAATTTACAAGATTTCCTGCGCCATCTATGATCCGCGGTTGTAATATCCACAAACGGCTGAGTTTGGGAAATACACAAACTGTAGCAGACGAACTGCAGGATTTTTTGGTGCTATTACAGATTGGTTTGTGCTATACCCAAACCAGCTTGTTGGAAACACTAAACTCGCCTGTATAAAGCACAACTTAACCTATTCGTATATTCTACAAAAGACTTTGTGTGTTTCACAAGAAATTTTTTTCCGTGTAGCTTTAGAGAAACTCGAGATATCACTCTTACCAGTTCAAAAAAGACATTTTGAGAAAAACACATTTATAGTTTTTGTTCATAAGTTTTAAAAATTTAAAAAAGAAATCATCGGATTTGCTTAAAAATCGTTACTTGAGGGTTTTTGAGGTCGCTAATTACGAATATGAAATCAAATTTTTTTAAATTCAAAATGGCGGATCCAATATGGCGGACAATTTTTTTTTAAATCATTGGATTCGTTTGAAAATCGTTACTGGGGGGTTTTTGGGATCGCTGATTACGAATATGATATTCACCATTTTGAATTTTGGAAAACTGATGTCAGTTTCGTAATCAGCGACTCCAAAAACTCCCGAGTAACAATTTTTAAGCAAATCCACTTGATTTTGAATTTTTTCTTCCAGCATATTGGATCCGTCATTTTGAATTTTGAAAATTTGATATCTAATTTGTGATCAGCAACACCAAATACATTTTTGTTTGTTTTTTTAAAAACAAACATTTAAATCATTCGATTGCTTATCTGCATACAAAAACATCTTTGACATGGCGACGAATAAGAACCCAAGTAGCACGTAAGAAAACTGTAATGTTGCAGCAATGTTACATGCAGTGTTAGTAATGTATAAGAAAGTAATGTAATTCTATAAGAAATCCGACAATAAAAAGAAAAAACCGCTGCCACACGGAAAGAAAATTATATTAAATTTTGTCAAACTGGTTCTCAATTTAGGAAAAAAATGCGACAAGGCGAAATTTTGGTATCAAAAATACTAAACAGTGAAAGAAATAATATGAACTTTAGTATAATAATATCAAATATCAAGAATTTTAATATAACTTTACTAAATTTCAAATTATGTTTTTCACTGTTTAGTATTTTTGATAACAAAATTTCGGTTTGGTGCACTTTTTCCTTAAACTGTAAAAACTCCCAGACAGCATGTAAGCTTGCAGCAATCTGCTTGCCGCGCAATATTGCTAATGTTGCACGGTAAGCTTGCCGTAAGCTTACCTCAAGCTTGAAATGTCCCACCTGTCACAAGGTTACACTGTAAGGTTACCGTAAGTTTGCCTCAATATTGCTCAGTAAGATTGCCATAAGGTTACAATGAAAAGTTGCTGCAATTTTCAAAATTTTTGGTTTTTTATATATACACGCGTATTAAGCAATACAAAATATAAAAAAGCTAAAAAAAACTTAAAAATTTTTTGATTTTAAAATTTACAGCAATTTTTTTGTAATCTTGCAGCAACCTTGTAGTAACCTTATGGCAATCTTGCAGTAACCTCACGGCAATCTTACTGAGCAACATTGAGGCAAACTCACGGTAACCTTACAGTGTAACCTTGTGACAGGTGCGACATTTCAAGCTTGAGGTAAGCTTACGGCAAGCTTGGCAATATTGCGTGGCAAGCTTGCCGCAAGGTTGCTACAAGCTTACGTGCTGTCTGGGCTTTTACAAAATATATATGATATGTGTTAATATATGTAATAAATTTTCTCTCCGTGCAAGTTAAACATTTTTGTTATAATTTTGGTGCTCATTTCATTCTTTTTCGTAAATCTCGTTGTGTTCATTTCATGAACACTTTGTTTCCTAATATCATAAAGTACCTTCGTTTTATGTCCGCAGGTGAGACCTACAATTTAAAAAAAAATTCAGCCCAAAAGCTCTTTATAATTTGGAGATATTTATGAAAATATGCTGTTTACACACACACACACACACACACACACATACGGAATGAAATTTTTCAAAAATGTCATTTTTTAACTCCTGAGGTCAAATAACATAAAGATTTGTTAAAAAATTGAACCTGAAAAATTTTGGTATTAAAATACTTCCTCTATATGAAGAAGTAAAAAAATCGATTTTTTTTGACATTTTGAACTGGAATGTCCCCTTAAAAACTCTAGGCTGTAGACATTTTTGAAAAATTAATTGTAAAAAATCCGACTGTGAGTTATGCACGTGATTTTTGAAAAAAAAATTTAACTCAAACGCATCAGGCCCACTCCAGGTCTTTTTGGAAAGTCTTCTATACATTATAAGGTATAAATAAGATAAAAAAAATTTTTTAAATCGGGTCTAAAGTTAAACAAAATTAATTTGTTTACAAAAAAAATTTTAATAAAATATTAAAAACAACATTTTTTAAAAACATTTTTAAAAAGTTGAAAGAAAACTAAATTTTCATTCTTTGACAACTTTTTTCTAAACTCAATATTTTCAGACTTATAGGCTACTGAAAGTAGGTCACGTTTATAAATCCAAATTTTCGAAAATTCATAACTCAAAAATTTGGCGTAAAAAAAAATACGTATCTGTTTTTTTCAATACAGAATAGAAAAAAATATTTTTGGCTGATTTTAAAAGGTCATAGGTAAATCTCACGTGGAATTGCCCATATATGTCAAACTGAAAATTGAATTAAAAATTGTAAATTCAGCAGTGTTTGTAAATGCGTTTAAACAAAAGTTTAATTATTTGCCAACAGTGAATTTAATTTTCTTATTATTGCTCAATTTATACGGTAAATTATTTCAAGGAGACATCCTTGAAAAATGACAATGAAAATAATTTCAAATTTTTGCAGATTTGGAACTTTTGTTGTGATCCACTTTTTTGTTTTTCTTTAAAAAGAAAACATTTTATAAAATAATAATTTTTAACTGGAACAAATAATTCTAAAAAATATCTTATTAGAATTGAAATATTTATTCGAAATTTAATATTTTTAGAAGTATTCTTTTTGAAACATTCAGTACAAATTATTGTAGTTCGAAAAAATATTTTCTGTTTGAATTTAAATAAATTTTTAATTCTTATTTTATTTTAATTTCATTAAAATCTTGTAAAGCAATTTTTAATTTTTTTATTAGATGAAAATTGCGTTTTTTTTAATTTCAATTTTTTCAAAAGCCGAAGATTTTTGAAACACTATCTTTTCTAATATCGAAGTTAAAAATAGTAATATTTAACACTAATTTCTTTATTTAAATATTCCAAGCAGGAAATAATACAATGAAGTATAAAGATTTCGTTAAAATAGGAACAATTTTCTATTAGAATAATAATAATCCTTTTTAATAATAATTTTTTTTTATTATAACATTCATTGAAAGAAATATTATAATTTACTACAATGATTTGATTAAAATTGTAATAATTTACAATTTTTATTTAATAGTTGTGTACATAGCAGTTAGTAAACACTTGGTAGATTATTTAAAAAGAAAGTAATCTAACAAAATAATTATATTTTTGACGTACTCGAAATGTTAGTAACAATACAACAATAGGTAATAGCAAAATAGTCGCAATAATGATACTAATACTAATAATAAAAATTCTATTAATGGAAACTAAAATATTAGACATACCAATTGAATTAAATTCATACGTATATTTTTTAAATTTTATATGGTCGAAATTCATCATTGCTTTTTGATTCTTCTCTATTTTTATTTTCACTTTTGTCATTTTCTTTGATTTTCTCACCATTCTGTTGAGTGTTTGTATTTTCTGTACTTTCGATTTTAATTGGAAAAATTGGTAAATTTTTATTAACAGTTTCGTCTTGAGAAATTGATGATAAAATTGTAGTTGTTTCTGAATTTATATCATCTACTTCGCTATCTTTGTGTTCACGTTTAATTTTCGAATTATCGGACATTCCCTCTAGAGGTAGTGAAGGTGATTCTGTATTGAATTGAGGTGATTTTTCCATTTCTTCATCATTTAGAATTTCTGTAGCATTGTATTCACGTTTATTTTTACCTTTTGATTTTGGGCTACAGAAATATTTGCAAATGTCTGATTTTAAATCTGTTGGATCTTCTATAAAGTCTTTAATTAATTTTTCGAGTTTTTGTAACAATGTACAATCTTCATCACTGTCATCCTCAGGAGTACTAGTTTTAGATGTTACGATTTTATTACCATTTTTAACGTCAGAAGCATTACTTGAAGATATCTTTCTGTCTGGCTTTTCTGGTTGACCATCTGTATCAAGAGGATTATTATTTGAAGTTTGTTCTTCAGATATAGGTTTTGGTATGTAATCATGCGCCAAATCCTTATCATCCTCATCATCCTCATCATCCTCATCATCCTCATCCTCACTAGTACTATCAGATTTATCTTCATCGCTTTTTTCAGTTGTAGGCGTATGCATTTTACGATACTGCTCAATGCTTTCCATTATTTTTTTAAGATCATCTAGTTGTTCTTGTGTTAGGAATTCTTCAAAGCATACACACGAGGTTTCGTTATTCTTTCGTCGCACTCTCTCCAGAACAGGATATCCCAATCTCTATAAATGGAAAAAATTGCATTAAATATATTTAAAAAAAAAATATATATATATATATATATATAATATATAAATATATAATATAAAAAATATATATAATATATAAATATATAATATAAAAAATATATATAATATATATTTAAAAATTATAATTACAATCATACAGTTACAAATCAAAATATCAAAATAATTCTTTGTTAAAAGAAACGAATACAAAATGACTTAAAAAATATTAAAAATCACCTTATTAAGTTCTGGATTCTTTTCTAATATTGAACTCAAACTCTCCAAAATGGACTCTCGTAGTGTTGAATTTTGTGTACCATTCAAACTTTGAACTTTTTCATGCAATTCTTCCAATTCCGTGTTTGAATTTAAACCGTGTTTTTGATGATGATCAGTGGGCAATCCATGACAATCGTAGATTGCGATTGACAGGAGAATAGCAAAGGTCAATGTAAGAAATAAATTCTTCATTGTAGCTTCTGTGTTACTTGTTCCTTGATGGACTTGACTGAACTATTTATTCAAAATCGTGTAACAAATTATCATGAGAAACGTGCTTCCAAAAAGAAACATTTCGAGATTTAAACTCTTCCGTAAAGATTATTTGAATTTGTTTTCAATTGTATTCAGATAAAATAATGATGGAGAAAAAAATGTACGAATTTCTTTATAATATTTGAATAATCGCGATAACGCATTATTTACGATAATGGCAAGTTTTTCTTTCTTGTGTATTGCAAAAAAAGATTTTTAACTTTTAATACTGTTATTCATATATCATTTGTTTAATTTTCATTGATTGTGACTTTTCATTTATATTCTTGTAATTTTCTTATCCAGGAATTATTTAGTTTAGCGATTAAACATGTTTATCGAATAGACGTACAGATAAAATGAAATTACACTCCAACGCCGATTTAGCCGACTGTTTGGGTTGTGATTTACGATTTTCTTTGTTCTGCCTCGTTAAAGGTTTTGTTAAGGTATTGTTCGCTTTAACGGACGGCTTCCCCAGACAGTCCACTAAACTGGCGTTGGAGTGTAATGCTAACTTTCAATTTTTTATAGATAAAATTTTAATTAGTAAAAATTAATTTATGAGTTATTAATTTAATATTATTTGCAAAACTAGGTATATTATTACGATTACTATACCATAAAAATTTAAAAATCTATTCTTATTTATCTTCCTTAAATTTTTAATAAAATATTTGCACAAACAAATATATAAAAAAAGTAGAAAATGTTTGCAAATTTTTCCCACAAGTTGGGCAATTTTTTTTAAATTTTTGGTCTAAATTAGATGATAAATTAATAAATAAATTTAGCTTTTGGTTTGATTTCAATTATAAATTTTTTATTTGTTGCTTTTTTATAATGTTACACATTATTAGTATTATATCGTGTATATAATACTAAATGTCAGGACATATGTACATATTTTTATAAGTCAATAGAATAAAGTCAATAATTCGGCATTGTCAAATCAGTATGAGCAAATTTCGTCTTGGAAATATTGTGGTATTTCAAAAGTTTGTGATTCTTCGTCATAACTGTAAAGAAATAAATTGCAATTTAACAAAGGTAGGAAATATAGTGGGAATAATAACAAATAAAGGGAAATAATAATTATTTTCTAATGAACAACATTTTCTAAAATATTTGTTTTTTCAATTTTTTCAAGAATTTAAAAGTATTTAAGTTTGGAAAATGAAAGAAAAGTTCAAGAACTTGAATTTATTCGAAAATCTAAAGTTTAAATTTTCTGAAATTATTCTAGAATCTGAATTTATTGAAAAATAATAAAATGTGAGGTTTTCATAAACAATAAGAATTTAGATCAATTTGAAAAATAAAAAAAAATTTATGAATTTTGATATATTTGAAAATACTAAATGTTCAAATTTTTAAAATTATTCTGAAATTTGAATTTATCTAAAATCCTAAAATGTTTAAGTTTTCAAAAAAAACCTAAATTGATTTGAAAAATTCAAAAGAACTTTTGTGAATGCATTCAGATATTAAAAAAGTTTAAATTTTCAAAATTATTGAAAAATTTAAACTCTGTTGGCAATCAAAAAAAAATTTTTTTAATTTATAGTTCTTTAAATAATAAAAATACTAAAACTGATTGAAAAAAAAATTTTAAAAACTTGAATGCATCCACAAATGTAAAATGTTTAAATTTTTTGAAACGATGTGTTTGAAAATTCAAAAATTTTAAGTTCTTGAAATTATTATTTTGAATAATTCAAAAAAATTAAACTTAAATTTATTCAGAGATTCAAACGGATTTAAATTTTGGAAATTATTCTACAATTTTAAATTCATTCAAGAAAAACAAAAAGTTAAAATTCTTTTACTTATACAATAACTTAAATCCTTACAAGAATACAATTACTTGATGTAATTTAGAACCAAAAAAGATACCGTTTTCTAAATAGTTAAAAAAATTTAATCCATTTGACAATTGGAAATATATCTAAATTATCTAAATTATTTAAGAACCTTAATTAATTCAGAAGTGCAAAATATTTTTGATATCCATCAAAACTAAGAACCCATTCGATAATTATAAAAATTCAGATATTGTTTGTGGATAACAAATTTTTAGTTCTGGTTACTTTTTTTATTGTATAATTCAACAAAATTTGCATTCAAGAATTGAAAAACTTTTCTTTCTCGAAGAATTACGAAGAGTTGAAATTAGATTCCTTATGCTGAAAAGCTCATAACTATAGGAGAAAAAATAGAAATCTGTATCTAATTTAGATCATCGAATTTCATCTATATTTTCTTACACATATTCTATTAATATACTTTTAAAAAAATTTTGATGGTGTAATCATTAAAATATAATGTCAAGAATTAATTTTGCTTTCTTAGGAATGTGAGTTTATAAATACGCATACCTTGGATCGCTGTCTAGCGCTGAGTAAGTATTGTACATATCAGGGTCATAAAAATCAGGTGAACGTTTCTGTTTCTTAACGCATATCTTCAAATTCGAACATCCATTTCCGTTGCACTTCTTTTTGTGACAGCAATTCGATTTGCAATGTTTCTTGTTATTTTTGCAGCAACATTTATGATGATTACGGTGTCCATATTTCATTGATCCATAAGACATGCCCATGTATGGCATCATTGATTCAGGACCTGGAGTTGGCATTATTGTCGGAGGATATTGTGGTAGCATTGGCGGCATTGGTAATGGTATTTGTGGTGGATATACTGGTGCCGATAATTGAAATGATGGTGGTAATAATGGATATCCAGTTGGTGAAGGCAATGAAGGTGGGGGTGGTGGTGAAGACAATGAAGGTGGTGGTGGTGGAAGAGGTAATGGCATTGGTGGTAAAGTCATTTGTGGTTGTGATGGTGGCTGTGTTCCTGGATGTGACCCTGGTTGGATGAACATGGGCGGAAGCGGGTTTTGAGGTGCACTGAATGGTGGTGGACCCCACGGGAAGGCAGGACTCATACATCCATGATTACCACTATGAAATTTATTATGATGACAGCGATGTTTACAATGATGACGTTTGTGGTGTCCGTGGCATTTTTTAGATTTCTGCAAATAAGTCAAATAATTAATCAATGTTCAATAAAAAAGCACTTCTTTAGCTTACAACATAACAAAATACAGAATTTTGTAATCAACAATGAATCTTCATTTTGAAACAAATAATGAATTCAAACTCGTGAAACACATCATAAAATTATCTCAAATAAACATTCTATCAAACATCGAAATAAATCTAAATGAAATAAGGAATTTCAATCTACCGTTTAATTTTAAACAATTAAACAACAAATCCAAGAATTTAAAGAATTGCAAACAATACAATTCCAAAAAGGTCTGAACTTGCTATGCTAAAACTAATTTAAGAAAAGTAATAAAATATTTTCGATATGTTAACAGAGTATTCTAAAATATCCAAACAAAAATTGCCACAGTATTCCAATTCAATTTACATGAATCTATTCAATTTCCAACAATTTCAAATCATTCCAAAATATTATCATTTAAATACTACAAGAATATTAAATCAAATTAATAAAATATTTTCTATATCTCAACTTTGTTAATGCTACTTTCATTAAGACAAAGAATGGAAAATTCAATTTAATTATTAGTTTAGAGTAAAGCATAAAGGAAAAGTAATAATAGAAAATAATACATTACATCACATGATACTGATAATTTCAGTGGAATACACTTTTTCTTGCAACAGTCGTTGGCGGTTGATGATTGTAGCGCCGAAGCGACAATTAGAAAGAATAGCACAAATGCCAACTTCATATTGTAATTATTAATTTGAAGTCTACCCTGACATTGCACTGAAATGATGAGATGTCGAGATTTAAATATATTCTCGATCTCGAAGAATTTTTTTCTGTTTTGAAATATTACAAATAATTGTGGTCAATGATCCTATAAAGTTTATAAAAATTATGAACTTCCTGTATATTCAAAGACGGAAAATAATAACAATGTTGTAATAATTATTGATACGTAATTTAGTCTTTCATCCTTATAAATGCGATATTTCTATCAATATTTTTCCATGTTTATTCTTCCTTCAACTTATTTCCGGATATCATGTGTTAATTGAAATAATATTCAATATTTGTTTTTTTACTCTCACTTGGCATTCTTTCTACATTTCCTTTAGGAAGAAACAAAATTATGGAAAATAAATTTGTTTTTAAGAAATATTGTGCATGTGTAATCATTATGCTTTTTTGTGTTTCGCAATAATTAAATATAACTGAGAAAATCGATCGAAAAATTAAATGTTTTAGTTAAAATGGAAATTTTTTTTATCATAGTACATTGTTAGTAGAATTTTACTAACTATTGGTAAAATTTCAGTGTAGCTAGTAAAATTATATTACTAAATCATTCAATGGGTGATTTTTTGTCATGTTATTTTAGTACACAAAAAATTTTAAAGTATTATTATTTAATTAAATAACGATTTGTTTGTAAATACAAATGTCAGAAAATTAACAAATATACCATTCAAAAGAGTATTAAATTCTACGATTAATGATACATAACAGAAAATTTTAATAATTTATGCAAAGAATGTAGCAATTAACAAATTTGACAAAAAAATTGAAAAAATGAAATTTTTTTAAAAATTTTCTCAACTCTTGCATATTTTTTAAAAATATCAAAAAAATTTGAAACTTATATAGGTGTTATCATTGTTATATACCATGTGTTTAATAAGCTTTTTAATTAGGAAGGCAACGACAAAAGTAAGAGAAAGTGTCGAAATCGACATTTTCACGTGTGTGACATTGACTGCACGGAAAAAAATTTCTTGTGAAACACACAAAGTCTTTTGTAGAATATACGAATAGGTTAAGTTGTGCTTTATACAGGCGAGTTTAGTGTTTCCAACAAGCTGGTTTGGGTATAGCACAAACCAATCTGTAATAGCACCAAAAAATCCTGCAGTTCGTCTGCTACAGTTTGTGTATTTCCCAAACTCAGCCGTTTGTGGATATTACAACCGCGGATCATAGATGGCGCAGGAAATCTTGTAAATTTTACAGGAAATTTTTTTCCGTGTGTTTTTTTCAGTTTATATGGTATAACTTTTTTAACGAGTCATATTTTTTATGACTTATAGTAGAAGTACTTGGGAGTATAAGGAACCAAACAATCATTAAGTGATTAATTTGATTTCTAAACATTTTTAACTCATTGTAATCTCTTCACGCAAATTATAAAAGTATACAAAAAAATCGTTAACCTGTACACTATTCATAAAAAGTATATATTTAAGAAATAATATGAGTTGATATACTATCATATTCATTTTTTCATGAAGAAAGAAAGCATTAAATTCTCAAATTTGCCTAAAATTTATTATTTATTGGTTTTTGGGGTCCTTTATATCTGAAGCAGAGATGGGTACGTAATATACTTCATGTATGTTACCTGGGTTTGTTACTGTATGTTACTTAATATGTTACGTTCTTACATTGCTACATGCATGTATTATTCGCAGGGTTGTGCAGTGACGCGTCACTGGCGGTTTTCGACGTATAATACATTTTCAACGTAATATACTGTATAAAACATAGAAAACTATGTATATTACATACCGACATCTTACATCTATACAGTATAACCTTGTGTCAGGTATGACATTTCTAGCTTGAGGTAAGCTTACGGCAAGCTTACCGTGCAACATTAGCAATATTGCGCGGCAAGCTTGCCGCAAGATTGCTGCAAGCTTACATGCTGTCTGGGTTATTATTTTAACTTCTCGTTATATTTAAAGATTCATAAGTTATTCAAGAGTATAGTTATATCAATTTTTTACTATGCTTTAATAGGTATGGAACGTAAACTGTTCGAAATTTTAGCAGTATATTAAAGAATTTTAAAGATAACATTTTACATTTAAAATATTTACTTAATTTATTATTTAAATTATTTTAAAAAATTTTATATTATTCTGCTTTTATAATTGTAAACTTCTTTTATTTTAAGTTTCCATGGTAATATTATTTTTAATGTGTCACAATGTTTTGATGGCCTAAACAATGTGTATAAATGAGTATGGCATAGTTTTTCCTATTGTTTGATAAATACACAAGATAGTTAATTTCAAGAATGTGCCTTGAAAAAAAAAAAAGTTTTCCAATACCTAAAAATTGAAAAGTTCTAGAGATATGCTCATATATCTTTTTAAATGAAAAAATAAATAAAAATAATAAAACAATTTTTTTTTAAATTTACTTTAATGTAGATATTCTTCAAAAGATATTGTAAGGCTGCGGTTACACCTCTGCAGGCAGCCTGCCTGCCTGCAGGTTGTCATGATAACGTACAAGAGTAAGAGAGTCAGTGACTTCAAACTTCTCCCTCACTCTCGTTGCTCCTGCCTGCAGAGGTGTAACCGCAGCTTCAATTGTTAGCATAATATTGATTCTACATTTAGAAATTATTATCTAACAAAAGTTTGCCTTAACCCTTTAACGACGAGATGTTTGCTGCTTTTCAACATGAATTTCAATCTCTTACAATTATCAGAACAAATCTATAAAAGTTTTCAAAAGTCCATATCCTACTATTTTTGAGGTCACTCTTTCGAATGGCGTGGTCAAAATTTTCAAAAATAATACATAACCATTCTTTTTTTCAAAAATACTAAAAAATGTCAAGTTTTTTCAATGTAATTTTTTTTAAAAGAATTTTTTTCTCTGTCATAATGTTTTTAAAATACAACAAAAAGTATCAGAAACTAAACGTGTTCTCGATAGTTTTACTTGAAAAATATCTATTTCTAATTTTTATTTTTTTCTATCTTGAATTTAAAATGGCGCTTAAAAGACAAAAAAATTTCTTAATTTTTCGTAAGATGGAGATTTTTTAAAAATGGCTCAAATCTGATTGAAATTTGTTACTCAGGGTTTCTTGGAGTCGCTGATTACGAATCTGAAATCAGATTCAAAAAATTCAAAATGGTGGATGCAAAATAGAGGACTCATTTTTAAAAATTTTCTCAGATTTGCTTGAAATTTGTTACTCGGGGTTTTTTTGGCTCGCTGATTACGAATCTGATGTCAAATTCCAAAAATCCAATACGGTAGATCTAAAATGTCGAAATTATTATATTCTATTTGTTCTGTCTCAACTAGTATCAACTAATCTATATTTCCCAATACATTTCGAATTCAATGAGGTAACGATTGGAACTGCGAAGAGTACTTAATTTTTTTCTAAATTTCTAAATCTTAAGCGCCATTTTAAATTCAAGATAGAAAAAAATAAAAATTAGAAATAGATATTTTTTAAGTACAACTATCGAGAACACGTTTCTGATACTTTTTGTTGCATTTTAAAAGCGTTATGACAAAGAAAAAAATTCTTAAAAAAAAAATTACATTGAAAAAACTTAACATTTTTTAGTATTTTCGAGAAAAAGAAGGGTTAAATATTATTTTTTGAAAATTTTGACAACGCCATTCGAAAAAGCGACCCCAAAAATAGTAGGATATGGACTTTTGAAAACTTTTATGGATTTGTTCTGATAATTGTAAGAGATTGAAATTCATGTTGAAAAGCAGCAAACATCTCGTCGTTAAAGG
Source organism: Leptopilina myrica (nomen nudum) (assembly GCA_032872475.1). Classification (NCBI taxonomy): domain Eukaryota; kingdom Metazoa; phylum Arthropoda; class Insecta; order Hymenoptera; family Figitidae; genus Leptopilina; species Leptopilina myrica (nomen nudum). The sequence continues at coordinate 21,608,226 of CM065459.1, forward strand.
GTTAAAAAAAAATTGATTCACCGAAAATTTAATTTCGTGAATTTCAGATAAATGTCAGAAGTTATGTGACATTATGTTCATTTTTGTGGTGTCCATATAATATCTACCAGAAAATACTTTTAGTAGACTTAAAAAAGAATTTAATATTTAGCCCCAGCATGGGACTAAATGTTAATAAACAAAATTTTTAAAAAAGGATAAAGCATGTATTTTACGCCAAAATATCAGAAACTTTTTTTATTGAAAGTTGTTGAGGACAAGCGAAATTAAGGTCTAAAAAATCATTTATGCCAAATTATATTATATTCAATATTATTTGTGTTTTGGCTACCTGCTATGCAAGAAACCATGTAACCAACAAAAAAAATTCAATATTATTATTTTTATTATTAATCTTTTACTACTATAATGTAATACTAAACTATTAATTTATTCTTATTATTTTTATTATCATTATAATATTTATTCACTTATTTATTTATTATGATTAGGAGGAAAGCAGAAAAGATTTAGTAAATTTTAAATCTCATTTTTCTGGTTTATTATAAAAATTTTATTTATATACATAGGTAGTCATATTCTTATTAAAATTATTTGAGAAAAAATATATTTTACAAAATTTTAAGTCTGCGATGTATGTTAAGATAACCAAATCGTCATTCGAATTTTTGCCTCTGTTTGCAATTACGTTCAGCACATTCATCAAAACTGAAAAAATATAATTTGTTTCCAATGCTAATAAAATACATAAAAATATATATTAATAAAATCAGACTTTTGTCTGTACATTGAACAAAATTAATTTTTTCATCCATAATTTATTCGTTTGAACAACAGAGAATACAAAAATGGTAGTAGAAAATTTCCTGTCTGTATGTAGTATTGCAAAATTTTGTTCGCGTATCACTGGAAACCGCCTTGACTTTTTCAAAATATATTCAATAAATTCAATAAAAAAATGTTGATATAAAAACAATTATAAATTTTCTAAAAAATTCGAAATTTTTTTTAAATTTTGTCAGACTGGTGTAAATGAAATATATTTAGGCAAGATTTTTGATGAACTTGATATTAATAATGGTTGATGTTTTAAAATTTTTAATTATATTCATTATATATATTTTATTAACAAGTCTCGAGTCATGAATTTGATTTCTATTGCAAATTTTCTAAAATTAATGAATGTCAGTTTGCAAACAATTTCTGTATTGATATTTTAAGGTTTTAAGTTTAAAAATTCAATAGTATGTATTGTCATATTTAAAGCAGAAAGTGAAAAATATATGTTCAATATGAAGGGTTAAAGTAAAAGTATCAATAAAACTGAAATTTGACTTCAGCAGTCACTGGAACATAGAAAGTCCTTAAGGCGCATTTAGGGTAAATCATTTTCTTATTTTGGAATTCTAGAAATGTTTTAGAAATGACTGAAAATAAATAACAAATTCTTATTTATGAATTAAAATTTTTCTTTTTAAATTTTAGAAAAATTTGGAATATACATGTAATCCACATGGAATCCTATATCAAAAACCATGTAAAATCTCATTTCTATGAAAGAAACCAAACGGATTCCCATGTAAAATCTTATTGGAAATATGTGATGTGAAATCCTATATGAAATCTTATATGAAATTCTATGTAAAACCTTATATGAAAGCTTATGCAAGATCTGATATAAAACTCAATATGAAATCCCATGTGGGAATTTTCAATAGAGATATAGGAAAATTATACTTGAATAATGAAAATAGATTTTACACGAGATTTGATATAAGATTTAATATAAAATATTTTTTCAAAAATGAAAAAAGATTTTACATAAGGAATAATGTATGGGAAAATTAGCCATGTAGATTCTCATGTGAAAATCAAAAACGTGTTTTAGTTTCTACTAATACATTTAATTAACAGAGTGTCGCAACCACGAAGGAAATCCGAAAAATAGCTGGGAATTTATAATTCAATCAGGAAAAATCGGAAATTTTTTGCCAAACGGAAATTTACTAATTCAAAAGCAAAAAGACAGTCACTAATTCCAATTAGTAAACATTTTTACTAATTCAAATTTAGAGAGTACAATATAAGTACTACAAAATATCAAATATTTTTCTTAGTCAAATTAAATTCCCAGCTGGTAGATACATCTTCATATATATTAGTAAAAACTAAAACCCGTTAAAGACGGGTACGACAGCTAGTTACAAAAATTAAGTCTGTAAAATTAAAAAATATAGGGTCAATCCATTTTATTTGAACTAAAGTAGTCACCAACTAAATTTAAAAAATTGTAATATCCTGCAGGAATGATTTTGATGTTACTAAAGTCACGAAATAAAAAGATTTTTGCAAAATAATTATATAATTTTTGGAAAATATGAATTTAAAATGTATCTTCTATCTTAGAAACTAAGGCATTTTAAGATGCTATATGGATAACTTTTTGGAAACAACTTAAAACCCAGCTTAAAATCCCTGTATAGGATTCTGTACAGGACCAGTACGGGATCCTGTATGGAATCCTGCACAGGACCTGTACAGGATCCCAAGAGGATCCTTTGAGGATCCTGTACGGGGATTTTAAGCTAGGAAGTGACTACCAAAGTATCTTAAAATAAGATGTCTTCTTTTTACAGTGTAATGGGGATATGGGATTATAAAATTAAATAAGATCTTACGGAATATAAAGAACTTGTCATGAAATTTTAGTTTTTCTTAAAAATTTTCTTTCATTTTCTCGGGAAATAAAAATTATAGGTAAAATACAATCTCCACTTTGTCCACTTTCACGATATTCAAATGCGCCCAACTTCTTTGAAGAAAATCCGAAAATTATGGGATTTTCGGAAATAATTCACTTATCACTACATAAACGCACACTACAACTTTCACTTTGGTCCCTGGTCAATTTTAAAAATTATAAATGTTTTGAAAATAGTATGGTTTTTAAAGGTTAATGAGTGTAACTTTTTGTAAGTTGAAGTTGGTTTATTATTATTATCAATGCTCATAATCTAACTTCAACTTTATAAAAGTTACATTCATTAACCTTTAAAAACGTTATATTTTAAAGAAATTTCTAAACTGGGTCCGGGACCAAAGTGAAAGTTGCAGTGTGCGTTTAATTAGTGATTAGTGAATTATTCCTGAAAATCCCATATTTTCTGATTTTCTCCAAAGAAACTAGACACACTTGGAAATCGAGAAAATGGGCAAAGTGGCGATTTTATTTTACGTATAATTTTTATTTCACGAGAAAATAAAATTCGGTAACTTTTTATTTAATTATATAACCCCACATCCCTTTTATTTGTTAATAATAAACTTTAGGATAATAAATTATTTATTATTTTATATTTTTAAGTGCTTTTATCAAGTTATAATAATAAATTTAAACTTTCTTAACAAATGTCAATAAATTTTGTTATATTTTTGTACTAAATTGTATTTCTTTTACATTATTTTCTACTGGCAGAAAACTAAAAGTTTTTAGCATTTCTTACATTTTAAATTCATATTTTACAAAAAATATATAATTATTTTGCAAAAATCTTTTTATTTCGTGACTTTAGTAACATCAAAATCATTCCTGCAGAATATTACAATTTTGTTAAATTAGTTGGCGACTACTATACTTTAGTTGAAATAAAATGGATTGATTCTACAGACATAATCTAAAACTAAAAATATAAGGAAATTTTTTTATTAAATAGTTAAGGATTGATAGAAAAATCATTGATTTATTTATTAAAAATTTTCATCCAAACCTTTGAATTGCATTGTTCATATCAACGTAATGATGCTGGGGTTCATCAAATTCGTTATAACTGAAAATAAAAATTTTAAATAACGTTTTCTCAATATGTGTTTCAAATAATTTGTGATGAAATAGAATTTAATTAACCTTGAAATGAAATCGTCAATATCATCACAATGCTTTTGAGGTTTATCAAATTCGTGGAAACTAAGAACGAAAATTTGTTTGTCATTATATTTTAAATTAAAATTTTACAAATATTTCTTGAAAAATTCTACAAATATTTTTAAAGAAAAATAAAAGAATTAAATAAACCTTGAAACTGAATCGTCATCGATCTCATCACAATGATGTTGGGATTCATCGAAGTCATCAAAACTGTAAAAAAAATGTAATTAAGAATTTTAACTATTAACTTTTCATTCAGATTTACAGACTTATTTCTACTTTTTAAAAATATGTTTATTTTTTTTATTATTTATTATTATTAGAAGTGTGCAAAAAGCTCGAAGCTCGATCGAGTATTTTCGAGCTTTTCATTTTTGGAGCCGAGCCGAGCCTAATCAGTTCGAGCTCGAGCCGAGTCTCATAAAAAGCTTGAATAATTTCGAGTACTCGATTGGATTCGAGCTTTTAAATTACTAAAAAAAACTATTAAAAAGTAAAAAATTTCGAATTGAAGGGATTTACTGATCGTAAAAAATCGTTAGGTGCGCTTAAAATAACTAACTAACTAGCGTAAGATATTTTAAGGGGAATTCGATATTTTCTACTTATTATTTTTTTATAGGCTCGAATTTAATCGAGTACTCGAATTCATTCGAGTGCTCGAACAATTTGAGTACTTGATACATCTAGCCAAACTCATGCTCGGCTCGGATCGAAAAAGTCAAGGCTCGGCCCGACTTTTCGAGCTTTTTGCACACCTCTAATTATTATTATTATTACTTTATATTAAATTTCAAATAATTTTGTTCTTGAATTTTTTTATCTAAATTGATTTTTGGAATGCAATTTTTTATATGTACCTTGGATTAAAATCAATGCTTTCATCATAATGACATTGGGGTGATTGATAGAAACAGTCGTTCAATTCATCAGATCTAAAAGATATATAAAACACTCCATTAATTTTTATTCTGAAAAAAATTACACTCACCCACAATTTGTAAAAATTATTAATTCAAATAAAATAGTATCTTAATATATAATAATTTTTAAAAGTCTATTAAAATGAAATCCTTCCTATATGAGGAAGCAAGAAATTCAGAGTAAAAATTAACTTTTAATCACTATAAATCTATCACAAGCATAACCTAAAATTTGTTTACTTTTTAGATACCATTCTTGGGGCGCATCACATTTTATTAATAAGGAAACCTAAAAAGATTTCTAGACTAGATTTCTAGGTAAGAAAAAATTAAACTTTAAAAAAGCGAATTTTAAATTGCGATTAAAGAATAAACATACTTTGGCGAAAGATTGGTGTTTTCATCATGTATTTTAACAAAATCTTGTATTTTAAAATCAACAGGACCATTTGCATCTATATTTGTACATTTATTTTTACAAGTTTTAATCTGACATTTATAATGACGACAAAGATTTTGTGCTTTACGACCACCTCCAAATTTCAATAAATAATGTAAATAATTTGGATTTTGAATTGAAATTGGTTTTATTTGTGGCTGAACTACTACTCTTCTTGTCAATGTTGCTATTGGCTTTTCAAAAGTTTTTGATTTTTTAAAAGCATATGATGGTGATTTATTTAAAATAAATAAAATTAGATTCTGGTTTTTCAAGGCTTTTGATTTCTCCTGCGAACGAGCATTATTTCTGCTTCTCTGACACTTATAATCACAATCGGGCAATTTCTGTAAAAATATGACGAAAAAAGTAATTTATCATGAGATTTTCATTTTGAATTTCATTAATTATTTAAATAATAAAACATGTTAATTAAATTAAAAATTACAATTTAAATAATTAATTTTTTTATTACAAGAATAATTTATTTTTTATATAGTTAAAAAATTAATTGAAATACATATTTTTCTGAAAAAATAGAAAATTTGTTTATTACAAATTACAAATAAATTTTGTTTTTGCCCCAAAAAATATAATTGCCTGTCACATAAAAATTTTCTTTCAAACAATAAATTAAAAACGTGTACCATAAAATAAATATTTATTTATATTGAATAATTTTTATTTAAATTGATTAAACTGTAATTTCGTCAAATAATATTTATTTATGTTAATTAAATAGTATTTACTTCTTACACTGAAACTATCAGTTCAAATCACAATTTATTTGCTTTAAATTAAAATTATTTAATTCGAGTACATTTTTTTCACTGTAACGATAATGAATTTAATTGAAGTATGAAAAAATACCTTACCTTACAAACAAGTTCAACTTTTTCAATACATTTGGAATTTGAAAACTTAAATGACAAAGCGAAAATTAAAAAAAGGAACAAAATTATCGTCTTCATATTGTAAAACTTTTTATTTTGACGTTAAACTTACTAATGATTTGATGAGATTTAAATGCATCCTTCCGAACTCTGTTAAAAAAATTTTTGTCTTCCTGTTTTAAATTTATCAATAATTTCATGTTTTGAATTTATTAATAACTGGAAAGCATTGCGAATGCAATAATTTTTTAATTCCTCCAGATACGGAAATTAATTAAAATTTTTTTGTGAAATTTGTCAATAGAGTGTGTATTTCTTAATTCTTCTCTTCAAAACTGAATAATAAAGTCATCAAAAGAAAAAGTTTAAAGAAACAAAAATCAATTTTATTTACTTGCCTTCCATAATGTAAAAATTAATGTAAATCATTCTGAGTTTAAAATTATAATTTTTGGATTTGTAATTTTTTTTAATCTTTACTAAAAACTAATAATTATAACTGGAAAATCCATAAAAATCAAGTTTCATAAAATTTAACTGATTTCTGAAAAAATACCAAACATTTTTGATCCTCCATTTTGAAATTTTGTGTTTAGGTTCATAATTCTTGGGTCTTTAAAAAAGGTTTTTTTCCTATTGAAAAGGAATTGGACAGACGGTTAACTTTAAAAATAAAATTGAGTGGTCTGAGTTTTCGAATTAGGACGTCGCTTCTTAAATTCGAGAGAGCGACATTTTCGAATTGGACGGATTTGTTCCTCGGGGATTTTTGGGGTCGCTGATTAAGAATCTCACGTTAGATTTACAAAATTAAAAATGGCGGATTCAATATGGCGGAATAAAATTTAAAAATATCCTCCGTTTTGCTTTAAATTTGCTTCTCGGGGGTTTTTGGGGTCGCTGAATAAGAATCTAACGTTAGATTTACAAAATTCAAAATGGCGGATCCAATATGACCATAATTAATAAATTATAAAGGTTTATAACAAAAATTTTGTGGTGGGGATTTTTAAAATTTGATTCTAATTTAAAGTTTTATTATTTGTGAGGTCGATTAATAAGAATCAGAATTTTTATTTATGAAATTCAAAATGTCATATGGCCGCATAATTTAAAAATAAATACGTTAAAGAAATAACAATAAATGCAGAAACTCAAAGCACTTTAAAGAATTATTAACCAAACAAAGTTATTTATTGTTCGTTTTCGTTTTTAGAGTTACTTGATTCATATATGACAGCACGTAATATAAATTAACCCCCTAATAACAAGATTCAAGTAAATCAAAGGATATTTTTTAATTTATGCTGCTATAAGACCCCAAAAAGTTTCGAGAAACAAATTTAAAGCAAATCAAAGGATATTTAAAAAACTTATTCCGACATATTGGATCCGCCATTTTGAATTTTGTAAATCTAACGTTAGATTCTTATTCAGCGACTCCAAAAACCCCCGAGAAGCAAATTTAAAGCAAAACGGAGGATATTTTTAATTTTTATTCCGCCATATTGAATCCGCCATTTTTAATTTTGTAAATCTAACGTGAGATTCTTAAATCAGCGACCCCAAAAACCCCCGAAGAACAAATTTAAAGCAAATCGGAGGATATTTTTAAATTTTATTCCGCCATATTGAATCCGCCATTTTGAATTTTGTAAATCTAACGTGAGATTCTTAATCAGCGACCCCAAAAACCCCCGAAAAACAAATTTAAAGCAAATCGGAGATAATTTAACATTTTGCCCCCATATTGGATCCGCCATTTTCAATTTTAGGAATCTAACTTATGATTCTTATTCTGCGACCTCGAAATGCCTCTTGCAAGCTCATTTTGAATAGATAAGAGCAATTACTAACTATTTATGGGCTTTTAATGAAAGCAATTCTTGTATTTTCTCAACTGTAAGCTCTATATCTCAGCCGCCATCTTGGATTTTTTAAATCGCCCAACGGCATACAAAAGTAGACACTTTAAGCTAATTTTTCTAAAAAGTACTTAAGATGCAACAAATTTTAGGTTATGTTAATAATTTTTGGAGTAAAAGTACAGAAAGAGAATAAACTGCTATTATAAATTATTGATGTTAAATTCTTTACTACAACCAAAGTATTCAATACAAACTAGTTTTAAATTTACATAATTAAAAATAAATTTTTAATAAAGAAAATCCATGAAGGAGGATAAGGAGATGAAACGCCTGCAGTATATAACAGAAAAAGTTGACACCAAAATGGGGGGTCAGAGTAGTGCGGTTTTTCTCTCCCTACTGGTTACAGCGCTCACAGTGGTAATTTTTTAACTATTTTGTCACGTGATCTAAGGAAAAAACATAAATATAACCTCAATGTTTTTGTAGTGAAATGACAGCAAGAATGAATTTTTATATTAACATAATATTATTTACTCATGAATTTATTATTTTTACTAACTTTTCATTTTTATTTTCAATTTCAGTCATAAAACTCGTTCAAACCTTAAATATAACCCGATTCATTCAGCTGTCATCTCATAAATGTCATAAACAACCGTGCAGCAGACGATACATTATAATTCTGTATTTTCCCTCAAGGGGCGCTCGAGACAGTAGGGAGATGAAAACTTCACTACTCTGACCCCCTTAATAGGCCGTTTCATCTCCTTATCCTACTTCATGAATAATTGAATAAAATGAAAAATTTTCTTTTTATTTTTAATAATAATTGTTTGCATATATAAATAACAAAAAATTAAGAATATTATTTCGATATGTATATATTTGTAACTTTGTCTGAAATTTAAAAATTTATTTTTCTCCTAATTGCTTTATTGAAAATTGTCATCAATTGGTAATAATTCCAATAAAAATTATTCTCGTAAAAGAATAATTGTAGGTATTGTTTGTTTTTCTTTAAAACATTGTTTCGCATTAAAGTCACGTAATTAAGTGAACAAAAGCCTTGAATATTTTTTGACCTAGTTAAAGAAAAATTTCTAAATTTGCTGATTTCAAATAAACACACATCAATGACGACCTGGATTCATTTTATAATTGTTCTTTTTTGTTAAATAATGAATATCAATATTGCAAAACATTAATAAAATATTATAAAATGTTTTACATGACAGTTTTTTTATTACTAACTAGCTGTCGTACCCGTCTTCGACGGGTTTTAGTTTCTACAAATACATTCAATAATGTGTCTACCAGTCTCGAAAAATGGGAAAAAGCAAGGAATTTAATTTGACCGGAAAAAATAATAATTACCTACCATTAACTATTTCATTAGAAAAATATTACTATTTTATATCAGTGATTGACTTTTTATCATCAAATAATTTATTTTTAATTAATTAAAATGCATAAAACAATGTTTGTAAATTATTTGCAGAAATTTAATTATTGTATTGTAAGTTAATCCAAAATCTCCACCAGTTATTGGAGTTATACTAAAGTCGAATTCGAACTAATTGTATCATAATTGCTAAAATCTAAAATAAGACCTATATTGCAGGCTGAATTTACAGTTTTTCCCAATTAAATCAAATTCCTGCATATTTCCCATTTTTCCAGTTGGTAGAACCCCTGTTAAAAGTATTAGTAAAAACAAAAAGCCGTCAAAGAGTATTTTTATAAAATAACTGAATTTTTGGTAGCCATTTGTAGTTTTATTTATTGTTAATACTTATCAAGAAAATTTATATTTGATGAGAAAATATGCACCTGGAAAAGTTTGGACAATGCTGAGAAAAACTGGATAGATTGTTAAAAAAGATAATAATAGACACCCTGTTTAATTTTTGCCTTTACAATGCTCAAAACATTCCTAAAAGTTAAATCTAGAATTAAAATAACAAAACTTTTTATTATCTAAGTTTTTTCCCAGTAGCATAATGCAAGTATCGTATCTCAGGTATTCTTGAATTCCTGCAGTATCAATGTTATCAAAAAAAAATCTCCATTTTTAATATTTTCGAAGTTTTTGCAAATTGAAAAATTTTTGATAATTGGATTAACAAATAATTCTAAATTCCATTATTTTGACGGAAAAAGTTTATCAGAGACTCCAAAAATACATATTTAATTATAGAAAGTTTAAAAAATATAAAATTTGGAAATTTTCATTAAAAAGTTTTTTTTTAAATTGAATACCTCCCGTTCTAAATAATTTGTTTAAAATCTGTAAATTTATTGTTTATATATATCTTACAAAAGTCATAACTAATTAATTTACAATCTGTCAAAATTAAAAAAAAATTTCAAAGTTTTTGGAAAATTCATAATTTTTTTTATATTAATATTATTTTATAATTCAATTTATTTTTATTTATCTTTAAAATCATTTATATTATTAATAAATTAAAAAATTTATTCCAATCTGCAAAAATTTAAAAAAAAAATTTTTTTTAATTTTTTGAAAAATTCATAACTTTTGTTCAGCTCAATATTTTTTCATCAAATATAGCTAATATTTTAAGTTAGACCAATACCTAAAATATTGCTAAATTTTACTTCAATCGGTCAAGACGTTTTCAAGTTAAACGCGAACAAAATTTTGCGGACATACATACATACATACACACATACATACATACATACATACAGACAGGAAATTTTCTATTACCGTTTTTGGATTTTCCGTTGTTCAAATAAATAAATTATGCTAGAAAAAATTAATTTCGTGCAATGTACAGACAAAAGTCTGATTTTATTAATATATATGAAAACGGTATATGTTTTTGAAATTGTATTAAATGCTATTTTTATTCCAATTATTATTATTATTCCAATTATTAATCCAATTCTATTCAAATCCTTTGTTCAATATTCTTCGATTGTTGAATATATATTATTTTTGTACGCTTTTGAATGGATAAGCTCCTGCTTTCAAATTCGATTTGACAGTTAAATCTCTTGAAGTTGTATTCGTAGTCGACTGTTTAAATTTACATAAATCCTCAAATTTTTTTAAATAAATTTTTTAACTTTAACATTTTAGATTAAAAATTCCTAATTTCTTTCAATTTTGTAATAGAATTTTAATGAGAATAATTTTAATTAGAATTAAAAATACAATTTAATTAATTAATTAGAAAATATCAATATTATCTTAAATGCAAAAATCACTCAATATTAAAAAAAAAAATTTTTTTAAATTCTTTTTTTAAATTTTATTATAAAAAAGGTTGTATTTATCTCAAAAAGTAAGCTATAGATAGTATTGCACCAATTTTACAAAAATTTAAAAAATTTCATTTTTTTGATTTTTCGAATTTTTTGAAAAAATGTCATAACTTCCGTTCATATTAATATTTTTTAATCGGATAAGGCTATGATTTTAAGTTACGTTAATACCTAATAGATTGCCAAGTTTCACTGCAATCGGTTGAACCGTTTTCAAGTGATGCGCGAACAAAGTTTTGCATACAGACAGACAGACATTTTTTTTTACATTTTTCGAATTCTCATGTCTCAAGAAGAAAAAATATATAAGAATTTCCAAGATTGGAGCAATGTACAGACAGAAGTCTGGTTTTATTAATAAGGATATAGTCCGTAAAATAAAGTATTAATTTAATAATTAATTATTATTTAATTATTATTAATAATTTTCATTTAATTGTCAAGAAGTAGAATTGAATAAAAGTTAGTTAAAAATCAATTTGATTATGCAGTTTTGATATAGTTTTAAACAGTTGTATAATTTTGAGCATTGCGTATTTTGTTTCAAAAAGAAATTTTTTAAATGTTAAGAACATTGAATAAAAATAGTTAATTGTGTCACATCTGAGACAAAATTTTTAAAACAATTTTTCATGGTTTAAGAAAATTGAAACCTAACCAAGAGTTACTTACTTCTTGACAATTATTGACTGTTGGAGGAACACGAAATAAATTATGAGAACAGTTGTTTTTAAATAGTTACTAAAACAAAAATAAAAAGGTACTAAGAATAATATTTTTGGATATTTAAAATTTTGTATTCTTCATGTGGGAACTTAGAAAAAAGAAACAATTCATTTTTCAACTTTATTTTACAATAAACACATTCAATTTTTCGTTTAAAATAATAGTTATGTTGTCTATCACAACATACTTTATGTTGTCAAATTTGTTTATTTTATAGATCATGAGAAAGCAGTTATTTATAAATAGTACCATTTATTTTCATCGGTATCGTGGTAAAATACTGGAGAGGCATCGACTTCTTCATCCCAACTGAAAGACAATTAAAAATTTATAAGAACAAACTTTACTATTTAAAAATTCGTTTCTAATTTAAAAATTTGTTATTCTAACTGTAAGGATAAAATGCAGACAAATTGCATCAATAATTTTAAATGTTTAACATTTACATTGTTTCTGCATGCATTAGAACATAGAATGCTTAAATACAAGTTTAGGTGATATTTTAAAAATGATTTTGACCATTTTTGAATTTTTGCTGTATTTCAACAAATTCAGGTAATATTTTGATGACTGTTTCTTATCATTTCTGAACCTAAATTTGAAGCAATGATAATATTAGTTTCATAGTTTCTCTCGTATTAAAACATTGCAACATTTATGCAATTTTAGGAGATATATTACTTATTATGTACTTTTAATATTTTTGAACCTAAAATTACAGTCGTAATGCAAAAATTTAAATTTACAATTTGCAGCATATTTTTGAACCTAAAATTGAAGTATAATTGCTAATACTGACATTGATTTTTCTGTATTACAATCTGTTAGCACTCCTTCAAGTTTGGTTATATCATGTTATGTTGTATTAGAGAATGTGTTAGTATCATGAAAGAATTTTTCAATAAATCCCAAAATTTCCACAAATAATTAGACATACCTTGTCAATGATGGACTAAAGTATTCATCAGCTTCAGCAAACTCATTTTCAGACAAATCGTCGTAGCTAATTGGCGATAACCTGTTGTCGTAAAATTGGTACTTTTCGGGGTATGGCGTATCAGCCTTGACCGAATATTGTGACCCTGAATTTATGTCACTGTCATATTTGAAATTTGTCGACAATGGTACTTGGCCCAATAGAGTTTTTGCTTGACGAAATCTTCTGTTAGCTTGGTTAAGAATCGGAGATCTTGCATTTTGAACATTCACATTACGTAGTTGACTTGATAGTTCTTGTCCTGCGATTGCTGGTTCTTGTAAAAATGTAATTAATGCTGATCGAGCAGCTGCAGGATTTTCCAATTGTTGCCAAAAGGCAGGTCTAGCATTACCTTGATGTTCTTGGGGTTCTAAGAGAACATTACCTAAATTTGATCTGGCACTCAAAGCTGCTTTATAGGAGAATGGTTTCAAAGGCCCATTACGTTCAAATAACTGAAAATTTGGTTGATGATTAGAATATACAAGACTACTTCTGGCTCCAGCTTCTGGTGCGGGAGTTACTGCTGTATTTTCGACTGGTATTTCAGGAAGATTCGGAGTTTCATTAGGGCCTGATGCTGGTTGTGGAGCTTCGACTGGAGCTTGAGGAGATTGTGCTGCTGCTGGTGCTACTGTATTTGAAGAAGCTCCGGGTGTCTGTGTAGAAATTGCTGTTGGAGCCTGAGGTTGTTGGTGATTAGTAGTTGCACTCGGAACTTGTTGATAATATGGTTGTTGATAATACGGTTGTTGATAATATGGATTATAATAATATGGATTATAATACTGTTGTGTAGTATATGCCTGAAACATAGGTTAATTATAAATAAAAATTAAAGAGATAAATTCACATAATTTATCCGAAATACTTAAAATGATAATTTGAAAAAAGCAGTACTTCTAGGAAAAGAATTCAATAATGTTAAAATAAATAAATAAATTGAAATATTACATTCGCGCATCCTCCAAATAATCCCGAGCCTAAGCCACAATTACAACCACTGAATAAAAATGCATCAGCGGCGAATGCATAAATAATGAAAAGTAATTTAATTGACCCCTTCATGTTGATCAAGTTATTAACTAGATTCTGACATGAAACTGACAAGAGGATCGGAGAGTGTTAAATATACTCTCGTTATTTAAGGAAATTATTTTTTCCTGTTTTTAATAATATATCTCGTCAATAAAACTTTGAGATCATTGATCACAAGAAACGCGGAAGTAATACTAAACAGTGTTGCAATAAATATAATGCTTCAATAATTATCTTGAAATTTCAAGATGCATTCTTGTTTATTAAACCAATATTTTCAATGTAACATTTTTAAAGAAAAAGCATTTCCTTTTAACTTTGAATATACAAAATAATTGCAAAATTTATTAAATATATTTATTCCTTTTAGGTTTTGATGATTATTCTAATAAGACATTGAACTCGAACGAAAACAATTTTCTAAATATTTAATTTTGATATTTTACAATTCAGAATTGTTTATAAAATTTAGTACATTCAATCACATTAATATTTTTAAAGTTTAATTTCGTCATTACCATATTAAATAAATTTCTCACCGAAATCAGAACTGTAACTTTTCTCTATCTAGATTTTGCTTTCTTTAAAAAAATCACTTCTATTTTTACAGTAATTTTTTTATAAACATTTATTGTGTATTTGAGAAGCTGAAAATAGAAAAAAAGAACATTTTTTTATTCCAATTGGCGTAAAGCACCATATGGTAGTCAAACTTCTTAGTATTTCTTTTTCCGTTTGAACATCTTTATTATCCGATGACAAGCGTACTTTAGGGTCGGAAGTGGAAAGTAGATTGTAAATCTCGTTGAGCACATATGGGAGAGTGTGCACGCACTATTCTACATTATAAAACATATAAAAATCTTTGAAATCTTGTACGTGTCATATGCAGTCATCACAAATTGTCTTTTTCGAAATAACTTCAGTTCTTGAAATTTTATCACTTTCTAAACTGGTGAAATGATATCTTCCTTAAATATTAAATTTTTTGAGATAAATTCAACAATTCTTATACTAATACACTAAATAAACTTGAAATGTTTCTTCGACTTATTTAAAATTTATCAAAAGAGAAAAATATTTGAGACAGATTATTGTTAAACATTTTAAGTTACAGTTTCTTAGCAATTGTCATTAAACATTTGTTGCCTAACAAGAGTATTGCTTCCTGTTAAAGTATTAAATAAGTCGAAGAAACATTTCAAGTTTATTTAGTGTATTAGTATAAGAATTGTTGAATTTATCTCAAAAAATTTAATATTTAAGGAAGATATCATTTCATCAGTTTAGAAAGTGATAAAATTTCAATAACTGAAGTTATTTCGAAAAAGACAATTTGTGATGACTGCATATGACACGTACAAGATTTCAAAGATTTTTATGTGTTTTAAATACATTATTTATATATATATATATATATATCGTGTATATGTCGTAGGCAGATAGCATAATCCGGCAGTAGGCAAACTGCCTAGGCAGTTGGCCAACCGCTGGCAGTTAGCAGAATGACTGGTTTAAAATGAATTCAATTAGTCATTTAGTCAACTGCCTAGGCAGTTTGCAAACTGCCCAAGACGTTTCAGGCAATTAGAAATGGATAATAAAAATCTTATTTATCAGTCAAAATAAAAAAAAATGTTCTTTATTATACACGTAAAGTAATTCACATTATTCCAAAATGGGAAAAAGAAGAAGACATATTGAAAAATCTAAATACTGTAATAAATGATATTAAAGGGATTATTCCTTTCTATAGAAAGGAAAAAAGTTAAAAATTTTTCGAAAAGATGACGAAAAATGATTAAGGTAATTGCGCCAGTGCTCGTCAGTGCTTTAGTCGTCGGCAGGTTGTCACAACTTTACCAAAAAATAAGACACACTGTCATTTTATGCATGAATAAACAATATTTTTGGTAAGTTTCAATATCGCGACATCGGCATCGACGACCGATTACTGTTACAGTCAGTTTTCATACCTGCCGATTACTAACGCATTTGCATATTTTCGACTTTAAATGCAAATAAATATTACATAGTATTTAATTCAATAAAAAGTGATGTTAATTATTCTTCTATATAATCCCCTTTAATCAATAAAATTTGTTTCATTTGGAAAAATTGCTTTTGAAACTGCTAATTAGTCGTTTTAAAATTGAAAAATTCCTTAAGCTGCCGAGCACTGACGCATTTACCTTATGTACCCTCTTAACCTATACATTTATAATCGTAATGGGCTGAAATTTGTTACACCTATATGTATTTTTGAGTGAAGATTACATAATAAATATAGCGGACCTGATTGGAGGTAGTATTTAATTATAGTATTAATTTAGTATTTAACCCTTTAACGACGAGATGTGCTGCTTTTTAACATGAATTTCAAACGCCTACAATTAGTAGAAAAAAGCCATAAAATTTTTCAAAAGTCCATATCCTACTATTTTTGGGGTCGCTCTTTCGAATGGCGTGGTCAAAATTTTCAAAAAATCATATTAAACCCTTCTTTTTTTCAAAAATACTTAAAAATGTCAAGTTTTTTTAATGCAACTTTTTTTAAAAGATTTTTTTTCTCCACCATAACATTTTTTAAATAGAAATTGCATGTAAATCTCAGTAATTTTGGAAAACTAAGCTGCTATTTTGGATCTGCCATTTTGAATTTTTTGAATCTGACTTCATATTTGTAATCAGCGACCTAAAAAAACCCCCGTGTAATAAATTTTAAGCAAATCTGAATAATTTGAACAATTAAGTCGCCATTTTGCATCCGCCATTTTGAATTTTTTGAATCGGACTTCAGATTCGTGATCAGCGACCCCAAAAAAAAAGAAGGGTTTAATATGATTTTTTGAAAATTTTGACCACGCCATTCGAAAGAGCGACCCCAAAAATAGTAGGATATGGACTTTTGAAAAATTTTATGACTTTTTTCTACTAATTGTAGGCGTTTGAAATTCATGTTAAAAAGCAGCACATCTCGTCGTTAAAGGGTTAAATACTAAATTAATACTATAATTAAATACTACCTCCAATCAGGTCCGCTATATTTATTATGTAATCTTCACTCAAAAATACATATAGGTGTAACAAATTTCAGCCCATTACGTTTATAAATGTATAGGTTAAGAGGGTACATAATCATTTTTCGTCATCTTTTCGAAAAATTTTTAACTTTTTTCCTTTCTAGTTCGCAAATATGTTCGCCATCAGGTTCGTTATATTTTTCCTGTGATCTGTACGTAAAGATGAGTATGTGTTCCAAATTTTAGCGCATTTCGTTAAGAAATGTAGAAATTAAGGGGTTAAGCAACCATTAAATTTTTCTTTAGCAACAGTTGTTCAACAATTGATTCTTTGTATTTAATTTATCATACTAAAGTGGACAATCTGTCGCAAATACATTTATTATTAAAAGAAGTAAGAATACTTGAGACATTTTGTCAAGTTGGGTATAAAAAATTTCTAAACACAGAAATATTATTGAGGAACTGTTGTTAAAATAAAAAATTTAATTATGGCTCATAGACGGTTGTTTGCAACTCTTCTTCGTTTACAAATTAAACAAGAATATTACTAAGAATCTTCTGCTAGAAAAAAAAAGTTGGTGCATATATAATGAATTTGTTAAGCTACAATTGCTAAAGAACATTCTTTAACAATGCCTGCTTAGAAGCAGTTGTCTGTAAACTTTGTTAGGTTACAATTTATTAATCAATATTTACTAAAAAACTGTTGCTAAGCTACAGATTTTTAGCAACTGTTGTTAAGAAACTGTTAATGAAAGTTTCAAGACACAGTTGATAAAAGTTTTAAAATCAAAATTTTTAGGAAACTTTTACTTAGAGTTGTTGAGAAATAATTACTAAATTAACTGTCGCTGATAAAATAAATTTGGAACATTAATTATTAAGAAGCAGTTGTTCAACAAACCGTTTGCAACATTTTTGCTAAAAAAAACTTTAAAATAGTAAATTTAAAACAATATTGTTTAGCAATCTGTTTTTGTAAAACTTTTACGACAAGCTTATTGAAAGATTACGTACTATCTGGAAATTTATAATAAAGTATAAACAAAAAAGAAGGGCGTATTTATGGATTGATTTGATATTTTGGTAATATGTTGCCCTATATAAGAGTAATAAATTTCTAAAATATTGGAACATTTGAAACAAATTGTCAAAAGTAGGGTGGGGGAAGTTTTTACATTTTAAATCATAATGATATTTTCAAATCCTCAAAAGTCGGACAAAAGTTTATGAATTTTAATTTGTTAAAAAATGGATTTTTAAGCTTTATTATGAAATTTTCATTTTTGAGTTTTGATTATTAATTTTGGGATTGAAGGTTTCAATATCGAAAAGAAAGAAAATCTATTTGGACGATTTTAAAAGCTCAACTAAACTTTCACGTGGAGTTGTCCGTATAAAAAATGCACATATAAAAATTAATAATAATTACCAAAAATAAATTAATTATTGTGCGATTCCATGGGAGATTTTAGTCTTTTCGAAGTAAGTAAACCAATTGCAATGAAATTCAGGAATTTTAATCTACACATAAAAAGAAATGTTTCCACCAAATATTACATCAAAATATTCAGTAGTTTTTGAGATGTCAACATTTTGGAAAAATCTCCTTTCCATTTTAACCAAATCACTTGATCCTTTTTGGAAAAAATTCTACATAAAAAAAACGAAAAATTATTTATATTATGTTTACACAAAATTTTTATAAACAAAAAAGTTTTTAAATAATAATTGAATAACTTTTGAAATGCACCACGAAATTGAATGAAACAAACACTAAAATAATCTAATCTAAGTAGCAGAAACTTCTAATTTTTACTCTAAAAATGTGAACAAAAATATTAATATATTATATGAAGACATTCAAAGTGTACTATTTTTCTTTCGGAATCTTAAAGAAATCACAGGTTAGATTATTTTAGTGTTTGTTTCATTAAATTTCGTGGTGCATTTCAAAAGTTATTCAATTATTATTTAATAACTTTTTTGTTTATAAAAATTTTGTGTAAACATAATATAAACAATTTTTCGTTTTTTATGCTGAATTTGTTCCAAAAAGAATCAAGTGATTTGGTTAAAATGGAAAGGAGATATAATCTATACATAAAATATATAACTTAAATAAAATAAAAAAACCGCTGTCAAGTTATAAATTTTTGTTATACTTTTGGTACTCATTTCATTCGTTTTCGTAAATCTTGTTGTGTTTATTTTATGAACACTTTGCTTTCTCATAGAGATGTTAATAACAATAAAGTATAAATTTTGAACAATTATTCTTAAGTGCTGTAATATTTTTTTCTTATGATTTAATACTTTCACATGAAAAAATTTTTTTTTCACAATTTCTGTTTTTTAAAATATCAATAACTTCTTCATTTCGAATCGAAATAGCTTCAAAAATAGGTAAATCGAAGGGGTTTTAATGCTCTACAAGTTGTTAGCTATAGTTTTAATGTTATTTCTACATTTTTTAACAAAATTCTCAAAAAAGTCTTATTTTCCAAAATTTTTGATTTTTAAAAGTTTAATATCTCCGGTGAATATGAATGAAAAATGTTCATTCTGGGCTCAAAAGATGCGTCTAAAAAAACTCTAAAAAATTTGAGAAAAACATTTATAGGTGTCCTAACATTTTTTTTAAAGTTATGGGCAAAAAACGTTTTTTTGAAAAATTAAAAATCAAAAAAAATAGTTAAACTTTATTAATCTATTTCAAAGTACTCTCATTTTATGTCCGCAGATGGGACCTACAATTTTAAAAAAAATTCAGCCTAAAAGCTTTTTATAATTTGGAGATATTTATAAAAATGTGATGTTTACACACACACACACATACGGAATGAAATTTTTCAAAAATGTCATTTTTGAACTCCTGAGGTCAAATAACATAAAGATATGTTAAAAAATCTAACCTGAAAAATTTTGGTATTACAATACTTCCTCAGTATGAGGAAGCAATAAATAAAATAAATAAATAAATAAATAAATAAATAAAATCACTTTTAACTTTTTGGTGATACACTTCAAAAATTTTGCACCTTATAAGCAATAAATATTACAAGAAATAAAACATATATTTCAATATTTTTTTAATAGAATTTCGTTTTAATAATTTGAGACAAATTTATTTTTGTATATATAATAGTATATTGTGCAACAAGTACAGAAAGAAGCTGTTAGTACAGAAGAAGCTGGAAAATCTTCTTTCGTACGTGTTGCACACAGTACTTTGTGCACCAACTGTTCAGAAAAAGTGTCATTTTAAACTTTTTGAGTAAATAAAAAGCTACAACCAATGTTTTTATTTATGATCAATAGTATTTTACCTCTCTAAAAAACCATATATTACACGTTAAAGATTTCGAGTAACGCGTCACTGCACAATCCTGCTTTTAATCATTCTTTAAGCACTTTGTCGCACTAGTGCAGCAAAGTACCCACCGGGCACAAATATAAAAAACGTTCTTTGAATGCCTGTAGAACTTTTAATGTCTGCCAATTTAAGTTTTAAGAACGTCTGAACATTTCAAAAATGTTTCAGAACGTTCGGACATTCTTTGAACGTAAAGTGGCAGACATTAAACGTTCTACAGACGTTCAAAGAACGTTTTTTGTCTTTGTGCCCGCTGTTTGAAATATTTTTTCTAAAAATCTAAAAAACAAGTTGTTCATTCCACGAACATTTAGCTTCCTCAATGTAATATAGGGTTATTAGGGGTAAATGTAAACGGAATATCTATGTTTTACCAAAAACATTAGTTTTTTTTGTTAAAACATAAAATGGACGGATTTTTTTTGCATGAACTTGTTACTAGAGCTCCCTAGAAAAATTTTATGAGGTTCAAAAAAATATTGATGCACCTGAATCGTCTTCAACTGACTGTGTACATTTACCTCGAGATTTTGAAATTTGCCTAAAATTCGGGGTAAATGTAAACACCACTGTAGTTAAGCGAGGTTTAAGAAACAAGTTATTTCAAGTGTACTATACTGTTTTAAGGGATAGAAAAACTGAAAAAAATTCTTCGTAGATGTATAGAAAAATCAACCAGTTGACTTATAATGTATCATATAAAATAAACAATAAACCATTACAAAATTAGTAATGTAATGTAAAAAGAAGTTTTTAAGGTTGCTGAATAAGAATCTAAAATCGAATTTTTTAATTTCAAAATGGTGGATCCAATATTGCAGTCAAACATAAAATATTGTTAAAAATTGATCAAATTAAAAATTTTTTAAATGTCGGATCCAATATGGCGGATGAACCTAAACATATTTTTAAAAATTGATCAAATTTACTTAAATCTGCCTGAGTTTCATTTAACAATCGTGAAGAACTGTTTTCCTATATTCTAGGCATGTAAATGCACTATGCAATACTATGCAGGTCTATTATACCTGCAACTGACTAACACGATGGAGGTACGAAAGAGGACCTAAATTTCCTATTCTATGAAATTTTACATTGCCAAAGTAATGAAATTGTGAAATAGAAGCAAATTTATTCAATTATTTTCTTTTAAAATGTAGTTCAAGTTCTGTTTACATTCACCCCGAGTTTTCGAATTCTAGGGGTAAATGTAAGGGAGAGTGGGGCAAACCGGACCTCTCAATATTTTCGAAATGGCGAAATTGTCAAAAGTTCTATTTAAAAATTTGAAACAGCCATGTGTAGTATACCTTATTTTTTCAATTTGACTTTTTTACTTTTGTTTGTACAACGCTGGGAGCAAAAGTTTTTTAAAAAAATTTTTCTACACTTTTACGAATTTTTTCTTAAGGAAATTCTGAAGAAATCGTGTAATATTTCCAAATATTAAATCTTGGGTTTTGAAGGTACACACCTCAGGAATATTTACCACCAAAACCATTAAAGAATTTGCAAAGCGTTTCTTTTTGACAAACATTTATTCTGAAAATGGGCCTGTGGGGCAAACCGGACCGTTTTCGGTGGGGCAAACCAGCCATAGAGTATTTCCATTGAATTAAAGTTTCATAAATATTGTTTTTAAATAAAATGTTTCTTTCATTAAAATATTTACTTACAACGAAAAAAAATTGTCTTCCAATGAGAATTGGACCCTTTTATATTATTTCTCTGATAATGACAAACATTTTTATTTATATATTAAAAAAAATATTTATTTAATTAAAATTCAATCCCGAATTATTATTTTCATTACTACAACCATTGTTTACATGATTCATTATGTTTTTTATTATTGTAGATTATGTGAATGCAATATTATAGGGATCTGAAATCATGACGTCACAAACAAACATGGCGGTCGACAACGGGGTCAAATTTTAACAAACACACATGTTTCACACTTCTTTTGAATTCTTTTTTATATAAAAAGTTGAATAGAATTAATTGAGGGGCTAAAAATTGTTTCAGTTTGTTTATTCGCATGTTTTAAAAAATTATAAAATGCAATACGCTCCAAATATTTAATATATTCAGTAAAATAAATCGCATAAGTAAATGCACCTGTCAATAAAAGAATTGTTTTCATATCGAAAAACATTATTTACTTGAATAAAAAGTTAAAAAATATCTACTCTAAATATTTAATTAAAATTTAAAGTGGAAATACAGTGTCCTTTTCAAGAAAAGTAAGGATTAATCGAGTTAAAGAATAGTTTTAAGGTTATGTTTTAGGTTATGTTGTGTCTCCTGTTTATACCATTCTGAAAACATTAAATAAATATGTTGTTGGAGACACATTGTAACGAAAAAATAATAATTATAAACTACTTTTAATTAAAAATCTTGATTAACTGAGAATACAATTAATTAAACATATTTTAATAAAGTATTTATTGTGACAAAATAAAGTGAGATTATTGCTTTCACACTTTGCTTATGAATATCTCAAAATATTAAGCAATATTATCTTTTTTACTGAATGTGACTGCTTCGTAGTATTTTCTTTTTTACAAATTAATTTAATTATTAAATATCATGCTATATTTTAGGATTTTTAAATATAAAACTTGCGAATTTAGAAATTATTCCATGTAAAATGTCAAAATCGACCCCGTTGTGTTAGTTAAATTTTCTGGCACCAGAATGCGTATCGCAGTATTTCAGATCCCTATTATAAATAAAAAAACAAATGCTCTGGTTTACCCCAGGGGGTGGGGCAAACCGGACCATTTGCAAATTTTTTTTAAATTAACACAGCAACTAAACAATAAAAGATGAAGTATAGGTGTCTGTGGGAAAAAGTTGCGCAATTAAATGATCTTTCAAACAAGCCTTCGAAAAATGAAATCAGTTGATTCGTTTAATCACAAGAGTAAAAAAACCGTTGGAGAGTCCGGTTTGCCCCACTCTCCCCTAAACACATAATTAGGGTAAAGTGCGGATAGATGCCCCCAATTCGAAAATTACATCTAAATTCAATAAATATTGATATTTTTAAATGACTATTCGATTTTTCTACACTATTACTATTCATCATTAACATATGTAAGGATCAAATACCTGGAATAAACAATAAATGAATCAGAACGAAAATGCGAAAGGTCTGCATTTGGCCATATATCCCACCTGGGTGGGTAAGACGCCCCCTGCTGTAAGTTAATATCATTTATTACAACAATTATTATAAAAAATGTAAAACGCGGATCTAATATGTTTCTCTGGTTAATTTGAGACAAGAAAATAATTGCAAATATTTTCTTACGTGTTAAAAATCCTTGATTCTCGTAATAAGAAATTTTGACCAGTTTTTTGAAAATTTTTGCACTCTTTTAGCAATCTGAAATTTTCACATTATTGTAACTAATAACCCCGAGGTGCTAGCGGGCTGGAACTTTACAGAGAAATTATTATGACCAATAGGTATAAAAAGAACCAATAATACATAAATATAGTTTCTTCCATGTTGGAGATCTGAGAAAGGGGGCATCTATCCGGGAGGGGCATCTATCCGCACTTTACCCTATTTATTAAATAAATTGACGAAAATCAAAAAACAAAGTCAATTGTTGTTAAGGCATTAATAAGGAAAAATTAAAAATTTTAGTTTCATTTTTTAATTTATTTTTATGCAAATGCGAGACAAAATACTGAAACAGTAAAATTTTGATTTTCAATCTTTTTTGCATTAAAAGATAACTTATACTATTGCATTGCCAATTGTCAAAATAAAATATTGGCAATACTCAGAACATCTTGTAGATGAGCTGAGGTAAAAAGATTGACGTCGTACTTATTTTTAAATTTGTAAATTTATCTGAAATATCTACTGTTTACATTTACCCCAAATGACCCTACACCAATTTTTCAATCTTGTATTGAATTAATGAAAATATTAATAAATAAAAAAGTTATTTCAAAAAATACAAAAAATTTTTTATTCAAATTTTGAAAAAATTGTATAAAAAAATTTTTGTAGATATATACGGAAATGCTTATGTCAGATTTTAGGCATTAATGACTGTAATAAACCTACAAAATTTCAGGACATTCCAATAAAATTTGTCCGAGATATTTTGTACACAATATTTTGTGACATACACACACACACACACATCTGGACATTTGCTCAGAATTAAAAATACATATATTATGTTCTAGACAAAAATTAGTCATATAACCTTCTTTTGAAAAATTGAAAGTCGTCACGAATTCAAAGCTTCCTCATGAGGAAGCAAAAAAATAATTATATTTAATTGTTTTCACAATTTTTCAACACTCTGTATATTGTATGAGTTATACAAGAATTTTCGTTGATTTATCATTGTCTTTATTAACTTTTCTAACCTCAAGGTCCCTATAGAATCTAAAAAGCATGAAAAATGTATGAAATCTTTAAAAATTCCCTAAAAATTTAAAAATGGAAAATGCCTACAAAATTTTAAAAAGTTTGTAAATTTTTCAAGTTTTTCTTTTTTTTACTTGGATATAATTTTGTGAATAATATTCATAATATGTATTCAGATTCATATTTTTTTTAAATTTGAAATTAATTTAAATAAAATGAAAATTGTATCCAAAATTTAAAGAAAATTGTCTGAAAAATTCTAAAATTTTGAATTAGGTTTTTGGTAGGAATCCAGAAATATTTTCTATTTCTTTAGAATAATTATAATAAATTAATTCAATTGTAAGTTTTTTAATATTATTTTATTAATTACTGCTAAACCAAATGTGATGCAATTGAAATTCAATATTAAACCACTGGGCTTTAATTATTGTCTAAATTTTCACTGCATTCTGTAACAAAAAATTGAAAATATTATTGTTCTTATTTTGGAATCGAATAGTAGTGTAAAAGAAATATTTTTAATATAAAAAGATAATTAAATTTAGATAGAAAAAATAATACAAACCTTCTGTATAATCACAGGTTGGAGTAGGTGCAATTCGAATATGAGTGTTGCGCGGTGAACAATTACAAGAAGATTGTCTTGGTAGTGTTCGAATTTGAGTTTTTTTTGGTGTACATTTACAGGACAATTGTGTTGGTTTACTTGGCATTCTTAATTTTTCAACAGTCGGCGCTAAGTTTACTGATAGTAGAGGACACGAAGATTGACATGAAGGTCTTGGCTGAAATCTAAAATGCGACCGAAAGAATAAATTTAAATAAATTAACGAGTTTACAAAAAGTGTTAAATTATTTATTTTTTGAATATGAAGATTATGAAAAAATTGCAAAGAATTAATTAATTTATTACATAATTACAATATTAATCAATTAGAATTGTTTATTAATTGTTACTGTTTTTATTCCTTTTTTTCCTTATTAAAAATTTATACTTATTTTCAATGAATATATTTTCGTTCAAAGCGACATTTAAGAATTTTACTCTATACAAAAAAAGTTGCAATCGTTTATCATTTAAATTAAATTTATATTTACGGGTAAATTAATTATTGTGTCGTCATTAATTATTAAATAAATAATTAAATTAATTATTTATATTAACAATAAAAAAAGTATTTTTTAACTATTATTATTAATTTAATATTGTTTTAATATTTTAATTGTTATTAAATTTGTTTGTGAAAAAATTAAAATAAAATTTTAGTATCATAAGCAAATAAAAAAATAAATCTAAATAAATAACGAAATATATATGAGAGATTTTCTTACTTGTCGAATAACTGTTTTAAAAACATTTCCTTTTTTTTCAAAAAACTGTTAAATTTCTGAGATAATTGCGACATTTTTGGTAAACAGCCTCCTAGAGGTAGTGGTCTTGGTGGAGGTTGTGGAGGTCTTAGATTTTGGCAAGCATTAGGAATTGCTCCATTAACTCCAAATCCGCATTTAAATCCACAAATATCGAAATTTGACTTTAAACCAGCGGATAAACTCTCACTATGATAAATTATTGTTAATGTTAATAGTAAAAAAATGACAAATTTTTTTAACTCCATTTTATTCCTTCCAGTATAAAATCTTTTCTTTCGATGATATCAACTCTTCAACGAGTTACATTAAATTAATTATTTACTTCCTTGTATACATTTATCGAATCACTCGTAATATTTAAATATTTTTTCAAAACACAACAAATAAGATTCTTTATTTCGAAAGAACTTGAAAAAATTATTATACAGTCTTATAAAGCAAATATATAACCAAATTACGACTATAAAATATGAAAATGTGTTTAAATCAATTATTTTAATAAATTATTTATTAATAGGGGAGACTGGGGCTAAATGTTAAACTGTCAAAACAGTTAAAATTCATTTTATCCTTCGAACGGAAATAGCTAGAGCATTTCAATTTTAACTATAGAAGGGTCTTATCATCCTTATCATTTTGTTTATTTTTGGGCTCCTCAATTTTAATCAAAAAACCTTTATATGTATTTTATTAAAGGAAAAAACATTTTAAAAAGATATAAAAATTAATGCTAAAATTTTTGTAATACTTACCTATATATTAAAACATATGTCGACGTCCACATGAAAAGGGCCCATTTTGGCACTATTGGACTTATCTATATGGGCGAATTCCTTGCAAAATTTCGAAAATTTTGAGTGGTCATACAACTTTTTTGGTCAAAAATTCGGTGAGTTACAAGAATTTTGAAGTTTATAGTGATAAATACCTCTATTCGAGAAAAACGGAATCAAAGATTGTGATACCTATTAATTGTGATATCTCTGGTTCTTCTGGGAAGTTATTCAGATAATAATTGTTTTGAGTTCAGGGCACTATAAAGATGAAAAACCAATAGGTTTAAAATTTGTAAAATCACCCCACCCCCCTTTCTGTTTGAAAATACGAAAAACCTACAAAATGGGCCCTTTTTTAAAAAGGCGATTTTCTTATTAATAAACCATTTTTGTACAAGATTAATGATTGGGAACAATTTTATTGTGTCATTTGAAGGTAAAGAATAGAAATTAAACTTATTAAAAAATTTTTAACAGGTTTTATTATGAAATTTTGACGAAATATCGACATTTTTTACATCTACAACTACGTAATCAATGACTCTAACATTAATATCTCTGGTTCTTCTCGGAAGTTATTCAGATAATAATTATTTCGAGTTCAGGGTACTCTAAAGATGACATATCAAGAGGTTTTAATTTTTTTGACCCTCCATTTCAAAAATACGGAATATTTTTGCAAAGGACCGACAAAATGGGCCCTTTTCTTTTTCTAAAGAACCAATAAAGTTAAACACTTAAATTAACGATAAATTAATGAAAACCTAATTATTTGACTTGTCAAAACATGTAGATTGACAATAAAAAATAAAAAAAAATTAAGGTTTTTCTCAAAAAAGTATTAAATTGCAAATAACTCGAAAATTAGAACCGACAAAATGGGCCCTTTTCATGTGGACGTCCACATATATTTTATTAATTTTCTGCAATTGTGTTAAAAATCATGACAATATATATACTCGACTTATGCGGTATTGGTATGACATGGTATATTAGTATATCTACTTCGTGATTAGTATATTGTCAGATGTTAACCTCAAATTTTTTAATGTTGAGAACACGAAAATTATAATAGACAAATGATAAATATAATTCTGATACAAAAGAAACATGAAAATTATTAACTTATTAATAAGGAATATTGTTAATTTCAAGTGTACACATCAAATTCGTATTTTTTTGAGTTTATGTGTTATTGCGATGTTGCCAAATTTTTCATGTGTTTTTATTACTGCTTTGAAAATTAAAATAATTAATTATTTATTAAATCTGTGATAAACTTTCTCTAAACTCTCCTGGTTTAACTTTTTGACATTGTCTATCTGTACACAAAATCACAGATTTTTCTCAATCGAAGCGTTTTTAATGCTCCACAAGTTGGTAACTATAGTTTCAAAGTTATTTCTACATTTTTCAACAAAATTTTCAAAAAAGTCTTATTTTCCAAAATTCTTGATTTTTAAAAGTTTAATATCTCCTGTGAATATGGGCGAAAAATGTTTATTGTGGGCTCAAAAGATTCGTCTAAAAAAACTCTACAAAATTAGAGAAGACATTTATAGGTGTCCTAACATTTATTTAAAGTTATGGGCAAAAAACGTTTTTTTTTAAATTAAAAATCAAAAAAATAAATAGTTAAACTTTATTAATCTTTTTCAAAGTACTCTCATTTTATGTCCGCATGTAAGACCTACAATTAAAAAAAAATTCAGCCCAAAAGTTCTTCATAATTTGGAGATATTTATGAAAATGTGATGTTTACACACACTCACACATATAGAATGACATTTTTGAACTCCTGAGGTCAAATAACATAAAGACATGTAAAAAAATCGAAGTCGAATAATTTTGGTATTAGAATACTTCCTCCATATGAGGAAGCAAAATCATATGTGTCTAAAATAATCTAATGAACAAAGTGTCAAATTTTTAAAAGTTTCTCTCACTTCTTTAAGGAGGTTCTCTTGCAAACAGAAGTAACATTTTTTTTAAATTGATACACTGATAGATAATGGTTTGAAGAAGATGTAGTTAAATCTTTAGAAGTCTAGGTCTAGGTTTCGTTATATCGTTACCAATATCAATAAAACTTTTAATATCGATATTTCTTGCGCAACAGCAACACGATATGTCACACATTTTAAGTTTTTTAAATTATTAAAGAAATTAACTAACTATTTGAAGTACTAAATACAAGTAAGTGTTAAATTTATATATAATAAAATAAGGATGTATTCTATGTTATTAATATTTAATTTTTTGAGCTTGAAAAATTACAAACCATAATTAAAATGCGAGCAGTATTTAAAAGTTAGTAAAAAAATATTTATAATTTTTATTTTATTTATTTAAAGAATATGTTATGGGTAAGACTCCGTCAGAAAATATACGATTTGCATGGGGTCTTTGGATTAGGCTGTAATTTGGTAAAATTGTAGTATTGGATACTAAAAACTAGTGTGCCAAAAATTTTTTGAAAATTTTGAAATTTGTTGAAGTTACGTCATTTTGAATTTTTTGGTCATAATTTTTTTAAATCTTAATATTTCCGAAAGTTTTCAATGAAATTTAAAAAAATTTGGAGGGCTTATACTTAAAATCATGTTTCTTCTGACTATCACATAACAAAAAAGTCAAAAAGAATTTTTTGAAACTGTTTTGCCCGAGCGGGACCGATTTTTGAGTTTTCATGTCATTAATAAAATATTCCTTATTATTTCACCTTTCATTTAAAAAAAGAAATCAATGGAGACTCAAATAGTTTTCGAGATATTGCAATTTTTGTGGAAGCGCGACCACGTTTCGGTGTCAACGCTGTGTCAGTGCTCGGGACGCCAATACTACAATATCACCAAATTACAGCCTAATCCAAAGACCCCATGCAAATCGTATATTTTCTGACGGAGTCTTACCCTTATGTATAATAAATTTATTATTTCTTAATTATATTTTGTATATCAAAAAGTGGATATTCAAGAGACGAAAAAAATGAGTCCTATATTGAAATCTTAATATAAACAAATAAATCTACCAGTACAAAAGATAAAAGAAGTTGAATTTAAAAAAGTTTTTACACATTCAAATTTTTAGTTTTCATAAAATTAATGTTAAAAATTTTTTTTCATTCCTTTAAAAATGGGTGGACTGACAATTTCGGACGGTACTGTATAGTGTTATTTTCAGTGTTATAATTATATCAATTGTGAATGAACTGTGTTTTCCATTTTCCTCATGCGCAGCGCTAGTGTTCCTTTCGGTATTTGCACCTACTAAGCGGGTACCGAAATCTGGCCCTTTTATAATGTATTTCGTTCAGTCTCCTCGGCCTCCTTATACTACTTCATTAATCCAACGATCCAACGTTGCCAAGCGTTGCATTCAAACCAAAACTTAAATAGTCATTGCTTTGACTAAAAATGTAGATAGAAAACCTCCTTAATTTATAGATGACAATCCATAATAGTTTTGAAAAATTGTAAATATTCACTTTAAATAAATTGTTTTTAACCAAATTTTAATGATATGAATATAATTTTAATATAAATGTAAACAATGTATAAATCTAAAAAGATTTAGTCGGAATAATAAATATAAACCTAATAATAATAATAAAAATGAACGTAATTATAAATTATAATTGATTGAAATAAAAAGCATTAAAATATAATTATTAATATAATTATTAAAGAAATGATTTACTGCATACAAAAAGAGACAATTTTATTCTTAAAAATGTTATATTTTAATTTAATAAATTACAGAAGTAAAAACATATTTTTAGTTTCCGTTAATGTTAAATAAAAAAAATTAAGGTCAATTCTAAAGAACGATGTCAGTGACATTTTTTTGTATTTTGTAATGATAAAATGATTTATGAATTATGATGACAAGTTGAAATTCAATAATAAATGTAATTACATAGTCAGCATATTTACAAATGGTCATTACAAGTTTGAAGATAAATGATTATTTAAAAAAATATTTTATAATATTGGAAATATTAATTTTTATATTTTCTAACAAAGACAAATTTTTTGTAGTTTTTTTAAAATGCAGTTTTATTTTAAGTAAATAATACAAAATTTTCTTTGTACTATTTTGTTTCTTATATCAATATATTTTTTATATTTTAGTATAACACTGGTTTACAGTGAAATTGTCAATTGAACAAAACATTTCTTTTTCGAATAGTAGGTGTTTTTTGAGTAAGAAAATCATAGTTTAAATTTTTTTCCCTCGTGCAGTTTTTCTGTAGCTTCAAATTTTGCATTTTCGAGGTGCGACGCCACTTAAATTGACCTGTAGAAAAATAAGCTTATCAAAATATAATGAATAAGGTATCATTGGAAAGGTAATTAAATTACCTTTCGATCCATAGGTCACAGAATAAAATTCAACAAAAATTGAGAGAGTTACAGTCAATTAAAGATGAAATTTCAAGACAATTTTGATGATTTTTAGACATTTGAGTAACTTCTACAATTTTTTCTACATCAAACAGGAAATAATGTTTAGGTTTTAATTTTTTTATTGATAGACTATATCATTACATAAATTTTGAGCCCTTGTGAACCTCGATTGGATTAAAAATGACAATTCTGCACTAAATTTAGTGAATGAAACTACATTCTTCATTTTTGGTATCTCTTAAACATTTGCAGCAAAAATTGAAGTAATAAAATTTAGTTAAGCTCTGAAGTTACTAAAATCACTAATCAAGGATTTCGGAAATCGTAGATTTCGAATACAATGTTAGTTTTCTAAATTTCAAAATGGCGGATCCAATATGGCGGACAAATTTTTTTTAATCGATTAAATTTGTTTTAAATTCGTTACTCGGGGATTTTTGGGATCGCTGATTACGAATCCAATGTCAGATTTCAAAAATTAAAAATGATGGATTCATAATAATGAACGAGTTTTTTAAAATCCATCAAATTCGCATCTATTGCATCCGCCATTTTTAATTTTTGAAATCTGAGATTGGATTCGTAATCAGCGATCCCGAAAATCCCCGAGTAACGAATTTAAAACGAATTTAATCGATTAATGTTTAAGAGATACCAAAAATGAAGAATGTAGTTTCATTCACTAAATTTAGTGCAGAATTGTCATTTTTAATCCAATCGAGGTTCACAAGGGCTCAAAATTTATGTAATGATATAGTCTATCAATAAAAAAATTAAAACCTAAACATTATTTCCTGTTTGATGTAGAAAAAATTGTAGAAGTTACTCAAATGTCTAAAAATCATCAAAATTGTCTTGAAATTTCATCTTTAATTGACTGTAACTCTCTCAATTTTTGTTGAATTTTATTCTGTGACCTATGGATCGAAAGGTAATTTAATTACCTTTCCAATGATACCTTATTCATTATATTTTGATAAGCTTATTTTTCTACAGGTAAATTTAAGTGGCGTCGCACCTCGAAAATGCAAAATTTGAAGCTACAGAAAAACTGCATGAGGGAAAAAAATTAAAACTATGATTTTCTTACTCAAAAAACACCTACTATTCGAAAAAGAAATGTTTTGTTCAATTGGCAAAAAAAAGTTTTTAATTTGTAAACCTGTGTAATTTGTGTATTTTCGTAACTTTTTAAAAATATATTTTTACATTTTATAGACACTTTGTATTTTAGGTGCTTTTTGTATTTTAGATGTTTATTTTCAATATACTTTCTGCATTTAGAAATTTTCTTTATCGCTTTTTTATATACTTTTAGCTATTTTACATTTTTTGAAACTATTTTTCATATGTACAAATGTTTTTATATAGTTTTTCTTTATTTATATTTAAGAAATAAAAATAATAAACTTTTAAACAATATTTTCTTTTTAAATTAAAAAAATAAATATAACTACATCGTTAATTTTTATCAGTTGTATAAGAAATGATACGAAGAAATCCCCTTGATTTCGTTAATTAACAAGTAAATAAAAAATTAAAGCGAATAGAAGAAAAAAGAATAGGTTCATTAATTCTAATTATTGAAAAAATCAGAAGCTCGTTGCCTTTGAATTGGTAGTTTAAGTAAATTGTCCGTTGATACGGGTTCAAGAGTTGATGAAACAATTTTTTTTTTCGCATTATCTGGCGTAGTTTGTGAATTTTTTCTCAATGTTAATTGAACCGGAGTTCCCGGCGTTCGTACACCGATTGATGGTGTTCGTGATCTTAAACTGCTACTCGGTGTTGGAGTTCCAAACATTTTTAACTTTTGAGTTGCCAACCTACGAGCTGCCGGAGACATTGCAGTCAAACGATCAATTGTTGATTTCGGCGAGGGCCTGAAAATTTACAAATTAGTTTCTTTTGCGTCAAATGAACAATTTTTTTCATCCGTAGAAAAAAAATTACTTTGTAATTTTTTGTCATAATTTTTTTTCACGGCGCACAGTGGTCGGAGGTACACTATTTTATGCGAAAAATTGTAATTTTTAAATTACGTTAAATTAATTAGATAAAGCGATATTACTCATAAGTGTCCCTAGATTTCAAAACTGATCGGTATTTACAATGAAATTGATTGGAAAAGGCGATATATATGTCTAAAAAGCGGTTTTTATAAGTGGAATTTTTTACCCTTTATAATATGAGTTTTCTTATCAAATTTTTGTATTCCAGGAGTCAATATTAAAAATGTTTAACGATTTTATGTCATTTCTCAAGCTGAAAAAAGATGTTTTCTCGAATAATTATAACAAAAAAAAAAATTTGTTAATAAAATATCAATTGCTTTATAATATAGCTTTTTATTTGAATAATTTTTTTTAAAAAGGTATACAAAAAAAGTACGACCGAGTACGATTCTAATTCTTTTTTACAAGAGTAGTCTAAAGTATCTTTTAATGACCTACGAAAAAAACAGCTGCGCAAACTTGCGCCAAAAATTTTTTTTGACATTTTTGTTTTATGAGTCCGATTACAACAATGGTTCAAAATGACAAAAAGTGGATTATAAAATTAAATATTCAATTAATTCATGGTAGGCGTTTTTTACGAGTGTTTTTTATTGTGTGTTTTGATACATGTGAAATTAATATTAAAAATTTTAAAATGGCGGTTCCAATATGGCGTCAAATTTTTTTAAAAATTGTTTAGTGTCTACGAAATTTGGTATTCAAAGGTTTTTCATATAGGTATCTGTTGATGAATCTAAAAGATAGAAAGTAATATGAAAATAATTTCTTACATTTTAGTCCTAAAAAAATATGTTATTATTAAATTACTTTATTCCATTTTAATTGTTAATTTATTTTTAAAAAGAAATTCTCTTTAAATAATTAATTCTAATAAATAAAGATATTTTTATATTATGACATATACAGTGATAGAAGGTAACTGTCAAAGTTTAAGTTCGATATCAATATTGTGACTACTCAGTCTGCAAATGTAATAGTTATATTTATAAACATTTTTTCATTTTTTATAAAGCTGACAGTCAATTTGACAGCTGTCAACTATCACATTTTGAATTTGACATAAAAATTGGTTTCAGGAGGTCTCAAAACCTGTTAGAAGTTATTTTTGTGCAGATTTACTCATTTTTGATCAAATTTATAGTTACTTTGACAGCTGTCAACTGTCAAATTATAAATTTTACGTGAAATTCGAGATCAGTAAGCCTAAAAATCTTATAGGTAAAATTTGTATGTAGATTTACTCATTTTTTAAAAAATTGACAGTCACTTTGACAGCTGTCAACTATCAAATTTAAATTAGACATAAAATTTGGATTCAGGAAGTCTCAAAACCTGTTAGAAGTTATTTTTGTGCAGATTTACTTTTTTTTGATAAAATTTATAGTTACTTTGACAGCTGTCAACTGTCAAATTTTAAATTTTATGATATATTCTTATTAAGTATGGCGAAATTAAAAATATCCTAAAGTTTCGTTGCAATCGGTGCAGTCTTTCTAATTTTTCGCATTAAATAGGGTATCTCCGACCACTGTGGCGACGTTTATAATCAACAATAAATTTAGAAGAAAAATTATATTTTTCATAGCAAATTTTTATAAAAAAACTTCTGTATAAAAATTGAATTTGTTTCATCAGGGTGGCGAGTGAAAACGGTTTTTGAAATTCCCTGTCTTTTCCCTGTCCAAAAACAAAATTCCCTGTCTTATAAACCTATACGGGGCAATCTCCGTGAAATTTTCACTCAAAATTTTTTTTTGATTAAAACAATTTTTTTCGAATTCTATATGAAAAATAAGTAAATACCTGTATTTTAATTTTTTTATTTGATCAAAATTACAGAAGTTGTGATTTTTTAAAATTTAACGTCTTCAGAAGTAGATGAATTTTGAAACACTCTTTTCTCTGTTATATAAAAAAAGAAAAAAAATAACACAATATATGTAAAAAATTTGTTTTTTCTTGAATATTTCAAATATGTAATAAAAAAATAACGTTTACAAAGCGAAAATATTAAATAAATTAAAATTACGTTTAAGAAATGACTTTTTTCAAAACCAAAGTAATCGATTTTCGTTATTTCTTTCATTACAATCACTGATAAAATAAAGAAATTTTTCCCTCTTATGTCAAAATGATGTTCTTAAGGGATAAAATGATATTTAAAATTATGTCAGTCGTTGCACAGAGTTTTATTCTACTTTTACACTTGTTAAAAAATTAACCTTTAATAACAAAACGAAACAAATGCCTTACTAATGGAATGAAGTTATGAAGTGGTTTAATTTCTCAATTTCTTTCACTAAACTCTGTGCAACGACTGATATAATTTTAAATATAATTTTATCCCTTAAGAACACCACTTTGACATAAGAGGGAAAAATTTCTTTATTTATCTGTGATTGTAATGAAAGAAAAATAACGAAAATCGATTACTTCGGTTTTGAGAAAAGTCATTTCTTGGACGTAATTTTAATTTATTTCATATTTTCGCTTTGTAAACGTTATATTTTTATTACATCTTTGAAATATTCAAGAAAATACAAATTTTTTACATATATTATGTTATTTTTTATCTTTTTTTTATATAACAGAGAAAAGATTGTTTCAAAATTCATCTGCTTTTGAAGACAAAAAAATCACAACTCACATTTTTTCATAGCTTTAAATTTAGGTATTTATTTATTTTTCATATAGAATTCGATAAAAATTGTTTTAATTAAAAATATTTTTTCAGTGAAAATGTCACGGAGAATGCCCCATACATATCCATTAGTCATAAAAGCAATTATTGTTTTCGTAGAAAATAAAGTTTAAAATCAATTTTTTAAGCTTATTATTTGTGTCCTATTGTGCATTAGACTTTATTGACATTTTTAAGTGTATAACTAAGAATATTTACACTTCCTACAGCTTTTCCCTGACTTTTCCAGATTTTTCAAATTCCCTGTCTATTCCCGGTTTTCCCGATTTTCCAGGTCGCTCGCCAGCCTGAAATTTCATGTTAAAAAGTTTTACATTCCTGAAGCTAGAAATATGGATATATATTTGGAAATATATGGAAATATAAATATATATTTGTTTAGCCAAATTTCTTTTCAAATATTTATTGTTTAATTTAATATAATTATTATAAGTATATAACCATATATTAATAATTAAACGTAAACAAGAACAATTCAAGTTTCTTTGTTTTATTATTAATATAATAAATACATATTTTTTATTTTATAAATTATAATATATCTCTCCTTATTATATAAAAACATTATGCCACCGCCGCAGAATCAGGATTTTCTAAGGGCGCCCTTTCTCAAGAAACAGTTAAAACTTAAGTCAAAGTTGACCTATTTTTTTACCTACCTACTACTACTACTAATTTTAACTCCCCCCCCCCCTTCGTCACATTTTTTACATACAAAAAAAATTTTTCCACACTTCGTCACACACAGCTTGACACCCCCCATCCCTAGGAGTGTGACGTAGTTTGTGAACGGCCCCAAAGAGGTGCAATAACGGCATTATATTACGTCAAAATTTACGTCTAATTTTTAACCTATTTCTTTACCCAAATATCAAACAGAGGTGCAATACATCTAAACTTGACTGACAATTGAGGAGCTGGATTCTAAAACCGGCTCTTCGCTCGAAGCGCAAGCGCTAATATCAGTCAGTAAACAGTGAGCGCCTCTGGGCCACTTACTGCCACCCGACTGGTATTAGCGCTTGCGCTCCGAGCGAAGAGCCAGTTCTAGAATCCAGCTCCTCAATTCCCTCTCCCTCAAAATTTAGGTAAATTTTAAGGGCAGTTTTGACCTATACGTCAAAAGATGACGATAATTCCCTCGGACCTGCTTTTCCCTTAACATTTAGGTCAATTTTAAGGGCAGTGCAAAATTGACTAACAATTCCCTCTATATGTAAAAAATTGACAAACAATTTCCTCCGCCCTCAAAATTTAGGTCTATTTTAATGGTGGTTTTCATCTACATGACAAAAATTGACGAATAAACTCTCTTTGATCCGATCTTCTCTCAAAATTTAGGGAAATTTTAAGGGCAGTTTTGACTTACAGGTCAAACTTATTTCTCAAAATTTTAGGTTTAATTTTGAAGTCAGTTTTGACCTTCACGTCAAAACTGGACGAAAAAATTATTCGTCGTACACTTCCCTCAAAATCTGTTTTCCATAGGTCAAACAAAAGCCCTATAAATCAAGAAATGTAAAAATATGGGTCGGCGCGCAGGAAGGCGAAGCCCCCTAGTATACATATATTAGGGCGGTTTTTATTTAGGCGATGTTTCCAAATCTTTGGTCTCACCACAAAAAATTAATCAAGGTATAAATAAAAAATTTTCTTGAAAGTTTGAAGCAAACAAAACCATATTAACACGTGCCTCTAGTCGACTGAAATTTTAAATGGAAAATACATGTAATTTTTCCTGTAAATCACACAAAATTGTTTCACAGAAAAAAACCGGACTCAAAATGAGTCACATATGAGACTTATTTTGAACTGCAACAATAATGATACCCCTTCGACTCATTCTGAGTTTCTAGGGAAAAGACTCAAAATGAGTCTTAAGGGGTATCATTTTTTCTTTGCGATAAAATTACAATCACATTGGAAAAGCTAAGAATAATTTATAAAAATATGAACTAAAATAATTGTTTATAACTAATAAACACGTTGCACTTGTCAAAACATTAATACTTGCAGTCGATTTATTGTTTTTATGTGAAATGGAAAAATTTTTTTAGGTTAGACATTTGTCAATTGACAGACAGGGATGGGCAACCATGGAACACGAAACATGCGA
Source organism: Leptopilina myrica (nomen nudum) (assembly GCA_032872475.1). Taxonomy (NCBI): domain Eukaryota; kingdom Metazoa; phylum Arthropoda; class Insecta; order Hymenoptera; family Figitidae; genus Leptopilina; species Leptopilina myrica (nomen nudum). Next base: position 21,646,515 of record CM065459.1, read on the forward strand.
AACACAAAAGAAAGTAACTAGAATATTGTTATTGTACTCATTTTGAGTCACTTGAAGTTGTCGATTACTCATTTCGTGTCACTTGAAGTTGGCGATTACTCATTTCGAGACCGACTTCCAAATGAGTTGCAGCAAAAATGAGTCGGGTTTTTTTGTGTTCTAGCTTATACATATTTATTTAAACTTCTCAAAATTTGGGATCTTTTAGTACATAATAAGAGGTAAATCTTCCAAGTTTTCCAATTTTTTAAAAAGTATTTACTCCAATTACAATCTTAATGAACAGTAAACAAAACTATAGAAAAATAATATTTAATTTTTAAGAGGTTGAATAACAATGTTCTTTTATGGTGATTCATATTAAGAACAAGTTCACAAATGATGTAAAAAGAAAAATGGTAAATAAAATTCGTGGAAAACAAAGTGAAAATATCGATGATAAACTAGCAAAACGGTATATTGCTCAAAACAGTGTTGCCTATTTAATTAATAAAGATATTGATTTTTTTGTGAGTTTCTAAACGATGAATTTTTTTAAATCGATTTCATATTAAATGTTCTTCTTTTTATCTTGACGTTTCTGAATGGCCATATAATATTAATTAACAGCTTGGTATCTCTAAAGCAAGAAACTTTAAAGTAGTAAACGACGTCGCCGAAAGAGAAATCAAAATAATATCTGAGTATAATAAAATAATTATCCAAGATGAGGAGTAAACCCATTTATAACTCAAGTGACTAAAAGTTAAAAAAATGTCCCAATGCGAAAGTAACACTAATATTCAATCTTTCGACAAGTAAAAATTAATATACTACACTGAAAAAAAAGTTCGGGTTAGGGTATATTTAACACGATATTCTAGTTAAAACAACCAGAATTCTGGTTAACCTAACCAGAAAAGTTCTGGTTAGGGTAAATTTAACACGAAATTCTAGTTAAAACTAGGATTTCTGGTAATTCCAAACAGAACTTTTCTTTCAGTGTAGTCTTGTTTACTGTGACAGCGACATGGCATATTCATTAAGATTGTAATGGGAGTAAATACTTTTAAAAAAATTGGAAAACTTGGAAGATTTACCTCTTATTATGTACTAAAAGATCCCAAATTTAGAGAAGTTTAAATAAATTTGTATAAGCTAGAAACCATTTTGTGTGATTCACAGGAAAACTTACATGTATATTCCATTTCAAACTTTCAGGATAATTTTTTTTTATACCTTGACAAATTTTCTGAGGTGAGACCAAAGATTTAGAAACATCGCCCAAATAAAAACCACTCTAATATATATTCATTTTTAATTATATTATATTAATACAATAATATATTCTATATTACACTGAAAAAAAGTTCTGGTTGGAATTACCAGAAATCCTAGTTTTAACTAGAATTTCGTGTTAAATATACCCTAACCAGAACTTTTCTGGTTAGGTTAACCAGAATTCTAGTTAATATAACCAGAATTCTGGTTGTTTTAACTAGAATATCGTGTTAAATATACCCTAACCAGAACTTTTTTTCAGTGTAATTTATAAAATTTTGAATGAAAATTAGTTTAAGTCCAACGAACATTCATTTTCCTACTAAGTTCAAAACTTAAGTGAGGATGTTTTGGGAGTTTGCTGGATTGTAACAAAGATTGCGGTTAGAAAACTTATTTTGTCCCAATCAAACAGTTTAGGTTCTTCCAACCAAACTGCTTAGATGAAAGAAACCATACCATCTGTTTCGTACAAACTATTTAGCCTCAACAAACCTAGATTGGTTATCTGAACCCCATCCTTTTTTTGTCGTGTATTCTAATATTTATTGAAAAAAATTATTAAATGTTTGAATAGGTTATTTATTTTTAATTTTTTTAATACAATTAAATTCCCTAAAATAATAATTAATTGAAAAATCTTTAGATAATTAGAAATTTCGACAAATACTACTTTAAATTTTATTAAAAACATTTTTATATTTTAAGGGGACGTCAAAGTCGATGCAATTTTTCCATTAAAGCTCAATGTAAATATCTAATCGACTTTAACATCGCTTTAAAGAATTTTATTGCAATTTTTAATTTATCTTTATGTTTCTTTTGAAGCAAAATATAGAAAATATCAAATAATTATTCGAAAATAATTTAATTTTACGAAAACTTAGAATTCAAGTTATCGAGAAAGGAGAAATAGTTAAAAAAATTTCTCAAAAGCCAGAAAAGTCAGGGAAGTACAAAATCAAATTTTTGTGCCAACAAAACGACTATTTCGATTTTTTTTTGTACCCCAAATCGACTAAAATGACTTTTTTTCAAAACCTTTTTAATAAAATTCTTCAAAAGAAATTATTTGTTTTTTAAAATTCCCTCTGTAAACAATTCCCAATTTAAAGAAATTTTTAAATAAATATTTCTTCTATTTAAATAAACAAATTGAATTTAATTACTCTTTTTTCATTTTTTCTAAAATTTCATGCGACTTTTATTGTGAAATTATGAGATTTTTTTAGTCTTAAAGTCGATCCGAACCCTGTGTTTGGAAAAAATTCGTTATTTTTAAGAATATGTCCAAAAAGTCTCAATTTGATTAATTTCCCTGCCAAACAATTTTTCTCCTGACATTTCCCTAACTTTACTGACATGTGGCCACCCTGATACTTTACAACTCAATAACTCCGTTAAAAAAAGCTTTAAAAATTTGGCATTTTCACAACTTCTAAATCACATCAAAATCTACACACACATCGATGGCTCCTAAATGAAAACATATTATTCGCGAGAGGTTTTATAAAACACGTAACTCACGAAAACAAATAGAAAATATGCTTATTTAAAATGACAGTTTTTTGAAGGCTATGAAACAATTTTTAATATTTATTATTTTTAAAGTGTAAACAAATGGTAAAAAAATAAGTTAATAAAATTGTTTTATTACAGCTAAATTAACTTTGAATAATAAAAATTCTTTATTTCACATTTTATATTGGCTGAAAACAAATGACAAACTTTTTAAAAATTAGCCTTAAAACCATTTTAGATGAATAACGCTTTTCTATTTTTTTTCGTGAGTTACGTGTTTTATAATTTCTCTCGCGAATAATGTGTTTTCATTGAGGAGCCATCGATATAAATTTTCGTTTTGGTTCCGGATCTAGTTTAAAATATATAAAAGTTTAAAAATGGCACTATTTATCAGGTTAAAATCAGGTTACTTTCTTCTAATTAAAGTAGGTTTCTTCTTCTTAATCACGTTTCGATCATAGTGTTTAAATTAAAAACCGACTTCAATATAAATAAAATAAGCAGTTTAACCTAGAAAAGTGTGCAATTTTTAAATCTTTATATCCTTTAAATTAGACCCTGGACCAAAACGAAAATTTCGGCTTGTATAGATTTCGATTTGATTTATAAGTTGTGAAATCGCCAAATTCTTAAAGTTTTCTTTAACAGAGTACACAACTGAAAATTTTAATAATTTATACAAAGATTGCAGCAATCAACAAATATTATGACAAAAAATTAAAAATATAAATTTTTTTTGACATTTTTTCAACCCTTGCATATTTTTTAAAAATTGTATAAAAAATTTGAAATTTACATAAACCTTCTGAAAAGAAAGAAAATTAGAAAATTACCTTCGTTAGAATATAGTTTTTTTTAGAAATTTACCTTTATTAGAAAAAAGTTTTAGAAAATACGTTTTAGAAAAACTGTACCCCAACCTTTACAGAAGTATGAAAAAAATTTATGTATTATTTTAAAATTCATTATGATTAACAGTTTTTTAATATGAAAAATTTTAAAAGATTTCAACGTTTTTAAGTACTTCTAAAATATTTTTCGACACCAAAAGTAACCATTTTTGTCGTAAATTTAGAAATTTGATATTTTTCTTTGATAAGAAATTTCTTTTAATAACAGTCCCCGTTATTTCCCTGAATTATAGCAATCTTGAATTTTAATTTTAAAAAGGCAAAAAAATCTTACGTTGCTAGGGATCTTCGTGCAACTTCCAAAGCTTTATTTTTCCTATCCCTGTGTCTTTCGCCAGCTTTTTCAGCGAGTTGAAAGGCAATTTGTTCCCTTTTTGGTGGCTCTGCCATTCTGAACGATAGTCCTTGATTCGCCCTCAATAGAGGCGTATCACCTCCGTCTAATCTAAAAGGTGTGCCTTCTATTTGACCCCATGTCATAAGTGGACTTTCACATTCACCAGGACGTGGACTGGGAGTTGCCACTATACTAAATCCATTAATTCTAGGCGTTTGATTTTTAACCACCTCTTTACCATCGACGCCAATTTTGCCGTCATTCACTTTTGACTGTGATTTCGCCAATTCACTGATTGTCTCTTTATTTTGCTGCTCATTGAATGGATTAACAGTGAGTCTAGTATTTGTGTGAACAACTTCCTGCTTTTTTTTCGCCATTTCAATTTTTTCATCTGTCGTCAGTTCCACACCATCGGGAACGTACATAATATAATTTTTATTCGTATAATTCCACATTTCTAATTCCTTTGGTTTTTCACCACTCTCAATGGCTAGTGATTTTTCCTTCTCTATTGCGAGTACTTTCGCTGTTTCTTCATTCTCATAAAGCCAGGCGTATTTTAATTTATGTCTTTTTTCAACTTCGGCCATAATTTCCTGAAAACTTGCATTATCCTCGCTTGTATGAGATCGAAGATAGTCGTCTAATCCAACTTTTAATTCATTGGGAGTTTCTGGTTTTTTTTTATTTATTGATAACTGGTTAATAGGTGTTTCACTTGAACTTACACTTATATCGTCATTTCTGAGAAGTGGTGTTTCGAATGTAGCGGGACTTGCAGGTCGTTCTGTAAGTGGTGGACCTGAACTATACTTTTCATATAATTCCCTCATTCTTTTCACGTCATTTTGCTCCAAAGCCTCTAAGTATTCGTTCTGGGCTTTTAGTTTTTTCAAATCAGGAAAAAAATCTCTTTCAATTATGTTTCCTGAAAAGTATAAAAATAATAATTATTAACTTCGTGTCTAAAGACACACTATTACTTTCATTATACCACACTATCAAAAATATTAATTATAAAGTTTCGAAATGTAAAATTTTAGTTTTTTAATCTTACTACAGACAATAATTGAATTAATGTGAAATTTTTATTCTTTTGTAAAATTATTTAATGTTTTTGTAGAATTTTGTCAAAAATTTTGTTTAATGATTGATTTCCTTTGCAAAACTTTATTGTAATAGTAGAACATTGAAAATCATTTAATTGAAATTTTACCATGAATTTTATTACACTACTGGTCAAAATTGAGAAATCACACATTTTCAGGTGAATGATAAACGTTTTAAAACAAAATTTATGGAAACTATAATTGTTTTCTGTTTAAACTGAAAAAAAATTAATTGAATCAAATAAAAATTAATTGACTAAATTGAATGGTTTAATTGTTTATTATCCAACATATTTATCTGATCCAAGTCAATATTTATTAGATCTGAGTACTTTATTTCTTTGTATGAAATAAATATTTATTTATACCAAATACGAATTATTTCAGACAAATAAATGGAATAATTGAATCTAATAAATATTGCTTTGAATCAATTATGAAAATTATTTGATTCAATAACTCATGGCTTTTAATAGAAATAAATATTTATTTGCATCAATAAAATAATTTTTTTGAAGTAACTAAATATTATCAAATATTCAATTAATTGAGTTAAATAAATAAATTAATTGTTTCAAGTAACTCATTATTTTGGTTTTAATAAGTTATTTATTTGATCGAAATATTTTTTATTTGCTTCTATTAAATATTGTATTTGCATTGAAGAATGCATTATTTGAATGAAATAATTCAGTTTACTTGAAGCGATAAAAATAAATTGTGTCAAATAATGTTTATTTATATCAAATATCCAATTAATTGAAATAAATAAATAAATAAATAGTTTCGAATATCTCATTATTTGTATTAAATAAATTCATTTATTAGAGTCAATTAATTATGTAGTTGACCCAATTAAGATCCCTGACTTTTCCCGATTTGTGGCAGCTCTGTCAATACCTTGCCAATTTTCATAGAATAAATAAAATAATTACATATTTAGAAAGTAAAATTATTTTTTATGGTTAAATTAAATTAAATTTATTTACCCATACTACCAATATACGTGTCCTCATCTAATATTTTAACTCTATGACAATTACTCTTTTTGGCAATTCCAATTGGTTTTTTGAATATTGCCAAATCCTTAATATTTCTCGCTGCTTCGAGAGCACGAATTCCTGGAGAATCCATTGGCGAGCACATTTTATTTTTAATTTGAAATAAAACTAACAATTTTCGACAAATTTTATTGTAATAATAAACCGAAAATGTCACAACGTATTGGGAAAATTTTGAGGTTATCTTAATGAAATTTCACTTTAATGAAATTTGTGTAGTTTTCTTAATATTCTACATGTTTTATTAGATTCACAATAGCATGGAATAAATTTTGTAATATAATTTTGTACTTTTAAGAATTATTTTTAGTAATTATGAAACGAAAATAAAAGAGTTAATGAACAAACATCATAATTTGACAGATGTAAAACATTACTGGAAAGTGGCGCCATTAGTGACGTTACTCGTTACTACATTTAGTACATTTTTTAAATTTTCTAAATTAAATGGCTGTAATTTCAATAATTCTAAATGGATGAAGTAGATAACAGATCGGTAAATAACTTATTAAAAATTCTATGAAAAATATTGTTCTGTAAAACAAAAATATGTTTAAAATTTGCAATTATGTATATTTGATTTAAATTACTTCCATGCTCTACGGTTAGCTCTTATTCAGGGGCATGCTTCACAGAAAGCTAATAACTTTTACTTCTGTGTATTATACAGAGATAAAAGTTTATTAATTGTATTCTATTTTTACAAACGTTTATTAAAATTTAAAAAAAAACATTTTTGCAACATTAAGTAACTAAAAATTTATTTTCATTTCATTTTTATCTTACGAAAAAAGACCATAATATATACCTATTGTTCTTTAACGGCCGGCCGACTTTTTAGAAAAATGCAAGTTTCGTCATCATTTAGGAGTCCAACATTTTGAATTTTGGAAAACTGACGTTAGATTTATAATCAACAATCTTGAAAACCCCCAAGTAGTCATTTTTATTAGCTAAGCTGCATTTAATTTTCGATTTTCTAATTTTGTTGTAAATTCTGCCATAAACATTATTTTTTTATTATTGTTAAAATTAAAAATTGATAATTCTTTATTGCAATAGGGCCAAAATAAGTGAAACCGGCCACTTGAAAAATTTTTGTCTCCAATTTTCAAGTTATCTATGATTTTTGGTAGATATATGAGTACACTTTTTGCTCCTAAGATATTTTTCCAAAAAAAAAATTTATTTTTGAAGTAATCAGGTGTTAAAGTTTTGGGTCATTTTATTTTCATTTTATTATTACTTTGAAACAAATAAAGATAATTAGGTGAATTTTTTTTAAATTAAAGCTTAAAGTCTATATTTTAAGGAATAAATAAAGCGATTGCTAAAAAATTAAAATTTATAATTGTTATTAACAATTCTTTTAAACAATTGCAAATTTAAGAATGTTCTCAATGTTTTTGAAACATTACATTTCGATGTTGTATTGCGCAAAACTCCAAGGATTAATTTAAAAAAAAGAAAAATGAGTAACCTTCAATATTATAGAAATTCTGTAGTTTTTTCTGAAAAAATGCAGGCGAAACTCGACTCGAGTTACTGGAAAAAGATAAAATTGCAAACGAATAAATAAGATAAGATCGTGTTTTGTTTTTTTAGAAACTTCACGTTTTCAAGCGGATTTTTAAGATTAAAAGTCGATTTTCGCCTGCATTTTTTCAGAAAAAACTACAGAATTTCTATAATATTGAAGGTTACTCATTTTTCTTTTTTTTAAATTAATCCTTGGAGTTTTGCGCAATACAACATCGAAATGTAATGTTTCAAAAACATTGAGAACATTCTTAAATTTGCAATTGTTTAAAAGAATTGTTAATAACAATTATAAATTTTAATTTTTTAGCAATCGCTTTATTTATTCCTTAAAATATAGACTTTAAGCTTTAATTTAAAAAAAAATTCACCTAATTATCTTTATTTGTTTCAAAGTAATAATAAAATGAAAATAAAATGACCCAAAACTTTAACACCTGATTACTTCAAAAATAAATTTTTTTTGGAAAAATATCTTAGGGGCAAAAAGTGTACTCATATATCTACCAAAAATCATAGATAACTTGAAAATTGGAGACAAAAATTTTTCAAGTGGCTGGTTTCACTTATTTTGGCCCAATATAAATTTTTTTGACAAAGTACAATAAATTTATGGGTGTTGGTTGTTTCGAAATCAATAAAATATTTTTATTTTTGTTAAAGTTATGAAGGTTGATAGTCATAAGTGGTTTCCATTAAAACCGCTGGGCGTTAAAGGGTCAACATATGTTTTTTTAATTTAGCAGATATTTTTCAAGTTTTCCTTTTAATATTATTAGAGAAATAAACAAAAAACTTAAATGCGACACAAAATTTTGCAAGTAATAAATTAGGAAATTAATATTAAATTTTTTCGTTAATTGAATTTTATTTATTTTGTTCATTATTTAACCATTTTTAGGGTTCCGTACACCTTCAATGTACCGCCGGAACCCTATTGGTGAGACTCTTGTGTCCGTAGCCAAATTGTGCCCCCCCCCCCCCTAGCGGCTAAACTATTTGACCTAGAGAACTAAAATTTTGTAGGGGAGAGGGCCCTAAGGTGGTCACCCATCTTTTGAACGACTGTAAATTTTAAATGAAATTATATATTATAAAGGTCAATAATACGGCGTTTGAAGCTTTGTCTTATTACCTAACTTTCTATCATAAAGTTTTTTTCATTTCATTAATAAAAAAAAAGTTATGTCACTTTTTAAAAAAATATTTAATATTTATTATTTTTCAGGATCACAGAAACATATTACATATTTTTTTTGCACTTTGTCCTTTCGTCAAAAATGATACTTTTTGTGCAATAATTCTATTTCATTATTATTCATCATAAAACTTAAAAATTAATAAAATTCACATTCAAAGTGATAAATGTTCATAAATATAGCGTATAAACACATTTTCATAAAAAATTAAAAGTGACCACCTTGTGGCCAAAAAAGTGTCCACCTTAGGGCCAAGACACAATTTTTTAAACGTTAATGAAAAAATTTTTTAAAGCACAATATTAATTATATTCATTTGGAATATTATTGTACGATATATAAAGATAATTATAACGATTTTTACTAATTAAAAATGGTTAATTTCGATGATTTTAACACCCTGAGAAAAAAATTTCTCGATCATTTAAAAACAGAAATTTTACAACGTTCACATTACAAAGAGACTCATACGACTATTTACCTCAAAACTTTACTAAAATCTTTGTCTTCTCAAATAATAACAATAACAGAAAACATTTAAATATATACTAATATACAAAAATTTTCTTAGGGTGACCACCTTAGGGCCCTGACCACCTTGGGGCCCTCTCCCCTACAGATGCGTATTTTTACAATGCCAAAAATGCATAGAAAGTGACCCCCCCCTAACTTCTAAAATATTCAACATGAAGGGCTAAAATTTGTCATACTGTTGTATTTTAACGTGAATATTACAGGAAAAATATAGATAACTTGCTACCTAAGTAGCACGTAACATTTCTGGAATGTTGCAGCAATGTTACATGTAATGTTAATAACATTACAGTAATATTAAAATGTCCGCCCAAAGTAATATTACAGGATTAAAATAGTTAATTTTGCTTAAAACTTGTTATTCGGGGGTTTTCAGGATCGCTGATTACGAATATATAACCTTAGTTTTCCAAAATTCAAACTGGCGGATCCAATTTCACAGAAAAAAATATTAAAATTTAATTTACATAAATAGTAACGTTCTTCAGCCATTAAAATATTTGGAATTAACAAATAGTTCAGTTTTCTTCCTTTTCAACAAAAACGTTTTTTTCGCGGTTATTTACTAATTTTTAATATATTTAATATATTTTTTTGTTTTTACATTTTATATATTTTATTTTCTTTAGTGTTTTGTAGAAAAACTTGATTTATTAACATTTTATCAAATTATGTTTAACAATATCTATCGCAAAATTTTTTGCTGGTAATATACTATAATATAAATTATATCATTTTATTATATAATATAATTATATATAATTATATATAATTATATATATATATAATATATAATAATAAATATATAATAAAAATATATAATTTGACGATTTGATGTTCTCATAATTATTATGAATTAATTAAATAATTTAGAAATTTAATTAAAATTAAATTAATAAAATAAGTTATTATTAATATTGTTAACAAATTATTATTAATTAAATAACTGTGATAATTAATTTAAACATTTTTGTGTATATTTAAAAATCACACACTGAAAAAAATATATTTATGGTACTGCCATAAATGTAGCCAATTCTGACATATTATATTGGTAGATATGATACTGCCATACAGTATTGCTGTTTTAGCCATACGCAGTGTAGAACAGCAATATGTATTTGAGAGACAGTAATATGTATGCGGAGAACACGAATACTGTATTTTAAGGACAGCAATACGGTATTGCTGTTTCAGCTATACATCCTAACCATATTTGTATGTCAAAATTAACATTATCATTTTTTTCAGTGCACGTTTGAAAATTTTAGCAAATTATTGATATGTGAATATTAATAATTAGGTACTAATTAAATACTGAAGAAATTTAATTAAATAGTTTTTAAAAAGTAATTAATTAATGCAATGAATATATTAATATAATATTATACTATAATATATAATATATAGATAGTATATTGTATTTTTAAAATTCAATGATTATAAATAATGCATAAAATTACATTTAAAAAAATAATTTAAAAAAATAATGGCTGAAGAACGCCATTCTGAATTTTGGGAAACTAAGGTTATATTCGTAATCAGTGACCCAGAAAACCCCCGAGTAATAAGTTTCAAGCAAAATTAACTATTTTTAAAAATTCCCTCCATTTGTTTATAATATTGTTTAAAAAAAGTAACTTTAGTCGACATTTTGTGGCAGCCATTTAAAAATTTAATGTCCAAAATAGTCCTATTTTGTACTCCTACTATTTTTGACGCGATATTTCTATCAGTAGAAGGTTTTTGAAGGGTTTTATCTATTAAAAAATTGAAAAATCAAAAAAAAATTCTTGAAAAATCGTGTTTTTTCTTTAAAAATGTTGTATAAGTTGTTTATTTAACATTTTTCAGTTTTTTGAGTACGCCATTCGAAAACGGTTTCAAGATACATAAGAAAAGTGAATTTACAAATTATTCTTGGTGCTTTTTAAGATTGAAATATGTTCTTAAACATTATGTACAAATTTTGTACATCCCGTCTTTAATGGGTAATATTTAAGAAAATATCAAATATTTTCTTTAAAATTCTGGGAAATGAGAAATTCTGAGAAATTTGAGTCTCTTTTTTAATAAGTGATTCAATGAAATTGATTGGCACATGGCTCTGTATATACTGTCAACTGTTTCTTTTCTTTGCTTATCTATCGAGATAAATTATGAGGATCATTCCCCCTTGTTTTTATCAGTTCTTAAGGTAAACTATTCGAAGTCGAAGATCGTGGGCAATGTCTGTCTTCACAGAGACCACAGAGCTTGCTTGGACGCTTTTTCCTGTTGACAGATATCTTCCTTCCTCCTCCTTTTCTTTTTATTCATCATCTCGCGTTTTGTTTTCCTGCTATTCCATTTTGTCAAAGTCTAATAACATTAAAATGAATTATTACATATATGTTGAAAGGAATAAAAAAGTGTGTAAATTTTCTTTTTGGCACAGCTATACTTTGAGTCTTTTTCGCAGGATCAAAATAGACTCGGAGTATTAGGCGGTTCGAGGAGCATAATTATGATAACCGTCCCAGGCAAAAATTTCGGACTACACACAAAAAACCCAGTCTCATTTTTGTTGCATCTCAAAATGAGACTATGTTAAACGCCATAGAACGTGGCGCCACCTAAGAGTCTCATTTTTGTTGCAACTCAAAATGAGTAGCGTACGCTACTTATTCTGAGACTAGGTTTTTTCAGTGTAATCCGGATTAAATACGGATAGATTAGTCTACGAATTCAGTCCGTAATTAGTCCGTAATAATCTGAATTTATGGCCCGTGAAAAATACTACTGAAATAAGTACGGAATTATTCGAAATCAATATGTAAAGAATACGAATTCAGTCTACAATAATCCGAATTTAATCCAGTTAAAAGATCTAATCCGAAACAAGTATGTAACAATCCGAAATCTGTACGCAAAGAATCCGGTAACAGTCAGCGTCAATCCGAATAACATATCCGATCAAAACACCCCAGTCCGAAAATAAGTCTTATTATTATAGAAGAATTTGTAAATATATAGAATCCACAGACAGTTGAAAACAATCCATATTCAATGCAATTCAAAAACATAATTCAGAATTATTTTGGTATAATATTGAATTTATATATTAAAAATAATTTTTATTAAATTCAGATAATTTCCAACTATAATTATAATTTCGTAGGACAAAAACCAGATTAATTCGGGATTTAATAATTTCATATTTGTAAGTTGCGTAGTACGCACCTTAAAAAAGTAATCTTGATTTGATGCGGATTCCTCTAAACTGAACGCATATTTTCCTCTTGTATATGGTAACAAAAATAGTATACTTCAATTTAGAGAATTTTCCTCTCCGATATTATATGCTAATTATGGTTATGAGCAGATAAAGAAAAGCTATTTTGTACTAGTTTATCGGTTTTATTTAAATAAATATAATTAATTATCAATAGTTAATTACTTACATTAATTAATATATTTATTTGGTTTTTTAATTAATTTGAGTTTAACGTTTTTGTCATTTCAACCTTAAAAATTTGTTTTGTTTTATTATGAACCACCAAAGAATGAAAATAATATACATTCAATTGGAATAGGGAAGACCGAGAAAAGAAAGTAACAGAAGACGAAAGTAACAAAGCTAATATTTTTTAAACAAATCAGCTAAAATACATAGTCTAAATTTTTTTTAGTCAGTAGTATTCCCTACAACTTCTCCATAGTGTTCAATAGCATTTCCGGTTAGGTGAAGTCCGCTAGTGACGTGACGTTACATAAATACGTCAAAAGTAAGTTTTCGTTTCAACTTTCAAAACCTCATATTTTTGTAATTACACAGTTTTATGAAATGTGGTTTTCGGTGTTTTGTAGCTTAATTATCTGCCTTTAAGTTGCAATAGTGTATTTCTAAATTACATGTAATACTTTTGTGTAATTTTAACTTTTTTGTTGAGAAGGAGAGTTAAGAAAGTAACACGTTACTTTCCTCCTCGTTTCAATATATTGTGCATACTTTATGAAATGAGTCAAGAAAATCATATTTGAAGTTACAGGTTAACTTTTGTTCGTTAAATGTAATTGATTATATAAGTAAATTGACTTTCGTTGTGACATATTAACAAAACCAAAAAATAATGGTTTATTGAACCAGTCTAGTTTTAATTCTGTGTTCTTATTTTGTTTTATTCTATGTTTGCCATAATTGCTAATTTTTGTTTTTAAACTTTAGATAAAGTTATTTTCATGTTTTAAAAGATTAATGTTTTATTTTTAATTTTTTATATGCCAAAAATATGAAACATATGAAAAATTTGGCAAGTTTTCTTAAGTAGTGGTAACTATAACGTTATTATTAATTATTAATTTACCTTAAAGTATAGAATTAGTACTTTTGTTTCACATTTTAATAATTTAATATTACATATACAATAAGTTTTAAAATTAAATGCTACATCTGTGATATAGATAAGAAGATAAAATCGATGAGACATTAATGTACCAAAATGTATTGAATATGTATTAAATTAAGTATCAAATATGCATAGTTTGTACTTTGAGTATTTTTGTATTTTTTAAGTTGATAATAAACATATTTTAATTAATAATAATCTTAAAATGATATAATATTAACCATATTCTATAATGTTACTTTTCTCCTTGGGGGTTAGGAGAAAAGTAACAAATGCTGAGGTCGTGAAAAATTCATGCAGTGAACTGGTTATTTAATCTAAATGTCTAATTCAAATTTTATTTAACAGGTGAAAGTCCAAGTTTTCAATTAACGTATTAACAAAAATTATTCGTTAAATAATTTAAACGCTAAAATAAAAAAACTGAATTTTGTTATTTTCCCTCTACTTTTGTTTTAAGAGGAAAACTTGAGTCTAGTAAAACTATGAACAATGATGTGTGAGAAATTTCCTAAACATACCCAAAATTTTATTTTAGGGTAAAAAAACCGGATACGATGAGTATTTGCCAGAGAACTAAACGTTGCCTTGTTTAATCTTCTATATCTTCTATCTTCTTCTTCTATAATATTAAAATGTTTCCTAGTCGTTTCGTCGTTTCGTCGGATTCGTCGGCCGGCAACATATATAGATATACATCGGTTCATCCATCGGAAACATATATACAAATGTACATAAACACATATATGCACACAATACATACACATGTATACTCACACATATACACACAATACATACACATGCATACTCACACATATACACACAATACATACACATATATACTCACACATATACACACAATACATACACATATATACTCACACATATACACACAATACATACACATGTATACTCACACATATAATGTACCCAAAAAATATTGTTTTGGCTTTTTCGAAAATGTAATAAAAAGAATTTTGTATATTGTAATTGTCGGTACGAACTACAAGCGAGCTACGAAAACTTGCTGCTGAAATTAAATAACCATATTTTATTGAAGAATGATAGAAACTTGGTTCTTGGATTGTTCGAAAGCCAATTAAATTCTCCGTCGTTTGATATATAAATAAAAATTATTTTATATTTTTAGAGATTTTATCACCTAAGAGATTTTGAAAAAAATTGATTAATTTTTCTATTTTTGTGCACCATGTGTGTGTGGCTGCACATGCTAGAAAAATTTTAAATTTCAGCAACATAATCTTTAAAGTCTCAGCTTTTATTTGAGCCTTGAAAATGGAAAATCCGTTCAGTAGTTTTTGAAATATCTTAAAAAATGTCCAAGTTTCTATCATTTTTCAATAATAAAATATGGTAATTTAATTTCGGCAGCAACTTTTCATAGCTCGCCCGTCGTTTGTGCTGACAGTTTCTGCCGGTAGTATATATATATATATATATATATATATATAGCCAAAGTACACAATATATAATATATACAAAATTCTTATATAATATGTACACGGAGAAAAATGGATTATACAATTAGGAATATAGAAAAAAAGATCATACTGAATATAATCTGATTAATACCCTCTATAATCTATTTACAACCTTTCAATGTTTTAGAATTATTTCTGGTATTCACAATAAATTATACATTTTATACTCCAAAATCGAATCAAATTATAATTTTAGATTATTACTATAGCAACATGTTTTTTTCAAATTGTCATATTATGAGGTTAAAGTCGTTTTGAAAATTTGTTGTGATCGATCTTTTTTACATATGTGCTGCTATTTTAATTTTCCAGGTTTGTAAATTTCTAATAATTGCATTTTTATAAATCTAAAAACAATTATAGCATTATGCATTTATTTACCATTAGCTTATTATATTGATTATAACCATTTTTAGTTTAAATATTACAAGAGAAGATTATTTTTAACCATTTCTTCAAAGTATTTTTATTTACTTACAAAGTGTAAATTTTGTGATTAGTAAGAATTGATTTCTTTGTAAATTTATTTATGATTAATTCATCAATTATTATTGAATTGGTAACAATATTAATAATAATTTTTTAAATAATTTTGTAGATTTAAAAAAATGAAATTACCAGAAATTTACGAATAAATAAATTTAGTGATTGATCAATTTATTTAATTAATTAATTATTAGCAACAACAAATTCAAATTTTTATTTTTTTAAATTTTATTATTAGGCAATTAAATAGTAAATCAATTTTTTAATTTAAGGGTTAGTTCTAATTTGTCAAAATTTTATTTATTTAAAATAACGTAAAGACCAATTATATTGATGCAAGTTTTATAATTCAAATTAATATGATCGATAATTTGAAAGTGGTAATACTTAGATACTCAATTTTATAATTCTGGTTAACTGTCCTATATACAATTTAAAATATCATAAAAAGTATAATCTGAATTATATCACTTATAATCCATTTTTCTCCGTGTATGTATGTAAAAAGGTCAATACCAGGTCCTTCTAAAATACATAAACAGTATTTTTGAGGAAGGATGCATCACCTTGAATTTATTATAATGCATGCTTTTTCAATAATACTTTATTAAAAAATTTATTAATTTTTTTTGTTGGACGGGGGTCGGTTTTGGGTTCGATACCTTCCAGTACCAAACATAAAGTCAATTGACATTATATTTGGTACTGGAAGGTATCGAACCCAAAACCAACCCCCGTCCAACAAAAAAAATTAATAAATTAATAAATTTTTTTAATAAAGTATTATGGAGGAAGGATATTTTTTTTATTAAAAAATTTATTTATTACTATCTTATAGTGGCACTATCGGGTCGGACCCGAAAAGTCAAAAATGACCCGGTAATGACGTCTACGTATATTTTTCGGACCTGGTATTGACCTTTCTACATACATATATATATTGTTTGTTTAATTATTTAACTAAATAAATAAATTTATATATCTGACTCCGTTTAAATACTGAGAAAAAAATCAAAAATTTTTTTGAACTAAAAATATATGTTTAATTTAAACATATTTTGTTATTGAATTAATTTTAATTTCTACCGAACGAAATTTACTATGCATTGAATCAAAATTATTATGTTTAAATCAAACATAATTTTTGGTTTACTGTATGACTAAGATAATTATGTTTGATTTAAATATATTGTTTTCTTAGTAAAAATGTTATTTTTTTTATAATAGTTATTGCTAAATGAATTTTTTTACAACTTTTTAAACAAAATTTTATTTCTTCTAAATGAATAAACCGATTGAAATAAATGAAGCTTGAATATTAAGGGGATAAGATATACTTTCATTTAGAATTAGAGACTTTTTAAAGAGTTTATTTTTGAATAATTATTTAACAAATTTGTTATAAACAAATTTTTTTTTAAATTTTCTGCGTCTTTTAAAAATTTGATAAAAATATCAACATAATTAAAACTATAAGAAATCAAAATGTATAGTGCAACATGACTATACTTAGTTTTCAATCAATATTATGGTTATATAAATGTTAACTCGACAGTATTTGTTTATTTCATAGATGCAAACAATGTTTTAATTTAGAAAAACATAAAACTTTTATGTCTGTTGCAATATAATTTTGATTGTAACTTTTTAAAAATTGTTGCTCATAAATCTTTTCAACGAATTTTGATTTCTTATAGTTTTAATTTTATGTTGAAATTTTAAAAAAAAATTTAAAGAGGCAGAACATTAAAAAAATTATTTTTTCATAAAATTAAATACGTAATTATGTTCTTAAATTGGAACACTGAGAAAACATTATACTTAAATGAAACACAAAAATAATGTTAGACGATTTTGTTTAATTGAAATTAATTTGTAAGTTTAATCTCAATATATAGAAAATATCTACTGCATTGATTCAAAAGTATTATTTGTTTGAATAATTATATTTAATTCAAACATATTTTCTGTTACGGTTTAAACAAAAATTATGTTTAAAAATTTTATGTTTGAATCAAACTTAAAAGTTAACTACATATAATTTAAAATCAATCACAATTTATGTTTGATTTCAATATATAATCTCTTAAACTGAACCAGAAAATATGTCTGAATAAAACTTAAATATGTTTGACTGTATAGCAAAGATATTTTAAGTTTGATTTAAACAAAATTTGTTTGAATCAAATAATTTTTTGCTTCCTCATAAAGGAAGCCTTATAGTGATGTCGATTTCCGAATTTTTTAAAATCAATTATTTTTACATATTTTCAAGTGTAGTATATATAATTCATCGAGAGGAACAAATGTCCGGATGTATGTGTGTATGTATGTGTGTGTGTGTGTGTGTATGTCACCGATTCTTGTGGACAAATTTTCTCTTGCACATCTTGATGGATTTTGATAAGATTTTGTAGGTGTATTACGGTCATGAATACCAAGAATCAGACAGAAGGATTTTCAAAAATATATAAAAAAAAAAATTTTTCAAAATTTTTTTAATTTTTGAAAAAATTAATTTTTTGGTTTTTTGAAATAACTTTTTTCTACATTAAAATTTTTAATAATTCTTGTCAAAATTGCATTCCTGACATAAAAACGAATCGATTCATGTATATAAAGTATATATTTTATCAAAATTTATAGAATTAATAAATATTTTAATTTTTCACAAAAAATTAAAATTTTGTATTTTTGACATTTTATAATAACACTTTAAAATAATTATTCTATAATAAAAAATTAAATAATTAATATTTATTCAGGGTACTTTACCTGGTTTATTAATTATATTTAATAAACTATTATAATTATTTAACTTTTAAAATGATATGTAATAATATATATTGAGGAAGCTAAATGGTCATGAAATGAACAACTTGTTTTCTCAGTGAAGCCTCAATTGTAGACCTATATTCAGTAGCTTATAAGTCCGAAAACATTGAGTTTATGAAAAAGTTGTCAAAAAATAAAAGTTTTAGATTTATTTCGACTTTTAAGAAATGTAAACAAAATTTTTTTATAAACAAATTAAGTTTTCCTTTTAAAATAAACGTTTATTTTTAGATTCTGGTGCTGCACATGTTCTAAATCAGTTTATATTAATATAATATAACCGACAGTTAAAAAAAAATTAATTTGTTTATTCAAAAATTTTTTTTTACATTTCTTAAAAGTCAAAATAAAAATAAAACTTTTATTTATTGCCAACTTTTTCCTAAACTCAATATCTTCAGACTTACAAAATATAGGCAATATTTATATATGTAAGTAAAAATATTTTTATTTTATGATTAGAAAATTAGTACAAGTAGGTAAAAATAAAATATCAATATTTAAAATAATTCAATCTAAATTTATGAAAAAATAAATGTTGAATAACAAATATTTCAAAACAAACATAAATAATTAAAAAAAATAAATTATTATTTACATACACATGTATATATTTACACATAAATATATAACACACACACACATATATATATATATATAAATTAAAATTTTTTTAATATATATAAAATCAATGGAGTTGCTATTTAATAAATTTATACAAGTGGAAACAAACAAGTAAAATGTCTTCCGAGCGAGCGTTAGCGAGCGAGGACAACGACGCTAGTTTAAATATGTAATTTACTATTTCACCACTTCTCGGCAAAGTGTTCTTGAAAAAGTCGGGAACTGTTCAAGAAAATCGAAAAGTTAGACGAATGCAAGAAAAAAACTATTCTGCTTCTCCTCTCTGACATACGTGCGCGCCAGCACACACACATACACTTTTATCCTTGAAAGTCACATACAATTTATATTAAATTTCTGAAATAGAAAAAACCGTATTAGAGAAAAATTGACGGTGGCTGGAACAGAACTCTCGTACCCAAGGATGGAAGTCCGGCGTACAATCTTGTACAAGATCTTGTACAAGAAACTATACCATTTGTGTCAATGAACCTGTACCATTTTCAGCATAAGAAATTGAAACAAGTTCTTGTACAAGATGTTGCACAAGATCTTGGACAAAAACTTGCACAAGTAATTTTTTTCGATTTCGAACAATAAGATTCATGTACAATTTCTTGTACGAGATTCTGTACAAGAATGTGTACTTGCACATGTAAATTTTTTTCGATTTTTAATGAAGGTTCACGTTCAATTTCTTGTGCGAGATCATGTACAAGAATGTGTACTTGTATAAGATCTTGTGCAACATCTTGTACAAGAACCTGTGTATGTAAATTTTTCGCTTTTGAATCAAGTTTCATGTAAGTACAATTTCTTGTATGAGATCCTGTACAAGAATGTGTACATGCACAAGATCCTATTCAAGTTCTTGTATAGATAATATTTTTTCTCATTGTTTATTAATTTTTTTATTTATGCAAAATATAAGAAAATTTTTAACATTATTGTTAGAGACTCTTTGCATTTATGATTTAAAAACAACTGCGCAGCTGTAGAAGCCATAGAAAACTACTGCGCAGCCATTAAAGTTATTAATTAATTTGAACATGTACAGGATCTCGTACAAGAAATTGTACATGAACCTTATTGTTCGAAATCGAAAAAAATTACTTGTGCAAGTTTTTGTACAAGATCTTGTGCAACATCTAGTATAAGAACTTGTTTCAATGTCTTATGCTGAAAATGGTACAGGTTCATTGATACAAATGGTATAGTTTCCTGTACAACATTTTGTACAGTTTTCTGTAAGGATTATTGTACGGGGATTTTCAGTTGGGAACTGAGCTAAACAGGCTGGTCCGCACTGGGTTTCTACGCACAGGATTCCTTGACGAGTTCCCGAAACTTTCAGAAACAGTTCAAATATTTTACAGAATATGTAAAGAAACATCACTTTTTATGGGTTATTCTTCAACCTTTTGTGATTAATAATAAATCTAAACAATAATATGATGAAAAATAATAAAACTCGAAGTGTAATCCTTGTTTCTTTTTTTTGCATGGGTCCAAAATAATTGGAAAATTTCAAATTCTTGTTACTATACTGTTATTTATTAACATAATTTTTAATTTTAAGTTTTATTAAATAGTGTATAATCCACGCTTCGATATAAACGAAAAATGTAAGGAAAAATATTTCATTTATTTAATATTTTGATGTTTACTTTCATAATGAGTTTTTGGATAAGATGGCCATTAATGATTTTTATTTAAAATTTTTTATGTTTATGTTAAATATTTAAGAAATATTAAAGAAAAACAAATTAAAAATGCCTGAGAACAAAATAATTGATCTTGTTGACACCAGAGATGGAGATTTATTTGTAGGTTGTGTCAAAAGTTACAACCAAACGATATTGATTGAAGATTGAATTCAATGCAGAATTTGACACTTGTGGCTACATGAAAACTGCTCTGAACCCCATGAAAAATGTTCAAAATGTGACCAGAGAAAGAGGAAAGTAATGTGAACGATTAAACGATCTCATCCGGATATTCCAGGAGAGATGGCTAAATGCACTTTTTCGAAAATGTAAATTTTAAGACTTTGCTAGGAAAATATTATTTGTCTAGAAATTTTGTGAATCAAAAAAATTTATTTTTTTTCAGCAGTCACTATTATATAATCTTATCTAATCTAATCAATTACCGAGATCAAGCTAGATATTCCCAAAAGGGAAAGTTGGCACTTAGATTAGAAAATCCATTGTACCAAGCTCCAGCTTGCTCGTTTACAACAACCCATTAGAGTCCTGTTCTTCTTTAGAATTCCAGTATTTCCTCTATATATAGGTTGCTCACCTACATAGGGTCTATAATTGCTTGACCCCAGCTAAAAAGTCTTATCCTAACTAATGCCGGGCATTCAGATAATATGTGAGATGACGTCTCGTCACTCGTCTCACACAGTCTACACATAGGTGAGACTTTATTTCCTATTTTATGCTGATGATAATTTAAAAGCCCATGTTCATTAAAGAGACGAACAATGGTTTTAACTCTGATCTTATCGAGTTTTAGGAGATCGCTCGCTCGCCTCTTGTTGGGCACTAAACCCAACAGAGCCTTCGCTTGCCTTCCCACCCCAATGCCCGCCCAATACTTTTCATGTTCCCTTTTACCCCATCGTTCAATGGCTTCCTTAAACAGACACGGCATTAATGCCACTGCTGGTTCAGGACCTAAAAATACCGTTTCAGAACCTATTTTTGCCAAAACGTCCACCCTTTCATTGCCCTTGATTCCCGAGTGGCAAAAGTATCAAAAAATACTTCGGAAACCACTATCATATCTCATAAAAAAGTAAGCCTTTTTTTGTTGACCTGTGTAATCAGCGACCCCAAAAACCCCTGAGTAACAAAATTCAAACGAATCGAGTAAATTTTTTAAATTTCCGTCAGTCATATTGGTTCTGCCATTTTCCATTTTGAAAATCCGATTATTTGGGACACTTGTATTCATTAAAAAAATGTCTTCAGTAAGACAAAAATTTCATTTTTTTCGCAATTTAATGCACAAAATTTGCCATATTTAATTTTCTTTGCATTAAATTAAAAATCTAAGCACGGAATCTTGTAGAGCGACCTCGAAAACATAAAGAAATACGCTTTAGTTATTTTCAGAGAGCATATGTTTAGTATATAAAATTATATCTTAAATTAAACACAAAATTTCAGAGGTTTCAGAGTTAATGGGTTAATATCGACAGCCTAGTTCTAATGGTGGATACTAGATAATAATCGACAGTGCACCTCACTTTGACATCATACCTCCCGCTTGATAAATCACGAAAGTAGTGAGAAAAACACCGGAATATAACTGACACCAAGGCAATGGGTGCGACTTTTATAGAATCCTCTGGGGAGTTAAAATTTAACTCCCTTTTTTACAGTGTATTTGTAGTTAACTTTTAAGTTTAATTCAAACATAAAATTTTTAAACATACTTTTTGTTTAAACCGTAACAGAAAATATGTTTGAATTAAATTTAATTATTCCAACAAATAATACTTTTGAATCAATGCAGTAGATATTTTCTATATATTGAGATTAAACTTACAAACTAATTTCAATTTAACAAAATCGTCTAACATTATTTTTGTGTTTCATTTAAGTATAATGTTTTCTCAGTGTAATGGATAATCAAATGTAATGAATTTTGTAATAAAGTAAATAAAAATAAAAAATAAGTGAAGCTGAAAATACAAAGCAAATGATGATGAAGAAAAAGGAATAAAAGGAAGACGAATATAAGAAAAGAGTAAACGAGTGAGGTGCGATTTGACGTGTGCACTCCGGTCCATTCAAAGAGCATCTTGTAAGAAGTTTTGCTTCAAGAATTTTGAATATAACCGGTGGCTGGAATCTTTAAATCTGTCATTGCAGCCATATTCGTGTGGGCACCGTGTGTCGAGAGCGCAATAGTATTCCTCTTCGCAAGTTTATTCCTACTTCACAGGATATGAACTTTATTCATTTGCCAAAGTTATTTTTAGTATTTCATTTTAATATTAACTTTCTGCTATATTTTTATCTATATAAATTAAATGGGTCCACTTGGTATCAGTTTACGCTTTATTATTAAAACAAAACCATTAAAATACTCAAATACTTAAATTGAAAACTCTTCTTTAGAATTTCCATATCCCTAAGAGATCTGCAAAATTCATTAAAAAAATAAGTTCGATCCTTCAAAAAACAAACACTATTATTTTCATGTTTTCAAATTTCATTTAAATAAATTTATTTAAAAATATTTCTATTTAGGGTCATTTGGGTAAATGTAAACAAGGGGTAAATGTAAATAGTATATGTTTCAGCTAAATTTACAAATTTAAAAATAAGTACGGACGTCAATATTTTTACCTCAGCTCACCTACAAGATGTTCTGAGTATTGCCAATATTTTATTTTGACAATTGGCAATGCCGTAATGTAAGTTATATTTTAATGCAAAAAAGATTAAAAATCAAAATTTTACTGTTTTAGTATTTTGTCTCGCATTCGCATAAAAATAAATTAAAAAATCAAACTATTTGTAATTCTTATTAATGCATTAACAAAAATTGACTTTGATTTTTGATTTTCGTCAATTTAGTTAATGAATAATTAAGTGTTTACATTTACCCCGCGCATTTTAAAACTCGAGGTAAATGTAATCAGAACTTCAACTACATTTTAAAAGAAAATAATTGGATAAATTATTAGATCCGCCATTTTGAAATTGAAAAATTTTTGTAATGGTTGATTGTTTATTTTATTATACATTACCAGTCAACTGGTTGATTTACTATACATCTGCGAAGAATTTTTTTCAGTTTTTCTTTTAAATAAGTTGTTTCTTAAACCTCGCTCAACTACAGATGGTAATATTAGAAAAATTTCAAAATCTCGGGGTAAATGTAAACAGTCAATTTTAGGCGATTCAGGTGCATCAATATTTTTTGTACCTCATAAAATTTTTCTAGAAAAATTAAAGTAACAAGATAATGCAAAAAATCCGTCCGTTTTACCTTTTAACAAAAAAAACTAATTTTTTCGTGAAAAATAGATATTCCGTTTACATTTAGGGGAGACCGAGACGTAATGGATCACTTTTCAATTTTTGTTGCTTAACTTCGTCATTCTTTCACTATAAAAAATTTTTATAGTAATTTTTCTATACATGTATTGGACGTAATTAACCCATACTGCATTGGTATTTTTTCCATACATTTGTATGGAAAAAATACTAAACACTGAATTGTATTATTAATATTATAAATTGTAATTTTTCCATACTACTGTATGGAAAAAAAACAAACACTACTTGTACAAAAAAATTCAAGACTGTACTCGCCAAATGTAAACCCAGCTGAAAAAGTTCTATAGAATTTCACTAGAATCATTTTATAGAATCGTTCTATAGGAGTTCTAGTGAATATTCTATAGAATTTCACTAGAATGATTCTATAGAATTTCTACATAAATACTATTAAATTTTAGTGATTTTTAATTAGAAAAACTTTAAATTTGTAAAATATTATTTTTCAACAAATTTTAGGCCAAAATAATTGTTTATATTCTTTAAATATATAAAATTTATTGAACTTCGTAACCATACATAACTATAATGTTAAAAAAATTATTTTACGAAATTTATATTCCTTCTAATTAAAAACCACTAAAATTTAGTAGAATTCACGTAGAAATTCTATAGAACCATTCTAGTGAAATTCTATAGAATATTCACTAGAATTCATATAGAACGATTCTATAGAATGATTCTAGTGAAATTCTATAGAACTTTTTCAGCTGGGAATGGATAAAAAGTTTTCCTAATACAAATTGGTAAACATTTTTACGCATTTCAATAAATTTATAGAGTATGGTTTTTTTGTTAAAATTTGTCTATAAATTTATGTGACCAAATTAATTTTCACATATTATTTTAGTAATTCATTGGCATTTTGTTGCAATTTTTTAAATTAGTTTTTAATAAATAAGCTCAATTGTAGTTTCATACATTTATTTTGGAAAATTCGAATTACATATTGACAGTAATAATATATAACATCAAATTCATTTTTGTATATTAAAATTATTTTAAAAAATTTAATTGCTTTTTGGGTATTCTGTATTACAGTTTTGTTAAAATCTTATTCTCCTAATAAGCATCCTATTCTATTCATTAATTTTTTAACTTGAGGATTAATATTGTGCAAACTTCTTTTTGAATTTTTCCCTCTTTTGTGTCCTTTAGATGAGTTTATTTTCTGAAAGACTCTAAAAGAATGAAACAATTTAATAATATTTGTTGCAATTTAAAATTTTACTTATTATAATAAAGATTTAAAGCGTATTTAAAGTGAAGAATTTCTTTCTCGTATGAGTTATAAATTAATTTAATTTAAACATTATTGTGGAATTGAATATTTACCTTTGTATAAATTCAAACGTCTTTTGCTTCCTCATAAAGGAAGCCTTATAGTGATGTCGATTTCCGAATTTTTTAAAATCAATTATTTTTACAAATTTTCAAGTGTAGTATATATAATTCGTCGAGAGGAACAAATGTCCGGATGTATGTGTGTATGTATGTGTGTGTGTATGTGTGTGTGTGTGTGTGTGTGTATGTCACCGATTCTTGTGGACAAATTTTCTCTTACACATCTTGATGGATTTTGATAAAATTTTGTAGGTGTATTACGGTCACGAATATCTTGAATCAGACAGAAGGATTTTCAAAAATATCTAAAAATAAAAATTTTTTAGCAATTTTTTAATTTTCGAAAAAAATGAATTTTTTTATTTTTTGAAATAACTTCTTTATTTATTAAAATTTTTATTAATTTTTCTCAGCATTATATTCCTGGCATGAAAACGAATCGATTCATGTATATAAAGTATATATTTCATGAAAATTTATGGAATTAATAAATATTATAATTTTTCACAAAAAATTAAAATTTTGTATTTTTTGACATTTTATCATAACACTTTAAAATAATTATTCTATAATAAAAAATTAAATAATTAATATTTATTCAGGGTAGTTTACCCGGTTTATTAATTATATTTAATAAACTATTATAATTATTTAACTTTTAAAAGTATATATAATAATATATATTGAGGAAGCTAAATGGTCATGAAATGAACAACTTGTTTTTTTTATTTCCGCCATATGTATATGTCCATGAACATAGTAAGATAAACAAGATGTGTAAGAGAAAATTTGTCCACAAGAATCGGTGACATACACACACACACACACACATACACACACACACATACATACACACATACATCCGGACATTTGTTCCTCTCGACGAATTATATATACTACACTTGAAAATTTGTAAAAATAATTGATTTTAAAAAATTCGGAAATCGACATCACTATAAGGCTTCCTTTATGAGGAAGCAAAAAGAGACAAAAGAATCCTTCTAATATATTTTGTGCTTCTATAATCCTTTTTCCTGATACAAAAACTTCATATTGTGCTGCTTCGTCGAATAAAGATTTTCCTGAAATAAACAAAAATTTTATTACTTACAGTGCCGCTCAATAACTTTTGCCCACCCTACAGCGATTAAAGGCTTTACAAAAAGTTTTGTATTTTGTTAACTATTGAAGTTACAAAGCTGAAAAAAATATCATTGGAAAACTCATTTCCTGACCGTTAACACTATATAAAATTGAAATTTAAAAAAATTGTGTTAATGAGTAAATAATGTTATTGCAAAACAAAATTTTTCGTTTTTTCTGTTTTTTTCAAAGTGATACAGTTTCATTGGAAATCGGCGCATTTTAATGACAAAAATATCATTGGAAAGGTAGTTTTATCACCTTCAGAACCCTCTGTTTAAAATTTTTTACGATAATTTTTATGAAAAATATGCTCTTTTGTTTAAAAAATTAGCAATTTTTTTCAATTGTTGATAACTCAAAAACGGTTGCTTACGGAAAAAATTTTTGAGAACATGAATTGTTTTTAAGTTGTTATTGTAGAAATCTGTTTACAAACAATGAAATTCATAAATATTTTATCAAAACTAATTAAAATGATTAGTGATTTAACATTATTGAAAAAATTGAATAAATACGAAGAAATATATGTTTGCTTATGATAGTAAGTGTAAAAAACGAGTTTCTACAATAACAACTTAAAAATAAAAAAAATTAAAAATTAAATTTTTTAAACAAAAGAGCATATTTTTCTTAAAAATTATCGTAAAAAATTTAAAAAAGAGGGTTCTAAAAGTGATAAAACTACCTTTCCAATGATATTTTTGTCATTAAAATGCGCCGATTTGCAATGAAACTGTATCACTTTGAAAAAAACATAAAAAACGAAAAATTTTGTTTTGCAATAACATTATTTACTCATTAACACAATTTTTTTTAAATTTCAATTTTATATAGTGTTAAAGGTCAGGAAATGAGTTTTCCAATGATATTTTTTCCAACTTTGTAACTTCAATAGTTAACAAAATACAAAAATTTTTGGAAAGCCTTCAATCGCTGTAGGGTGGGCAAAAGTTATTGAGCGGCACTGTATATTTTTCAAATTATAATAATTTTTTAATTCAATAATCAGAATATGCAAAAGGACTTTTTGTTCAGGAAATAGTTTTCGGTACAATTTTCTGTAACTTCACAGTTTTGTATTTCAGGGTTTTCTGGACAAAAAATGTTAAAGCCAAAATTAAAAATAATGAACAGTTTTTGAGCTACAGTAACTCAAGGTTAAAAAATACTGACATTTTTTTGTGAATGTTCTGTACATAAAAATCAATCAAAATTGCTCAACAACTGTCACTCGTGGGTTTTTTGGGTCCCTGATAATGAATCTGATGTTAGAATTGCAAAATTCAATATGGAGGATCCAATATGGCGGACGAGTTTTTTAAAAACTAAAAACTACTCGAATTCACTAAAGACCTGTCACTCGGGGTTTTTTTGGGTCTCTGATCACGAATCTAAAGTTAGAAATGCAAAATATGAGTCATGCAAAGAATCTGAACAGTTTTTATTGCATTGCTGGAGCCATTTTTAATATTTTTCGCCCACGGATTTTCATGGAAGGTGCAACCGATGAAGTTGCAAGACGAATGTTGCAACAATCCCTAGAACCAAACGTTGTTCAAGCAAAAGTGGTACAGGAAAACCTCCGGAGGCGAAATGGACAATGGAGACGTCTAAGTAGAAATGATGTCCCAGAATTTCCTATTTTAGCTTTAGAGCACATTCAGGAATTAATGGTAGGGGTGTATCAGGTTAGTCTAGCACCTTCGTACGTTCAAGACAAAATAGTAAGAGAAAATTACGATGAGTTTTAGATAGACGAACATGTGAACGAACCAAGGGTTCATAAGAATAAGAACATATTCCAGATTTAAAAAACGCAGAAAATCCAAATAGATGGTTACTATTGCACATGCCAGACAGGGGAAAGAACACTTGGCTCATGCGCTCACGTAGCAAATATTATTTGGTTCCTTGGATTTGCAAGACACCAACCAAATGTCAGATATCCAGACACATCTCTTTTAAATTACGTATTAGATGCTGCAAACAGAGAACCAAATGTCGAAGAAAAAGAAGGAGTTGAAATAATTCACGAATAACTTTAATTTAAAATATAGTTTATAACTAGATAAAATCGGAAGTCTCTAAATTGCGAATGATAATTTTTTTCTTATTTTCTTTATTTTGATATACATGTCAAGTACATTCTCGATTATTTTTATTTATTTTTTAAAATCAAAAAGTTACAAAAAGTTCACTTACACATAGTACGTCAAAAATTCTTTTCTATTTTATTCAAATCAACAATTCAGAAGCTAAAAGTGTGATAATGTTCTCTTTAGTTAGGATTACAGCATTATTTATATTCACAAACAGTTAATTCTACTGTTAATGTTAGAAGTCTTTTAATATGATAGTACAGTATTCTACCAACATTACACACCGTTCTACACAGATTTCAAGAAGATAAAAATATCCAACATCTTTTCCAAAGTAACATCAAATGTTGATGTATATTAGTTATTTCATTTTATGCTTTAACTAAAAAATGATGTGACACGATAAGATAATAATCAGAGACCCAAAAAACCCCCGAGTGACAGGTCTTTAGTGAATTCGAGTAGTTTTTAAAAAACTCGTCCGCCATATTGGATCCTCCATATTAAATTTTGCAATTCTAACTTCAGATTCGTGATCAGAGACCCAAAAAACCCCCGAGTGACAGGACTTTAGTGAATTAGAGTAGTTTTTAAAAAAGTCGTCCGCCATATTGGATCCTCCATATTGAATTTTGCAATTCTATCATTATATTCGTTATTAGGGACCCAAAAAACCCACGAGTGACAGTTGTTGAGCAATTTTGATTGATTTTTATGTACAGAACATTCACAAAATAATATCAGTATTTTTTTAATTAGAGCTACTGAAGCTCAAAAACTGTTTATTATTTTTAATTTTGGCTTTAACATTTTTTGTCCAGAAAACCCTGAAATACAAAACTGTGAAGTTTCAGAAAATTGGACCGAAAGCCATTTCCTGTACACAAAGTACGAGGACCTTTACTAAACCTTTAATGATCAACAATGGCCTATTAGATTCTCCGAAAGATTGCACTGTCTCTGTATTTGTCGTATCCTAAGAAATAATCAATTATAATCTGTTAATTCGTTTTGTTGAAAATAGTAAAAAAATTGAATATTTTAAAGCTCTTACAGGCACGAGAAGAAAGATTTCTTTTTCATTTTCCAAAAAATATAGAGGGAGCAAAATGAACACGGCTATTAGTTTGGTGTCTCATTGCACAAATTCTTACATGTAGTAAGAGCCTCGTTGATAATGTTCTTAATTTTCATTCTAACTCTTTTTTTCTCTTTTCCGACAATTGACATTTTCTCGACACTTTAGATTGAAAGAAATAAAATGACACAAGTTCTTTAGTTTCTATTTAATTACTCCAAACGTCTTGTGAATTTTTTCCAAACAAAGTTGACGCATTATGAACAAAAAATGTTACATCTTGTAGACAAGGCCATTTTTCCAAAACCTCACTTATAAACTATCTATTTATAATGCTTGTTCGTTGAGTAGCGTATGTAATGTCCATTAATGAAGCAATTTATTTTTGAGTGGTTTTATCTTTATTTAAATTTAACCAAATTTTTCTTTTTTCTAGAAGTTCCAACCTTTTACCTTTCTGTGACATTTGGCAGTGAACTTTGTTAGGCAACACAGACGTACTCATTATGAACAACATTTTTCATGTGATTTTGAGTATTACTTTCGTGCTAATCAATAGTTGTATCAGCTCTTCTTTTTCTGGAAGTTTTTTCGTTAGATGGTTTTTTACAGTATACAGCCTTATAACAAAAGCGTCCCTTACATTACTTAACTTTTCTCTATCAGCATCGATTATTTCTAAGGCTTGTGGATATTTGTTAACAAATATGTCAACTAAAGAACTAACTGTAGTTCTTTTAAAATGTTTTAAGGTACCCACCATGTGAATACCTAAAATTTTTCTTAACTCTCTACACTCTTTGTTGGACAATGTTTTTCCCAATTCTAACTTCTCTTTCATAGTATCAGGTAGATTGTTCCAAGGAAAAGAAAATGGTTTTCGTCTTTCGTAAACAGCAGTGACATTTAGAACTGTAAAGGAAGCAAAATATACATCATTTACATGTATAGAAATGAAATTCAATATTGTGCCAATTATTATATTTAATATAATCATTCTATATTTACCTTCTGTCCTAACTGGTGTTCGGTCTTCTACAGATTCTCCATTAAAACTATCTTCTGCAGTATGGGTAAGAGATTTATTTTTGATTACTATTTCTTCTCTTGATTGTCATTCTTCTTCCTTTTCGAGAATTAGAATATCGGTTAAAACAGGCAAGACAGAAAGAAATTCAACTTCATCCATAACAGCTCCATTTTGTTCCCGAACTAGCTAAAAAATTTATTACATTAAATTAAATAATATGATTTGGATAAAGATACAGAAAAAGATTAAGTAAAATTGTATTAAATAATTACCTTATACTCTAGGGAAGGCAAATTCTTTTTTTCAGATGCTTTTATAATAATATTATTGATTGTATCACCAGATATAAGAAATTTCTTCTTTCTCATTGAATCCATAATCGTAAAAAGATGCATCTTCATTCCTAGAATGAGAATCATTTTATTAGCGAAGGAAAAAGTATAGAGAATAATCAATAATGTTTAAGATCGTAATTCGTTTTTTGCTTTCGTGAGGCATACTTACTACTTTGAGAAATTTCTATCTTCATGAAATGGTCAAATAAACAGTAAAAATTTGTATGTTATTTTCTAATATTTTTTACTAATCCGTGCTTTAAACGCACCAGCCTAATATTATTTGTATAATAAATATGAAGTGGCTCATAAGAAAATAGTTCCTCTGCAAATACACATTCGTAATCTAAAATTGAATGCAATTCGTAGACTCTAAGATTAGGGTTAAAAATTGTTTCTATCATTTCTAACACAAAAGATATTCTCTCCTGAGAGTCGAATAATATTAAGCAAATTTTTCCGAATTCTATGTTCAATTGGTAATGCTCCTGTCTAACAACAACTATGTTACCTCTTTTGTTCTTTTGTCCCTTTAATGACAGCAGAACTGCATTCTAATGTATTATTACCTAGATCTTTTTTAAAAATTGCCTTTTGTATATTCGGACAATATAACTTGGTTTGTAATTGTCTTTCATCTGCGATACGTTATAATTGTCGCAAACCTGCACCTTTTCTTAAAAAGCTTTGGAATAGTTCATGTTTTTCAGAAAGAGAAAAGTAATATTTTTGAAGTTTCTAAGATTTCTAATGCATTTTTTAAAGAAGGTATGTTTGCTTTCAAAACGAAGTGTCCATACGCGCAGAAGAGGGCCGAATTCCTTGCTCAGTTTTGGGAAATGGGAAAATTGTAATGATGTTTAGGTAATAACTTGTAATTTGGAAATAAAGTTATTCTTGAATATAAATATTCATTTATAATAACTTGCAGATATGCAATATAACTTTTATGAATTTCTTGAGCAAAGATTATTTCTACTATTTCTGATAATTTTAAAAGACAAAGCCAAACTTCATCGTAAAAATTTTGTTTTTTATCTCCAATTAAGAGTGCATAAAGTCTTAAAAAAGTCCAATTTTGCCAGGCACAACCTGACAATCGTACACAATTTCCCTTCAATTTCTCTGGTTTGTCCCTACGACCTGTTGTTGAATATTTGAAAGTTTCGATTCTGTAATTTAGATCTTCATATGTAAACTATTCTTGATCCACAAAATATCTTGTAAAAATTGCAACATCAACAGCTACAACACCTTCTAGTAAATCATGACCATAACATGGACATAGACCAGCCATACAAACATGATAATGTTTGAGTGTTGAATATCGAATCAAACTTTACACCCTGGTAATTTTTCCCTGTAGATATATGTGTTAGTGCTTCTTTGTACGTTTCGACGGTTCTTTTCTTGTAAGTTTAAAAAAAATAGTGATCATCTGAATCTTCTTATAAACTTTTTTCAGAAGGTTCAAGTAATTCGCTCGAATCAGAATCACTAGAATCACCAGCTGCTAACGCATTTGGATTGGAAATAATTGACTCTTTACACCATTTTGAATGTTTTAATTTTGACTTAAGATTCGTAATCATCGACCTCAAAAACCCCCAAATACTAACTTTTAGTCAAATGCATCAATTTTTAAAATTGATATGTCCGACAATTTGAAACCGTCATTTTAAATTTGTAATAACGATTTTACATTCAATTTGCAACATTCAGCAAGCCCAAAAATGATAAATATAAATAAATTGCGCAAATAAAATTAATAAGTAAGAATGCCATAGTGTACCGCTCTAAGAGTAAAAGTAGAGCGCGTGCGCACATGAAAAAGTTATGATGTATCAACATTTTTGACTGATTCAGAACTTTTTTGATTTGATTCTTATAGTTGAAAGTTCAAGCTTTAATTTAAGCCTCGTAAGAGACTTCTATCACGTCGGCATCATCCTCTACACGTGATCAAAAAAAGCCAAAAACAGGGGTTTGGAAACTTTAAGTCCATTTTTCTTAAAATCTCAACGTGATGGGCACTTTTGGAGGTCATATTCGTGTTCAGCGATGAAAATTCTATGAGAATATCATTGTCTGATCTTTGAATCAGAGAAAAAGTAACTTTTTGTCGACCAGTGTTATCAGATGACTGCCTCGAATCAAGTGAATCATTTATATTATCCGTTTTGTCTTCTTTCAATTCAGAATTAATGCTATTTAATCCATCACTTGTTGCATTTATTTTCCTGAAGTGTATGGAAACTCTAAATTCTTTGTAGTATGGGAGACTGGGACGTAATGGATCAATTTTCACTTTTTGTTGCTTAACTTCGTCATTCTTGCTTTAATAAAAATTCTATCATGTGGAAAACTTAGCCTAACATCTCAGCTTTCAAGTAAAAAAAGTAAGCCCTAATATCACTTATACTTTTTCTAGAACAATATTTTTGGAGAAATGCAAGGTGAGCAATTTCGCCTTGGACCGGGGCGTAATGGATCAGTAATGAAATTATAATTTAGATCATCAAATATTATTACGGTATTGACAATTTTTGTTTTTATTGTATATTTATAACAAAGAATATTGAAATGCAAAATCCATTTCCATAAAAAATCTATTCTCCAGTTATTTTTTTCAAAAAAGGTTATCATTGAAACTTATTAATATATAAATTATGAGAAATTAAACTTGACAGGAATATTTTATAAATATTTTAAATATAATAGGTATTTCTTGATAGATAGGCCAAAGTGATCCATTACGCCCCGGAGGTGTTTGTTGAAAATTTTGTTATTTCTTATTAATACTGTAAGTATTAAACAAAAACTGAAATTCTTAGATATTTAATTGCATTTTAATATTAATAGGAAGATTTAGGGTTACATTTATTGTTCTGTCAGTGGCAACACCAAAAAGTGAATAAGAATCATCTTGCATTCGCTTTTCAATAAGCATTATATGAACGGGAGGCGTCGAATTGTTCATTAAGAACAAATGTTTAAAGCTCAAAACCTGATATACCTGTAATTTCTTCCATAAGGAACTTGAGCAATTCCACGTGGAACGATCAAGTGAAAATTTAGTTTTCTGGAAATGGCTTAAAAATTTGGTAAGTTGTTCTTTTATATGTCGACAGTATGATGTGTGAGTGTTTATATTGTAATGAGTAGGGAAGAGTTCACAATCCTTTAAAACTAATTCATATGCAGGTGTATGCAGATTAATTAGTCGCTACTCAAAGTGATAGCACGATTAGTATATTGTCTACTAAAAAGACTCATGAAAGAATTGGAAGGATTGATTATCTCCAAGCTTTTGTACTCTTACTTGTTAAATAAATAAAGTAGAATTGGTTCTCAGTTGAGTAACCAATTCACAAATATAATATTATTAGTTTTTTCTTACGGTGACAACATAATTTGTGGCAGATATTTAAAATTATTTTGGAAGTTTATCCAGATTTTGTAAATCCAGAACCCACAGCTAGTTCCATATGAACAATGTAATTGTACAAAGTAAAAGAGAAAATAAAAACAGAGATCCAGACTTATCCAAATGTACGAAGCACAGTTCGAGATTATATAGTATTTGGACCCTATCAACATTCTTAAGGAATATTAAAGTTCAGTATATAAAACAAAAGTACGAATCTTTAAAAAAAGAGTATAAGTCTATGTACACTCAGATGCATTAATGCTGTCCTTCCGGTTTAAAAGAATTTTGAAAAGTCGTGTCATTTCTATCAAATATTCTTAGTTCGTGACATACGAATGTTCTCATATGTCATGAACTAAAAACATTTTGATAGAAATTATACGACTTTGCAAAATACCGTCAAACCGGAAGGACAGCATTCATGCACCTGAGTGTACTTTACTTATGCTGAACGGCGACCTTTGTTTTAAATCGTAGGTATACTCAGTGATTTTATGAGTATTGACATCGACAATAAATAAAAAAAAACGAATTCTTGCCGGACCCGAGGATGGACCCGATGCAGCCTCACTTTCTGCAGGGGCTGGCTGGTGGCGCTGACCACGACGTCGGATTCAGGGATAGTGTTGACTACGGCAAGGTCTAGGTTTATGGTGAGGATGGTCGCCTGGTTCTGTGCGAGGGTCACCGAGAACGGGGTGCGACGAGCACGGCTGTACTGGGCTCGGATGCGCCGACGTAGCCGACAAACTTTGTGGGGGGTTTAGAGCCTGGTAATAGTGGTGCGTAGCGACCACGAGGTGTGTTGCAATGTCCGGATGTGTTTGAGCGTAGTTGGCTTCCTGACAGGCGGGCGTCGGTGTCCGGATGGTCTGATTCACGAGCGGTGTTCCAGTGGTGATTCCCTCACGGCGAAGGCGGCGGTATTGGCGTTGCCGAGAGTTCTCGGCCATGCGGTCTAACGTTCAGTTACTTTCAGGGTAGTAACTTTGGGTGCAGAAGGTCCCTAAGAATAGGCCTTAAGTCACCTTCGAGAAACAACCCTAAAGTGGCGCAGAAGATCACAAGGCCTTAAGTCACCAGAACGAAAGGCGCACGGCGTAGCTGCTTCTCGGGTGACGTCGAGTTGTTCAAAGGTCGGCGGCGATGGTGCGTCTTCGCCAGCACCTTCAGTGGAAGAGAGCTTGCCGGTGTCCAAAGTCGAGCGTCCTTGCTCGGGATCTTCTCCGTCGTCGGCTGGGTATGAGCGATGTTATGCTTTTAAGTCCATCCTTGATTGTCATATTGACATTTCTTTGGACTTCGCAGGACTTTATCATCTTACTGGCCTCTTCCTATCTCAGCTTTATGCATTTATCTCGGTCCTTGTTGCAGCTAGCAATGTCATTCGCTGAAGCATTACTGAAGACAGAAATGCAGCTAGCCTGACTTGTCACACTGCTCGTAATACCTCGTCTCTCCACCTTATCCACGATGATCTGTCGAACTGCCAACGCGTTATTGCCCTCCTGCATCCTTGGGCCACTGGTCATCATCTTCACGCTAGGCGCTTGATGATCGGAATCAAGTGCTTTTAATGACCATTTGCAAAACATTCTTGCAAGAATGGAAAGATCCGAAGCAAGATTAGTAGCTATGGAACAACCAGTTAAAAAAAAGGAAAATAGCGGGTTTAAAAATTTTATTCCTCTAATAAGATTACCTACAAGAAAAACGAAAAGAAATGACAGACTGCAAGTAGTAATCTAATTTCACTAATTGCACAAAAATTAGTAGAAAGAGCGGCATATGCAATTAGAGGAGATGCTAAGCACGACGTTTTACCGATCCCAAGAGATCGAAGAAGACACGACACACCTATTGTGGATTTGAAATTTGATAAATTAGCATCAGGAAAATTTGTAGTTGATACAGGATCGAATATATCGAATTATAAAAGAATTTTACGATATTTTCCCATTAAGACGACGATCAACCTGTAAATACAAAGCAATATAGATATCCACCTATGTTACAGGAAGAAGTTTACCAACAAATTAAATGAATGTAAAAGAAAAATATAATTCGAGAAAGCATTCCTTCTTTTAATTCACTATTATGGATAGTTCCAAAAAAAGACGCTTCAGGCAAAATTAAGTGGCGAATTGTTATAGATTATCGGAAACTAAATGAAAAAATGATTTTAAGCAAATATCTTTTACCGTGTATAAATAAAATTATTTAGCAATTAGGAAATTCTAAATTCTTTTCTTGCATTAATCTTTATTCCGGATTCCATCAAATAGGAATAAATCTCAAGGACAAACAAAAACAGCTTTTAGCACAAACGAAGGCCGTTATATATAATAGAATAACTTTTGGTTAAAAAAATGCCCCTTTGACATTTTAAAGAATAATAAATAATGGATTAAAAAGGACTAATAGGTAATGGATGTTTTGCATATATATTGACGATATTATTGTTTACGGAAGAATATTAGAAGAACATAACAAAAATTTGAAGGATTTTTTAATAAGATTACGACAAGTTGGACTAAAATTACTGCCAGATAAATGCGAATATTTGAAGGGTGCGCTAAAAGAAAGCATTAAGCACCAACAAGACACTTCAACTTTTCGAGTTAAATATCATTAATTAATATTAAACATTGAATTCAACGATCAATTCCGAGTCAGGAATAAAAACAAAACAATAGCTGTTTTACGTTTCAAAAGCGCCGCTGCCCTCTTCAGAAACTAAAATTTATTTCACAAAAGAAAAAAATATATAATAAAAATTAAAATACATTTTAAAAAATACAATATTAATTATATACTAATTTTTTTTAAAATTCATTACCGAAAATTGAACAAAATTTAAAATCGTCACAAAAGAACGTCTTATTCGTTGCGAATCGCAACGATTAAGACGTTCTTTTGTGACGATTTTAAATTTTGTTTAATTTTCGTTTCTGAAGAGGGCAGCGGCGCTGTCGAAACGTAAAACAGCTATTGTTTTGTTTTTATTCCTGACTCGGAATTGATCGTTGAATTCAATGTTTAATATTTAAAACAACCGAGTGATAATATCATATAATAATTTTATCATTAATTAATATTAATTTATTGATAATAAAGAATTCTTTGTATTTATCATAATTTTTAAATAAATAAGAATTTCTTACTGATTTAACCATAATATATTGTGCATAAAAAGATTTATAACGTCAAATTTGATACAAAAAATGGCGCTTAATGCTTTCTTTTAGCGCACCCTTCATTTGCTACCAGAATTGGAATATTTAGGACATGTACTATGCCTTAAGGTATAAAACCAAATCGAAAAGAATTGAAAAAGTGAAAAATTATGCAATACCAAAAACTCAAAAACAGATTAAGCAATTTTTGGAACTTATTGGTTATTACAGGAAATTTATTAAAAACTTCTCTAAAATAGCAAATCCCCTAACTAAATTACTACGTATGTTACATTTGAGTGGACACAGAAAAAAGAAAACGCATTTTTTAAATTAATAAATAAATTATTAACAGCACCAATACTAAAATCTCCAGATTGGAATCAAGTTTTCTATTTTAACAACTCATGCATAAAATGAAGGATTAGGAATAATCCTAACTAGTCCTAACTAGAAAAACAGCTAATTTTTTTTGGCTGGATTTGGCAAGATGACGGTCGCGATTGGTTGAAAATTTCATGATGACGGTCGTGATTGGTGAAAATTTCATTATGACGGTCGGTATTGTTTAAAAAAATGATAGTGACAGTCATGATTGGTTGAAATGCAATGTTGACGCTCGCTATTGGCTGAAAAGCGATTATAACGGTCGCTATTGGTCAGAATTCGTAGTGGTGACGCTCGCTATTGGTTTACTTCTGTATTCACACAGCTTTAACCATATTTACAGTTTATTAACGAAAATCTTTCTTTTGCAGTATTAGTACAGTATATAAGTATAATAATACATACGTACAGAATACAGAAAGAATTAAAAGTTAAAAAAAGTGCTAAGTGAAGAACATGTGTATTTTTTCTCTATTTATTTCCTTTCTAAAAAAACAGAAAGCATAGAACTCGAATAAAAGGAAATCTAACTCGAACACGTGAAACTCGAAAAATTGGCATTGCTCTTACGCACGCGTGAAACCAAGTTAGAAAGAGGGCCACTGTTTGTTTTTCTTTTGGAATCTTATTTTATTTTCGGCAAATAATTGTTTTTTTATTAATAATATAAATAATCCTTTCTAAAAAAACAGAAAGCATAGAACTCGAATGAAAGGAAATCGAACTCGAAATCGAACATGTGAAATTCGAAAAATTGGCATTGCTCTAACGCAAGCGTGAAATCAAGTTAGAAAGATGGCCACTGTTTGTTTCCTTTTGGAATCTTATTTTATTTTCGGCAAATAATTGTTTTTTTATTATAATATAAAGTAGTATTTCTGGTTAGTGCTAAATGTATTTAAGGTATGCCACTTTGTAAAAAATTGTTCCTAACCTCACTAACTTAGTTACTTAATCGGAACAAAACAAATTTCTGTTTTTGTTGTGACAGACTAAAAATACAACAAAATAACCATATATATTATATGTATAAATAATAAATAAATAATAAAATAATAAATTTGCTGAAGAATGAGTAAAAATTTTTAAAAAACATACGGTAACAGTTTTTTCATTATTGTTTATAAACCAGTTTTCGTTCGAAGTGATATTTTAATGTTTTATTATTTTTTAACTAATATAATTTTTGAATTTTGATTACAAACATTTTGTTTCAAAATTTATTTTAGAAAATGAAATTCGTTGTTTTTACATTTTTTACCACAACAAAATCATAAATTTTACAAAATTTAGCAAAATAAGAAAAAAATAACAGAATAGACTCTTGGAAAAAGTGAAGTTAATGCAAATTTAAAATATTCATTATTGTGTGCAAAATAATAGAAGTATTTACATTTAAGAACTGTATATGAAGACCTCCACGGAATAACGATCTATGGCACATTTAAAAATGCTTACAATTTTCAACTTTGAATTGCCATAAATCGTTATTGCAACCACAATATCTAATAAACACCAATAAATTATATTTTCTATTTATTTCATTATACGATTTCATTCATTTAGACTCAAAATTCTATAATACATGCACATATTTTCATTACAATTACATTTATGTCAAAATGTGCCATAGATCGTTATTCCGTGGAAGTCTTCATATAATGCCTTTTTTATAATTATACCTATTCGTACATTTTCTTTGCACAAAAAGTATTTTTTATTTTCTATGCTTTCATTTACTTAGTTGTTAAAATATTTTTAATTCCATGTTATTTAACATAGAATTTTAAAGTTTGAGTTTATTGTTAATGAGTAATTCTTCGCGTAATTCACAATTTGTATTTTATTATTTTTGAAAATTCTTTTGACGCGCTATAAGTTACAGCCGTAATAGAATTTTAAAGTTTAATATTTCTTAATGAATGAAATATCAGTGGTAGATCGGACAAAATAATGAAAATTTTCTTTTTTACAATAAACAACCCTGAAAAATTTATTGCACCATGACTCACATGGAAAACTATTTTTTTATCAAATTATTAGCGATTTTTATTATTTTATTAATCTTACAATACTAAATTTTATTTGACGTGAAATTGAAATAATGGGGAATCATTATATGTAAAGCATGTAAAGCTAATCTCAGATAGCAGCACCATTGCAAGGTCGTCTAGCGCTTAATTTTTTATTTTGCGAAAAATAACATTTGATTTAAATACAAATGGGCGAAGTAAATAAATCTTTTTTGTGGAATTGTGAAAAGCTAAAAATTTAATTACGTAAGCGAAAAATTTGTGCCACAGGAAAAAAACGTTTTTGCAAGTGGCAGTATCGTAATGTATTACATAAAGAAAATTGAGATTGTGTTCATTCAGGAGAATTTATTTGTGCTTTATACTAATATTTAGTAATATTTCGGTTTGATCTTTTATGTAAATGTAATTTTGAAAACGAGAACTAACAAGAAGAGTCTGAAGAAACACGAAGGACATTGACTTATTATTGCTTAAAAAGTGTACAAAATATTGTCGAAAAAACAGTAATAAAATTAATGCCTGTGAAATGTCTAAATTAATAACATTTAAATGGAATACAATTAAAAAATTGATTATTTTATCCAAAATGAAATTATGATAGAATGTAAAAGATTTATCACTTCAATATGAAAACTATAATTGAATTAATTGACAAATGGACAAAAGCTTTGGTCAAACGATTATTCACATTCAAATTTTTTTAGAAAAACTGATGTTTTGGTACAAGTTGAGTAGTATCCTTAGAGTGTTTCTATGCAATTGATAAATTTTGTTTAACATTGTGAAAAAGCTAAATAATAAGAAACAAAAAATGTTGCTAATAAACTCACCAAGGTTTAAACAAGAATATTAATTTGTCACAAATAAAATTTAAAAAAACATAAAATACTATCAAACGTAAAAGAACGTAAAAAAGTTTCCAATTATTACATTAATAATTTTACAATAAAAAATTATGTGTTGAAGAATATGTTGTGTAGGTTGTGTAGTACTTCTGGTTATAAATTGTTTAAATGTTAGATTATTAAAAGGAAATAAGTTTTTTTTCTTTTTAAAATTGATAAAATTAAATGATATATTTATTCAATTAAAAATGAATAACTTATATTTTGTAATTACCTTCAAAACTTAATAATCATATCTTCAGGGTGGCCACTTGACCGGGAAATTTGATACTAAACCGGAAATTTATTTTTAATTTTATTTTTAAATTGACAAAAAAAATGTTTTTTCAATTATTACTCGAGAAATATATTGTACATAAGTAGGTATATTAGAGAATACAGAAATTAACAGACTTTTGTTAGGGAGGAAGAGGGATTACTGAGAAAATAATATAGTTATTTAAATTTAACGAAATCCTTATATTTTAAGCGGATTTTTCTTTTAATGTTTATTCCACAGGATTTTTTTCATAATTTCTATTTGGGACAAAATCAGTGAAACCGGCCACTTAAAAAAATTTTGTCTCCAATTTTCAAGTAATTTATGATTTTCGGTAGATATACGAGTTCATTTTTACCCCAGGGGGTAAAAATGAACTCGTATATCTTCCAAAATTTAAATTTAAATTTACTTCCAAAATAAAATCTTTTTTTGAAAAATATTGTAGGGCTACAATATTTTTTAAAAATAGATTTTATTTTGGAAGTAATCACGTGTTAAAGTTTTGGGTCATTTTATTTTTGTTTTATTACTACTCTAAAACAAATAAAGATAATTAAGTAAACTTTTTTTAAAAATGAAGCCTGAAATCTATATTTTGAAGATAAAATAAAGCGATAATTAAAAAATAAATTTTTTTAATTGTTAGTAACAATTCTTTTAAACAATTGCAAATTAAAGATTGTTCTCAATGTTTTTGAAAAATTAAATTACCATATAATGATGCGCAATTTTCCAAAGATTAATTTTAAAATAAGAAAAATGAGTAACCTTCAATTTTATAGAAATTGTGTAAAGTTTTCTGTCAAAATTCAGGCAAAAATAGACTCTTGATCTTAAAAATCCACTTGAAAGGGTGATGTTTCTAACAAAACAAAAGAAGATCTTATTTATTAGTTTCTAATTTTATCTGTTTCCAGGAACAGGATTCTATTTTCGCCATCATTTTGACAGAAAACTTTACATAATTTCTAAAAATTTAAAGATTACTCATTTTTCTTTTTTTTAAATTAATTTTTCAAAAACATTGAAAATAATCTTCAATTTGCAATTGTTTAAAGGAATTGTTACTAACAATTAAAAAAATTTATTTTTTTATTTCCAAAATATAGACTTCAGGCTTCATTTTTAAAAAAAGTTTACTTAATTATCTTTATTCGTTTTAGAGTAGTAAGAAAACGAAAATAAAATGACCCAAAACTTTACCACGTGATTACTTCTAAAATAAAATTTTTTGTTGAAAAATATTGTAGGGGGTAAAATGTCCTCGTATATCTACCGAAAATCATAAATTACTTGAAAATTGGAGACAACATTTTTTTAAGTGGCCGATTTCACTTATTTTGTCCCTATTATTTTCCATTCCCATTTTTCATACGCTTATTTCAGTTTTAAAGAATCAATCATAAAGTTCATTATGAAAAATTTTAGTTCATTTAAAAAATAAGAAATTCATAAAATAGTAAAAAATTTTATTTTTTTACAACTTTCATATTATTATCAGTTCGGAAAAATATATAATAATAAAAGTTGAAGTTAATCTGACTTTTTAAAGCTTCATTAATGATTTATTTGCTTAATCTTCAGTGAGTAAAAGAAATTAATTTACAGAAGTAAATGTGGAGTAGTTACTTACAATAAAAAACTTTCATAGATAATTCACGTGTTACACGAAAATGGCTTTTTAATGATATTAAATAATTTTTTCTTTCTTGTAATTAAAGAAGCAAGTTGTTCATTTCATGATCATTTAGCTTCCTCAATACAATATATATCAATTTCCTGATTCCTTATTATAGAATAATTATTTTAAAGTATTAAGGAAAAATTACAAAGTTTGAATTTTTTGTTAAAAATTAAAATATATACATGAATCGATTCGTTTTTATTACAGGAATACAATTTTGATAAGAGTGAATGAAAATTTTAATAAAGGAACAAGTTATTCTAGATTATTATTGATTGAGTTAAAATCTATATATATATATATATATATTGCAGGAAATTTGAATAAACTTCGTATTTTTGAAAATATTTTGATTTTTATAGAAAAAATTGAATTTTTCTACATTTAGACAAACGTTAATGCTAAACTGGTTAAAAGTTTTGTAAAATATTCTAAAATATTATTGATTGGTGTAGAATCTTGATATATATTGTAGAAAATTTTAATACATTTAGAAGTTAAGTCTCTGCGTTTGTCTAAATGTCAACAATTTTTTTTAGAAAAATCCAAATATTTCAAAAAATACGAAGTGTATTAAAATTTCCTGCAACACATATAGAGATTTTAACCCGATAAATGATATTATAGAATATTTTACACATCCATTTAGAAGTGTGCTCTCTGCGTTTGTCTAAATCTAAAAAAATCGATATTTTTTCGGTTTTCATATCTTAAATTCTATAAAAATATCAAAAATATTCAAAAAAACTTGACATAAATATTTTCTTTTCAATTCTTTATCGAACATAAATAAGAATGAGCCAAATCGATTAAGATTTACTCGAGTTATTCAATTTTATCGAAAAATAAACGATATTTCGAGAATATATATTCGCAGGTTTTGCTTTTTACTTGGCAGCGACCCACATAGCACAAAAACTTCCAGGAAACTTCCAGAAAGTTTCCCGTGGAAACCTTCGGAAGTTACCCTTGTTAACTTCCTGTAAATTTTCAGGAAATACAATAATGTCTGCAGGTTAGAAGTTTCCCATGAAAACTTCCTGGTAACTTCCTGGAAGCTTCCCATAGAAACTTCCTGGAAATTTCCAAAAATTATTGAAAATTTTATTCAGTGAAATTATTATTTAAAAAAGGGACTCGAACCACGATAGGCCTCAAAAGTGTGCTGTTGAGATAGCGCTTTATGCGCTCAACCAAATCGTCAATTTACTTCACAGGGCTAATGTATATATTATATATTTCATTATATCTTAAAAAAAATTTTATTTAAAAAGTTATGAAGTAGCTCGCAAACTCTAATTGTTACATAAAACAGATATTATTTTTGAATGTTAATGCATATAAACATTTAGCATGTATAATAATTCATAAAGAAAATGTGAGTTCATGAAAAACAAATATAACGTTGAAATATAAATATTAATAATTTTTAACATTAACAAATTTTCACTGAAATAGCACTGACCTCTTAGTCTAATTTCCCAGTACACTTTCAGTCT
Organism: Leptopilina myrica (nomen nudum); assembly: GCA_032872475.1. Lineage (NCBI taxonomy): Eukaryota > Metazoa > Arthropoda > Insecta > Hymenoptera > Figitidae > Leptopilina > Leptopilina myrica (nomen nudum). The sequence continues at coordinate 21,691,322 of CM065459.1, forward strand.
ATTCTTCCGGCAGGGAGGGTAGCGTAGAACTGCGATACGACATCTGGTGTCGACCCTATTGTGTAAGACATTTTTAGTTATGTCTTTTTAAAAAATATGTTCCACAAAAAGATAGAAAATCAAGTTGGCTGACGCAACGGGGTTATCTTCACCAAATTTTATATCCTTTTTGAACTTTGTGAAAAAGTTATTTATAAAAATGAACATATGTAAGATAAAAGTTATTTCTTTTTTCAAAAATTTAATCTACTAATTTTTAAAAATATAATTGACAATAATTTTAATAACTTAAATTCAAAAATTATTTCGTAAATGGTTTTTATTTAGGAAAATATAATTCTGTTGGTTTACTTCGGATATGGGTAAATACACGTTTTCTCGCGTTAATTACCGTAAATTGAGTTCAGGTTTACTTTTATCAAATTTTTAAGAGATTCAAGTTGTATTCAAGAGATTCAACAAAACTTATAGTCTCAAATTGTACCACATTTTTATGTCTACAAAGTTATATTAAAAACCAGTAAATTTTATACAGTGTCCGAACTTTTACTCCTCCCCTTAAAGGCTTATATCGGACATTTGGATTAGAAATATCGCCACACAAGACCCTAAGATCACGATAGCAGAAACAAAACAGGAACTTTGCCGGACTAGCTCAAAACCGAGCTCACTATTTTATTCAAATCCAAGTTAACTTTAAGTGACGAGATTCTATCAGGCGTGAGTACCGCACACAGGAGAGAGAGAGACAGACACAATGAATTTACACTCAATTAACAAATTTGACTAGAGAGAATTTAATTAATTAATTAAAATAATGTAACTTTATTTTTCCACACTTTAATTCTATTTATCAAAGAATGAGAACTTCCACACGCCGGTCTATGTACTTGAGAACCGAAAATGGCGGCGTCGTATCGGCTTGCCATGCGGTTCTTGGTCTCGAGGCTATTTCTCGGTCACACCGTACACCGGTGATATTCCCAAGATAACGAGGAGATGAGTCCTGAGCACTAACCTCGGATTCGATCCAGGCGGGCACGGAAATCCATTTTTCACTATTTCTCTTGTAGAAACTATCAACCGCGGTGATACCGTACAATGTAATCGGCAGCCAGGCACGAACTGTCGAAATTAGGTAAATTGGCATCCTGCTTCGGTCCCATACATAGTTCATGCGCACCATGGGTTCGCCCCAGCAGCATGATAACAGGCCCAACATCTATGACAGGTGGTTGCCAGTTGACAGTAGATTTGTGCCGATTAGTAAAAATTGTTGACACATTTTCGGTCGGTTGATAATTAAATAACAATAAATAACATGATGTTTTATAATCAACCATAACGTGTGGAATTCTCTTGAGATAAACAATATATTTCTGTACAACTCAACATTTCTGTGTTATCTCGATTCTATATAATTCAAAGATATAATCATAAAGTAAAAATGTTGAGTTCGATTCTGGCTACCGTATTTAATTTATAATAATTATTTAAGAATAGATTGAATGAGTTTCGGCGAGAACTTAATTCGGTTTTTATAACGTGATTATTTAAAATCAACGTTACAACTCCCCTTGGTCTAGCCGAAACATATTCCCGAACTTTATCGGTTTTATGACCAGAATACATCTCACTCGTTATCCACATTTATTATTATTTATTGACAAACCCTTAATAACCCTTAAATCTTTGTCGGTCTGACAGGGTACGTAATGCTTTGGAAATTAAGATTGTATTAAATCTATTACCTTATTACGTGCAGTGTCCTTCCTGCCTACCATTTGTTTTTCTTTCTTTGAACCGTTAGCTACCGTGATGCTCGGATTCTTCTTCTGAGTGTCTATTTAATAGGTTTCTCGAAGACTAAAGTGGGTCAATAGGTTAATATTGTCATCAATAAACAAAAAAAATCTTCAATTTTTTAAACAGAAAAAAGACAACATTGTTCCCTGTGAGTGTTATTATCTCTCTCTTTATAATTTCTGAGGTTGCATCTGTCTGGTAAAATTACAGATTAGACAACCCAATTAATAGAAACAAAAGTTTTCAAGAATTTACAAAAAGAAACTAAATCTAATCCTTTAAAATATGTACAACAACGAAAATTAATATCTTTTTTGTTGTTGTTGTTACTCAGTTTCCTATCTAAATCTAAACTCTCCCCCATCCCTTGGTTCTCTGTAGGGGACCAAGAATTTTATAGGGAACCTACCTAGTGATCTACCTTCATTTGTTGCGATTTCGTATACGGAAGGTCCTAAAATTCGTATTACTGTAAACGGTCCCTGATTTTTACCACCGAACGCTCGTGTGATTTTCTTACTAGCGGATGAAGTTACTTGTTTCTTGCACATGACTTTATCCCCTACTTGAAATATTACGTTTCGACGTCTTTTGTCATATTGAGCTTTTTGTCTATTAAACGCGCTGTCCATTTGTAGTGTCACTAAGTCTTGTAATTCTTTAAGTTTCTCTATTCGCTTTAACCATTCGTCTTCGTTTGTTGCTTCGAATTCTGTTGGTTCTTCCGTTCTGTACCGTAGATTATTGTACGGCCTCGGTTCCTTCCCGTGTTTAGAAATGCGGGGCTGACACCAGTACTACCGTGAACTGCGGTATTATACGCAAATCTAAGGTCTTTTAGGTATACGTCCCACTTGCTATGATTTTTGGAAACGTACGCTGAAATCATTGTCTTTATTACTCGGTTTACCCGTTCTACCGGGTCGGATTGCGGGTGGTATACTGGGGTGAACGCGTGTTTGATTCCATACGCTTCCGTTAATCCTTCGAACGCTTGATTTACGTATTCTGTGCCGTTATCCGAAACTAGTACTTGGGGCGCTCCCCATCGATTAAGAATCATATCTTCGAAAGCTTTAATAATCGATTCTGCGTTTGCTTTGCGCATCGGAGCTAATTCTATCCAACGTGTGTACAAGTTTTCGAAAATGACTAAATATTGGAATCCAAGCGAGCTTTTAGGCCATGGGCCCATAACATCTGTCGCGACTACTGACCACGGTGTTTGTATCACTCGTTTTCCCATGAGTCCTGCCGCGGGTCTTTGATCGGGTTTGATTTTCTGACAAATGTCACATGTTCCTACCCATTCTTTGATATCGCGGTACATACCTGGCCAGTAATACTGTATAGAAACTCGTTTGTACGTTTTTTCTATCCCAAGGTGACCTGCTTGGGGTTCGCGATGTGTCTCGTTAAAGACTTCTTTTCTCTGTTCTTTAGAAATTACTAATTTCCACGCGTCGAGGTCGTCGATTACCGAATCGATTAGCGGGTTTGGGCGGTAACGGTAAAGTTTACCGTCGGTTACATTCCATCCGTGGAATTTCCTCGGAGTTTCATTCACTTCTTTCACACGCTGGCAATACCATGCATCTTCCACCGGCTCCATAGCGGCTATCGGTAGCGCCATCTCCTCTTCATACATTCTCGATAGTGCATCAGGAACCAAGTGTTCTGAACCTTTACGATACACTACATCGAAATCGTATTCTAGGAGATCTAACGCCCACCGGGCCAACCGTCCAGTCGGATTATGCAAGTTGTGAAGCCAGCGTAGTGAACTATGATCGGTAATGACCGTGAAGTGAAATCCTTCGAGATAATGGCGGAATTTTTTTACAGCCCAAATTACCGCGAGGCATTCTTTTTCGGTGACCGAGTATTTCCGTTCGGCTGATGTTAACGTTCTGCTCGCGTAAGCTATTGCTCGATTTTTTCCTTCTTGTACTTGAGTAAGAACTACACCAATACCGAAATCGCTTGCGTCGGTGTGTAGTTCGAACAGTAACGTAAAATCAGGATACGTTAGAGTTGGGGCTGTCACGAGTTGTACTTTAATTCGGTCGAACGCAATTTGTTGGTTTTCATCCCATTCCCAGGAGACGTTTGTCCTCAACAGTTTATTTAGCGGTTCTGCAAAGGTAGCTAGTTGGGGAATAAAATGTCTATACCATGACGCCATTCCAAAGAATCGTCTTAACTGTTTAACCGTTTTTGGCTCTGGATACGCGCGGATGGGTTCTACTTGTAGACCCTCGTGGTTTACAACGAATCCTAAATACTTTGCAGATGTGACTCCAAACTTACTTTTTTCAGGATTGATTGTAAGACCTGCCGCTTGTAACCGGTCTATTACTATTTTGAGCCATGCTTTATGTTCTTCTAGAGACTCTGTTACTATTACTATGTCATCTAGATACGCGTATACGTATGGTTCCATTTCGGGTCCGATCAGAGAATCGATCATTCTTTGAAAGGTCGCTGGAGCACCTGACAACCCAAATGGCATACGAGTGAACTGAAAAAGTCCAAGACCTGGAACTGTAAAAGCAGTATATTCTTTACTCTTTTCCGAAAGGGGAATCTGATGATAACCCCATTTTAGATCTAAGGTCGTAATATACTTGGCTTTTCTGAGCTTTTCCAGTATCATGTCCATCTTCGGCAGTGGATACGCGTCAGTTTTGGCTATCCGATTAAGCTTACGGAAGTCTATGCATAATCGGTACGTTCCGTTCGCTTTTCGGACCATAACTACCGGACTCGACCAACCACTTTTCGACGGTTCTATAATTCCCTCAGCTAACATTCTTAACGCGTCGTCGTGCATTGCTTTCAATACTTCCGTATAATGGTGTACCGTGTCTGGGTAGTCGGCCATGTACCATTTTCTTTGACTACCATCAAGTATCACGCCAAAGGTGTGAATAAAGTCCACTCCCAGGAATACCTGTTCACCCATTCCTGGAACGATCAGCACCTTCATCATGCGGGATACCCGATCGACCTCTATTGGGAGATAGCAGACTGCTTTTACTGGACGAACCGTACCGTCGGCTGTCACGACTGCTTTTTCGGTTGCCGGTTGCAATTCCGCTTTGTACTTGTCGGCAATTGCTAAACCGATATCTCCCAATACTGTGCGCGATGCACCATTATCTATTAAGGCTTGTACGTTAGGGGTATTACCTATTCGTATACTCGTAAATACCCTCAAACTAAAACCTTTGTCCTCCGCTGGCGGTTCCCTAATTTCTAATCGCAGCGGTTTTTCTTTGGATATAGAATTCGGTTCAATGTCCGATTTCAGAAGTGACATGATCGATTGGTTTTTCTCCCATGGACATGCACCATTAGCTGCCTCAACGCGATCGTTCAACAAGACAGTTTGGTTGGCCTCAAATTTTCGGGTGGCTTTCCGGTTTTTCGACTTCTTGTTAACGATCCCCGCGGATTTCCGGTTTTCTATGAGTACGGGTACGGATTTTTCCGCGGCTTTTACTATTACTGTTGTTGAGGTCTGATCAGTTTCTGCGAAGGAGGAGTTGACCTTTACTTCTCCTCCTTCTTCGGGTTTCCCGGACAGTTTTCACACTTTTTCGTTGTCGCGCCCTCTTTACCGCAACGTCTACAGTAATCGTTCCGTTTTACTTGAGCACAACCTGTTTGAAAATGTCCCGTTTTCCTACAATTCCAGCAAACTATTTCTTTTTTACAAGAACTGTTCCCTTTATCGATTCTCGAATTGAATGTGTGCTGGGCTACGTCTTTCCTACTATCCGAATTTTTCTGTGGCGAAGAGTTCTTTTTCTTGTTCCACTTGGAACCTCCACCATTTTGTTTGTTCGCGTTATTCTGGTTGTCTGATAGGGTCTGTATTTTACTACCTAGCAACGCTGCTACTAACGAAGAAAGTCTCGTTAAAAGAAACTAATTTAAATTTTATTCTTTATTGGAAAATTTTCAAAGTCGACTAATAATTCATGAAAGGAAAAAAATTTTTCCCAAAAAGGAGAGAAGAAAAAAAATTTTTTATTTTTTTAATTTATTGAAAATTATCTAAATTTTATTTTTTTCTTCTATTATTTTCTCTTAGAATTCAAAAAATTTTTTTTCAAAATTCTCTAAAACTTTCTAGATTTTCCTAAAATTATTAGAATAAAAATTGTTTTCTTTATTGAAAATTTTCAAAATTTAATTTTTCTTTTAAATACTTTCTCTTGAATTCCACAAACCAAAAAAAAATTAAAAATTTCCAAGATTTCCTAAAATTTCCAAAAATTTCCGAAAATTACCGCTCTTTCCTACACTTCTTCCGATTGATTTCTGACTTTTCGACAAATTTTTCTACTTTTCCGAGTCATTTATCGGTTCATTTCTTAAATTTCCTAATTTACCGATAAATTTCCCAAAGTTCTCGGAAATTACCGCTATTTACTATTCGGTTTCCGATTGTTTTCTGTTTTATTGTAAATTTTCCTATTTTTGGGAATTAATTATAGGTTAATTTCCTAAATTTCATAAATTACCGATAAAATTTCCCAAAGTGTCGGGTAAATTACGTACTTGAAAAATTTAATTAGGGTCGGTCGAGGAATATTTCCTCTTTCAATAAATTAATTTTTCAACTTTACACGAAATATTACAAAATTACATAAGTTTGTAATGATAGCAAATTTTGTGCTCGCGGAATAAACTCGTCAGAGCCAGGGGCCTTTTGAAATATCGTTACAAAAGTTTATTTGATGAGAGACCATTATTGTGCGAGATTGACGTGGGAAGGTACATTCAAACAAACTCCAAATTTGACAAGTAAAATTATATATTTTCCTGAATTAAGGTTTTATGTCATGATTTTTACAACGACTTAGAAAATTCTAACATTATTCGTCGACCCGACATTGAACGAAATTAACTACATCATTCGTCGACCCGACATATAACGAGATTGAGTTAGGCGAATTATTGTTAGCTCAAAAAAATTAACACAAGAAGAAAATTAAAATGACTCCGTCATACCTCCTGTCCAAGAGCAGTGACGTTCCCTTATCACTCTACCTCGGTAATTTGTGATCAGGTAGAAACTGTAATTGGACAATAGATTTTATTACCCCAAATTATACAGGATATTCGCGCAGTCGACCGGATTTATCCTTTATTATTAAAGGATACTCAAGTCAAACCCATGCACTTCTGTATTTCACAGGCAATGCCTTGCTGAAACCATCCTTTGATTCTCCCTAAATGCTGGACGACTCTTTCTACTAAAAGAGAGAATAGAAATTGTTCCTTGCAACAGGACTGCAAGACAACGATTTCTTTGGCTCGCGAGTGCCTTCGAACGATGTAAAAAAATTTGTCGTCCAGTGACTCTTTTGCCTCCACAATCGAGTCTTTCCCATTAAAGAGGATCTGAAGTGCATAGTGCAATCGACATTCAACTTAACCCAGGGGGAACCCTGTCGTTAAATATTCTGTCGATTCTCATTTAATAAGCTGGATTTATTCCATTTAACCTTGGATGCACCCATTGGTCGAATAGAATGTTTCCTTCAGTCTTAGATTCCAGAGTTGCGCCTCAAGGAATGCAAGTCTGGTCGCGCCGGTAGCATGCGCATCATTCTAGACATGGAAGTTCCCAACCCCTAGAATGTTGCATGGAAACTTGTATCTAGGAGCAGCTCCTCGTTAGTTACAAGTTTCCTCTGATAGGGAGGGGAAGGTTTCAGTTCTCCGGGCAGAGTAGCACCTCAAACCAGGAATACCGAAATCATCTTCGGAAAGATGAATGAGTAGCTCCTCGACTCCATCTTTCTGGTGGAAATGAGAACGCTTGCCATGTTTGCCCTCGAGACAGTGGTGGAGGCCCCCAGTCACCGTCTTTTATTCTACTCGACCTTCATATTCAGTAGCCCCTGAATAGATCGAAAGTCTTTCGAACTTTAGGCAAACTTAGGCTCGAGTTGCTCCTCGCAGCCTGGCAGCTGGCGAACTCTCTCTCTTCGCAAGTCGACATCGTTTTTATAAAACGGGTCTACTGCCTTGTTCTAGTCGCTGCATAGTGGGGGGCGAGAGACGCGCTATGGAAGGGAGAGTGAATGGGTCGCGTGGTAGGGACGCTCATGTGATGGATCTTGCATGTGAGCTTGATTTTAATGGTGTGTGTGTGTGTGCGACTGCTAACACTCACATCATTACATTCCCCCCTTACTTCGGAGAGCGAAATTTTTAGCGAAACAAAATAACAAAAGAGTACCACTTACATCTTGCGGTTTTCCGACATGCCTGATAAACCCTGTACTTGGTACCAAACGTAGAGACCAGCGTCGGTTGTGCTGACAAACACGATACCTGGTGACACCAATGGGAACTTGAATCCAAGGACCATTTGGGAGCTTTGCAATCTAGAAGGGTAGATGCTGTAGTATTGGATCCAAAGGTACCACTTCCACATTGACTTCTATTGGTGTCTCAACAGTTTTCTGTTCTTCTGTGTTGCTAACTTGTTCCGTATTATTGGTTTCGTTGACAAGTATGGTGGGGTTTTGGTCGTTCGTCGAAAGTTCAGAAATATTGTTGTTAATATCCATCTCGTCGTCTAATATTTCCATGCATAATTTTTCAAAAGACTCCCTGAGTGATACAATGTCCTGTATTCCTAACTCTGGTTAGGGTTGGAGGTTACCCACTTTGCTCTGTTTTACACTAGCCTGGAGCTCTGGACACTGGATAGTGCCCTTGCTAGTGCCTGGTACTTCTCGTGAAATGTTAGGAACTACAACATTTTTTTTACTTAAATTCCGGCTCACTTTTTCATGTAATTTTTCTAGTGTAGTCGGTTTAACAATGTTTTTTACTTTAACAACGGAAGTAATTACTGGTCTTTTCACTATACGCGTTTCCGCTTCTTTTAACTTTTTCTTAGTTGATTCTAGAGTTTTTTTTGTTTTCACTGGTTCCGTAACTCTCGAAATACGCGAGTTGTGTTTCGATTTAACAACTGTTTTTGGGACTGGTAGATAAATAGTTTTTTTTGTTTTTTTAATGGGGGGTTGCACGGTCACTTTACCGGACACACATAATTCCGTAAGGGCAATAGCTTCTTCGAAAGATTGTTCGTTCAATTTCACGCACGACACTTTGACACGTTTTGGCGATAATTGGCATATTGCCGGTTTTACGGGAGGATTAAATACTTTCGTTCTTTCGTACTTGGGGAGATTTATTTCCGAATAATTCATATCATTATTATTTTTTTAGCGATTAACGATGGCGGATTCGGAAATAGATTTCCTTTCTTTATTTTGTCGTCAAGTTTATCGAGCAAGGTATAATGCTTGCTTTTTTCAGCACGCGCTAGCTGAGCTGCCTTTTTTTCTTTGGATAGATCCATTAGTAAGCACTTTCTGAGATCGAATGAAGTGTTAAAAGAAATTCTAAAATATATATACTTGGACAAAATCTATTTATAGACATTTTTGAAAGTGGGGTTTACCTTACTCTTCGCTAGTATTGGGAATAAACGGTTTTAGATCTTTCAAATGTATGTGTTTGTGCTGTTTACCTTTAGAATCAACAAGTTCGAAAATAACCGGCGACACTTTTCTTTTAATTTCGAATGGACCGCTGAATTTTTCCATTAATTTATAGTTTTGCTTTTTCAATTTATTTGAAAGATTACAATTTTTCTTTAAGACTTTTTCACCTAAAATTGGAGACCATTCACGCTTGCGTAAGTTATAATTTTTTTTTTGGATTTGAAAATTTCTTGCCAAATTTATTTTAACCAATTCTAATGCATCTTGAATTTTTTTTAAACGCTTATTTGATGTGGACTTGGATGTTTGGAGTCTGATATCAGGGAATCCGGGCGGAAGAAATTCTCTTCCGGAATTTAGGTATGCTGGTGAGTAACCGGTAGAAGTGTGGGTTGCAGTGTTGTAAGCGAATTGAATCTCCAATAGATGTCGTTCCCAGTTTGAATCGTCGTTCTTGAGGTATTGTCTTATCATAGTTTTTATTACCTTATTTACCCTTTCTACTGGGTTGCACTGTGGTGAGTAAGGCGGAGTCCTACGGTGATTAATACCATAATCTTCGGTAAATAAAGTAAATTCCTTACTTGTGAATTGTCGTCCATTGTCGGACACTAGCGTTCTTGGACAGCCAAGCCGATAAATGAGCCGCCGGATCGTAGAAGGGCACGTAAATTTTTCTCGGCCGAAAACGAAGTCCCCTGGACATCAAAAATTCGACATTCGAATTTAAATATCTCATGTACATATCCTTATAGGAAATTTCATTGCGCATCTTTTTTTCTTAAGAAATTTTTTTGTATCTATTACCGTTTTCGAAATATAAGGGAAAAACTGTTTTTCTAAAAAACGAAATTTTCATTGTTTTTTAACTTTAACTCGCGATTACTCAGTCAATTTTACGAATTTCTTAATGAAACAAAAACGAAAATACGCGTAATTATATCCTACGAGTGAATAAAAAAGAAAAATGTTGTTTTAATTATAAATAAAAAAGTTATTAATTTCTTATTGAGATATTGCAAAATTCGTAAACTGAAATTTTCACTAAGCGGGGAAGTTGAACAAATTTTGAGCAACAAAAAACTTCCAGTGAGAAAGTTGTTCATTAAGGTCTAAACAAGTTTTTCCCGAAAGATACAGTTCAATTAAACAATTAGTTAACAAATGGCGAATGTTTAAAGTTGCTAGCGGCTGGCCGTTTAGCGCGCGTCAACTCGCCATATTAGTGTTCTAATGGTTGTGCCATTATAAAACTACTTTTTTATTTGCAAAAGAACCTTTTTTACGCACTTTTAAACACTTAATCTTTAAAATTAAAAAAACCTTTTTTAGACACTTTAAAAACACATATTCTTTAAAATTCGCAACAGTGGACGGTTTGTTTACTTTTGATGCATTTGACCTTCACAATGAAAACAAAACACAATCTAATATTCTCATCACTATTCGAATTTATAAACAACAATTTTTTAAATTATAGGGTACAATAAAATACAAGATGTTATTACATTGATATTTATTATTAATTAATTAAATATAATTATAAAATAAAAAAACCCAAAAAATAATCATTTTTCTACAGAAAATATAACACAGCACTCCCGAACACTAATATGGCGAGTTGACGCGCGCTAAACGGCCAGCCGCTAGCAACTTTAAACATTCGCCATTTGTTAACTAATTGTTTAATTGAACTGTATCTTTCGGGAAAAACTTGTTTAGACCTTAATGAACAACTTTCTCACTGGAAGTTTTTTGTTGATCAAAATTTGTTCAACTTCCCCGCTTAGTGAAAATTTCAGTTTACGAATTTTGCAATATCTCAATAAAAAATTAATAACTTTTTTATTTATAATTAAAACAACATTTTTCTTTTTTATTCACTCGTAGGATATAATTACGCGTATTTTCGTTTTTGTTTCATTAAGAAATTCGTAAAATTGACTGAGTAATCGCGAGTTGAAGTGAAAAAAACAATGAAAATTTCGTTTTTTAGAAAAACAGTTTTTCCCTTATATTTCGAAAACGGTAATAGATACAAAAAAATTTCTTAAGAAAAAAAGATGCGCAATGAAATTTCCTATAAGGATATGTACATGAGATATTTAAATTCGAAAGTCGAATTTTTGATGTCCAGGGGACTTCGTTTTCGGCCGAGAAAAATTTACGTGCCCTTCTACGATCCGGCGGCTCAAATGACCGACTCCTTCAATGTTTGTATAGCTCTATTGCTGGTTGCTTTCCGAAGGGGCTTTAATTCTATCCACTTAGTGAAACGATCTTGCATAACACATAGTATAGTATTTCCTCCATTGGTTCTTGGTAACGGACCAACAAAATCGATGGAAACCATGTCCCACGGTGAGTCAACAGATGTTGCGAGCATGTGATTGGCTGCTGGTTGTTGACTACTCTTATTTTTCTGGCAGTTGAGGCAACTTCTAACATAATTTGCTCCGTCTCGCAGCATACCTGGCCAATAGAAATATCTAGCTAAACGTGTAATGGTCTTGGCTACTCCCAGATGTCCGGCTGTTGGTTCGTCATGAATCTTCCTTAGAATTTCCCGTCGATTCTCTTTTGGCACGCACAATTTCCATTGCTCATCGTAATCGATTTCGTTAAAATCGATTGAATGTAATATTTTCCGGTATAGCTTATCATTTTCAATCTTAAAATCAGGATTAAAATCTGGATTTTCCATAGTATTTGTATACATCCGTTGATACCAGGAACTTGTCATTTTATCTAATAAACTTACTGGTAGAGGTATACGAGACAGGTAATCAGGTAAACGATTTTCTATACCTTTCTTATAGACTACTTCAAAATCCCATTGTGATAATTCCATTATCCACCTTGCTTATCTACCCGAGGGAGTTTCTATAGAATTTAACTATTTTAGGGATTGATGATCTGTAACCACCACGAAGTGATAACCTTCCAAATAATGTCTCATTTTCCATATTCCCCATTTGACCGCTAAACATTCCAATTCTGTTGCAGAGTAATTTTTTTCTGCATCGATAAGAGTACGGCTAGCATAAGCGATGACCACCTCTTCTTCCCCTTTGCCTTGAGTCAATACCGCCCCTAGTCATCTTTAACAAAACGGCAATACCAGGATACCATTCCTAAAAATTGACGAAGTTCTTTAACGTTTGTTGGTCTAGGTAAATTCAAAATGGCGGAAACCTTGTCCGGATCAGGATGTAACCCATTTATGTCCACCACATGACCCAAATATTTTAATTTATCACGAACAAAAAAACACTTGTCAAAATTTGGTTTTAATTTAGCCTCCCTTAATTTATTAAAAACAATTTCTAAAAGTCTCATGTGTTCTTCAAAAGTTTCTGATGTTATCACAATGTCATCAAGATAAGAGAACACTTTTGGGGCTAATTCGGCTGGTATCACAAGGTCAATTAAACGTTGGAAAGTTGCAGGCGCAGAGTGAAGTCCAAAGGGCATAACAACGAACTCTAAAAGACCCATACCAGGGATAGTAAACGCAGTTAATGCACGGCTTTCTTCACTTAATGGTACATGCCAGTAACCATTTTTTAGGTCCAATGTTGTAAGATATTTGGCACCTTTGAGTTGATCTAGGATACTATTTATACGTGGTAGTGGATAAGCGTCCTTTTTTGTTATCCTGTTTAACCTCCGATAGTCGATGCAAAATCTCCATTCTCCGTTCTTCTTCCTAGCCAGCACTACTGGCGAACTCCATGCACTATTTGAGGGTTGGATTACTTCTTCTTTCAACATGGCGATTGCTTTTTCCTTAATTATTTCTTGCATTACTGGGTTCCTTGGTTGATACCGTTGTTTAATTGGTAATGTTTCTAATAATTTAATTTCGTGTTGAATTAAGGGCGTTCTACCCTTAATTTGGGCAAAAAGGGTTTTATGTTTCTCCAAAAATGTTTCTAAAACCTTTTCTTGTTCATCTTTCATTTGAGTTAACCCAACGGAAGCTACTGGCGTGATTTTAAGCTTTAGGTTTCTTACATCTTGGTTAATTTTTACGTCATCGAGGAAAATTTGCATTTTTAATTTTTTGAGTATGTCCATTCCCAAGAGCATTTTTTTTGAAAGTTGAGGTAACACTAAAAATGTGTGTTTGACTCGAGTATTATTGACATTAATTGCTCCGTAAATGCCATGACGAATATTTGATTCGGTTCCATCAGCCAAAATTGCAATTGCAGTTATATTTTCAAGTCGTCCTCCTTCTTCGATCATTTTGTCGGCTAAATCGTTGTCTATAAAAGAACACACAGCACCGGTGTCCAATAGAGCTTGAAAGGTAAAATCCGCGCAGGTGCAGTTGAGAAAGATTCTGGAGTCTTCTTCTTGTAAGACCGAACTTACTCCTTTTGTTCGGTCTTTTTGGAGTTTCCCGGTTTCGGACAAGGACATTTTCTGGACAGTATTCCATCCTTACCGCAGAAGGAACAAAATTGGCGTTGAGCATTTGTACACTGATATCTATTATGTCCCTTTTTTCCACATCTCCAGCAATGTGTTTTTCTGCTATAGACTTCTTCTATTGAATTGACTTCCTTCGTCGCAGTTCTTTTATCCTTCTTGTTGCCTTCCATTTGGTTGATAATCTCCGCTACCTCCTCAACACGTTGTATAAGCGTATTCACCGTAGGTATTTCACTTTTACGAATATGAAGCCTGTAAATTGGCAACATATTCCAATATATCATATCTATAACTCTGTTGTCATCATACGAACCATGCCTGCGCATAAGTGTGCGTATCGAATTCACAAATACTCTAAAAGGTTCATTCGCACCCTGGTATCTTCCAGTAATTTGAAGTTCCAGATTTCTTAGTTCAGACGGCGAGAGATAATATTGTCTGAATGAATTGGTAAGTTCTTCGTATGTGCGTATGACTTGAATCTCATTACGAAACCAAAGCAAGGCCTCGCCTCGTAGCAGTTCCGGAAATCCTCTCAGCATCTGTTGGTTAGAAAACTGGTAGGCGTTTTGTAATTCTTCTACCCTCTCCAAGAAGGCGTACGGATCCTTACCGTCGAATCGACATCCCCACTTACGCATAGTATCAAGTATCCTATATTCGCCTGGTTGGTCAGTAGGCGTTGATGTACGGGCAGGCCGAGCAAGAAATGGTGTCTCGAGAATTTGTTCTCCATTATTTTCTCTACTCGTGCCTGGTTGAACTCTTTGATTATTGACTGTTGTATCTAGTCTGGGTTGTTCTTCCAGTGCCAATAAGTCCCTAGAGATGTCATCTTCTTCCTTATATCCTTCTGGGTCTTCTATTTGCTCCATTATTTCCGGTTTTGATTTTACAAATGCTACTAAACGTTGTCTAAGTTCAGCTACCGTGCCCCTAGAGTCGATTTGATAATGATCTAATTCTTTAATTAAGTCATTTTTGTTCAAACTGTATATCCATTTAACACCCATTATGTATTACCGATTAACTGTCTATGACGAGGATTAATTTTCTTATGAGTTACTAAAAATTAAGTTTTCCTATTTGTACTAATTAAATCACCCCACTTCCTTTTAACAATCGTGTTTATCGTACCATACTGCAAAAGTTAATATCTCTCTTGCCTCAGACGCACTCAATTTTAAAAATTCACTTTTACGTTCTACGAGTTCTTTCTTGAATATGAAATTCGGGAAAACCCTTTTCACTTGAGTATCAGAGAAATAATTTTCTTTTTGGGCGTCGAGTATTTTCAGTAAAAATTCGAATAAGTTTGTCCCATCGAACAATGGTTTATTATTCACATACAGGAGTTTCACTATTTCCCTATCACTGGCTAAGCGACGAACGACCCTTTTCTTATGACGACTTAAATCAGAATGACCATTTACCGAGGATGTCTCCGTTTTAATACGTTGTTCCTCCTCTTCATCCCTTCTATGAATCTCATCCGATGTTAAACCGACTGGTAATCTCGAACGTGCTCCAGGATTTGTTTTTAGGTACACGACGAGCCGATGTCTCATATCTAACATAGATCCCGTCGTGTCCAAATTAAAGTCTTCTAGAATTTTTATAATACAAGTTTTAGTATACCACGTAGTCTCCATTATTTCGTGTTAACTAATTAATGTTCACGGGTAGGTGGTACTCAAAATAATCGATCTTATTTCTAAATTAGATCCCTTTTATGCTACTCATTACCCCCTCTCTAAGAGAAATATAGACCCTAAAAGTTTTTAAATGGTGGATACCATCTCACAGCAATTTCGCACTTATAAAATTTTTCCTCTTTTTTAATAATGTCCCTGTTCGGGCGCCATGTAATGATAGCAAATTTTGTGCTCGCGGAATAAACTCGTCAGAGCCAGGGGCCTTTTGAAATATCGTTACAAAATTTTATTTGATGAGAGACCATTATTGTGCGAGATTGACGTGGGAAGGTACATTCAAACAAACTCCAAATTTAACAAGTAAAATTATATATTTTCCTGAATTAAGGTTTTATGTCATGATTTTTCCAACGACTTAGAAAATTCTAACATTATTCGTCGACCCGACATTGAACGAAATTAACTACATCATTCGTCGACCCGACATATAACGAGATTGAGTTAGGCGAATTATTGTTAGCTCAAAAAAATTAACACAAGAAGAAAATTAAAATGACTCCGTCATACGGACTTAAACAAAAGAAAATGATTGTCTCAAAAAAATTAACAACAAGAAGAAAAATAAAAATGACTCGGTCGTACGGACTTAAACAAAAGAAAATGATTGTCTCAAAAAAAATTAACAGCGCTGATTGGGATCGATCCCCGAATCCTCCTGTCCAAGAGCAGTGACGTTCCCTTATCACTCTACCTCGGTAATTTGTGATCAGGTAGAAACTGTAATTGGACAATAGATTTTATTACCCCAAATTATACAGGATATTCGCGCAGTCGACCGGATTTATCCTTTATTATTAAAGGATACTCAAGTCAAACCCATGCACTTCTGTGTTTCACAGGCAATGCCTTGCTGAAACCATCCTTTGATTCTCCCTAAATGCTGGACGACTCTTTCTACTAAAAGAGAGAATAGAAATTGTTCCTTGCAACAGGACTGCAAGACAACGATTTCTTTGGCTCGCGAGTGCCTTCGAACGATGTAAAAAAATTTGTCGTCCAGTGACTCTTTTGCCTCCACAATCGAGTCTTTCCCATTAAAGAGGATCTGAAGTGCATAGTGCAATCGACATTCAACTTAACCCAGGGGGAACCCTGTCGTTAAATATTCTGTCGATTCTCATTTAATAAGCTGGATTTATTCCATTTAACCTTGGATGCACCCATTGGTCGAATAGAATGTTTCCTTCAGTCTTAGATTCCAGAGTTGCGCCTCAAGGAATGCAAGTCTGGTCGCGCCGGTAGCATGCGCATCATTCTAGACATGGAAGTTCCCAACCCCTAGAATGTTGCATGGAAACTTGTATCTAGGAGCAGCTCCTCGTTAGTTACAAGTTTCCTCTGATAGGGAGGGGGGGGTTTCAGTTCTCCGGGCAGAGTAGCACCTCAAACCAGGAATACCGAAATCATCTTCGGAAAGATGAATGAGTAGCTCCTCGACTCCATCTTTCTGGTGGGAATGAGAACGCTTGCCATGTTTGCCCTCGAGACAGTGGTGGAGGCCCCCAGTCACCGTCTCTTATTCTACTCGACCTTCATATTCAGTAGCCCCTGAATAGGTCGAAAGTCTTTCGAACTTTAGGCAAACTTAGGCTCGAGTTGCTCCTCGCAGCCTGGCAGCTGGCGAACTCTCTCTCTTCGCAAGTCGACATCGTTTTTATAAAACGGGTCTACTGCCTTGTTCTAGTCGCTGCATGGGGGGCGAGAGATGCGCTATGGAAGGGAGAGTGAATGGGTCGCGTGGTAGGGACGCTCATGTGATGGATCTTGCATGTGAGCTTGATTTTAATGGTGTGTGTGTGTGTGCGACTGCTAACACTCACATCATTACAAGTTACCGGTAAATTTCAACCGAAATTGGGTAACTTTCCTGACTCTAAATTTAGTTACTGTCACTTGAGAAATATTTTCTCTTTCAATTCACTAAATTGTCAACTTAATTGAGAATATTTCCAAAATTTCATAAATTCTTAATGTTACGGGTAATTTTTCCGAATAAAACAATTATCTAGCTGGCATAGAAACAAACAAACAAAACAAACATTTTTTAAATCGGAATTAGCTATAATTACCTAATTATCTTTTCTCTAACTGTTTTTGGAAATTTCTTACGTTTCCTTAAATTTCCAAAAATTTCTGATAATTCTCTCCTTTATTACAAATGTCTAAAAAGGGAAAATAATTTGAGAAGTTATTATTTATGTTTTACTTGGGTTCGTGCCTGTTAAAAGAGAGTGAAAATTCTTTTCTATCCTATTAATCTATTTTCAAAATAATTTCTTCACTTCAGTTATCGAGAAACCTAATCAAGCTTCAATTGAATTTAAAATTAATTTTGGAAATTTTTCAATTTACTTTTCTTCAATTTTTAATAACCAAAAAAAAATTTCTACTTTTCTCGAGGGTGGTAGGGGACACTTCAGGTACAAAAAAAATCTTCTTTCATGCTGAAAAAAATATACAACAAAAAAACACAATTTTCAAAGCATCAACTACAAGATTATTATAAAAATAAATTTTCAAATTTTCCCCAGAAGAAAAATAAATAGTACCTGTCAGGTCGACAAAGAATGAAATAAATTTGAAAAGAAAAGAAAATTCAATTACTCACCAGCAGTGAAGGCTCTCATTCAGTTCTCTCACTAAACGATTACACTGAATATTCCTCTATCGTCTCTGTCGCCTGTCACGGCCCTTTAGTTGGGCGCCACTGTTGTAACGATATTTACTTTTACTTACGGGTTTTACCCATTAATCGTTACAAAAATGGCAACTATCGGTTTCCCGATTACCGAATTATAAACTCCACACTTCGAATTTATAATACACCATCGATGACCCGTTTTAGAGAACTTCCCCGGCGCCAGGTAGGTGAACTACCCGGATCACGATAGCAGAAACAAAACAGGAACTTTGCTGGACTAGCTCAAAACCGAGCTCACTATTTTATTCAAATCCAAGTTAACTTTAAGTGACGAGATTCTATCAGGCGTGAGTACCGCACACAGGAGAGAGAGAGACAGACACAATTAATTTACACTCAATCAACAAATTTGACTAGAGAGAATTTAATTAATTAATTAAAATAATGTAACTTTATTTTTCCACACTTTAATTCTATTTATCAAAGAATGAGAACTTCCACACGCCGGTCTATGTACTTGAGAACCGAAAATGGCGGCGTCGTATCGGCTTGCCATGCGTACACCGGTGATATTCCCAAGATAACGAGGAGATGAGTCCTGAGCACTAACCTCGGATTCGATCCAGGCGGGCACGGAAATCCATTTTTCACTATTTCTCTTGTAGAAACTATCAACCGCGGTGATACCGTACAATGTAATCGGCAGCCAGGCACGAACTGTCGAAATTAGGTAAATTGGCATCCTGCTTCGGTCCCATACATAGTTCATGCGCACCATGGGTTCGCCCCAGCAGCATGATAACAGGCCCAACATCTATGACAGGTGGTTGCCAGTTGACAGTAGATTTGTGCCGATTAGTAAAAATTGTTGACACATTTTCGGTCGGTTGATAATTAAATAACAATAAATAACATGATGTTTTATAATCAACCATAACGTGTGGAATTCTCTTGAGATAAACAATATATTTCTGTACAACTCAACATTTCTGTGTTATCTCGATTCTATATAATTCAAAGATATAATCATAAAGTAAAAATGTTGAGTTCGATTCTGGCTACCGTATTTAATTTATAATAATTATTTAAGAATAGATTGAATGAGTTTCGGCGAGAACTTAATTCGGTTTCTATAACGTGATTATTTAAAATCAACATTACAATATACAGGCAAAAGTACGATTTTATTAATAAAGAGATATATAAAATTTCAGTTTTACTAATTTTTTAAATTCATTTCAGGTGTTCCAGCAGATGAAATTGGTTTTTGAGATTGGTTGAATAGTTGGAAGTGTTATTGGATTGGATTATTGAATTACAGTTGCTTATTAGATTGGTTTATTAGATGGGCTTATTTTAAATTTATTTATTAGATTGGTTTATTGAATTGGATTGTATTAGATTGGTGTATTAAATTGGATTGTATTAGAATGACCGATAAATATTGTGATTGCTAATATTATATGCAAATATGTCTTCTAATGTTGAAAATAAGATTGAAGTATCTAAATATAATATGTTGGATGATATTCATATATATGGATTTTAATAGCTTTTGGAAAGAGAGTCAATATTACTTTTTAGTATGCTAAGTACTTTGTTGCTGCAGACGCCTGATTTTATTAAAGAAGTTAATGTAAAAGTAAAATATATACAAATACTTTTTAGTGGGGATAATAAAGAGGCACATTGGATTTGTACTTATTATGATGGACAAGTGCTACATGTTTATGATAGTCTTAACAAAGAACATTTAAATAAGGATAAGATGGTTTATTTAAGTAGATTATTTCCTTTTAAACTACAAGTAGTTTTTACAGGTATTCAACAACAACGTTAGGTACTTATGATTGTGGAGTGTTTGCAATAGCATTTGCTACTTCTATATTTTTTAATGATATTCCGAACACTCTTGATTATGTTATTTTGGATGAAAATGTAGTAATTGATATTGCGGAAACTGAAATAAGTAAAATGAGAAAAAATATATATGTAATGTTCAAAGAAAGTCGTTGATTTCCATTTAAAACGAAAAAAACAAATGACATAAGGTCTATTATCATTCAGAAGAATTGGGGATGTCTTCTTGATGAATCGAATGTAGTTTTATGTAGAAATTTAGAATTTGTACATGAAAATTTTAATCCAAAATTGTTTAGTTTAGTCCTAAAAAGTAAGAAAGAAATAACAGAAAAAAGAATTTTTTCTCGTGCTTAATGTAATAAGATTATTGTTTTCAAAAATGGTAATGATATTGCGAGTTCCAAATGTCAGAAAACAAATGAATGAATAGAATTAAGCTATGAAAAGAAAACAGTGGAACCCGAATTTTTAATTGAAAATAAAGATAAAAATAGGTACGAGTTATTTGCATGTGTACAAGAATTATCGAATAATAATGATTTAGGAACATTAAAATTAAAGACTCAATATTCTAGACAAAAAAGATATTGCGAAAAGAAAAATAAGGAAAAGTTATCTACTGAAAATGGTTATGTTTCTAAGGAGATTTATTCCATTAATGATAATCAAATAAATAATGTTTGCTTCCTTTATGAGGAAGCAAAATGAAAGGAACCAAACGGTTCGATTTCCGTTCTGGTGTTATTTTTCTTGTAATCATTCGACTAAATTAATATTTTGTGTATGGCTAAAATAGCCGTGCCACAGTTGTTCCATATTCTCCAATGTTTTCACAAACATTTAACTGTCATATTGATGTTGAAATTGTTTTAAGTATAAATTCTGTGAAAGATTTATTTAAATATATGTGACGTGCCGCGACAAAAGGGACCTTAGCTCCCAATAGTGAATTTTGCAGGAAAGGCGATTGAAGTAGAGCGTCTGATTGGTGGAGACGTTCCACTAAAATTCAGCCCCACTACTCACTACACATTGATATTTGTCCGTGTTACACGAAGCGCACGAATTGTATGTTGATTACCAGTGTAGTTGTATTGGAAAGTAGAGGGGCTGCTTTTCTGAACAACCACGTGTAAGCACTCAACAAGCTCATTTTTAAACATTAATTACAAAAAAATCTATAAGTAAAAAGTATTTTTGACGCTTGTATGTGAAGGAGCAACTTAATTAATATTGAATGATATACATAACTCGAAATTAATTTTTTCTGACCAAAGGTTCCTTTTGTCGCGGCACGTCACATATTTATAAAGGTCATGATGCAGCTTCTATTACTATTACGAATGTTGATGGATAAAATAGTGTTAATTATAATGAAATGCGTCATTATGAAGAGAATAGATATCTTGGTTCAGTTGAAGCAGTATGGAGAATACTTTGTAAACCTTTAGGAAGAAAGAGTTATAGTGTTAATCGTTTACCTATACATTTGAGCGGCTGGATTCCATAAGGGCACGTAAATTTTTCTCGGCCGAAATCGAAGTCCCTTAGACACTCAAAATTTAGCTTCTGAATTTAAATGTTTAAAATATATATCCTAATAGGAAATTTCATTGCGCATCTTTGGGGTGAAGCACCAATGACTCTAAAATAGACTTTAGAAATTATGCATAACTTATTGAGAGACATTGTGAAATCGGGTAAACCTTTTTTACGTTCATTTAATTTAATAAAAATATATTAAGGTGATCATAGAAGTAACAATTTAATAAAAAACTATGTTTATACTGTCGTTTTAGGACAAGTTGATGATATTGGCAATACTTGAAATTATTCTGATAGTTTGTATTATGTAGTAGGGGAGACCGGGGCGTAATAAATCACTTTAATTTATTCAAAAGTGGTAAATCGGAGAATTTCAGTTTTTGATCAAAATAATGTACTTGGCATACTGTAAGTTTGTACCAATTTTCATTGTTATTCATTTATTATTGTTGAAAATATGGTAGAAAAAGTCATTTTGACACTCGAAAGTAAATTTTTAATTCAATAACTTCAACACAACACAAGATTTTAACTTCAACACATAATTTAAAATCTTTTTTCTTTGTTATATATTTTTCAAAATTACTTGTTGAAAATTTTGTTTATGAGGTTTGGAGCTTTAAACATTTGTTCTTAAAGAACAATTGACAATTTTCGTTTAATTCTTGCGGTATTGATAAAAAATAACAAAATTTTCAACAAACACCTCCGGGGAGTAATGGATCACATTGGCCTATCTATTAAGAAAAACCTATTATATTAAAAATATTAATCAAATAATCCTGTTAAGTTTAATTTCTTGTAATTTATATATTAATAGGTACCAATGATAACCCTTTACTAAAAAATAACTGGAGAATAGATATTTTATGTAAATGGATTTTGCATTTCGCTACAACTTTTTAAAATAACTTTTGCAATAATTTAAGATTTCATAAATTTTATGGCCAGTTTTGCAATTTTTAAGGAGTGTCTACTCAAGGTTATATTTTTTCATTCGTTAAAAATTAGCATTTTTTTAAAGTCTGTTTTTCCCAAATAAAAAAATCATAGCTATTATGGCATAAACACTTTTATAAGAATCTAAACTAAAGCTTGGAAACTAAAACTTCGATTAATTTGATTATATCTAGAATTTTTTCAAAAAAGCTTAAAAAATTTTCTTTTTAATAAATTACAAATAGTATTTATATTTTTAGTACAAAAAAATATTTTATCTTTATTTAACAAAAATAATAGCTTTGATTTTTGTATAACGAAAATGTTTTATATTTTCCTATTTATTATTAACAAAGAGGTTAAAAATTTTGATATTGCTCACAATAATAATAATAATAATAATAATAATATAGGGGAGATTGGGATATTGTTGGTCACACTTTTCTTAGCCGAATATCATATACAAAAAAATTTCTTTCTCAAATTGTTCAATGAAAAATTAGAAAAACTGTTCTAATTGCATCGAAACTTTAGTTATTTTAAAAATAAATACCTTCATTGAGTAATTCAATCGCCAAAAACAGGAAAGAAGTTCTTCCCCAAAAAACGTGGCCTACAATTTCCCAATTAGGATATATGAGAGACTTCTCTTTGACAAATTCAAGTTACAATCGCATTGATTCCATACACGTTATGAACTCAATTAAAGTACAAAATTTATTTGTATTTTATTTGCATTTTTCGAAAATTTGCCTATAATCTATACAGGTAAGAAAACTTAACTTTTCAAAATTGTCTTTACGAGATCAAGTTTTTTTATAAATTTGAAATAAATTAGTTTTAATCAGGTTAGCAATATGTTTTCTGCAATCTACACTTAAATAAATGAATGTTTACATTTTGCCTTTTTCAAGTCCAAACATATAACTTGTTTTAATTTTCCTGAAGTGCCATCTATAAACACTCAAATGCATTTTGACAGAAATCATACGACTTTGTAAAATACCGTCCAACCGGAAGGGCAGCATTAATGCATATGGTTGTATTATGTAACATTGTATCTTTATAATATACACTACCGGTCAAAATTGAAGGTCATCAAAATTAAAGGTCATTTGTTACACTATAAGAATTACTTATAGGTATTAACGTGTAATTTTTTTTCCTAGAAAATGCAGGCCGTCAAACTTGGACCAAAAAAATTATAAAAATTTGGAACATTCTTATTAACAGAAATATAATTTTTAAAATTCAAACGCATTTTTTTATCAAATTTTCTTGAAAAATCTACACCATATGATGTTTTAAATATTTTTTAGAATAATTTTTAGTACAGAAAAATTGTTCCAAATTTTTTGAATTTTTTTGGTCCAAGTTTGACGGCCTGCATTTTTTAAGAAAAAAATTACACGTTAATGCCTATAAGTAAGTCTTATAGTGTAACAAATGACCTTTAAAATAAGCCTAAGATCATTAAAAAGCGTACATTATTTCAGAAGTTATTCAAATTTTTGTAAAACATTGAAAATGACGTTTTTTTAAAAATATCTAAATTAAATATTGGCCAAATGACTTCTAAAACATCTTGTTCTCTTTAAAATTTTAACATCTTTCAAAAAATAAAAAAAATTTAGGTTCCATACAATTTTTGTTTTAAAATGTTTTTCAATCATCTGAAAATGGGTGGTCTCTCAATTTTGACCGGTAGTGTAGATTATCATCAAAAAACCAGTTAGAATCGGTGCGCATAGCGCGCCGATTTGGTTCTAGTTTTATAACAAGAACAAATTGTAGAAGATAAACCAATAGCATTTGCTTCAAGAACTTTAAATATAGCTCAAATAAATTACACGATGACTGCAAAATAATTATTAGCAATTGTATGGACAGTTAAACATTTCAAACACTATCTTTTTGGACGAAAATTTAAAATTGTAATAGATCACAACAAAAAGTTTGATTATTCAATGTAAAAGATCCGACAAGGACATTATCTGAAAATAAATTATTGCAAACGAAAGCTGAGGTTTTTTCCTATGGGCATGTAAACTTTCAGAATGCTCTTTTTTGATTCTGACTTATTAAATTTCAAAGAATAAATTACTGCTTCGCGGCGCCTCGCCTCACCCCAGGTGCCATCGATTATTAGGAAATTGAAAATTAAATATTGGTTACCCATAATTTATAATAAATTTTTATAATATTAAAAAATTAAATTCACCACTGTAAAGAGAAGGAAAAAACCTTTCAGAGGTTGTAAGTTATGACAAACTAAGAAGAATAGTACGATTTATATTTCCCAAACACCCCCAAATTTTCATTATAGAGTCAAAAAACGGTTTTTACGAGTTTTTAAGTACAAATAGGCTCGTGATATGCTTATTTCTAGGACGATTTTAAAGTTTTTTTCATTTTAAAGCTGAAAACAGAGCTTCCCAACCCATTCAGAGTTTTTTGTTTATAATAATATTTACAAGAAAAAAATCCCTACTAAGTTAAGAAAATGTCATTTTTTAAACAAGTTTTCAACTTTAACTGATATTTTTGGCATGAACTTTATTTTAAATATATTTTCTTTTTCTGTAACGTTTAAGTGTATTAAATTCTGCGTTTAACGAGCTCCAAACAAATGGATTTTGTTAAAAATTACCTGAGTTATTGCAGTTTATGTCGTTGCAGTCACAGTAGTCATGTTTAGTACATAACAGTTTCCCTTCCTTTATAAATCGTAATTGTTTCTTAGTTATGATATATGAAGTTCAGGCATTTTCGCCTTTATTTTTTCATTTACAGAATCAGTTTTTTCTACAAATATGAATTTCGAAAAACTTATATCTAAGAAAAGAAAGTCGTATTTAGTTTCAATAATAAAATTTGTTGTTTAATTTTTGGACACACCACAAATGCAGTAGTTTCCAAGAATTTTTTATTATTATAAACGAAAGAAAACCAATGGAATCATGTTCCTACCAAGGAAAATCCAGCAGATTTTATTTTGTACTTATATTACTAATTTTTAGTTAAAATATTGTTTATAATAATAAAAAATTCTTGGATACTACTAAATTTAAGAAAAAGTTGCTCAATTAAATGATCTTTCCAACAAGCCATCGAAAAATGAAATCGGTTGAAACAAAAAAACTCTGAATAGGTTGGGAAGCTCTGTTTTCAGCTTTAAAATGAAAAAAAACTTTGAAATCGTCCTAGAAATAAGGATATTACGAGCCTATTTGTACTTAAAAACTCGTAAAAACCGTTTTGTGACTCTATAATGAAAATTTGGGGGTGTTTGGGAAATATAAATCGTACTATTCTTCTTAGTTTGTCATAACTTACAACCTCTAATAGGTCAAATAAGAAGTTTTTTTTCGATGTGACACAGTGTAATTTTTAACATTTCCCTTCATGTAAACCTAAGAATATTCAACTGTTTATAATTTTATTAAATCAGAGTTCACAAATTAATTATATACATATATACTTTGCTTTAAAAATGTACTTCCTATTTTATTCCGTTACTACTGATGACTTAAATCAGTTTAAATTTCTATAATATAATCTCCAGTTAAATAGCAAATCATAAACTAATTTATGTAAATTGGTATAAACAATATTACTTAAAAAATAGTTATAACTAAATAATAATGAAAAATAGTAAATAAAAATAAATTGTAATAATAACAGTTATAACAAATAGTTATAACTATTTGTTAAGTAATATTGTTTATAACAATTTACATAAATTAGTTTATGATTTGCTATTTAACGGGAGATTATATTATAGTAATTTAAACTGATTTAAGACATAAGTAGTAACGGAATAAAAAAAGAAAGTTCATTTTTAAAGCTAAGTATAGGTATTCAATTAATTTTTGAACTTTGATTTAATAAAATTATAAACAATTGAATATTTTTAGGTTCTCATGGGGGGAAATGTTAAAAAATTATTCTTCTTGAATTTAAACCAAAAAACATTCAAATCCATTAAAAATTCTAGACTGTAATTCTTTTTTTTGAGTTATACTCAAAATACGACTCAAAAACCAAATCAAAATAAAAATCCGGAAAAGTGCGAGTGGGACTCGTACTAAAACCGAGGGTTCCGTACCCTCGTTTAAAACTTACCTTTTTTTGCTAAAAAAATATAAAGATCAACTCCAATATTTTTCGCTGTATTTTTTCTATAATAAAACGTTAAATTTTGTCTATTTTTGCTTCCCTAAATACTTCACATAATTTATGAATGGTCTTTTTAAATATATGAGCGATTCCACGTCAAGTGATCAAGGGGTCTTTTTGTGTAATGTTTATTTCAATAATTTTTTACTCTTAAAAAATTAAACATACAAATTTGACAAAGTACATTTTGGAAAGGTTTTTTCATGCTCTTTCGATTGGAAATAAGCATTTTGAAAAAAAAATTTTTGACCCAAAAAAATCAAAATTAAAAATAAATTTCAATTTTTGAGGGAGATGGATACGATTTTTTTTTAACGAAAGCTGAGGTTTTTTCCTAAAAGGACATATAAATGATAAAGTGGGACTAGAATGTTTAAACATTGAAAAAAAGAACTTTCTACTCGCCGGAGCGCTCTAAACCCGGTTTTTAGCTCCATTTTGGAGAAAATTCTTTTTTTCAATGTTTAAACATTCTAGTCCCACTTTATCATTTATATGTCCTTTTAGGAAAAAACCTCAGCTTTCGTTTAAAAAAAAAAAAAAAAAAATTGTATCCATCTCCCTCAAAAATTGAAATTTATTTTTAATTTTGATTTTTTTGGGTCAAAATTTTTTTTTTTCAAAATGCTTATTTCCAATCGAAAGAGGATGAAAAAACCTGTCCAAAATGTACTTTGTCAAATTTGTATATTTAATTGTTTAAGAGTAAAAAATTATTGAAATAAGCATTGTACTGAAAAACACAAAAATTTAACCCCCTCCCCCTCGGAAAATATTGGACTAGGTAAAAAAATATTTTCACGAAAAATTACTATCTATGAGTACTACAAAAGCCCCAAGTTTTGCTACGATTGGAGAAAAATTTTTCTCCACCTTGATCACTTGACATGGAATCGCTCATATACATTAAAGAAATTAAAATAAATAAATTTTATAAAAATATGATTAAACGAATTATTAAAAAAATATTGAATTAAGAAATGAGTTGTTTCACTTTTTTCTAACGAATCAATGTGTTTATATAATTCATTCTATTGGCACCTACAAAGTTAGTAGCGTCCACACCTGTGTGAGCGAATGTCCGGGTTAACCCTGATCTTAAAATGGATTCAATTTGTACATGCTACTCGAAGAGTGAACTTGCTTGTTCTGTTTCAGGTCTTGGATGTCTTTATTAAAAGTTTAGCTTTGGGTTAATTTTATAATGCTTAACAATGACACTTTTAATTCCGAGGGAGTCAAAAGACCTACAATTCTTTTATTTTTATCTTATTTTGCTTTAAATTGTATGCAAAACGGAGGCAATAAGAAATCACGCGCTTTAATTTATGTATGTCACTGTACTTATCAAAAATGTTAGTACCTGCTACGACAATTTTTAGCCCTATCATTTGACAGATGACCTTTTTCTCAGGTACATCTGAAGCAAGAAATGATTTTACGGGCCACGTGCTGAAATCTTGGCAAAGCCACGAGAGACCTTGAAACCAAAAGGAATTTTCTAAAAAATATAATATAGTTTGTCCTCGCGAAATAAAATCTGCTGGATTTTCCTTGGTAGGAACATGATTCCATTGGTTTTCTTTCGTCAACGTTTGTATCTCCGCAATTCTATCGGCTACGAACGTTTTTAGAATATGTGGAGATGAATTGACCCAGTTGAGTACTATCCACCCTAAATCAGTTTCGCGCAATAAAATGGACAACCCTTTTAATCGAATCTTTGCTGCGCCCAAAATGTTGTAGAAACATTCTGCGCCTAGTAATAAGTCAATATCAACCGATTTGTAAAATTTCGGGTCAGCTAAAATGACCTCGTTTGGTATTGAGAATGAATTTTCATAATAAGTCAATATCAGACAATTTGTAAAATTTCTGGTCATCTAAAATGACCTCGTTTGGTATTGAGAATGAATTTTCATTTAACGTGACTGAAGGCAGTTGAGATGAGATGTTTTTAAAGACGAGGAAAGTTAATTCGTTTTGAGTCTCATTTGTTCGTGAACGCGTTAAGGTCGAGGTATAATAGTTTATTTTCGTTTTGAAATTTTCAACTCCATGTAGTTAAATATATCCAGTTTGTGTCTCTGTAGACCTAATCGAGAGACACACTTTTCTGAAATGGCATTTCACTGAGAACCGCTATCTTAAAGGGCTCGACTGGTGCGATAATTACCCTGCTTGTCTAAAAGATCAATTAGAGCTGTTCCTAGGAGGACTTGAGACGATGATTGGAAAGCAATTTTGTGAGAGTGCACTGTTTCTAACGATTCTTCTACCGTTTTAGAATCTTTTTGTTCTTCCGCATTAGATTAAATAGCTTGAGAGCTATTTCGAGAAGCCTTATCGAAATGTAATAGAATGTGGTGCTTTTTTGACACTTTTGACAAGAACTTCTTCTGCAATCTATTGTACGATGATTTGAATAAAAGCAATTGTGACAAATCGTTGCTTTTTTAACCGTATTATATTGATCGTTTGTGGACAAACTTAAAAACTTGGCACATGCTGATAAAGCGTGGGAACCTGAACAAAGAACACACGGAAACTGAGAAGTTTTAGGTTTTTCAGAAATAGTGGATGTCATGCACGTTTAAGGCGATCGCGAATTGTGTCGAGAATTATTTTCTTTGTTACAGGAAGTATTCCTGAGTAAATTGTTTTTATTCGAATTATATGTGGACTCGATAATTGCGCGACGTTCTAGAAAATTAGTCATATTTTTCATGGACGGTGTTTCAATACTTCCTACTACTTCCTCCCATTTTTCAATTGTAAAATTATTTAATTTTTCCCTAATTAAAAATATGAGCAAGGTATTCCAGTGTTTGACTGGCTGTTCGAGAACTTCAAGTGCTCTGATTCTTTTTTGAACTTAAATATTTACAGTTTCCCGGATTAATATTATTAAACTTGAATCAAAGTAACACAAAAACAAAAAAACATTATACAAGAATCCACATCATTATTTAAAAAAAGCAAATACAATTCATTTTTAAAAAAGCCGTCAGTCATATTGGATCGGCCATTTTGAATTCTCTAAATCTGTCTTTAGATTCGTAATCAGCTACCCTCAAAACCCCTAACTAACAAACGTCAGTCAAATCCAATCAACTTTTAACTAAGCTATCAGCCACATTTGATCCGCCATTTTTAAATTTCTAATTCTGACTATGAATTCGTAATCAGCGACCCTGAAAACCACCGAGTAACAATTTTCAAGTAAATCTAATTAGTTTTTAACCATTTTATTCGCCTTATTGAATTTTATCCGTCATTTTGAATTTTCAAAATCTAACTTTGGATTCGTAATCAGCGACCCTGAAAACTCCAGTGTAAAAAAATTCAAGCGAATCCACAGATTTTCAAAAAATTTCGTCCGCCATTTTGAAATTTTTTTCCGCAATACCCCTATCTGATAGGGAATATATTTTTGACGCGTTTTTTAGGACTTTTAAATGTATTCTAAGATGAATACATGTAATAAAATTGAAAGAACTAAAAACAAAACATAAAAATGTCATGTTTAAAAAAACATATGTAATTTCTTTATTTATAAATTTATAAAAATTTTTGGAACGCCATTCGAAAGAGTGCTTTTTGGCCAATAAGAAATTACTATTGTGGAATTTTTTCTGTTGAGTTTTTATGTTAAAATATAGTGTCAAACTTTAGTCCAAAACTCGTAATTTTAATGAAAAAATCAGATATTTTTAAAATTTACTTTTGAACATTAATAAAGTGTTGCTGAGTACGTTTAATTGACCTTGTTGATGATGACGCTGACACAGGACATGACGAAAAACGACTCACTAGACGGCGCGTCACTAAAAAGATGGCGTCGGAATGGAAATAACAGCGGGATCGCCGAAAAGTGCGATAACTTCCTCAGGAAAACAGATGATGCTGGAAACGGATTGTTGCTGTCTCCATTTCCTAGACTTTTGCTCAACCAGGTCGCTGATTGTTAAAAATTTTTGGGGTCAAAATGGCGATAATTAAAATTCACTGACACGTGGAGTATGTATAAATGCATTTTCCATTTAAAATTTTTCAAAAAAATTTTAGGTGAAATGTTCACTTAATTTTTGTGCATCATAATTGGATGTTGTGATGAATTTACTTGTTATTCAATAAAAAAATTTACTCTGAAGCAATAATAATTCATGTTTTATTTCAGTTAAATCATTTTTTCGCACTTAAACGAAAGTAAATTCAGTAATGTTCGCATTAACTAATTAATCTGGATATTAAATTTCGGACTTTAACTATAACATTTATACGCTGATTGAATCAGATGCATACTTATAGCTACCAAATAAGCGATTTTTTGCTGATTCGAATTTAGAGATTATTGAACTTGATATAAATAATTATAAAGGTCTTATGTATTTAACTTATAAGTAAATTGTATTTGGATCCTTAACCTTGCATCCATGGAAAGTAAATAAAATAAACCTATTAAAGTTGTTATTCAATAAAATTTTATTTTTTACATAAAGACAAATCAATTGATCTATAAAAAGTACAAATTGTATTTTGGAAATGTAGAGAATTAATTAAAATTAAAACTTTAAAATCACATTTTTACCAAAAGTTATAATAAAATTGTATTCTTTGTATCAAGATGAACCGACGAATGAAATTTCAAATTAATAAAATAATAATATAATATTATTCACAAACATAAAACTGAGTTCCAGTTTCTCGTAATTTCTTTAATTCGGTCATAATTCTCTTTTGTTGATCAACTAATCCAACATTTTCATCATTATGTGTCATTTTAATTGTTAAACGTTCATTTGTCTCATTAACTTTCGTCCATATTGTCTCATTAATAAAAAATTTCGTTCCCGCAAGGAGAATAACCTCCGTAAACAGATCATAAATATTGATTTCTTCAAGATTAACTCTCAAATATGGTTTAGGAAAATACATTTCATAAACACATTCCGTCATGACATTAAATGGATCAATTAATTTTTTGCCTTCCGTCATAAAATTTGCACTCTCTTGTGTTGTCTGAACCATTGTAAAATCATTCCATTGTAATTCATTTCGAGTTCCGTTAAATTGTTCTCTGTACCATGTTGTTAGATCGGTGAAACCTTTAAAAAGTGTGAAATTAATTATTTCATTTGGATCGTTTAATTGTGTTAATGCAACATTGTAGATGGCATTTTTCATTCTTCGCGATATATCCGTATCATATTCCATCTCCTGGTATCCTCTTATTGAGAAAAATTTAATTGCAAAATAATCCTCAAATCTTATTATTGAAGAAAGATTTGTTCTACTGTAGAAATATTTTGATCGTTTAAAAGTTGCACGAAACCATATTCTACGAAATGATGTATTAAGAAGAGGTTTATAAAGTTCTTTCAATTTTTTCTTTAAATTTGAACAGTTTCTTGGATAACTATTTGGATGTGTTAAATTATAATATAATTCCGGTTCATCCATTCCCAAATAAGTGAGACGTGCAACTTCTGCTTTTTTATCTAATTGATGATCGATTGGTTCAATTTGATCTCGTAATGTCTTATTATTAACTTGTTCTTTTGATAATGAAACGAAACTTTCAGCATTGACGCAAATGTAGAGTGTTACAATGTGAATAATTTGCAGATAATTTATGAATATTGATAGATCCATTTTTCTGAAAACTGAAAATTTATTAAATATAATTTTTCATTCCTTTGAAGTATATGGCTAATTCTTCATTCAGTGGTCACTTTTGCTTCCTCACTATTCTCTATTAATTTTAATCAGTTTATAAAAAAATATTTCATAATTAATTATAATCGGGGTTCATAGGATTTTAATTATTTTTAATATAATTTAAAATAAATTCTTTAAAAAATTTAATTATTTTTAAAAAATGTTTGCAAGAATGCCACATGATTTCAATTATTTGTAATATAATTTTAAGTAAATTTTTCTAAAAATTCAATTTTCTACAGTACTCTAATAAAAAGGTATGTTTTTATGATTTCTTTGACCTGTGGCAACCCTAATAATAAAAAATTCTTTTTTTAAACAAAAATTATGATTTAATTTCAAAAAGCTCAAAAATGCACTTTCCGTGTTTCTACATACTCAATCATATATAAATCACCTGTTTTAGCTCATTTTTTAAAATTCTTTTAAAAATAACTTTGGAAAGCGATAAAAATGAACATTGGCACTGTAAATATATGTCTACGTCCACATGAAAAGGGCCTAATTTGTTGGACTATCTATATGGACGAATTCCTTGCAAAAGTTGGAAAGTTTTGAGTCGTCTTAGAACTTTTTTGGTAAAAAATTCGAATGAGATACAGAATTTCAAAGTTGAGAATGCAAAAACCCTCATTTTGAGAAAAACGTCATTAAGGGGACATTCCAGTTCAAAACAGGAAAAAATACGGCTTTTTAGTATATACTATTAAAATAACTATGACATTTGTTTATAAAATTTCTTTTACATGTAATAAATAATTTATTTAAGAATTTGTAAAAAATTTTTTTTTATTTTTACTTCAAAATGGAGGTAATATACGACATTTCCGAAAATGCCCATTTACAGTGGTATGATCGATTCCAAACTTTCTAAAGCAGATAAAGACAAAAAAGTCACATTCTGTTCGTTAAATATTTCTTTAGACGTGCAACCTCAAAAAAAGTAGAATTTTCTCCCCCCCCTTTTTTTAGAGTAATTTTTTCCCCAAAACATGCAAAAATAGGTGTTTTTATTCAGAATTTCACTTATAAAAAAAGGATTTGGAAATTTTCTAGTTTTTGAGGTTCCGCATTTATAGGCTTGATGACGCTGAATCAAATGCCGTTTGAATTTTTAAAATCGCTTTAGAAGAACTCGAGATATCAATCACTCTTACCAGTTCAAAAAAGACATGTTGAGAAAAACGCATTTAAAGTTTTTGTTCATAAGTTTCGAAAAAAAAAAAATCATTGGCTTTGCTTGAAATGCGTTACTCGGAGGTTTTTGAGGTCGCTACATTGAAAACAAAGTTCTGGTTAGGGTATATTTAACCCGATATTCTAGTTAAAACAACCAGAATTCTGGTTATATTAACTAGAATTCTGGTTAACCTAACCAGGAAAGTTCTGTTTAGAGTATATTTAACACGAAATTCTAGTTAAAACTGGGATTTCTGGTAATTCCAACCATAACTTTTTTTCAGTGTAATTATGAATATGGAATCAGATTTTAAAAATTCTAAATGGTGGATCTAATATGGCGGACACTTTTTTTCAAAATCATTGGATTTGTTTGAAAATCGTTACTGGAGGGTTTTTGGGATCGCTGATTAAGAATATGATATTCGCCATTTTGAATTTTCGAAAACTGATGTTAGTTTCGTAATTAGCGACCCCAAAAACTCCCGAGTAACAATTTTCAAGCAAATCAACTTGATTTTAAATTTTCTATTCCGCCATATTGGATCCGCCTTTTTGAATTTTGAAAATTTGATATCTAATTTGTGATCAGCAACACCAAATTCATTCGATTGCTTATCTGCATACAAATACATCTATGACATGGCGACGAATGAGGATGTATAACTTTTGTTTTACTTCAAATTTTGCAATAATATTTTAGGAGAGTATTCTGGACACTATAAGAAATCTGAAAATAAAACAAAAAAGAAATAGATTTTTTTGACATTTTGAACTGGAATGACCCCTTAAAAATTGCAATACCAGTTAATTATTATATCTCTGGTTCTTCTGGTAAGTTATTAGATAAGAATTGTTTCTAGTCCTGGGCACCTTAGATATGAAAAATCAATACGTTTTAAAATTTTTAAACCACCTTTCTCCCACTTAATCTTGAAAATATAAAAAACCGACAAAATGAGCCCTTTTTTAATAAAGATGGTTTTTTATTAATAAACCATTTTTTTACAAGGTTAATGATTGGAAATAATTTGATTACGTCACATGAAGAAAAAAATAGACATTAATCTTATTTCAATTTTTTTAACAGTCTCTGTTATACATAATTTGACAAAATATCGAAATCTTCACTTCGACCACTACGAAAACAAAGAATGAAATGATGAAAAGTCGTCCACCAAATGATTTAGTAATAATTCTACTAACAGATTGTAAAATTTCACTAATTGTTAGTAGAGTTTTAATAATTGTTTGGTAGAATTCTACTCACAATTAGTAGAAGTGTTTTATTAATAGTCGATAAAATAGTTTCTTAAATTCATTTATTGAATAAGTGACTTTCAATTATTATTCCCCTCAATCTCTTTCTATCTATCTTCTATTTTCTTTTCAATCTCTTTTTATCTCATATTTTTTTTTCAATTTCTTCTAATAACCCTTATTTCATCCTTCTACTATTTACTCCATTCTCTTTCTATCCTCATTTGAATCTTAGTATTCACTTTTTTTCCTTATCTTTATAAATAACATTTGTTTTATACCGATCTATTCTTTTTATCCTTGTCCTTCTCTCTTTTTATCCACAATTTAATCTTAGTACACGCTCATCACAATTTACACCTTGGGTTTAATCTTAGTCTATCACCTCTCGATTCTATTCAATCCCTTTCCACCACCTAATTTTGCTCAATTTCTTTTAATAACCTTTACTTTATCTCTATATTAATTTTTTTATTATTCACTTTCTATTCTTTTTATCTTAATTGTATTCTAATGCCATACTTTTTTCTTTTTATCCCCTCGATTCTATATCAGTCTATTTCTTTCCAATTCGATTGAAAATGGCCTTATTTCTTTTATCTCAATAATTTTGTTATTTATTATGCTCCTTTTAGCCCTTATACTATTCTCTTTTTTTGCTTTCTAATCCCAATTATATATCAGTACATACAATACTTATCACTTTTATTCCTTTGACTCAATTGCAATTGGTTGCAATAGACTACAGTCTATTTTCTTCCTGTACATTGAATTATCTACGTGACGATTTCATGATAAAAAAAGAGAAATTCAAACTTTAAAAAGGAATCAACTGAAAGATAAGAAGTAATAGAGTAAGTGATAAAAAGAGATCAATACAGTCCCAAAAGTGAAAAGGTAGTTCAAGAAAAATATCTTCCAAGCTAGCGTGGCTGAGTGACATGTGTATTCGACTTGCGTCCCTAAGGTTCAGGGTTCAAGCCTTCCTGCGTGCGAGATTTTTAAAATTTGGTTTTAAGTATTATGTGTATAATGTTGGTTAATAATGTTGATTGAAATATAGATGGGCCAAAATAAGTGAAACCAGCCACTTGAAAAATTTTTGTCTCCAATTTTCAAGTTATCTATGATTTTTGGTAGATATATGAGTACACTTTTTGCCCCTAAGATATTTTTCCAAAAAAAAATTTATTTTTGAAGTAATCAGGTGTTAAAGTTTTGGGTCATTTTATTTTCATTTTATTATTACTTTGAAACAAATAAAGATAATTAGGTGAATTTTTTTTTAAATTAAAGCTTAAAGTCTATATTTTAAGGAATAAATAAAGCGATTGCTAAAAAATTAAAATTTATAATTGTTATTAACAATTCTTTTAAACAATTGCAAATTTAAGAATGTTCTCAATGTTTTTGAAACATTACATTTCGATGTTGTATTGCGCAAAACTCCAAGGATTAATTTAAAAAAAAGAAAAATGAGTAACCTTCAATATTATAGAAATTCTGTAGTTTTTTCTGAAAAAATGCAGGCGAAAATCGACTTTTAATCTTAAAAATCCGCTTGAAAACGTGAAGTTTCTAAAAAAACAAAACACGATCTTATTTATTCGTTTGCAATTTTATCTTTTTCCAGTAACTCGAGTCGATTTTCGCCTGCATTTTTTCAGAAAAAACTACAGAATTTCTATAATATTGAAGGTTACTCATTTTTCTTTTTTTTAAATTAATCCTTGGAGTTTTGCGCAATACAACATCGAAATGTAATGTTTCAAAAACATTGAGAACATTCTTAAATTTGCAATTGTTTAAAAGAATTGTTAATAACAATTATAAATTTTAATTTTTTAGCAATCGCTTTATTTATTCCTTAAAATATAGACTTTAAGCTTTAATTTAAAAAAAATTCACCTAATTATCTTTATTTGTTTCAAAGTAATAATAAAATGAAAATAAAATGACCCAAAACTTTAACACCTGATTACTTCAAAAATAAATTTTTTTTTTGGAAAAATATCTTAGGAGCAAAAAGTGTACTCATATATCTACCAAAAATCATAGATAACTTGAAAATTGGAGACAAAAATTTTTCAAGTGGCCGGTTTCACTTATTTTGGCCCAGATATAATCAATAAATAATAATTTCATAAGAAATAAATAACTGTGTTGTACTATAAAGTCGCTCTTTTGCCCTTGTCCGTACTTCTAAGTATTCTTTAGTAGTTTAATATATTTCTATATCTTTCCCTTTTGTGCTTATACTGGTGATCCCTCATACTACTGGATATTTTTTTTGCAATTACTGTGCTGAACTGGAGTGTATTTTAGGTTTTGTGTTTCTAACAACAACCTAACCTAACTTTTGAAGTTCAAGCATGGACAAACAAAAGGAAAAATCTTTGAATTCAAAAATGTGTTTAATATGTAACCAAGCGGTTGTAACACAATTAACTACTTGCAAGACATGTGATGCACCCTACCATCCTAGTTGTGCTAAAAAATAGTGTGTTGCCAAATGGTGCATACTCCAAGTGTTGTCGACCACGTTGTCTACAAACATAAATGCTCTGTCAGCTAAATTTGATGCTGTATCAACAAGAGTCGAAGCGTTGAGAAGGGAGATGGAGAATCGACGAAACGCAGGAAAAAAGGATGCTCGGATCATTTATCGTCATGGCGTTCCTGTGGTAGTGTCGCTCACTCACCAACAGAGATCGAAGGACAGTGTGCGTACACCCAGCACACCTCAACTCATATAGCTTGTGATTCTTCGCTACGTGCGTCTACGATTATGATAAGTGGTCCGACAATTGAATATGTTTTCATTAAATTTTATTATATGTCTTCGTTATTTATTATTGGTTCATTTTATATTCCGCCTAATTCAGAATTCAACATATTCGTGTCATTATGTAATATACTAGATAAAGTTGCCAATTTATATCCAACTGCTAAATTGATAATCGCAGGAGACTTTAACTTACCGTTGTTTTCGTGAAGATTACCTTCTGAAGGCGGTCCCTGTTGTCATTCGAAAGTGCATACTTCACGCCTGTGTAGTAGAATTGCTTGTCGCTTATCGGAAACTTTGGATTTTTTAAACCTCACACAAATCAATGCGTTCGTCAATACAGCGGGAAGTATCTTCGATTTGATTTTTGTTAATTTTCCGAACTACATTTTGGAGTTAGCCACAGAGTGTGTCTTGTCGATGGATGCTTATCATCCACCTCTTGTTGTTACTATCCCTCCCATTACTCCGGCTAACAAACCAAATGAGGT
The DNA here is from genome assembly GCA_032872475.1 of Leptopilina myrica (nomen nudum). Classification (NCBI taxonomy): domain Eukaryota; kingdom Metazoa; phylum Arthropoda; class Insecta; order Hymenoptera; family Figitidae; genus Leptopilina; species Leptopilina myrica (nomen nudum). The sequence goes on from CM065459.1 coordinate 21,729,430, forward strand.
TAATACTTCTTATCATAAATTTGATTTTAAGCACGCTAATTTAACTATCTTGAATACTTTCCTTCTGAATGTCAACTGGAACGAAGTTTTAAATACTCCAGATATCGATGAAGCCGCTGCAATTTTTTATGATATTGTTTTTAATACTTTTAGTTCACTAATTCCAATAAAATCTTTTAAAACAAATAGTCATTCGTCTTGGTTTAGTGGAGAGTTAAAACGTTTAGTTTCCCTTAAAAAGGCGACACACATTGTATATAAAAGATCCAACTCTGTGTCTGATTACCTTGAGTTTTCTCGTCTGAGGTCCGAATGTAAGTCTGTGTCTAAAAAATGTTACAACGATTATATTGTGCGCGCCGAAAATTCTGTTGCTTCGAATCCGAAATATTTTTGGACATTTGTGAATAATTTACGACAAGACTCGCGAATCCCATGTGAGGTTTTTTTTGGTTCTGCCTTAGCAAACTCAAGTGAACATGTCGCTAACTGTTTCAAATCTTTTCTTAAATCGGTTTATAATGTTCCGTTCCTTAATAATATTACAGACATTTCTTATTCAAACTTCAATTTTGTTAATTTATCGTACATTACTAAAGAATCAATTATTGTAAAACTTAAATTACTTGATGTTAACAAGGGTGCCGGCCCTGACAAACTACCGTCCTATTGTTCTTTTAAGTATCGTCTCTAAAGTTTTTGAGAGTATTATATATGATGATCTTTTTCATCAGGTTAAGAGCTCGATAATTGAGGAGCAGCATGGCTTCGTAAAAGGTAGGTCTATCCTCACAAATTTGAGTATTTATTCTAATTTCATATATAATAGCCTCGACTCAGGTTCACAAGTAGATGCGATATTCACTGACTTTGCGAAGGCCGTTGATAAGGTTGATCACGGCATTCTCTTGACAAAGCTTGAGAATCTGGGTTTCTCTGACCGCTTATTAACATGGATTAAAAGTTACCTATCAGACAGAACTTTATCAGTGCGCGTGAATCATGCATTTTCTGACGTTTTTTGCTACTTCCGGCGTACCCCAGGGATCGAATATCGGTCCTTTATTCTTTTTATTATTTGTTAATGACATAAAAAATAGTATTATATTTTTAAAATTTCTTTAATATGCAGACGACCTAAAAATATTCAAAGTTATAAATTGCGATCAGGATTATCTGGACATGCAATCTGATCTTAATAATTTGTATGATTGATCAATTAAAAATAACTTATTTTTTAACATCAATAAGTGTAATTTCATATCCTTCTCCAGATCAGTACATTCTCCTGATCGAAAATACCATTTTAATAATGTTTTTTTAAATAAGGTGACCGTGAATCGTGACTTTGGAGTTCTAATTAACAATACTTTCACCTTTCATGAACATATGTCGACGTCCACATGAAAAGGGCCCATTTTGGCACTATTGGACTTATCTATATGCGCGAATGCCTTGCAAAATTACGAAAATTTTGAGTGGTCATACAACTTTTTTGGTCAAAAATTCGATGAGTTACAGAATTTCAAAGTTTATAGTAACAAATACCTCATTTCGAGAAAAACGGAATTAAAGATTGTGATACCTATTAATTGTGATATCTCCGGTTCTTCTGGGAAGTTATTCAGATAATAATTGTTTTCAGTCCAGGGCACCTTAAAGATGAAAAACCAATAAGTTTCAAATTTTTAAAACCACCCCCCTCCCTTAATTTTGAAAATACATAAAACCGACAAAATGGGCCCTTTTCTAAAAAAGACGATTTTCTTATTAATAAACCATTTTTTTACAAGGTTTATGATTGGGAACAATTTTATTGTGTCATTTGAAGGTAAAGAATAAAAAATAAACTTATTTAAAATTTTTTAAATGTCTCTATTATGAATAATTTGCCGAAATATCGAAATTTTCACTTCTACGACTACGTAATCAAAGACTCTAACATCAATATATCTGGTTCTTTTGGGAAGTTATTCAGATAATAATTGTTTTCAGTCCAGGCCACAATAAAGATGAAAAACCAATAGGTTTAAAATTTTTAAAACCACCCCACACCCTTTTCTGTTTGAAAATACGAAAAACCGACAAAATGGGCCCTTTATTGTGTCATTTGAAGGTAAAGAATAGAAATTAAACTTATTAAAAAAATTTTAACAGGTTTTATTATCAAATTTTGACGAAATATGGACATTTTTTACATCTACGACTACGTAATCAATGACTCTAACATTAATATCTCTGCTTCTTCTCGGAAGTTATTTAGATAATAATTGTTTTGAATTCAGGGTACTTTAAAGATGACAGATCAAGAGGTTTTAATTTTTTTGACCCTCCATTTAAAAAATACGGAATATTTTTGCAAAGGACCGACAAAATGGGCCCTTTTCTTTTTCTAAAGAACCAATAAAGTTAAACACTTAAATTAACGATAAGTTAATGAAAACCTCATGATTTGACTTGTCAAAACATGTAGATTGATAATAAAAAATAAAAAAAATTAAGATTTTTCTCAAAAAAGTATTAAATTGCAAATAACTCGAAAACTAGAACTGACAAAATGGGCCCTTTTCATGTGGACGTCCACATATAGCGGAAGTTATTAATAGAGCTACCAGAGTTTTGGGCTTTGTCAGGAGAAATGCGGCGCACTTTAAAAACATTGCAGCCCTGAGATCCTTATAATTTTCATTAGTTAGACCAATTCTTGAATTCGCTTCTGTTTTTGGCGGCCTTGCCAGGAGAACCTCGTGTGTGATCTGGAGCGTATTTAGAATAGATTTCTGCGTTTTGCTGCTAGACAGATTGGTTTGCCTTATAATTATTATAGTGATGACTACGTTAACCTGAGAATCTTACTTAGAATGCCACTGCTTAACCAACGATTTATGTTTTCAGATTTGTTATTTTTGTTTAAGATTGTAAACGGTTTTATGAATAGTCCGGAGCTATTATCCTTGTTCAGCTTATATGTACCACACAGGATGATTAGAAACGCTCCTCTATTTAAGATTCCATTTGCAAGAACTAATTATTTATTTAATTCATTAACATATAGACTGCGTAGGGAGGCAAACCAGTTTGAGACGAATATTAATTTTTTCGGAAGCAATTTGAATGTCTTTATCAGTGAACTACGTACTTTGATTTATCAATCTAATAATTTATAGTACATTGATTTAGTTAAACTTAATGTTATTTTTTTTGTAAATACTGCTGCGCAAACAGCACAGTAATATGTACAAATGGGCATCACTTGAATGTTGCCCGTGTATCTTAAATAAATAAATTATAAATAGAAGTACGAAAACTCTAAAAATATATATTTTTAATAATAAATTCAATTGAAATTGTAATTTTTCATAAAGTCTTTAATATTGTTAATAATATTGGTAAATTAATTCTTTATATAATAAAAAGGATAAAAATTTGCAGCAAAGAGAAATAAAGAGAGATAAAAGTACATAGGTATAAAAAGAGATAGATATGGGATAATAGGGTATAAAAAGAGACAGAAATTTGAAGATAAAAAATTATATTTCGGGTATGCAAAGTGGCTATTTTAAAGGGATAGAAAAACTTTATCTCTTTCTATCCCCAAAATTCTATCTCTTTCTATCATTTTACTTCTAGTAGGGCTACTAAAAATTAGTAAAATTTTACTATTTCTTAGTAGAATTCTACTAATTCAGATTTAGAGAGAATAAAAACAAAACTACAATGCGGCTTTAATTTTACCTCTGTTGGGGCTCGAAACCCAGGATTTATAATAATAATAACACTGGGTAACCAAAGATAGTTATGTCGTGTTTATTTCAAAATTCTTGTGTTTATTGAAAGTTTGGGTTTCAATAACAAGAAATTACCCACAAATTTTTTTTAAACTTATTCAGACCCCTGAAAAGGGGAGTTGAAAGATTAAAAACGATATTTTCTGCACATTTTGAAGTCTTGTAAAAAGAAAATATGAAGACATAAAAACCTCTAATATGGCTTAAAAGGCAGCTCAAACATTTATCTTTAAGAACCAAATCTGAAAAGTAATATAAAAATTGCAGATAACCTGTATTTACCGAGTACCCCCTAAAATATCTATGAAACCCGATTTTAATGACAAAAATATGTTTTTTACAGAATCAAAAGAGGAATTATAAAAAATACTCCAAAAATTTTTGTTTAGAAAAACCCGGAAATTTTTTTTTTTTGAATTTTGAAACTTTTTTTAAAAGGGTTATTGCAGAGGTACCAATTTTGAAATATGACAAAAATGTCTCTAAAAGTGTCAACTTGAACATATAATTTTTATAGATTTTTAAATTTGGTGGAACATATAGAAAAAATTTAAAAACCGAGAGTGTAACGTCATTCAAGCATGTGCGTACTTCGGCTTAAGAAATAAAATAGTTTTTTAAACTTTTCCATAAAACTCAGTTTTTATAATCATAAGATCAATTATAAAAAAATACTCGAAAAATTTTTGCCCAGAAAAACCCAGAAAATTTTTTTTTAAACTATTTTATTTCTTAAGTCGAAGTACGCACATGCTTGAATGACGTTTCATTCTCGGTTTTTAATTTTTTTAATATGTTCCACCAAATTTAAAAATCTACAAAAATGATATATGTTAAAGTTACCGACAAATTAGCTCGGTCGGATAAATGCCTGACTCGGCGGACGCTTAGGACCAAGGGAGTACTGGGTTCGCGCCTACTAGCCTGGGATTTTTCCCGCACGTGAGATAATCTGAGCGGGAGGTTCGACGTCGAAGTATAATGATGTGCACCGTCGATTATTGTCCGGTACACACCATTAGAATTCGACTGTCGATAAACCGGTTGTACTCGGAGAGGTTTTTTAAAGTTTCCCTCTTCACTGGCGAGAAAACCCATTAGACGGGTAGTCCAGGCAAATGCGAGTACTTCTAATTTCAAGCCGTTCTGTAGGCGCAAAACTTAGTATTAAGAATTGTATATAAGAAACATTTGTAAAGCAAGAAATTGTAAGAAACATTTGTATAGCCAAGTATGTAAGGCTGAAGACAAGTGTATAAACCAATAAATAAATATATGTTAATATTAAACATTGAATTCAACGATCAATTCCGAGTCAGGAATAAAAACAAAACAATAGCTGTTTTACGTTTCGACAGCGCCGCTGCCCTCTTCAGAAACTAAAATTTATTTCACAAAAGAAAAAAATATATAATAAAAATGAAAATACATTTAAAAAAATACAATATTAATTATAAACTAATTTTTTTAAAAATTCATTACCGAAAATTGAACAAAATTTAAAATCGTCACAAAAGAACGTCTTATTCGTTGCGATTACATTTGGACACTGGCGAATAAAATATATATAGTTTTCGAAATATAGGTAACTGACATGAGGTGAATGACCGTGTCAGTAAACAAAATTCAGGAAATGTCAAGGTAACTCAGAACAGATTAAGAATATTTCATTTCATTTATAAAGTGATTATAGCAATTACTAAGATTTTGTACATCTTAACGATTTTAAATTTTGTTTAATTTTCGGTAATGAATTTTTTTAAAAATTAGTTTATAATTAATATTGTATTTTTTAAAATGTATTTTAATTTTTATTATATATTTTTTTCTTTTGTGAAATAAATTTTAGTTTCTGAAGAGGGCAGCGGCGCTGTCGAAACGTAAAACAGCTATTGTTTTGTTTTTATTCCTGACTCGGAATTGATCGTTGAATTCAATGTTTAATATTTAAAATAACCGAGTAATAATATCATATAATAAATATATGTTAAAGTTGACACTTTTAGAGATATTTTTGTCATATTTCAAAAGTGGTACCTCTGCAATAATTCTTTAAAAAAAATAGGCGAAATGAATTATTCTTAATAGAATAATTTCTTTTATTTAATTGTAATATTATAATGCAAAAAATAATTATATAATATATAATAATAAATTAATAAAATAATAATTCTTTTAGTAAGTCATTTAATTGGTAATAATTTAATGACAATTGTAATAATTTTTATGGTTAAGCGAAATTATTTAAATAATATTTTAATATTGTGTTTTTTGTTATTATAAATAAAATATTTTGCTAATGCTGCTTTGACACAAGACAGGGAAGTCAAGAATTTTTATTAAATGTACTGGAAAAAATTTAATTTTTAGAATTCATAAGAAAATTCTGAGTTTTTATCTCTGCTTTTTTTATTTGCCTTATAAAATATTTAGTTACAGTGAATTCTCTAATACAAAACCTTAATTTCTTTTCTAATTTTGACAATAATTTATTTTAAAAAACTGTAATCTATTTAAGAATTTCCGTAAAGTTATTACTTATAAATCATTAGTAAACTTTTTTTAAATATTCATTTCAATTTCATTGAAATAAGTTTTAATTAAAAAAATTTTTTACACAACTCATAGAAAGAATTCAACTATCTTAATAAATATTAAAATTCATTTAAGGAAATCAACTATTTCAAAATTTAAAAAAAATTGTCAACATTTTAACTATCTTTATAAATAGCAAAATTCATGGAAAAAAATTTAATTATAATTAGGAATTTTTATAAAATTCATTGTAAAATTCAATTTATTATTCTCATAAATACCAATTTTCATCACAATAATTTAATTATTTTCTTAAATTCTAAAATTCATTGCAGATGTTACGTCATCGAAGGTGGCGTTCAAGAACTTTAAATTTACTTAAATAAGAGGCGGTTGTAATAACCACCTCTGTGGATTCCTGTTCTGTCAAAGGGGTACCAGCCCTCACCGTATCGTTGGATACTTTTTAAATTCCACAATCTCAATGCAAGACAACACGGAGAAAATTTGTTCCAGAAATTTTACCAAACTTTGTTCGGTAAAACTGGAATGAAGTGTCAAAACTGTAATTTTTAGGGAACAGGACTGTAAAAGCTATTGCATTGAAAAGTAATGTAAAAAGAATAAATCTTACGGTAAATGTATTAGCCCTTTACTTACAGTTCGGTAAAACGTAGGGTAAATGTACACTATACTCAGTTTTATTGAAAGTTTGGTAAAACGTAAGGCACAGTGTTCGGTAAAACTTATATTTATTGTATAGTTACGTTATTTACTCTGTTTACGTAACATACGTAACTTACTTGAATTATGTAAATTACTATTACTTACGTTGCTCTAGTTAGATAAGTATACGGAAGCAATTTTTTTGTGATGGTCCCTAAATAATTGTGTTTTTCAATCTTTTGTTTCGAGTTGACACGAAACTTAATAGTTTCAAATACTTTTGTTTTTCGATTATATAAGAACTAAAACGAAAGTTATTTTCTATTCAGTTTCGATTCAGATGCGGTTTCTGCTATAAATGAAATTATTAAATTATTAGTTACTTAGTATAAATAAGTTAAAAACAACTAACTATTAATGTCAAAATTTTTTTTAATACAGGGCATTTAAAAAAGTATTTCAATCCTGAAAACTAACAATTTAGGCAAGTCAAGGACGTTTCACCGAACTATTCCTAAAAACTAACACTCGAGTCAAGTCAAAAACCCCCACAGCACCGAAATTTTCCTAAATATTTATTAAATATTTACTTGCAATATTCGGCATATTTAACTGAAAAGTTTAGTAAAAATTGTGTAAAGATTTATATGTCCCGATGAAATAAGTGTTTAGCGCGATACTTTCCTGAACATTTTAATGAAATCTTCGCCTAATTATAATTATAATTAGGCGAAAATAAATATAAATATACATAAACTAAACACAAAAATAAGGTAGGTTAAACATTCATACGTGGTCCCACATTACACACACTCACACATACACAAATGTTAAAAATAAAGACAATCATTTGTTTCTTTTCTCAAAAAAAGGATGATGACAAACTGACCCGTCCGGACGTAACACAGTGATTTCATTATTTTTATAACTAATAAACTCATTCGGAAGAAATCATTTATTTTCAAAAAATTTTCTTAATTTAATAATTTTTTATGTATTATTTTAATAAAATTTCCCAAAATAATTCAATTATTATTTTTAAAAAATGTTGATATAATTCTACAAGAATATTTAATTATCAGTAAAAGTTTTAGATAATAATTGAATTTTGGAAATGTTACTAATAATTGCATTTTTAGAAATAATTTAATTTTGTAAAGATTTCAAATTTAAATCTTTGAAAACGTGAATTTTTCATATTTAATTACAAATTTTATAAAACTAATTTTTTTATGAAAAAGCCTAATCGAAGTTTTTAAAAATTATTTTAACTTTAATTATTACACGTTATTGCATTTCATAAGGTTTGAATTAGAAATTTTTAAAATCTTACTTCCCATGGAAAAATAATAATGATTAAATATTTATTTGAAAATAAAGTTATTGGTGTTTTTGGATAATTATACCGGTATAATTACTCTAATTAGGCTTAAATTAAAGCTTGAACTGCCAACTATAAGAATCAAATCGAAAAAGTTCTGAATCAGTCAACAATTTTCATATAGCACAACTTTTCCATGCGCACGCGCTGTACTTGTACTCATAGAGCGGTACACCATGGCGCTCTTAGTTATTAATTTTATTTGCGCTATTTATTGTTATTTATCATTATCACCTCGAAAACCACCAAATTCCATGTTTAAGTAAAATCCATCGATTTTTAAAATTTATATGTTCGCCATTTTAAAACCACCATTTTGAATATTTTAATAACGACCTTATACATTTAATCAGCAACATTAAGCGAGCCTAACATGATAAATAACAACACGGTGGTCTTGAACAGTGCCGAAAAAAATAATAAAAGTACCCGTAAACTGTTTGAAGTTATCGTTCCCTTAAGCATTCTAGATACCGAAAATTGTCAAAAGAAAATAATTCCCTTAGCCAATTTTTTTTAATGCAAAAAAACAATTTTTTAAGAGTAAACGAAATATTTGAAAAGTTGACTGTCATTCGATTTTTTAACTTTGTACTTGCTCCAAATTTTTTTGAAATCAGCATGGGCCGATTCAACAGCTTGCTCTGAATAGAAACCTAGTCCCTTATCATGTTTTTTACAAAAGTCCTTGATATGGAAAAAAACCGCGTGAACCTTTGGAATAACACCTATACCTAAATCTATATAGCTCTTTCGGAAAAGTGTTATATTGTTACAATAAGACGCTTTCAAATCAATGGAAAAGCAAGAATCAACGACATTTTTGAATTTTTCAAAACATGTAACGTATTTCATACAAGAAAAGCTCTTCATTGTTTTACAAAGTTCTCGCAAAATACAAACTTTATTAAGTAAAGTTTTGCAAGGATTGCCGGAAAATCCTACATTTCCATACATAATTTCTCGGCTCTCGTTACATTTTTTCGCTCACATTTCACTAATACCTTCAAAATTTTTGTGCATGTTTTCGAACAAATAGTTAACAATCCCAATCAATAAATGTAATTCGGGTGGTGGAATCAAATCGATTATTAATTGATCTCTATCGGATGAAATGATTGGTTCATGTGAACAATTGTAAAACTTTTTACAATCTTGTTTTTTGCCACCACTTGTTTTCTAAGCTTCATGATTTTCAAAGCAACTTCCAATTGTCCTTAATTCACCCACAGAATCTAAATTTTCTTTAGGTGCTATACACCATGTGCATGGATAGCTGCTGCTGTGTGACATTAAGCCAACTAAAATGTTTGTTAGTTTCAAGTCGGCTGCAATAGATGCTTGAAAACTTTTTAATTGCAATAAGTCCCATAAGACAGACATGTTTTCGTGATTTTCTTCAGAAAATTCAGTTAAACCAATTAATAATAATCTTCCTACTCCGGAGTCCTTAAACACTTTTCCAATATTCTCATCACCGTACGCTCGTCGCTTCGTAGTTTCCCCGGTCACAGAATTATAATTCAAAGACTGTATTGATAACGTAATTTTGAGAAAACCACCTCCACTATCTGCGCCAAATTTCAAATGAATATCATCCACTCCACGGCTTCTTTTTACATCATTAATAAGATCCTGAACATTCTTACAAAGTACAACATATTTTTCAGAAACCGAGACTTGACCTTTCTTTGAGCTGGAGAATTGACATTTTCTCAAATTGAAATGGGAATCAAGTGAATGATTTGAAAGTTGCAATTTTTTATGTAAATGTGGCTCTATTAACTTTCTTTTTCTTGTTGACATGCGAAGAGAACAAGCAATGCCAAGAGTAACATTTGATGATAACCCGAAATCAGTACTTATTTTCGCCATATGCTTAGCAGGTATTAAGTATTCTTTATAAGTTTTGGTTGATGAAGAATGAGAACCGACTGTAACTGTAATCGGTTTCTTATTTTCTCTTGATAACCTTGTAACACTCTTATTATTTTCAAGACCTTGATCATTGATTTTTTTAATGACAATATTTGAGGCAAGTTGTTCTTTATCCTTTTGAGTGAGCGAATTTTCTAAGCTTGATTTCAAATTATTAGTAAGCGTCTTTTTTGTACATACATGATTTTTACCTTTTCTAATGATCGATAGACAATCTGCACATTTATAGTTTACTGATTTCTGCTTGGCTGTCTGATTTTTTCTTTTAAATTCGTTAGAGCCTTTTTTTCTTGTAAAATTGAAGCCACTTCTATCATTAACGACTCTACACAATTTGCACTTACATAATTCATCGGACTTGGAGCGAGTATTGTGCGGTAATTTATAATCAGAATAATTAGGTAAATTAATCGAACAAGCATTGTTCTTATTTGCATATAACTTCTTTTTGCAATTTTCACACAGTGCTTTTGGTAAACGCTCATCATTGGTTCTATACACAAAATGTATGTTTATTAACTGCTCCAAAGTACTCGAAATTTCAAACAAATTTGTTTTCTTTCTTTGACACAATAAACAGAGTTTCAAACGATTTTCAGAGTGTGATAAAGGATGGTCTTTCTTTAGATTTATAGTTTTCATTTTATAACATTATTAACATTCCCATCACAAATTACATATTGTAACGTTGATTTTAAATAATCACGTTATAAAAACCGAATTAAGTTCTCGCCGAAACTCATTCAATCTATTCTTAAATAATTATTATAAATTAAGTACGGTAGCCAGAATCGAACTCAACATTTTTACTTTATGATTATATCTTTGAATTATATAGAATCGAGATAACACAGAAATGTTGAGTTGTACAGAAATATATTGTTTATCTCAAGAGAATTCCACACGTTATGGTTGATTATAAAACATCATGTTATTTATTGTTATTTAATTATCAACCGACCGAAAATGTGTCAACAATTTATACTAATCGGCACAAATCTACTGTCAACTGGCAACCACCTGTCATAGATGTTAGGCCTGTTATCATGCTGCTGGGGCGAACCCATGGTGCGCATGAACTATGTATGGGACCGAAGCAGGATGCCAATTTACCTAATTTCGACAGTTCGTGCCTGGCTGCCGATTGCAAAGATACGGTGATACCGCGGCTGGTGGTTTCAGCAATTGAAAATAATTACCAGTGAGAAATGGATTTCCGTGCCCGCCTGGAACGGATTAGAGGTTAGTGCTCAGGACTCATCTCCTCCGTATCTTGGGAATATCACCGGTGTACGGTGTGACCGAGAAATAACCTCAAGATCAAGGACCGCATGGCAAGCCGATACGACGCCGCCATTTTCGGTTGTCGATTACATAGACCGGCGTGTGGAAGTTCTCATTCTCTGATAAATGGAATTAAAGTGTGGAAAAATAAAGTTATATCATTTCAATTAATTAATTAAATTCTCTCTAGTCAAATTTGTTGAGTGTAAATTCATTGTGTCTGTCTCTCTCTCTCCTGTGTGCGGTACTTACGCCTGATAGAATCTCGTCACTTAAAGTTAACTTCGATTTAAATAAAATAGTGAGCTCGGTTTTGAGCTAGTCCGGGAAAGTTCCTGTTTTGTTTTCGCTATCGTGATCCGGGTAGTTTACCTACCTGGCGCCGGGGAAGTTCCCTAAAACGGGTCATCGATGGTGCATTATAAATTCGAAGTGTGGAGTTTATAATTCGGTAATCGGGAAACCGATAGTTGCCATTTTTGTAACGATTAATGGGTAAAACCCGTAAGTAAAAGTAAATATCGTTACAATATAAACGACCTGTAAGATAACATTTCACTGATGATACGACATAACCTGAAAACGCGGCTTACTAATTCGTCTGTCACTTAGCAGTTAGGGTGCATTCACACCTTTGTCAAAAGAAAAAAAAATACTGAAAAAGTTAAAATTGCGTTCACACCTACCTTTTAAGGTATTTCTACAACTTGCGTATTCATTCATATGTGTTGTCTCATTGAAAGAAAATATAGATGCAATTTATTGTAATAAAGTTTAAGACTTAATGATGTTATTTCTTTATGTTTACCTCTTAATCTGCTTTAATATATCAAAATCACTGTGGAAAAAAAATCACAGTGGACTTTTCAAATATAAATAATCATTCGTTTACTCTTAAAAAATTGTTTTTTTGCATTAAAAAAAATTGGCTAAGGGAATTATTTTCTTTTGACATTTTTCGGTATCTAGAATGCTTAAGGGAACGATAACTTCAATCAGTTTTCGGGTACTTTTATTTTTTTTCGGCACTGTTCAAGACCACCGTGACAATAAATAGCGCAAATAAAATTAATAAGTAAGAGTGCCATATAGTGTACCACTCTATGGGTACAAGTCGAGCGCGCGTGCGCATGGAAAAGTTGTGCTATATGAAAATTGTTGACTGATTCAGAAGTTTTTCGATTTGATTCTTATAGTTGGCAGTTCAAGCTTTAATAATTTTTGTGTGTGTTAAGTCTAATTAGAGACTTCTAGTACGTCGGCATCATTCTCTACACGTGATCAAAAAAGGTCAAAAACAGGATTTTTAAAACTTTGAGTCCATTTTTCTCAAAATCTAGACGTGATGGGCACTTTTTTAGGTCATATTCGTGTTCAGCGATGAAAATCCTATGAGAATATCACTGTCTGATCTTTGAATCAGAGAAAAAGTAACTTTTTGTCGACCAGTGTTATTTTACAAATTAAAAAAATTAGAAAATTTAATTTCTTGAACTCCTCCTCTGTGAGTTTTTGCAGTTATTTATTGATTCCTTATACAACGCACATAGAAAAGAAGTTTTGTTTTAAATTTGTTAAATTATTAATTTTATTTTTATATGTGTCTTTCTTTAGTTATCATAATTATATAAACCAATTGTAAAATTATGAAAGAACTGCATTCTTGTAAGTGTACCGAGAAAGAAATTAGAAATTACCAATACTAAATTGTTTAAACAATTAGTAAGTGCAATTTAACATTACAGGGTTGCCACAAAAATTGAATTTTGTTTTTCCATTATTCCCAGACAAAATTTTGACTTCTTTCCAAACCCATTTACGAATTTTATCAAAATCCTTGACTTTCCCTGTCTATTGTCAATGCTGCATTAGAAAAATACTTTATTTATAATAACAAAAAACACAATAGTAAAATATTATTTCAATAATTTCGCTTAACCAAAAAAATTATTATAATTGTCATTAAATTATTACCAATTAAATGACTTACTAAAAAAATTATTATTTTATTAATTTATTATTATGTATTATATAATTATTTGTTGCATTAAAATATTACAATAAAATAAAGCAACATAGAGAATCACTGGTTTCGTACGATTTGAAGTAGTGGTGGAAGAACGACAATCGCAACGTCGCTGCGATTTTGCCTCCATGTCCCATTGTCCCAACATCCAAAAGAAAAAATAGCTGCTTTAGACCAAATAAAAATTCTTTTTTGAAGTAGAAAGATTTTGTATCGTATTTTTATTGGTCAGTCGTTAATAATTTTTCTTTTTGTAAGGGGTTGATACTAAATTCTATATTTTTAGATATTACAAGTAGATGAGACCGGGGCGTAATGGATCACTTTTAACTTTTTGTTGCTTAACTTCGTAATTCTTGCTTTAATAAAAATTTATCATGTGGAAAACTTAGCCTAACATCTCAACTTTAAATTAAAAAAAGTACGCCCTAATATCACTTATACTTTTTTTCTAGAACAATGTTTTTGGAGAAATGCAAGGTGAGGAATTTCGTCTCGGGCCGGGGCGTAACATGTCACTACCTGGGGCGTAATGAATCAGCAATGAAATTATAATTTTTATCCTAAAATATTATTTAATATTGACAATTTTAGATACTATTGTACATTTATAACAAAGAATATTGAAAATAGAACATATTCAATTTAAACTTTAAACATTTTCATTATTTTATTAATATTTTTAATATTATAGGTTTTTCTTAATAAAATAAACAAAGTGATCCATTACGCCCCGAAGGTTTTTGTTGAAAATTTTGTTATTTTTATCAATACTGCAATTAGGTTTTAAACGAAAATTGTCAATTGTTTATTAAGAACAAATGTTTAAATCTCAAAACCTGATATACAAAAATTTTTTACAAGTAATTTTGAAAAAGATATAACAAAAAATAAAAATTTTCAAAAATTTACTTTCATGCAAGCGTAAAAATCACTTTTTCTACCATATTTTTAGCAATAATAAAGTAATAACAATGAATCTTAGTACAAACTTACATAATTCGTCTAAATCAGCCATTTTTTCTTTTGAAGGTTGGGAAAATATGTTTTATATTATTTTTTAAAGATTAAATATTTTCTCCATTCTTTTAAACTTAACCATCAAATATAAAAATGTGTTTAAAAAATAAAAGGAAACTTATAAAGCAAATTACTAAATGTCTCAAAAATGTATACCCACGTGGGGAGACATTTGGTAAACCAATTCCGCCAGAGACTGTTTAACGCCATCTACAAACAATTCTTTAGCAAAGTTGCTTAAAAAATGATTTTATATATTTGCCATGGATATGACTGTAAATTTTTCAGAGCAAAATTAATTTAAAATTAGGGGAAGTGTGCCGGTTGTAGGCTCCCCTACGTAAACTTCGACGGCAAGCAGACTTTACTAATCTAAGTATTGCAAGTCGTGTCCGTTAACAATACGAACTTTTCGTATTGAAAACAAAACAAATATATGCATTTGTGTAATAGCTGTGAGCATAATAAAGAAAATTTGCATTAAATAAATAAAAAGTAGTTTTGTGTTGTTTTCGAAGAGCAACATATGGGTGTAGATTCGTTCAGAAAAAAGGGTTTAATTTTTATTTTGCAGTGTTGTCATTATATTTTGTGATTTACCTTCGTGTTTAATCAAAATCCTGCATCACAAAATGTGTTGGTCTTTTTAAAAAATGACTGTCATTCCCGGTTGTGGGCACCTTTATGTCAAGGAGGCTCTACCATCTAACAATGATGTGAACTACTATCTTATCTATCTAATCTTTCCGCCAAGGAAATTGACAGGCGCAAACTTCAATAAATGTGATGAATATAGTCGTTCAGTGCATTAGAAGTGCGTTACGATATGCGGGCCAACTACTTCACATGCTAGCATTATGTTTCTGTTAGCGATGAGCATAGTGTGAATT
This sequence comes from Leptopilina myrica (nomen nudum), assembly GCA_032872475.1. NCBI lineage: Eukaryota > Metazoa > Arthropoda > Insecta > Hymenoptera > Figitidae > Leptopilina > Leptopilina myrica (nomen nudum). Next base: position 21,744,958 of record CM065459.1, read on the forward strand.
TGTGTTGTTTTCCTGTAATATTTTTTCATTTTCAGCGGATTTTTCAAGGGTGCCCACAACCGGGTACAAACAATTTTTTGTCAAAAAATTTCCATTCCACGAAATTTCTAATAAAACTTTTTTATTTAAAGGAATCAATTTAATTCCTTCACTTGGCAGTCACCTTAGACCTCTAGCTTGTAATTCGTACACATATATTTCAATAATATGCACATGGACAAATGTTATGAGGCAAACACAAAAGGGTGCCCACAACCGGCGCACTTTCCTTACAATAATATTACACGAGCATATAAAGAAAATAAAAATAATTCTAAAATGTATATCTCATGAATAAACAAGACTTTTTTTCTTATTGTGTCATTAGAAACCGTCCTAGAAAATTGTTATTATGGCGGGATGATTTGAATGTCATATTTTCCACCAATCATAATTTATTAGAAACTGACATTCGAATCATATCGCAATAATAATAATTTTCTAATACGGTTTCCATTTCCCGTGGGGGTCCCGGGCGCAGAATAGGCCCCCTGCGATCAGCTGCATGTCGTAAAAGGCGACTAAAAGAGACTTGGAGTGGTGCCCTGCTTGCGGGTAGTACTCGGTTCGTCCCAGGCTACCCTATAGAGTATTGGCTTACGATGATGATGGGCAGTGCCGTGGCGGCCCGGCAGGTCTAATATAGACCGTCGAACCTAACTTGCCGAAGCAAGGGTGGTAAGACTCTTAATCGGTACTCGTACCGGAGTACAAATGGTAGCACGGGGACCGGTCCGAGCCCGGGGACTTGCCAAAAGGCTTGTTCCTTCCGGTCATTGGGTTGGACTCGTGCGGGCAGTGGTTATAGCCTACATCGGTTGAGGCTAGGGGCGTCCATGAACAGACTGTTGCTTCGGCAACGGTCGTAGTAGTGGCGCTTCGACATGTGAGTTGTGGTGCCAACTCGGGCGGTTACCTGCAGAGTGACCAGGGATTGGAAAGGTCCCGCCCTAAACCGAAGGGCCGCAAACGTTCTTACTCAACTTTGCGGGCTCGGTAAATGGTCACTTGATGGCCATCGGCGCTGGAGAGCGTGAATCTCTCCCCGTGACGCTCGTAGGCGAGCCGTGTGGTTATACGCGTATGCGGAGGTGCTGCACGTATACTCTACCTAGGCGATAATACGGTTTCCATCCGTGTAGTGAAATATGCGTATGCGGAGGTACTACATAAAACCAAATAGGCGATGTCCCTATCTAGTTTCTAATACGATTTCCAATGATTTCTAAGATAGAAAACTCGTTTTAAACTTAGAAAACTGCTTCACGTTTCTGCATGAATCTACTCAGTAACAGTGAGCTATACAATATATCCAGGTGCCCTGTCAAACAGGCGTTTTTATGACATCAATCCAACCCAGACGAGATAAACACGAATATTTAGTATGATCATATAAAATAAACAATTAACCATTACAAAATTAGTAATGTAAAAACTTGAATAACTTCAACAAATTTTAATAGATTTTTATTCAACTTGATAAAAAAAGTTTTTAAGGTTGCTGAATAAGAATCTAAAATCGAATTTTTAAATTTCAAAATGCTGAGTAACACGAAGGAGGTATGAAAGAAGACTTAATTTCCTTTTAATGTAATTATACATTATCAAAATAATGAAATTGTGAAATAGAAGCAAATTTATTCGATTATATTTTCTTTCAAATGTAGTTGAAGTTCTGTTTACATTTACCCCGAGTTTTCGAATTCTCGGGGCAAATGTAAACCCTTAATTATTTATTAACTAAATTGACCAAAATCAAAAATCAAAGTCAATCTGAAGTAAAATTTCAAAAAATCAATATTGTGGATCAAATATAGCAGCAAACTTTTTTTAAATTTATGCCACTAGAATGAAAGTTGTCACTTGAAGGCTTTTAGGATCGTTGATTACGAATATACGACTAAATATGACAAACAACTTTTTTAAATTTATGAGATTTTTGTAAAATTTGAAAAAACGCGCAAAAGGTCTGTGTGTTTTATAGGGTTGACACTGTCATCATATTTAAAATAATGACTACATTAAATGATCTCTTCATTTGGGAGGTAAAATCTTTGTAATCTTTTATTTCATTTCTATAAGTTATTTTTATTTTCGAGACATTTAATGTGAATGGTATTAAACATTAAATTGCCATTATTTTTTAGGTGTAAAGGGATACCATATGCAATCCACGATTTTTAACAAATTACAGTGCTTCCGAAGTATTTCTGCAAAAATTGTTAAAGCCTTTAGATAACAAATTTTTCTTTTTTAAAACAGAAGCTAGATATTCTGCTTCATCTTTGGGTAATTTCAAATCTCTGATCAGATTGCTAAGCTCTTCTCTAATGGTGAACTGTTGATTTCCATATTTGCAGAAGAAGGAGTTAACCCCTTGACTGTCGCGGACGCATATATGCGCGGATTTAAAACTGGCCAAAAAGTGCTCTTGACGCATATATGGGGCATTCCATGTCAAGTGATCAAGGTGGAGAAAAATTTTTCTCCAATCGTAGTAAAACTTGGGGCTTTTGTAGTACTCATAGATAGTAATTTTTCGTGAAAATATTTTTTACATAGTCCAATATTTTCCGAGGGGGAGGGGGTTAAATTTTTGTGTTTTTCAGTACAATGCTTATTTCAATAATTTTTTACTCTTAAACAATTAAACATACAAATTTGACAAAGTACATTTTGGAAAGGTTTTTTCATGCCCTTTCGATTGAAAATAAGCATTTTGAAAAAAAAAATTTTTGACCCAAAAAAATCAAAATTAAAAATAAATTTCAATTTTTTGGGGGGGAGAGACCCGATTTTTTTTTAACGAAAGCTGAGGTTTTTTCCTAAAAGGACATATAAATGAAAAAGTGGGACTAGAATGTTTAAACAATGAAAAAAAGAATTTTCTCCTAAACGGAGCTAAAAACCGGGTTTAGAGCGCTCTGGTGAGTAGAAAACCCTTTTTTTCAATGCTTATTTCCAATCGAAAGGGCATGAAAAAACCTTTCCAAAATGTACTTTGTCAAATTTGTATGTTTAATTGTTTAAAAGTAAAAAATTATTAAAATAAACATTACACTAAAAGACCCCTTGATCACTTGACGTGGAATGCCCCTAATACATATTATGTAATACGCAACTTTTGATTCTAGTTTGATTCTAGCTTTTTTTTAAACATTTCGATGAACTTTTCAACCGTATTACAACCTGATTAAGTGAACAGGTAATAAAAAGAAATGTTTGTACATAAGAAGAAAACTATACTGAAAACGTATACAATGTTAATTTTTGCAAATTGAGCTGAATTTAAAATTTATTTTATTAGTTGCGTTGCGTTTTGTAACTAGGTCATAAGTGTCAGAAAGATGGAGATATAATATGTTCGCTATATACTTATAGCCTAGTTACAAATCGCAACGCAAAACGCTGCCATAGAAGTGAACCCTGAAAGAGTTTAATAAAAATAAAACAAAAATTTACAACACACTTTTGGCCAAAACAGTGGAAATCTCGTCGACAGCCAAGGGTATGACTTAAAATTTCGGGTTTTGTCACAGATACTACACATGCGTAAATTATATTCTTTTTATTACTTTTATTATAGCCCTTTACATTGATCATGCAAAAGTAACAATCTTCTCGATTCAATGGTTTTTTCCACAATGTTGGTTTTTTAAACTTCAAGTGTTGCCTGCCGGAGGAATTGATTGAAATTGTACTGGGAAATTATTACTGAGAGTTCAGTGCTATTTCAGTGAAAATTTGCTGCGTTTCAGTACTGAAATTGTACTGGGAAAAATTACCTGCAAAGGGTCGCTATAGGTGATGTTTATGGCCTGACCGTCATTAAATTAAAGACCAATATTTCTTTGTTAATGTTAAAAATAATTTCTAATTATATTTTAACATTATATTTGTTTTTCATGAACTCAGATTCTTTACAAGTAACTATTATGTATGCTAAATATTCATGTGAATCAAAATTCAAAAATAATATCCGTTTTTACGTAACAATTAAAGTTTGCGAGATAGTTTATAACTTTTATAATTAAACATTTTTTATAATGAATTTTAGATATTTATAATCATAAAACATCAGAGATTAAAAATTTTTTGTTTAAAAAATTTAATTATTTAAATTATTTTAAGCCATAAAATTATAATCCTATACAACAATAGGCTTTTGGATCTATTCTTAAAGCAGGGGTTGTAATATAAGTTTAAAATTTAACGGGACTTTCGTTGAAAAGTTTGTTAACCTTTTTTAATTTTTACATTCAGACTATTAACAATGGTTTGTTGACATTACCTACATTTGGAACTATTGTTAAAGGACTTTAAAAATATTTACCAAAACATTAAAAAAGCGGACTGAAATTGTACTGAGGCCAATACAATTTCAGTCCATTCTTCCGGCAGAGTTTATCTTGTTTTGTATAATTCCAACAAGTTAACATTGTGTAGCAGGAACTGCAGGATTAGAAGTGGAACCCATTTTTCATTCTGATTGACTATTTCAAAATCAAAACAATTTTTGTAAATTTGTTTAATGTTTTCATTAATTAATTTGCGATTTTCTGTCATATCAAATTGTCCGCATACGTAACAAAATACATCTGCATTGCTGTCACATGTGTGTTGTGAGGTTGACACTCCAACAAGAACTTTTAAAGCGTTTGCAGTTTTTTTATTGTTTTGATTTTTGAAAGCCATGATATTTAGGAAAATGTTCTCACACTAGGGATCCTGGTCGGATCGCAGGCGAGTCCACCGTTCTAGGGGTGATTTCTCTCATACCTCCCTATACACGGAAAAACCTTTGAGAAGTCTGTCTCCCCACTGTCACAGTATTTTGCTTCTCACTGCATGGAAAGTCTGACCGCCCACCACTGGGTGCGTAGCGTTACCGTTTTTGATAGACAAACTTCCCAAAAAGTTTAGAAAATAATAACTGGGTACGTGGGTCACCCAGTTTGCGAGTGCAGATGAACAAGTTTAGTGGTGGCGCTGACGCATAAGTTTCGGGTGAGAAGGCTGCTTAAAGGTTTTTCCGTGTTGGCCTAAGTATGAGAGCTTTCCGACTTTGACAAGGACATTGTCCTATGAGTTTCATTGCAATTGGAGGGGTAGAACACATAAATAATTAAAATACCGACGAAATAGCTCAGTTGGTTGGAGCTCCGGCTTTGCGGGTGGTGCGAGCGAGGTTCGCGCCCTCCGTCAGCCGGGGATTTTTTCCGACAGGTGAGATATTCCGAGCGGGAGGTTTGACGTCTAGGTGCGACGGTATGCATTGTCGATTATTGTCCGATGCCTACCGCCGAAACTAGACTGTCGATAAACCGGTTGTACTCAGAAGAGGTTTTTCTACAGTTTTTCCCTCTTCTCTGGCGAGAAAACCCAATTACGGGTGGTCCAGGCAAATGCGAGTACTCCTATCTTCGAAAGCCGCACTGTAGGCGCATTAGGTTAAAAATAAATTTGCTAATATTTGTAGAATGGTTATGCTTAATCCATAAAAGTATCAGCAGGGACTCTTGTCGAGTGCGTAAGGCCAATAGAGCAGGAGTATAAACGACAAAAAAAAATAATTAAAATTGTTTCTAAAATTGTTATTAGAAATATGGAATTTTTAAAAGTTTTAACATTTTAGAAAATCAATAAAAAATTTTTAACACAGTTGAGCTGGTCTGACCCTATTCTTTAAAACTTCACTTAAACGAACCAGGTGAGCAGCGAGAGTGCAATAAGTGTGTATCACCGTCTAAATTATAAAAAACATGCTTGGACATTTTTTATACACAGAAAAAAACCGGACTCAAAATGAGTCGCATATGAGACTCATTTTGAACTGCAACAAAAATGATACCCCTTCGACTCATTCTGAGTTTCTAGGGAAAAGACTCAAAATGAGTCTTTAGGGGTATCATTTTTTCTTTACGATAAAATTACAATCACATTGGAAAAGCTAAGAATAATTGATAAGAATATGAATTAAAATAATTGTTTATAACTAATAAACACGTTGCACTTGTCAAAACATTAATACTTGCAGTCGATTTATTGTTTTTATGAGAAATGGAAAAATTTTTTTAGGTTAGACATTTGTCAATTGACAGACAAGGATGGGCAACCATGGAACACGAAACATGCGAAACACAAAAGAAAGTAACTAGAATATTTTTATTTTTCTCATTTTGAGTCACTTGAAGTTGCCGGTTACTCATTTCGAGTCACTTGAAGTTGTCGATTACTCATTTCGAGACCGACTTCCAAATGAGTTGCAGCAAAAATGAGTCGGGTTTTTTTCTGTGTATATTTTTCTCTAAATTTTTCTAGAATGTGCAGCCACACAAACATGGTGCAGAAAAATAGAAAAATTAATCAATTTTTTTTCAAAATCTCTTAGGTGATAAAATCTCTCAAAAATATAAAATAAATTCCATTTATGGGGCATTTCATGTCAAGTGATCAAGGTGGAGAAAAATTTTTCTCCAATCGTAGCAAAACTTGGGGCTTTTGTAGTACTCATAGATAGTAATTTTTCGTGAAAATATTTTTTACATAGTCCAATATTTTCCGAGGGGGAGGGGGTTAAATTTTTGTGTTTTTCAGTACAATGCTTATTTCAATAATTTTTTACTCTTAAACAATTAAACATACAAATTTGACAAAGTACATTTTGGAAAACTCTTTTTTTCAATGTTTAAACATTCTAGTCCCACTTTACCATTTATATGTCCTTTTAGGAAAAAACCTCAGCTTTCGTTTAAAAAAAAAAAAAAAATTGGGTCTTTCTCCCCCAAAAATTGAAATTTATTTTTAATTTTGATTTTTTTGGGTCAAAAAAAATTTTTTTTTTCAAAATGCTTATTTCCAATCGAAAGAGCATGAAAAAACCTTTCCAAAATGTACTTTGTCAAATTTGTATGTTTAATTGTTTAAGAGTAAAAAATTATTGAAATAAGCATTGCACCAAAAGACCCCTTGATCACTTGACGCGGAATCCCCCTTATATATCAAACGACGCAGAATTTAATTGTCTTTCGAACAATCCAAGAACCAAGTTTCAATCATTTTTTAATAATAAAATTTGTTAATTTAATTTCAGCGGCAACTTTTCTTAGCTCGCCCGTCGTTCGTACCGACAATTTCTGCCAGTAGTGTACATCCTGCTGAGCGCAAGACCGATTATTGCACCGAAACGCTCATTAAAAATTTTTTTAAACCTTTTTAAATAATAATTTTACTAAAAAAAATGTTAAATAATTTTTGGAAAGGGGCCGTTTATTAGCGCCATTTTTTCTCCTTACCGTAACAAATTGCTTGACCCCCCCCCACCCCCAAAACGTGTTACGTATTTTTTTAATGGCCCCAAACTGCCTGGTAACTTCCAGGAAGTTTCTATGGGAAGCTTCTAACCTGCGGACTTTATTGTATTTCCAGGAAGTTACCAAGAGTAACTTCCGAAGGTTGCCACGGGAAACTTCCTGATAGTTTCCTGGAAGTTTTTGTGCTATGTGAAAGTATTAGATTTCTACCTGGCTAGCGAAAAGATCGGAGGAAATCCCATAGCTCCGACCGGGCTCCGGCAGGGCGGCCAGATCGAGCAAATTGCAATGGCCCCTGTCGGTTTTAGTATTTTAACCAGGTCGGGTTGCCAAATCGGGGCCCGGTTTGTCCCGATCTGTCTCCGGTCAAAATTTCTGCACGGGTATAGATCTACTGTAGTGACATTATTTTTTTATTTTTGTTCTTCAAGTTTTACAGAACTATTCATTAAAGATAAATTTTACTGAACACTGTACCTTACGTATTACAGAACTTTCAATAAAAATAATTATAGAGAGAACTTACTCAACGTTTTACCAAAGTATTTAATAAATATAAGTTTTACCGAACACTGTGCCTTACGTTTTACCGAAATTTCAATAAAACTGAGTATAGTGAACACTTATCCTGCGTTTTACCAAACTTTAAGTAAAGTGCTAATGCATGTTACGTATAAAGTTTATGCTTCTTATTTTATTTTTCAATGCAATTGCTTTTCAGTACAGTTCTTGAAAATTACTGTTTTGACACTTCATTTCAGTTTTACCGAACTAAGTTCGGTAAATTGAAGAAAGTGAATTTATCATTCGGTAGTATTAATATTAAAGGTGGAAGAATTTATCAATTATCCGAATCAAAATCTCTCGAAAATAAATTTCTTGAGTAAGCACTAGATTTCGTTATGAAAATACAATATTTTTCATATGTATCGACAGCACAGCCGTCCTAATACAGAAACCTGCATGTAGCTCAGTGGTCAGAGCAGTCTACCGGCAATAGAAAGGTCGTGGGCTCGTATCCCACCATGCTAACCAATTTTTTCTGAGTTCTTTGATAATTTTGAAATTATTAAATAATTTCGAAAAAATAATTTTCAGAAAAAGCAGGTTTCTGTATTAGGACGGCTGTGCTGTCGATACATATGAAAAATATTGTATTTTCATAACGAAATCTAGTGCTTACTCAAGAAATTTATTTTCGAGAGATTTTGATTCGGATAATTGATAAATTCTTCCACCTTTAATAAGTTCGGTAAAATTTCAGGAATAAATTTTCTCCATGTACAATATTAAGCTCAAATATCAACAAGATATTTAATTATTCTCAAGCCTTATCAAAACTATCTACATGGGAAATTTACAAATAAATTAATTTTAAAAAGAATGAATCTTAGTCAAAACTCACCACTTCATGAAGAATCACCAACATAGTATTTAAATTTTTATAAAAGTAACCAATAACTATCACTAAAGTGATAGTTATTGCTTAAAAGTACATTTTTTATTTTGGTATCGAGTATTATACTATTTAAAAACAAAAATTCTGTCCTGATTTTACTTTTATGATTAAATAAGTTTTTATATATTTTTTTAGTTATAAAAGAATAGAATATTTTTTAAAAGGATGTATTACAATTGTATAAAAATAATAAAATGTAAAATTTAGTTTTTAATTTTACAGCATAATTTAACAAAGATATACCTATTTTTAATGTCGTGACGCACGGATGAAAATTAAATTATTCTCGTTGAAATGCACGAGTGTTATACTTGTTTCCTTAAAGTTATACTAGAAGAAATAGAAACACCTACTTGTTAAAAGAGTAAAATTTGTATCCATTGTTATCCTTTATATAGAAAAAATTTGACCAAGTAAATGAATAATGTTAATAACAGTTATGTTTTTTACTTGCTAGAAGATTAGAAATCTATGTAAATCGTTTCTGAGTTTATTAAATTCCAAAATGATATACTTTAAATGGTATAACAAAGCACCTGTAATAATTGTATAAATAAATAAAATTACCAGAAACTACATTTTTTTATAAAAAAACTTGTTGAAAATTTACTTAAATAATTTTTCTGAGACATTTATAAAATTTAAAAATCAAATAAACGTAAATAAGCACATCTGTATAAACAATATTTAATTTCAAACAGAATAAGTGTATTTGTCATCAAATAATATTTTATTATTTCAAAGTAAAGTTGAAAGATGACGTAAAAGTAGCAATACTTTGAAAAATTTGATTGAGGGGGGGGGTAAAAATGGAAAATAAAAAATACTATTAATAAATAAAACATGGCGAAGGAATCCTATATTTTTGCATGGTTTCGTTGCAAAAGTCACACGAACTATGTGATTTTAGTAAACTCCTATGTGATATTTGCAACTGTGGGATCATGTAAAAATCGAACCAATAGGCTCTATGCATTATTAACACACTTTTTTCCGTGTACCATTCCCTAAAGAGTTTTTGGCACTCTTTCAGGGTTCACTTCTATGGCAGCGTTTTGCGTTGCGATTTGTAACTAGGCTATAAGTATATAGCGAACATATTATATCTCCATCTTTCTGACACTTATGACCTAGTTACAAAACGCAACGCAACTAATAAAATAAATTTTAAATTCAGCTCAATTTGCAAAAATTAACATTGTATACGTTTTCAGTATAGTTTTCTTCTTATGTACAAACATTTCTTTTTATTACCTGTTCACTTAATCAGGTTGTAATACGGTTGAAAAGTTCATCGAAATGTTTAAAAAAAAGCTAGAATCAAACTAGAATCAAAAGTTGCGTATTACATAATATGTATTAGGGGCATTCCACGTCAAGTGATCAAGGGGTCTTTTAGTGTAATGTTTATTTTAATAATTTTTTACTTTTAAACAATTAAACATACAAATTTGACAAAGTACATTTTGGAAAGGTTTTTTCATGCCCTTTCGATTGGAAATAAGCATTGAAAAAAAGGGTTTTCTACTCACCAGAGCGCTCTAAACCCGGTTTTTAGCTCCGTTTAGGAGAAAATTCTTTTTTTCATTGTTTAAACATTCTAGTCCCACTTTTTCATTTATATGTCCTTTTAGGAAAAAACCTCAGCTTTCGTTAAAAAAAAATCGGGTCTCTCCCCCCCAAAAAATTGAAATTTATTTTTAATTTTGATTTTTTTGGGTCAAAAATTTTTTTTTTCAAAATGCTTATTTTCAATCGAAAGGGCATGAAAAAACCTTTCCAAAATGTACTTTGTCAAATTTGTATGTTTAATTGTTTAAGAGTAAAAAATTATTGAAATAAGCATTGTACTGAAAAACACAAAAATTTAACCCCCTCCCCCTCGGAAAATATTGGACTATGTAAAAAATATTTTCACGAAAAATTACTATCTATGAGTACTACAAAAGCCCCAAGTTTTACTACGATTGGAGAAAAATTTTTCTCCACCTTGATCACTTGACATGGAATGCCCCATTTATATTCTAGTATTTTTATTAGTATTATGAAATGGCTTTTTTACACCTTGGCTTTTTACCCCGCTCTACCCTACTATATAATGTAAAGTACTGTCAATGTACTTTCATATTATGTGCTAACTTTTGTATTTTATAATTTTAAAGAAATATGAAAAATTTTACTTTTAATATTGAGTGTTTCATGATTTTAAAGTGATTTTAATCACTTATTTCTTTTCAGGTGCAAAACTAAAAAATCCAATTTTTGTCTTAATATTTAAGTTCGACCTTCTTTTCCATTCTATTAAATTATGTAGTAGGGTAGAGCAAGGTAAAAAAGCCAAGGTGTAAAAAAGCCATTTGACTTTTATTTAAAAACTATTAAGCCGAATTATCAGCCGTTTAGAATATAAATACTATTGCTGTGAACGGTAAACTGTCAAGAGTATATTCTTGACTGATATTAGTGATTTTTCTGTTAACTAAAGTGACAGTTTATAATTTAAAAACTTACATGAAGTTTAGTTTATAAAGTAACAAATGAATGTGTTTGGTTTCCCTATAACCAAAACATTTTAATTTTTACAACTGAACTAGTTCGGTTGAAAAAACCTGTCCTTTGTTTCAATTAACCGAACTTTCTTCAACCAAACCTAGTTTAGTCATTTTGACCAAACCATTTTTTTGCGTGTATAGTTAGAGCAAAACAATTTTCTTAAGGTTGAAATGTCAAAAACGTTAAATTTAAATCAATTAAAAAAACAAAATAAATAAATATATTAATTAATGTAAGTAATTAACTATTGATAATTAATTATATTTATTTAATTAAAACCGTTAAATTATAGTGCAGCAAAATAGCATTTCTTTATTTGCTCATAACCATACACTGTAAAAAAAGGGAGTTAAATTTTAACTCCCTAGAGGATTCTATAAAAGTTGCGCCCATTGGGGAGTTAATACCAGGGGAGTTCAATAAAGAGAGTTAAAATTTTACACCGAAATGCTAACTCCCCATAGAAAAAATAACTCGCGCGGGTGTTAATGAAGGGGTGTTGTTAATTAACTTTCTTTTAAAGATGATTTTTAACTCGTAAAATTTAACTCCCGACTCCGTTAACTCCCTAATTTTTTTACAGTGTAATCTTTATAAATAAAATCAGACTTTTGTCTCATTGCTTTGAATTTGTAAATTCATGTTTAGTTTATCTACTCAAGTAGTAAGAATTCCAAAAATGACAATAAAAAAATTACGTACACGGCGAAAATTTGTTCCTTACATTTTACCGGATTCTTCAGTAAAGTTGGGATATAGTGGCAAAACAGTAATTTTTAATAATTTTTAAATTATTTTTTCAGGAATAATATTCAAAATTTAATGTAATATCTTTATTCCTTACAAACTAGTACTGTAAAAGTTAAAACAAAATTGAAACTGAACGTTTAATAAAAATTAAATAAAATTTTAACGTTTCTTTTGAATACCTCCTTGATGGTCACTAACGTTTCAGGGACAGTTCGGTAAAACTTTCTTGACTTGACTCGAGTGTTTGTTTTCAGGAATAGTTCGGTAAAACTTCCTTGACTTGCCTGAATTGTTAGTTTTCAGGATTGAAATACTTTTTTAAATGCCCTGTAGTAAAAAAACTTTGACGTTAATAGTTAGTTGTTTCTAACCTATTTGTACTCATTAACTAATAATTAATAATTTCATTTATAGCAGAAATCGCTTCTGAAAAGAAATTAAATAGAAAATTACTTTCCTTTTAGTTCTTAAATAATCCAAAAACAAAAGTATTTGCAACTATTAAGTTTCATGTCAACTCGAAACAAAAGATTGAAAAACATAATAATTTAGTGACAATCACAGAAAAATTGTTTCCGCATACTTATCTAACAAGAACAACGTAAGTAATTAATGTAACTTACGTGACCAAAGTAAATTACGTAGCTACAGTAATTTACATAATTACAGTAAGTTACGTATGTTACGTAACCAGAGTAAATAACGTAACTACAGTAACTTACGTCAAGGATACAACTTACGTGAGTTACGTAACTACAATAACTTACGTAATTTATAAATTTTACGTAACTTACGTAAATAATCAATTTTACATAACTTACGTATGTAATTTACGTAAAAGATCAAACTTACATAAGTCACGTAACTAGAATAACTTACGCAAGTTACGTAAATGATGAAACTTACGTAACTTATACAAATGATCAAGGTTGCATAACTTACGTAACTATAACACTTTATGCAATTAAAAAAACTTACGTAAGTTTTACCATTTACATAATTTACTGTAGTTACGTTATTTAGTCTGGTTATGTAACTATAGTAATTTCCTTTAATTATGTAAGTTACTATAGTTACGAAATTTACTCTGGTTGCATAACTTACATTAATTACTTAAGTTGCTCTAGTTACGTAAGTCAGGGAAAACAATTTTTTGTGTTTGACACTAGATAGATTATTTTAATCTTTTTCGATAAAAATTTGGAAATAATAAGAATTTTAATAAACTATTGTTTTATTTAAGAAAATACAAATTTAAACATTTTTCTTTATAACAATAAAAACATAATTTAAAACTATTGCATAAATTGAACTTAAATATAGTTAGAAATTATTCAGTAACATGGATTTAATATGGATGATTCTTTTATTTTATACAACTTTTGTTTATTAATTTGAATCTTTCTCACAAGCGGTGAAATAAAATTGAGATTACTTACGTTTTACTGAACTTTTAATAAAAATAAGTATAGTGAACACTTACCCTACGTTTTACTGAACTATACAATAAATATAAGTTTTACCGAACACTGTGCCTTACGTTTTACCGAACTTTCAATAAAACTAAGTATAGTGTACATTTACCCTTCGTTTTACCGAACTGTAAGTGAACGGCTAATACATGTACCATAAGATTTATTCTTATTACATTATTCTTCAATGCAATTGCTTTTACAGTCCTGTTCCTTAAAACTTACAGTTTTGACACTCCATCCCAGTTTTACCGAACAAAGTTCGGTAAATTTTCAGGAATAAATTTTCTCCGTGTGTTGAGCGTATAACAATTAATCGCAAAAAACAAAAGTATACGTTCGTATACTTGACTGTAACTCATGTGAAAAGTTGACTCGCATTAGTAGCAAGAATTTAAGTACAAAAACAGATGGCGCTAGTGTGATAAAACAAAATAAACGCGATGGCTCAACCCTAACACCTGCCAAAACATGGGCACAGATTTTTACCATAGTTGATAAGTTTCCAGTCATGTTTTAAGTATGGGCACAATCAAGCGAACCATTTCTTATGCATGTTTCCCATAGTTCATTACTTTGGCAAAAAAATGTAATTTTCTTGTTTTTGAACTTTGGCACACCATGGGCAATAATATTGAAACAAAAAATTTGAATTTTTCTTTCTTTTAGAGTAAAACAATTTGCAATTTTTAAGTATGGCCAAAACATGGCCATTTTTTGCTCCCATATTTAGACTAAGGTTAAACTCAAGGTGTAAATTGTGATGAGTGTGTACTAAGATTAAAATGTGGATAAAAAGAGAGAAGTACAAGGATAAAAAGGATAGAACGGTATAAAACAAATGTTATTTATAAAGATAATGAAAAAAGTAAATACTAAGATTCAAATGAGCGGATAGAAAGAGCATGAAGTAAATAGTAGAAGGATGAAATAAGAGTTATTAGAAGAGATTAAGAAAAAATATGAAATAAAAAGAGATTGAAAGGATTAAAAAATCGGACAAGTGCGAGTTGCACTCGCCCCCCACGGGCTTCGCGCGGCAATCCCCTGATTTTATATTTACTTCTATTAATGGATAATATAAAGATTGTAAAATGCAATCTTATTATATTAGCCATTCTCAAATTTTAAATCTTTGTCATCAATTTTGAAGTAACATAACTGCCTCTTTTAAAACCCGTAGCTCAAAAAAATAGGTAAAATTAAACATGTATTATTATCCATTATTTATCCTCTTTTTGACCTATAGGTAAAAAAATAGGTCAAATTAGACATAGGTTTTGACGTAATGTGAGGCCGTTATTTATTCTCTTTTTGATCTATAGGTAAAAAATAGGTCAATTTTGACATAAGTTTTGACGGCCCTTACTACAGGGGGCCCTTAGAAATTCTGACTCTGCGGCAGCGGCAAAATGTTTTTATATAATAGGGAGAGATAAAAGAAATATAATTCATTAAAATTAACATATGGGCAATTCCACGTGAATTTTTTCTATGTCATTTTAGAATCGGTTAAACATATCGACGCCTCCCGTTCATATAATGCTTATTGAAAAGCGAATGCAAGATGATTCTTATTCACTTTTTGGTGCATGACAATGCTTATTCGATTTTCCGTGCAATAAAATGCTTATTCAAAATTGTGTGCAAAACAATTGCCACTGACAGAACAATAAATGTAACCCTAAATCTTCCTATTAATATTAAATTGCAATAAAATATCTCAGAATTTCAGTACGTGTCTATTGTTATAAGAAACTTTAAACACGGATCCTATCACACGTATTAAGAAATATTTTTTAAGCAATTGCAATTATAAATTATACTGAATTGAAAATTTTATTAAATTCATAGAATAAGCTAATTTCAGAATGTACATTTTCGCATAGAATTTCGAATAAGCATTTTATTGCACGGAAAATCGAATAAGCATTGTCTTGCACCAACAAGTGAATAAGAATCATCTTGCATTCGTTTTTTAATAAGCATTATATGAACGGGAGGCGTCGATATATCTGTATTAGGACAGCTGCGCTGTCGATACATATGAAAAATATATTGTAATTTTATAACGAAATCTAGTGCTTACTCAAGAAATTTATTTTCGAGAGATTTGATTCGGATAACTGATTAAATTCTTTCACCTTTAATATTTTTTTCTCGTTCCGTATAGAAAAATATTAAATACGTATTTTTCGATTTTTCCATAATTGCCAAAGTTTTCGAGATATGAATTTTCGAAATTTTGGATTTTTAAAAGCAGACTTATTTTCAATAGCTTATAACTTTGAAAGTATTGAGTTTCGAAAAAAGTTGTCAAAGAAAGAAAGTTTTGGTTTTTCTTCAACTTTTAAAAGATTTAAAAAAAATATTTTTTTAAATTTTTTTAGAAAAAAAAATTATTTTTTTATAAACAAATTAATTTATTTTTAATTTGGACAATGTTGAAAATTTTCTTATATTTTGTATAAATAAAAAAATTAATAAAAAATAAGAAAAAATATTATCTGCACAAGAACTTGTACTGGATCTTGTGTGTGTACACATTCTTCTACAGGATCTCGTACAAGAAATTGTACATGAACCTTGATTCAAAAGCGAAAAATTTACATATACAGGTTCATGTACAAGATGTTGCACAAGATCTCATACAAGTACACATTCTTGTACAGGATCTCGTACAAGAAATTGCACATGGACCTTTATTCAGAAGAGAAAAAATTTAGATGTGCAAGTACACATTCTTGTACAGAATCTAGTACAAGAAATTGTACATGAACCTTATTGTTCGAAATCGAAAAAAATTACTTGTACAAGTTTTTGTACAAGATCTTGTACAATAACTTTTTTCAATTTCTTATGCTGAAATGGTACAGGTTCATTGACACAAATGGTATAGTTTTCTGTACAAGATCTTGTACAATTTTTTTAATGAATCCTTAGAGTTTTGCGCATCATAACATCGTAATTTAATCTTTCAAAAACATTGAGAACATTCTTCAATTTGCAATTGATTAAAAAAATTGTTAATAACAATTATAAATTTTCATTTTTTAGCAATCGCTTTATTTAATCCTTAAAGTATAGACATTAACTTTAATTTACAAAAAATTTACTTAATTATCTTTATTTGTTTCAAAGTAATAATAAAATGAAAATAAAATGACCTAAAACTTCAACACCTGATTAGTTCAAAAATAATTTTTATTTAATTTAAGGGGGAAAAGTGTACTCAAATATCTACCTGTTACGGCCGAACTCCGTAACTTTTTATATCATAAATAACACAGGTCAACAAAAAAAAGCTTACTTTTTTTATGAGATATGATAAATCTGACGTGCCAGAAACTTCTACATAAACTTAAATTGAAGCTTGGATTGTCCACTACAAGACCCATATCCGTAAAACCAAAAAAAATAAAAAATTTTTTCAAAAAATTAGGTTGAAGTTACCAAAAATGTGTATTTTTGGGTTGCTTTAATGGATTTTTAAAAATTGTTTTGGATTCGTTTGGAAATTGTTACTCGGGGGTTTTTGAATTCGCCATATTAAATTTTTGAAAACTAATGTCGGATTCTAATCAGCGACCCCAGAAACCCCCGAGTAATAATTTTCAAGCGATTCCGATCAATTATAAATTTTGACATCCACCATCTTAGATCCGCCATTTTGAATTTTTGAAAAATTATATCGGATTCGTAATCAGCGACCCCAAAAACCTCCGAGTAACAATTTTCAAACGAATCCAAGACAATTTTTAAAAATCAATTAAAGCAATCCAAAAATACACATTTTTGGTAACTTCAACCTAATTTCTTTTTGGTTTTACGGATAAGGGTCTTGTAGTGGACAATTCAAGATTCAATTTTAGTCTATGTAGAAGTTTCTGGCACGTCAAGTTTAGGAGAGAAAAAATATTGAAAACGCTCAATAACACGTTTTTTGGGGGTCATTACCCCCACTTTTCTCAAAATCCTGACGTGATGGCCAATTTTTGGACCCGGGATCGTGTTCAGCGTCAAAAAATACTTCGGAAACCACTATCATATCTCATAAAAAAAGTAAGCCTTTTTTTGTTGACCTGTGTAATTATTTACAATACCTGAAAATCAAAATTATTAACAACAAATTACACAACATGAGATTTTGTTAACAAACTTTAAAACATTTAAACAAAACAACCCTTTATAATTTTACAAAAGGGACATTCTTCGCTTTGATAATTTTAATCCAATGCATTTCAATTAGATAAAAATCTCATTCTATTTTAAATAAGAGATTTAATTGAATTTAACATTCCTTCGCGTTTTGCAATTTTCAGGGTGAAAATCCTTAAGAAAACAATACCATATTTCTTAATAAATTTCTTTTCTTTGACAAACAGTTTATTAACATTTTCGATAAATAGGTAGAAAATATTAAAGTAAAGTAAATTGCTCAAGATAAGGAGTGGTGCATCCAAGTCACTGAACTTCGATCACGCTACTACCTAAATCTGCAAGCTTGCAGAATTGGCTTGGCAACAGTCAAATGCAATAAACTTAACATACGATTTACCCATTAAATCGTCTTTCAATAAAATTGATTGACACAAGGAAATCTGGACAGTTGAGTTTAGGCCGTGTAGCCGACAGCCAGCCCAGGCAAACAAGCCTGTAGTTTTCTGTCTAGGCAATAGAAGCCTGAAGTTTAAGTCCGGCAAGTTAACCGCGTGGATGTGAAATAATCTCAGAAGTTTAAAGAATTTAATAAGAAGTTTGGGGCGGTATTATTCCTACACAAGAAAATTCTACACCGCTAACTGTACACGAGGAAACTCTTAACAGAATTTGAAAAAAATAATACTACACAAGTAAATACAACATTCTAAAACCCTACAAAGTAAACTGAAAACTAAAAAAATCTCACCGTAAATTGCAAACGAGTAAACTCTACACATTCATGAAAAAGTGAAAATAAAATTTTCAAATAATTCCACACAAATAAATCCTACATTTGCAAACTCTACACATATATAAAAATTAATTAATTCTTATTAGAATCCTACACAATTAAATTCTACACATAAAAATTGTCATTAACAATTTTGGTTATTAACCACTTCACTGGCAGGGCGTTCCAAATGGCGTTCCACGCGCCGAGGCCCAGACTGGCAAAAACACCGAAATGGCGTTCCTAAAAAACTCTTTTTTTCAAAGAGTGTACACCACATTTAACTATTGTAAAGCAATATTTCTATAATTTAGACATTAGGGAACAAGATTATCACAACAAAAATTTTAGTGTTTGTGATTTTCAACGTTTTTCCGAACGTTCAAATCGGCTATTTTTAATAATTTTCAAGAAATGGCGTTCCAATTTTTTTCAATTTTTACACTATAAAACTTGTATTTTTATTAAAAAAAGATATTTATATTACAATATTATAATATAATAATATAATTATTAATAATTTATATAAATATAACATATATAAATAACTATTATTTATTATTATGAATGGTAATATTATACGTATATGTTTTTGCCAGTCTGGGCCTCGGCGCGTGGAACGCCATTTGGAACGCCCTGCCAGTGAAGTGGTTAAACCGGTGTTTAAAACTAGTGATCTTGTAATTTCGAAAATTACAAATTATATTCCAGAAAAACGATTACCTTCTGAAGCTTGATAACATTTAGACGGATTAAATCTTGATGATGATCCATTCAACGATGATACGATTCATTTGCTCATCGAAGCTGATTCGTACGGTGCTCTTATTCTTGATGATATAAAAAAGGAGATCCCAATGAACCTGTATACCGCATTTGAATGGATATTATCTGGGAATATATCCACCAAACAATTAAATAACGATTTATATATCCAAGTTCAACATTGCCTTTTAACAAAGTCACTTGAAACTTCAATAAAATTTTTTTTTCTTAAATAGTCCTATGTCGAGTTCGTGAATGAGTATGAATTATTGAATCACATGAGATTAGTTCAACCTTTAAATTTTCCAAATAATCAGGTTGAGTCAACCTGATTACCGGATAATGCGGAGTGTACACAACCTGAGGTTGTGTACACTCCGCATTATCCGGTATGCAGAAGTTCAAATCAAACTACTAAATTTAGAGCTGTTTTTCATGCTTCCTCTGGCATTGGTATAGTAGATTAAGCAGGATCCCTTCCAACCTTTTTGGCCGTACGGTTTAAATAGGTGCGTTTATAGGGGTGTCGGGTATTCGTCGGGGTGTTCGATCCCACATGCGAGCGAATATTTTTCAGTTTTCGTTTCTAAGCGATATATAAAATAATAAAATTGTGTGTTGTGAATTAAAAATGTGAACATGTTTGTGAATAATATTAAAAGTCTGTTAAAAAATCAAGAAAAAAATGTACCGATTAACAGAAAAATGATCTTTTTTACTAAAATTATTTTTTTAATGTTACTATTACAAATGACATTTATTTTTAGTAATATATTATTTACATAAAAATAATATAATTGTTTTAATAGTATATTGCAATAAAATTTATACACACATATAATATGAATAAAAATAATAACAATAATATTTATTATTATCAATTGATATTTTCATATTATATTGAATGAGCGCGAGAAACGCGTAAATTTGGGAACAGTGGAAGCAGTCTCGTTTCATTCCTGAATTAGACTTCCGCAGCATTGATTGAAAATTGAACGCCAATCTTCAACAAAGACTGCGCGACAGGCTGAAATCGGTTTTACATTTATAGACTCAAGCACTCTCGCATCGGCCGTCTTACCCAGCCTCAATCAATCCTGACCAGGCCTGTATCAAGCTTCGTAAAGCCTGAATTAGCCGTCAGTTCTCACCTGGGATAAGTTTATTCTTTGATGAAATTAGAGATAGAAAGAAATAGGTGTGGATATTGAAAGTATTAAAAGAAACTTTACTGGTATCTTTTAAATTACTTTAAGAACCAAAGAGTTTGGGACCTGTTCCATTGTTTGAACTTGAACTAGGTATTACCACCAAAACTCTAATTCGTTAAAGCAAGAAATTTGATAAATCTGAGTATTTAGGACACTCAGTTAAAGTAGAGATGCTCAGTTCCTAATCTCTCTGTGTTTTTTGATCTAGCAAATTAATCACGCGATTGACTAATATATCACTGTAGTCCTCGGTAGGAAGTTCGAAATTTTTTAACTCTGAAGTGTGTTTCTGAATCGTATTAAAAATTTGTAAAAGACCACCAGCAGATTCTTTTTTTAAAGGTTTGAGTGAAAATATCGCATTTAAATGAGCTGTTACAATTGCGCGTTTATTGTCGTATCAGGTAATAAAAAATTCCCAAGCTATTTCAAAATTTTCGGACATAGTTTTAATATTACATATCAAATCGAGTGCATCACCGCTCAAGAAGCTTTTAGAAAATATAATTTCGCAAGATTGTTAAGTGACGAATTTTCAATACTCAAAAAATTAAAAAATTTGTAAATACTTGCCATTATGAAAATTGACCAGGAAATTCAGGTAAATTAATTTGCGGAAGTTTTACAGTCGAACCTGATTGTTGATAAACGTCGTCCATCGAAAGCGGAGAAGATGTGACAAATTGTTTAGTTAGTTGGAATTTACTCATAATCTCGGAGAAATAATCCAGATCTGCATACACCTTCAATTCGATAATTCCAAATTCGTCGTCGATAAAATACTTATGGTTTTCTTTATTTTCAACTATAGACAGTTGAAATAGTTCTGCATTTCAATCGCGACACATGCGTAATAAATTGTCAATAAGAGTACACCGATTTCGAAGAATATTGAGTGTACGAGTTTCATCATTTAATGATTTTAAATATTGCACATGTCGCTTGATAGATGAAAAATCTTGCTTTTGTGCATTAAATTAGAAAAATAAGCGTAGTCATTACACAGGGTTTATTATCAAATGAGAATATCAACGTTAAAATATAAATGGACACGTGTGTAAAAGAAAATTATAATTGAATTATTAAATAATTATCATAAGTTAAGTGAAAAATTTTTAATTAACCTGAAAAATCGCAATCATAAAAATAAAAGAAAAAGAAAAATTAACTCGACAAAATAAACGAATTAAAAAAGTTGTTTACGGACCGTTGGTTCACACATTACCAATGTTCTGCTTTCCGCACTATCAACGATTGGTTATTTTTCCTGGCGTAGGAGGTAATTTATTTAAATCAAGTTTTTCAACTTCATTCAGTGCATTTGTATGGAGGGGTGAAAAATCTATCGTAGACGCTCTTAATTCCAAAATATCTGTATGATAGTTTTCGAATTCTCTGATTAAAAATACAATATATTTTCTTTATTTCTTTTAGGAACACATTTACTTATAATTTTGGAAGCTTTTTGGATATTTGCTGTACCGGATTTGAAAGAAGATGCATTGGTATTGATGTCGATCAATTCATTTGACTCTGCGTCCACCCGGTTGCAGCATTGCGGTCCGGGCCATTTTTAGGAAGCGAGCCCAACGACTTAATTTAAGTTTAGTTTCCTTAGAAACTTGTAACCCATTCTACTGCAGGACATTTCAGTTCAAATCGAGTATAACGAGTTTCAACTGGACTAAATTTAGCGTTCGCATAACTGATGACATTACGTGAACCAACAACACGGAAAAAATTAGTCGTTGAAGTTTTCAGCTACTACTCGAAGACTCTCGGATATGAAAAAACACTTTATAAACTTATAGAAATACTCTATGATTTTAGCAGAAATTCTCTAAAAAAGTCGAAGACTTTTTGAACCTAGTAGCGGAAAAAAGTCGTGGAATTATTGTAACACTTTGATAGAAAGTTTCGTCGACGAGTCGAGGAATAGTACTTAACGTATACTGAAATACTCTTTAAAATTTCAAAATAAGTTGAAGAGAAATATTTGAGATTTTTAATTTTCAAAATATTGCACTTTTTCTCGCAAGCGGTAAAGAAAGGTTCCATTTAGTATATAAGGACGATGAAAAAGTAGATTCATATAGCGTGCGAAACAACGAAAGTGTAGAATAATATGCGTATTGGTGTTAGCTATTTAGTTTTAGGTAGGTGATTAGTGATTAAATAGTGTCAAATTACATGTGATGAGTGTCGTGATTATGTATAAATGTAGGATTGTAATTAAATATAAGGCATAAAAGGAATGAAATAAATAAGAACTGAAAACATTTTTTTTACTGATCCGCAGAATTTTTCATTTTCCGCGACTATCGTTGAAAGTTTAGAATACTGTAGAAGAAAATTCGGAAACGTCTTTTTTCCTCGACTGTCGCCGAATCGTTCACGCTGGCTGTGTTTTCATTTCCCTCGACTGTCGCTGAATCATTCGCGCTGGCTGTATTTTCATTTTCCTCGACTGTCACTAAAAGTTTCAAATCCTTTTTCTAAATTTTCTTCAAATGTAGTACATTTTTTCTTCGATCTTTCAATACGATTTGTAAAACAGTGATTTAAAAAATTTAAATACTTTCGACTATATCAGAGAGTCTTCTACAAAGTCGAGGAAAATTTCAGTAACTAATTTTTTCCGTGAACGATTTGATAAGGGACTGCTGCCATTCCGTTTGGACTAACGTCTGTTTGTAAATATAGTGGTAAATTCGGTTTGGGCGACTCAAACGCAAATTGTTTCTGAATGCTTCTTTTACTTTTTAGAAAGCTTCGTCGGTTGTCGTTGTTCATATAGGTGGAGCGGCTTGTAGAATGACTTAAATATGTTGTTCTTGAGGCTCATTATATTCCGAGCGAACATTATGATCTAAATATTTAAGATCGGTTTGTCCGAAGAGAAATTTGGCGAAGGAGCGTGTTCAGCCTTGTATTTATAATCTTTCAAGGACTAAATTTATGTGTTAAATGTGTTCTATTCAACTTTTTAAATATATAATTATATTAATTAAAGATGTTAAAAGTGTGGATCAGTCATTCGTAATTAATGAAAGGATGTTAAAAACTTTTTTTGATTCTTCTGATCAGATATTTTTTTATTCAGTTTAATTGAGCTTTCACTCTACGACGCAGAGCCTCTTCAGAGCATTACAAACAATCATGTGTTAAGATTCATTTAAAAATACGGGGAATGGTTTTTTCACAAGAAAAACCCCTATTTTTAATTATATTTTTAAAAAAATGTTTATATATTTATGTTTGTTATCAATTTGTTATGTAAAGTTTTTATATTTATATTTTTGAATGAATCTTAACACATGATTGTTTGTAATGCTCTGAAGAGGCTCTGCGTCGTAGAGTGAAAGCTCAGTTAAACTAAATAAAAAAATATCTGATTAGAAGAATCAAAAAAAGTTTTTAACATCCTTTCATATAATTATATTATCTAAGTAGGGGAGAGTGGGGCAAACCGGACCCCCTAACGGTTTTTTGACTCTTGTGACTAAACGAATCAACCGATTTCTTTTTTCGATGGCTTGTTTGAAAGATCATTTAATTGCGCAACTTTTTCCTAGAGACACATATACTTCATCTTTTATTGTTTAGTTGCTGTGTTAACTTTAAAAAATTTTGCAAACGGTCCGGTTTGCCCCACCCCCTGGGGTAAACCGGACCGTTTAGTTTTTTATTTATAATATTGCATTTACATAATCTACAATAATAAAAAACATAAAGAATCATGTAAACAATGGATGTAGTAATGAAAAATAATAATTCGGGAATGAATTTTAATTAAATAAAGATTTTTTTAAATAAAAAAATAAAAATGTTTGTCATTATCAGAGAAACAATATTAAAGTGTCCAATTCTCATTAGAAGACAATTATTTTTCATTGTAAGTAAATATTTTAATACAAGAAACATTTTATTTAAAAATAATTTTTATGAAACTTTAATTCAATGAAAATATCCTATGGCCGGTTTGCCCCACAGGCCCATTTTGAGAATAAATGTTTGTCAAAATGAAATGCTTTGCAAATTCATCAAAGTTTTTGGTGGTAAATATTCCTGAGGTGTGTACCTTCAAAACCCAAGACCTAATATTTGGAAATATTACACGATTTCCTCAGAATTTACTTAAGAAAAAATTCGAAAAAGTGTAGAAAAAAACTAAAAAAAACTTTTGCTCCCAGCGTTGCACAAACAAAAGTAAAAAATGTCAAATTGAAAAAATAAGGTATACTACACAAGGTTGTTTCAAATTTCTTAACCCCTTGACTGTCGCGAAAGCATATATGCGCGGATTTAAAACTGGCCAAAAGTGCTCTTGACGCATATATGCGCAACTTAAAAAAGGTGGTTTAAAACTTCTTAAAAATCGCTGAAACTGGTTACTCGGGGGTTTTTTGGGTCGCTGAACACGAATCCGGCGTTAGTTTTTTCAAAATTCAAAATGGCGGATCCAATATGGTCGACATCATTCTCAAAAATTGATCCGATTTGCCTGAAAATCTCTACTCGGGGGGTTTTCGGGTTTGCTGATTACGAATTCGAGGTCGGTTTTTCAACATTCAAAATGTCGGATCCAATATGGCGGACAATTTTTTAAAACTGATCGGATTCGCTTGAAAATGGTTACGCGGGGGTTTTAGGGGTCGTTGAACACGAATCTGGCGTTAGTTTTTCAAAATTCAAAATGGCGGATCTGATATGGCAAACATTATTTTGAAAAAATTGATCCAATTTGCCTGAAAATCTTTACTCGGGGTGTTTTCGGGGTTACTGATTACGAATCCGAGGTCCGTTTTTCAAAATTAAAAATGGCGACTTCAATATGATAGAATCATGGAGCAAAATTGTATGGATTTGCTTGGAACTCACTGCTCATCAGTTTTTAGCCTTTCTGATTAAAAATCTCAATTTACATTATCAAAATTGAAAATTAAGCTGATACCCAATAAATTGAGTATCAATTTTAATTAAAATTTAAATTATATTATTTCTGGCCAATCCGCCTATTGTTAGTAATTTTGAACCGCCATTTTTAATTTTGAAAAACTAACGCCAGATTCGTGTTCAACGTCCCCGAAAACCTCCGAGTAACCATTTTCAAAAGAAACCGATTAGTTTTGAAAAATTGTCCGCCATATTTAATCCGCCATTTTGAATTTTAGAAAACCGACCTTGGATTCGTAATCAGCGATCCCTAAAACCTTAGGATACCAAGTTTCATAAAAATAAAAATAAAAAAATTTACAACACACTTTTGGCCAAAACAGTGGAAATCTCGTCGACAGCCAAGGGGTTAATAGCACTTTTGCCAATTTCGCCATTTCGGAAATATTGAGGGGGGTCCGGTTTACCTACCGGTTCGGTTTGCCCCACTCTCCCCTATGGTATACAAAATTTATTGATGTTATTACGTAATAACGAATCTGTGTTAAGAAAGGATCAGGAATAAGAGACTTCGAGAAACGACGCAGAACGATAAGGAATTCGTCTGTAGAATCTGCTGGAAAACAGGTATATTAAGTTGTCGCAACCACATTGTCGAAATTACTTTTGACATATACAAAAATTAAGTGTTCATTTAGTGCTAATTTAATGTCAATCGCACAAATTTAATGTTTCACATTTAAAAAAAACGTTGTCCAAAAACATGTTTCAGAAAACAAATAATTTTTAAAGTAAACGATTGGGCATTAATGCACATGCACATTTAACTGTCACAGCTTCAAAACTAGTTACTTGTATGTTTTTGGGATTGCAATATCTACTCTGTCTTTTATCTATACCAAAACACTATGAGTAGATGCATATCGCGCTGTAGTCTAGTCTCAATCTAGAATCACGTATTATGTTTGTCTAATTTTTGTGTTGTAAAATTGTTGAATTTTGTGTTTTTAAAGGTTGATTTATATAGAAGAGTGTTTCCAGTTGTGTGACAGTCCATTTTTTTAATACGTATTATTAAAAAGACGATTGCCTTTATATAAGAACATTTTTTTTACACGGAAATAAGTTGTTCAGGGACAGTTCACCAACTGTACCTGAATGGTGGCTTTGAGAAGAACTTGACGTTTTCTTCTGCATAACATTAAAAAAACTCCCGAACTTTTCAGGTATTTCTTTATTGTTATACAGGAGTGAAAGTCACGTTTTTCTCATATCTACCGTTCAGGTACAACTGTGTAGGATTTTATAATAATATAATTATCAATAAAAAAAATTGTGTAGGGTTTGACGGTTTTCAATTTACATGTGGAGAATTCAACAAAATTAATATTCTTTCTATATAATTGATGTGTGCAGGATTTGACAGTGTTTAATTTAAATTTGAAGAATTTAATGAAATTAATTTTTTATTACTAAATAAATTAGTGCAGAGTTTAACAGTGTGCAATGTAACTGTATAGAATTCTAACATAATTAATTTTTTAAAATATATTAAACGTGTGCGGAGTTTAAAGGTGAATAATTTAACTGTGTAGAGTTTAAGAAATCATTTTTCTATTTATTCCTTAAGTATGTGAAGAATTTATCAGTGTTTAATTTAAATGTAGAGAATTTAACGAAATTAATTTTCTTTTTTATTTGATAAATGTGTGTAGAATTTATGTATGTGTAATTTAATTGCGTAGAATTAAATAATTATATTTTTCTATTATTAATTAAACACGTGTGCAGTTTAACCGTAAAGAGTTTAACTGTGTAAGGTTTAAAACTAATAACTTTTATTTATTCAATAAATATGTGTCGAGTTTGAACAGTGCTTAATTTAACTGTGTAGAATTTAGAAATTTAATTGTGGAGAGTTTAAACAATGCAGAATTTATAATTCCACAGTTTGCCGTGTAGAGTTTTAACAGAGTACAGTTTAAATGTGTAGTATTTGAACCGCCCCTCCTAAATTCAATTCTTTTCCACATTTTTCAACTAAACCTCATCTCTCAATATATTAATTTAAATAATTTACCAAACGTTCTTATAGAATTAAATTATTTAAATACAAAAACTCAATTTCTTATAATAACTGAAACTTTCTATAGTTTTTTTTAAAGTTATTTTTAGATAATTTTTAAAACATAAGAGTTTTTAAATTTTTAAAAATTTCCAAACAATTAAAATTTGGTAAAATCTTTTTAAAATAATTAAATTTTTGAAAAATATAAATAAAACATATGCAATTTTTGAAAATTTTTAATATTAAACATGACTATGATTTCTCCAAAATCTTAATAACTTTAAGAAGTAAATTTTTGTAAATTTTTATTTACATTGTTCAAAGATAATTAAGTCTTAAAAAATTATTATACAACAATTCTAAGAGTTAGTTTTTAAAAATATTTTAATGTAATTTTTCGAAAATAATTGAATTTCTTAATAGAAGTATTGAAGTATTGATCACATTGTATCACCTAAAATTTAGTAAAAAGAGGAAAGAATTTCTAAAACATATCTAAAAATAGTATATTGTGCAACTAGGGATGAAATCATTTTTCCTCCCGAGTTGCACATACTATTTTTTCTAACACACGTATACCGAAAGTACAAAAATTTAATAAAACATTGAACACATTTACGTAACGGTTGAATACAAATAAAAAAGTTAGGTACGTAACTTACGTAACTGTTGAACCTAAACAAAAAAGTTAGTTACGTAAGTTTCGTAAATCACTTAAATTACGTAAGTAACTTTACTAACATCAGATACGTAAGTTACTTAACTAACATCACATACTTAAGTTACGTAACTCACGTAACTGATTCACTAATGGTCATACTTTGATTTAAACTTCGCACCTAATAATAACATTACCGAAAAGGTAAGTTACTTTCCTCCCGGCTAATGACGTCAGCGGGGGGAAAAGATACACTTTTCTCCCGCTTGACAGGTAAGAAATGGTGTACTTTCGGTGCGTGTGATAGCAAAACTAATTTTTATGTCTTTTATGTGATTACTATTGACATTTTAAAGCTGCAATAGTTTTTAATGTTTTTGAAAAACTTTTCCACTTTTTACTGCACTTTAGGTGATCCTATGTGATCGACATTTAATTTAATTTCAGAACGCAAAGTTACTTCCCAGTGGGCACAGGGACGTCTTAAAGACATCCCTTTTTGTCCGCGGAAATTCGGGAACAAAGATGGAAATGTCTCTGAGTCATCAAAAAGACAACTGAAAGATATCCTAAGTCTGGTCCAAAAGACGTCTATTTCACATTCCTGCATGTCGTAAATCGATATTTCTTTTATAATATTTTCTACGTTAAAACACAGTAATATTGTATTAAATTTATTTTAAGTTTAATTTTATTTTTTCTACAATATGCAGAAATAATGAAAAAATTCCTACGAAACTGGGATAGAAGTCGGGTATCTTGGAGTTGAAACACTGCGTCTTAAGTACCTCAGCCGTTCAAGACAGATATGAACCTTCAAAAAGTTTACGATGAGAGTTCGGTTTTGACCGTTTCCAAGTGCAGTTCTTAAACATTAATTTAAGTGATGATTCACCTCACAATGTCTATAGTTCTCTAAATTTAACTTATCTGTTTTTTTAAGTGTTCTAACTTCAAGTACTCGGAAGAAATAATTCTAAAAATCTAAACAAACTTTTTGAACTTAAAGAAACTCATACTCGCAATAGAATAAATATTTAAATCACATCTATATCTCCCAACACATGCTCATCAACCGCCATAGATACATATAGTTTACCGAATCGCGTTTGACGCCATTTTATTCACATTAACCAATTTCATGGAAACTTTTTAATTCTTGTTTTTCTAAGTGTTTTGTTCTGAAGTTGGCTATGCCTAAAGTCATTTAAGAAGAAGAAGAAAGTTTACGATGTTGCTTGTCAATGAAATGAATTTAACTTAGAAAAATTCCAACAACTTTTATATTTATCAGTTTCTAACAATAAGTCCAAGTAGAACTTAGAAAATAATATTTTATATCTATACAAAAAATTTCCTATTTTCAAAAGTCGAATGAAAAAGACGTATTTTAGACATTTACAGGACGTCTTTAATATGTCTTAAAGACGTCTTTAATATGTCTTAAAGACGTCTTTTGTACATGTTGAAAAGACTTCCGCAAAAAGACATCCTTAGGACGTCTTTTGAACAAGTGTGCCCACTGGGTTATACGTCAATAAATCAATAAAAATTATCGGAGTTTTTAATTTTTTTTCGCTTTTTATTAAATCTTAGGTGATCAAATGTGATCGATATTGAATTCAATTTTAGAACGCAAAAGTTTTAAATAACAAATTAATATAATAAATTAAAAAAATGTATGTGTAAAATAATTCAATACACATTTATATCTAAAAATGTTGTAGGTAAATTTATAACTTTTTTTAAAAAACAACTTAATTGGAATTTTTTTAAAGTTTTTATACGAAATTATTTCAAAGATACATTATCTTCAATAATTCTTCCTTCTTTAAACTAAGTTTAAAACATTACTTCTAAGAAAATACATTTTTAAATGTTTAAATAACTAAATTTTATTGTTAATTAGTTTAATTATTTAAAATTTGTTATAAGCTGACAACAGTATTCCGGATAATATAATTAATTAATATGGTTAGTTATTCTTTACTAATTAAAGTTTTAAAACTGCTAAATGAAATAAAAAGTATTTTTCTACAAAAAAATTTTCTGTATATAAAATATTTGTTAAATATCTTCCAAACATCTTTATACATATCATAAATTTAACAGAAACATGAAAAGAAAAAAATTAAAGAATACTATGAATCGGTTGGTGAAGAATTTTGAAGATATTGCATCTTTAGAAATTTAGAAAAAGTCAAAAAAATAGTATAGTGTACATGTTTCTCACAACTAATTCTTAGCCAACCAATAATAATACATGGAGAAAAAAGGCATAGTCAGTCCTACTAAATAAAAAAAGTTAAAGAAGAATGGTCAGTCTAACTATGTAAACGGTTCCCACAACTAAAAGAATAGTAAAAGTTACTATGCCGATTAGTTACAAAAACTACGTTAGTTAGTCATTGCCCAAATAGTTTGTCTTACTATGCACATAGTTTTATGTACTAAACAGCATTGTATTTTAGAATCATGGTATCTCTAACTATTTCGTTTTGTATACCTTACAAATTATTAAGTTACAATGACTATTTTCGACTAGTCATTAAATTAGTATCTTTTATGAGAAAATTAGAAAGGTGAAGAAATTGAATATTGTCGTATTAATTAGTAATTTAATATTACAATAATAAATTGTAATTCACTGCAACATTATTTAAATATTACCTTAGTACGGACACTTTAGTATTACTATAATGTTACATTGTAATATTACAAACATTTCATGTAACATTATAGTAATGTGAAGTATTATTTAGGCATATATGCCATTATTTAATTATATCTTTAAAAAAAATATATATATATATATATATATATATATGGGGCATTTCATGTCAAGTGATCAAGGTGGAGAAAAATTTTTCTCCAATCGTAGCAAAACTTAGGGCTTTTGTAGTACTCATAGATAGTAATTTTTCGTGAAAATATTTTTTTACCTAGTCCAATATTTTCCGAGGGGGAGGGGGTTAAATTTTTGTGTTTTTCAGTACAATGCTTATTTCAATAATTTTTTACTCTTAAACAATTAAACATACAAATTTGACAAAGTACATTTTGGAAAGGTTTTTTCATGCTCTTTCGAATGGAAATAAGCATTTTAAAAAAAAATTTTTTTGACCCAAAAAAATCAAAATTAAAAATAAATTTCAATTTTTGGGGGAGAAAGACCCAATTTTTTTTTTTTTTTTTTTTTAAACGAAAGCTGAGGTTTTTTCCTAAAAGGACATATAAATGGTAAAGTGGGACTAGAATGTTTAAACATTAAAAAAAAGAGGTTTCTACTCGCCGGAGCGCTCAAAACCCGGTTTTAAGCTCCCTTTAGGAGAAAATTCTTTTTTTCAATGTTTAAACATTCTAGTCCCACTTTACCATTTATATGTCCTTTTAGGAAAAAACCTCAGCTTTCGTTTAAAAAAAAAAAAAAAAAAAATTGGGTCTTTCTCCCCCAAAAATTGAAATTTATTTTTAATTTTAATTTTTTTGGGTCAAAAAATTTTTTTTTTCCAAAATGCTTATTTCCATTCGAAAGAGCATGAAAAAACCTTTCCAAAATGTACTTTGTCAAATTTGTATGTTTAATTGTTTAAGAGTAAAAAATTATTGAAATAAACATTGCACCAAAAGACCCCTTGATCACTTGACGCGGAATCCCCCATATAAGCAAAGTGTGTGTATTTTGAATGTTAAAGGAATATTTTAATAATAAATAAAAATTGATTGCCAAATTCTTCTTCAAGAATGGGGATTCGAGAAGTACATTCAAAAAATTGAAGGTAAGTTTAATCTAGATTTTTATTATTTTTGGTCAATAGATACACTTTACAATCTTTATAATTTCATTAACTAATGTATCGATTGAAAAAAGCTTTAATTTTTATTTTTATATAAGTGATTGTCCGCGTAGTGCATAATTTAATTATTAGTATTAATAGTGCGGATTCGTTTACCAAATGAATTAGTAACAGTTTTTACTTTCTTCCATTTTGTCACTTTTTATTACATTTTTGGTTACTTCGTGATAAATAACACTGAACAAATATATGCGAAACTTCAGATTGATTTGACCAAGCGATATATTTGACGAGCGACAATTTGAATATCCATGTAAAAAAATAATTAAATAAGAATTAGAATAAATAAAAACACATGCACAGTTTTAAGTACATCTAAAGTAATATGTGCCCCAATTTTGGAGCAAATTAAATAAGAAACTTTGGAGAAATTAATGATTTGACCAGCGACATTTTTTTATATTCATGGGGGATACTGACTAAAACCTCTTCTTGCATCCCCTGGGTTTCGAACCTTCTGCCCACCTACGGAACTACCTAGTGGCTTCAGACTTCGTAGATGGAGGTCCCGTTTAGTCGCTGACGCGACTCTTCCGTGCCGCTCTTGTTCTGGCCTATTTCCTTCTTGTTCTTGACAGGGTCTTCTTAGCTTCCTCTAGGGCAGTTCTGAAGACCTTGCATACTCCTGATCCAGCAACATGAAGGATGTTCTCCTTCTCGCCGAACTTCGCCTTGCATAAGAAGCAGCATGGGCTCTTTTTACAACCTGCTCCCTTATGGCCAGCTTCTCCGCACTTGAAGCACGCAGCCGACCTATCTACTGCTTGGCAATATCTGCCTATATGGCCATAGTCAAGGCACTTGTGACACCTTGTGACCATAACTCTCCTACTGACTTTGCAGGGCACAAAACCGACCTTGATGTGCCCCATCTTCTCCAATGTGGCAGCGTCCTCCTGAGTGGTGACCACGACAGCGAGCTTCATACCTCGCTTATTTGGTCCGAGGATCGTCACCTTCCTGCTACCTGCTGGTACCGTAGAAACTTGCTCCAAGGCACCCAAGACGTCTTCTTTCTCAGTAAGGCTGTCCATATCGCGGATTTCCAGCGTAGTTTGCCGGTCCGCCATCTGCACCTTACCAAGGTCACCGATCACCTTAGTCACCTCCTCGGTGAACAGCTTCTTGTTTGAAGACCTTCCAATTTTAATGAGAAGGTCTCCCTTTTTAGTGGGTAAAGCTCCCACAACCCTTGTCTGGCTGGCCTCCAGGTCAGCTTCTCTTCGAACTTTCGCCAGCACGTCAGCGAAAGTATTTCCTTCGGACACTTTGACGATGACTGTGGCTCTTCCCTTCTTTTCTGGAACTGGCTTTGGTACCGTTTTGGTCCCCTTGCCTGCAGTCTTTTTGGGAGGGTTCTCCTCCTTCTTCCTTTTTGGATCCTTCGTAAGCTCAGGATCGCTTCTCTTCCGCTTCTGAGCATCCAAGACAACGTTTCGCAGCATTGCCGCGTTGAAACGGTCACGTCTCATCCTTCGGTCTTTCCGTGCTTCTTCTGACCAAGTCAATCCTTCGTAGAATCTCTCATCTTTTCTAGCGGCTGCTGCTTGCTTTTCCTTCACATCCCGTATGAGCGACGTCAGACTTCTCACTCCATCCTTGATCGTCATGTTGACATTCTTCTGGACCTCACACGATTTCAGCATCTTGCTGATCTCTTTCTCCATTTTTTGAATGCTCGCCTCCTCTTCTTCGCGTAGCCTAATGCATCCATCACGATCTTGATTGCAGCTGGCAATGTCAACCGCAGAAGCATTACTGAAGACAGAAATGCAGCTGGCTTGACTGGTGACGCTGCTCGTACTCCCTCGTCTCTCCACCTTGTCCACGATGATCTGTGGAACTCCCAACGCGTTGTTGCCCTCCTGCATCCGTGGGCCACTGGCCATCGCCCCCGCGTTAACCGCTTGACGATCGAAACCAGTGAGGGATTTAGCCGAAGCATTACCCCGCAGGTACTCTTCCATGTTTTTACAATCGCTCATGATGGATGTTTCCTTTCTGCTGGTTTTGGTCCAACCGGGCACGGATTGACCAGCGACATATTTTTCGTACTACACCAGTATCACAAGTAACCAACAATTATTTTTCTTAAAATATAGTTGAAAATAAAAATAAAAATCACGCACATAAAATTTGAATTACAATCTCTCTAAATCTGAATTAGTAGAAAGTTACTAATGAAATGGTAAAAAGTCGTCTACTAAATGATTTAGTAATAATTCTACTAAAAATTAGTAAAATTTTATTAATTGTTAGTAAAGCGTTACTAATTGATTAGTAGAATTCTACTAACAAGTAGTAGAACTGTTTTATTAATAGTCGATAAAACAGTTTCACTAATTCATTTAGTGAAGAAGTGACTTTTAATTAGTAGAATTCTACTGAAACATTAGTAGAATTTTACTAAAAATTAGTAATATTCTACTAATTAAAAAGGTGAAAAGTCGTTCATGAAAACTACTAAAAATTAGTAAAATTTTACTAATAAATGTACTGAAAAACAAAAAAATTTTGGAAAATATTGGACTAGGTAAAAAAATATTTTCACGAAAAATTACTATCCATGAGTACTACAAAAGCCCCAAGTTTTGCTACGATTGGAAATAAAATTATCAAGATAAAAATGTATTTATTATTTACACAATGTACCGTATTTTATTTTACTTTTCATGGCTAATACTACATAAATAGTAAATTTAAAGTGATAGAGTAGTATCTTTAACTAAATTATTTAGTAGCATAAAACTAAAAACGTAGTAACCAGAACTACATTATTTGGTAACATTAACTAAATTATTTAGTAGTTTGAACTAAATAATTTGGCACTAGACGGAGTAGTTCATTTGACTACGCTGCTTAGTGCTCCCATATTTTACTACGCCACATGGTAAATCTGACTATTTATTCAGTTAGTTTAACTATTCTTTTTTCTCCGTGTACTATGTCAAGAAAATCATTTTCTTGAGCCATTCGCATAATTTGATCGACCCTATGCAATCCCGATATTTACTTCAACCAATTCAAGTTTTCTTGATTAAATTAAATTTTTTTTTCAGTGTAGTACTTTTTAGGGTTTTGTGGCCAAGGGCCAAAACCCTTATAGCGAGACTTCAGTGTCCGTCCGTAGTTTTTAAGTCTTAAGTATTATGTATTAAGTCTTAAGTCTTATAGCGAAACTTTGGTATAAGAAGGTCTTAAGTCCTAAGTCTTACGTCTTATGTATTACGTCTTTAGTATAAGAAGATCTTAAGTCCTAAATCTTACGTCTTAACAACCGTTGCTATGTTAATGTTTGCCACGAAACCCTATGATGTAGGCACATTGCGCCTGCTTCTCTGCCTGATTTTTTTACTTAATTTACATTTATTATAACACATCAGAACACATTATAAACAATTTTGATTTTTTATATAAATATTTAAATGATTTGGTTATTTCAGAAAGTTTTGTTTGAAATTTCATTCAAACACTTTGTATTAATTTTCAAAACAATAATTTAAAAATTTATAAGAAATGTGTTTTATAATTTATTACAAGAATTTGTATTAAATTAAAAAACGTTTGATGTAGTTTTTCAAAATTGTATATGATAATTGCTTCAAACATTTTTGTATAAAATTTGGAACAAAAATGTTTAACAGTGTAGATTCAAACTAAATTGTTAAAAAAATTTTAATTTAATTATAAAAATTTTTCTTATGTTTTATGACCCTTTAAACTCAGGTTTATGCAACCCTCATAAATGTGAAATTGAAGAATAATATTTACCTAATGTCAACATTTTAAGGGTAGCCTAAGACCATGACTCAAACTAATTATTTTAATCGAAAAAGGCGTTTCTACATTGAAAACTACACCAACTCTTTCACTTTTACAACATTTTCGCTAGACAAAAAATCGTCCTTTGTCGAGGGCATTCTCTCTTTGAACAGAGTATAGTCGTTTCATCTAAGGTTGTGGAAAGGGATAGAAGCTGCATTTTAATTGTTAATTTTATAGTTTTTCAAAGTTTAACGATCAAATTCTCTAGTGTATTATGAAATTTGTTCCATTTTTAACTACTGGCATTCAAAAGAGTGTCAAAAAGTAGTTAGAAAATGTTCTTGTCGTTTCATCTAAGGTTGTGGAAAGGGGTAAAAAGTACCATTTAATTATTAATTTATCCTTTTTCAAAGTTTAACGAACTTTTTTAAGTCTATATTTAAATATTTTCCATTTTTGACTACTACAATTAGAAAAGGAGTCAAAAAATGTAGTAAAAAATATTTTAATTGTTTTATTAGAGGTGTCGCCAAGGGGTAAAAAGTACCATTCAATTGTTAATTTTACGTTTTTCAAAGATACTGTTTATGCATAAATTAGAATATTTCTCATAAACTTATACATATACAGAATATTCGTACACGATGGCAATCTCACTTAAATCGCCAATGGAGGTGTTAACGGGGGTGAAATGTAAACTAAATACTTTTTTGGATGCTCTAAATAAATATTTATTATTTGTAAATTTCATGTTTACCATTTATTCCACATTATCAATAATCGGATCTCTCATTCATGGAATACGTATATTTCTTTTGACAGAAAGAAAATAAGAAAGTCACATTTATTGTTAACTATTTGAGATATTATTATTTCAATACAACAGATACTCTAAAAATTATATAATTTAAAAGGTTACATCATAAATGGTACTTTTTACCCCTTGTCACCACCTCCGATGAAACGACTAGAATATTTTCTGACTCCATTTTGGACGTTTTTTCGAATTGCAGTAGTTAAAAATGGAACAAATTTTAATATAGACTAGAAAAACGATCGACTGCTTAACATACACAATAACATATGTAAAAACTTTTGATCAATTGAGGAGCTGGATTCTAGAACCGGCTCTTTGCTCGGAGCGTAAGCGCTAATACCACTTACCAGTCAGTTCCCTCTCGGCACAGAACATCAGGAACGTTTTTAGAACGTTTCTAAAACGTTTCATGTCTGGTAAGGGACATGAAACGTTCTAAAAATGTTTTAGGAACGTTCTTAAAACGTAAGGCGATTTTTTGGCCACTGGGTTAGCAGTGAGCGCCTCTGGGCCACTCACTGCCACCAGACTGGTATTAGCGCTTGCTTTCCGAGCGAAGAGCCGGTTCTAGAATCCAGCTCCTCAATTATATTTGAAGACTTCAGAGCAAAAAGTCGTTAAATAATTATGTCATTTATTAATATTTGAGCTTATCCAGTAGGCTGAGGTGCTTAAGGCGCAGTGTTTCAACCCCAAGATACCCGACTTCGATCCCAGTTTCGTAGGAATTTTTTCATTATTTCTGCATATTGTAGAAAAAATAAAATTAAACTTAAAATAAATTTAATACAATATTACTGTGTTTTAACGTAGAAAATATTATAAAAGAAATGTCGATTTAAGACCTGCAGGAAAGTGAAAAAGACGTCTTTAAGACGTACTTTACACGTTCTTTCTTATGTCTTTTAGACGTCTTTTGGGCCAGACATAGGATGTCGTTTAGTTGTCTTATTGATGTTTCAAAGACATTACCATCTTTGTCGCCGAATGTCCGTGGACAAAATGGGTATCCACGAGGATACCACACGGAAAATCTATATGGAATCCATGAGGACTTTTCATGAGAGCACCCATGAGGGAAAGTATGTCACGCCTTCGAGAGCTCCACGTGAATTGTCTTGCCCCTACGGATACATACGGGATTAGAGAAATCCACGAGGACCTTGCAGTGGACCCTCAATATTTTTATACACGGGGTTAATGTTTTTTTTTAATTAATTATTTCTAATTACCTAATAATTATATTTAATTAAAGGATTAAATGAAATTATATTTTCTACATATTAAAGTTAATGCAAATTAAATATGCAATTAATTTAAAAAAAAAGTAATTAAAAATTTTGATGAAAATATTAAATTGGAGAAAAAAATTTACTTGGCGCCAAATATAGAAATTAGTGGAATAAATCTCCCTAATTTACCGGTGGTTAACTTTCACTAAGGATTTTGGATCAAAAGCTGACAAATGAATCGCTTGAATAAAAATGCATCTTCGCCCCGATGATGGTGTCTCGAGGAGGTCGCGATAGTGAGGTTTCAAGGGCTATGAATCCGTCATCGCCACAGAGACAATCCTGGAGTAATGGCGATGACAAACTGTCTCTCTCCAGTGTTGCTTTTATAGTTTTCCCAGCAACCAATGTAAATCAAATCCTAACTAATTAAATTTTCTTTAATTAAATTGATAATAAAATTAATCAAATTATTATTTGGTTATGTGTTTTATTTTTTACATTAATTCTATTTTTTATATTTGTTATTTTGGTTAAAACATTGTATTTTCAAAAAAAAAATTTATTTAACCGAAATTTGTTTAAACGAAAATTTAATTAATAACCAAATTTGAATACTCGAATGTTTCAACAAATAAAGAATTGTTTAAAGATTAATGTGAGAACCAAATTTTTATTTAAATCAACGAAATTGTTTTATCGTAACAAATAAAATACGTTAACTAAACAGTTTTGTTAAGTGAAATAAACTTTTTCTCTGAGTGGGTCAGTTAGGGTATAAATAAAAACAGATTACCTAAGTTTCACCAATAATAACATATAGGCCAGTCGGTGAGTGCAAAAAGTGCACAAAAGTGAACCTGAAAAGTCTTAATAGTTTCTTGTAGTTTGGGGGCCCCATATAAGAGCCCCATGGTTTGCTCTCGATTTCCGGTTGCAAAAAATAGTGTAAACAATCGTCAAAGTTCGAGTTGAAAAAGGTTTATTAGTTTAGTTGCAAATGAATTTAAACCATTAAAAATAGCACTTTATTAATTGTTTAATTACTTTGTTAATAATTATCGAATTTGTTAATAATTCAGCAGGAATATTCTCCTTGCGAAGCTGAATAAATCCCAAAAAAATTCGACTCGATCAGATAAATGGTTTATGCATAATTCCATTTGTTAACTAAAAACATGTAATTTTTCAACGGAATTTCCCTACTTTTGGACCAACGAATTTCGGTTTTTTTCTTTTCGAGAGTACAGTTTAGGAGTCAAACTTTCATTCCATTTAAATGGGAAATTGATTTTTTTTAATTTAGTGCATAATAATGGACGTTAAAAAAGGGTAAGAAAAGAAAAAACCGAAATTCGTTGGTCAAAAAGTGGGGAAATTCCGTTGAAAAATTACATGTTTTTAGTTAACAAATGGAATTATGCATAAACCATTTATCTGATCGAGTCGAATTTTTTTGGGATTTATTCAGCTTCGCAAGGAGAATATTCCTGCTGAATTATTAACAAATTCGATAATTATTAACAAAGTAATTAAACAATTAAAAAAGTGCTATTTTTAATGGTTTAAATTCATTTGCAACTAAACTAATAAACCTTTTTCAACGTATGACCAGTCATTTGAAAGGTATTTTTAGGCTCTACAACTTTCAATGACAACTTTTTTCTCTAAAATTTAACCGAAAGCAAGGGTCATCGAAAAACTACGTTTCTCAAACTTTGATGATTGTTTACACTATTTTTTGCAACCGGAAATCGAGCGCAAACCATGGGGCTCTTATATGAGGCCCCCAAACTACAAGAAACTATTAAGACTTTTCAGGTTGCACTTTTGTGCACTTTTTGCACTCACCGACTGGCCTAATAAGTTTTTTCTTTTAAATCGGATTACTTCCGATTTTCTTGTGTATTTAGTTATTATTTCACTTTCGTGAAATAATTTTATAGGGTAGTAATATAATATAGAAAATATAAGTATCATTAAATCCCAATAACCAACTGTTTCTATTTACCCCTAAATGTTTAAACTTTGTTAACATTTAGGGTTAAATCAAAACAGTACTTATTTTAGTTCAATTAAATTTTCTTTACATAAATGCAAACTTAAACCTTTAACCTTATATCACCCCCAACGGGTTCTAAGTGTTTTCCATTATTATAATAAAGTTTTGTATATGGGCAATTGAAAAAAAACATATACGTATTTTTTATTTTATTTTTAGAGGCCAAATTTTTGAGTTATGAATTTTCGAAATTTTGGATTTGTAAACAGAGGCCTATATTCAGTAGCCTATAAGTCTAAAATTATTGAGTTTAGAAAAAAGTTGTCAAAGAATGAAATTTTTAGTTTTCTTTTAACGTTTAAAAAATGTTAAAAGAAATTAATTTATAAATTTATTTATACCTTATAATGTACAGAAGATTTTACAAAA
This sequence comes from Leptopilina myrica (nomen nudum), assembly GCA_032872475.1. Taxonomy (NCBI): domain Eukaryota; kingdom Metazoa; phylum Arthropoda; class Insecta; order Hymenoptera; family Figitidae; genus Leptopilina; species Leptopilina myrica (nomen nudum). The sequence continues at coordinate 21,785,177 of CM065459.1, forward strand.
AGTACTGGAGTGGACCTAATGTGTTTATTGAGTTAAAAAAATTTTGCAAAAATCACGTGCAAGCCTCACAGTGCAATTTTATTACAATTAATTTTTCAAAAATGTCGTCAGCCTAGAATTTTTAATATATTTGAGTGTTTTTTGTTTCAAATTTAAGAAAAAGATTTTTTCAACACTTTCCTCCATGCAAACCTAAAAATATTCAATTTTTTATAGTTTTTTTAAATTAAAGTTAACAAATTAATTGTATGTACTTTGCTTTAAAAATGAACTTTCTTTTTTTTATTCCGTTACTACTTATGTCTTGAATCAGTTTAAATTACTATAATATAATCTTCAGATAAATAGCAAATCTCTGTTTACAAATCAAAAATTTCGAAAATTCATAACTCAAAAATTTGGCCTCTAAAAATAAAATAAAAAATACTAGGGTGGCCGTTAGAAACGACATTTTCGAATTTTGTCCATTTCCGGGTCTCATTTTGTCACAAATTAAAAAAATTAGATACGTATTTTTTTATTTTTTTTTAAATTAATATTTAGTGGTGCCTGTATACTGGTGAAATTTTGCATGTATTTTGCATGGGAAAAAACTTTTTTTCGTACATTTCCTGTAAAATCGTTGAAAATTAATATTTTTTGACCGGACTACTCTGTTTCTCTTCATAAATGTTCAAAGAATAATATAAAATTTTTAACAAATGAAATTTGTTAAGTTAACTATTTTTTACAGGATGCATAAGTTGACCAATAAAAACCAAAATAGGTTATTATTAGCAAAAAATATTAATTAAAAAAAACGAGAAATTTAAACTGGTAATCATGGTTTCTATTGTTTATGAGGTCGCTGATTACAAAACTGAAGTCAGATTTCAAAAATTCAATATGGCGGATCCAATATGGCGGCTATGAAAATTTTTAAATTAATATATATAATATACATAAAATCGTATCGTCTAATTTGTGAATGGACCTTATCTAGCTAATAAATACTAACCTTCTACTTTCTGATTAGCAGCAAGGTATTGTTTAAATTTTACACTTCAGATTTGTAACTAGGGACCCCAAAATCTTTGATACGAAGTTTCATAAAAATTAATCAATTTTAAAATCCGCATGAAATCTGACTTCAGATTTGTAATCAGATACCCCCAAAACCGCTTGATACGAAGTTTCCTAGAAATTAATAAATTAAAAATTTTTCATGGCCGCCATATTGGATCCGCCATTTTGAAATATGACTTCAGTTTTGTAATCAGCGACCATAAAAACAATAGAAACCATGATTAGCAGTTTAAATTTCTCGTTTTTTTAAATTAATATTTTTTGCTAATAATAACCTATTTTGGTTTTTATTGGTCAACTTTTGGGTCCTGTAAAAAATAGTTAACTTAACAAATTTCATTTGTTAAAAATTTTATATTATTCTTTAAACATTTGTGAAGAGAAATAGAGTAGTCTGGTCAAAAAATATTAATTTTCAACGATTTTACAGGAAATCTACGAAAAAAAGTTTTTTCCAATGCAAAATACCTGCAAAATTTCACCAGCCTACAGGCACCACTAAATATTAATTTAAAAAAAATAAAAAAATACGTATCTAATTTTTTTCAATTCGTGACAAAATGAGACCCGGAAATGGACAAAATTCGAAAATGTCGTTTTTAACGGCCACCCTAAAAAATACGTATATGTTTTTTTTCAATACAGAATAAAAAAATATTTTTGCCCGACTTTAAGAGGTCATTGGTAAATATCACGTGTAATAGCCCACATCCCAGACAGCACGTAAGCTTGTAGCAACCTTGCGGCAAGCTTGCCACGCAATATTGCGTGGCAATCGAAAAATCGAAAAATTTCTAAGTTTTTTTTAGCTTTTTTATATTTTTTATTGCTTAATACGCGGGTATATGTAAAACACAAAAATTTTGAAAATTGCAGCAACCTTTTATTGTAACCTTACGGCAATCTTACTGAGCATCATTGAGGCAAACTCACGGTAACCTTACAGTGTAACCTTGTGACAGGTGGGGCATTTCAAGCTTAAGGTAAGCTTACGGCAAGGTTGCCAATATTGCGTGGCAAGCTTGCCGCAAGGTTGCAACAAGCAACATTTATCAATCGATAAGTACACTGAAAAAAATTTCTAGCACCCGTATGCCAGGAATTGACTAGATTGCCTTGTTACGAGAGGCATCCACCACGCAATCCTGGTCACAGTTGTAGTGAAAATATAGTTAACTCGACCAGGAACATTAGTCTAAGTGACTAGGGAACTTTATCAGATTAACTGGATAGCATAGTCAGATTGACTAGGGAAATGATAGTCACAACGACTAGGGGGAATTATTTACAATGACTAGAAAGGCCTAGGAAAAATATTGTTGTCATTTTAAGAAATTAAATACAAAACTATTTTTTTCGGTCATAAAAAACATTTATTCAGTATCGAAAGATAGTTTTTACAAACAATAATGTCTTGTGGTATATATATAAAGTTTAATTAAATATTCATATATATTATCGCTATTACATTTTAAAAGTATAACAATATAAAATATAAGAAAGACCATCTGGCATGAACACTTGATTCCATAACTGAATATCATGAATTTGATCTAAGCGTAATACTTTGGTTTCTAAAACTTCGTCGAATACAGCATAAGATTGCAAATGATTATCGTAGTGCGACATTTCTAAAAGACTTAAAATGAAAGTAAAATCTTTGCTTTCGTTGGATTTGGTATTATTAAAAAAAATAATTTCTCTATCTTTGCAAACTCTGCGAATTGTTTGTTATTAATTAAAACAATAGAACCTTTCGTGTACTTGATTTTGTTAAACGTTACGTACTCTATACTAGTATAATTTTCTCCACGATCAGACAACAATAATTTTTCCGAAGAATGTAACATTTTTAAATTCTCTTGAAATTGTGGTTGTTCAACTTGAAAAGACTTATTTTATAAAAAAAACGTCACTTAGTTAAAGCTGATTTTTTAAAGCAAGAGAATAACAGATATCTTTACAGTTATAAGTCACTTTAGCATAGGTTTTGAAAGGTCGATGATTTCCTTCGAGTCTCATCGTCCAAAGAACGCGAACCGGGCCAAGCTTTTTCATAATACGGGCGTAGTGTATTATTAGATAGTAATGGTGTTTCGGTTTCAAAGTAGGGGAGAGTGGGGCATAATGGGGTAGGCGGGTCAAATGGCGTACCTCTGTTTCTCTATGATGGGTACATTTAATTTTTTTATCCTCAATATATATCATTCATTTTTATAAGAAAATGTTATTAATTATGAGGGCAATATAAATTTTTTTTTTGAAGTTATACAACTTTAAAGTTTTGAGCGAAAAAAATATCGAATTTTTTCTAAATTAAAGTGCTTATAAAACTTTTTGGGATAATTTATATAATTTAAAAATTGTAGGATCTTTTTCGGCACTTATTCAAGAGTAATTTCCAATAGGATAGATTGTTAAATTGTTTACAACAATTTGTAAACATTACATTTTGTTGTACTATGCAGTGCGGGGCAAAATGGGGTACCTATGTGTTCGGCCATGCCGGGTGGTATTTAATATTCATTGAACTACTTAAAAACGTTATATTATGCATATTTAACAACTTTCCGCAGAAAAGTCAAATTTTTGTTTCGGTGTATTATGCCATCGATGTTTCACTATCGATATATCGATATTTATCATTGTCGATGTTTTTCTGTTAATTTCTAGTAAATATTGCTTGTTTTTTTCATAATAATAAAGAATCTTACTTTTTGTTTGTATTTATAATCTCTTACAACAAGAATTTAACAAATTTTGAAAAAATATTCCATGTTTTGTATGGTAATTTGATACCACCCCATTTTGCACCTTCTCAGAAAATGGGATATAAGTTCTTTCAAAAATTTTTTTTCCGCTATTATCATAATTTCCTCAAACCTAAGAGTACAAAGAAGAATTCTGATGATTAGTTGAATCGATTTATTCGTTTGGTTCTCTGTAAACAGCCAATTACAAAAAGGTACCCCATTTTGCCTCACTCTCCCCTAAATCCATATAGTTTAACATATAATGAGTGATATCGTTCGAAAAGATTTTCCATACTTTGAATGTTGCAATCGGTAATACTTGAGTTTAAGCTTAAAATCAGTATTTTTCGCAACAACTTAAACAATTCCCAGTGTTTGCTTTTTTATCTTAAATTAAATCTCCGGAAATTAAAGAATCATTAAGAACAAATGACATAATTTCGGAACTTGTCATCTTAGTGTTCATTGTTTTAAAATTTTGTCCGGTAAATAGTGGTGGCTCGTTACTATTAAATCAAAAGCTAATACGACAATTTAAAATATTCAAAGAAAAATATTCTTTTTTAAATATAGATTCATATAAAACTAGCATTATTTCGTATTGGCAAATTCCCTCGAGAAGATCATGAAGAATATCTACGCTATCATTTTAGGTAACATAAAAATTAAGAAGTTTATTAAAAACAAACAGTATGTATGACAGTCGTTTTGTAATTTACAGTTTTAATATCTTTTATATAATTGGACTTGTTTCTTAAAAGTGATTTTTTCTCCTTACACATTTATGCAGTTTCATCGCTCGACGCTTTACAAAACCTGCAAAAGAAATTTGCCCTGTACCCTTTGACAAAACCAAGCATATCGTTAAGAGCTTTATTGTCTCTTAAGATACTCTTAAGCATCGTCAGCGTGATATATTTGAGCTAAGAATATATTATTTAATTTAGATATAAATTTAACTGGCATAGATGGAAAAGTAATGGAAATTTTGTTTATGTTATAAACGCCAGCGTGTGAACCTAGTGGGTTTCCAGTTTCAAAGCCATCTTCGTAAAGAAATAATGGAAATGTTATTTTTTCAGAATTAACTTTAGATTTCCAAAATTCTGTTTGTATATTCTTGCTCACAACACTATTATCTTGATTTGTCAAACTAAAATAGCAATTTTGAAGAGTTTTAAAAACATTTGGCAATTCTAAGAATACTTTAAATACTAAATCTAAAGGAATAATTTGACCAAATTTTTCTCTTCTTATAAATTTTCCAAGTTTATCTGTTTCGCTTTTTGTATTAAAAAATATTTCTCGTGGCTTAATTGAACAACTCAAAATTTTCAATTGCCGCAATCTTTAATGTTCAGTGTGAACGTTATTAAAACTTATTTGAAAGATTTCAAATTTTTTATTAATATTTTCTTTCTTATCGTTTGGCACATACTGTAGAACTTTTAATTTTAGATTACTTAAATAATCGCAATTTAAAAATAATTTAAAGGCGGAAACAAATTGTTGAATTTGAACTCGTGATACAGAGGGATCTGCATTAAATGGTGAAATAGTTTCAAATACTTTCAACTGTAGTTGAAACTCATCTAGTTCTATTAATTTTAAATTTAATTCAGAAGCATTAATTGAAATATTCTTGGATTCGAAAAAATTGTAGTTTTCTGACAAATCAATTGCATTTAAGCAGTTATTTCCAATGTTTTCCATGTTTGTGATAGAAGAGTAGATGTTATTTTTATGTGTTTTCCGCATATGATTATTCCCTGAACGTCTATCTGAAAACATGTGTTCACAATTTTTTTCTGTACATTTATAATTGGCAACGGAATTTAAATTATGTGCAAACTTCATGTGAAATAAAATTTGAGAAGTTATAACCTGTGACCACAATGAACAGGTTGTAGGCATTTCGATGCCGATACATTATAAAAATAAATACTATTAACTACTTTCAAACTACTTTTTAAAGTATTTTTCAAATATATTCAAATTAAAAAGGTCCTTACAAATATTTTTAAAGCAGACTATTCTTTACCACTTTCGTCTCCATCGCTTTCAGTTCCTTCACTGTCCTCGCTTTCATCTTCGTGAATAGGCTCATCTGATATTCTGTTAATCTCTACAGATAGTAAATTAGACCATACAGAGTTAAAACTGGAAATTTCGTCATTTTCATCACTGGTAACTTCAAAAATATACTTTTGCAAAAATTGTCAAATCAGTTTGCAGTCTCCTGGATACTGCTCATTCAATGCGTAAAAGGACATGAAGCAGAATTCAACTGCTATGAGACTCATCATTTTGTATTTAATTCCATTTCTATTAATGTAAATATCGCAATTCTGTACAGTAGGGTGGGTCGAAAAAATTAAAGTTTTTACTTCCGATTTGCTATAGTGCACAAAAGTTGACTTTTTTAATAACATAAAAAATCATTAAAAAAATCTTAAATCGGTTGATATCTTTCGTTCGCGCATCGCACTTAAAATTTTTAGAAAATAAAATAAAGTATTTTTTGGGATATTACTTAAACATTTATAATCTATGCGGTAAGGTTTGCTGAGATTTTAATAGTGCAGCTCTTCACCCTTTCTGTTAAAATAATTCGGCCGAGAACTAATCACGTGTAGGTGGCTACATTTGAAAGTTCAACCGACACTATGTTGGGTAGAAAAAATTAACTATTGTATTTTTAACTTGCTGCAGCGTGCAAAGGTTGTTGTCTTCATTAACAAGAAAAAAGTATTAATAATTTTGTATTTCTACTAAAAATTAATCCATCAACACTGTATCTAGTTTCTTATATACTTATTGTATGGGCACATAGAATCAAATAAACAAGAAAATCAATATTATTTCGAAGTTTGCTTAAAAGGAAAGTTTGTGAATAATAAATTTTTTCCTCGCTTCTAGCATTACCTATTATTGGCAAAACTTCATTTAAACTAAAACTTGATGAGTTTAAATCGACATGTACTTCACTTTTGATGTAGCTGCTTGTAAATGTTCTATTTCTGTAGACTGTACTTGCAAAAAATCACCGAATGTTCGATTTCAATTAACTGTACATGCTTAAAAACAAATAAAATTCCTGTCTTTGAGTTGATGTTTCAAATAACGATGATGATGAGTTTAAAACAAAGTACATCAACAGCAATATCCTATTCACAGATGAGAGTTAATCTGAGCGCAACAGCTTTAAACAGTGATCGTTATGGAGTGTCTGATCGTGTAACTACTGTAATAGCTACTAGTGTTTTACAAGACATTGACATAGTAACTGGAACATATTTTTCTCATGTGATTGACAAATCTAAAATTAGAAGAGAAAAAAGTCGTGTCAGGCTGGATTTAAAGCAGAAATGCACAATGGTCAAATAAATTGCTAGTATTTACTTTGACGTCAGAAAAGACAATACTTTATTTGTTAAAAAAGTAAATGACGAGAATTTTCGTAGAAACAGAAAGAAGAACATTATTCTCTTATTTAGGAACCTGGATCAGAATACATTAGACATGTGCCTCCTTCATCGGGTTCAGCAACCAACATAACTAGAAGCATTATTTCCTATCTATCTGATCGCGGAATATCCCTTGAAAAAGTACAAGTGATCGGGTGTGACGGCGTATCAATCACTTTTGTTTCACAAATTTTATTTTCTCTACAGAAGCATATAATGTGACCAGCAACTTGTGGCCACTTGCTTCCAATAACATTGTATTTTCCATTCACAGCTTTTTCAAAATCGTTTTTCATCTGTAAAAAATTAAACTTATAAACAATTTATTTTTCAAACAAATATAGTCGTGATTTATAAATTGAAAGTTTAATGTTCATTACCAACTCTACTCCAATACTAGTTTTTAAAACAGGATATGTGCTGAAGTAATTATCGATTGAAATTCCTCTATTTCTTGTGTTATAAGTTTCTATCCACAGATTTAATAAGTCTGGACTATCCGGTGCTATTGTTCTAAGTCTATCAAGTATTTCGATATTTTTTTCGCTTTGCTCAGGATTTGAAGACACTTTTGGAGGAATAGATTACTTTTTAATTAATTTTTTTAATTTTGTGTAGGCATTGTATAATTTTCCTCGAGGATTTTTAGTTATTAGCGTTTTTGCCGGAACAGAGTAGGTGGAGTGATTTTCAAATTTAAAAATGTCGCAAATTTCTTTCGTCCAGAATAAAAATGTATCTCTTGATATTCTAAAAGCTAAATAAGAAATTAATTAATATCTTAGTTGTGAAGAATGAATATTAAAATAATATATCATATTCATACTGTAGTGAAGATGAAAGTAACGATTCTATGATAATATTTAATAATTTTCCGCTGTCTCGATCATCTAACTTCACTTTATTTACTACTGCTTTCCCAGTAGCGGTTGTTTGCAGTAGGGCCTTTAAAACCTAAAATAATAAAATCTGAGAAGTTTATAACCTGTAAAAAATTAAATTCTTAATGTTTTGTCTTGTTTAAATGAAAATTTACCTGGCCTTCATTAGAATAATTATTTTGAGTTTTCTGAACAATATTTTCTTTATCAACCGGCACGTCGATTTGTTGAATTGATTCGCTATTCAATATTATGTCGACTTTTTCAGTACCATGAATTGGCCTAACTGCTAAAACTTAAAAATTTTCTTTTAAATTTTTCTCCACTGGAACTTCTTTATTCATCAAAACGGAAGTTTCTGGGTCAATTAAAAATTCCTAATTTTGTGAAAAAACTTTTCATTTTGTGACTTTAGTAGCATCAAAATCATTTTCGCAGAATATTCAAATTTTTTTAAATTAGTAGACGAATACTTTAGTTAAAATAACAAGTTGTGAATTAAGATGTTCATTACATGAACATTTTGCTACCTCTTTACGATAAGCAAACAATAACTCGAAGAGGTTTCAACGAATTCGGCTAAAAATTGCTTGGCATATTTATCATAAAAATATCTGGAAATGCATTGATGGACATTAAAAAATCTATAAATTTTTTTTATTATTGAATATTGAAGTTAATATATAATAAAATCTTATTCTTTGCATCAAGACGAATCGATTGGTATATATAAAGTATAAATTATATAAGAGTTTATAGAGTTAATGACAGTTAAAGCAGAAAAATTACCTTTTTATCAAAAATTTAGTTCTTTCATCAAAATTATATTCCAGTACAATAAAATTTTACTCATTTTTTTCAATAATCTTATCCGTTGCATTAAAACGGATCGATTGGTATATATTTAAAAAAAAAATTTGAAATTTTTTTTTTGATAAAAGTAAAAAAATAAATTTTTATAGATTTTGTAATGTCCATCAATTCATTTCGAGATATTTTTATGATAAATATGCCTAGAAATTTTGAGCCGAATTCGTTGAAACCTCTTCGAGTTATCGTGTTCACAAAAAACGGGATCCACACACACACACTGAAAAAAATACTGTTGGTTCAATAGCACCGATGCTATTGAATTTAATTTGTTTTAAGCAATAATTTCTGTATTGAATTAAGAAAATATTTGTTAAAAAATAATAATTCATAATTTCGAACTAGAAGCATAATATTGTCCAATAAAACATGCAAAATGGTTGAGATGAGGGGTTGATACAATTTAATTAAAAAAATGTTTATTTGTTTGAAATAAGTGTTGCAATTATTTCAAATAAAACTTTGTTAAATTAATAAATAGTATTTACAATTTGTATAGATATACATTTTAGACGATGCAATATGCTTTTGAATCAATAGCACGTGCTTTTGTTATTACAAACTATGTATTCAAATACGTTCAAAAGCAGATGCTATATAATTGACAGCACCATGATATAAAATTTACAGTACCGTGCTATAAAATTTACAGCACCATGCTATAAAATTGACAGCACCGTGCTATAAAATTGACAGTACTGTGCAGTAAAATTGTAGTCATACTTATTTGAGTTAAAAGTATTAGATATTGTCTTATTCAAATTAAGATAATTCATTAATTGATATTTTAGTAAATCATCTGTTTTAATTTGCAAAATTTCATGTTAATGTTTTGGAAATACTTGAAAGAGGAATTTAAAATTTAAATTTTCCCGGGAATATATCTTTGTTTTGTGATTGGTTACTGAATATACACTATACACACTTGAAATATTAATTTTTTCTCTGACAAGCTGTGATAGTTTCATCACTTTTGTATATAAGGAAATTCAAACCAACATCATTTAAATGTATTATGATATGTATAATGTATGTATGTATAATATTAAATAGTATGCGTTAAGTATATGTTACAATAAAATTTAATTTTAGGTTAAGTTGTAAACTTATAAGTTATATCTCAAATTGCATATATTGTATGTAGAATTACAAAAAAGTCTATCTTGAAATAGGTAACAAGATGTAAAAGAGCAAAAATCTTAAATAACATAGTCATATATAGAAGGAAATTTATTTCAAGGATTTAAAAAATTTTTTTTGATTAAACGACTACAAAGCTTCATTACGAGGAAGCAAAATGAATTATACCAGTTATAAAATCTTTTTTATTAAAATAAAATCTAAGTTATTATTTCAGGTTAAATGTTTTCAATGAATATTATATGTATGTACAATGATTTTTTTAATTGCGACGAGTTGCCATTTATGTCTGGACAGGAGTGGTTCCTGTCCAGACATTGTTCATTACTGTCTGTTTTATTAATGTCTAGGACATTACTGAATTCTTTCTGGATAGGAATGGTTCGTGTCCAGAAATCAAAGAGTGCTGTCTAAACAAAAAAAAATTTTGGACAGGGATCATTCCTGTCTGGACAGTACCCAGTTATGTTTATTTTTCTCAGTGTATGTATTGGAGACATTAACAGGTACTAAATTTATTAAAATACTTACCCACACATATTTATATGTTTATTAAACCTGTCGTTTTTGAGATTCCAATATAAAAAGAAATATTTAAATTCTTTTAATTAATTAATGACTAGTTAAATATAAATTCCCTTATATACGAGAAAAATCTCGAGCACGGTGTTTAACCACAAAGTAAGTGTTCAATAGTAGTTTTTGTTAGTTTAACCGTATTAAATATTCATTTGTAAGATAATGAAAAAGGCCTATTTTACGGTTTTTAAAGATGACATTTATTATTTTAATCCCAACTAGTTTCAAGCCATATATGACTCCTCATCAGGGGATGAATATTTCACAAATACATAATCAAAAAAAAAAACAGCACACAAAAGATTTCAAAAAGGATTAAATTTTTAAATTATCTGAAATAAAAATTAAAAAATTATTTTAGAATTAAAAATTGAAATATGTATTTTAAGGTTATATTTTAATTAGTGAAAAAGAAAGCAGAAAAAAACTTCTTACCCTTTAGAAAAAAATATAAGCATGTAACAAAAAATTTTTCAAAAAATTCCTTGTTATTATTATCCATATTATTATTTTTTATTTTATTAATTCAAAAAATTTTGTAGAAACACATTTTTTTAAAGAAATGTGCTTCTATGATTAGAGAGATTTGACAGAGAGGTTGGGTTACATATTTGGGTCCAGGTATAGCTGGTAAAGAAGAAATCTATATTATTAAACTTTTCAAATTATGTTTTAAAAGAAGTAATTAAATTATAATATACTTTATCTAAATTATCAATATCCGTTCTATAATATTAATACTATTTGCATTATTTTTTATAGAAAACATTTCTAGATTTTTTCTTTTCCAATTATTTGTTTCAACATGTAAAATATTTATATTGTCAAAATCAAAAGAGTGATTATTATCAAAGGTGTGATTAGTTAAAGCGTTAATATTTTGGTTGTGAGTGACGTATCGTTTATGTTCTTTTATTCTAGTTTTAAGATGTCTTAGAGTTTCTCCGATATAACAACTATTACAATTTTTGCATTGAATTTTATATACACATCCAACCTTCTGAAATTTCTCTGTTGGATCTTTAAAATTTGGAAAAATAGAATTTTATAAATTATTAGAATTAGTAAAAACTAAATTAAAATTATATTGTTTAAAAATATTAAAAAGAAGTTTATCAAAATTTTGAATATATGGAATGCTTATAACCTTTTCAATTGGAAGATTGTTGTTATTTATTTTTCTTTAATGTGAGTTACTGGTAAGAACATTAATTATACCTCTGTGAAATCTTTCTATTTAACATATCAATTGGATATCCGTTAAGAATTAAAGTTTTTTAACAATATCAAGATTTTCAAGATGGAATTGTTGATCTGACAATTTTATAGCCCTATCAACAAGAGTGTATATAATGCCAATTTTATAACTAAGAGGGTGATGTGAATAGAAATTCATATATCTGCCAGTCCAAATAGATTTACGAAACCAATTTGTTATAATAAAGTTATTACTGTCAATTGAGAGGGAAAGATCTAAAAAATTAATTTTATTATTACTAGATAACTCTAAAGTAAATTTTAAATATTTATCGATGGATTAAACTGGATTAAACTAAACTACAAAATTACTAGAAGAATTACACATATCAAGTGATAGGGCTATAAAATTGTCAGATTAACAATTCCATCTTGAAAAACTTGATATTGTTAAAAAACTTTAATTCTTAACGGATATCCAATTGATATGTTAAATAGAAAGATTTCACAGAGGTATAATTAATGCTCTTACTAGTAACTCACATAAAAGAAAAATAAATAACAACAATCTTCCAATTGAAAAGGTTATAAGCATTCCATATATTCAAAATTTTGATAAACTTCTTTTTAATATTTTTAAACAATATAATTTTAATTTAGTTTTTACTAATTCTAATAATTTAAAAAATTCTATTTTTCCAAATTTTAAAGATCCAACAGAGAAATTTCAGAAGGTTGGATGTGTATATAAAATTCAATGCAAAAATTGTAATAGTTGTTATATTGGAGAAACTCTAAGACATCTTAAAACTAGAATAAAAGAACATAAACGATACGTCACTCACAACCAAAATATTAACGCTTTATCTAATCACACCTTTGATAATAATCACTCTTTTGATTTTGACAATATAAATATTTTACATGTTGAAACAAATAATTGGAAAAGAAAAAATCTAGAAATGTTTTCTATAAAAAATAATGCAAATAGTATTAATTATAGAACGGATATTGATAATTTAGATAAAGTATATTATAATTTAATTACTTCTTTTAAAACATAATTTGAAAAGTTTAATAATATAGATTTCTTCTTTACCAGCTATACCTGGACCCAAATATGTAACCCAACCTCTCTGTCAAATCTCTCTAATCATAGAAGCACATTTCTTTAAAAAAATGTGTTTCTACAAAATTTTTTGAATTAATAAAATAAAAAATAATAATATGGATAATAATAACAAGGAATTTTTTGAAAAATTTTTTGTTACATGCTTATATTTTTTTCTAAAGGGTAAGAAGTTTTTTTCTGCTTTCTTTTTCACTAATTAAAATATAACCTTAAAATACATATTTCAATTTTTAATTCTAAAATAATTTTTTAATTTTTATTCCAGATAATTTAAAAATTTAATCCTTTTTGAAATCTTTTGTGTGCTGTTTTTTTTTTTTTGATTATGTATTTGTGAAATATTCATCCCCTGATGAGGAGCCATATATGGCTTGAAACTAGTTGGGATTAAAATAATAAATGTCATCTTTAAAAACCGTAAAATAGGCCTTTTTCATTATCTTACAAATAAGTGCTCAATGTTAAGATTGCAAAATGTATTACATTGCAGCGCGGCGGTCCTCGGCTATCACGGAAGTTAAGTGACGTTGGTCGCGGTTACAGCATGGATGGGTAACCGCTTGGGAATATCCGTATTTTCTGACTCAAAAATATATAAAGTGTGTTTGAATGTGTGTGTGTGTGTGTGTTTAGCCGTTGGAAAAAATAATAAAAATCTGTATGGTAGTGTTTAAAATTGAAAAAAGATGTGTATAAGAAGGGTTGTGTTAAAGGTGTGTGAGAATTAATTATAGTATACAAAAAATATGGGAGCAAAAGATTTCTTTTTCAATTTATCGTCAATATGCTTTTAACCACAAAAAAGAATTGAATTAATTATAGTATGGTGTTATTTAATCGATAGCAACAACTAAAAAATTAAATGTACAAATTTTTGAATCATAGAAATCATGCTTTTAAATTTAAAAACTATAGTCATTGACTCAAAAGCATATATTGTTAAATTAAAAAAGTTTGTTCATTGATTCAAAAGGAATACCTTCAAATTAACCCTCCATCCGTCGCAGGTGAGGAAACTTCTCACCCATCATAAATTAATCCAAAATTGTTATAAAATGCCAAATTTTTTTTTGGAATGTTCATCATAATTTTCAAACAACCTATTGAAAGTAAAATTAACTTTCATTTTCTGTTAATTATTTAAATAAAAAATTAATTACAAATGAAATCGAGTATACGCGATCAGTCGCGCAGTGAGAAGTTTCCTCACTTTGGGTAAAAAATTCTTGACATTTGCTGCTTAAAAATTCAATTACAAAAAAATAAACATAAATAAAAACTCAAAAATTGTTTTAAAATAAAGAAAAAGATTGTTGTAAAATGTACTGAGAATATCAAATTATAATTTTATCTATTTTAAAAGTTATAAATAAAAGAAGAAACTGGGTGAGGAAGCTTCTCACCATGCGACGGATGGAGGGTTAACGTAATATGCTGTCAGTTTGAGAAATATCATATATGCAGCAACGGAATAAGAAAATAAATGTTCTTTTTAAAAATTGTATTAATTTGTTAACTTTGGTTGAAAATAAAAATTATAAACAATTAAAAACTAAAAATTTGGCCTTAAGGGATGTCATAATAATTTATTCGCCTTTATTCTAAAATAAAGAACACTCAAACCGTTTAAGAATTGTAGGATGTATACAGTTTTGTACAGTAAATTGTAAAAAAATCCCATTGTGCGCTATTTGTAGATCTGTGGGCAAACCCGACCTGGCCCTAGTCGGGGCCAGGTGGGTAATTGGGAACAAAAGTGGCGATTTTTGCATGGGTTTGGAAACATCGCACAAATAAGAACCACTAGGTGGTTATTTCGCCCATATATATACTAGGGGGGCTTCGCCCACTTGCGCGCTTCGCACGCCAACCCACTAGCTGCATTTTTCATTTTTATTTTAATTGTTATAAATTTCAAATAATGTTTTTTTAACATGAAAGTATCATAATAAGTTACAACAATTGATAAAAGGAAATATTAAAATGTATGTATGTATAATATTCTTTATTGTATAAATTCATTATTACTATAAAATCCTTACAAGGCTTACAATTCAACATCTATTCATTTATTATGAATGATCTTATTTGGAGCGCGTTAATTGTATAAAAATATGTCATCAATTTGTTTCTTACAAGTAATAGTCAAAAGTCTCCTTAGATTATCTTGGTTATCCACATTATTCTCGCCTCTCATATAGCATGACAAATACTTTTTTCTAAGGAGTGTGAATCGAGCATTGTATAAGAAAATGTTGAAGATCTTCTTTAGCTTCGAGGTTGCAAAGGGTACAATTTCTTTAGATTTCCCACTCTACTTGATTTACAAATAGGTTTCTGGGGTCGCTGATCACAAATCCGCGGTCCGGTTTTCAAAATTCAAAATGGCGGTTCAAAATTACTAAAAATGGGCGGATTTGCTAGAAATAATATAATTTAAATTTTAATTAAAATTGATACTCAATTTATTGGGTATCAGCTTAATTTTCAATTTTGATAATGTAAATTGAGATTTTTAATCAGAAAGGCTAAAAACTGATTAGCAGTGAGTTCCAAGCAAATCTATAAAATTTTGCTCCATGATTCTATCACATTGAAGTCGCCATTTTGAATTTTGAAAAACGAACCTCGGATTCGTAATCAGTAACCCTGAAAACACCCCGAGTAAAGATTTTCAGGCAAATTGGATCAATTTTTGAAAATAATGTTTGCCATATTAGATCCGCCATTTTGAATTTTGAAAAACTAACGCCAGATTCGTGTTCAACGACCCCCAAAACCCCCGCGTAACCATTTTCAAGCGAATCCAATCAGTTTTAAAAAATTGTCCGCTATATTGGATCCGCATTTTGAATTTTGAAAAACCGACCTCGAATTCGAAATCAGCATACCCGAAAACCCCCCAAATAGAGATTTTCAGCCAAATCGGATCAATTTTTGAGAAGGATGTCGGCCATATTGGATCCACCATTTTGAATTTTGAAAAACTAACGCCGGATTCGTGTTCAGCGACCCCAAAAACCCCCGAGTAACTAGTTTCAGCGATTTTTAAGAAGTTTTAAACTACCTTTTTTAAGTTGCGCATATATGCGTCAAGAGGTTAAGCTTAAGAAAAGATGGTATTTCATAACATCTAGATGTTATGGTTTAATATCTCAGATGTTAACAGGTAAAATCTACAAATTTGAGGTTATGTTTGAACATGTCTTTTCCAATATCTGTGCATATTAAATTTAAACATCTAAAATGTTTATGTATTTGACTGCCACAGATATTGACCGTTAATATCTAGATATTAAAGCTCAATATCCATTTTTCTCAGTGTAAAGTTCTTAATTTTTTTGTTGCATCATGACATGACCTCGCAAAAATAACCAAATTATCTGCAAACAATAATAATAAGACATCCATTACACTTGTAACTGGGATAATCTATTAACGTAGATCAATCATTCTCACTTTTTACAGTAAAGTTAGCTCTGTCGTAGAGTTGACGCAAAATTCTTATTAATTTACCACTTCCCAATGGGAAAAAACCATTGGCGCATTAATGGCCCAATAATGGGGGCCACCTTTCCATTATTGTCCCATTATTGGCACCCATTAATGGACCAATAGTGGTAAAGTCACGGGCTGACTACGTCGTTGCCAATAATTGGCAGCCATCAATGGCACATTAATGGCTGCCAATAAAACACCAATAATAAAAAAAATTTTAAATTAACAAAAAATATGAATTAAAAATATATTTATTTAATTACAATATTTAAAAATTGTTCATTAATTTTTTTTATAATTAATATTTGTAAAAGAAAAAAGTCATCACAGTAATTAGCGAGATCTTTTCTCTTTCAAAAAGAGTCACAGAGTCGAATGCTCTTCTGAAATTAACAAACATCACGTATCCACGCTTTCTGTTTAGTTCTATGTGTATATTAATTAAAGCAGTTAAATTAATAAGGTTATCTATTGTTCCCCTCTTCGATTGAAATCCAGCTTGCCCTTCCGGAATAATATTATTTTCCTCAGACCAATCCATGATTCTATAAGCAATCATGGACGTAAATATTTTCGTGATTGAGTTCAAAACGGCTATCCCTCTGTAATTATATGGATCCAATTTATCTCCTTTCTTATGAATTATTCGCATAATGATAATTGACCAGTCGGCGGGTACTTTTTCTGTGTTTAATACAACGTTAAATAAATTCAGCAAGTAATGCGCCCAAGTTGGCGGTAAACTCTTCCAAATATTATTTGTCATCTTATCACTACCCGGCGCTTTATTAAATTTGCATTTGTTTAAATGTCGATCTACTTCATCCTGATTGAAATTCCTATCGAAATAAGGATGACAAACAGAGTAAAATTTAATATTTAATATTACTCTACTGGGATAACCCCTTTTATAAAACTTTTCCCAGTCTTGAACTTTGATGTCATTATTGATTGGTTTTTTCGTGTTCAATTTATTTATAATCTTCCAAAAATCTTGACTAACTTGTTACATTGGATAGCTTTCTTATTATTAAATCGTCATAATGTGTCCTGGCCATTCTGATAGTGGATCTATATTCATTACGAAGATGTAAATATCGAAGAAGAATAAGTTGATTATTATTACTTCGTTTATATTGTCTATATGCTTTTCTTGTATCAGTCCTTAACTTGTAACAGTCTTGATTAAACCATTCTGTTGATTTGAAATTAAAATTACCCTCACTTAAAATATGTTTTTTTGACAAAAATCCAGTTTCTTGCGCGGAAGATAGAACAGACATTTTAAAATTAGTATACAACTCCTGAACATGCGGCGAATTATAATATAAATCACTCGATAAGGAAAAGTGCATATAAAACTCTTTGAATTTTGTATCATCCTATTTATCAATCTCAATATATTTCCCATTCTTTTGTATCGGCTCGAATTGATCTACATCTATTAATTTCATTTCGATGGTTACCACTAAATGGCCAGAGCACTCTGCAATAACATTTGTGAACAAATCGTTAACCATGACTACAGAATCCGCATCAATCCAGACAAAATCTATAACACTGTATCCTTTACTACATAAGTAAGTATATTTTGCCGGCCATTCTGACAATGTTCGTCCATTTCATAAAATAAAATTGTTTTGTTCCATAGAGTCAATTAAAAGTCTACCTCTCCTAGTTATTGTTTTATCAAATGAAGTTCGTAAGGAAATCTGTCCGAACATTTTTAAAGAAATTTTTAGCTGACAATTCGTTCAAAAATCCATACGAATTTTCGTGCGAAATATTCTCAAACAAATTCTATATTTATCCGTTCTTAATTCGCTCAAATTTCGTATAAAATTCGTAAGAAAATCTGATCGAATATTTTTGAAAAAAATTTTAGCTGACGTTTCGTGCGGTAATCCGTAAGAAACTGCGTGCGAAATATTCTCAAACAAATTCTATATTTATCCGTTCGCAATTCGCTCGAATTTTGTATGAATTTTGTAAGAAAATCCGGCCGAATATTTTATAAGAAATTTTCAGATGACAATTCGTTTGAAAATTCATACGAAATTTCGTGCAGAATATTCTCAAACAAATTTTCTGAATTTGTTCATTATCTAGAATGTAAATATTACCAAACCTGCTAATATTCCAGAATGACAAAGATTGATATTGCTGTCCTGTCGTAGAAAGATCCTCGTTGGCAGGGGAACATGATGGCTTCTATAGAGTTTGTTGTTTTGGTAGGTTGTTGAGTCATTAGTTTCCCTATTTAGATCGTTGTTAAAAAAAATGTTTGAACCTTTGAGTTTACTACGGTTCGACATAATAAGGTGTTTTGCTACTCCAGATGTTAAGCTGAGTATGACATTTCTATTGTATTGTGCTTTCGGTTCTCCAAGTCTTTTCAACTGATCCACAACATTTATATCCAGTTCATAATCCAATTTCAATAACAGTAAATGGATTTTTTCAAATAATTAAAATTTCGTTTCGTTGACACATTCAGGCAGGCCACAAATAATCAGATTGTTTTTCCTTCTGATATTTTCGATTATTTTATTTTGGTTAAGAACTTGCTTTCTTGGTAGATCATTTTCTCTTCTGATGGATTGTATGTCTGCTGTGTTTTGTTTGACCATTGGTGTTAGTTTTTCCAACTGCATTTCCATTACTGCTTCGGTATCTTTTCTAATATTCGTTTGTAAATCATCGAAGAGTTTCTTAATTGTGTTTTCATTAATTGCCTCTGACATGATTGTTTTGGTCACTTTTGTTTCATAAGCAACACTACAAATACTTAATACAGTATAATATTATAGAAACACACTTTGATGCACTACAACTTTTCACAAGCTGCAGGAACTTATAAAAAATTATAATAATCCAATTGAACACAAAACTCCGCGTATCTGGGTTCCAATTGACCGAATTAACTCACAACTGAACACAACTATCAAACGATTTATGGAGCGACAACTTTAATACGTGTGTATTCACTATTGTGGCCATTGCGGGACTCTAAAAGGAAATATTTAAAAGAAGAATCTGAAATTTTTAATTGTGTTAGTAGACAAATTCTTCAAATTTGCTTATATGAAAGGCATAAAATTCCCCATTAATATTAACTCTTATAACATGCAGTTAATAATTAACTCAAATCACATATAGATTTTGACGCAATATAATGGTCGTTATTGTGCTTCTTTTGGGACATCCACAAATTAATGTATTCTTATATTACGTCACACTATTTTTTGCTTCTCTTCACCTCTAGTTAAGAAATTAGGTCAAGTTTGACATAGATTATGACGTATGGTAAAGGTCTTTATTATATTAGGACTCTTTTAACATGTATGTCAAACAACAGGTCAACTTTGACGTAAATTTTTAACCTGTCCTTTCTAAAAAAATGCAAAGCAGAAAAAGCTCGAGAATTAAAAAAAGTCGAACTCGAAAAGTATCGAAATAAGGAATAAGCATAAAGAATAAAAACAACATAGAAAGCACACCTCACAGTCTAAATGGAAACGAAATAGATGAAGCTGTCTTGAGTTTATCTGAAGAAAAAATTGTGAACCTTTGTTTCAATAAATTAGGTGCATTTTAATTTACAACATATAAAAATATAAATAAACAATTAATTTTATAATAAGAAAATATTAATACAATTTAACTAACATATAAATAAATTGATTTATAATTACTACTGTTTCATTTCTCTGGAAGTAAAGGGATAGAAATCCTATCTCATTGAATATTTTTTTATCTCTGAGATAGAAAGAGATGAAGTTTCTATATCTTAGTCTATCCTCAACTTTATAACTTCAATAACTTTTTATCTCTCCATCTGTATAAATCTTTTTCAGTAATCTTTATCTCATCTCTTTTAATACTTTCAATATCCACACCTATCTCTTTCTATCTGACATCATAATCGTGATCAGCGACCACAAAAACACTCGAGTAAAAATTTTTAGGAAAATTTATTCACTTTTGACTTTTTTCAAAATTTCTGGCGGCCATATTGGATTAAAAAAAAGGTATTCAGAAAATCTGACTTCATAATCGTGATCAGCAACCCCAAAAACCCCCGAGTAACAATTTACGCGAATATATGTTAAGATGTTTCCTTGTTTTGGCCATGACGTGTATACACGTCATCCACAGTTTGGACCAGTTTTTTTCATGACGTGTAAACACGTCATCCACAGTCAAGGGGTTAAGGTAGTGAGCCAAATTTGACTTTCTTAACATATTTGAGTACATTTTTGTTATTGAAGTATATATGTTCAAAAAAAACTACTCGGAAAACTACAAAATCTTGAATATTTTAAAATAAATATTTTCTTTTCAATATTCTTACTTCAAAATAATGTCAATAGAACTGAATTAAAAATAAACTTGAATAATAAAATTATGATTTTTTTAACATGTGTAGCTACAAAGTACTTAACAATT
The DNA here is from genome assembly GCA_032872475.1 of Leptopilina myrica (nomen nudum). Taxonomy (NCBI): domain Eukaryota; kingdom Metazoa; phylum Arthropoda; class Insecta; order Hymenoptera; family Figitidae; genus Leptopilina; species Leptopilina myrica (nomen nudum). The sequence continues at coordinate 21,806,208 of CM065459.1, forward strand.
GAGGAGCTGGATTCTAGAACTGGCTCTTTGCTCGGAGCGTAAATTGCATAAAAAGTGACCATTCCTCCCACTCCCTTAACTTCTAAACTATTCAACATGGAGGGCTAAAATTTGGCATACTGGTATATTTTAACGCGAATATTACAGGAAAAATATAGAGAACTTGCTATGTAATAAAGGCCATAGCGTTGTCAAGGAAAAATTAAAAAAAAAATTTCTAATTTTTAAATTATTTGACCTATTGAGCAGTGCACTCGCACTAAATTGGCGGGTTCCGTACAAAATTATAAAAATAGTACTTGTGATATTGTAACAACAATTGGTAGGATTTTTTCACTTTTGTATTATTTTGGTGAGTTGAATTTTCGACACTAGGTTAAAAATAAATAACAAAGAAAAATGAAAGTATTACATATTTTATATTATAAGCAATAAGCGAAGAGGAACCAATTTTGAAACAAATTTAAAAAATTGGTTCCTCTGCGATTATTGCTTATAATATAAAATATGTAATACTTTCATTTTTCTTTGTTATTTATTTTTAACCTAGTGTCGAAAATTCAACTTACCAAAATAATACAAAAGTGAAAAAATCCTACCAATTTTATTGTTGTTACAATATCACAAGTACTATTTTTATAATTTTGTACGGAACCCGCCAATTCAGTGCGAGTGCAAATCACACTTGTCCAGTTTTTTTAGTTTTAATTGTAATAAATATACCTTTACTATACGAATTTGACTACCAATCCAATTTAAAAATTCAGATTCTTCTTGTAATATTTTTTTTATCATTTATTATAACATATTATGATGCATTCATACTAAGAAAACATTATTTGAAATTTATAAAATTTAAAATAAATATAAGAAATAAAAATAGGGGTTGGCGCGCGAAGCGTGTAGGGAGGCGAAGCCCCCCAAGTATATAAATGGGTGATTCTACCGAAATACTCCTTTTTGTGAGATACAAACAGAAAAGAAAAAAAATTATTATTTATGGATTAATGCAGTCAATTATATTGAGTTTACAATAATCTACCACCTCTATAGCATAATCATGCTAGCTTTTAGCTTTTAAAGTATATATTTTAAATTAAAATTTACAAAAAAATTAAGAGGTTAAAATTTGGCGCCGGTGTTTTTTATTATATATATTTTTCTATTTACAAAAAATTATTTAATAATTATAATTTATTAATATTGTCTATAAATTTGATAGATTTTGAAATACTTACAGTTATCAAAAATCTCTTTTAACAATTGTCAAAAATTATTTTTCATACATTTTAGGATCACTTTTCACTGGCAGTTTGTAAACAATCGACAATCATATCAATTTTTAATTTTTATTAAAAAAAGTGAGAGGAATGACGGGTGAGAGGAATGACAATTTCAACATTTTTTAATTATATTTAATTGACAAATAATTTTCCTCCAGCTGAGAATGCCCTATCATGTTTATAAAGGACAACTTTATGTGAAAAAAATTTGCGATCAATTTATATATATTAATATTGTTTTTATTAGGGGTGAGAGGAATGACGCTTTAGGTTGTGAATCTCTACTTATGTCTCAATTTTAATTTTTTTAACGCAAAATAATTACATTTTTTAAAAAGTAACTTAACAAAATTAATATTACAGATGTTAATTAAGATATTGATCACAATAATTAATCAATATCTCTACCCACAGCAAAAATATTGGATAATATTCAACGAGTGAGAGGAATGACGCGGTACTACATGACAAATCTCATTTCTTATATTTAAAAAATCTAAGCGACATATTTTATTCATATCTTAGAAAATTATTCTTAAATATCATAACTTTTAGAAAAAATTGATAAAGTACCTAATTTCATGTTTTAAATAATTGTTTTACGTATTGAAAAAATGAAAAGCACTTAGATGACAGGTTAGAAAATCGATTTTGAGGTGGTAAAATATTTTAAAAATGTATTAAACAATAAAATTTTACAACTTTTTCTTGCAGAACATTTAGAAAAAGTGATAAAATAGGGAAATATGACTTGGTATTTTTCCAAATGATTATAATTATTTAGAAAATCTTGACTACATGCAAAATGAGGTTTTTTGGAGAATCACCCAAATATATATTGAATACATTATTATATCTACCTATATTACAAAAAGATATCACCGCCGCCGCTGTTTCAAGATTCTGTAAGGGCGCCCTTTCCCAAAAGGGCCGTCAAAAGTAAACAATTCCTGCCACCCTCAAAATGTAGGTCAATTTTGAGGTCAGTATTGACCTAAACGTCAAAAGTTGACAAACAATTCCTGCTACCCTCAAAATTTAAGTCAATTTTAAGTAAAAAGGGTCCTAATAATGCCTTTGATGATACGCACGGTATGTCTCGAAAAAGTTCAACCCAAAAGTCTTGCCACTAAAATTTTTTTACAGATATTTGTTCACACGTAAAATAAAAATATTTTTCGCCTAAAATGAAAATCATCTGTTGAGGGTTTTTAAAATAAACTCGATTTTTCTCTTTTTTTTTAATTTTTTTTATTTCACTCCTTTAAGGTCTTGTGAACAATTTCCCATAAAAGAAGATTTATTTTTGTTATTAATTGTGGTTAAATTTTTTAAAATCCTCAAAAAATCTTGTTACTTTGCGATTTTTGTGTTATTTCTTAAAATAAAATTAAAATAAAGTGAAACTGAGGAGCCAATTTCACTGTTTAAAAGTACTCTAATTATTGAACACTTGTAGTAAATTTAATAATTTTTTCTATTTTGAAAATAGGAATAGGTAATTTAAAACACATTACAACAGTAAGACAGTTTTTACATTTATTTTAAGAAATAACACAAAAATCGCAAAGAAACAAGATATTTTGAGGATTTTTAAAAATTTAACCACAATTAAGGTAAAGGTACCAATATCGGAACGCTTTTTAACCTAACTAAATTTCTATGATAAATATCATGGAATTAGAAGTGTTAATATGAATAATTAGGGTATATATTGAAAGATTGGTATTTTATTAATAGTATTTAAGCCCTAAAATGATTCTTTTTTATGAAATAAGAATAATATTAATTAAATTATAAAACTCTGCACTGTACCTATTACGGAACGATTATTTTCTGTATGTACGGGTGTTCCAAATTGAATGTCCCTATTAAGGAACACCTAGAACACCTTATTTGATTCAATAAGTCATTACAATTCTATTGATCTATCTCAACAATTTGAATATTAATTATAAAGAATTAAATATAATAAACAAATTCTAGTTTAATAGATAATTAAAAAGCCAATTTTTCTGGTAGAAAATAAATACGAAAATACTGAAAACATTTGAGGTTATGTTTGCTGTATATTTCCTGTGTGTTCCATTAATCGGGGCATGTAAATAATAAATGTACCTAATGTGGAACGGTAGTTTGATGGACACCTCAACTTTAAAGCTAAAATACAATTTAATAATTCTTATTAAATTAAATACTATACAGAAATAATAATTCTTATATCATATAAAATTTATTAAAATGACTAGAATTTTCTCACCACCAATTTTAATTACTTTTATTTCAATTTTTGTGATACTGTTCCGTAATAGGTACGAAATTTTAAAGTGTTCCGTTATTGGTACTTTTACCTTAATAACAAAAATAAATCTTCGTCTATGGGAAATTCTTCACAAGACCTTAAAGGAGTGAAATAAAAAAAAATAAATTTAATATCTGAATTTTTTATGAAATAACAACGCAATTAACCTACAAAAAAAGAGAAAAATCAAGTTTATTTTAAAAACCCTCGACAGATTATTTTCATTTTAGGCAAAAAATATTCTAATTTCACGTGTGATCAAATATCTGTAAAAAAAACTTTAGTGGCAAGACTTTTGGGTTGAACTTTATCGAGACTCACCGTGTACGACAATTCTATGTCAAATTTCACTAATTTTTTACCTTTAGGTATAAAGAATTATCTATAAGGGCACCATAAGACCATTATCATGTCCGTAAAGTAAAATTCATGTTAAGTGCTTTCTTTTAATATCGCCTGTTATAATTTACTCTCACTTATTACTATGCATTCATATTAAGAGAACATGATATGAAAATGAAAATTAAAATAAATATAAAAAATAGTTAGGAGGATGGCGCGCAGGGGAAAAAGCCCCCCTAGTATATATATTTATACTGACTACAAAATTTAACATTTGTTTTCGCCACTGGAAAATAATTTATAATATTTACTGAAAAAAAAATTTAAACATTTTTCCTTCATTTTACATTATTATTTTTAATATAATATTCTTATTTCTTTTGAGAAAAACTTTCAATTTTTCATGTACATTACCTACAGAAATTGTCCGTACAAATGACGGGCGGGCTAAGAAAAGTTGCTGCCGTAATTAAATTAACATATTTTATTATTAAACAATGATAGAAACTTGGTTCTTGCATTGCTCTAAAGCCAATTAAATTCTGCGTCGTTTGGTATATAAATGAAAATTATTTTATATTTTTGAGAGTTTATCACCTAAGAGAAATGACACGACCTTTCAAAATTCATTTTAAACCGGAAGGACAGCATTAATGCATCTGAGTGTACAAATTTTCACTTCTCTATTAACATTGTAACGATGGGCTGTGTATTAGTATTGAATTAGATTACGTCACATACACAACCATCGTAGTCGCTTTCAGCGTGAGAGCTACGAGAGAGTGACGACCGCGCACGAAACTTGCGTCGCCTGCCTCAGCTCCCCCCACCACTCACTCTCTTACCGTCGCGGCAGAGCTCACCTATATACCTCGCTAGACGATCCCAGATCGTCAGATCGTCCTCTGTCTTGGCCCGAGGTGCTCTTCGGGCCTAACAGGAACGGTCTCTCTTACCTTGTAGGTATTTTTCTTAGTTAGAGGTGCTTTTCTGTGAGGCAAATACCATGAAGGGAAACGTTCTTTCTGCCCAGGTGTTCTTATATTTCTTATTTAATTTGTTTGTTAAATATTTTCTTTTCTTTAAAATATATTTACTTTCGAAGGTTTAATTTTGGACTCGTTATTGACTATACCTCTCTTCGAATTCACAGCAGAAATCATAATTACGTAATGTTTAACCTAAAAAACTTAAAAAGGGCTCAAATATGACCCCCTTTATATGCCACAATAAGTGTGTATCACCGCCTAAATTATAGAAAAACATGCTTGGACGTTTTTTTCAGATATTTCAAAAACTGTTGAACGGATTTTGAGTTTCCAAGGCTTAAAGAAAAGCTGAGACTTTAAAGATTATGTTGCAAGAGTTTAAAATTTTTCTCTAAATTTTTCTAGAATGTGCAGCCACACAAACATGGTGCACAAAACTAGAAAAATATATCAATTTTTTTTCAAAATCTCTTAGGTGATATAATCTCTCAAAAATATAAAATAATTTTCATTTATATACCAAACGACGCAGAATTTAATTGGCTTTCGAACAATCTAAAAACCAAGTTTCTATCATTTTTTAATAATAAAATATGTTAATTTAATTTAGGCAGCAACTTTTCTTAGCCCGCTTAATTACAATTTTTATTGTATCATTTTGTTTATTTTAAATTATGTTTTTAATAACATATTTAACAAAAAAATTTGTTTAATAACAAAAAATGGTCACGTACGTTTCGCTCATTAATGAGATAAATCAAATTTAGTATTATTTTGTGAATAAATTATTTAATATCCTTTGTAAAATTGTCAGCAATTTTCTTATTGTAATATTTATTATATATAATTTCAGATTAATTACTATAGTATATTATTTAAAAAAATTTTAATACACGAAAAGAAAATTAAATTTTGTAAAAGTGTTTTACAACATGGAGATAATATTTTCAAAAATTTTAATAAAATTCTTTGCATCTGTAACAAAATTTTTCCCATCACAAATATGTAAAGAAAAAATTGAAAACTTAGAGGGTGTTTAGCAACAGAGGTGAAAAGAGACGTCGAAAGTAAAACCACACATAAAATTTCTATAGGTGTTTCAGTTGGCCTCTGAGAGTTGAAAACTTGATGGTCGTACGATTTTTTTTGAAAATTAATTCCTTATAGGAAATTGAAACATAACCTCTAATTGCTCAAACTACTACTTTATTTACTTTTTTCTTTATCTGAAGCATAAATTACACAGGCCTGCAAATTTTGACTTAGTTCTGTAACAGAAAAAGTGAAAGGTTATTCTTATAGCTTTTTTGACGTAGAATACGAATCCGATTTCCAAAATGGCCCATCACGTCAGGATTTCTTGTAATATTGCCTTAAATAGCCAAAAAAAGGCTATTTTGGTCATTTTTCGGAATTTTTATTGGTTAACCAAAATTTTTTCTTTCAATTTACGAAATTGCATCGTATAGTACTATATCTAAGCTTTAAAACCCATTTTTCAAAATTGCTTTACGATTTTTAAGAAAAAAGTTATGTAGATTTGAAATGAAATGCCATTTTGAACTTGTGTATACATACTTACATTTGCATAAAAAAAATTTCAAATCTACATAACTCTTTTTTAGAAAATCGTAAAGCAATTTTGAAAAATGGATTTTAAAGCTTAGACATAGTACCGACAAAATGGGCCCTTTTCACGTGGACGTCCACATGTATGTATATACTCGTTATGTATGTCCACAACAGAAGTTTTAATAAACAACAAAAACGCGCAAGTTGCATGTAACTGTGCACGCAATTGCCAACCACTGAAAGTAAAATGCTTGTTGATTCGTTACGCCTGCTTCACCCCCGTGACACGCGTATACATTTTCAATAGTACACTCAGATGCATTAATGAATTCATGAACATTCATTCATGAACTGAAAACATTTTGACAGAAATCATACGACTTTGCAAAATACCGTCAAACCGGAAGGACAGCATTAAAGAATCTGAGTGTACCAGTGACATGCATGTCGACCAACGCCGATGGCGGCGCTGTATGTCTAGTAGGCTGAAGCTTTATCAGCAATGTCAGAAATACATGGAAATGAAAATCAAATTATAATTCTTTATTTAAAACAATTTTTCACAACAATTTTAGTGAGATATATTTAATTTATATGTTCTTAAATCTTCTATAATATTAAAATGTTTCCTAGTCGTTTCGTCGTTTCGTCGTTTCGTCGTTTCGTCGGATTCGTCGGCCAGCAACATATATAGATATACATCGGTTCATCCATCGGCAACATATATACAAATGTACATAAACACATCTATGCACACAATACATACACATGTATACTCACACATATACACAAAACACAAACACATGTATACTCACACATATACACACAATACATACACATGTATACTCACACATATGCACACAACACATACACATGTATACTCACACATATACACAAAACACAAACACATGTATACTCACACATATACACACAATACATACACATGTATACTTACACATATACACTTAATACATACACATGTATACTCACACATATGCACACAATACATACACATGTATACTCACACATATACACACAATACATACACATGTATACTCACACATATACACACAACACATACACATGTATACTCACACATATACACACAACACATACACATGTATACTCACACATATACACACAATACATACACATGTATACTCACACATATACACACAATACATACACATGTATACTCACACATATACACACAACACATACACATGTATACTCACACATATACACACAATACATACACATGTATACTTACACATATACACTTAATACATACACATGTATACTCACACATATGCACACAATACATACACATGTATACTCACACATATACACACAATACATACACATGTATACTCACACATATACACACAACACATACACATGTATACTCACACATATACACACAATACATACACATGTATACTCACACATATACACACAACACATACACATGTTTACTCATACATATACACACAATACATACACATGTATACTCACACATATACACACAACACATACACATGTATACTCACACATATACACACAATACATACACATGTATACTCACACATATACACACAATACATACACATGTATACACACACATATGCACACAACACAACACATACACATGTATACTCACACATATGTACACAACACATACACATGTATACTCACGCATATGGACACAACACATACACATGTATACTCACACATATGCACACAATACATACACATGTATACTCACACATATAATGTACCCAAAAAATATTGTTTTGGCTTTTTCGAAAATGTAATAAAAAGAATTTTGTATATTGTAATTGTCGGCACGAACTACAAGCGAGCTACGAAAAGTTGCTGCTTAAATTAAATAACCGCATATTTTATTATTGAAGAATGATAGAAACTTGGTTCTTGGATTGTTCGAAAGCCAATTAAATTCTCCGTCGTTTGATATATAAAGAAAAATTATTTTATATTTTTAGAGATTTCCATCACCTAAGAGATTTTGAAAAAAATTGATTAATTTTTCTATTTTTGTGCACCATGTTTTTGTGGCTGCACATGCTAGAAAAATTTTTAATTTTAGCAACATAATCTTTAAAGTCTCAGCTTTTATTTGAGCTTTGAAAATGGAAAATCCGTTCAGTAGTTTTTGAAATATCTTAAAAAATGTCCAAGTTTCTATCATTTTTCAATAATAAAATATGGTAATTTAATTTCGGCAGCAACTTTTCGTAGCTCGCCCGTCGTTTGTGCTGACAGTTTCTGCCGGTAGTATATATATATATATATATATATGTTTGTAAAGTACACAATATATAATATATACAAAATTCTTATATAATATGTACACTGAGAAAAATGGATTATACAATTAGGAATATAGAAAAAAAGATCATACTGAATATAATCTGATTAATACCCTCTATAATCTATTTACAACCTTTCAATGTTTTAGAATTATTTCTGGTATTCACAATAAATTATACATTTTATACTCCAAAATCGAATCAAATTATAATTTTAGATTATTACTATAGCAACATGTTTTTTTCAAATTGTCATATTATGAGGTTAAAGTCGTTTTGAAAATTTGTTGTGATCGAACTTTTTTACATATGTGCTGCTATTTTAATTTTCCAGGTTTGTAAATTTCTAATAATTGCATTTTTATAAATCTAAAAACAATTATAGCATTATGCATTTATTTACCATTAGCTTATTATATTGATTATAACCATTTTTAGTTTAAATATTAGAAGAGAAGATTATTTTTAACTATTTCTTCAAAGTATTTTTATTTACTTACAAAGTGTAAATTTTGTGATTAGTAAGAATTTATTTCTTTGTAAATTTATTTATGATTAATTCATCAATTATTATTGAATTGGTAACAATATTAATAATAATTTTTTAAATAATTTTAATAATTTTGTAGATTTAAAAAAATGAAATTACCAGAAATTTACGAATAAATAAATTTAGTGATTGATCAATTTATTTAATTAATTAATTATTAGCAACAACAAATTCAAATTTTTATTTTTTTAAATTTTATTATTAGGCAATTAAATAGTAAATTAAACTTTTAAATTTAAGGGTTAGTTCTAATTTGTCAAAATTTTATTTATTTAAAAACGTAAAGACCAATTATATTGATGCAAGTTTTATAATCTAAATTAATATGATCAATAATTTGAAAATGGTAATACTTAGATATTTAATTTTATAATTCTGGTTAACTATCCTATATACAAGTTAAAATATCATAAAAAGTATAATCTGAATTATATCACTTATAATCCATTTTTCTCTGTGTATGTATGTAAAAAGGTCAATACCAGGTCCTTCTAAAATACATAAACACTATTTTTGAGGAAGGATGCATCACCTTGAATTTATTATAATGCATGCTTTTTCAATAATACTTTATTAAAAAATTTATTAATTTTTTTTGTTGGACGGGGGTCGGTTTTGGGTTCGATACCTTCCAGTACCAAACATAAAGTCAATTGACATTATATTTGGTACTGGAAGGTATCGAAACCAAAACCAACCCCCGTCCAACAAAAAAAATTAATAAATTAATAAATTTTTTTAATAAAGTATTATGGAGGAAGGATATTTTTTTTATTAAAAAATTTATTTATTACTATCTTATAGTGGCACTATCGGGTCGGACCCGAAAAGTCAAAAATGACCCGGTAATGACGTCTACGTATATTTTTCGGACCTGGTATTGACCTTTCTACATACATATATATATTGTTTGTTTAATTATTTAACTAAATAAATAAATTTATATATCTGACTCCGTTTAAATACTGAGAAAAAAATCAAAAATTTTTTTGAACTAAAAATATATGTTTAATTTAAACATATTTTGTTATTGAATTAATTTTAATTTCTACCGAACGAAATTTACCATGCATTGAATCAAAATTATTATGTTTAAATCAAACATAATTTTTGGTTTACTGTATGACTAAGATAATTATGTTTGATTTAAATATATTGTTTTCTCAGTAAAAATGTTATTTTTTTATAATAGTTATTGCTAAATGAATTTTTTTACAACTTTTTAAACAAAATTTTATTTCTTCTAAATGAATAAACCGATTGAAATAAATGAAGCTTGAATATTAAGGGGATAAGATATACTTTCATTTAGAATTAGAGACTTTTTAAAGAGTTTATTTTTGAATAATTATTTAACAAATTTGTTATAAACAAATTTTTTTTTAATTTTCTGCGTCTTTTAAAAATTTGATAAAAATATTAACATAATTAAAACTATAAGAAATCAAAATGTATAGTACAACATGACTATACTTAGTTTTTAATCAATATTATGGTTATATAAATGTTAACTCGACAGTATTTTGTTTATTTCATAGATACAAACAATGTTTTAACTCAGAAAAACATCAAACTTTTATGTCTGTTGCAATATAATTTTGATTGTAACTTTTTAAAAATTGTTGCTCATAAATCTTTTCAACGAATTTTGATTTCTTATAGTTTTAATTTTATGTTGAAATTTAAAAAAAAAATTTAAAGAGGCAGAACATTAAAAAAATTATTTTTTCATAAAATTAAATACATAATTATTCAAAAATAAATTTTTTAAGAAGTCTCTAATTCTAAACAAAAGTATAATTATTTTATCTCCTTAATTATATCCCCGCTTGATTCATTTAAATCGATTCATTCATTTAGGGAAAAATAAAATTTTGTTTAAAAACTTGCAAAAAATTCAATTTTACATAACTTTTATAAAAAAATATTTTTTTTTTAGTAAAAACTAAAAATCTATACAAAGTAGTAATAGTTGCTCTGATATATAATAAAAGTTGCTTCGCTTAAAATATTAATTGCTCGAGACATTTTAAATATTACTCGACTTTTAATAACATTTATTAATTTTATTAATAAAATTTTAATTTGACATTTAATTTTAACATCCGACTGGTTCTTAAATTGGAACACTGAGAAAACATTATACTTAAATGAAACACAAAAATAATGTTAGACGATTTTGTTTAAATGAAATTAATTTTTAAGTTTAATCTCAATATATAGAAAATATCTACTGCATTGATTCAAAAGTATTATTTGTTTGAATAATTATATTTAATTTAAACATATTTTCTGTTACGGTTTAAACAAAAATTATGTTTAAAAATTTTATGTTTGAATCAAACTTAAAAGTTAACTACATATAATTTAAAATCAATCACAATTTATGTTTGATTTCAATATATAATCTCTTAAACTGAACCAGAAAATATGTTTCAATAAAACTTAAATATGTTTGACTGTATAGCAAAGATATTTTAAGTTTGATTTAAACAAAATTTGTTTGAATCAAATAATTTTTTTTCTCAGTGAAGCCTCAATTGTAGACCTATATTCAGTAGCTTATAAGTCCGAAAATATTGAGTTTAGGAAAAAGTTGTCAAAGAATAAAAGTTTTAGATTTATTTCGACTTTTAAGAAATGTAAACAGTTTTTTTATAAACAAATTAAGTTTTCCTTTTAAAATAAACGTTTATTTTTAGATTCTGGTGTTGCACATGTTCTAAATCAGTTTATATTAATATAATATAACAGACAGTTAAAAAAAATTAATTTGTATATTCAAAAATTTTTTTTTTACATTACTTAAAAGTCAAAATAAAAATAAAACTTTCATTTATTGCCAACTTTTTCCTAAAATCAATATCTTCAGACTTACAAAATATAGGCAATATTTATATATGTACACTGTAAAAAAAAGGAGTTAAATTTTAACTCCCCAGGGAGTCTATAAAAGTCGCACCCAATTTGGGAGTTAATGCCAGGGGAGTTAAATAAAAGGAGTTAAAATTTAACACCCAAATGCTAACTCCCCATGGAAAAAATAACTCCCGCGGGTGTTAAATGAAGGGAGTTAAAAATTAACTCTCTTTTGGAGTTAATTTTTAACTCTAAAAATTTAACTCCCTACTCCCGAGTCCGTTAACTCCCTAAATTTTTTACAGTGTAAGTAAAAATATTTTTATTTTATGATTAGAAAATTAGTACTTTAAAATTAACTAGAAGTAGGTAAAAATAAAATATCAATATTTAAAATAATTCAATCTAAATTTATGAAAAAATAAATGTTGAATAACAAATATTTCAAAACAAACATAAATAATTAAAAAAAATAAATTATTATTTACATACACATGTATATATTTACACATAAATACATAACACACACACATATATATATATATATATATATATAAATTAAAATTTTTTTAATATATATAAAATCAATGGAGATGCTATTTAATAAATTTATACAAGTAGAAATAAACAAGTAAAATGTCTTCCGCGCGATTTATATGTTCTTAAATATTATTTAAAACAGTATTTTTTGTATATTAAAGTTAAGTGACTTTAGTTATTTATAAAATAAAGTGAGTTTTCAAAGCGGATTTAAAAAATTTTAATTAAATAAAGACAAGTTTTAAATATCATTTAAAATTTTGTTTATGTGAAATTTTAATTAATAATAATTGTTAAGAAATAAATTAGTTTTTCAAATCGGATTTCAAAAATTTTAATTAAACAAAGACAAGTTTAAAATATCAATTAAATTTTTATGTGTGAAATTGTAATTAAGAATAATTTTTTAAAGATATTAACATTTTTAAATAAAATTAATTGAATATTTATTACAATATTTTTGTATCACCATCAAATTTAAATATCCATGAGGAAATTAGATTATTTATTATTTTTATAATAAATAATTATAAATTAAATTATTATACAATAAATTAAATTATTTACTATTGTTTTTCAATCACAATAGATGTAAAATCAAAATTTTTAAAAAAGAAAATTCTCGTATACCTAAAGAAAATAAATGATAATATAATTGATAAAATTGTCAATTTAATTTTAAATAAATTTTCCAATTAACGAAAATAAAAAGCAAATATTTAAAGCAGGTGTTTGAAAAAATAGTTTCAGTTATTGGCTTTTTATCTCCGAAGGTCAAGTAGCCATCAAAGAGTATAGCCATGACATATAAAAAAAATATAAACTGTTGATAAATACAAAATACGTACCTTTCCTAAAACTGTCACTTCATCAGGAGCATAAGTTAGTTTTTCGCAAATAATGTCTTCTGGCAGAAAATGTTTCTTGCAGACTACATGACCGGAATTTAATTTTAAATCATCGCGAAGAATTGCAATTTGCCATAATTTTACTTTTGCTTTATCTTTCGGCACCGAGAAAAAGTGAAATTTTTCTTTCACGGAGTCATAACCCGATTATCTATTAAGAGATATAATGAATTCCAATGAACCTTTTGGTGGTAAATTGTAATTCTAGGCGGAGATTTTCGACAAACTTTACCAATTAAAGAACGGGGTACTAGATCAGAAATAGTTAATTTATCAATAAAAAATAGTAAACTATGGAAACATTTCAAAAAATACACATTAACAGATAATATGAGAGCCTTACCGCAAGAAACGGAATTTGTAGATTTTTTACTTAAAGTAGGCAATTGTGAATTAAATGATGCAGATGATAATGTTATATTACCAGAACATATTATTCAAGAAGGGAATGTAGATATTGCAGAAGAAATGTATTGTCAGTTCATACAACAGAATAAATTTCAGGAGTTGTCAGAGTGTGCAATTTTAGCACCGAGAAACGTTGACGTTGATGATATTAATAAGAGAGTGGTGCGTCTCTTAGAGAGTAAAGGTGAACAAATATATAAAAGTATTGATTCTACTGAAAATTGTGATAATGGAAAATTTTCTGAAACTTTATTACCAGAATATTTTGTGAGAAAATATAAGAATTTTACAATGGCCCCAACAAAAAGAAAAAAAAATCAAAACAAAATTAAATTCAAAATAAATTATCCACAATTGAAGAAACCAAAATTCACTCAAAATGATAAACTCAAATAATAGCTACTCCTGTAAAATTCTTATTTCTTGCTATCTCTTTGCTGTACAGAGATATGGTGCAAGTCACCTTCGGAATTGTATTTGAACCACAAAATTAACGAAATCACAAAGTTGGGCGCCAGGCTCAACGATGAGCCGTCGTCACCATCAAAATTATTTAAACAATGGTTTCTGAGGAAACAAGACCACCAGGTTAATTCCTCAGCAACAATTAAATATTAACCAGAATTCAAAATAATAGTGTAGAGAAAACGAGACCACCAGGTTAATTTCTCTACGACTATTCCACACAAAATACCCAAAATTACTCAAACATATTTCCAAAATATCTCCAAATTCAACAAATATGGTTCAAATACAATTTACCGGTACGTAACAAATTTACTCTGGCTAGCGCGACACAAAAGGGAAAACATTGGGCATGGGGTTTTGCTGAGAGAGAAATCGCTACAAAAATCAATTAAAATATAATCTAAAATTAACAAAATTATATTAAATTCATCTTCGGCAACTTACAAAAAAAAGAAAATGAACGTCTTAAGCGCGACATGATTTCACAAAAAATTTAACTGAAATTAGTTTTATTAGTCATTTTGAATAACTAAAACGACGAAATTGCTTCAACAATTTACTCGATTAACGCATCTTAATGTTCGCAATAAAATACCAAATTCAAATAAAATTCACTCCAACAAATTAAATTATTTTACAAAATTTCAGCAAATTTTACAACTACTAATCATACCGCAAGAACTAACAATAAAAGTCATCGTGATTTAATTTTATTTCACAAAGAAAACCGCGTAATTAATGAAATTAAATTTCATCTATGAAAACGCGACATTTTGAAAATTCATACGCAAAAGGGAAAATGTGTCGCGACACGAGGCACTACGAAATCACTCAAACTCGGAGAAGAATACATTTTAAGCACAATGATCAAAGTAATAATTCGAAATAAACACCATCGTAATTTAACAAAATTAATTTTAATCATTTAGATTATTATTATACCGCGACAAGAACTTTATATAATTACGTGATAGAGAGTGGTGTCATTTCGAAACGAGAAAGACGAAAAATCCACATTCTCTACGCGAAAACATCAATATTCTAATCAAATAAAACGAACGAAATTAGAGAATGTGCATCTTTAAAAATATTGAATGTCGACTCACCAGAATAATCTCGAAGTTTCCGTAGGATAATTCGGCAACTCTCCTTGTCGACACTTGTATTTTCGGAAAACAAAAATTCGCAAAAGGGAGAAGCCCACAGTTTTCGCAACGTCGTGAAAAGTCTCTCGCCAAAGTTCTCTATAGAGTGTGTCAAGCACGTTTTCTATTAATTCGCCGGTAGCGTCTAACAACAAGACTAACCTAACCTACGGTGCTCGCGCGCACCAATATTTCGTGGCAGCGCCGTGGCGGCAAAACCATTCAAATTCAAAAACAACGAAATTTTACAACTTAACAAATAAAATATTTCTTTTCATACAACCAATCATACAACAAAATAATAATAATTATCGTTAGTTAGAGGCGATGAACGACATAAATATAGCAATATCGTGAACAATATAATGTAATATAATCAGAACATATTTTCATAATTCCTTAAATTCACATTTCAATAAAATCGAATTATCGACCACAATAATACTAACTAACTAATTTAATATTTAATCGACTAATCAGTCGAAGAACTAAATTAAGCAAATAAGTAATTACAATAAATTATTCTAATTCAAATCAAAATACGCAATATCCGTAACAATTTTAACTAGCAAAGCAAAATCAAGAAAACTACTAAATTGCATAATTAGCATAACTACTAAACTACAAAATTAGCAAAATTGCTACATTACTAAATAAGCAAAATTACTAAATTCCAAAATCGGCAAGATTACTAAATTATCAAAATTATTAAATTACTAAATAATAAAAATCTATTAAATTACTAAATTAGTAGAGTTTACTAAATTACAGAATTTTCTACTTCACAATATTAACATAATTAATAAACAAAATTGACGATATTAACTAATTTTAGCAAAACTAGCAAAATCAAGCAAAATTACGAAATAACCAAATTTAGCAAGATTAAGCAAAATAAAGATAGCGCAAGAGAAAAATAGTAGCGTGAGCGATTTACGGTGTCGAAGTCAGGAACTCTTTCACAGCTACGGAACAATAGTGGTTAGGAGTAGTCGTCGTCCAATGCCATGACCAATTTTATCAAGGCTTTCGATAAATAGAATGCCGATGAGGCCTCTGTCGACAAACTTGTTGGTGCATCCAACGCCAACTGGCAACAACAAATGGACGTGGCTCATCCACGTGAGTGTGGTGTATATGTAAAGTCCCAAAATTGGGTTTGGTCCGAAACCAAACCACTTCAAAGTGTTAAAAACAGGCGAAACAGCCAAGATTAAAATTCTCTCCAACATCCAAAGTTATGGCATCCAAATGTCAAAATACAGCACCAAACGGTCAGTAATAAAAACAAGGGTGTCACCAGCCAAAAGTAAAATGCGAGATCGAACTGCCAGCAAAGCATCAAACAGCCAATATGCGGCAGCAAATCGCCAAAATGCGGCGTCAAACAGCCAAAATGTCTCAAGAGTAAGTGTGCGGCATCAAACAGCCAGCAGGGCATCGAACAGCCAGTGTAGTGTATGGTTGGACCAGAAACTTTTCCAAAACCAAAATCGTTCCTCCATGGTGGTGTTGAAGAGTGATGTCCAAATCGCTCGCAGCAAACATACAAAAAAAATAAGCAAGGCAGTAAAATAACAAAAAATAAAAGGCGCAAAAATTATTGTGGTCGATCGTAGAGCAGAGGCAGTCACAGAAAAGTGTCAAACAGGAGAAGATTATTTTCTCTAGTTTAAATTCCTCAAAATAATAACTCGGATGTAACGTGCCAAAAAATTTCACTTTACAATTTAAATACTCTCTCTCCACCTTCTTTACCACCTTATGAATTACATTTAAGAATTAATTCCATTGTAATGCATATTAGAAATCTTAGTATTAATGAAGGATTATGTAACGGAACAAGGTTAATTGTTTTAGATTTATCACATAATGTTATTAAATGTCTAATATTAACGGGAGATAAGAGTGGAAATATTGTCTTTTTAAATAGAGTAACTTTATATTGTGAAAATTTATATCCGTTTACTTTTAAAAGAAGACAATTTCCTATAAAATTAGCTTTTGCAATGACCATTAACAAGTCTCAAGGACAAACATTTAACAGAATATATATATTTTTAAGAAGAGATGTATTTAATCACGGTCAGATGTATGTTGCATTATCGAGGGTACGTTCATTTGAATCCGTAAAAATATATTTAGGAGATACTAGAAGTAATATGTATATAAAAAATTATGTTTATAGTGAAATTTTTGAATAATTAAGGAGCCTGATATAACACCTGCCGCTACGCGCCGCCGTAAAGGACCATACCAGTCAGTGAGCAGTGAGCGCTTCTGGGCCTCTCACTGCTACCTGGCTGGTATTATTTCGTGTAATAGCGCGTAGCGGCAGTTGATGCATCCGGCCCTTCAATTTTAATTAAGTTTATTTTGCTATCATTATGTTTATCGGACTTTTCAATGTGAAATATTTACAGTACCGGTCAAAATGTAAGTTCATCTATTTTCAAAGGAAAGAAAAAAATTTTGTAACATAAAATTTATGAAAACTAAACTTTTTTCGGTATACATATGTAATATAAAAAAATATGTTTTAATTTTAAAAATTATTTTTCTTTTAATAAGATTCAACAACCAAATGGATTATATACAAATGTTTAAAAAAGCTGAAAATAATATTTATTAGCATAAATTTATTAAGGTAAAGGTACCAATATCGGAACTCTTTTTAACCTAACTAAATTTCTATGATAAATATCATGGAATTAGAAGTGTTAATATGAATAATTAGGGTATATATTGAAAGATTGGTATTTTATTAATAGTATTTAAGCCCTAAAATGATTCTTTTTTATGAAATAAGAATAATATTAATTAAATTATAAAACTCTGCACTGTACCTATTACGGAACGATTATTTTCTGTATGTACGGGTGTTCCAAATTGAATGTCCCTATTAAGGAACACCTAGAACACCTTATTTGATTCAATAAGTCATTACAATTCTTTTGATTTATCTCAACAATTTAAATATTAATTATAAAGAATTAAATACAATAAACAAATTCTAGTTTAATAGATAATTAAAAAGCCAATTTTTCTGGTAGAAAATAAATACGAAAATACTGAAAACATTTGAGGTTATGTTTGCTGTATATTTCCTGTGTGTTCCATTAATCGGGGCATGTAAATAATAAATGTACCTAATGTGGAACGGTAGTTTGATGGACACCTCAACTTTAAAGCTAAAATACAATTTAATATTTCTTATTAAACTAAATACTATACAGAAATAATAATTCTTATATCATGTAAAATTTATTAAAATGACTAGAATTTTCTCACCACCAATTTTAATTGCTTTTATTTCAATTTTTGTGATACTGTTCCGTAATAGGTACGAAATTTTAAAGTGTTCCGTTATTGGTACTTTTACAAATAGAATATGTGAATTTTTGGACTGCTAATCGAAATCACGAAGGGTTATTAGTGAAGAAAATGACCACCATTATTATTTGTTAATTTGTATAACTGTTTGAAACTATCGCTGAATGTAACTAAATACCATTCTTATTATAGTCCTCTTTCTTTAATTAATTCTATCATCTGTTTTCTATCTCCTTAAAGTAATAAAAATCCCATGCGTTATTTTTGCCCAAGGGAGACAACGGCCGCCATTTTCATATAAGTCGAACAAGTGAATGACTTTTACTCCCTGTCGTCTGCTATCTGAAATCGACACTTTTGTGCATTAGGAATAAAAAATATCGTAAGTAACACGGAAATAAAGGCAGCCAATTTGTTTACGATGATTTTATTTATTAAAGTACTAAGTTTTAAAGTTTGAACAAGAAGGTGAGAGTGTCAAAAATTATTAAACATAAATTTATTTCTTGGTTTTTTCTTATATTTCATTAAAATAATTGAACAATTTCAAATTTACTATTTGAAAATTTTAACCTGTTAAAATGTAATCAAAATTATACTGATTTGAAATTAACAATTTTACTTAAAACGCAATAAATGTAATATCTAACGTTGCTTCCATATCTCAGAACCAGAAAAAGCTACAGTGAATTTTTATTAGAAATTGTAATGTTAAAATAAGTTAGTGTCGAAGAAAAGGAGATTTTTTTCCACTCTGAACATAGTTTTTTGTAAAAATTGTTTATAATATTGTTAAAAAAAATGTTAAACAATTATAAACAAAGGTTTGTCTCTCTAAAATTTATTCTAATGTCAAACAAAGCAAAATGTGAAAAAAATTCTTTCCACTCAAAACTTTTTTTTCTATGAAAATTGTTTATAATATTTTTAAATACTGTTAAATAAATTTAAATTAAAATTTAAAACATTAGCAACATTTTGATTACAAGAGAGCGTAATGTAATTTTTAAAAAAATTTCTGCGAATTATAACATTTTACTATAAATTTGAAATTGAAATTTCTTTTTAGATTCTGAAAGAGGACACTCAAACCATTAAAAAAACCTATCTCCCGATTTTGTTTGAAAATTGTAGCTCGTAGAACGGAAAGGTCGAACTTGTGCTAAGAAATACGGACATTTGGGACTAAATGGGTTAATACAATTGATGAGTCAGTAAGAAGAACTCGCCGAGCACTCCAACGCATGCGTTAATACCAGTCGGCTAGCAGAGACAGGCCCAGAGGCGCTCACTGCTTCTTAGATCGAAGTGTGGATTCCCCAATAGAGTATACGTTCCCGCGCTCGGCGAGTTCTTCTTCCCGGCTCCTCAATTACTCTTTAACATTGCACCAGCGACAGAGTTGGAGCGCCAACCTCGAAGGCTACAGTCTTGCGACAGTTCCGAGGGTGGGTGAAGGGCTTCAAAAGAAAGGTTACGGGTTTTAGTGGGTCAGGCCGGTAAGTAAGTCGCTAGCTTGCTAAACAATTTTATAATTCGTCTTTATTTTATATTTTTTTATTTTACCAACCCCACATAACCTTGGAATGAGGAATCCAAGGTATCTATATGCAGATTTCCCAAATTCCCTAAGCAAAAAATTAATTATTTAATTCAATTAAAGAAATATTAGTCTTAATTAAATGCATTAATTGTGCTTAATAATTGGATATTTGATACAAATAAAGATTTAGTTACTTAAAAAAATTATTTTATTGATGCAAATAAATATTTATTTCATACCGTCAAATAAAATACTCAGATCTAATAAATATTTACTTGGTTAAAATAAATATTTATTGCATAATGGACAATTAAACTATTTAATTGAGTAAATAAATTTTTATTTGTTTCAATTAAATTATTTTTAGTGTACAAATTATGCAAATTACTTCCTGAAAGAAAAGAATGAGTTAATGAACAATATTATTATTGAGAAATAAAAATTATGCATAAAGTAAGTTTTTTTTTTCTATTTGTTAATCATAATTTTTTAATAATTAAAAATTTCTTAATATTTTTTACAAATAAAAATGATAAAAAATTGAATAATTTAAACATTTGAACCTTGAGGCAATTTTATACTTAAGATTATATAAGCATGTTTCAAGATTGCTAAAAAATTGGTGCAATTTAGGAATACAAAATTTAAAACAAAATTTAATCGTTTCAGATAAAATTCTTTTAATAAATATGTGTTTATCTTTAGAATAATGCTAGAAACTTTTTTAATGTTAAAATATTTTCATATTGAATAGCAGAAAAAAGAGGGCGCGCGTAGCGCGCAAGTAAAAGTGACTAGTAGAGGAGTAATACACTGACTGCATAAATCATTTTTCCATTTTTCTCCTTGCAAATAAGAAAATCACCTATGTATTGGCGGTAAAATTAGCATTAGGATACATACTTTATATTTCATAAGCAACAACGGTAATTTGATATTGGTTTTCAGAAAATAAATATGGCGGATCCAATATGCTAGATAAAAATATTTTTAAATGCATCGGATTTACTTGAAATTTGTTACTCAAGAGGTTTTCGGGGTCGCTGATGACGAATCTGATGTTAATTTTCAGAAATTTAAAATGGCGGATCCAATATGTCGGACTAAAATTTTTTTTAATTCATCAGATTTCGTTGAAAGTTGTTACTCAGGGGTTTTTGGGATCGCTGATACCGAATCTGATGATATTCTACATATTGTTTCTATAGTTCATCTATATATAGCAACAGAATAATTTATTGCTTCTTTGACATTATTCATTTGAAGCATCTAATAGATAAATTTGAAGAAAATGCGTGTAAATTTGAATCAAATGAAAAGTTGTTTGCTCCGAAGAATCGCGCTATTGAAAATGAAAGCATATGCTTTCGTTTCAATGAGTGGTGCTATAGCGGACTGCCTATAGCATATGCTATAAAAATAAGGACACTATGTGTTTGAGACATTGACAGGTGCTAAATTTATTGAAATACTTATCCACACATATTTATATGTCGTTTTTGAAATTCTTATATAAAAAACTATTATTTAAATTGTTTTAAAGAATTAAGGACTAGTTAAATATCAATTTCCTATATAAATTCCCTTATTCACGAGAAAAATCTCGCGCACGGTATTTAACTACAAAGTAACTGCTCAATGTCAGAAGCGAATGTATTACATTGCAGCGCGGCAGTTCTCGTCTATCACGAAAGTTAAGCAGCTTTGGTCACGGTTACTGCATGGATGGGTGACCGATTGAGAACAGCGTATTTTTCAGACTCAAAAAAATATAAAGTGTGTTTGAATGTGTATGTATGTGTGTTTGTCGTTGGAAAAAATGAAAAAATAATAAAGATGTGTATGTTAGTGTGTAAAATTGAAAAAAGATGTATATAAAAAGTGTTGTGTTAAAGGTGTGAGAATTAATTATAGTATATAAAAAATATGTGAACAAAAATTTCATTTTTTCAATTTATCGTTGGTGTATATCTTTCACCACATTAAAGAATTGACTTAACAGTATGGTGTTATTCAATCGATAGCAACAACTGAAAAAATTAAAAGTACAAATTTTTGATTCATAAAAATGATGCTTTTAAATTTAAAAACTATAGTCATTGACTCAAAAGCATATACTGTTAAATTAAAAAATTTTGATCGTTGATTCAAAAGGAATACCTTGAAATTAACATAGTATGCTGTCAATTTGAGAAATATGCTTTTGTTTCAATGAAAGTGATACTATTTATTTTTTTATGGAAATCTTCCGGAAATTTATTTTTTTTACAGAAATCTTTCAGAAATTTAGTTTTTTGCGGAAATCTTCCGGAAAATTTCCGAAAATATATTGTTTTTACGGAAATCTTCCGAAAATTTCCGGAAATATATTTTTTTAAGAAAATATTCCGGAAGATTTCCGCAAAAAAACTAAATTTCTGAAAGATTTCCGTAAAAAAAATAAATTTCCGGAAGATTTACGGATAATTTTCACAAAAAATATAAATTTCCGAAAGATTTCCGTAAAAAAAAATTTCCGGAAGATTTCCATAGAAAAAATAAATTTCCATAAAATAATAAATTGACGGAAATGTTCCGGATGATTTCCACAAAAAATATAAATTTCTGAAAGATTTTCGTAAAAAAAAAATTTCCGGAAATTTTCCGGAAGATTTCTGTACAAAAAAAATAAATTTCCGGAAGATTTCCGTACAAAAAAAATAAATTTCCGAAAGATTTTCGTACAAAAAAAAATAAATTTCCGGAAGATTTCCGAATAATTTCTGTACAAAAAAAAATTTACGGAAATCTTCCGAAAATTTCCGGAAATATATTTTTTTTACGGAAATTTTCCGGAAGATTTCCGAAAAAAAACTAAATTTCTGAAAGATTTCCGTAAAAAAAATAAATTTCCGGAAGATTTACAGATAATTTTCACAAAAAATATAAATTTCCGAAAGATTTCCGTAAAAAAAAATTTCCGGAAGATTTTAATAAAAAAAATAAATTTTCGTAAAGTTTCGGATGATTTCCGTAAAAAAACTAAATTTCCGGAAGATTTCCGTAAAAAAAATATATTTCCGGAAATTTTCCGGAAGATTTCCGCAAAAAAACGAAATTTCTGAAAGATTTCCGTAAAAAAAATAAATTTCCGGAAGATTTCCGGATAATTTCCACAAAAAATATAAATTTCCGAAAGATTTCCGTAAAAAAAAAATTTCCGGAAACCCTTCCACATGGGACAGCATTTTTTTCTCCGTGAAATAATAATTTTTTAACAATAATTAAATTTAAAAAAAAAATATTTTTACACTTCTTATTGTTCATGTATATTGTCAATATATAATATAAATCAATCTTTTTCTCTTCTCTATCTCTATAATATTAAAATGTTTCCTAGTCGTTTCGTCGGATTCGTCGTTCGGCAACATATATACACGGAGAAAAAAATGCTGTTGAATCAATGACATATGAGTTTGATTCATTGAATAGTGTCATAACGGACTGCCAAACGTATATGCTGTTGTCTTGAAAGAACCGCTTCTAATGATTCGATAGTATCACTTTCATTGAAACAAAAGCATATTTCTCAAATTGACAGCATACTATGTTAATTTAAAGTTATCCCTTTTGAATCAACGATCAAAATTTTTTAATTTAACAGTATATGCTTTTGAGTCAATGACTATAGTTTTTAAATTTAAAAGCATCATTTTTATGAATCAAAAATTTGTACTTTTAATTTTTTCAGTTGTTGCTATCGATTGAATAACACCATACTGTTAAGTCAATTCTTTAATGTGGTAAAAGATATACACCAACGATAAATTGAAAAAATGAAATTTTTGTTCACATATTTTATATATACTATAATTAATTCTCACACCTTTAACACAACACTTTTTATATACATCTTTTTTCAATTTTACACACTAACATACACATCTTTATTATTTTTTCATTTTTTCCAACGACAAACACACATACATACACATTCAAACACACTTTATATTTTTTTGAGTCTGAAAAATACGCTGTTCTCAATCGGTCACCCATCCATGCAGTAACCGTGACCAAAGCTGCTTAACTTTCGTGATAGACGAGAACTGCCGCGCTGCAATGTAATACATTCGCTTCTGACATTGAGCAGTTACTTTGTAGTTAAATACCGTGCGCGAGATTTTTCTCGTGAATAAGGGAATTTATATAGGAAATTGATATTTAACTAGTCCTTAATTCTTTAAAACAATTTAAATAATAGTTTTTTATATAAGAATTTCAAAAACGACATATAAATATGTGTGGATAAGTATTTCAATAAATTTAGCACCTGTCAATGTCTCAAACACATAGTGTCCTTATTTTTATAGCATATGCTATAGGCAGTCCGCTATAGCACCACTCATTGAAACGAAAGCATATGCTTTCATTTTCAAAAGCGCGCTTCTTTGGAGCAAACAACTTTTCATTTGCTTCAAATTTACACGCATTTTCTTCAAATTTATTTATTAGATGCTTCAAATGAATAATGTCAAAGAAGCAATAAATTATTCTGTTGCTATATATAGATGAACTATAGAAACAATACACTGAAAAAAAAGTACTGTTGAATCAAATAGCTCCATGCTATTGAATTTCCCGTTATTGATTCAATAACACATTTATTAATCGAACAGCATATTGCTTAAAACGAAAAAATGAAACTGTTTAAATTAAAAGTACGGTACTGTTAAATTAATTATATTCTACAAATTGTTTCTATAGTTCATCTATATATAGCAACAGAATAATTTATTGCTTCTTTGACATTATTCATTTGAAGCATCTAATAAATAAATTTGAAGAAAATGCGTGTAAATTTGAATCAAATGAAAAGTTGTTTGCTCCAAAGAAGCGCGCTTTTGAAAATGAAAGCATATGCTTTCGTTTCAATGAGTGGTGCTATAGCGGACTGCCTATAGCATATGCTATAAAAATAAGGACACTATGTATTTGATACATTGACAGGTGCTAAATTTATTGAAATACTTATCCACACTTATTTATATGTTTATTAAACCTGTCATTTTTGAGATTCTTATATAAAAAACTATTATTTAAATTGTTTTAAAGAATTAAGGACTAGTTAAATATAAATTCCCTACATAAATTCCCTTATTTACGAGAAAAATCTCGCGCACGGTATTTAACTACAAAGTAACTGCTCAATGTAAGAAGCGAATGTATTACATTGCAGCGCGGCAGTTCTCGTCCATCACGAAAGTTAAGCACGTTTGGTCGCGGTTACTACATGGATGGGTGACCGATTGGGAACAGGGTATTTTTCAGACTCAAAAAAATATAAAGTGTGTATGTATGTGTGTTTGTCGTTGGAAAAAATGAAAAAAATAATAAAGATATGTATGTTAGTGTGTAAAATTGAAAAAAAGATGTATATAAGAAGTGTTGTGTTAAAGGTGTGAGAATTTATTATAGTATATAAAAAATATGTGAACAAAAATTTCATTTTTTCAATTTATCGTTCGTATGTCTTTAACTACATAAAAGAATTGACTTAACAGTATGGTGTTATTCAATCGATAGCAACAACTAAAAAAATTAAAAGTACAAATTTTTGAATCATAAAAATTATGCTTTTAAATTGAAAAACTATAGTCATTGACTCAAAAGCATATACTGTTAAATTAAAAAATTTTGATCGTTGATTCAAAAGGAATACCTTCAAATTAACATAGTATGCTGTCAATTTGAGAAATATGCTTTTGTTTCAATGAAAGTGATACTATCGAATCATTAGAATCGGTGCTTTCAAAACAACAGCATATACGTTTGGCAGCCCGTTATGACACTATTCAATGAATCAAACTCATATGTCATTGATTCAACAGCATTTTTTTCTCCGTGTATGTAGAATATCATTAATTTAACAATACCGTACTTTTAATTTAAACAGTTTAATTTTTTCGTTTTAAGCAATATGCTGTTCGATTAATAAGTGTGTTATTGAATCAATAACGGGAAATTCAATAGCATGGAGTTATTTGATTCAACAGCACTTTTTTTCAGTGTACAGTAGAAGTGTGCAAAAACTCGAATTTCACATGGGTTCGAAATTGGAACTGAACCGAACCCATGTTAATTCTTATGGAGAGAATCAAACTTTTGAAATTTGCACAGCTCTAATATACACACAATACATACACATGTATACGCACACATATACAAACAATACATACACATGTATACTAGGGTGGTTCTTATTTTGGCGATGTTTCCAACTCTTCAGTCTCACTCAACAAAATTAATCAAGGTATAAAAAAAAATTTTCCTGAAAGTTTGAAGCAAATCGAGCAATATTAACACGTGCCTCTAGACGATTGAAATTTTAAATGGGAAATACATGTAATTTTTCGTGGAAATCACTCAACATTTTTTGTAGCTTACAAATTTTTTTATTAAATTTTCAAACTTCGGGATCTTTTAGTACATGATTAAAGGTAAAACTTCCAATTATTCTACATTTTTTTGAAAATATTTGCTCCATTTACGAGCTTCATGAATATGTCGCTATCACAGTGAAAATGTCTAACATGTTAATTTTACTTTTTAAAAGGTTGAATAAAATGTTCTCTTAAGGTGATTCATATTAAAAACATGTTCGCAAATGTTTAGTGTAATATCAACATTATAAATTATTTAAAAAGTGAGGTTATGTTAATTTTTTTTCCCACTTTAACCAGATTTTCAAAATTCACAATGACGGATCCAATATGGTGGTCGAGAAAATAAAAAATCCACACTGAGAAATCTGGAGAGTCAAATTCAGAGGTTCAAAAAGTGTTTGTTTGCTTTGCTTATGAAGAGAGTTAAATAGTCTTTCTAAAATAAATTTTGAATTGATAATGGAAATCTACTTGTATATTTTCGCCCAGTACATCTGAGGGTTAAAAGTTGCGCAGAAAATGTGTACGATCTGATGCGCGCGAAATTATTTTTCTGACATTTTATGTATTTAATTTAGGGGTTAGGTTGCCATATTTATTCATTTCGCGCCGGATAAGGAAGGGATTTCTCAATATGGTTAATTTGACCCTCTGTTATAAACTCATTTTCCCTCCAAGAGAAATGGCACGAATATCTGTCAATGGTGTATTTGAATATTGAGATTGTTATCCAATAGCTAACTCTCAAATATTAACGATTTGTCCCTCCAGATGTTTAGTCCAATACTCCAGTTTTCTCAGTGCAACGGATTTGTTTAAAACTTGTTACTCGGGGGTTTTTGGGGTCGCTGATTACGAATCCGATGTCAGATTTTGAAATCAAAAATGGCGGACCTAAAATTCTATCAAATTGCATTAATCTTGGAATTATCCGCCATATTGGATTCACCATTTTAATTTTGTAAATCTGACATCATATTCGTAATCAGCGACCCCGAAAACCCCCAAGTAACGAGTTTCAAGCGTATTTGATAAATTTTTTAATCTTCATAGTCGCCATTTTAGGTCCACCATTTTGAATTTTGAAAATCTGATTTGGAATTCGGATTCAGGGATCCCAAAAACCTTAGTATGCACTTGGTTATTCAAAGCGAATTATGTTTAGTATTTTATTTTCGAGATGGACATATATATGGCCACAGACGTAAAGGTGGCACAACTTTTTGTGGCCACATATGGGCCATGGACTGTCAAGGGGTTAAAGTGGGAAAAAAATTCACATAGCCTCACTTTTTGAATAATTTATAATGTTGATATGACACTAAACATTTGCGAACATGTTTTTAATATGAATCACCTTAAGAGAACATTTTATTCAACCTTTTAAAAAGTAAAATTAACATGTTAGACATTTTCACTGTGATAGCGACATATTCATTAAGCTCGTAAATGGAGCAAATATTTTCAAAAAAATTTAGAATAATTGGAAGTTTTACCTTTAATCATGTACTAAAAGATCCCGAAGTTTGAAAATTTAATAAAAAAATTTGTAAGCTACAAAAAATGTTGAGTGATTTCCACGAAAAATTACATGTATTTCCCATTTAAAATTTCAATCGTCTAGAGGCACGTGTTAATATTGCTCGATTTGCTTCAAACTTTCAGGAAAATTTTTTTTTATACCTTGATTAATTTTGTTGAGTGAGACTGAAGAGTTGGAAACATCGCCAAAATAAGAACCACCCTAATGTATACTCACACAATACACACACATATCCACTCAATACATACACATGTATACTCACACATATACTTTTTAAATAAAATTTTATTTCTTCTAAATGAATAAACCGATTGAAATAAATCAAGCTTGAATATTAAGGGGCTAAGATATACTTTCGTTCAGAAGTAGAGACTTTTTAAAGAGTTTTTTTTAAATAATTATTTAACACATTTGTTATAAACAAATTTTTTTTAATTGTCTGTGCCTTTGAAAAATTTGAAAAAAATTGTAACATAATTAAAACTATTATAAATCAAAATGTATAGTGCAACAAGACTATACTTAGTTTTTGATTAATTTTATGGTTATATAAATGTTAACACGATAGTATTTTTACCTTTTGTTTATTTCGTAGATGCAAACAATGTTTTAATTGAGAAAAACATCAAACTCGCATCTCTGCTCTATAATAATTTTGATTGTAACTTTTTAAAAATTGTTGCTCATAAATATGTTCAAAGAACTTTGATTTCTTAAAGTTTTAATTTTATGTTGGAATTTTAAAAAAATTTAAAAGTCGCAGAACATTAAAAAAATTATTTTTACATAAAAAATTTATTAAATAATTATTCAAAAATAAACTCTTAAAGAAGTCTCTAATTCTAAACGACAGTATAATTATTTTCTCTCCTTTTTATGCTTGCTTGATTCATTTAAATCGGTTCATTTACACAAAATTTATTATATAATAATTAATTATTATATACATATATATATATATATATATATATATATATATATATATATTGTCACGTCATCGCGACGTATTGTTTTGATATTTGTAAAGTTAGAATCTGAATCCTCACTTTTTCTTGTAAACCAAACAAATCAATTGAAATGTGTGTCGTCTTGGACAGACTTTTCTTTATATGGTCATCCACGATTATCACCCTTCTATAAGGTTACTGAACTGTCTAAAACAGTGACGAATCAACGCGTTATTATTGATCAGAATGATGTCTTTGTCTAAGTAGCAGATGCCGAAAATTGGTCATCTGCACATTGTCAATCTTTCTATTGGTTCCCCACTTAAATGTAATAAAAATTTAACTACCTTGACCCAAAGGTAATAAATGTGGGTGGTATATTCCCTTGTGAAGGAAACATAAAAGGGGCCACCCTTGACGAATTCGTCAGTCCAGGAAACGCCGTCAACTTAACTAGTCCAGAAGTCATCCTCAAATCAGCAAGTCGCGTTCTTCGTGTCTGTCGCGATTCCGCGACCAAGTTAACAAGTTATGTACTACCCCTAAGCGTATTCTTCGTGTCGATCCAAAATCTCTTCAAGTACCAAATACATTCTTCAAGTCTTACTCAAGTTATTCAAGAAGAATTTTATCAAGGAGATAATTTCTATTGCGAGGCACATTACTAAAGACTGCATTATTTCGACTTCAATGTCAAATCAATAATTTGACACCTGGACTCCGGACCTTTCATTTTGACTGGCCCGAAAACAATTCAAAGGAAATCTACTGCATATTCAGTTTTCGCTAGACAACGTCATTTCTTCAACCTTACACTGACGGAGGTATCACCTGTTGGGTCTACGACTCTAATAATAATTTTAAAAGGTAAGTTACTAATACTTCAAAATCTTGTCCCTTTCAAATTCTCGATTGATCCCACAAAGTATTGTTTTGTTACAGTATCCCTGAAGACATCTGGATCTACTCTTTCTCTTGATTCTAATTGTAAAGGATTCAAATTAATAACTTTAATAATTTAACTTCAATTAAGCAGTTACTCATTCTTAAAACCTGTCCCTTAATATCAGAGTTTACTGCTCTGTGAATAAATCAGGTTGAATCACCGATGCCGGCCAAATTAAATATGTAAATTATGATTATGTTTAGTTTCATTTCTTGAGACGTAACATAACCATTAATTTTTGGTGCATCGGCCGTTTTGAATCATAAGATTGAGTAATTGAAAAATTAATTTTTGATGCATTGTCACTGTGAACGATAATATAAAGTTACTGTAGAATATTGTGAAAAATAAAAAAAACTTTTATAATTCTTGATACATTTCTTTAAAAAAAAGAGAGAGAAAGAGAAACAGGTACATCCAGAAGTTTAATTAATGTTTTCATATTAAATGTTTAAAAAAATAATATATCGAAATCACAAAATACACTTTTTACTCTAATTAAATCAAAATTATCGTATTTCTAAAATTTTCAATAACAAAAACATGTTACCAAATAATCAACAAGTGTCCCTTCGCGATGCACTCGAATTAGTGCCAATTTTCAATGGATCAAATATTCCATTGTCAGTTTTTATAGACGGTTGTAATGAAGCAAGACAGATGTTACCCGCATTACCCCAAGTTGAAGAAAATTTAGTAAAATTAATTCGGTCAAAATTAATAGGCGAAGCAAGGAAATCAATGTCATGGAGTAGTTATAGTACAATCACAGACCTCGTTAGTCATTTGAAAAAACTCTATTTACCTAACAAAAGTATTTATCAATTACAAGGAGAGTTAGGCAATATTTTTATGTGGGAAAGCGAATCAGTAATATCTTATGCTAATAGAATAAAAGATTTATCAGATCAAATTTATGATGCGCATAGGTTAAAAAATAACGGCATTTTAGACAAAGCAGCAATGGAAAGTTTAGAACGAGATGTAGTTTCATGTTTTCGTCGTGGTTTACCACCAGAATTAGATATTCGCGTTGGAGATTGTTTAATTTTAAAAGAAGCAACAAATAGAGCTCTTGAAGCTGAAAGAAAATTAAAAGTGGTTGCTGAGCTTAGAAAAGAAAATTCTTGTAGACAAAATCAAAGTAGAATCAATTTTACTAAAGAAGATATAATAGTGTGTGAAAACTGTGGAATTAATGGTCATACTAAACACAGTTGTCGTAGATCAGAACAAAATCAATACCAAACGCAGTA
The DNA here is from genome assembly GCA_032872475.1 of Leptopilina myrica (nomen nudum). Lineage (NCBI taxonomy): Eukaryota > Metazoa > Arthropoda > Insecta > Hymenoptera > Figitidae > Leptopilina > Leptopilina myrica (nomen nudum). The sequence continues at coordinate 21,837,894 of CM065459.1, forward strand.
TAAAACTCAACGCTTCGTATCTCCTCAAGAATGGAGAGAACCAATCGATTTTACAAGAAGAGGGAACTCCCTTTCATTTAGACGACCATGGGAACACACTCAACACCCGCATTTTTCTAAATCACCCCAAAATGACTTTAGAAAACAGCAATTTCAAAACAAACATAATTTTCCAAATGAAAATAATTTTGAACAATTTAAAAATCGAAATATTTGTAATTATTGTAAAAGAATAGGACACAATATTAATGAATGTAGACGCAGAGAATATAATAATCAGTATTATCAAAATCAACATTCTCGACCACATACCCATGTGAATCAGGGAAACGAATAAAGCCATCCCAAAACAGGTGCGCTGGGACAGGCAGTAATGGAATAAAAATTCCTATTAAAAAAGCATCTACTGATTTAGAAGTGATTCAAATTAATTCTACTAAAGGAAGTGTTATACCATCTATTTTTATTCAAAATTGTTTAAAACCACTTCATTTAATGATTGATACCGGTGCAGGAATAAATCTTTTAAAAGAAAAAATGCTTGATTCCTCAATGACAGTTAACACACTTAAAAAATTGCAACTTACAGGAATTAATCAACATCCAGTTTATACAATTGGTCAGATAAAAATAAAAATTTTTGAGTACCCAACTATTTTTAATATCATACCTAACGAAGTTCCTATAGAAGAAGATGGAGTTTTAGGCTCAGAATTTTTTACTGATAACAATGTTAAAATTAATTATGCAGAAAAATGTTTAGAGGTGGGCCAAAATAAGTGAAACCAGCCACTTGAAAAATTTTTGTCTCCAATTTTCAAGTTATCCATGATTTTTGGTAGATATATGAGTACACTTTTTGCCCCTAAGATATTTTTCAAAAAAAAAAATTTATTTTTGAAGTAATCAGGTGTTAAAGTTTTGGGTCATTTTATTTTCATTTTATTATTACTTTGAAACAAATAAAGATAATTAGGTGAATTTTTTTTTTAATTAAAGCTTAAAGTCTATATTTTAAGGAACAAATAAAGCGATTGCTAAAAAATTAAAATTTATAATTGTTATTAACAATTCTTTTAAACAATTGCAAATTGAAGAATGTTCTCAATGTTTTTGAAACATTACATTTCGATGTTATATTGCGCAAAACTCCAAGGATTAATTTAAAAAAAAGAAAAATGAGTAACCTTCAATATTATAGAAATTCTGTAGTTTTTTCTGAAAAAATGCAGGCGAAAATCGACTTTTAATCTTAAAAATCCGCTTGAAAACGTGAAGTTTCTAAAAAAACAAAACACGATCTTATTTATTCGTTTGCAATTTTATCTTTTTCCAGTAACTCGAGTCGATTTTCGCCTGCATTTTTTCAGAAAAAACTACAGAATTTCTATAATATTGAAGGTTACTCATTTTTCTTTTTTTTAAATTAATCCTTGGAGTTTTGCGCAATACAACATCGAAATGTAATGTTTCAAAAACATTGAGAACATTCTTAAATTTGCAATTGTTTAAAAGAATTGTTAATAACAATTATAAATTTTAATTTTTTAGCAATCGCTTTATTTATTCCTTAAAATATAGACTTTAAGCTTTAATTTAAAAAAAATTCACCTAATTATCTTTATTTGTTTCAAAGTAATAATAAAATGAAAATAAAATGACCCAAAACTTTAACACCTGATTACTTCAAAAATAAATTTTTTTTTTTAAAATATCTTAGGGGCAAAAAGTGTACTCATATATCTACCAAAAATCATAGATAACTTGAAAATTGGAGACAAAATTTTTTCAAGTGGCCGGTTTCACTTATTTTGGCCCAGGTTAAAAATAAAATTTACCCTTTTGCATCAAACGATTTTATAATTTTACCACCTCGATCAATATCAGATATATTTCTATTTGTTGAGAATACTGATTTGAAAGATGGTTACATCCCTCTTTTAGACACCGAACCAGGAATTTACATAGGAAACGCTTTAGTCACGAATAATAATGGTAAAGCATATGTCAAAGCAGCAAACACATTATCTAATTCTGTAAAGTTAAAAGTCCCAAAAGTAATTTTAGAAGAATGTCAAATATTTCAAAATCTTGAAAAATCAAATGAAACTAAACAGAATAAATTGAACATTGAAAATAGCACAGCAGAAAAAATATTAGATAATTTCATGTATTCACAAAATTCAGAATTTGGATTTTATACATTAACCGGTAAAGAAAGAATTGAACAGATATTAGATTCACTTCGATTAGATCATTTAAACCCAGAAGAATTAAAACACGTAGAAACATTAATAACAGAATACGCGGAAACTTTTCATTTACCTGGTGAATATCTTACATCTACTAATGTTCTCCAACATAATATTCCTACTACAGACGAGGAACCAGTATTCACACGTCAATATCGATTTCCACCTGTGCATAAAGAAGAACTTTTAAAACAAACAAGTGAACTCTTAAAAAATAAAATTATTAAACCTTCTCAATCCCCGTATAATACTCCAGTTTGGATTGTGCCAAAGAAAGCTGACTCTTTAGGAAATAAAAAATGGCGGATGGTACTTGATTTTCGTAAATTAAATGAAAAAACAATTACTGACTTTTTTCCATTGCCAAATGTTAATGAGGTACTTGAAACTCTTGGAAATGCCCAATATTTTTCTGTCTTTGACTTAGCTTCAGGCTTTCATCAAATAAAAATGAATCCAAAAGATTCACACAAAACTGCCTTTTCAACACCTTATGGTCACTATGAGTTTGACCGTATGCCATTCAGACTGAAAAATGCCCCAAGTTGTTTTCAAAGATTAATGAATTCTTGTCTGTCAGGTCTTATTGGTACTGAATTATTTATCTATTTAGATGACGTAGTAATTTTTGCAAATTCTTTAGAAGAACATCAAGAAAAATTTAAGAATTTTATGAATCGATTGGAAGTAGCTAACTTAAAATTGCAACCAGATAAATGCGAATTTCTCAGACCTGAAGTAATTTACTTAGGTCATATTATTGATAAGGATGGAGTTAGACCAGATCCAAAGAAAATAAGTGCAGTTAAAAATTTTCCAACTCCTAAAAATGTTAAAAATATAAAACAATTTTTAGGCTTAGCAGGATACTACAGACGTTTTATTGCAAATTTCTCTAAAAAATCGGGACCCTTAACGCAATTATTAAAGAAAAATGTGATTTTTAAATGGAGCGAAAAACAACAAGAAGCTTTCGAAAAATTAAAAGAAGAACTTTGTGAAGAACCTTTATTGCAAAGACCAGATTTTGATCAACCCTTTATTCTAACTACCGACGCATCAGGTTTTGCTATTGGTGGAATTTTATCTCAAGGCGAAATTGGAAAAGATAAACCTATTGCTTACGCATCAAGATCTCTAAACGAACATGAAGTCAAATACGATACTTATAATAAAGAAGCTCTCGCGATTGTGTATTCAGTGTATTGTGTTCTACATTTTAGACATTTTCTTTACGGAAGAAAATTTAAAATTGTGACTGACCATAAACCTCTATTATGGTTTCAAAATTCAAGCGACCTTGCTCTCGTGTAACAAGATGGAAACTTAAATTAGCAGAATACGATTTTGACATGGTATATAAAGCAGGGAAAATTAATGTTAATGCGGATGCACTATCTCGAAACCCAGTAAAAATTGTCAAAAGTGTCCAAAACGAAATTCAAGTATACAAAGAAGAAGACGATGAAGAAGAAGATTATTATGACGAAGAAGATGATGACGAGTATTATGAAGATAAATATGTTAAAAGAAATTATAATGGTGAAAATAATAATGATAATTTATTTAGTGATGAAGAAAATTACTATGAAGAAATTGCAGAAGAATTAAATGATATAATAAATGTGAACACAGTGTCTGCGGTCAGAGAATTGAATCTTATTAAAAAAATAATTAATGTGATTTCTGATACTACGAAAAATAAAGAAATTAAAAATATTTGTGAAAATTTTAGTGCGGTGAAATTACCAGTGAAAAGTGAAAAATTCAATGTTGTTACCAGAGGCAAATCAAAGAAAATTAGTCAAGAAATTATAAATTCTAATTCGAGAAATATTAAAGAAAAAGTGAAAAATTCTAAATCGAAAACTTTGAACCAAGTAGGTGAAAATACGCGAAATTTACAAAATCAGAAAAATCTACTAAATCAATTTGAAGAAGGTGAGGAAAAATTACGAAATCCAGTTCAAGATAAAGTGCGAAATTCAGTGTCAAAAAGCATAACAAATTTACGAAGTGTTAAACGAAATCTACTAAATCAAAAATTAATTCGAAATCAAGTTCAAGAAAGAGTGCAAAACGAAGAAAAATTAAGAAGTCAAATTAAAAAAGAAATGAAGAATTCTAAGAATCAAAAATCTAGTTCAGTTCAAGAAAATGTTCGAAATCTACGAAATCGTGAAAAATTACGAAGAATAAATTATAATGAAGATAATAATGAAGATATGCCTAAAAGAAAAAGAGGCAGACCGCGTAAAAATGATATTGAAAATAATCAAAAGAAAAGAAGTAATTCAAGTGATAATTCGCAAAGTGAAAAAATGTATAAGAAAACGAAGAGAAATATTGAAGATGACGACAGTGAATCAAGTGAAAGTGATATAGAATTTGTAAATTACGATAATATTAATCAATCAAAAAATGATACTAGTTCCGGTGAAGAATTCAGTGACGATAGTTTCGATGATTACAATGAAATTGAAAATATAGCAGAAAATAATGGATTAGGGGAAATTGTAAATACAGAGAATATTGATTTTTCTATGAAAAGACAGTTCTCAGACGAAGAGAAACGTCCACCGCCCGAACCTCCTCCTGACATTCCTTGTGGTTCCCTTCTAAACGCACAAAATATAAGTGACACAGAAAATTTAACAAGTGGACCCTTACATAGCAATGTAGTTGAGTGTAAGGACCAGTTAAGAATGCGAAAGGATAATTATGCATATTTTTTATCCACAACAGGCATCCCTATGGACAATGGTTCTTCAAGTTTATTTAAACAAAATGAACTTCCACAATTTAAAAATCTTTTACTAAACGAAGCTAAAGAAATTAAAAAAGGAAATAATTATTTACACATTGCATTACCAATTACCTCTGATTCAAGCGAAAGTATTACTCAAATAACAAATAACATTAAATTAACAATCCAATCATTTAAAAATTTAACTGACAAACTTAAATTACGATCGGTTAGTATTGCAAAAACAGCTGTCATAAATCATGTTAATTGGAAAGAAATTGAATTAATTTTAAAAGAAACGTTTCAGAATTCTAGTACTACAATAATAATTTGTAAAGGTTATGTGCAATATGCGTCAAAAGAACAGAGACAAATTTTGATTGAAGAAGCGCATTCTTCTGCTTTAGGTGGTCACAAAGGTGTGACTAAAACGTACAACAGAATTAGGCAAAAGTATTTTTGGGAAAATATGAAACTTGATATTCAGAAATATATACAAATCTGTTTGCAATGTCAATTAAAGAAATTAGTTCGCGTAAAGACTAAAAATCCAATGATCATTACCGACACCCCCGGAAGTGCATTTGAGAAAATTTCAATGGATATTGTAGGACCTCTACCAGCAACTGAAAGTGGTAACGAATGTATTTTAACTATACAAGATTGCTTAACAAAATACTCGGTCGCAGTGCCTTTACCAAATCAACAAGCTAGTACAATCGCAGATGCATTTGTCAAAAAATTTATTTGCATATTCGGATCCCCTAAAGGTGTTTTAACAGATCAAGGAACAAATTTTTTAAGCAATTTAATGAAACGACTTGCAAAACGTTTTCGTATTCGTCAATTTAAAACAACGTCTTTTCATCCACAATCTAACGGTTCATTAGAAAGATCTCATCATGTATTAGCAGAATATCTTAAACAATTCATTAATAAAAATACTCAATGGGATGATTTACTCGAGTTAGCTATGTTCTCTTACAATACGAGTGTTCATGAAGGAACTAAATGTACTCCATACGAGTTAGTTTTTGGAAGATTACCTCGATTACCGTCAAGTTTACCTTTGCAGCAAGAAGAAAAATTAGAAACATATGATGATTATCTTATGAATTTAGTGACAAAGTTACATGACATTCAGGCTCTTGCGCGAAATAACTTAATTTATTCTAAAGAAAAATTAAAAACCTATTATGATCGAAAAACTAACCCTCAAAATTTTAAAGTGGGAGATAGCGTATTTTTACTTCAAGGTCCTAAACCAAAGAAACTAGGAAACCAATACACAGGCCCACACGAGGTTCTAGAAATTTTATCTAAGGGAAATATTAAAATAAAAATAAATAAAACCCCTAAAATTGTACACATTAACAGACTTCGTTTGTCTCATATTAACCATACCAACACATTGTAGTTAACATAATTCCTCTTTCTGTCACAACAAAACACACAAAGTTCTATTGAATTAAAAATTAAACGTTGTTAAATCATTGAATAAAATCTAATATAGTTCTGCTTTGTTTCAGGAACATCGTAGAAGCGATATATAATCTTCATTTTTTATACTAATGTCTATTTATCTTTTCAGGAAATTCTATAAAAATAAATAATAGTTTAACCTTCTTTTTTTACATAAGAAAAATAATTAAATTTTTCTGAAAATTGTTAACAAACTAAAATTGTAATGTATTAATATTATAAAATTGAAAAATAACTATTTAAATATTGTATTTTTTATTTAAAAAAGAAAAAAAAAGAGAAAATCAACTTTACAATATTAATTAAAAGTAAAATTACATAAATTTACAAACAAAAATAAAATAACTTCGTCTTTAAAAAACAGATTTCTCTATAAATTTTTAAACACATCTGTTACTATAAAAATGAAATTTCTATGTAAACTATTAAAAAAATGTTATAATTTTATTCTCAACATAGAAAGAATACTAAAAATTCTTTTTCGTATTCTTTCTTTGAGGGAAGGGAAGGGTGACTACAAATGTGAAAGAAAAAGAATACTGAAAGAAATTAAATCTCTAAATAACAATTAAATAAAATTTTTTTTTCTAATATATGACTTGTGATTATAACTATTTTAAATATATATTTTTTCAAAACCAAAAGCAAAATATAAAAAACCCAATCTATTTTCATAAAATTTAACTTAACAAATTAATATTATTCGAAAAAGAAAAATTCTAAGCAATGAAAATAAATCTTTACGCTAATTAACATAAAAGCCTTCAAATTATAAAATTAAAAGTTTTAAACTTTGAATGCAAGTATGATTCAAAATTTGTACTAAGCCTTCTGACAACAAAATGTTATGCAATGAATGTATAAGTGATTCTAAAACTAAAATAACAAATCAGTAATGTATAACTTTTAAAACCTTTTGAAATTTTAACAATGTGAAACAATGAAATCATTTTTAAAAGTCTAATATCTGAATATATGTGTACGTGTGTATTTATGAACCAAAACTATTCTAAAGCAATTGTACTTGTTAAACAATGTACTAATTAGTCTTGCTAAATCTTGTATGTGTATGAGTCCAGTTTTTAATGAAAACTCTTTTAAATCATAAAAGAAATATTTTTGTACTAACGAGATATATTAAACAAATGTACTAGTTAAATTGTATATGTGTATACATGCCTTTACTAAATCAGAACTTTAATTCATTAAACAAAATACTTTAGTAATCAGATTTGCTAAAAAAAAATTTTGTTGTTTCTAATATGTAATTAAAATCTTGTATGCGAATGTGTGTGCTTTTTAATCAAATTACTCTAAATCTTGTGTAAAACATTTTTGAACAAATTTTGTAATATTCCAAAAATGTGTATGTCTAACAGCCTTACTAAACAATTGTACTATTTAACATTTATATTAGAAGTTTGTATGTTATAACTAAAAAATTAATCTAAATTATATCTCAAACATATTTATCAAAATCTTGTTCTACGCCAAAATCAATTGTGAATCTATATGTGACACTACCCTTTAAGTAATAACTTTGATTGTACTACGAATTCGAATTCAGAAATTGTTCAATTGCATTTTCCAATTTCCGAATTTTAAAGAGGGGGAGGTGTCACGTCATCGCGACGTATTGTTTTGATATTTGTAAAGTTAGAATCTGAATCCTCACTTTTTCTTGTAAACCAAACAAATCAATTGAAATGTGTGTCGTCTTGGACAGACTTTTCTTTATATGGTCATCCACGATTATCACCCTTCTATAAGGTTACTGAACTGTCTAAAACAGTGACGAATCAACGCGTTATTATTGATCAGAATGATGTCTTTGTCTAAGTAGCAGATGCCGAAAATTGGTCATCTGCACATTGTCAATCTTTCTATTGGTTCCCCACTTAAATGTAATAAAAATTTAACTACCTTGACCCAAAGGTAATAAATGTGGGTGGTATATTCCCTTGTGAAGGAAACATAAAAGGGGCCACCCTTGACGAATTCGTCAGTCCAGGAAACGCCGTCAACTTAACTAGTCCAGAAGTCATCCTCAAATCAGCAAGTCGCGTTCTTCGTGTCTGTCGCGATTCCGCGACCAAGTTAACAAGTTATGTACTACCCCTAAGCGTATTCTTCGTGTCGATCCAAAATCTGTTCAAGTACCAAATACATTCTTCAAGTCTTACTCAAGTTATTCAAGAAGAATTTTATCAAGGAGATAATTTCTATTGCGAGGCACATTACTAAAGACTGCATTATTTCGACTTCAATGTCAAATCAATAATTTGACACCTGGACTCCGGACCTTTCATTTTGACTGGCCCGAAAACAATTCAAAGGAAATCTACTGCATATTCAGTTTTCGCTAGACAACGTCATTTCTTCAACCTTACACTGACGGAGGTATTACCTGTTGGGTCTACGACTCTAATAATAATTTTAAAAGGTAAGTTACTAATACTTTAAAATCTTGTCCCTTTCAAATTCTCGATTGATCCCACAAAGTAATAATTTGTTACAGTATCCCTGAAGACATCTGGATCTACTCTTTCTCTTGATTCTAATTGTAAAGGATTCAAATAAATAACTTTAATAATTTAACTTCAATTAAGCAGTTACTCATTCTTAAAACCTGTCCCTTAATATCAGAGTTTACTGCTCTGTGAATAAATCAGGTTGAATCACCGATGCCGGCCAAATTAAATATGTAAATTATGATTATGTTTAGTTTCATTTCTTGAGACGTAACAATATATAAACAGTAGGATCTTCCAATAGTGCAGTCATTAGTGAGTTAAGAAAACGAGGCGTTCCGGGAGGCAAAGGGAAAGGGAATCTGTGACGTCAAATATAATACACGGACCTGAGATATTTTGGTTTATGCACTCTTCCAACAGTGCATAATATTCCCAACGACTTCACTATTCAAAGATCCTACTGTATATAGAATAATATTATATATTATATAATTTAAAACTTTTTACATTCAGTATGTAAAAAAATATTACTTGTAGAAATATTAAATTTTAAATTGTAGCGATCGTTATATATTAAGGTTATATATTATTATAATAATCATTAATGCTAATACTCCCAAAGTTATATATTTTAAAATGTGCAATTTTGGTTTTACATTAAATTATTTATAATAGGGGAGACCGGGGCTAAACCGGACACGGGGCTAAACCGGACAAGTCAAATATTTCTGAAACCGTGAAGAATTTCAAATCGTGTAAATAACCTATGAACGCGCAATTTCGTGATGCATATGCTGCATGAGGTTTTAGGGACGTGTCAACTTTCTTGTAATAATAGTTGCCGTTAATATGTAAAAATGTCATTTCTTGGGGTAAAAGTAAAAAAAAATTTTCTTCATTTTTTTGAGTTTTTATCGTTAAAATTAAAGTGCAAATATCATACGGCCATTTTTCTTTTAGCTCAAGATGTACTGAGTTTAGTAGAAAAAAAGTTTAATGGAAAACATTAAGAAGAAAAAATATATTGCAGGTTAATTATTAGATGACGGTGTGGGGCTGAATCAGACATCGTGATTAAAAACAACCAAATCTTTGAATTCTTTAATTTATTTTATATTAATTAACTATTTTATATTATATTCTTTGCTTAGAACCACTTTATAAAGAAATAAATAAAGAATTTATTTTAAAACTCGAATTCGCAAGTGAGTTGCTACAAACAGACAAGCCTGAAAACTGTAATTCATTTTATATTATAATTATTACCGATTTTACATATTATATTATATTCTTTGTATAGAACTATCTACAAATAAATAAAAGAAGAATTGATTTGACTTTTTTACAAAAAAAAAAAAGAAAATTTGTATCTCATTCTTTAATTAATTGGCCGTGGCCGATTTAGCCCCATGGGGTGTCCGGTTTAGCCCCACCAATTTTCGGATTTTCGTTTTTGAGGTAGTCACCTTCGAAGCAATATATCTCTAAAGCTATTGTACTTTTTTTAAATCGAACAATTGCGATTTGAAGGTGAAAGTACAAGCTTCAAAACGGTATATTACACTTTAGCAAAAAGTATGTTTTTATAAGAGTTTTCTGGTCAAAGACCAAATCCGTCCGGTTTAGCCCCGGTCGCCCCTATTGATTGAAATAATTTTTTTTATTTTGTACAAAATAAGAATAAGAAATGTAAGAATAATAATCTAATTATTTAACAATTAAAATAAATAATTTTAAATTAAATATACTGTCCCTTATTATTATTATTATTACAGTAATATTATTGTAATATTTTAGTAAAAAATTACAGTAATCTTACAGTAAATTTTCTAAAGCAAAATTATTTTAACATTCCAGTACTATAACTCAAGCATGTAAAGTAAATAAAAATAACTTCAAAGTGTATATTTAATGAATAAACAAGAATTTTATTCATATTTTATCATTAGAAACAAAATTCCTAAGCAGCACGTAAGCTTATAGTGACATCGCTGTAATATTACACTGGAGATTCGTAATCTCCACTGCAATATTACAGTGATCTTACTGGGATATCAAAATGTCCGCCTGGAGATAGTTTTACGTTTTTCTCTTAAAATAAAATCAGAATAATTTTATAATTTAGAAAATAACATTTCACCAAGCTGGACTCGAACTCTGAACCTTGTGTACATCAAACAAGAGTCTTACAAGTGAGCCAATCTTACTTGAACTTACTGAACACAAGGTTCAAGGTTCGAGTGCAGACTTGGTGAAATGTTTTATTTCTAAAATATAAAATTATTCTAATTTTATCTGTATATTATATTAACATTACGTTAAGATCGAAGTGTAATATTACCTTAACATTCCCTGTAAAAAAAAAAGTATTGAGAGTACGGGATCCCGCATTGAGAGTGCCTACCCTTCAATGCGGTATTCGCGAAATAGCGCATTGGGTGTCGTGATGAATGCGGTATTCAAGGGGTCCCAATGCGGTGCAAGTTTTATGCAAAAAAAAAAGAAAATACGTGACAGGAGTAAATAATTAGTGTCAGTGTATCAAAATACGAGTTAAAGGAATGAAAAAATACTAATAGTGAGTGTGAAAATGAAGTTTAAAGAAAATAAGGTAAGATTAACTGTTACATATGAGTCCAATGCGGCATAGGCTGTTTTCAATGCGGCGCATAAGCTGTATACAGTTCGCGCAGTGCAGCGGCGCTCTCTTCTTTACCAATAGCGGATTCTTTTTATTCAAATGGTAATTTTGAAAATATATTTCATTTATTCTATTTAAATGTAAAAAATTATTAACAAATAAGAATGTTATTTTAAAAGTAATATAAAAATTTGCTATTTAGTTAAAAATAAATATTGAAGTAAAAAGTTATTAAATGATATTTGATACATTTTTAATTTAACTGATATTTTTAAATAAATAAATAAACTTCAAAGATTAAAATACAGATATGTACAACTCCAAAAAATTGTTTTTAATCAGGTTTAAAATACGATTTCGTTTTATTCAATTAAAAGTACCAAAATGTTGAAAAATTCGTTGATTTTATTTCGAATTGTCACAAAAACTTATACAAAATTATCGAAAATATAAATCTTATTTTATTAAAATTTGACGAAAGTTAACATTTTTTAAATTTTGTCATTTAAACGCTTTCAAAAATTCAATTGTTCCAAAAATTTTTTTTAAAAAACTGCGGTTTTCAAGAATTGTTATAAAATTTAATTAATCTCACATCTTTTACTAAAACTATTCAATTGTTCTATCAAAAATTTTAGAAACCTCGTTTATCAAGATTTCTTACAAAATTTAATTAATTTCACATCTTTTACTAAAACAATTCAAAACTTAAATAACTATCTAAAATAAATATTTAATTACAATTTATTGAACTTCTTTTTCAATTTAATTATTCAAAGATAACGAAAGTTCACTCAAAGTACGTAAAACATTTAACTATTTTCAACTTAATTTTACGAAATACTGATTATTCGAAAATTGTTCTATTAAATATATTTTGCCTATTAATAATTCAAATAATTCTAAACATTTAGTAATAACTAAATAATTTTAAAAATATGTAATATTAAAATTTACAATTAATTTATTTGTTATAATTTTTAATTAAAAATATTCAAAATTAATATTTTGAAATAATTTAATTTAAAAACTTTTAGCTATTAAATGTTTCTAAAAGTTTTACTTAACTCTTATATTCAATAACATTTAAAAATTATTAACTAAAATTCTCTATATTATTTTTCCTAATTTTTATCAATAGGTTCTTTGAAAATTAATTAATTTAAAGAACTATTAGAAAGTTTACTTAAAATACAATTTGAAATTAAATTAAAATTCTTCTAAAATTTGTTAATGAATTCTATTGTTTGAAATCAAATTAATTTGAAAAATATTTCAATTAAAATTTTAGGACATTTGAATTGTTCACAAGTTTTCCAAATTATTGATTATAAAAAATTTTTAATTACGAAATTTAATTATTGACCACTATTTTTAATTGAAATTTTTCTCTAAATCGATTATTTTGAACAATTTTTAGAAATTATAACAATATTTTTGAAAAGAATTTTAATTACTTAATAACGTTCCAACGCTGGGTCGTTAATAATATTAAATTAATTAACATTTTTTATTGATTGAAATGCATTATCAACTTTTAGTTAATATTATTTTTCATTATTTTCAAAATTACCATTTGAATAGAAAGAATCCGTTGTTGGTAAAGAAGAGAGCCCCGCTGCAGAGCGCGAACTACATATACCGATTATGCGCCGCATTGAAAACAGCCTATGACGCATTTGACTCATACACGGAGAAAAAAATGCTGTTGAATCAATGACATATGAGTTTGATTCATTGAATAGTGTCATAACGGGCTGCCAAACGTATATGCTGTTGTTTTGAAAGCACCGATTCTAATGATTCGATAGTATCACTTTCATTGAAACAAAAGCATATTTCTCAAATTGACAGCATACTATGTTAATTTGAAGGTATTCCTTTTGAATCAACGATCAAAATTTTTTAATTTAACAGTATATGCTTTTGAGTCAATGACTATAGTTTTTAAATTTTAAAGCATCATTTTTATGAATCAAAAATTTGTACTTTTCATTTTTTTAGTTGTTGCTATCGATTAAATAACACCATACTGTTAAGTCAATTCTTTTATGTAGTTAAAGATATACGAACGATAAATTGAAAAAATGAAATTTTTGTTCACATATTTTTTATATACTATAATTAATTCTCACACCTTTAACACAACACTTCTTATATACATCTTTTTTTTCAATTTTATACACTAACATACATATCTTTATTATTTTTTTCATTTTTTCCAACGACAAACACACATACATACACATTCTAACACACTTTATATTTTTTTGAGTCTGAAAAATACGCTGTTCCCAATCGGTCACCCATCCATGTAGTAACCGCGACCAAACGTGCTTAACTTTCGTGATGGACGAGAACTGCCGCGCTGCAATGTAATACATTTGCTTCTTACATTGAGCAGTTTCTTTTTAGTTTAATACCGTGCGCGAGATTTTTCTCGTAAATAAGGGAATTTATATAGGGAATTTATATTTAACTAGTCCTTAATTCTTTAAAACAATTTAAATAATAGTTTTTTATATAAGAATCTCAAAAACGACAGGTTTAATAAACATATAAATAAGTGTGGATAAGTATTTCAATAAATTTAGCACCTGTCAATGTATCAAATACATAGTGTCCTTATTTTTATAGCATATGCTATAGGCAGTCCGCTATAGCACCACTCATTGAAACGAAAGCATATGCTTTCATTTTCAAAACCGCGCTTCTTTGGAGCAAACAACTTTTCATTTGATTCAAATTTACACGCATTTTCTTCAAATTTATCTATTAGATGCTTCAAATGAATAATGTCAAAGAAGCAATAAATTATTCTGTTGCTATATATAGATGAACTATAGAAACAATTTGTAGAATATCATTAATTTAACAGTACCGTACTTTTAATTTAAACAGTTTCATTTTTTCGTTTTAAGCAATATGCTGTTCGATTAATAAATGTGTTATTGAATCAATAACGGGAAATTCAATAGCATGGAGCTATTTGATTCAACAGCACTTTTTTTCAGTGTATGTAACAGTTAATCTTACCTTATTTTCTTTAAACTTCATTTTCACACTCACTATTAGTATTTTTTCATTCCTTTAACTCGTATTTTGATACACTGACACTAATTATTTACTCCTGTCACGTATTTTCTTTTTTTTTAAAGCTTAAAACTTGCAACGCATTGGGACCCCTTGAATAACGCATTCACCACGACACCCAATGCGCTATTTCGCGAATACCGCATTAAAGGGTAGGCACTCTCAATGCGGGATCCCGTACTCTCAATACTTTTTTTTTACAGGGAAGGTAAACAACTAGCAATAAGCCTACTAGACATCCAGCGCCATCTGATCGCACGGTCAACTTTTAGATTGCCTATTTGCTGTGCGTGTCATGGGGGTGGCCTGCTTTGAATTTGTTTATTTTTGCTGTTTTGCATAACTTCCAATTTCTGTTTTTACAAAAAAAAATTTAAATTATTGAATTCTGTTTGGAAATTTTATGAGAATAGTAGATATTGAAAATCAATTAATTACGAAAAGTTTTTTAATTCAAATCAATTTGGCAAAGAATTCTATTCAAATTTTTGACAATAATTTAATGTCTGTATGGTATTTTATGCAAATTTTTGTAACTAATAAACTTCCTAAAAAGCATTTCATTATTGATGAATCTAATTGAATTCTTGCAAACGATTTTATAATAATTTTTTAAAATAATTTAATTTTCAAGAAGAAATTTATAACTTTTAAAAATAATAATTTGATTTTTATTATAAACATTGTTAATTTTTGATAATAATTGAATTTGGGAAAGAATTTTATTAAAATACCTCAAAAAAATTTAATTTTGGGAATTATTTTGTTATTTATCGACATAATTGAATTCTTTCGAAGAATCATTAATGCAAATAATTGAATTTTTTGAAAGAATTTTTAAAAAATATTTTTTAAATATTTGATTTTTTGGAAAAATTAAAATTAATTTTTTTAAACTGAATTCTCACAAAGAATTTTAATAAAATATCTCAAAAAAATTCAATTTTTTTTAGAAATAAAAAATTCTTTGTAATATTTCAATTATTTACAAAATAATTGGAATTAATTTACATAAAAAAATCAATTACTTAAACATATTATTTTATAAAATTCTTCGATTTCATTTAATTATTTTCACATATAATATAATTTATTGGAGAGATCAATTATTTTCATAAATATCAAAATTCTATTTAGGAATTCAATTTCAATTATTTGTAATACAATTTTAAATGAATTCCTCAAAAAATGTAATTAACCTTGAAAATATTTTAAAATTCGTCAAAAGAATTCAATTATTTAAAAATTTTAGGTTAAAATTCTTTGTGAGAATTCAGTTTAAAAAAATTAATTTTAATTTTTCCAAAAAATCAAATATTTAAAAAATATTTTTTAAAAATTCTTTCAAAAAATTCAATTATTTGCATTAATGATTCTTCGAAAGAATTCAATTATGTCGATAAATAACAAAATAATTCCCAAAATTAAATTTTTTTGAGGTATTTTAATAAAATTCTTTCCCAAATTCAATTATTATCAAAAATTAACAAACAATTTTAAATCTATTATTATTATTATTATTAAACAAATGACCTAAATTAATAAAAAAAATTGAATCTCATGACTATTTAACATTAAATTTTAAAAAATTAATCTTATTAAAATATTCAATTTCTATTCAACTTAAATTTCTGTTTCTCAAAATTAAATTTTCAATTTTCCAATAACAATAATTTTAACTTACGAAACATCAATATTTTTTTCAAAATTAATTATTTTAATTGATGATAATTATTATTCCTTTAAAACTTTAATCTTTCTTTTTCAAAATTACTCATTTTAATTGATAATAATTATAATTTATAAAAGTTTAAACATTCGTTTTCAAAATTATATATTTAAATTTTTTTCGGTAAAAGTAATGCAGGCATTATTTTAATGACAGTCTCAACCCTGTTAAATGCAGAGAGCTACTATTAAAAAAGATTCATAGGAAGTATCAACCCTGTTTAAATGCAGAGCTTTTACTGAAGCAGATGAAGATAAAAGAGTGATTTTTATGTCGTTTAACGGCGCAGCGCCGGCGTAACGTATAGTAACCCGGGCGCACCGCTTACTTTGCTTTCAAATATCTTCTAAACTTCTGGTCATCCCACTATGAAACTTATATGGTTTTTTCCGGAAAAATGTCAGCTTTCCAATAAAAATAAAAAAAAATTTTTTTAAAATACCCATCAAGGTCAAAATTAAAAAATAAACTTAATTTTTGAAAAAAAATTGTTTAAAATTTTTTTTAAAAATTTGTTTGTAAAATTTTTAGAAAGTAGATGAAAAATGCTTTAAATCCATTATAAACAAATTAAAATCGATAAAGTTTTATAAAAGTTACATGGTTTTGAAAATGGCAGTGTTACTTAAAATGTCAGAACTTTAACCCCCACCACTTTCTACAATTTTTTTTTTAAAGAGCTAATATTTTACAGATTTATTACTTTCATATAGGGCAACAATTTCCCAAAATACCAACACAATCCAAAGACTTATAATTTTGGACTGGGACGTTTGAGAAATAACGCCTCATATATAAAGTATAAATTGTATGAGAGTTTATAGAGGTAATGACAATTAAAGCAAAAAAATTACCTTTTTTTATCAAAAATTTAGTTCTTTCATCAAAATTATATTCCGGTTATCGATTGGTATATATAAAGTATATATTTTATTTGAATTTATAGAATTAAACATAATTAAAACCAAAAATTCGCACTTTTATTAGAAATTTATTTCCTTCTTAAAAATTATGTTGCTTTATAATAAAATGTTAATCTAGACTTAAAAACAAACTAAAAATCTTCATTTCATCAAGACGAATCGATTGATGTATAAAAAGAATATATTTTATTAGCATTAATAGAATTAAATAAAATGAAAAAATTCACTTTAAAGCAAATTTTTTGCTTATCGTAAAGAGGAAGCAAAATGTTCATGTAATGAACATCTTAATTCACAACTTGTTTTATAAATTAAAATAAGTTACTTAAACTTAATGCTAAATTAAGTACTACATTAAATAAAACAAAATTGGTTATTATGTGTTTAACTTTAAATAACTTTAATTTTAAAAAATAATTACTAATTGAGCAATATAATAATTAATACTTATTTACTTATTTTATACAATTGCATCAATGACTGCACTGAAAAAAATTTATGAGCAGAATTCAAGTACATACCCTTAGTAGAGTGAGAAACAGTCAAAATTAGTACATTTCTAATCAAAATAACTACTGTTACTTAGAAAAACTACTACCAATATGTGATTAAAAATTATTCATTAAATTAACTACACAGTATGATAATTTTTCAACTACATGATCTGTAGTATAATTTAATACAGGAGGTAATAAGAATTACTGTGTAATATTGTATAATGAATATTCCGATATTAGTAAAAGTAATGAACATCTTGTATACGTTAATTGTCACAGTTGATACTACCCAAGTAGCACGCTGTATCACCTGAATGTCATGGCGATATCTATCGGGAATATACTGGTTCCTGTTAAACTCACAAAGTATTTTTAGTAAACTGACTACTAAAGTGGGGAAAAAGTGGTCACTAGACGAGATTTATAATTTAATAGAAGTTTTTATAATACTATATGATCTCTTTTTTTGCAATATTTAGTAGTCAAGTTATGAGAAACTCGCCTATGATATACGAAAGAAAGTAGATGTAGAAAAAGTGAATGCCAAAATTTTTATTTTCTATATTCGAAAGAATTATATTTTCTTCGCGCCGCGTTTACAATTTAGTAGTCAAACGATCAAAACTGCACGCATACATACGAGCACCGCTGTTCGTGTAGTTACACATAACCACTCAATCTCATATACATGTGCTCAAGTCAAATGGCTGCTGTCATTCCACCAGGTTCTCTTTTAATAATTTAATAATTCATTATACAGAGAAAAGTGGATATTAAGAATCTTAATGCATTAGATATTAAAAAAGGATGCTAATGCATATCATCTAGATGTATTGGTTTAACATCTCAGATGTTAAAAAGAATAATTTGTAAATGTGAGGTTATATGTCAACAAGTCTTCCGTATTTTCGCGTATTTTCCTATATCGATCTGTCGATATACTATACTTAAATTTCAACACTGCAAGATATATTTCACAATTTTATTTAAGAGGATTTTTCTAAATTTCTCTATGTTTATATAATTATTTTTAATAACGGAGAAAATTGTAATTGCCGCATTAATGTGAATTTTTTTAATAATAATAAATTGAAATGTTTCTTTTAAATACATATAAAGAAAACTTATTCTGATTTCATAGTTTTTAACTTAAAATTATTGAATTTAATCTTTTTTTAAATATATTTCACAATATATACAAGAAATAAAACAAAACAATGAAATTTCATTGTTTACCAAAATTATCTAGGAACATTCTGTCGGTAACAGTAGATTTCTTTTAGTTCATTTAAACTTACCACTTCATTTATTCACATGGTAAATTCAGTCGCGCTTATCAAACTTTGCTTTTACCAATTTTTAACAAAAAATAAAAAATATTCACTGTTTCTTATCAAAATCGGCATTTTTACATTCCAGGACAATTCTGCTTTCAATTTATAATGTGTACTCTGCTCATGTGATTTTAATTTTAATGCTAAAATAAGTTCGTATTCGGCGGATGAAAAAAAGATTGAGTCAAACGTCTCAATACGGTTTTTGCTCGAATCCGTATTGGCTCAGAGCTTCACTCAATTCCTAAACGCTCACTCAATACTTCTTTTTTTACTGGGTTAAATAACAAGAATTAGAAAATATCTAGCATGTTTTGCATACGATTATTAAAGTTTCCAACATTTTTTTCAAAAATCTAGTATATACAGTACCGGCCAAAATTGTCAGTCCATCCATTTTTTAAGGAATAAAAAAATTTGTTAATATAAAATTTATGAAAACTGAAATTTTTTTTTGTTTATGTTTTGAAGATGTTAAAATTATGAAAAGAATAAGACCTCACAAAAGTCATTTGACAAATATTTTTTTCAAGATATTCTTTAAAAATCGTAATTTTTAATGTTTTACAAAAATTTGAATAACTTTTAAAATAATTAACGCTTTCTAATAATCTTAGACTTATTTTAAAGGTCATTTTCTACGAAATAAGAATTACCTATAGGCATTAACCTGTAATTTTTTTCTTGGAATAAGCATCACGTTAAAGTTGGACGAAAAAATTCAAAAAATTTGAAATAATATTATTAAAAGAAAAATAATTTGTAAAATTTAAACATATTTTTTTATTACATTTTCTTGAAAAATCTATATTATATCATGTTTTATATATGTTCTAGAATAGTTTTTAGTACAAAAAAATGAATTCAAATTTTTCCAACTTTTTTGTCCATGTTTGTCGTCATGCTTATGCCAAGAAAAAAATTGCGGGTTAATGACTATAAATAATTCTTATTCCGTAGAAAATAATCTTTATAATAAGCTTAAGATGATTAAAAAGCGTTAATTATTTTAGAAGTTATTCAAATTTTTGTAAAACATTGAATATGACGATTTTTAAGAATATCTTGTACAAATTTTGGCCAAATGACTTCTGTAAGGTCTTAATATTTTCAAAATTTTATTGTCTTTCAAAACATAAACCGAAAGAAATTTTAGTTTTCATGAAATTAATGTTAAAAAATTTTTTTCATTCCTTTAAAAATGGGTGGACTGACAATTTAGGACGGTACTGTAACTTATTAGAAGTAATTACATAATTATTGCATTAAAAAAAATAAAATTAATATCATTGTCAAGGTGTTCTGTAATTTTCGATATTTCTAAAGAAAATCTTAAGAAAACTAAAATGTTCAAACTTAATTTACTACTATTAGAAGGAGACGCATGCTTATTCTCGAAATCTTTTTTGTCCAAATAGTTATTTGATATAAAACTACTTAACTTAAAATTCACATAATATGCACATTATTTGACATAAATTTCATGGCACACAAAAAACATTTAACATAAATATCATTTGTCATAGAATTTATTAAACAGAAATATTATGTTACATAAAACTCAGATAACTTAATTCCCATTTGACATAAAAATTATGTAACATAAATTTCTATTGACATAAAAATCATTTAACATAAATTTCTTTTGACATAAAATTCATTTAGGGTAAGTCCGGGGTAGATGGCCATACGGGAGAGATGGCCAGTTCAAATATTTTACAGAATTTCTAAAGAAATATCAGTTATTATGGGGTATTCTTCAACCTTCTGTGATTCATATTAAATCTAAACAATAAATTGATGAAAAATAATGAATCTGTAAGTATAATCCTTGTTTATTTTTTTTGCATGGGTCTAAAATAAGTTGAAAATTTCGGATTTCTTGTCACCATATTGTTATTTTTTAATATAATTTTTAATTTTTAATTTTAATGTGTAGTGCATAACCCACGCTTCGATGTAAACAAAAAATGAAAGGGAAAATTATTTTATTTATTTAATATATTTATGTTTACTTTTATCATTAATTATTGGGTAAGATGGCCACTGATGACTTTTATTTAAAATTTTTGATGTTAATGTTATATACTTAAGAAATATTAATGAAAAATAAATTAAAAATGTCTGAGAATAAAATAATTGATTCAATTTACACCAGAGATGGAGATTTATTTGTAGGTTGACGCAAAAGTTACAATCAAACAACGTTAATTGAAGATTGGATTAAGTGCAATATTTGACATTTTTGGGTACATAAGAACTGTACTTAATGTCATGAAAAATGTTCAAAATACGACCACACTGAGAGAAGTCCGGGAACTAATACGTCCCGTGCAAGGCTTGAGTGATCATTTTGAATGTTCTTATGTGAACCTTCGATCGGGACGTCTCAAGCCCCGATAAAAAACGTGGAACGTCCCGAAGCGGGATTACTTACAACTTTTAGTGTCGGCCGTGAGTTGTCTCTCACATGCGGGAACAATGTTTGACCGATTCGGGGTGTCTGAGCCCTAGATTCGAGACATCTCAAACGCGACAAGCAGAGTAGCTTATAGCGACGTCTAGCGGGAACTATTAAGCCCTGGACTTCTCTCAGTGCAGAAAAAGAGGAAAGTAATGTGGACGATTAGAAATTAAATTTAAGTTAAAATTAAAAAATCATAGGTAGTGGCCATCTCACCCGGACATTTCGGGAGAGATGGCCAAATGCACTTTTTCGAAAATGTAAATTTTAAGATTGTAGCTATGAAAATATTTTATTTTATGTTTCGTTATTTTAAAGTGAAGTGTTCAATATTCAATTACCAATAAAAGTTTAGACAAAAAACGCTTTTTCATAATTTTTACAGTACTTTAAAAAAACTATGGCCATCTACCCCGGACTTACCCTAACGTAAATTTTATTTGTTATAAAATTCATTTGACATCAATTTCATTTGGCATAAATGTCATTTAAAGTAATTCTCATTTGACATAAATATCATTAGACATAAAATTAGCTTGACTTAAATTTCATTTGACGTGAATATCATTTAACATAATTATTATTTAACGTAAAATTAAATTTATATAAATTTCATTTATCATAATTTTCATTTGGCATAAATTTCATTTGGTATAAATCCCATTTTACATAATTTTCATTTGACATAAAGTTTATTTGACATAAAAGACATTTAACACAATTCTCATTTGTCATAAAAGTAATTCAACAACATTCTCATTTGACATCAAAATTATTTTACACAAATAACATTTTACATAACAATATCGGCGCGAATTTTAAAAGTAACCAATTAGATATTATGAACAACATTTTGATTCGCCAATTTTGAAATTCGCTCCTATATTTCCATGTCAAATGATCTGTATGTAAAATAAAATCTATGACAACTGAATTTTATGTCAAATGAGAATTACGTTAAATGACATTTATGCCAAATGAAATTGATGTCAAATGAATTCTATAACAAATAAAATTTACGTTAAATGAATTTTAGGTCAAAAGAAATTTTTGTTAAATGATTTTTATGTCAATAGAAATTGATGTTACATAATTTTTATGTCAAATAAGAATTAAGTTATCTGAGTTTTATGTAACATAATTTTTCTGTTTAATGAATTCTATGAGAAATGATATTTATGTTAAATGGTTTTTGTGTGCAATGAAATTTATGTCAAATAATATGCATATTATGTGAATTTTAAGTTAAGTAGTTTTATATCAAATACCTATTTGGTCAAAAAAAATTTCGGGAATAAGCATGCGTCTCATTTTTTGTACGAGATCCTGTACATGTAAAATTTTTCGTTTTTGAATAAAGGTTCATGTACATGGGATCTTACATATAGGATCTCACGTGGTTTTTTTTATTAATGATACAGAATACTACAGTTCATACACGGAAAAAAATTTCCTGTAAAATTTACAAGATTTCCTGCGCCATCTATGATCCGCGGTTGTAATATCCACAAACGGCTGAGTTTGGGAAATACACAAACTGTAGCAGACGAACTGCAGGATTTTTTGGTGCTATTACAGATTGGTTTGTGCTATACCCAAACCAGCTTGTTGGAAACACTAAACTCGCCTGTATAAAGCACAACTTAACCTATTCGTATATTCTACAAAAGACTTTGTGTGTTTCACAAGAAATTTTTTTCCGTGTACACTTTCACCGCCAGGTGGCGAGAGCGACTTCTCCTCCAGTTAACATGATTTTTGAACACTATATAACTGAGAGTTTATATCTCAGAAGAAGTGTTTCAAATTATAGAATTTTTTTTCTTATTTTGAAATGATAATACAATTTATTATTTAATTTTTAATTAAATAATTTTTAATCCTATGAAAATTCTCACAATGGATATACTTAATGTAATCACATGTCAAATCTTTTGTGAAATCCTATGTGAAATCTTATATAAGCAACATGAAAACCCATATGAAATTCTTTATCGAAGCCTTTATATTCTCACATAGAAATCCATGTAGATTTTTATGTAGATACACAAACTCAAATTCCCACATGAACTCCTTCTCCAAATCGTGTCCCAAATATACATGTGCTTTAACATGGGATCCCATGTGGATTCTTATGTGGGATCTGGGATTTTATACAGGTTTTTGTATAAGAACCCACGTAAGATCCCATGTAGGATCCCATGTGGGTATTTTCAATAGGGGGGAATTCGTATCATTGACAGAAATGTATAGAAATTATACAAGATCTTGTGCAACATCTTGTACAAGATATTGTACGGGGATTTTCAGTACGGTGGTCATCGCCTGTCAATCTTTCTGTGCATGAATTCGGTTATATATGGAACTTTGTTTCGGAATTGTTTTTCTTTGTTTGTGAAATAATTAAAAAATTGATAAATTATTTTTCAGTAATAAGTACATTTTAGAAGGAATGTCTTAATATAATTTTCTATTTCCCAGGCAGAAATCAACGACCGGCTTGGTACCGGGCCGGTACCAAGGGCGGACTTGCCGGTGCCGGCGTGAGACCGGCATTACCGCCTGCCCGGAACCGGTCCAGTCAACAATGATAACCCGGGAAATATCCGCCCCGGTGCCGGTAAACCACCGGTCCGGCACCTTGCCGGCAAACCATCGGCCCGGTACCGGGCCGGTTCTTGTTTTCAGTGTTTTCGTACCGGTTTATTGCCGGCACAACACCGGCGACGTACCGGGTCAGTGAAATTTAGACACCGGCCCGGTCAACAATGATAACCCGGGAAATATCCGCCCCGGTGCCGGTAAACCACCGGCTCGATCCCGGGCCGGTAGTAAAAAAAAATTATTAATTATTATTATTATTATTATTATTATTATTATTATACATTTTTACATGTATTAAACGTTAAACAATATTATTTATTAATTAATTTAATTGTAAACACTAAATCGAATGCTGAAACATATGAATTATTATTAATTATTAACGAAAAATCTGAAGACATGAGGAATTGAACTCAGGACCCTGGGGCTGCAAAGTTGACGCCGCATCCGCTAACCTAAACCTGCTTATGAAAAGTAAATTGAAAGTTTATATATGAAGTGTGACACCAGGACTAATTACAAAATGTTCTAAATTAATAGAAAAAACCTTTTCTAAAAGACTAATAATGTAATGTCCAAGTTAATAATTATAATAACATTTGTTAATGTCATTATACGTTGGGACTAAGGCTAAAGAAAAACCGCTGGCATGATACCGGCCCTGTACCGGCTTTATAGAAAAAACTTGCAGAAACTTAGTATAATGAAATTAATATAATACCTTGTTAGATTATCAAAATTTTATAACAATAAATCAGATAAAACCTGACCAAAATTATTTTAAACCAACAAAGTTATTATAGGGTGTCTAGTAATTCGGCAGTTACATATTACCAGATTTTTCAGTGATTTTCCCGGACAATTTAAAGCTGAATTAATAGAGTTTAATGAAATGTAATTTTTCCAACTATATAAAAAAAGATTTTAAAAAACATTTGATTTCGAGAGATTTAATTTTCTTATTCTTCCGAATGGTGTAAAAAATTTCAAAAAATTAAATATTTAGAGTTTTTAAGATACAAAAATATTATGCCGGCAAAAGTCCGTCGACGGTGTAAAAACTGCATCGAATACCGGAACCGGGCCGGTGCCGGTCCGGTACTAATTTTGATGCCGGCAAAAGTCCATCGACGGTGTAAAAACGGGATCAAGTAGTGGTACCGGGCCGGTACTAATTTTGATGCCGGCAAAACTCCGTCGCCGGTGTAAAAACTGCATCGAATGCCGGAACCGGGCCGGTACTAAATTTCATGCCGGCAAAAGTTCATCGCCGGTGTAAAAACGGTATTAAAAAGTAGTACCGGGCCGGTGCCGGGCCGGTTGTCTTTTATTAACCGGCCCGGTACCACAGTGCCGGTACCGGTTATTGTTCGACCTTACTACCGTGCCGGTGCCGGGCCGGTTGTCTTTTAGGAACCGGCCCGGTACACAGTGCCGGTACCGGGTATTGTCCGACTTTACCACCGGGCTGGTGTCGAGCCGGTCGTAGGCATCGGCACACCACCGACTTTTTTGCCTGGGTTACTTTACGTAAACTGAAAATGGTTAGAAAAGCAATGGTATCAATTTCTATTTATTTCTATTTATATTATTAATAATTTATTCCAATTAATTAATTAATTAATTTCAATTAATATTAATTTCTATTCTCTGCCTATTTATATTTACTCTATTTATT
This sequence comes from Leptopilina myrica (nomen nudum), assembly GCA_032872475.1. Taxonomy (NCBI): domain Eukaryota; kingdom Metazoa; phylum Arthropoda; class Insecta; order Hymenoptera; family Figitidae; genus Leptopilina; species Leptopilina myrica (nomen nudum). The sequence goes on from CM065459.1 coordinate 21,863,811, forward strand.
TCAAGATGTCTGAAAAGGAAAAAGATGATACTGAAAAAAGAATAAACAATGCTTTAATTGCCATTAATGATAAGGGCATGTCCTAAAAAACGGGGTCGACCTCGTAAATTAAATAATAATTAATGTGAACATTATGAATATTATGTGTTTTTGAACATATGATAAATAAAGTTGAATGTTCAATAAAGTTTAAAGATTTATCCAAAACATTGCTTCATTGTTTTCACCATTTTTTAAATAATTTTGTTATATTAGATTTTTTAAATTTAGTATCGATTAATATAGGTAGTATTTACTCAATAAATATTTCAGTCTGTTTGAAAAATTATATAACTTTATTATTGAACTATATATAAATATATTCTCTTGTATTTGTTTATTACTTAAAATTGTAAGTAACTTTTCTTGATTAATAAAAAAATAAAGAATTTTCAAATTTACTTGCTTGTCAACACATAAGAAATTTAAAGTTTATGTATGGGGTGCCAACGACTGGAAATTGGTGTCATTAAATCATTATTAAATAATTTAAAACTTTCAGTTTATTTTCATAAAAAACTGATCATTTTATCGTATTCTGTATGAAATTCTGAATACATATATTGCCATAAGTATTATATAATATTAGTTTTTAACTATTACAATAATTCTTAAAGTCAAAATTTGGCCTTAAGGGTGCCAACGACTGGAGCAGTTACTTATATAAAGGTTAGTTTGTGTTGTACAAACTCAGCCTGAAAATTAGTGGTGGCCGATGGAATAGTAACAGGCCTACGAGCATTTTTCACATCACATATTAATTTTAGTCGTGTTAGATGGTTAAATTCTATTGGCCTATTGATACTAAAACTCTATCTGTTTCTCAAATGATCTTATTTCACCAGATTTCTTTCCGTGTAGTTGAATCAGCTTTAAAAATTTTATGTGTGATTTTACTTTCCGGCTGCTCAAATTAACCCCCTTCTACACCCTTCATATTTTCGAAAAAGTAAAAAAAAAATTTTTGGGGCACAATTCTACTTGATAGAACATCAAATTTCAATTTTTTTCAAGAATTCGAAATTTCAACTTAAAATTAAAAAACATTTATTTATTACCGCGCAAAATTATGGAATATAAAACAATTTTTTAATTTTTCTTTTACAAAAAGGCGTTTCAAAACTTATTCTCTAAAAATATTAATAAGTAAAAATTCGAAATTTGCAGAAAAAAGTGATTCGAAATTTCTAAAAATTAATTTTTTAATTACATTAAATTAATTAAATAGATATCTTGCATATTTTTTAGTTAGTTAATTTTTATTAATTCTAATTTTATTTATTAGATTCTAACTTTTACTTCACCTTTCAAGTTAATAATGAAAAAAAATTAATGTTATTTTTTGAAACACAACAAAAAGAAGATAGTTAAAAATTAAAATTTTGAAAACTTTGACATTTTATTGATATTTGAGGTGTAACTGGAAGCAAGTGTCGGATCATGTTAATTTTTGAAATTTGAGAATGATATGTATACACGTGTAAAAGTTAAGACACGCGGGTGGCCTTTACAAAACCATGTGTATGTATATATATATATATATATATATGTAAAAATTAACGACAAAGAAATGAGACTTTCCAGACTCTCTTCCAAGGGTCATCAAGTACAAAAAGCAGCCACCCCTAACGAGTTCTTTAGGGTGGCATTTCCACAAAAAAAATCCACAAAAAAAATTGAAAAAAGAAATTTATGAAAAAGAAATAAGGGTAATTAAAGAGAAAAAGTAAGAAGAAGACGGAGAAATTAAGAAAAAAGGAAGGGAAATAAAATTATTTAAATTGAAGTAAGAAAAATTCGTTTTTTACACTGAGAAAAAACTATTGGTCCAATATCACCAACGTTATTATTGAATTCAATTTTTTTAAGCAAATAATTTAGAACTAGAATCATAATGTTGTCTAATGAAATATGTTAAATGTTTGAAATGTATAGGGTTGATACAATTTTATTAAAAAAATATTATTTATTTTGAAATAAGTGTAATTAGGTTGTTAAACATTTTTTGCCACTCTGAATATACCTACTTGATAATCGAAAGTATAGCATCATGCTCTAAATGGATAGAATGGACTATTGATAGAAAATAAAATAGAAATTAAATCACTATACACTCGACTCACGGATCTTTTGCATTCAGTTCTTTTACAGTCTCTATAGTCTTTTGCAATTTTTCTCCCACACCTTTTACTTTTACATTAAATACATAAATGACTATCAGAGTGTTAAAACATTTATTTCGCGATAACTTTGGTTATCTAAAGTAATTTATAACAGTTCCTGCATTATGTGATTAAAATTATATTAAAATTTTAATTATTATTAATGTAAATATTAAAACTAAAACATAAATACTGTCATTGATTTATATATTTGGTCATACATATTTTTTGTTTTGCCTTACTATGGCATTTGTTTTGGTAAAAGGTATGAAAGGATTTGGTCCCATAAGTGCAAAAGATTCGAGAGTCGAGTGTAGTACATGCTATTGAATTGATTTAATTATACCTACGATATTGCAATTCTTGATATTGTAGCAGTTGCTATTAACACTATAACTTTTCTAATAATAATAAAGTACAAGATTTATTTAAATCTATAGTGCAATAATCAATGGCACATGTTATTAAATCAACAGTATTTATGTTCGAACGATATTGAATATGACGTTTATTGCGACAAACAAATATGTCATAGACTCGTTAGCATTTTGTCTAAGTGTAATTTTATCGTTATTTAAGTTTTCAAAAAATAACGTTGTTGTCGCTGAGGAAACAAACTTTAACAAAGTAAAATGAAAATTTGTATCTTTAAATACATAAATATATACATATATACATTTGTGTGACTTGGTTTTATTTTATGAAGAAGCCGGCTCTTGAAACAGAGATGCTGAGAATTTCGGCGGTCCATGACGGCGCCGGTTGTAAAATCTGCAATATTCTTTCATCTCAGTTCCTCACCTAAAAGGGATTTAATCTTTTGTTAGGTGACACCGACGACGGAATACTTTTATGAACATTCACAGAAAATCTTCTTTTTGCACACACAGTTGCGAGAAACAATAGCTTCTTCTTAAAAAATCTTCTCGCACATCAAAATGCACAATTTTCATTTTTTTCCCTATACAAACATATTTTTTAAAACTATTGTTTCAAAAAATTAATTTTTTATTATATTTAAAGCGAAGGACCAGTGATTTTTTTTAAGATGTTTTTTTAATAGAATATTGATTTTGAAAATTTGAACTAATACAAATAGTGATTAATGTTTGCTCAATAATTTCCAATATATTAGAAATATTAAATTATTTATAAAAAAATTGATAAAATATATGTATGTATATATATATATATATATATATATATATATATATATATATATATATATTGAATGATTAAGAACTGAGAGTAAGACGATGGATTTTGACACATTGGGTGTCAGAGACGACAGTGTCACATCGAAGTGAACCAGAACGGAAGAGAATATGTAAGATTTAAATTTTAGAATGAAACGAACAGACAGGGAGTGATTGATGTGCATGCAAAGAATGATGCTGTGTAAACATATTACTGTCCCGACGCTTGACTTAGCCCTTCGTGAAGACACTTAATGTCCTTAATGACTCACATGATGCTTCTTTCATATATATATATATATATATATATATATATATATATATATATGGGACATTCCACGTCAACCGGGACAAGACTCTGTCCAAAAATCTATTGCACCGATTTTAATGGTTGAGGGCTTAAAATCTTCGTCTTTATGCCCTCTATCAAATAGAATATGGTACTTTTGAAAATTCAACATGGCGCTTTTAAAATGGCGCATTATGTGAATGAAAAACACAACTTCCAAACTTAAATGTTTATTTAAAGTAAAAAAAAAGCACAAATAGTAACGATTTTCAAGCGATTTCGATGAATTTTTAAAAATTCGACCGCCATATTGGATCCGCCATTTTGGATTTTAAAAAACCGACACCGGATTCGTAATCAGCGACCTCATAAACCCCCGAGTAACGATTTTCAAGCGTTTTCGATCAATTTTTAAAAATTTGTCCGCCATATTGGATCCGCCATTTTGAATTTTGAAAAACTGACACCGGATTCGTAATCAGCGACCTCAAAAACCCCCGAGTAACGATTTTCAAGCGATTTCGATGAATTTTAAAAATTTTTTTTAATTCGTCCGACATATTGGATCCGCCATTTTAAATTTTCGTTTCTTTTTTACTTTTTTTGGTTTTTCTTCATTTATAGGCATGCAGTCATTAAAAGTACCCCCTTAGTAGCTATTTGTGCTTTTTTTTACTTTAAATAAACATTTAAGTTTGGAAGTTGTGTTTTTCATTCACATAATGCGCCATTTTAAAAGCGCCATGTTGAATTTTCAAAAGTACCACATTCTATTTGATAGAGGGCATAAAGACGAAGATTTTAAGCCCTCAACCATTAAAATCGGTGCAATAGATTTTTGGACAGAGTCTTGTCCCGGTTGACGTGGAATGTCCCATATATATACCCTAGTAGAAATTTGTCGTGGCATGACTAGATTTATTCAAGTTACTGTACAGTTTTAGTCATGGAACTTTAATCTAGCTTAACTGGCGAATTACTAGACAGCTACTGCATAACACTGTTAAAGAAAATATAAAGTTGAACTTGATTATTACTGCATAGAAGTCCTGTACAGTTATTTTCATGGCACTATCGAGGCGTTCCGAGATATTATTTTCCAAAGTTTGTCGTAGCGTCAGCGCTACCGCCGGTTTCAGTAACTAAACAGTTGTGTATTGACATTTTCGAAATATTTTCTATAAAATAAATCTTTTGGTTTTAAAGTTTATAGTTTTCATATTTTTAATTTTGTTCTTTTATTTTACTGTTGACAACTTGAAAACTTTTTTAAAATTCGCTTGAATTAATTGAGTTAATTAAAATAACTAATTTTTAAATTCAGAAGACAAATTTTTTTCAAGATTACATCGACGCCTCCCGTTCATATAATGCTTATTGAAAAACGAATGCATAAGATGATTCTTATTCACTTTTTGGTGCAAGACAATGCTTATTCGATTTTCCGTGCAATAAAATGCTTATTCGAAATTCTATGCGAAAATGTACATTCTGAAATTAGCTTATTCTATGAATTTAATAAAATTTTCAATTCAGTATAATTTATAATTGCAATTGCTTAAACAATATTTCTTAATACGTGTGATAGGATCCGTGTTTAAAGTTTCTTATAACAATAGACACGTACTGAAATTCTCAGATATTTAATTGCAATTTAATATTAATAGGAAGATTTAGGGTTACATTTATTGTTTTGTCAGTGGCAATTGTTTTGCACACAATTTTGAATAAGCATTTTATTGCACGGAAAATCGAATAAGCATTGTCTTGCACCAAAAAGTGAATAAGAATCATCTTGCATTCGCTTTTCAATAAGCATTATATGAACGGGAGGCGTCGACATAATCTTATTATAGGTATAAATATTAATTTAACAAACCTGTTACATACAAAAAGTTAGAATTGGTCCAATAAAGTGAGGTTATGTTTTACATTGATGTATTGACGTTGACATATGTATAGCTCTCCGATCTATATAACAGAACTGTCTATAATTAATGACAGTAGCCAGTAACAATTTATTACTAATTCCCTACGGAAAAAATAGACATAATTCTAGTTATACCCGCGAATTATTTTTTTCAGTGTATACACTGATGTATTTATGGAAAATGTCTATATAACACTGTTCAGTTGCTGGACTGACGGTAGCGCAAACGCCACGACAAACTTTGAAACATAATTTCACGGAACGCCTAGACAGTACCATGAGAATAACTGGACAGACAGAACTTCTATACAATAAAAATCAATAAGTTCAACTTTAGAGTGTTATGCAGTAGCTGTCCAGTAATTCGCCAGTTGAGCTAGAAAAGATGAAAAAGGGAACTGCTTTACCTGCCGGTAGAGTATGGTTATTATTTTTCCGGAATCGTCCATCGACTAGAACGGCCGTGATGCGTAAGCGTGCGTTTAGGTATTTCGTCCCAGTGTGACCCGAGTTCGCTCCTCGATACCGCTAGATATTTTTCGTTTGAACTGAATTAATTCTTCATATTAGGGTTTACTTTTAAGTCTGTTGTGTGATAAAATAATAATATTTATTTCAGTGTTGTGCTTAATTCAAGGAAAAAGTGAATGTTGTTTACTGTAAAAAAAAGACATGTGTACAAGAATCAGTAATGTTCATAATTTTTTTTAATTGTGTAGTTATTAAAAAATAATTTAACAGATAATTTATTATACGTAACAATAGATACACCAACAGTAAAAATATAGTTTCGTAAAATTTTAATTTATTTAATTTGTTGACAAAATAATTTAACGTTATATTTTCAAACTTGTGCGTGTTCAATACGAAACGTCAATATAAATAAAGTTTTGACATTTCCAAGTGAATTATTTTGTACAGTTTTTCTACAGGACTGATGATCAGAAACTGTAAAATTTGACTGGACAATAACTTGAACAAATTAGCGTGACATCACTTTATAGTTTTTAGCCAGTTTAACTGTAAAGTGCCTCGAAATTTTCCAGTGGAACTGTCCAGTGCCCTTAAAGATACTATGACGAATTTCTACTAGGGTATATATGAGCGATTCCATGTCAAGTGATCAAGGTGTCCTAAGCTTAGGTGGTTAGCTATATATATTGCCCAAATAGGTGAGATCGCACACATATGTTAAATGTAATGGCTAAGCCGAATTATAATCGGAATCGCTCGTGATCACTCGTAAAATGCAAGGAACGCGAGGAATAGAACTGAACGAACTGAACTAATCTGATAATAGGCCGAAAAATGATTTTGAGTTCCAAAAGTAAATCTATCGTAAAGTTGAGCTGTTGAGATTGAAAAAGAGGAGGATAGCGAAATTTGTGTTTCCTTCTTCTATTCATTTTTACACTATTGCGACATAATGATTATAACAATAATTAATATAAGTAATAAGTAAAACAATAATAATAAAAATTAAAATTAATTGAACTAAAAACAAAAGTTAAATTAAAATAAATTAATTTTTTTAAAATAATTATTATTAAGAACATTCCAATTGAAAAAATTAATTAGGTACTGTTTGTTAAAATTGATTTTAAATAAAATTTAATTTAATTTTGTTTAGTTTTTCTCGAATAAATTTTGATACTTTTAGAAAAACTATATGCCTTTAAATTAAATGCACTACAAAATTTTTCAAATTAAATTTTTTTAACTTTGAATTACTGAGTGATATTTTGGTTTTTAGTTGGAAAATTTTACTTTTCCAATCTACAACCTTTAAAAAATGTTTCAATTTTATTTTTTGGTTTTGTGAAAACAATTTTTTTCGATTCTCTACTTCGGCTCTAACTTCAGAAACCCTTGCAATTTAATTAATAAAATAATTATTTTACCAATAAATAGTAATTTTTACTAACTTATTATTAAAATGTATCGATTTATTAATTAGTTATTATATTAACGTAAAATTTATTATTAAAAAGTCAGTCACTGATTCAAATTATAGTAAGCAGTACTAATAATTTGTATTTAATTCATTCTTGTTTTTCCTGATTTCCAGATATAGAATTTTTATTTTTTAAGAATATTTTAAATTCTAAACTTACTCGAAACATTAATAATTTTTTCTTTCATTAACTTTTAATTAAAAATCCGAAACTCAAAGGCAAAAAATTTTCACTTTTTTTTAATTGAACTAGTGATTATTATTTTTTTACATGACTTTGGATTTACAAAAATTTATTATAAACCTACAATTTTCTAAAACTCAATCATTTTTAAAAATTGCAAACACAAATCTTAAAAAATTCAATAATTTAATTATTTAAAATTAATTAATTTAACATGTTATAAAGTTCAATTATTTATTGAAAGAAATGAAAAAAGTCTAAAGCAGGTTGGCCACAAGTTTCAGTTTATCAATTTTCCTGACAATTTACTGACATTAAAATTATTTTCCTTGACGAAATTCTTTTTATAGAAAAAAATTAACTAAATAAACTAAAAATTGTTATATTTTGTTTTAATGTTTGGACAAAAGTTGAAAAATTCGTAATTTTTCAAAATTAGTCTCAATTCGCTTAATTTCCCCGCAAAAAATTTCACCTATAGGATTTAATCCTGGTATTTCCTTCAATTTACTGACAAAAATTTGTTTTTCCTGACTTAACTAATAAAAAATTTTTTCCCTGACTTTACTGACAATGTGGCCACCCTGCCAAAGTTTTGTGTCCATTAAAATTTGTAATGATTGCTAAGTTTCGAAGGTAAATTGAAAATATAATTTTTTCAATTCACCTTCGAAACTTAGCATATTATGAAAGAAACGAGAATTTTGTTCTCAATTTTAGAAATTTAATATTTTTTCAGTACTTTTGATAAAATTTCCAAATGTTTCTCTAATTTATGCAATATTATGAGTTTATCGCTTAGTGTAAAAATACTGATATAAATGTTGAGAATTAAAATTATTAATACAATATTATATTTGTTAATTTTAATTCCTCTTTTTTTCAAGAGAATTTGTTGCTGTAAATATTTAAATACACTCAAATCTCTAAAATATCATTATAAAAAAATGTTCTGCATTACAATTTTTATAGAAATTGTAATATAACGTCTAAAAGTATAGAATTTACAATCCCTTTTTAGTCTCAATTTTACAATTTTCTGTAAATTCACTACTCTGAAAGCAGGTAATAATCAGTAATAATTTTGACTAATATGTAGTAAATTTACAGAAAATTGTTATTTTACAAATTTCTGTAAAAAAAACCTGTAAATGTACAGAAAATTTATTTTGCAGTGTAATTTATGTATTTCTATCTTTAGAAAAATGTATACCTAAATATGAACATATGAACAATGTAAATAAAAGTCTTTCGGCGATTAATGCATCTAAAATTTTGTTGTATCATAATTTGTATAGTTTTGAAACCAGAAATTTTAAATAGGCAAAAGTGCCGGATTTAACCTGGGAATTTATTAATATCACATTGAACTACTATTACAAATTTTGGTGTAAATACAAAATTTTATCAGCATCAAAACCACAAAAAAACGTTACAGTGTAAAAATGTCAAAACATTGACATAACCTCTTTTTTAGTTCTATTCTTCTATTCGGTATTCCTCGCGTTCCTTGCATTTTAAGAGTGATCACGAGCGATTCCGATTATAATTCGGCTTAGCCATTACATTTGACATATGTGTGCGATCTCACCTATTTAGGCAATATATAGCTAACCACCTAAGCTTAGGACTTTTGGCCGCGAGGGGGCAGACTTTCAAAGGAAAGCATGCTTTGCATTACGTGCGTACTCTCAGTTTCTCTCTGGTACAAGTTTGAGCTTTCCGTTCTACGAGTTACGAATTTGGAAAAAATCGGGACATAGGTTTTTTTAGATTTGAGTGTCCTCTTTTAGAATCTGAAAGAAAATTTCAATTTCAATCGAATCATAAAAAGTTGTAATTGTTTAAACAAAGAAAAGCAGTTTTTTTAAATGTATTTTGTCATTAAAATTAGATTATTCACTCGAATTCGGTTGGGAAAAATCCGGGACAAGAAAATATCGCGTCCAAAATGTTGGGACTATCAAATATGAATAATGCCGAAATTTTTGTTTTCAAATTTCAAAATGGCGCCTCCAAAATGGCCGCCAAAATATTGAAATTTGGAAAAATAATGTTAAAAAATATTAACATTATTTTTTTTAACTTTTATGCTTTATTTAAATAAAAAAATGTTGTTTCAACAAAAAATATTGTTATCTCATATTATTTAACAATAATTTAAACATTTTTTATAAACAATTTAAAATCTGTGGGCCAAAATGGTAAACAAATTTTTATTTTTATCAATTCTCATTTCTTTTTGCAGTAAAAATGAATAATAAAAGTTAATAACTTAATTTAAACTTTTTTACAATGTTAAAGAATGTTATAAACAATTTTTATAAACAATTTTTATAAAATAAAGGATTTTCTGAAATTATTTTAAAAATTTTGTCAATAATCAAAAAATAATTTTTTTATAGGATTCTATTTCATGTTTTGCAAATTGTTTATAAAAATTGTTAAAAATATTCATAAACCTTGTAAAAAATTTTGAATTAAGTGATTAACTTTTATTATTCATTTTTACTGCAAAAAGAAATTGAGAATCGATAAAAATTTGTTTACCATTTTGGCCCACAGATTTTAAATTGTTTAGAAAAAATGTTTCAATTATTGTTAAATAATATCAGATATTTTCTTGTCCCGGATTTTTCCCAACCGAATGCGAGTAAATAATCTAATTTTAATGACAAAATACACTTAAAAAACTGCTTTTTTTTGTTTAAACAATTACAACTTTTTATGATTCGATTGAAATGGAAATTTTCTTTAAGATTCTAAAAGAGGACATTAAAATCTAAAAAAAACCTATGTCCCGATTTTTTCCAAATTCGTAACTCGTAGAACGGAAAGATCAAACTTGTACAAAGAAATACGGACATTTGGGACCAAATGGATTAACTGCATTCGGCTAAACTCGGTTTATCCTCGGTTCGCAAGCAGCAAGCAGCTGTTTCCCCTCTTGTCAATATTTCAACTCAGAGGTTATGTTTAAGTTGAACTGGTGGAACTAAATCTTTTATTTTATATTGACGAATTATTATTAATATTATTAATATTATTATTATTAAATATTTTTATTAAAATATTACTATTCCTATTTTACTATTAGGAAGATATTTTACTTGTTTATTTCCACTTATATAAATTTATTAAATAGCATCTCCACTGATTTTATATATATTAAGAAAATTTTGATTTATATATATATATATATATATATATACATATGTCTGTGTCATGTATTTTGGTGTGAGTATACATGTGTATGTATATAATAATTTTTTTTTTATTTTCTTTTTAAAAATTATTTATGTTTGTTTTGAAATATTTGTTATTCAACATTTATATTTGTTCATAAATTAAGATTGAATTATTTTAAATATTGATATTTTATTTTTACCTATTTGTAGTTAATTTTAAAGTATTAATTTTCTAATTATAAAATAAAAATATTTCTACTTATAAATTGCCTATATTTTATAAGTCTGAAAATGTTTAGTTTAGGAAAAAGTTGGCAATGAATGAAAGTTTTAGTTTTATTTCGACTTTTAAGAAATGTAGAAAAATTTTTTTTTTAATAAACAAATTAATTTTTTTTAACTGTCGGTTATGTTATATTAATATAAACAGATTTAGAACATGTGCGTACTGCACACGTAATCTAAAAATAAACGTTTATTTTAAAAGGAAAACTTAATTTGTTTATAAAAAATTTTGTTAACATTTCTCAAAAGTCGAAATAAATCTAAAACTTCCATTCTTTGACAACTTTTTCCTAAACTAAATATTTTCGCACTTATAAGGTACTGAATATAGGTCTACAATTGAGGCTCCCAATTTAAGAACAGGTCGGACGCTTGGACGACACGCGGCTAGTACCAGTCGGGTAGCAGTGAGTGACCCAGAGGAGCTCACTGCTCACTGACTGGCAGTTATACATGAGTATGTATTGAGTGTATATGTGAGAGAATATGTATTCTCTCACATATGAGAGTATACATGAGTATGTATTGAGTGTATATGTGCGAGTATACATGAGTATGCATTTAGTGTATATGTGTGAGTAGACATGTGTATGAATTTAGTGTATATGTGTGAGTATACATGGGTATGTATTGAGTGTATATGTGTGAGTTTACATGTGTATGTATTGTGTGTCGATGTGTAAATATACATGTGTATACATTATGTCTATATGTGTAAGTATACATGTGTATGTATTAAGTGTATATGTGCGAGTATACATGTGTATGTATTGCGTGTAGATATGTAAGTACACATGTATATGTGTTGTGTGTATATGTGTGAGTATACATGAGTATGTATTGAGTGTATATGTGAGAGAATACATGTGTATATGTGTGAGTATACATGTGTATGTATTGTGTGTATATGTTGAAGTATACATGAGTATGTATTGAGTGTATATGTGCGAGTATACATGTGTATGTATTGTGTGTATATGTGCGAGTATACATGAGTATGTATTTAGTGTATATGTGTGAGTAGACATGTGTATGAATTTAGTGTATATGTGTGAGTATACATGGGTATGTATTGAGTGTATATGTGTGAGTTTACATGTGTATGTATTGTGTGTAGATGTGTAAGTATACATGTGTATGTGTTGTGTGTATATGTGTGAGTATACATGTGTATGTATTAAGTGTATATGTGCGAGTATACATGTGTATGTATTGCGTGTAGATATGTAAGTTCACATGTATATGTGTTGTGTGTATATGTGTGAGTATACATGAGTATGTATTGAGTGTATATGTGAGAGAATACATGTGTATATGTGTGAGTATACATGTGTATGTATTGTGTGTATATGTGTGAGTATACATATGTATACATTATGTGTATATGTATAAGTCTACATGTGTATGTGTTGTGTGTATGAAAATATTTTAAAGCTCATTTAACACATTAGGCCCATTTCAGGACTTTTATGAAAATCTTCTCTATATTATAAGGTACAAAAAAATAAAAAAAATATATAAAATATTATAATATTATATATAATTATATTATATATAAATATTATATATAAAAAATATTAAAACATTTTAATATTATACACGGAAAAAAAAAGTTCACGGATCTCTCGTGAACTAGTATATCACTTTTGGATGGGACACAAAATGCTTGAAAATCAACAAACTCAGTTCGTCAAAATTCCATCAACTCCTTCACTAGAAACATAGTACGGTTTCTGAACTTTTCGTCAAAGTTAACGAAAAATTCGCGAACTTTTAAAAAATGCTAAAAACAAGAAAAAATAATTTCCAGATACTACTTTTTTATAGCAATTCACTTAATTTGATAACTTGACGCCTATACGCACCTAAACTACACAGAACACACCATTTTATCGCCATTACAATTCGTAATTCGCTTCAGGGGATTCGAACCTAGTACCCTATATCCTATGACATATTTCTACCAACTAACCACCACTGCTAAATCTACATACACATTAATTCTGCAAACGACACGATTAGCTTTGTCTGCTGTCAAACTCAGGACCGTGCAAAGTAGGAAATGACCCTTGTCGTAACCTTTAATAACCTTTAATTTATTTTATGAATTATTTGATTCACAAAAAAAATTAGCACACAAAAATATTCACTAAATAATAGAAAACACTGATTCTAAATAATAACTTTTATCAAAGAATTTGCCCGAATGTAAACACAGATGACACCGACTGAATGATGAATGCTTGATCAGCCATATTTGATGCGCATTGCGAACTGCGCATACTACTGAAACTGTCGAGTTCACGGTTTTTTCGTCAACTTGTACTAGGCCAGTCGGTGAGTGCAAAAAGTGCAACCTGAAAAGTCTTAATAGTTTCTTGTAGTTTGGGGGCCCCATATAAGAGCCCCATGGTTTGCTCTCGATTTCCGGTTGCAAAAAATAGTGTAAACAATCATCAAAGTTTGAGAAACGTAGTTTTTCGATGACCCTTGCTTTCGGTTAAATTTTAGAGAAAAAAGTTGTCATTGAAAGTTGTAGAGCCTAAAAATACCTTTCAAATGACTGGTCATACGTTGAAAAAGGTTTATTAGTTTAGTTGCAAATGAATTTAAACCATTAAAAATAGCACTTTTTTAATTGTTTAATTACTTTGTTAATAATTATCGAATTTGTTAATAATTCAGCAGGAATATTCTCCTTGCGAAGCTGAATAAATCCCAAAAAAATTCGACTCGATCAGATAAATGGTTTATGCATAATTCCATTTGTTAACTAAAAACATGTAATTTTTCAACGGAATTTCCCCACTTTTGGACCAACGAATTTCGGTTTTTTCTTTTCAAGAGTACAGTTTAGGAGTCAAACTTTCATTCCATTTAAATGGGAAATTGATTTTTTTAATTTAGTGCATAATAATGGACGTTAAAAAAGGGTATGTTTTTTTGATATAAACAAATGGAATAACTCAGTCAATTTTCACTTTATCGATTTGGTGTAAAGGACATTTGATTTCATTTGTTTTCACAAAAATTTTCAAAAAAAAAAATTTAACCTAGCTTCAAGGGGCATCTATGCACTTATCATTTATTTCAACATTAAAATCATATTCATTTCCACACTGTCAACACATTCATTTATTTAACTTCTGTTTACTCGATGCTACACGTTCACTGGTAAATAATTTCAAATTTTTTTGTCCACAATATTGTTTCAAATTAAATGGAATAAGATGTAAGAAAAAAATTTTTGGTTAAATATAATAAATAATAATAAAAATTTGTTATTAAAAAAATTTTTTTTTTATTAGTACAAAAAATAATTTATTTAAAAAAAGTATATTCATTTTTGGATTCAGCGTTGGAAATTATATGAAATTAAAAAAAAAAGATTAAAATCGGGCAATAATTAACAAAGTTATGACCATTTTTGCGAATTTGAACGGCTGAATAGTTTTGCGGCGGGCGAGAATCTCGCGCCTCCGAGTTCCCCCACTCCGCTGTCTAAAAGTGGAAAAAACTATGCAATACTTTCACTTGATATAAGTGCAAAGTAAAAGCACAAAACCTTATGTTCAATTTTTTTTCATAAAATACATATATTGAACTGTAAGTGGTGTGAATTGCAATTAAAAATATTGATAAATAACTAGTCATGAATTTTTTGAAAAAAAAATAACTCTCCCCCCCTTGAAGCTAGGTTAAATTTTTTTTTTGAAAATTTTTGTGAAAACAAATGAAATCAAATGTCCTTTACACCAAATCGATAAAGTGAAAATTGACTGAGTTATTCCATTTGTTTATATCAAAAAAACATACCCTTTTTTAACGTCCATTATTATGCACTAAATTAAAAAAAATCAATTTCCCATTTAAATGGAATGAAAGTTTGACTCCTAAACTGTACTCTTGAAAAGAAAAAACCGAAATTCGTTGGTCCAAAAGTGGGGAAATTCCGTTGAAAAATTACATGTTTTTAGTTAACAAATGGAATTATGCATAAACCATTTATCTGATCGAGTCGAATTTTTTTGGGATTTATTCAGCTTCGCAAGGAGAATATTCCTGCTGAATTATTAACAAATTCGATAATTATTAACAAAGTAATTAAACAATTAAAAAAGTGCTATTTTTAATGGTTTAAATTCATTTGCAACTAAACTAATAAACCTTTTTCAACGTATGACCAGTCATTTGAAAGGTATTTTTAGGCTCTACAACTTTCAATAACAACTTTTTTCTCTAAAATTTAACCGAAAGCAAGGGTCATCGAAAAACTACGTTTCTCGAACTTTGACGATTGTTTACACTATTTTTTGCAACCGGAAATCGAGAGCAAACCATGGGGCTCTTATATGGGGCCCCCAAACTACAAGAAACTATTAAGACTTTTCAGGTTGCACTTTTGTGCACTTTTTGCACTCACCGACTGGCCTATACCTCTACTTTTGACGAACTACTCATCATTAACAGTTCATCAAAAATTCATTAACTTTGTTTCAGCTATTCGTTGACGTTTGCCATTTCTAATCAAAAGTGAATGGAAATTTTGAAATTTTGTGTCCCATCCAAAAGTGATAAACTAGTTCACGAGAGATCCGTGGACTTTTTTTTTCCGTGTAGAGATGTTATTTTGAAATTAATTAAAAATAAGTTGTTTGTAATTTGTTTGTCATTCATCTTCAAATTCAAAGAAAATATAATTCATATTTTTATTCTAATAATAGCAGTGTTTTCTACTAATTTTATTTACACCTTATTTACACCTTTCATTGTTTAAATAAACATGTTAACAAAATAAATGTCTGTAATAATTAAAATTATTACACACACATACATAAAAAATTTAGTTTAAAAAATGTGGAGTAATTTTTCATATTTATAATAATTTGTAATTAATTAACAGGATTAACTATTATTAGTTAATTCAATATTATTTATTAATATTAAATATTAATATTTGTTATATTTATCTTACTCCAACAAAATTTGTAAATTCGTAAAAATTATAAAACTACAGAAGACGTCTCGCTACCACATGACGTCACTGTCAGTTAGGTAAGTTTTTCCATCAAATCGGAGGACCGAGCTCGCGTACCTTTTTGTTGATCAACTACGCAAAGGACTTTACCTAACTTTTTACTTCATATTTGCATTCGGAAAAACACGCAAGTGCATTTTTTCATATAATTTGTTTAAATAATAAATTTTTTATTTCGTAATTAAATAGAGCACCATCATTATACCCAGTATGTGAAGTTAAATTGAACAATTTTTTAATTTTTATTAGGGTTCTAAAAGCAAACAGTTTTTCCTTATTTTCTCGTTTCGACATAAATGTCAGTTAACTAAGTTTTTAATTCAAACGGCATACCTACTATTATTTTATGAAAAACAAATAGTGTTAATATATTTTTGTTTTCATGAATTGACTTTCAAAAAAATATTTTTTATTTTGTGTTTCTCACAAAACAGAATGTTATGTAATTCTCAGTTTTCAGTGAAATAGCATGTCTCTCAAGTCGTGAAAAAATTCACCATGTGGAATATAAGAACAATTCGATACGTACTTTTAAGTGTTAAGTGTGTATTTATATTTAAGTTATATGCGAATGTATGTGTGTGTTATAGGTTAGTTCATAAGTGTTGATAAATGTCGAAAAGTGATACAATAATAATTGTTCTTTGTTTGTGTGATTAATTATCCAAATATGTAAATGAATTACTGAATTTCAAAAAAAACTGTGAACAAGTGGAAATGATATTTTTCATAACTCGGTGCAAAAAAGGGCACTTTTTTGCATCTTGTTATGAAAAATATTGTTCGTAACTTGTGCTAGCAGTTGCCAATTTTTTAACAAGCACTTTCCAAAAAAGTGCTCATTCAAAAATTGACAACTGCTCGCACTCGTTACAAAATATACTATTTTATTTTACAGAAATATATACCGTTTTTTTAAAAGTCAATGAAATTCTCAAGCAAGGTACTAGAAATTTTCATTGACTGCTTTTGAAACTCTAATGCAAAAGTACTAGACTGTTTCTAGTATTTTGTGTCGTATCTAAAAGTCAAGTACCGGAGTCAATGAAAATTTCACGTACTTTTTTTCCGTGTATCCAAGCCATTAGAAAAACACCTGAAAATTCTTTAATGAATATTGAACTTTTCTGAAAAAAGTTATAAATTTTTTCCATATCCTGAGTTCTTGAATGAATTTAGTAATAACTTGAAAAAAGTTTTTCCGTGTAGATTTTTAAAAAATGTTATAAGTTGAAATTCTTTTAAAATTAGTTACATTTTTAAATATATATATATTTAAATAATTATTAAAAATAATGGATTTATAGAAGAATTTTAACCCCTTCACTGTCACTGACCTCTATAATAGCGGCACAAAAATGTTGTTCCCTGTATATATGACCGCTATAGCGGCATCGGAAAAAACATTTAAAAAATAACGAATCTGTCTAAAAATGCTTCTTCATGAGTTTTCGAGATCGCTGAATCCAAATCCGTTCTCGAAAATTCAAAAAGGTGCCCAAAAAATGTTGAAGTTAACGAATCTGTCTGAAAATGCCTACACGGGGGTTTTCGAAGTCGCTAAATCTAAATCCGTCGCCAAAAATTCAAAATTCAGAATGGCGGCTTTAAAATAGCAAACAAAAAAATGTAAGTTACCAAATTCGATATTTTTTCTAATTTTTTGTCGCTATTTTAAAGCTGCTATTTTTATTTTTTATTTTTCGACCACGGATTTTGAATCAGGTATCCTTAAATCCTGTCGGAATGGTGAAATCGAATTTAAATCAAGTTTGATTTCAATTCGATTGAACTTGATTAGAGACAGAATTTAGCTAATAATTGATGAAATTTGATGAAATAAAGCATTGCTAATGAAAGTGGGTTAATATTTAGTTGATTTGTGTAAGAATTGAGTTGAATTAATCGTTATAATTAAAGTGTAATTAGTGTATAAAGTGAAGTAATACTTACCTGTCAGTTTTAGTGCTTTTTAAATAGCATATATTTAGTGAATAAAAAAAAGAAAAAATTAGGAAAAATAAAGTCTGAATTTAGTTATACTTTAGTACAAGCAAAAGTTTAGTTTCCTCAAGAGTTTCACTACGTCAGAAACAAATTTTAGTTTTTTGTTTGGGTTTCTTTACATTTAAAACGTCAAAATTGTACAGGGAATCAAAGACTCGTCATGGTGTCCAAGTAGCACGTAACATTACTGGAATGTTGCAGCAATGTTAAATGTAATGTTAGTAACATTACAGTGTAATATTGCAGTAACATTCCAGTAATATTCAAATGTCCGCCCAAGGCAATATTACATGTAATATTACTGCAACATTACATGGTAATGTTACTGCAATGTTACAGTAATGTTGCATGAATGTTACAAATAAATTTTATAAAATTACTATTATAAGGAATTTTGCTGCAACATTCCAGTAATGTTACGTGCTACTTGGGTGAAGCCGTAACATATTTTATAATAAATCAAACAAAAACAATTTTTTTTTCTGTAAACATTGTATAGTCATAATATTTCAGTGACTATAAATGAATGAAATGCAAAACCGGTTGAAAATTGCTAATAATTTATTTTTAAAAACAGTATTTATTTTGCCTCATGATGAAGCCTCTGCGTCATGGTGGCCTTTTGGTTGTCTTACATTGAATTTGTGGTTCAAACAAGTGTACAATTAGGATAATTTCTATGATTGTGTTCAAATAAAATTAAAAAATTAAAGTTACTTTAACTGTTATAATTTTGATAATTTTAACATTAATTACTTTATAAATGTTTATAAATTACCGTACAAATATCTGTAAATTGCTGAGAATCGATTCCCAAAGTTTAAATTATGTTAATAAATTACAATAAATGATTTAAAATCATTTATAAAAATATAACATATATATTTCCATAAATTTCCAAAATTCATTAAAAATTTTTTCTTTATTTATGCACTGTATAAATTACCTAAAAAATTTATAAAAATTCTGTTTAAATGATTTAAACTTTCTTGGTTGGACGAACTCTGGGCCACGATTGACCCGACTATGTTGTCAGAATTCTGCGAATTGCAGTTTAATTTACTTACATTATTTTGAACGGCCGAACTCTGGGTCACAGTTGGCCCAACGGTTGGCAAAACTTTGTCAAATGCAGTTTAATTGACTTATACTTTCTGGGTCGGCCAAACTCTGAGCCACGGTTGGCCCGACTGTTGCAGCTTTAATATGCATTTAACGTTATGTACTCTCATCTGAGCGAAGCGTAGTGGTCAGTGTATAAGTCTTCGGTGCGTTAGGTTAGGGGTTCGATCCCAGCGAGCGTAAGATATTTTCGAAAATGTATGTATGAGATTGTGATTAATAATAATATGTAAATGTTATATCTGATGTTTCCGCTAATAATAACGTGTTAATTGTTTAAATAATTTAGTTTTTTAATAATTTTTTACCTTTGGCTGTTGAAGTTGGCCAAATTTTGAAATTATGGTTGGCCTAACTTGCGCATCTAAAGTTGTGCCAAATTTGGCGTCAGTCTTTAGACCAACCATTGAAATGTATATGGACATTTCCACGTGAAATTTTTCAATGAGATTTTAGAATCGGTTAAAAATATTTTTTTCTCGTTCCTTATAGAAATAAGGAATCTTCTAAAATCTCATTGAAAAATTTCACGTGGAAATGTCCATATACATTTCAATGGTTGGTCTAAAGACTGACGCCAAATTTGGCACAACTTTAGATGCGTAAGTTAGGCCAACCATAATTTCAAAGTTTGGCCAACTTCAACAGCCAAAAGTAAAATATTATTAAAAAACTAAATTATTTAAACAATTAACACGTTATTATTAGCGGAAACATCAGATATAACATTTACATATTATTATTAATCACAATCTCATACATACATTTTCGAAAATATCTTACGCTCGCTGGGATCGAACCCCTAACCTAACGCACCGAAGACTTATACACTGACCACTACGCTTCGCTCAGATAACAGTACATAACGTTAAATGCATATTAAAGCTGCAACAGTCGGGCCAACCGTGGCTCAGAGTTTGGCCGACCCAGAAAGTATGAGTCAATTAAACTGCATTTGACAAAGTTTTGCCAACCGTTGGGCCAACTGTGACCCAGAGTTCGGCCGTTCAAAATAATGTAAGTAAATTAAACTGCAATTCGCAGGATTCTGACAATAGTCGGGTCAATCGTGGCCCAGAGTTCGTCCAACCAAGAAAGATTAAGTCATTTAAACAGAATTTTTATACACTGAAAGAAAGGCTTTGGAAAGAACAGACAAACGTGTATGTTTGGTGGTTTTGGTTCGAACTAGCAATCTATATAGGTTATGTTACACATTGGTGTGTTGACGTTGGCATATGTATGTGTAACGCTCCGATCAGTATAGCTGAACTACCTATAATTGATCGATTAAACGAACTTACCTTAAGTGAAGTTCAATCGAAATTATGCAAGTAGATCTCGTCCTCTAGATCAATTGTAGTTATTTAAAGCCTAATGTGCGATTTGAAACAATCTTTTTATTTATTATTTGTTCGAAGAACAGTTGCGCTGTAACCTGTAAAATTTTTCGTATCAATACCGCTTTGTGTCATTATTTCTTTAATCCAGCGGCTTATAGTTTGAGTGCCCGCTGGGTGATGTGGTTTCTTACACGTCAAAATCAAGGAATCTGCTTGATTTTGTCTAACGTTTTTTGTATTTTCCAGGTAGATTTTAATTAACGTTGCGATGCACAGCTCAGGTTGTTCTTTATTTATAGGGAAATTTAGCATCGGTTGCTCTTTTCCTGTTTTCGAAGTTTTCAGTCGGTCCGGTATAAATATTTTCACTTAGTTTTCCATTATTTTGATGTTAGATATTTTTATTTTTGACAATGTTTGCATCCGTTGGGCTGTGGCTAACGCTAAAAGGGTTACTAACTTTTTAGTCATTTTTTCCCGGCTTAGTTTCTCGTTTGGACCAAGTTTTAATAAATAATTTAGAACGTCGTCTGGGTCCCACGTATCGTTATATTTTGGACGAGACGGTTTTAGTACGGAGAAACCTTTGCAGAACCTTTTCACAATGGGATTACTACCTAAATCGTAGTTTAGAATTAACGATAGTGCCGATCGATAAGAATTAAGAGTTCCCTGTGTTTTCAATGACTCCGATAAGGACGATAAAAATTTAAGTACGTCTGTTACTGGTGCTTCGAAGGTTGGGAGATTCTTTTCGATACAATAGTTCCACCACAGTCGAAGTGGTTTATTGTATTGTTGGTAAGTACTGTCCGTTAAAGATTGGAGTATGGTCGGAATTGTCTCCTCTGGAATTCCTTGGTTCAGAAACGCTTCCCTGATAGCATCCCTGCTACCAGGGTAAGCTTTCCTGATAGAGGGTGTTTCTCCCTAAAAGGACAAATAAGTAAGTTATCAGATGGTTCGAATATTAACAGGTTACTTATTAACAGTAATTGATATAAAGGGAACCAGGATTGTGTCGGCCAGTAGGGTACTACAAGGACTCCTTCAGCTCTGTCTGTGATTATTTTTTGTAAAGTCCTGAGAATTACTGAGAACGGTGGAAAAGCATAAAATTTATAAGTACCCCATTTGACTGTAAATGAATCTACCGTGTACGAGTTCGGGTCTTGTTTCCACGAAATGAATTTGTCGCATTTTGTGTTTGCACTAGATGCGAACAGATCGATGTCGAAAGTACCGAAAGTGAGTTCGATTTTCCGAAAGAATCGGGGGGATAATTCCCATTCGGTTTCTGCCGGTAAACGGCGGGATTCTTCGTCGGCTTCCGAGTTTTCGCTTGAGGCGATGTAGGATGCAAAAATCCAAAGTTTGCGTCTTTCGCACCACTGCCAGATTTGCTTGCATAAATTACTTAACTTGGGGAATTGTATGCTCCCCATTTTATTTATGTAAGCAATCGCCGTAGTGTTATCAATTCTGAGCAAGAGATCTTGAGATCGCAAATTTTTGGCAAAACATTTTAGGCCATAGAATGCCGCCAATAACTCTAAGAAATTGATATGGTGTTCACATTGTTCTATGCTCCACCAACCGTGTATTCGAGTCCCATTACATACAGCTCCCCAACCCGTTCGCGAAGCATCGGTAAAAATTTCTATAGTGAATTCTGGTGCTTTAATAGGACTGTGTGAAGTTTGGACATTTTTTATCCACCAAAGAAAGTCGGGCAACAAAGATTTAGAAAGAGACATTTGTTTTTCAAATTTACCATTTTCTTTTTTAAGGGCTAGAAATTTTTCCCTTTCTAAATTTTTTGTATATAGGGTTCCGTATCGAATTGCTGGACACGAAGCTACTAGTACGCCTACAAGTTTTGCTAGATCTCTAATTTTACAACTTTCTTTACTGTAGAATTCGTTTGCTTTCTTAAAAATCTCGATTCTTTTATTTTCAGTTAACTCGATAGTCATATCTCGCGTATTCCAGATAAAACCTAAAAATTTTTTTTTTCTCGAAGGTATGATAATCGATTTTTCAGTATTCACGATAAATCCTAGTCTTTCTAATAAATTTCGCGTCTCTTGAATATTTTCGATACATTCCCCATAGGATTTTCCTATTAGTAGAAAGTCATCTAGGTATACAACGGACAAATAAGAACTCGATCTGAGATATTCAATTACCGGCTTCATGAGTTTAGTAAACACAAATGGAGCAGTACATAGACCAAACGGGACACAGTTAAACTCGTAACATTGACCGTTATACGTGAATCTCAAGTATTTCTTATGTTCCTCAGCTATGGGGACTAACAAAAAGGCGTCGGTTAAATCCAAGGTAGCCATGTATGCTTTTTCGAATAATATTCTACTAACCGTTTTGCGGTCTTCGAGTTTAAAGTGAGATGGGTCAAGGAACTTATTTAATTTCTTTAAGTTTAAAATAAACCGTTTTTGTCCATTGGACTTGTCAGCGAGAAAATATTCTGAGAGAAATTGACCTTTAATTGTCGAGCATTTTGAAATCGCGTTTTTATTAAATAAGTCCCTTATTGCGAAATTATAGTCGCTTTTCTCTTGTTCAGAGAGAGTAGCCTCCTTGGGAGGGTCGGTTTGCCAAGGGCTTGACACAAATGGAATTTTATATCCTGTGACGTACTGCCTTATCAAAGGGTCAGCTGTAATTTGTTTCCAATTATGGGAAAAATATTTTAATCGGCCAGCTATTGTACTTACTTGATTTATCGACGATTCTTCCCATTTGTTTGAGTTCTTTGGAAATTTTCTTGCCCTCCCTGACGAGCACCCCTGTAGCTCCTTCGTGGAGGGCCCCGGAAGTTTAAATTTCTGTTAGACTCGTCCTTTCGAAAAGGTCCTTTCTTATATTCGGTTGAGGGTTTCGCTGAATAATTTGATGTCACTTTTTTAATATCTTTACTAGTTTTTTCCGCAGCTTTTGCTGCTTTCAGACGTTCTCCAAAATTTTCGCCATATAGAAGTGTATCGACTTCGCAATCCTCTGCGATATTTTTTACAATTGCACTTAAACCAGGAGTCATAAGCGTGCGCCGAATAATTGACAATCTATAATGGAGATCACCAAAGATTTTTGCTGAAGCGACAAAGTTGTTAATTGCTTCTGAGATATGAGGAACGTCTTTTGATATTTTAAAGGCCTCGGTTAAACCGTGTGCAAGAGCAGAGATTCCGGCACTTAACTGGCTTTGTGATAGAACTTGATAATAATCCTTCTTGAAGGACATTTGGCCAGCAACTGACTTTATTTCAAGATTTACCTTTGGCGCTTGACATGTCTTACAATTTGCGGGCGCAGGATACTTTTCAATGAGATCTTTTTTGGTATCTTTAGCCAGTCCCGATTTCATCATACTTATTAATACTTCAGCTAGGGAAGTATTTATATCTGGACTGTATTGTTTAACCTCCTCGACGTTTCCTAATAGGTTTAGTAATTCCGCATCGATTTTGTCTTTCGTTGCGTCCTCCTTTTCTTTTTTCTCATTTTGATTTGCACGAGAATCGACCGATGAGCTGGATGAGGAACGTGAGGAAGACGAAGAACTGGATGAAGATGTGGAAGATGAGGAAGATTTTGATCGACGGCGAGAACGTTTCTTTTTTGACGTGCCTCTCGGGCTACGCTCAGAGTCTCTTTCATAGTCAGTCTCATATGGCGAATAGTCGCGATTATAACGATCTTTGGTTGACGCATCTCTCGGATTACGCTCAATGTCGTTTTTATCGGATATTTTGCTTGGAGAAAGAGAAATGGAACGATTACGAGATCGGTCCCGGCTGGACGCACCTCTCGGGTGACGCTCACTGCCTTTCCTATTTGAAGAGCTTGATGAGGAACGATGGCGAGATCGACTTCGGCGTGACGAATCTCTCGGGTGTCGCTCGCCGCCATTTTTGTTGTCTCTAGAACTTTTTCTTGGCGATTTCTTGCGTTCTTTCGATGGTGACTTTTCTCGTCTCATTTTCTTTTTTAATTTATTAAATAATTCGTCTATTTCTTTTTCCCGAGAACGTTTTCGAGATTTTCGATCACTTTTATCACGACTCATTATGATTTTTCTATAAAACTTTTTTAATCACGTGTGGACGGGATCGCACAAAAAAGCGTAATGACGTAAAGATGCGTGAGTGCCAGAGCGCCCCCTATCGGCTGGAGGCTTGGCGCGAGCTTTAAAAAATGTGGTCTGGATCGAGCAACTAGCGTTACTACAATTGATCTAGAGGACGAGATCACGTAGCATAATTTATGTCAGTAGCCGGTATCAGGTTATTACCTATTCCTTATGGGAAAACTAGACATAATTCTAGCTGTACCAGCGAATTTTTTTTTTTTCAGTGTAAATTTATTTATTTATTTATAAATTTCGAAAATTCATATCTCGAAAATGTTGGCAATTATGGAAAAGTAAAAAAATACGTATCTAATATTTTTCTATAAGGAACGAGAAAAAAACATGTTTAACCGATTCTAAAATGCCATTGAAAAATTTCACGTGGAAATGCCCATATATAGTTGGCACAACATATGCATTTAAAGTTGGGCCAACTTCCTTATGAGTTGTCGGGCCAACCATCGTCGCCATTAGACGTCGAACCGTTATCATCTGTATGGTTGGCCCAACCTCTGGCACGAGAAGTTTGACCGACTTTGTAAAAGTTGGCCCAACTGGGATATGATACCGCTTTGTATTTTGATTCCTATCCAAAAGTTAAGCACTTTCAAGGAAGGATTCACTTAATTTTTTTCCGTGTACATTATTTTGATCGAAAACTGAAATTACTCTGATTTACCACGTTTGAATAAATTGAAGTGATTCATTACGCTCCTGAGCCATAACGCCCCGGTCTTCCCTATCTGTGGTGAAACTTTTAGAAAAGGTACGAAAAATTGGCAGTATAAATCGAAAACAGGTAAACTTCGCATAATATTCAATTTTACTTGCGAAAAACTCTTAAAAATTTATTTAAAAACTTTTAAAATAAAATTATTTGGCATATAAAATTCGCGCCAAAATAATTCTATCAAATTGATATTCGGATAAGTTGAATTTCTAGTAAATTAATATTCGAACACATGTACATTCTGATAAAGTAGATTTCTATCAAAAAGATTTTCGGCAATATTAAGATTCTATTTATTTAAGCTTCTGTAAAATTACGATTCTACGAAAAAACGATTCCCATAAATTGATATTCCGTGAAATTAGATTTCTGGAAAATTGAAATTCGATCAAATTGACTTTCTGCCAGATTATAATTCGGACGAATAAATATTCTACTAAATTAAAATTCTTTCTACTTTTCTTTCAGTCAAGCTATCATTCTAACAATTATACATTCTACTATAATGATATTCTAAATAATAAAATTCTATTAAATAACATTTCTAACAAGTCCGGTTTAGGGTCTTTTCATGCGCCCCTTTTTCCGCTTTACCGGTAGTGCAAAAATAAGTCTCTTGTAGTGCTTTGGTAAAACTCTTATAACTTACAAGTAAACCTACCCAAGTGTTACTCTCCGATTTGGCTGAAACTTGGCACATTCGAAGAACTCGGTATAATATTAGATACGTATACTTTTTTATCGGCAAAGAAGAAGTTTTAAGGGTTGAAACTACCCTTCCAGTAGCTTAAAAAACCCCAAAAAAGTTAAAAATTTGAAAGTGCGCAATTAGTTAATAACATTTTTAAAAGACCCGTATGTAGGGGTTTTCGGGGTTGCTGATTACGAATCTGACATCAGATTTTCAAAATTCATGGTTCAATCCATACGTAACAACAAGTACTAAAAATTTATAATTTATTAAAAAAACGATGAAGCAAAATAAATCAAATTTTATACTTTTTTGGGGTTTTTAAGCTACTGGAAGGGTAGTTTCAACCCTTAAAACTTCTTCTTTGCCGATAAAAAAGTATACGTATCTAATATTATACCGAGTTCTTCGAATGTGCCAAGTTTCAGCCAAATCGAAGAGTAACACTTGGGTAGGCTTACTTGTAAGTTATAAGATGGGATAAACAATATTTCCGATAAGAATTTTTAAGTTTAGGAACTAAACTTTAATGTAAAAAAGTGGCTTTTTCACCCTGTTCTACTCTAGTTATTTTAATGTACGAGCTGGGTATAAATAAAAAATAACATATACATGTATAAATAGAATATAAAGTATATTGTCCTAATTAATAATTATATAATTTAAAATTTACAATATACATCTCAATATTGTAAATTTTTATTTAAATTACAATTTTTCATAAATAATTTCCATCGTCGATTTTTTATCTTTTAATATTATATGTAACTTATATAAAAACTTTTTTACTACTATAATTTATATAAATATATATATATATATATATATATATATATGTACCAAATGCTGCTCAATAACTTTTGCCCACCCTACAGTGATTGAAGGCTTTACAAAAGGTTTTGTATTTTGTTTACTATTGAAGTTACAAAGCTCAAAAAAATATTATTTGAAAGCCCATTTCCTAAGCTTTAACACTACATAAAATCGAAATTAAAAAAAATAATTTTGTTAATGAGTAAATAATGTTATTGCAAAACAACATTTTTCATTTTCTTTTTGTTTTTTTAAAGTGATACAGTTTCATTGAAAATCATCGCAATTTAATGATATATATATATTAGAGGTGTGCAAAATTCGAATCGACAGAAATTCGAATCAAACTAGCTAATTCGAAATTCGAAGTTTCGAATTTCGAATTGGCCGATTCGAATCGAAAGTAAATTCGAATCGAACTAGCTAATTCGAATTCGGAGTTTCGAATTGCACAGCTTAACTCGTTTATTTAAGTAGCACAATTATTTTGACAGAAATCCTAACCTAAAATTAGTAGGCTGGTATTCATAATATAGCTATCTAGTACTTAGAAACTTGTTGAAAGTGAAGGAAATATTTCGCTTATTGTTTCTATTACATAAGGAAAAAAAACTCATTTTGCAAATCTTTTGCAAAAAATAATTGAATTGATAATGATTGTATCACTCGTTTATTTTTAATTATTAGAGACACCTTATTTTAACACATTATTGGTATTTGTATGTTATTTATATATTAAAATTATAGAATTAATAAAAAATATATTGACATTTTTAAGAAAAAGTTTCTAAGTACTAGATAGATGCACTGTAAAAAATTTTTTTTGTAGATTTACAGTTTTATTTAGAATTTTATAGAAACTTATAAAATAACGTCTTTAAAAGTAGTGAATTTAAAATTCCGTCTGTAAAATTAATACTTTTAATGTGTCAATTTTACAATTTTCTGTAAATTTACTACTCTGAAAGTGGTAATAAAAAGACAAAAATATTACCTACTTTCAGAGTAGTAAATTTACAGAAAATTGTAAAATTGACACATTAAAAGTATTAATTTTACAGACGGAATTTTAAATTCACTACTTTTAAAGACGTTATCTTATAGGTTTCTATAAAATTCTAAATAAAACTAAATCTACAAAAAATTTTTTTAGTGTGTATTATGAATACCAGCCTACTAATTTTAGGTTAGGATTTCTGTCAAAATGATTGTGCGAATTAAATAACCGAGTTAAGTTGTACAATTCGAAACTCCGATTTTCGAATTGGCTAGTTCGATTCGAATCGGCCAATTCGAAATTCGAAACTTCGAATTGGCTAGCTCGATTCGAATTTACTTTCGATTCGAATCGGCCAATTCGAAATTCGAATTCGAAGTTTCGAATTAGCTAGCTCGATTCGAATTTACTTTCGATTCGAATCGGCCAATTCGAAATTCGAATTCGAAGTTTCGAATTAGCTAGCTCGATTCGAATTTACTTTCGATTCGAATCAGCCAATTCGAAATTCAAATTCGAAGTTTTGAATTAGCTAGCTCGATTCGAATTTACTTTCGATTCGAATCGGCCAATTCGAAATTCGAATTCGAAGTTTCGAATTGGCTAGTTCGATTCGAATTATTCCCGACTCGAGTTTTCTGTTGTCGAGTCGAATAATTTTCGATTCGACTCGATAAAATGCACACCTCTAATATATATATATATATATATATCATTTGAAAGCTACTTTTATCACCTTTATAACGCATTTTTTAAGACTTGTACACGATAATTTTTAAGAAAAATATGATATTTTGTTTACAAAATTGGCCTTTTTATCAATTGTTAATAACTCTAAAACAGATACTCCAGGAAAAAAATGTTAAGAACATAAATTGAGGGTCGAGCGTCGGTCGAGTTATTTGATCGGGACCCTCAATTATTGTTCATTTTGTGTACAGAATTAAAACAAAATTTTATTATTTTTCAAAGTTTTCAATTATTATTTTCTTTTATACTTTGTAACTTCAATAGGAAACAAAATACAAAACTTTTTGTAAAGCCTTCAATCGCTGTAGGGTGGGCAAGTTATTGAGCGGCACTATATACACACACACACACACATATATATATATATTTTATCTTAAATATACTTTAATGTTAAAACGAATTTATTCGAAACTTACATTACTTAAAAGATCATAAAAAATATTTTTTAAATAGTACTTAATGAATTTAATAATACTTAATAGAACTGACACTTAAATCTATTGCATTTCTTAAAATTATAAAATTAACAATAAATGAGATACAAAAGAAAAATCTTATGTATAATAATATTATCATAATGAATTTAAAAATTGTACATTATTATATAAATTATATTGAAAATTAAAAAATGAATTTGAACATACAACGAGTAAAATAAACAGATCATCTTCACACTGATTCGCTTCACGTGTGTATAATTAAGTAATTGGATGACTATAATTAGTATAAAACTTACACAAACATTATATATTCATTAAATATCTAAAAAATAATGTAGGCAAACAACAAATCCACTTCCTTTATTAACTAAATAATTTTATAATTTATTACTTATGTAATTAAATAAATAATTATACAAGTAGTTCAATAACTAGTGGTTTAATTAGATAACTGTTTATCTAAGTACTGAAGGAATTGTTTACATAATTTAATGACTATTCAAATAATTATCTAATTCGTAAACTTTATATTAGTTAAATAATTATCTAATAATTTACATAATTAATTAGTCAACTAGTTGCAAATTTAATTAGGTAATTATTTAAATAATTAATTAGTCAACTAGTTAGACTATTTATTAGGTAATTACTCTTATATTAAATTAGCTAAGTAGGAACATAATAATTAGCAAATTTTATTGATTATAAAATTATGAGAGTAAGGGTTAATTCCACCAAGCTCAATTAAAAGCTCATTAATGATTAAAGCCATTTTAAAGGCTCATGATTGGTTAATTGAGAATTAAATCATTGATTAACTTTTAATAGAGCTTGGTGGAATTAGCCCTAAGTATATTATTAATTAGATAATTATTTGAATAATTATTTAGATAATTAACAATTGAGTTACATAATTAAATATATTATTATTTGTATTAATTAATTAGTCTACAGTTACTTCACTAATTACCTAATTATTTAAATAATAAAGTAGTCAAGTACTTCCATAATTAATTATCTTGTTATTTATATAATTAATTAGTCAATTAGTTATATAAGTAATCAGCAAATTATTTAAATAATTAATTACTTATACAATTAATTAGCTAATTTACAAAATTATGAAGAAGTTAATTTTTAAAATTGTTAATTAACCAATTAGATGAGTTGTTAATGAACTAAATAGTAAAATAATTATCTAACAATTCATGTAATTAATTAGTTAACAATTCGGATAATTAATTAGTTAATAACTAAGATAATTAATTAATTAGCCAGTGAATTAAGTGAAAGCGAAAATTAATTAGCCAGTGAATTAAGTGAAAGCGAAAATTAATTAGCCACTTAAAGAACTAATTATATTTTTCACTCTCGTTTGGTAGACAAAATTTTTTTATTTTGATAACAAAGGGATGATATTTGTGTATGTAGTAAAAGTTCTTTGAAAAATTGAATGCTTAATGTTTATAACGAGCTGAGAATCAGCTAATGCGGGAATTTGATTCGTATTTCTACTCATTACTGATTTATAATGCATAATAGCGTGGCACTCTACGGTATAATTTATTAAAGCACTTAGACTAGGGGGTTTGTCACGGTACGTTTGCGTCCACATCTTGGCTCTCGAGTGCGTTTAGGCTCGTTTGGCATTTGAGACACCCAACATAAATAGACGCACTTTGCTCCTACAAAAGGCACTTTGTTATATCCGCTGGGGCAACCACGAAATCGATGAGACTGGTCCTTGCGGGTCAAGTCCAATATTTAGAGTCTATTTTATTTTTTCATTATTGCAATTCCACATGTTTAAATACTCTGTACATATAAAACAGTTATTAGCCTAATCAAAATATAGTAATTAAAAAAGTTGATTAACTTTCAAAATATTTCATTACTTTGTTTTGTTTCTTTTCTCATATTTACATTTTTCTCTACTATTTTAAATTTATGATAATTATAATTTTTCATTTTTTGAACATATTTGGTGTTTTATTCTTTCTTCTTATACTTCTTTAGCTATTTTCCATTTATTTTTATTTTTGCTATTTTTAATTTATATTGTAAGTCATTAAATTTTCCACTTTTTGTCTTCAGGTTTAATAATAATTTATTCAAAAGAGTTTTTTGATTTAACATTTTATTTAAAAAAATACTTTTTTATATTTTTTATTTTTATTTTATACTTTCGAAAAGAAAATCAAAATTATAAATTGATTTTATTTTCTACTTTTAAAAAGTACAAAAATAAAAATCCATTCATAAATGGATCTTTATTTGTTTACTCTGTTAATGCATTTATATTTTTTATTTTATTAATAATTAATACTTTATTTTTTTTTTTTAAATAATTCTTTTAATTAATAAAGTGAATTGACAATTTTTTTTCCTTATAAAATTGTTCCAAAAATTGTTAAAATTATTAAGTGACATTTCAAACGTACATCAGTCTATTTCTCCTGATATTTTTTTTATTTATATAAAAAATAATCCATGTTTAACTATATGTCAGTTAAAAATTAACACTCTTTCATTTGGTAAAATATTCTTTGGTCTTTTTGATTTTTCTCGTTGAAATTTTTTCCATTGCATAACACAGAGATATAGATACCGTCAGAGTGAAAAATTCTCAATAATAATTCTTGACATCTTTTAATATTTGTTTTTCATAATTATTCTAGTTCTAGAGATGAAGTATCTTGGCTCAAATCTTTGGCATCGTTAATTTTGCACCACATTTTATGTGTGTAAACTCTTGCACAATTTTAAATTCGCTTGCGTCATTTATTCACAGTCCAAGTCATGATATATATGGGGCATTTCATGTCAAGTGATTAAGGTGGAGAAAAATTTTTCTCCAATCGTAGCAAAACTTGGGGCTTTTGTAGTACTCATAGATAGTAATTTTTCGTGAAAATATTTTTTTACCTAGTCCAATATTTTCTGAGGGGGAGGGGGTTAAATTTTTGTGTTTTTCAGTACAATGCTTATTTCAATAATTTTTTACTCTTAAACAATTAAACATACAAATTTGACAAAGTACATTTTGGAAAGGTTTTTTCATGCTCTTTCGATTAGAAATAAGCATTTTGAAAAAAAAAATTTTTGACCCAAAAAAATCAAAATTAAAAATAAATTTCAATTTTTGGGGGAGAAAGACCCAATTTTTTTTTTTTTTTTAACGAAAGCTGAGGTTTTTTCCTAAAAGGACATATAAATGGTAAAGTGGGACTAGAATGTTTAAACATTGAAAAAAAGAATTTTCTCCTAAAAGGAGCTTAAAACCGTGTTTTGAGCGCTCCGGCGAGTAGAAAACTCTTTTTTTCAATGTTTAAACATTCTAGTCCCACTTTACCATTTATATGTCCTTTCAGGAAAAAACCTCAGCTTTCGTTTTAAAAAAAAAAAAAAAAAAATTGGGTCTTTCTCCCCTAAAAATTGAAATTTATTTTTAATTTTGATTTTTTGGGTCAAAAAATTTTTTTTTTTCAAAATGCTTATTTCCAATCGAAAGAGCATGAAAAAACCTTTCCAAAATGTACTTTGTCAAATTTGTATGTTTAATTGTTTAAGAGTAAAAAATTATTGAAATAAGCATTGCACCAAAAGACCCCTTGATCACTTGACGCGGAATCCCCCATATATATCATGATATATCATATATATATCCTTGATTAAATTAAAAATTATTTATCAAAATTTTTATATCAATTTTCCAATTTTCTTTCATTAGACTTAACAGAAGTTTTAATTTTATTGAAAAACAATTCTTTCACCATTTAATTATGTAACTTTTTTGTGTTTTTTTCGTCAAAATTTATTTTAAATCACGATTTTTTTATTAAAGAGAAATTTGTATTTAATTTTATTTTAACTAGAAAAAATTATATTCGACAGAGATCCTTGGAAACGAATTAAGAAAAGTTTGTTTAAAGAAAATTCTACTTTTGCAAAATTTTTTCACCCAAATTTTATTCTATTGAATTTCTATTTAGCTGTGACTCTTGTTTCTTAAAAGTCGGAACAATAGTTATTTTAGATAAATAAAAATTTTTTTAAATAAAATAATACGGCCTTAAACCTTGTAGCTTAGATCACCCCAACAGGTTCTAAGTATTTTTCCATTTTCAGTTTTGTCAATTAGCAGCAGTATATACAAAAATATTTCCTATTGCATAAAAAGTTGAAAGTCAAAGAAGACACCCTTTTACTTTTTTGATTCGCATTTGAGAATGATAAAAAGCTAAAAATTCATATAAAAATTTATAATTATCTCTTATTAATACTACAACAAAAAACAACTTTGATTTTTTCATTTTGAAAATTTTTCTTAAAAATAGGAGACTGTTTCTATTTACCCCTTAAAACTGGAAATTCGGGGTAAATCGGAACAGAAATTTCAACAGTATTTCTTATAATAGAAAGAGAGAAAATTGGTTCTATCAAACTCAACACTATTTTCAGCATTATAAAAATGCATTGAAAATAGTATTCATGTATAATCGCATCGGTACATAGTATTTAACAAGTACATAATTGTTATATGTCGACGTCCACATGAAAAGGGCCCATTTTGGCACTATTGGACTTATCTATATGCGCGAATGCCTTGCAAAATTACGAAAATTTTGAGTGGTCATACAACTTTTTTGGTCAAAAATTCGATGAGTTACAGAATTTCGAAGTTTATAGTAACAAATACCTCATTTCGAGAAAAACGGAATTAAAGATTGTGATACCTATTAATTGTGATATCTCCGGTTCTTCTGGGAAGTTATTCAGATAATAATTGTTTTCAGTCCAGGGCACCTTAAAGATGAAAAACCAATAAGTTTCAAATTTTTAAAACCACCCCCCTCCCTTAATTTTGAAAATACATAAAACCGACAAAATGGGCCCTTTTCTAAAAAAGACGATTTTCTTATTAATAAACCATTTTTTTACAAGGTTTATGATTGGGAACAATTTTATTGTGTCATTTGAAGGTAAAGAATAAAAAATAAACTTATTTAAAATTTTTTAAATGTCTCTATTATGAATAATTTGCCGAAATATCGAAATTTTCACTTCTACGACTACGTAATCAAAGACTCTAACATCAATATATCTGGTTCTTTTGGGAAGTTATTCAGATAATAATTGTTTTCAGTCCAGGGCACAATAAAGATGAAAAACCAATAGGTTTAAAATTTTTAAAACCACCCCACACCCTTTTCTGTTTGAAAATACGAAAAACCGACAAAATGGGCCCTTTTCTAAAAAGGCGATTTTCTAATTAATAAACCATTTTTGTACAAGATTAATGGTTAAGAACAATTTTATTGTGTCATTTGAAGGTAAAGAATAGAAATTAAACTTATTAAAAAAATTTTAACAGGTTTTATTATGAAATTTTGACGAAATATGGACATTTTTTACATCTACGACTACGTAATCAATGACTCTAACATTAATATCTCTGCTTCTTCTCGGAAGTTATTTAGATAATAATTGTTTTGAATTCAGGGTACTTTAAAGATGACAAATCAAGAGGTTTTAATTTTTTTGACCCTCCATTTAAAAAATACGGAATATTTTTACAAAGGACCGACAAAATGGGCCCTTTTCTTTTTCTAAAGAACCAATAAAGTTAAACACTTAAATTAACGATAAGTTAATGAAAACCTCATGATTTGACTTGTCAAAACATGTAGATTGATAATAAAAAAAAAAAAAATTAAGATTTTTCTCAAAAAAGTATTAAATTGCAAATAACTCGAAAACTAGAACCGACAAAATGGGCCCTTTTCATGTGGACGTCCACATATAGGTACTTTATAGCAAATAGACGCTAGTTCGTTACATAGCACAAAGTGTGTAACATTTCAGATTTCATTAGGATTTGTCACCATCAAACCGGTAAGTGTAATGAAACAAGAGATAATAAGAGAGAATGAGAGAGAATAAGAGAGAATGAGATAGAATAAGAGAGAATGAGAGAGTATAAGAGAGAATGAGTGAAAATAAGAGAGAATGAGTGTGAATGAGAGAGTATAAGTGAGAATGAGAGAGAATGAGTGTGAATGAGAGAGTATAAGAGAGACCGAGAGTTATGTTAAACCAATCTGTTAAAATTTTTTTAAGCTGTTGAAACCTTTATAATTGTGTAATGTGTTAGAATTTTTGGTAGGGAATACTTTTAAACTTATATAATGCATTATTATTTCTTATTTTGAATTATTTTATGACTAACATCATTTTTTATCTAATTCTTTATATCTCTTAACATTTCCAGACTTGAAATTGATTTTTTCTCAAATTTCGTAAGAAATTCAATATCAACTGTTCCTATTTACCCCTAAATTTTAGCAAAGTTGAAAAATTTAGGGGTAAATAGGAACAGTTGATTATTACGATTCAATGATAACCATATTTTTTACAACTCCATAAAATTGTTCCACGGAAGTGAAATAACAACTCAAAACACAAAAAAACCGAAAGTATTCCGATTTAAAAGAATAAAACTTATGTTTTTGGTAAAACACAGAAAATCTGTTCCGATTTACACCAACTGACCCTAAATGAATTTATATTCTATTAATTAGCAATTCACCATTAGCTAAATATTTTTAGCTAAAAATTTAATTACTAAAAATTGCGCTTAAATAAATTTGCATTTAGTATACTAAATAAAAATTTATTTACTTTTAAATTTCACTAAATTTACGATTTGCAATTTTTTTAGTAATATAATTTTACTGTAGATATAATTCCCCTTTAAAAAAATTGCCTTTTAACTATATATTTTTGTAGTTGAATGGCCAAAATTTTACTGGAATATTTAGCAAAATTTTATTTCAGCCTAATGTCGTTGTTATCAAATTTATATCTATCCAATGCTTTCTTTAACTAAATTTACCCCTGAACGAATTTCTGCTCTAGTGAAATTCTCTCAGGCCTAATTTATATTTAACTAAATTTTAGTTATGCCGGATTTCCTTTTTATTGGATTTTTATTTAACCAAAATTTAATCCCTTTAGTAGAATTTATGCGAAGTAAAATATATATATTTAAAGAAAAGAAGTTTTTACTAATTTTTATTTTACAAAATAATAATAAATGAAAGAACATGCTAAATAAAAATTTACTTCAATAAAAATTGGAGTATATAAAAAACAGTTTAACCAGATTTTCATTCAGTAGGATTTTTTTTAATTGAATTTTAATCAAGTAAAACTCATAATTAATTAAAAAATTCAGCCAAATCTAAATTTTACAGAACAAAATTTAGTAGAAACTTCTGACAATAATTACAAGCTTTTTCTCACAAAATCAAACCATTTCCGGAATTCTCTTTTTAATATCAATTTTTTTCATTGAATTAAAGTAAATCCTTTATCAAAAGAAAATCTGTTTAAAGAAAAATTTCTTTGATTAAAAATTGAGCGTTTAAATAAAAATTAAAAATAGAAAGAATTTAGATACATGGAAATTCATATGAAATGAACATTGAGTAAAATTATTTAAAATTAATTACTGATTGACAATTATTAAAAGAAACAAATTAAAAAATAAAATACAATTTGGCTAAATGAGAATTCTACCGAATAGCAATTTTTAATAAGATGGAAATTCCTTAAAATAAGAATTTGTAATTTAAATTTTAATAAAACAAAACTTACATAAATAATAACAGAAACTTTTGTCAATTATAATTTTTATAAAATAAGTAGAATTATTTACGAATTTCCCACAATCTTTTTCTCTAATTTCCAATTATTATTTTACGGAAATTTTTTAAATTTTTAATAATTTGTCATTCGAATTTCAGAATTAGAATATTTTGGATTTGATTTTTGTGTCTTTATTCAAAGAAAATTTATATTTTGTTCAGGGCTACCTTGGACCGTACAATGATGATGCATGCGCCGAATGGGGATGATGAGGATGAACGGAATAATGAGATGGATTGACAGAATGATTTGTCTGATGATGATTCGAATAGGTCCAGTGTCCCGCTGTTGTTCCATAGAATTGATGATGCTGTTCTTGATTCGACATAGTCGATATTAGAGGTACACTTCCCGGATACGTATTTCCCAATATATTATTACCAGTGGCCGGTCTCTTTGCTGGGTTTTGTGGTGTACTCGATGTCGGTGAATCGCATTCGTCTGGTTCGCAATCACGAAATCCTTTTGCAAATGGATTACTCGCAATTTTTAATTGTGTAATTCGATGATTCTGATAAGCTGTAACTGCCGTGAATTTTGTCTCGAGAAATGAGAAAGTCTTGAAATTTTCCGTTCTTGGATCGGGACTTGAACCAGGTGGCGATGGAGCGACAACAACGTGACATCGTGGCTGATAACGATGCATTGAATTTAAAATTATCTGGAAAGAAAAAAAGGCAAACAAAATATTAAAAGGTATTACGATCATTATATTTATGATTTTTTAATTTTTAAAGATTTAAAAAAACAAAATTATAATAACATTTAGAATCAGAATTAATCATTAATTTAGTAGTTGAACTTTCTCAATAGCGTATTTTCATCTAGTCCAATATGGTTATAGATGCATTTCATTTAACTAATTAGTTTATTTCTAACTTGCAAATACGACACGCGAAATATGATGTTCAATTTATTACGTTTATACATGTTTTTTGACTCGCTGAATTCAAATATCGGTCTACTTTTGACCCAACACGTCACAATTTCGAGATTATTTAAAAGGACATCGCACTAAATACATACTAAAAATGGCTTTCGGTTAAAATTCTTAAAATTTTCAGTTATAGGTTTTCTGTTTAAAAAAAAAAAATTGAGCGAAAGTAAGGAAATAAATAACCGTAAGCCATTTTCAGTGTGTTTAGTGCGGGGTCCTTTCTCGAAAAAATAAATTTTTACCATTATTTTCGAATTTGTATAAAGAGACGAACTTTTCTTATAATTTTGATTACATCTGATGAAAGATTCATGCTTATTTGTGAAAATTGACCCTAATTTATTCTGTAAGTGTGCTCTCTAAATTTGAATCAGTTAAAACTAACTGATTTAGAAGCAAAAAGTCAGTTACTATATTTCTACTGACAACTAGTTACAAATAACTGTTTGTCAGTTAAAAATAACTGCTGTTTTAGTAAATTTTGATGACTGATTCAATTAATCAAGTTTAAGTAATTTTTCAGTTATTTTTTATTGAAAATCAGTTATTTTTTAACTGAAAATTAATTGTTTTTAACTGATTCAGAAGTAAAAAGTGAGTCACTGATTGTTGTCAGTTAAATCCATGATTTTTAACTGATTCAAATTAAGAGAGTGTATATAAAGTCGAGACGCATGCTTATTCCCGAAATCTTTTTTGACCAAATAGGTATTTGATATAAAACTACTTAACCCTTTAACCCATTAAGGACGGGATGTACAAAATTTGTACATAATGTTTAAGAAGAGATTCAAGAGCAAGGTAGCTTAAGAAGTTGAATTTTCCAAAAATTCATATAATTTTTAGTCACAAAATGATGGAACCCGGTCCTGCCGGCAGGACGCTTTTCGCTTTGTTTAAAAGACTACCAAGCCTAGGCATATAAATTTAGAAACTTGACATTTACACCATTGGAAAGCTTTTTCATTAGCTTTCCGACGATATATTTGTTTTTGTTTTTATCTGCTTCCATATTAAATTTATAAAGAAAATTTGAAGAGAGTTTTTATTCAATTGGCCGCAATTTTGCTGATTAACATTAAAAATGAAATTTTTTAAAATTAAACAAATAGGTTTCATTCTTTGAACGTTTTTGAAGAAAAAAAGACTAGACCGGCCAAAATATATTGATTTTAGTGGATTTTACATTAAATTTACGAAAAAATGTTTTTTTTTACTTTTTAGAAACAGCAAGTTTGAGGGCTTTGTAAAATGGTTTAATATTATTATTTTTAAAAGTCAAATATATGGATTATTTCGTCTTTTCGTCTACTTTAATCCCAAGGTGTTCCGAAAAAGAAAAATTGAATTCCCTTTTTTTAAAAGCGTTATTTTCGGAATATCCTTCCGGCAGGACGGGCACTTGGACGTTCTATCATTAAACAACATTTTTTAAGAAAAAACACGATTTTTTAAGAATTTTTTTTTGGTTTTTTCAATTTTTTAATAGCTAAACCCTTTAACAAACCTTCTACTGATAGAAATATCGTGGCAAAAATAGTAGGAGTACAACATAGGACTATTTTGGATAATAAATTTTTAAATAGCTGCCACAAAATGGCGACTAAAGTTACTTGTTTTAAACAATATTATAAACAAATGGAGGAAATTTTTAAAAATAGTTCATTTTGCTTGAAACTTGTTACTCGGGGGTTTTCAGGATCGCTGATATAAACCTTAGTTTTCCAAAATTCAAAATGGCGGATCCAATTTTACAGAAAAAAATATTAAAATTTAATATACATAAATAATAACGTTCTTCAGCCATTATTTTTTTTAAATGTAATTTTATGCATTATTTATAATCAGTGAATTTTAAATATATACAATATACTATGTATATATATTATATATTATTTATATTAATATATTCGTTGCATTAATTAATTATTTTTTAAAAACTATTCAATTAAATTTCATGATTATTTAATAAGTACCTAATTATTAATATTCACATATCAATAATTTGCTATAATTTCCAAACGTGTGATTTTTAAATACACACTAGTTTTAGTTCTTTATACACTTTTCCGAATTTTTTCTTAAGGATATTCTAAGAAAATCGTGTAATATTTCAAAATATTAGGTCTTGGGTTTTGAAGGTACACACCTCAGGAATATTTACCACCAAAAACTTTGATGAATTTACAAAAGGTTTCTTTTTGACAAATATTTATTCTCAAAATGGGCCTGTGGGGTAAACCGGACCTTTTGGTTTTTTATTTATAATTTTGCATTGACATAATCTACAATAATAAAAAACATAAAGAATCATGTAAACAATGGTTGTAGTAATGAAAATAATAATTCTGGATTAAATTTTTATTGAATAAAGTTTTTTTTAAATAAAAAAAAATGTTTGTCATAATCAGAGAAACAATATTAAAGGGTCCAATTCTCATTGGAAGACAATTATTTTTCATTGTAAGTAAATATTTTAATGAAAGAAACATTTTATTTAAGAATTATTTTTATGAAACTTTAATTGAATGGAAAAATCCTATGGCCGGTTTGCCCCACCAAAACGGTCGGTTTGCCCCACAGGCCCATTTTGAGAATAAATGTTTGTCAAAAAGAAACGCTTTGCAAATTAATCAAAGTTTTTGGTGGTAAATATTACTGAGGTGTGTACCTTCAAAACCCAAGACCTAATATTTGGAAATATTACACGATTTCCTCAGAATTTCCTTAAGAAAAAATTCGGAAAAGTGTAGAAAAAAACTAAAACAAAAGTAAAAAATGTCAAATTGAAAAAATAAGGTATACTACACAAGGTTGTTTCAAATTTCTAAATAGCACTTTTGACAATTTCACCCTTTCGGAAATATTGAGGGGGGACCGGTTTACCCACCGGTCCGGTTTGCCCCACTCTCCCCTATTGTTAAACATAATTTGATAAAATGTGAATAAATCAAATTTTTCTACAAAACGCTAAATAATATAAAATATGTAAAATGTAAAAACAAAAAAATATATAAAATATATAAAAAATTAAAAATTAATAAGTAACCGCGAAAAAAAATGTTTTTCTTGAAAAGGAAGAAAACTGAACTATTTGTTAATTCCAAATTTTTTAATGGCTGAAGAACGTTACTATTTATGTAAATTAAATTTTAATATTTTTTTCTGTAAAATTGGATCCACCATTTTGAATTTTGGAAAACTAAGGTTATATTCGTAATCAGCGACCCCTAAAACCCCCGAGTAACAAGTTTCAAGCAAAATTAACTGTTTTTAAAAATTACCTCCATTTGTTTATAATATTGTTTAAAAAAAGTAACTTTAGTCGCCATTTTGTGGCAGCTATTTAAAAATTTATTATCCAAAATAGTCTTATGTTGTACTCCTACTATTTTTGACGCGATATTTCTATCAGTAGAAAGGGTTTAGCTATTAAAAAATTGAAATAACCAAAAAAAATTCTTTAAAAATCGTGTTTTTTCTTAAAAAAATGTTGTTTAAATTGTTTATTTAACATTTTTCAGTTTTTTTGATTACGGTATTCGAAAGAGTGATTCAAGATACATAAGAAAAGTGTATTTACAAATTATTCTTGGTGCTTTCCCTCCTGCGCATAAAGCCGAGTATACTCGTCCAAACTAAACCGTTACCGTATGTATGAGGACGAGTATACTCGTCCAAACATTTTCGTTAATAACTTTTGTTAAAATAAATATTAAGACATCGGACAAGTTGCAAATTGCTTTCAATAAACAAACGAAGCTAATTGAATTATTTAGCACACTATATATTATTTACTTTACAATAGATATTACATATAAAATGTTTAAAAAAAAGTAAAAAATTTCTGTTTTATAAATTATTGTTTGTTTATCGGATTTTTCAAAAATTGTCTATCAAAGGGTTTCTGGGTGCGCTGATTACGAATTTAACGTCAAAATTCAAAAATTCAAAATGGCGGATTTAACATGTCGGACAATTATATTTTTTAAAAGTGAACTTTTAAAAAAATTCATAGAATTTTACCAAAACTTATTATCAAAGGGTTTAGAGGTCGCTGCTTACAAACATGGAGTCAAAATGACAAAATTCAAAATGGCGGATCCAATATGGCGGATGACAATTTTGAAAAAGATTTCTGATCGTCCCGTCTATCGCTATCTAGGGGTTTTTGAGGTCGCTGACAATTATGGAAAAGTTTTCTAATCGTCCCGTCTATTGCTATCTAAGGGTTTTTAAGGTCGCTGATTACAAATATGGGGGCTAAATTAAAAAAATCTAAATGGCTAATTCTATATGTCAAAAAACAGTTTTAATATAATTTTGTTATTGAAAAATTTATTCCTATTGTAGTCTTTGATTAAGAATATAAAGTAATAATTAAAAATTGTGTATGAATTTTGATATAATTTTTGACTTTATATTTCTAATCAGTGACCTCGAAAACCCCTAGATATCGATAGATGGGTCGATTTGAAAACTTCTTCAAAATTGTTGTCCGCCATATTGGGTCCTCCATTTTGGAATATTGAAATTTTAGACTTTATATTTGTAATCAGCGACCACAAAATCCCCTAGATAGCGATACACGGAACGATTAGAATTTTTTCTAATTGCTAAAATTGTACGCCATATTGGGTCCGCCATTTTGAATTTTGGAATTCTAACTCCGGATTCGTAATCAGTGACCCCGAAAACCCCTAGATACCGATCGCCGTACAAATCCTACATTCTGAAAAATGTATGCATTTGCAAGCGACTTTGTGGGTGAAAACGTATGCGCAGGAGGGTTAAGATTGAAATATGTTCTTAAACATTATGTACAAATTTTGTACATCCCGTCCTTAATGGGTTAATGTTATTAAAAAAGTTATAAAATGCCGAAAACGTGCTGATTAAGGTAAACACAACACTGAAATCTATATTGCGGCGAAGACTTTTTTCAAAGAAAACACTTGACTATAGGATAATCTAGCTGAGCGACTCAGCATTGCCATTGAAGTTTTATCTCCCGTTTCTAGACTTCTTGGTACTATAGTTAATACAGTCAAACCTGGATAATTGGTCCCTGGATAAGTGGGAATCCTCTTTAAGTGGAACTTTTTTGCGATCCCTTGCACAAGCAATGCTAAATATCTAAAAAAAAAACCCTCTCTACAAGTGGGAAAACGCTATACCTGTATAAGTGGAACTGATTTTTTGAAATAAGGCCTCTATAAGTGGAACAGTTTCTTAAATTTACCTTTATGAGTGGAACGTTCCCTCTATAATTCGAACTTTTTATTCATGTACCTCTGCCATGCAGAAAATGCCCCACTTTGCCCTATTTAAAACTGGGTTCTGGTCGGGGCCTTGTCTGTTTTCTCTATTAAAATTTTTTTTTTTAATAAAGTTTTTAGAATTCCTTTTTGTTGTAGAAGCTATTAACAATGAAAGGCAATCATTATTTTAGTTATTTAAACATTTTTTTATTTTAGGGGTTTGACTAGAATTCCTAGCCAGAACCCCAGGTAGGGTGTTCATTAGGTTTTAGATAGGGTACTGATCAGGGCCTCGACAGTTTTCCTCGTTTGAATAAAATGTAAATGAATTAAGTTTTTTAAATTAGTTCCCATAATAAAATTATAAACAATTGAAAAAATTAATTAAACGGAGTAATTATAGGGTAAGTCCGGGGGAGATGGCCATACGGGAGAGATGGCCAGTTCAAATATTTTACAGAATTTCTAAAGAAATATCAGTTATTATGGGGTATTCTTCAACCTTCTGTGATTCATATTAAATCTAAACAATAAATTGATGAAAAATAATGAATCTGTAAGTATAATCCTTGTTTATTTTTTTTGCATGGGTCTAAAATAAGTTGAAAATTTCGGATTTCTTGTCACCATATTGTTATTTTTTAATATAATTTTTAATTTTTAATTTTAATGTGTAGTGCATAACCCACGCTTCGATGTAAACAAAAAATGAAAGGGAAAATTATTTTATTTATTTAATATATTTATGTTTACTTTTATCATTAATTATTGGGTAAGATGGCCACTGATGACTTTTATTTAAAATTTTTGATGTTAATGTTATATACTTAAGAAATATTAATGAAAAATAAATTAAAAATGTCTGAGAATAAAATAATTGA
Source organism: Leptopilina myrica (nomen nudum) (assembly GCA_032872475.1). Lineage (NCBI taxonomy): Eukaryota > Metazoa > Arthropoda > Insecta > Hymenoptera > Figitidae > Leptopilina > Leptopilina myrica (nomen nudum). Next base: position 21,907,914 of record CM065459.1, read on the forward strand.
TCCAATTTACACCAGAGATGGAGATTTATTTGTAGGTTGACGCAAAAGTTACAATCAAACAACGTTAATTAAAGATTGGATTAAATGCAATATTTGACATTTTTGGGTACATAAGAACTGTACTTAATGTCATGAAAAATGTTCAAAATACGACCAGAAAAAGAGGAAAGTAATGTGGACGATTAGAAATTAAATTTAAGTTAAAATTAAAAAATCATAGGTAGTGGCCATCTCACCCGGACATTTCGGGAGAGATGGCCAAATGCACTTTTTCGAAAATGTAAATTTTAAGATTGTAGCTATGAAAATATTTTATTTTATGTTTCGTTATTTTAAAGTGAAGTGTTCAATATTCAATTACCAATAAAAGTTTAGACAAAAAACGCTTTTTCATAATTTTTACAGTACTTTAAAAAAACTATGGCCATCTACCCCGGACTTACCCTACTACATTTTTAAGAATTTTTTTATCTTATGGGTTTGACCAGAAATTATGGCCAAAACCATAAGTGGGGTGTTCACTAGATATGAAATAGGGCTCTGATCAGGGCCTCGACAGTATTCCTCGTTTTAAAGGCATGTAAATAAATTTAATTTTTTAAAATTAACTTTTTTAAAACAGTTATTAAAGTTAAATAAGCGTTTTCTTTTAAAACACTTTATAAAATAATTATGGTAATATATTTAAAAAACGAAAATACATATAATTTTTTTTCTTTAAGTACAATATTATAATAAAGTTTATTTATCAATAATAACAGCTAAATTATAAATAACGAATAATAATAGTTATTAAATAATTAATTATTATACATTTATTTAAAAATAAAAATTATGAATTTGAAAAATAATAATTAATAAACAATTATTAATAAATTATACTTAATGAATTTTAATAATTATTAATTTATAGGATGAATTTATCATTTGCTTTGTATATATATTATATTATTTTAATATATATAATTATTTTATATTATATTAGCTTAAAGTGAGAAAATGATTCGAAGAGATTGTTAAACTTAACACCTTCAATATTTAATAACTATTTTTTAAACATAATTAATAAATTTGAATAAAATATTTATTAAATAAATATTAATTATTACATATACATTTGGAAACAAAAATTATAACCTTTATTAATAGTATAAAATTAAGGAAGCAGAAAGGAACGAGAACCTCCACAAGAAAAATGAATTAATCATAAAACCAAAAATTATATTTTTTAAAAATTTTTAAGCTTTTCTATTCTTGAAATTATATTATTTTTATCATTTTCACTTTTAAATTAGTCAAAATGACTATAATACCTCATTATGTTATGTATAAATATGTTGTATATATATATAATGAATATATTCATTATGTTTCTAATATAATAATATTTTTAAGTACCGTAATTTTATTGTAATTTCTTTTGAATAAAATTAACCTCACAAAATAGGGCAATTTTAAGAAAAACTGACGAGGCCCTGACCAGTTTTTCCCTAAGTAGGGCATTGGTCGGGAACAGCGTCACACACTAGTCGGGCACTGGTCAGTTTCTCTACCCAGAGCCACACCAGAGATTGGGAAAACTGTCCAGTACCCTATCAGGCCCATATTTTAATTTCTGCACGGGTGTAAGTGGAACGTGTTCTCTATAAGTGGAACTTTTCATTCATGTACCTTCATAAGTGGTAAAGCAAAACGATTTAAAAAGCCCAAATATACGATTTTGGAAGAATGCCTAGTTATAAGTGGATGAAGTACTGTCATAACAAAAACATTCCAATAAGTGGCAATATCCTAAAAGAAAAAGCAAAAATGTTTTCTAGTGACTTAGGTATTTATTTTATATAAACGAATTTGTGGCGAAAGTAATGCAGTAGATACCAAATTGTGCAGCCAGTGGTTAGAAGACTTACCCAAATTATACTTCAAAAATATTCAAGCAATGATATTTTTAATGCAGATGAAACAGGTATTTTTTTAAGTGTCTACCAGAAAACATTTACTTTTAAACATATAGAGCGTCATGGTGGTAAAATAAGTAAGGAAAGAGTTACGCTACTTTTTTGTGCAAATATGTATGGCACTGAAAAACTTCCACCATTAATGATTGGTAAATCTGCTAGACCGAGATGTTTTAAACACATCAAAACAATTACACAGTATTTTGAAAATAATGTCAGTGACAATGAAGTTTTCAATCATTTCCCAGATAGCACGACTTCTTGCTGTAAGGCCACTGTGAGGACATCTGTAGGGCTTGTAAGATTTACCACGTAAGTCTGTTGTAGACATAAGGTAGTCTAAAAATTTCCGCATTTTCGTAAGATTACACATTAGAGTTGATGTGCGATTACACTATTGTAAACTAACTCTAAAAACTCATAGTAAGGTTACATGCAAAGGTTGATTTAAATTTACAAGTAAAGGTTCAGGTAAGCTTACATGTAAAAGTTGTGGTAAACTTCCATGTGAAGGTTGAGGTAAGCTTACAAGTAAAGGTTGAGGTAAGCTTACATGTAAAGGTTGAGGTAAGGCTGTTGGAAGGTTATTATCAAGTTGTAAGGTTCTTGTAAGGTTGTAGTGAGTTTTTCTATTATGGTCTATATTAACAAAATAATTTGTAACGTAATTAATTACACACAAAAAACCCAGTCTCATTTTTGTTGCATCTCAAAATGAGACTATGTTAAACACCATAGAACGTGGCGCCACCTAAGAGTCTCATTTTTGTTGCAACTCAAAATGAGTAGCGTACGCTACTCATTCTGAGACTAGGTTTTTTCAGTGTTATGAATATTAAATAAAAAAAGTTTGTTTTATTTTTAATTTTTATTTGTTTGGGTCAAAAATTTTTTTTTCAAAATGCTTATTTCCAATCGAAAGAGCATGAAAAAACCTTTCCAAAATGTATTTTGTCAAATTTGTATGTTTAATTATTTAAGAGTAAAAAATTATTGAAATAAGCATTGTACTGAAAAACACAAAAATTCAACCCCCTCCCCCTCGGTAAATATTGCACTAGGTAAAAAAATATTTTCACGAAAAATTACTATCTATTAGTACTACAAAAGCCCCAAGTTTTACTATGATTGGAGAAAAATTTTTCTCCATCTTGATCACTTGACATGAAATCGCTCATATAAGACAAGTAATAATTTAAAACAATCTTCGATAACCGAATTTTCTATTCATTAATATTATAACATTTTTTAATTTATTATTGTAAAATATTAATGTAAAATACATATATACACTGAGAAAAAAATGCTATCATTTTTTATTTGAAAGCAGTGCTATAAATTAAACTACGTATCACATCAAGTTAATAACATCTGCTTTTGAACGTATGCGAATATGCGTGCTATAGATTCAATAGCATTTTCTTTCACTGTGTATATATATATATATATACTATACCCTAACTACTTCTTAAATTTATTTTAATTTTTATTTTCAAATCATGTTCTCTTAATATGAATGCATAGTAATAAATTAGTAAATTATATGAGGCGATACTAAAAGAAAGCACTTAAAAAGAATTTTACTTTACGGACATGATTATGATCTCATAGTGCCCTTATAGATACTTCTTTATACCTAAAGGTAAAAAAATTGGTTAAATTTGGCATAGATTTTGCAGTATCATCAAAGGCATTATTACGACCCTTTTTACTTGCAGCTTTAACAATAAATCAAAACTGACATAAATTTTGACATAAATTAAGAGCCATTATTTGGTCATTTATGACATGTAGGTAAAAGAAGAATGTAAAATTACATGTAGATTTCGACGTAATGTAAGAGACGCTTGTGGGCCTCTTTTTACCCGTAGGACAAAACTCCCTCAAAAATGCCCTCAAAATTGACCTAAATTTTGAGGGTACCTAAAATTGTCAAATTTTGACGTCTAGGGCAAAACTGCCCTCAAAATTAACCTAAATTTTGAGGGTAGCGGAAATTGTTTTTCAAATTTTGACGTTTAGGTCAAAACTGACCTCAAAATTGACCTAAATTTTGAGGGTAGCGGGAATTGTTTGTCAAATTTTGACGTTTAGGTCAAAACTGCCCTCAAAATTGACCTAAATTTTGAGGGTTGCGGGAATTGTTTGTCAAATTTTGACGTGTAGGTCAAAACTGCTCTCAAAATGGACCTAAATTTTTAGGGTAAATGTGAGACCGTTATTTATCCTCTTTTTGACCTATAGCTCAAAAAATAGGTCAATTTTGACATAGATTTTGACTTAATCTTTTGCCATTATTGCACCTCTTTTTGACCTATAGGTCAAAAAATAGGTCAAATTTGACGTAAGTTTTGACGGCCTCTTGGAAAAGGGCACCCTTAGAACTTTCTGAAACAGCGGCGGCAGCGATATGATTTTATATTAATAGGGATATATATATATATATATAAAGTGTTACACAAATATGCCTTTTTAAATGGAACTTGGCCTACAACGACCTGGATAAGTGGAAAACTGGATAAATCAAATACCTCTGTAAGTGGAAACATTTGTGGACTTCCACTTGAAAGGAACCCTTTTGTCGGTTCTAGTTTTTAAGATATTGCAATTTTGTAATTTTTGAGAAAAATCTTAATTTTGTTCATTTTTGATTATCCATCTACATGTCTTGACAAGTCGAATCATGTGATTTTTAATAATTTATTGTTAATTTAAGTGTTTGATTTCATTGGTTCTTTGAAAAAATGAAAAGGTATTTCGTATTTTCAAAATGGAGGGAAATAAAATTTAAAACCTATTTATTTTTCATCTTTAAGGTGCCCTAGAATGTAAACAATTCTTATATGAATATCTTCCCAGAAGAATTAGAGATATAACAATTAAGTGGTATTGCAATCTTTAATTCCGTTTTTCTCGAAATGATGAGGGTTTTTGCATTCTATTTGAAATTCTGTAACTCAGAGAAGTTTTAATAAAAAAAGTTGTAAGACCACTCAAAATTTTGCAAAGAATTTGCCCATATAGATACTACAGTAGCACGTAACATTACGTTAATGTTACAAAGAAAGATCTCAAAATTCCTCATTATAGTAATTTTATAAACTTTCTTTGTAACATTACTGTAACATTACTGCAATGTTACTATGTAATATTACTAACATTACATGTAACATTGCTGCAACATTCCAGTAATGTTACGTGCTACTTTGATAAGTCCAATAGTGCTAAAATGTGCCCTTTTTATGGAACGTCGACATTCATAGTTATGATATAACACTTAAAATGGGCCGAGAAAATTTGTCAAAGATACAGCGTGAGGAGTAAAACTCCTCCGTCCGTTTTTTGAGTTAATTCGAAATAAAAAAGCCTGAGGAGTTAATTTTTAATTTTTAAGAAACTTGTTCAATTTTAGTTTTTTTTTTAATATTGATGGTTTTAATAATAGAACGTAAATTGAGGGAAGAAAACAAAACTTCAACCGAAAGCTTTCTCAGGACAATTCATGTTTTTTCTCAAGCATTCACTTTGCTTGTTTGTATCAGTTGGTAAAATAATGTAAACTAACTTTGATGAAGAGTCTGGAGGGGCTGGAATTTCATACAAAATTCTTCGCCACTTATAAAAGCAGATTCAAAATGAAAAACTTTTTCCATTGAAAAATTTATGACAATAATAATTTTTACTTCGTTTATTTATTCTAATTTTTCAAATTTTATATATTTTTATTTTTCATATTTTCATACTTTGTTTATTATTTTATTTCTTTATTCTTTTATTGTTTTTTAAAATCCTTTTGCTATTACAATTGTTATATTACTTTCAATTTTTCTTTTCCTTTTTCTCTTCATTTCATTATTAGTTATTTAATTTTGAATAGATTTAAATTTTTTATTTAAAAACAAATTTTTTCCCATCGCAAAATTTAATTCCAAATTCTGAATTCAGTGTAAAGTGTAATATTTGAAAAGTAATATTTGTAAAATTTGTATTATATATTCATCTCAGAAATCGTTAAATATTTACATAGTTTGTTAAATAAATTCGAATTTCCTTTTGCGCTCATTTTTTTCTAAATACAATTCTCGAAAAAATTTTGTTTCCCCATGCAAATAGGTTCATTTATAATTTTTCTAATTCTCTCAGAAGTCGAAGACATGTTAAGATTAGATTAACGATTTACGATTCAGCGATGCTTAAAAACCATTCGTCGTTTCTATATAGTGTGACACAAAAAGCAAGAGAAGATTGAGGGATCCTTTCGCGGATTCTAAAACGGAACCATAAATTTTATTTCCTGCAAAATTTCGTTCTCTGAAATTCTCAACATCTGCGTTTTACATGACTGAAAGAAAGGACAAATTGAGAATTGTGTATAAACAACATAAGGGCAAAAACTTTTTTACACCCCAAAAAGGGACCACCTTGACTTGTAAAAGTAATTTTAATTTCAAATTTTTACTAGATAAACAATTTCTCTCATTTTTAAAAATTCTTTTAGAATCTTATTTATTTCTTATTTTTTCCATTTCAATTTATTATTAACAAAACAATTTGAAATTAGTTATTAAATTACTCAAAATTTCATTTTAATCCAATTTAATCCCAATGAGAAATTTCTCACCGGTCCAATATCGGTCCAATATTGGGAGCCAAGAGACCGATCATCGGCCCAATAAAGGCTTCCAATATTGGACCAATATGGATTGATGCTTGGGATGTAACGGGTTTGCCAATCATCGGTTGTTAATATTGGCCGAATATTGTCAACCAAGAGAAAGCCATTGTTTAAAAATAAATAATAATAATAAATTAATTTTTATAATTTTTGTTTAATGTATTTATTTATTTATAACTAATAATTTATAATAATAATAATATTTTAATAATTATAATAAATAATAATAAATTAGGGGAGAGTCACTTCGGTCGGGCCAACTTTACGGTTGGGCCACCTCGGGTTTCTTAGTTGTAACAAACTGGTGCCATTTACCATTGCATTTTAAAAAGTGCATTTAAAAATAATTATAATTCATAAATAATTTACTATTTATATAAATTATTAAAAATGAATAATTAAATAATTTATTATTATTTATAATAATTATTATAATATTATTATTTATAAATAAATAAATATATTAAACAAAAATTATAAAAATTAATTTATTAGTATTATATTATTTATTTAAACAAAAATTTTTTTTCTTGGTGGCCAATATTGGACCAATTATAGTCTATTGGCAATTTCTCACTGAGATTTTAAGCGAATTAAGGTTTTAAAGTAATACAAAATTTAATATTTTAAAACAATTTAAACTTTGATAATAATTCAAAAAATAGTTTGAATCTAATTGAATTATTAAATCAATTCAAAATTAAAATATAGTTGAATTATTAAATTAGTTCCAAATTTGATTATATATATTCAAATTAAATTATTTAATTAATTGATTGATTAAAAGTAATGAAAAATTTATTTTAGAATAAAATTATTTTGAAGAATAAAATAAAAAAGAAATTGAATCTTAAAAGGGATTGTCAATGTCAGAGGGAAAAAAATTGCCAATTGTCCTTGGCCTTGCCTTTCTCTTGCAAATATGCAAAAAAGTTAGGCGTAACAGGAATTTCTGCTGTGGCGCTTGCAGTGTAGCTTAATTGACACTTTGTATAGCGTACAGTTTTCAAATTTGTCGACCTCTTGACAAACTTGAGGGAAAAAAAGAGGGAACTACTTAGAAAAACTCAAATGCGTAGCAAAGAATTTGATTTTTCCTTAAGGGCCACACACAGACCGAATAGCTCTCTTTTGAGTATATGTCGACGTCCACATGAAAAGGGCCCATTTTGGCACTATTGGACTTATCTATATGCGCGAATGCCTTGCAAAATTACGAAAATTTTGAGTGGTCATACAACTTTTTTGGTCAAAAATTCGATGAGTTACAGAATTTCAAAGTTTATAGTAACAAATACCTCATTTCGAGAAAAACGGAATTAAAGATTGTGATACCTATTAATTGTGATATCTCCGGTTCTTCTGGGAAGTTATTCAGATAATAATTGTTTTCAGTCCAGGGCACCTTAAAGATGAAAAACCAATAAGTTTCAAATTTTTAAAACCACCCCCCTCCCTTAATTTTGAAAATACATAAAACAGACAAAATGGGCCCTTTTCTAAAAAAGACGATTTTCTTATTAATAAACCATTTTTTTACAAGGTTTATGATTGGGAACAATTTTATTGTGTCATTTGAAGGTAAAGAATAAAAAAAAATTTATTTAAAATTTTTTAAATGTCTCTATTATGAATAATTTGCCGAAATATCGAAATTTTCACTTCTACGACTACGTAATCAAAGACTCTAACATCAATATATCTGGTTCTTTTGGGAAGTTATTCAGATAATAATTGTTTTCAGTCCAGGGCACAATAAAGATGAAAAACCAATAGGTTTAAAATTTTTAAAACCACCCCACACCCTTTTCTGTTTGAAAATACGAAAAACCGACAAAATGGGCCCTTTTCTAAAAAGGCGATTTTCTAATTAATAAACCATTTTTGTACAAGATTAATGGTTAAGAACAATTTTATTGTGTCATTTGAAGGTAAAGAATAGAAATTAAACTTATTAAAAAAATTTTAACAGGTTTTATTATGAAATTTTGACGAAATATGGACATTTTTTACATCTACGACTACGTAATCAATGACTCTAACATTAATATCTCTGCTTCTTCTCGGAAGTTATTTAGATAATAATTGTTTTGAATTCAGGGTACTTTAAAGATGACAAATCAAGAGGTTTTAATTTTTTTGACCCTCCATTTAAAAAATACGGAATATTTTTGCAAAGGACCGACAAAATGGGCCCTTTTCTTTTTCTAAAGAACCAATAAAGTTAAACACTTAAATTAACGATAAGTTAATGAAAACCTCATGATTTGACTTGTCAAAACATGTAGATTGATAATAAAAAAAAAAAAAATTAAGATTTTTCTCAAAAAAGTATTAAATTGCAAATAACTCGAAAACTAGAACCGACAAAATGGGCCCTTTTCATGTGGACGTCCACATATTATATATATCAAAAAAAGAATCAAACAATAATAAACTGTAACCTACTGACACAGATGTATTCCATTTACATAAAAATTTTCATTTTCCTACATTATTTCACACTACAAATTTCACCTGAATTTTTATTTTTTTTAATGAATTAAATAATTTAAATAAATAATAAACGAAAATTAAGGAACAAAAATAATTAATTAAAATTTTAATTATGCTAAAAATAAATCATTTATATATAATATATATTTATATACGATATATTTTACGAAAAATTTAATATTTAAATTTAATATTTATTTATTAAAATAAAATTTAGTATGAGAAAAATGTTACTAAATAAAAGTTTCGTTACAAGTGAATAAAAATTCAAACGCATTAAAAAATAGCTAAATACAGAATTCTATTAATTAAAAATTGTACTTGAATACATATCCGATTTGCTTAATGGAAATTAAATTAAATAAACATTTGATTATAAGAAAAAGTGGCTAAATACAAAATTATGTTTAAAACAAAAATTTACTTGACTGAAAATCCGGAATAAGGGGTTAAATTGAAATTTTGCTAAATGACATGTAATAAAAATTTATAAAAATAATAAAAGAAAAAGAGAAAAAAGGAATAAAAAAATTCTAAATAAAAATATTTCTGAAAAGAACTTTGTATCGTAGATAATAATTTCGAAAGAAATTAACGTGGAGAAAAGAAAATTCTTAAACATTTTAGTGGATTTAAATTCTCTTAAAATCAAACAAAAGAAAAAAATTTCTACTACATATACACTTTTTCCCTATTAATTACCTAAAAATCGTATTTGAGGATGTGTCTGAAGTACATTATAACTTTTTCTCCTCGACTTATTGGAAAAACATTATATATATATATATATATATATGTGTGTGTGTGTGTGTTCACATAGAAAGACCACACGTGCTTGGATATTTTGTGTCTGCAAATAAGTATTGGATGAGATTAGAAAGAGGGGGTTAGTTTTTACGCTAATTAGTCACTGGATCTCTTCAGTCTGTCAAACATTAGTCCCGTCGTGTTTCTTCCTCCTTATGGAGTCTATATAGATATATTTGTCATTTTTAGGGATCCACAACTGTCCCTCTCTCTTTCTCTCTTGCCTATTGAAATTTTGCCCTTTTTTAGAGGGGAAACAAATAATTTTGTATTCTTTCGTTGATTTTTATCCTCATTTATTGACCCTAAATAGTTATTTCTCCATTAATCGTTAAATATCCTCTCCAGTTAACGATAAATCTTTATACTGAATATTTGAAATTTACTGAGGAAATGTGTATAGATGCAATTCCAGATGTTTACTAAGTCACGAAATGTGTACACAAATTTGCCGAAGACAACTACTGTCCTCTTGAATAATAAATCAAGAGAAATAAACAAATTTTGACACACGTTCTTCGGTTGTAGAATTTTAAGAACTCTATTTATTTCCAAACTTTGTTTTTTTCTTTTGAAATTTTGAAAAAATATTTTTCACTGTTATCCATTAGTATTGCGATGACAATTTTAGAAGTTTAAAGGCATGTGGAACCAGCCAACTTCAATTAATATATGTATTAATTTTTCCACCGGTTTTCTTAAAAAATGAAAAATAAATCTTGACAAAATATAAGAATAACAATATTTTATTTATTTAGGCATTGATTTCTAGTCCAATTAATACAAAAATTTGCTTTTAAATCTTATTTCTCGTTAAATAAAAACTTTAATATTTTTAGAGAAAAAAAAGAGTCGAACGCAAATTCACATTTAAAAAAATTAATTACAATTAATTTTTCTAATCAATCTTTTATTTTTCTGACAATTTCATTCAAAGTCAGCAAATTTCTAAAAATTTTGTATAAATCTTTCAATTTCAGGGTCTAAAAAATTGACAAGACCCCTTAAAACAATCTAATTCTTAACAAAAAAAAAATTTTAACATATTTTTTTTATTAAATTCTCGTGGTAAATCTACACCATAGCATTGTCTCAATAGGAATTTTGGAAAGGTTTTTTCGTGCTCTTTCGATTGAAAATAAGCATTTCAAAAAAAAAATTTTTTGACCCAAAAAAATCAAAATTAAGAATAAATTTTAATTTTTTGGAAAAAAGGTCCCATTTTTTTTTTTTTTTTTTTTTTTAACGAAAGCTGAGGTTTTTTCCTAAAAGGACATATAAATGAAAAAGTGGGACAAGAATGTTTAAACAATGAAAAAATGAATTTTCTCGTAAACAGACCTAAAAACCGGGTTTAGTGAGTAGAAATCTCTGTTTTTCAATGTTTAAACATTCTTGTCCTACTTTTTCATTTATATGTCCTTTTAGAAAAAAACCTCAGCTTTCGTTTAAAAAAAGAAAAAAATTGGGACCTTTTTTACAAAAAATTAAAATTAAAACATTTTTTTATTTAAATAAAGCATAAAAGTTAAAAAAAATAATGTTAATATTTTTAACATTATTTTTCTAAATTTTAATATTTTGGCGGCCATTTTGAAGGCGCCATTTTTAAATTTGAAAAAAAATTTCAGCATTATTCATATTTGATAGTCCCAACATTTTGGACGTGATACTTTCTTGTCCCGGATTTTTCCCAACCGAATTCGAGTAAATAATCTAATTTTAATGACAAAATACACTTAAAAAAACTGCTTTTTTTGTTTAAACAATTACAACATTTTATGATTAAATTGAAATTGAAATTTTCTTTCAGATTCTCAATAGGTCAGTCGGTGAGTGCAAAAAGTGCACAAAAGTGCAACCTGAAAAGTCTTAATAGTTTCTTGTAGTTTGGGGGCCCCATATAAGAGCCCCATGGTTTGCTCTCGATTTCCGGTTGCAAAAAATAGTGTAAACAATCGTCAAAGTTCGAGAAACGTAGTTTTTCGATGACCCTTGCTTTCGGTTAAATTTTAGAGAAAAAAGTTGTTATTGAAAGTTGTAGAGCCTAAAAATACCTTTCAAATGACTGGTCATACGTTGAAAAAGGTTCATTAGTTTAGTTGCAAATGAATTTAAACCATTAAAAATAGCACTTTTTTAATTGTTTAATTACTTTGTTAATAATTATCGAATTTGTTAATAATTCAGCAGGAATATTCTCCTTGCGAAGCTGAATAAATACCAAAAAAATTCGACTCGATCAGATAAATGGTTTATGCATAATTCCATTTGTTAACTAAAAACATGTAATTTTTCAACGGAATTTCCCCACTTTTGGACCAACGAATTTCGGTTTTTTCTTTTCGAGAGTACAGTTTAGGAGTCAAACTTTCATTCCATTTAAATGGGAAATTGATTTTTTTTAATTTAGTGCATAATAATGGACGTTAAAAAAGGGTATGTTTTTTTGACATAAACAAATGGAATAACTCAGTCAATTTTCACTTTCTCGATTTGGTGTAAAGGGCATTTGATTTCATTTGTTTTCACAAAAATTTTCCAAAAAAAAAGTTTAACCTAGCTTCAAGGGGGGGAGAGTTATTTTTTTTTTCAAAAAATTCATGACTAGTTATTTATCAATATTTTTAATTGTAATTCACACCACTTACAGTTTAATATATGTATTTTATGAAAAAAAATTGAACATAAGGTTTTGTGCTTTTACTTTGCACTTATATCAAGTGAAAGTATTGCATAGTTTTTTCCACTTTTAGACAGCGGAGTGGGGGAACTCGGAGGCGCGAGATTCTCGCCCGCCGCAAAACTATTCAGCCGTTCAAATTCGCAAAAATGGTCATAACTTTGTTAATTATTGACCGATTTTAATCTTTTTTTTTTAATTTCATATAATTTCCAACGCTGAATCCAAAAATGAATTTACTTTTTTTTTTAAATAAATTATTTTTTGTACTAATAAAAAAAAAATTTTTTTAATAACAAATTTTTATTATTATTTTATTATATTTAACCAAAAATTTTTTTCTTACATATTATTCCATTTAATTTGAAACAATATTGTGGACAAAAAAATTTGAAATTATTTACCAGTGACCGTGTAGCATCGAGTAAACAGAAGTTAAATAAATGAATGTGTTGACAGTGTTGAAATGAATATGATTTTAATGTTCAAATAAATGATAAGTGCACAGATGCCCCTTGAAGCTAGGTTAAATTTTTTTTTTGGAAAATTTTTGTGAAAACAAATGAAATCAAATGCCCTTTACACCAAATCGATAAAGTAAAAATTGACTGAGTTATTCCATTTGTTTATGTCAAAAAAACATACCCTTTTTTAACGTCCATTATTATGCACTAAATTAAAAAAAATCAATTTCCCATTTAAATGGAATGAAAGTTTGACTCCTAAACTGTACTCTCGAAAAGAAAAAACCGAAATTCGTTGGTCCAAAAGTGGGGAAATTCCGTTGAAAAATTACATGTTTTTAGTTAACAAATGGAATTATGCATAAACCATTTATCTGATCGAGTCGAATTTTTTTGGTATTTATTCAGCTTTGCAAGGAGAATATTCCTGCTGAATTATTAACAAATTTGATAATTATTAACAAAGTAATTAAACAATTAAAAAAGTGCTATTTTTAATTTAATTTTAATTTGAAAGGTATTTTTAGGCTCTACAACTTTCATTAACAACTTTTTTCTCTAAAATTTAACCGAAAGCAAGGGTCATCGAAAAACTACGTTTCTCGAACTTTGACGATTGTTTATACACTATTTTTTGCAACCGGAAATCGAGAGCAAACCATGGGGCTCTTATATGGGGCCCCCAAACTACAAGAAACTATTAAGACTTTTCAGGTTGCACTTTTGTGCACTTTTTGCACTCACCGACTGGCCTACAAAGAGGACACTCAAATCTAAAAAAAACCTATGTCTCGATTTTTTCCAAATTCGTAACTCGTAGAACGGAAAGCTCAAACTTGTACAAAGAAATACGGACATTTCGGACTAAATGGGTTAAAATCGGTTAAAAAGAACTCAATAAAAAAATATTTTCATTAAATATTGTTTAAAACTTTAATTGTTAATAACTATAACAAAAAATTTTTTTTTGCTTTAAATTGTTTATGACATTATTTTTATCACATAAAGATGAGAATAAATGATATTTCATTGAAATTTTTTTTTTTTTAATTTATCCGATCCGTTTGGCTAAGCCTGACCCCGTTATAAAATCTTACTTTTGTTAAATTTCTAATGAATGTCATTTGCTTATTTTTTATTGATTAATATTATTTATTTTCATAGAAGTGCCAAAAGAATTTGCAAATTGTATAAAATATAATTATTTATTATAAATAATGTGTTTTATTAAACGCTCTTGTTATTCGATTAAATTATTTTAAAAAATAATCATAAATTATATAATCGAGTTGTGTCCATCTTTGAGAAATAACACTTTTTAAGTTTAATTTCAAGTATTAGGTATTGCATTGCATCAAAATTTATAAAAGTAATCACTATTTATATTTTTTTTAAAAGTTAAAATTTAGTATTTCTTGAGATTGTTAAAATTTTACTTTAAAATCATTACTATTCAATAAAATATTAAGGAATTAATGAATATTATATTGAGGAAGCTAAATGGTCGTGGAATGAACAACTTGTTTTTCTAACTTTCGACCAGATTTTTTTATTTTTTAAAAATTTATTTATATCTTATATTATCTCGAAAAGTATAGAACCGACAAAAAGTCTAAAAAAATCGGTCTGTTTTATTTGAATAGAAATTATTGCAAATAAAAGCTGAGATTTTCCTATTGTTAATTGAGTTATAAATAACACAAACATAATCTTAAAACGATTTGTTTTTAAGGTAGGCACTTTTCTTTCGAGTGTATCACAAATAATCTCGAAATTTTACCTTAAAATTGAATTATTTATAAAGTGAAAAATTAATAACTTATAATTTAAGAAGATGTAAATTGGTGTTGACCAGAATAAAATTATTTAGTTTTTTGGTGTAATAAACGTGTTTTTTCTCTTGCTGGTCTGAAAATTATATATTTGTTTCTTTTTAAAGAAATGACATGACATAACGTCTATGTCAATAATAGAGCTTTCGTCTTTCAAAGAAAGACCTCCTCAATACGAACTTTTTACAATCAGTAATCAGAAATCTGTTTAAGCAGTCATATTTCTTGGACTAAATAGTCAATATTAGTAACTAAATTAAAATTTAAGTTGCACTTCATAAAATTGCACATTTTTTTATAGTTAGTTTAAATATGATTTCAAAACAGCATAAGTATATATTAATTGTTTTTTGACATGTTCTCTTTAAATTGTCAAAACATAATTGTGTTTATTGAGGAGGTCTTTTTTGAAAGACGAAAGCTCTATATTATTGACATAAACGTTGTGTCATGTCGTTTCTTTTAAAAGAAACAAATATATAATTTTTAGACCAGCAAGAGAAAAAACACGTTTATTACACCAAAAAACTAAATTAATAACTTATGTTATTGATAATTTACTTGAAGGATTGTTTATTTCTGTCTTAATTAGTTAAAAATTTATCAAAACAATTTTATTTTTTGGCCTGGATGTTTTAAAAAGTGGCCTGGAAAACCTGGAAAAGTCAGTGAATTTTAATATCCATGTTTTGTGGCAACCCTGAATGAATATTTTTTTAAATGAGAATTGAGAAAGTAAGAAAATGAATTTTGAGGATAATTAAATTAGAGAATTAAAATAATAAATCAGAGATTCACTCTCTTGAGAAATTAATGACTTCATTTTTCTAATAAAAGTTTTTTTCTCTATAACATATATATATGTATATATAAAATTCGCAAAACTCGAGTCCATTACTTGTACTTATAATTTCTGGTGTAAGACACTTTCAATAAACTAGACTGATTAACGGCAGTGGTATTAGTCCACGTGTTTGTCGTTTCGAACGGGTTCCCTAAATTGATCTAAAATACGAGCACTTTGCGTATAATATGCCAAAAATTATTGTATATAAGAAAAGGGTGCGAAACACATAAATTTACCGTTATATCAAAATTTTATTTTCAAATTTCACACACAATTTTTTGATTTAATAATTTATTTCTCTAATTTATATTTAATTTCCTTTAATTAAAAATAGGAGACTGTTTCTATTTACCCCAAAAAACTACAAATTCGGGGTTAATAGAAACAGTTGATTTTTTTTACAAAATTTAAGAAAATACCAATTTATTTCAAGTGTATATTAACCCAATGGGAAATAGCCATTAGTCTACCATTGGTGCATTAATGGTCCAACATTGGGAGCCACCATTCCATTATTGTCCAATTATTGGCACCCAATAGTGGACCACTAATGGTTAAATCGTGAGATGTCCACGCCGATGCCTTTAATTGGCAACCACTATTGGCACATTATTGGCTGCCATTAAAAAACCAATAATAAAAAAAAAATTTTATTAAATTTTATTCAATAATAAAATTTATTTAATAATTATTTTATTTATTATTATTATTTATTATTAAAAATATTAATTTTTTAAATTAATTATTTTATAGAAATGGTTATTATTTTCTATCACATCGAAATGTGAATAACCCTTTCGTTCAGAGTCTAAAAATTATTTACCTCACATAGGGTAAATGTGCCATCTACTGCGATGTTCAAATTTAGCAGCCTTTGAAATAATAAACTCGGGAATTATAATGCAAGAAGTAAAGTTAAAGCTAATACTACGATAAAAATACGTGTATTTAGAGGTTATGTTGCTCCCAGTAATTGGAGCATATGCATTTCAATGGAAATGTCCCAATTACTACGATAAGCAATTGTCGTTCTTAAATAATTAAATTATTAATACTTTAAATATGTTTCTTTACGCACAATGGTATTGAGTAAGATCGAAAATAATTTTTTCTAACATTTCCAAATAGTATATTATTCTATAATAGTAAAATAATTGTATTATACAAAAATCCCAGTAATTGGAGCAATCCCAGTAATAGGTGCATTTACCCTACATCAGTGCAAAAATAGGAGAGGACGGGCAGAATATAATTCCACAAATATTCGTGAGAATGCTGCCTCCTTATATACTATTCGAATTTCATGTTAGTTGCAAGAGAGTTTTAGGCAACACCTCCTATGGGGCGTTGAGCGAACTACATACTTACCTCATGATAATTTCTGCAGCGCGGGTAAGTACATAGTTTGCTCAACGCTCCGTAGGAGGTGTTGTTTTAAACTCTCTCGCAACTAACATGAAACTTGAAAAGTATATAACGAGGCAGCATTCTCACGAATATTTGTAGAATTTTATTCTACTTGTCCTCTCCTATTTTTGCACTGATGAATGTGAGATAAATAATTTTTAGACTCTGAACGAAAAGGTTATTCACATTTCAATGTGATATAAAATAATAACCATTTTTATAAAATAATCAATTAAAAAAATTAATATTTTTAATATTAAATAAATAATAATAAATAAAATAATTATTAAATAAATAAATTTATTATTTAATAAAAGTTAATAAATTTTTTTTATTATTATTGGTTTTTTAATGGCTTAATGGTTTTTACTTATTAGCCCAATATTGTGCCAATAATGGTTGCCAATTATTGGCATCGGCGTGGACATCCCTCGATTTTACCGTTAGTGGTCCACTATTGGGTGCCAATAATGGGACAATAATGGAATGGTGGCTCACATTATTGGACCATTAATGCGCCAATGGTTTTTTCCCCTTGGGAAAATATTAAAAGATACAAATGAATTACATAAAAAATGGTATGTTAATTATAGTTATAGTTCTTCTTTAATAAACAAGAATTGGCATAAATTTAAATAGTTTTAATTTTGTTTTGTTAATATTAATAGGTATTAAAGGAAAAAAAATTAATTTAAATTTCGAATTTATCGATTTTATCTGAGCGATTTCTTACTTGAATGTACCATTAAATTGAAAAAACAATTAATTAAACATTATTAATTAAAATTTAATTTTTTGAGTGATTTTATATTTGAATATTACACTAAATTGAAAAATTTAATTTATTTTCAATTATTAATTTCTTACTCGAATGTAACACTAAATGTAAAAAACAATTTTAATTATTTAATATGAATTTTCGAATTTTTCGAGCGATGTCTTACTTAAATGTAATATTCGAATAAAAAGTGGCTGAAAAAATTGAATATTAATTAATTAACTATAATAATTAATTAATTGTTTTTTCAATTTAATGTTACATTAAAGTAAGACATTGTTCGAAAAAATTTCGAAAATTTATAGGGGAAAGTGGTCTTATGTCGGCACTGTGGGTAAAGTCGGCACCCCCCTTTTTTTGCAAAAATGGCGCATATGTCGATTAAATAATTTTGTGATTTGACATGTTAATAGACACGGACATAATTTATGCACAAAATTTCTATTTTTGTTTAATCTACTCATCGTGAGCACGTTTTTATTTTTTTCCACAAACTGAATATCAATTTCGTCCTTTACACGGAAGTAGCTGCAGGTAAGTAAATATTTTGAAAATTCCAAATAAGTGAGTGTTCGGGTTTCTTCATTTAATGTTGTAACTGATTGGTTATGTCAATTTTTAATTAAAATTTTGTTGTTTGTGTAATGATGTGAAATTTGTATACATTGGTAATGGTCCTGAGTCGGTACCAAACAGGTGGTCCTTAGTCGGCACCTATTTGTTTATTTTTTTTATGTTTTGCCTTATTTTTCTTTTTATATTTTTCGTGTTTTTACTCTACAGGTATGGGGCGCAGCTTTACAGGTGATTGTCTCTTTTTAATTTTTTTTCAATTTTCAACATTATCATAAAAAATATTCTGCTTTTTTATAGTAGAGGAGACCGGGGCGTAATGGATCACTTTTTACATTTTGTTGCCTAACTTCGTCATTCTTGCTTTAATAAAAATATCATCATGTGTGAAACTTAGCCTAACATCTCAGCTTTGAATTTAAAAAGTACGCCCTAATATCACTTATAAGTACTTTTTTTAGAACAATTTTTTTGGAGAAATGCAAGGTGATCCATTTCGCCTCGGGCCGGAGCGAAATGGATCACTACTGGGGCGAATTAAATAAGTAATGAAATTATAATTTAGATCATCAAATATTATTACGGCATTGAAAATTTTGGTTTCTATTGTATATTTATAACAAAGAATATTAAAATGGAAAATATTTAATTTTAACTTTAAACATTTTCATGCAATTTTCAAATTTTTAAAAGTTGTAGCGAAATGCAAAATCCATTTCCTTAAAAAATCTATTCTTCAGTTATTTTTTTTATAAAAGGTTATCGTTGGTACATATTAATATATAAATTACAAGAAATTAAACTTATCAGAATTATTTTATTAATATTTTAAATATAATAGGTTTTTTTTAATAGAATAAGCAAAGTGATCCATTACGCCCCGAAGGTGTTTGTTGAAATTTTTGTTATTTTTTATCAATACTGTAAGTATTAAACAAAGATTGTTAATTGTTGTTTAAGAACAAATGTTTAAAGCTCAAAACCTGATATACAAAAAGTTTTTACAAGTAATTTTGAAAAAGATATAACAAAAAATCAAAAATTTCAAAAATTTACTTTCAAGCGTCAAAGTCACTTTTTATACCATATTTTTAACAATAATAAATAAATAAATAACAATGAAACTTGGCACAAACTTAAGGTATACCAAGTACATTATTGGGATCAAAAACCGAAATTAATCTGATTTACCACTTTTAAATAAATTCAAGTGATCCATTGCGCCCGGTCTCCCCTATAGTAATAAACCAATGCTTTAATTCGTAAACAAAAATAGCCAAATAGTGCAAAATTTAATCTCCTAAATGCTTTAAATATGTTTTCATTCAGCTTAAACGTAAACATTATGGTCTTTTTTCTTATATTCAAGCAAAGAAAAAGGTGCCGACTTAGGAACACTATTTTAAGAAATTGACAAAATGCACCTTTTTACTCTTCATTGCATTAATATCACAAAAGCCATTCGATATCGTTCTCAATAACATATACTTGTAGGAAAACGATCGCTGAACACAACTAAAAACTCACCAGAGTCAATAAATTCAATTTTCTTATTATTTTCATCCAAATACCTTACTATGCCGACAAAGGACCATTCTGCCCTATTAATTAATTTAAATTGTTTTTTACATTTAGTGTTACATTCGAGTAAGAAATTAATTATTAAAAATAAATTAAATTTTTTAATTCAGTGTAAATTCGAGTAGAAAATCGCTCAAAAAATTTAATTTTAATTAATAATTAATTGTTTTTTCAATTTAATGTTACATTCAAGTACGATATCGCTTGAAAAAATCGACAAATTCGAAAATTTATATTGATTAATTAAAATTGTTTTTTACATTTAGTGTTACATTGAAGTAATAAATTAATTAAAAATAAATTAAATTTTTCAATTTAGTGTAATATTCAAATGGAAAAAAAATTCTTTTTTAACTTATTTAAATAATTAAATAAATTATTTAATTTTAATTAATTCATTAATTAAATTATTGCTTTTTCAATTCAATGTTACATTGAAGTACGAAATCACTTAGAAAAAATCGATAAATTCGAAATTAAAATTAATTTTATTTTCCATTTAGTGTAGGAAAAATAGGAAATAAATAAATATTTTTTGAATAGGAAATCGCTCAAAAAATCGAAAAGCTTATAAAAAATACATAGCAAAAATTATTTGAATCAAATGAATATTTTCTTTAATAATAATAATTTAATTTATTTAATTTAGTGTAATATTCGAATAGAAAATCGCTAAAAAATCGAAAATCTCATTAAAAATACAAAGCAAAATTATTCAAATCAAATAAATATTATTACTTTTTTATTATTTTTTTAAGGGCATTTGGACCATTATGACGTCACAATTGATGCAAAGCATACATTGTAATGCTGTGACGTCATAAAAGTTCAAATGCCCTTAATTATAATATTTTTAAACAATAATTTAATTTTAATTCTTTTTTTAATTTGTTTAAATACGTAGCAAATTATTTGTATCAAACAAATATATATTTTTTATATATTATTATTATTTATTCTATAATAAAAAAAATTAATTTAGTTAAAAAATTAATTGTTTTTTCAATTTAGTGTAAAAGTAAGATAACCTTTGTAACTTACAATAATTATGAATATTGCACATTAATTAAAAAAATGTGATTTAAATAATTCAAGTTATTTAATGCAAATAAAGAGCTATATATAGAATTTTTTTATTTTTTCCTAATAAATAGATAAAAAATAAAATAAACATACTTTTGAAAATAATAAACTTTAACAATAAAAAATAAAATATATATATTACATGCATAAAACTTACGAATCTTTGCTGATCTTTATATTTCTCCAATTATTCTTATTCACTTCTTATTTTTGATAATAATAAATTCACTTCACAATTACGCAAAAGGAAAAAACGCGACAATTATTATTATGCATCAATCAATCATTAACCTCAGAATAATACAAAAAAATAAACATGTCAAACCTATAGTACACAAAAAAACAAAAGAATCCACAAAAGTCTAACTTCAGGTGTGGACGGAAATTTGGAAATCCGGAATACGAAGATTATTGTAGTTAATTTTTAAGTTTATTTTGTTCCAATTTCGAGTCAAAAAAGTCAAAGGGTGTCTTCTTTGATTTTTAATTATTTAAATAATAACTAGAAAATGGGAAAATACTTAGAACCTGTTGAGGGTGATGTAAGGTTCTAGTTTTAAGGCTGTATTTATTGTAAAAAAAATTTTTAACTGAAATAACTACTGTTTCGATTTTCTCCTTATTTCTTTTTACCCCATCTGACTCTATTTATAATTTTAATTTTATTTTTTACATATTTTAAATACTTATAAATTTATTTAATAATAAAATTTTACGTTTTTAAATGTTATAAAAAATTATTTTTTTTAAAGACTGCATTTCTTATTTGGATGAACTTTCTTAAATGGTTATAGTATTCTGATTTAAAAGTAAAGTTATTTTTAAAAAAGATATAACGAAAATCAGGCTTCGAAGTTTAGTAGCAGATAAAAAAAAGTATGAAAAAGTAGCATTTTGGAAGAAAAAAGTGTTTTCTAAATTGAAAAAACTAGCATATTAAAAATGTAACGGGGCAAACTTTGATTTCTCTGTACGAAAAAATGTTTTTTTTTTCATATTTTCTTTTTAATTTATATCCATTTAAAGAATATTTGTCCTTTTTGATTAAAAAATAACTTATTTAAATTATTAGAAACAATATTAATCAACAAATAGTAAACACTAATTTCTTTCCGCTAAAAATTTTTTTCTCACATTTTCTTTTTAATTTATGTTCATTTACAGAATATGTGTCCTTTTGTTTAAAAAATAACTTATTTAAATTGTTACAAATAATATTAATTAACAAATAGTTCATTTTTGTTTCTTTCCACAAAAAATTTTTTTCACGTTAATTTCTTATTTAGATAATGTTAAAAGTCCACTGAGAAAAGTGAATACAAAATTAATTACACATTGAAAAATGAACAAAATAACTGTTTTTAATAATTTAGTAAATTATTTTATTTTTTGGTGGACAGGGTCAGAAGTTAACTATTTGTTAATTAATATTATTTATAACAATTTAAATAAGTTATTTTTCAATTATAAAGGGAAAATATTCTTCAAATGAACTAAAATTAAAAGAAAATGTGAAAAAAAATTTGTTATGAAGAATTAAATTTAACTATTTGTTAATTAATGTTGTTTTTAACAGTTGAAATAAATTACTTTATGGTTTATTAATTCTCTGCTGGTAATATTCGATTAAAATTGATAGACTTGACTAAAACTTGGTATTTGGGGGTTTGCGAGGTCGATGATTACGAATCTTAAGTCAAAATTAAAAACTTCAAAATGGTGATTTTAACATTCGTGTTAATTAACGATCCCAAAAATGACAAATAACAATAAATAGCGCAAATAAAATTAATAAGTAAGAGTGCCATAGTGTACCGCTCTGAGTACAAGTAGAGCACGTGCGCATATGAAAAGTTGTGCTATATGAAAATTGTTGACTGATTCAGAACTTTTTCGATTTTATTCTTGTAGTTGACAGTTCAAGCTTTAATTTATGGCTAATTAGAGACTTCTAGCACGTCGGCATCATTCTCTACACTTGATAAAAAAAACCAAAACAGGGCTTTTTGAAACTTTGAGTCCATTTTTCTTAAAATATCGACATGATAAGCACTTTTGGAGGTCATATTCGTGTTCAGCGATGAAAATCCTATAAGAATATCATTGTCCGATCTTTGAATCAGAGAAAAAGTAACTTTTTGTCGACCAGTGTAATTTGTAATTCTGCTTTTAAATCAGATGAAGCCCAAGAATCGAATTGATTCATTATTCAGGTCCCTACTCTCTAAATCTGAATTAGTAGTTTTCTACTAATGAAATAGTCATTCAGCGAGACAATTGTTCCTTATTATATAATGAAGTTTTCTGGAAAATATCCGATCAATTTATTCACAATTTTGGAAATTGTAAATGTTTTTTAAAGAAGCGGACGCTACGCAGGTAAAAAGTTCCACGCAGCGAGGAAAAAGTTCGTCTGCTATTAGAATAGATAGTGGTCAGTTCAGTGCCAAGTCGCAAGTAGAAAATTTCCTTGTTAATAAAAATTAGTCCGTATTATGTTAATATATCACTGTTCTATACTAATTTTTTTTTCATTTCGGTGTGATTAATTTTTTTTTATTTATACCTAACAATATACAGAAAATTTTCCCAAAAGACCTGAGATAGGCCCACTCATAGTTTTTGTTGTATAGATTTTTGCCTTGCGAATTCTCAATGTGACATAATTTGCACTGCGTCGTATTATATATCTATGTTGGACTTGACTCCGACCTCTGATTACCTTGCATTATGTGCAGAGCCGTCGGAACGAATTTTTTTCAGATGTGTAAGTTGTTGACATCCTAAACGAAAAGCGGGGGGAAGGTAGTAGAAAAATTTAACTTGCGTTGAAAATTAAATATGTTAAGTCAATTTTTTATTTAAAATTATGAATACACTGAAAAAAAAGTTCTGGTTAGGGTATATTTAACACGATATTCTAGTTAAAACAACAAGAATTCTGGTTATATTGACTAGAATTCTAAATTAACCTAACCAGAAAAGTTCTGTTTAAGGTATATTTAACACGAAATTCTAGTTAAAACTGGGATTTCTGGTAATTCCAACCAGAACTTTTTTTCAGTGATATAATATTGAAGTACTATAACTGAAAAGTTATTTTGAATTAAATAAATTTTTGAAAATGAAAACTAAAAGAAATTTCTTAAAACTAAAATATTAGTAAAGTACTCACGTGGCCATTATCGTCGAGTTGATTGTTGGTGAGTTTCAGTTTGTCGAATGAAACTGGCTGCTTCATCCAGTGAGCACCACTCGCTGGACTATCGGGATGAACGTGAATTCGCGGGGGCGAAACTGGATCCGCTCTACCAGCCACAACCCAAGCACTACTGTGAAAGGCGTACCTGTACCTTTTATCGTCACAGGGCACAAAATCCATTACTAATAAGTAGTCTGCATTCGGATCCAAACCAAAGAAACGGCACTGTAAAAAAATTTTCAATCTTTTATTTATTTCAATTTATTCAGTGAGAGAAGTTTTTCATTTCATCAATAAGAGGGTGATCACAAGTTTTAGTTCATCAATTTCCGTGACAATTATTTATTGACATTAAAATTATTTTCCCTGGCAGAATTGTTTTTACAGGGAAATATTAGACGAATTTTTAATCAATGAAAATTCTTTTTGTCCAAATTTATATTCAGTTGAATTTTAATAAAGTCCGATTTGTTTGAAATTGTATTTTTACTTAACCAAAATCTCTCTTTAACATAATTTCTATTATTAAAATTAATTAGCTAAAATTCTCTCTAACTATATTGCCTTTCAGTGGACTTTTCTTTTAATCAAATTTTCTTTTTATTAAATTTTAATTTTTTTATTTATTCATAGTCACAATTTACAGTATTTACATTTAATTCAAGAAACTCAGATATATGTAAAACTATTGAAAAATAGAAAATATTGTAAAGAGAAGAAAAAGAAGTAATTACAGGGAAATGAAAATATGAAGTTTTTACCTGAAAAGTAGGAAACATTCTTCTACCAGCTTTTGTCACAATCATTTCAGTTCCAAGCTGATGAAATTCTTCCCACAATGGTCTTGCTTCTAAAACAGCACCAGCTCCAATTAAAGCCGGATGAAGTGGCCTCTTTGAATTAATACCTTCGGCAGATGAAGGGCTCGTGCCTTCATTATGATTATTATTATTGTCATTCAATGATTCCGAGGGCGATGAAGATATTGCCGAAGAGACTTGAGGCGAAAGTGAAGCACTTGTTAGTAAATTTGGACTTCGTGAGCGTTTCACTCGACCTGCTGTTTCAAGGCAAGCTGCAAAACAAATAATTCTAAAGAATTCAAATCGCAAATTTATTAATATAAATATAGTATATTCGTAGCATCTTTTCCGTTATTTTTTTTTTTGCTGTTGGTAATTTGATTTTTTTTTATTATTATTATTATTATTATTGCTTCCTTATATAGAGGAAGTATTGTAATACCAAAATTTTTCAACTTCGATTTTTTGACCTGTCTTTATGTTATTTGACCTTAGGAGTTCAAAAATGTCATTCCGTATGTGTGTGTGTGTGTGTGTAAACATCACATTTTCATAAATATCTCCAAATCATGAAGAGCTTTTAGACTGAATTTTTTTTAAATTGTAGGTCGTACCTGCGGACATAAAATGAGAGTACTTTGAAATAGATTAATAAAGTTTAACTATTTATTTTTTTGATTTTTAATTTTTCCAAAAAACGTTTTTTGTCCATAACTTTAAATAAATGTTAGGACACCTATAAATGTCTTCTCTAATTTTGTAGAGTTTTTTTATGTGCATCTTTTGAGCCCTCAATAAACATTTTTTGTCCATGTTCACAGGAGATAAATAACTTTTAAAAACAAAAATTTAGAAAAAAAATTATTTAATGTGGAAGTAACTTTGAAAAGTTGAAAAATATTATTTTCTAAATTATTTCCAAAATTTTAAAAAAGGAAATATTTAAAGTCATAATATACCATAATATAAAAAACTTATCTGAATTAAAGTTTTAATAAATTGAAATTGATCTGATTAAATATTCAATATTTACGATTAGGGGTCGCCCATAAACCACGTAGCCAGTTTAGGGGGAGGGTTTAAGTGAAGTTCTACTTCGGACTATGTGGGGGAGGAGAGGGGTCCGCGCCATGATCACGTAGTTTTTTACTACAATATTTATTTTCATATTTTTGAAATAGCGCGGGTAATTCCAAGTACGAACTGAGTAAAATAAATATTTTTTAATATATGGGTGATTCTCCATAAAACCGACTATTTGGTTATTGTTATTTTAGAATATTTTTTTCAATAAAAATAAAAATCATAATGTAAATTTTAAGTATGATAGTCAAGAATGAAATATCTGTTATGGGCCGGACAAATTGTTTGTAATTTTTGTATTTTTTAAACAAAGTATAACTGTTCACGCATCCATGCAGCATAATTAGTTGCCATAGTTTTGTTATGCTAACAAAATTGATAGTTGAACTTATAGGAATTGTTTTTTGTTTAATTCAGGATTTAAAAATCTACTTACGTTTATGAAAATTTATAAAGTAATTAATGTCACAACTTACTATAAAATTATAGTTTAAACAAGGTAAAACTTTTATTTGTTTAATTTTATTTGGAAACAATTACAAAAATTGTTTTAATTATACACTTGTTTAAACTATAAGTTCAATGAAAGACAAAAAAGGCTTCACCATGATGCAAACTAAATACTGTTTTTTAAAACAAATTATTAGCAATTTTCAATCGGTTTCATATTCCTGTCTTTTATATATTCACTGAAATAATAGGCCAGTCGGTGAGTGCAAAAAGTGCACAAAAGTGCAACCTGAAAAGTCTTAATAGTTTCTTGTAGTTTGGGGGCCCCATATAAGAGCCCCATGGTTTGCTCTCGATTTCCGGTTGCAAAAAATAGTGTAAACAATCGTCAAAGTTCGAGAAACGTAGTTTTTCGATGACCCTTGCTTTCGGTTAAATTTTAGAGAAAAAAGTTGTTATTGAAAGTTGTAGAGCCTAAAAATACCTTTCAAATGACTGGTCATACGTTGAAAAAGGTTTATTAGTTTAGTTGCAAATGAATTTAAACCATTAAAAATAGCACTTTTTTAATTGTTTAATTACTTTGTTAATAATTATCAAATTTGTTAATAATTCAGCAGGAATATTCTCCTTGCGAAGCTGAATAAATCCCAAAAAAATTCGACTCGATCAGATAAATGGTTTATGCATAATTCCATTTGTTAACTAAAAACATGTAATTTTTCAACGGAATTTCCCCACTTTTGGACCAACGAATTTCGGTTTTTTCTTTTCGAGAGTACAGTTTAGGAGTCAAACTTTCATTCCATTTAAATGGGAAATTGATTTTTTTTAATTTAGTGCATAATAATGGACGTTAAAAAAGGGTATGTTTTTTTGACATAAACAAATGGAATAACTCAGTCAATTTTCACTTTCTCGATTTGGTGTAAAGGGCATTTGATTTCATTTGTTTTCACAAAAATTTTCCAAAAAAAAATTTAACCTAGCTTCAAGGGGCATCTGTGCACTTATCATTTATTTGAACATTAAAATCATATTCATTTCAACACTGTCAACACATTCATTTATTTAACTTCTGTTTACTCGATGCTACACGGTCACTGGTAAATAATTTCAAATTTTTTTGTCCACAATATTGTTTCAAATTAAATGGAATAATATGTAAGAAAAAAATTTTTGGTTAAATATAATAAAATAATAATAAAAATTTGTTATTAAAAAATTTTTTTTTTTATTAGTACAAAAAATAATTTATTTAAAAAAAAAAGTAAATTCATTTTTGGATTCAGCGTTGGAAATTATATGAAATTAAAAAAAAAAGATTAAAATCGGGCAATAATTAACAAAGTTATGACCATTTTTGCGAATTTGAACGGCTGAATAGTTTTGCGGCGGGCGAGAATCTCGCGCCTCCGAGTTCCCCCACTCCGCTGTCTAAAAGTGGAAAAAACTATGCAATACTTTCACTTGATATAAGTGCAAAGTAAAAGCACAAAACCTTATGTTCAATTTTTTTTCATAAAATACATATATTGAACTGTAAGTGGTGTGAATTACAATTAAAAATATTGATAAATAACTAGTCATGAATTTTTTGAAAAAAAAAAATAACTCTCCCCCCCTTGAAGCTAGGTTAAATTTTTTTTTGGAAAATTTTTGTGAAAACAAATGAAATCAAATGCCCTTTACACCAAATCGAGAAAGTGAAAATTGACTGAGTTATTCCATTTGTTTATGTAAAAAAAACATACCCTTTTTTAACGTCCATTATTATGCACTAAATTAAAAAAAATCAATTTCCCATTTAAATGGAATGAAAGTTTGACTCCTAAACTGTACTCTCGAAAAGAAAAAACCGAAATTCGTTGGTCCAAAAGTGGGGAAATTCCGTTGAAAAATTACATGTTTTTAGTTAACAAATGGAATTATGCATAAACCATTTATCTGATCGAGTCGAATTTTTTTGGTATTTATTCAGCTTCGCAAGGAGAATATTCCTGCTGAATTATTAACAAATTCGATAATTATTAACAAAGTAATTAAACAATTAAAAAAGTGCTATTTTTAATGGTTTAAATTCATTTGCAACTAAACTAATGAACCTTTTTCAACGTATGACCAGTCATTTGAAAGGTATTTTTAGGCTCTACAACTTTCAATAACAACTTTTTTCTCTAAAATTTAACCGAAAGCAAGGGTCATCGAAAAACTACGTTTCTCGAACTTTGACGATTGTTTACACTATTTTTTGCAACCGGAAATCGAGAGCAAACCATGGGGCTCTTATATGGGGCCCCCAAACTACAAGAAACTATTAAGACTTTTCAGGTTGCACTTTTGTGCACTTTTTGCACTCACCGACTGACCTATAATACGATTATACATTATTTGCTAAAAAAATTATTATTTTGCTTCCTCATAAAGGAAGCTTTATAGTGATGTCGATTTCCGAATTTTTTAAAATCAATTATTTTTACAAATTTTCAAGTGTAGTATATATAATTCGTCGAGAGGAACAAATGTCCGGATGTATGTGTGTATGTATGTGTGTGTATGTGTGTGTGTGTATGTCACCGATTCTTGTGGACAAATTTTCTCTTGCACATCTTGATGGATTTTGATAAGATTTTGTAGGTGTATTGCGGTCATGAATACCAAGAATCAGACAGAAGGATTTTCAAAAATATATAAATAAAAATTTTTTTTCAACATTTTTTTAATTTTTGAAAAAATTAATTTTTTGGTTTTTTGAAATAACTTTTTTCTATATTAAAATTTTCAATAATTCTTGTCAAAATTGCATTCCTGACATAAAAACGAATCGATTCATGTATATAAAGTATATATTTTATCAAAATTTATAGAATTAATAAATATTTTAATTTTTCACAAAAAATTAAAATTTTGTATTTTTTGACATTTTATCATAACACCTTAAAATAATTATTCTATAATAAAAAATTGAATAATTAATATTTATTCAGGGTACTTTACCCAGTTTATTAATTATATTTAATAAACTATTATAATTATTTAACTTTTAAAATTATATATAATAACATATATTGAGGAAGCTAAATGGTCATGATATGAACAACTTGTTTTTTATTTATTATGAAATATGTGAAGGCTTCACCATGACGATTCTGTGATTCCCTGTACAAAGTTGACGCTTTAAACTTAAAAAAAAGTATAAAATTTTTTTCTTTCGTAGTGAAACACTATTGAGGGAACTAAATTGTTGCTCGTGCTAAAGAATACCAAAATTCTGATTTTATTTTTATGAAATATATCAATGTTTTAAAAAGGCTTCACCATGACGCACAAAACTGGGGAAAAGAAAATAATAACATCAGAAAAAACATTAAAAAATAATTTTTTTAGAACCAATTTAATTTTTTCAATTTTACACACTTAGATATTAATAAAATGTTATCAATCATTATTATTATTTAAGAATTTGACTAGAAATATTTATTTTTGTTTTGTAACTGACCCTTGGGACAGGGTTCACCATGACGATTTGTCTCTTAAATTTGCATATAAAAAAATATTTAATCTTAGAAATTAAAGTGGCTATAGGTTTTTGTTTGTAATCACTAGAGTTACTTTTTTACGTTGGATTCATTATCATATGTGCAATCTGTTTCTTAAAAAACACTAGGGACATGAAATTGGTGGTTTCGTGGAGAATCACATTGTATTACGCTGATTTCGACAAATTTATATTTGTTATATTAAATGTTAAAGTTAATTAAAACTTAATTATTGTATTTAAAATGATTCTTTTCAATTTAAACTATGTACTTATGTGATAAAAAATCATTTTAAAAAAAGTGACAATAACTACGTTCTACCCTGGGGAGGGGGGTGTTACAGAGAAAGTCTACGTTAGGCTACATGGGGTCATGGAGGGGTCGAAAAGTACCAAAAATAGAGCTACGTGGTTTATGGACGACCCCTTAGTTTAAATGCGAATATTAAAGAAAATGGAAAAATAAAAATATAATAGATTAATAGCCCTTTTAAAATTTCGCAAATTTTTTAGGCAATATTTTTGTGATAAGCTAGTAACAAAAAGATGCAAAATATAAAAATTCTGTAATTCGGTTACGAAAATCTTCGTCACATGTGTGGGTAGGGGAGACCGAGGAGGAAACTAACAACGCTAATATCTTTTAAACAAATTAGTGAAAATACAGATTCTACATTTTTTTAGTCAGTAGTACCCCCTACAACTTCTTCATAGTGTTATACTTTCCCTCGTTTCAATATATTGTGCATACTTAATTAAATGAGTCAAGGAAATCATATTTACAGTTACAGGTTAACTTTTGTTCGTTAAATGTAATGAATTATAAGTAAATTGACTTTCGTTTTGACATATTAACAAAACCTAAAAATGGTTTATTGAACCAGTCTAGTTTTAATTCTGTGTTCTTATTTTGTTTTATTCTATGTTTGCCATAATTGTTAATTTTTGCTTTTAAACTTTAAATAAAGTTATTTTTATGAATTAAGATAAATTAAACGAAAACATTCGGACAATAAATAAAATATTTATTTACTCCAACGTTTTGAAATCTAAATGATTTCCTCTTCAGGGAGTCTATCCAAAAAAATATACAAAATTAAAGTAATAAAATAAAATTATATAAGAATAAAATAAATAAATAAAATAAAAATTAAAAATGAAAGAAAAAATAAACTTTAGTTTAACAATAAATAAATAATTATCTTACCAAAAAATAATAATTAAAATAGACGAAGACTTAAATTTCTATGCCCTGACGATGGAGGGTAAAAATAAATAATAATAAATAATAATAACTGGTAAAAATAATAATTAGTAAAAGAAAAAGAAAGAAAAAATAATAAACAAAATAAAAAATAAACATACCATAAATAAATCAATAATCTGTCCTTGAATAAAACCAATGAATAAATAATAAATATCACTTCACAAAGAAGATTTTCTGCTATTAATTTCAATAATTCTTTTTTTCACATGTTTGTTAACAAATTGGTCAGGATAGTTCTTAAGTTTTAAATCTAGTTTAACTAAATTTATATTTTTGTGATGAATTTTTTTTCTCGGAAAGTATCAAAACAGTATCAACGAGATTTTTAATAATTGCAATTTTTTGTTGTTTTGGATGATTTGAATAATAGTTAAGTAGTCTTCCTATGTTAAAAATTAACTTCCTTTATAATTTTATGACTCCAGACTCTACTCCATCGTCAGGACATAGAAATTTAAGTCTTCGTCTATTTTAATTATTATTTTTTGGTAAGATAATTATTTATTTATTGTTAAACTAAATTTTATTTTTTCTTTCATTTTTAATTTTAATTTTATTTATTTTATTCTTATATAATTTTATTTTATTATTTTAATTTTGTATATTTTTTTTAATAGACTCCCTGAAGAGGAAATCATTTAGATCTCGAAACGTTGGAGTAAATAAATATTTTATTCATTGTCCGAATGTTTTCGTTTAATTTATCTTAATTTATAAAGGATCTCAGACGTTAAAGATTACTTAAATAATTATTTTCATGTTTTAAAAGATTAATGTATTATTTTTAATTTTTATATTCTAAAAATATAAAACATATGAAAAATTTGGCAATTTTTCTTAAGTGGCGAAAGCTATTATGTTATTATTAATTATTAGTTTACCTTAAAATATCGAATTAGTATTTTTGTTTCACATTTTAATAATTTAAAATTACATATACGATAAGTTTTAAAATTAAATGCAACATCTGTGATATAGATAAGAAGATAATATCGATGACACATTAATGTACCAAAATGTGTTCAATATGTATTAAATAAAGTATCAAATGTGCATAATTTGTACTTTGAGTATTTTTGTATTTTTTTAAGTTGATAATAAAAATATTTTAAATTAATAATTGTCTTAAAATTATGTAATAAGGTAAATGTACATATTCCCGTGCTTGAACGTTATTCTGTGCTATCATTTAATACTAATTAATATAAAAAATTATTAAAATATTTTAGTAAAATAAAACCCATAATATTAATCTAATAAATAGCAAAGTTTATTCTACAATTTTCTACTTGCTGAAATATTTTATCCATTCCTTATTTTTATCAGTAAAAAAATAGCACGGAATAAGGTTCTAGCACGCAATTGTGTACACTTACCTTATTAACCATAAAATGTTACCTTTCTCCTAGGTGCTGTTACTTTCCTCCTCGGGGGTTAAGAAGAAAGTAACAAATGCAGAGGTCGTGAAAAAGTCATGCTGTGTACTGGTTATTTAATCTAAATGTCTAATTCAAATTTTATTTAACAGGTGAAAGTCCAAGCTTTCAATTAACGTATTAACAAAAATGATTCGTTAAACAGTTTGAACGCTAAAATTAAAAAAACTGATTTTTGTTACTTTCCTCCTCGGTCGCCCCTATCGCCGGAATTATAATTATTGAAAATATTAACTTTTACTATTTTTTTAAACTGAAAAACTGCCAAAAAAATTTTAATTTTCGTAAATCTTGTTTTACATTGACGCCATTTTGTTATTTTCGCATAAAAATTAAAAATTTTAGTTCAAGCGATAAGCACAGTTTTACTGAACATAAATCCACTTGAATTTTGTGTTTAAAAATTTTCTAACCCGAGAAATCAATTACGCAGCTGGCATCGGTACTTTTAGTAGGTCTAAAAGCATTCTTAAATTTTAAGTAAATAAATAATATTTTTTTAATAAAATAAAGACGTTTTTATTAAGGTAAAGAGTATATTTATGGAACTAAAAAAGATGCAGATCTATATAGTCCATAGGAATCGTATAAAAAATTATAGAAAATAGTTTTATTTCCAAGTTTGTAAAGTGGTATGAGCCCTTAAACTTGAAAGTTTTTTTTGTAAAAATAAAATGAAGTAAATTTGTTTTCTCTCAGTCTTGCTGTTTTTTTTCTCTCTTTGAAAATGAAAATACAATATTTATTGGCACAGGTCATTGTACGTTGTAATAAAAATCAACAAATTAAAGATCGAAATCTATTGGGGAATGGTTTTTGAGTGAAGAATTTGCGTTGCAATGCATCGTTGCAACCATTGTATATAGCTGGTGGAGAATGTTAGAATGCAATGAAACTGTTTAAAGTGCAATAAGAGGGAACAAACGAAATTCGGTCGGCTAAAAGAAGAGTCATTTAGACGATGTTTAAAATTGGCTTTTACTTCTAACAATCACCATAAAAAGAAAATTCGAAACGAATTTTTATTTCGTAACATTGAAATATATGTGATAATAGGTATCTATAGACATTTCCTTTCTTATATAAAAAAATGCAAATCATAAAACATTATCTATATGTATATATAATATATATTTTACTTAAGTGTTTCTCTGTATAGCTCAAATGTTGCTTTCACACCGCGTTTCAAGAGAGGTAATGACAGAGTGGGTTCAAAAAAACTTTCGAGGGTCGTGAACCACTAATGTTTTCAGGATGTTTATGATCTTCAAAATAAATTTCAAACATTTATTCCTCACCCATTTGATAAAGCTGTTTGTAAATTTACTGTCTTGAATTTTTCAAAATATTCTTTGAAACACAAAAAAATAAAATGGAATATGTTAAATTTCTTGTTTTTGATAGTCAAGAATTTTTCTCGAAAATTGTTCGTAAACTTTAATTATTTCATTGCGCTGGTCCCAAAATTTCTAAACGTTAAAATGAACGATTATTGTTTTCACTTTTGACACTCTGCTGAAATTTGAGTTTTATTAGAAAATATTTATTTATTATTTACAAAAAAACACTTAATGACGTAAACGTACCTATTTAATGTATTTATTATTAAATTTTTGAAAATACTTAGACCGAAACAAAATTTTGTTTATTTGAAAGTTCAAAACAGTGGGAAAATTTATTACGATCATTTATTATTTCAATATCTACAATAATCCCAAGTAGCACGTAACATTATTGGAATGTTGCAGCAATGTTATATGTAATGTTAGTAACATTGCAGTGTAACATTCCAGTAATGTTACGTGCTACTTGGGCCCTCAAAGTTTCCTGGAAGTTTTTGTGCTATGTGGGATTGTTCAATACAGAAAAATATTTTTGCAATATAATTATATTGAAAAATTATTTTTTTAAACTAATGCATGGTTAATTTATAATAAATTTATTTTAAATTCTTTCTTTATTGATAATTTATTTATTATAAATTAATTATTTTCGATCATTAAATATAATAATTATTAGTTAATAACAATGACTATTACCATAGGTTTATTTGAACGTTAAAAAATTTAAAGGAAAATTTTTTCCAAAATTCTTTTTCGCTTTCCTTTTTTTTCTAAACTAAATATAAAATTTATCCTCGACGTAAGTAACCGATCAATTTTTGACTTTGTGTAACATAACGACTTTTCAGTAATTTTAGGTATATGAGACATTCCATGTCAAGTGACATAAGTGTCTTACGGTGTAATGCTTATTTCGATAATTTTTTACTCTTAAACTATTAAACATAAAAATTTGGCAAGGTACACTTTGGAAAGGTTTTTTCATGCTCTTTTGATTGAAAATAAGCATTTAAAAAAAAAATTTTGACCCAAAAAAATCAAAATTAAAAATAAATTTCAATTTTTGAAGGAGAGAGATACGTTTTTTTAACGAAAGCTAAGGCTTTTTACTAAAAGGACATATAAATTAAAAAGTGGGACAAGAATGTTTAAACATTGAAAAACAGAGGTTTCTACTAACCGGAGCGCTCTAAACCCGGTTTTAGCTCTGTTTACGAGAAAATTCAAAATTCAATTCAAAATTCAATGTTTAAACATTTATATGTCCTTTTAGAAAAAAACCTCAGCTTTCGTTTAAAAAAAACAAATGGGACCTTTTTTCCCAAAAATTAAAATTTATTTTTAATTTTGATTTTTTTGGGTCAAAAAATTTGTTTTTTAAAATTCTTATTTTAAATTAAAAGAGCATGAAAAAACCTTTTCAAAGTGTACCTTGCCAAATTTTTATGTTTAATAGTTTAAGAGTGAAAAATTATCGAAATATCACTTGACATGGAATGCCTCATATATGTGACAGTCTGCGAGAAAACGTGCCTTAGTTGCCGATTATAAATTCTACGGGAAATGTATTAGAAGCTGAGCTTTCCTGATTAATTCAAATTATGCTCATGCTCGAACATTTGTAACAAAAAAATATATAAGTAAAAAATCTTATTGACTTTTGTACATGAAAGAAGAACTTAAAATCTATAAAGTACTATTAAAATTCGACAATTATTTTTTGGGTGCTAAGGCACGTTTTGTCGTGGACCGTCATATATCCTGTTCTTAAAGTTCTGAACGAAAATCATTTGTACAAAAATTTATATTTTTTTCTGTCAAAAACCCAGTTTTAAAAACCTAAAAATTTGAATTTTGATGAAAATCATTTGCCATTTTTAGAAACAAAATTTTTTCTCAAACCTCTTCGTTCACGAACCAGACAAAATATAGTAAACTAATAAATTTTTCTTTGCTTTTGATTAAAGTTGAATTGTTCTTGTTTTCCACCTTAAAAAAAAGTGTTTTGGTAAAACAGCTATAGTTTCCACAAATGTTAATATTTTTTCAGTTTTAAAGTTGTTAAATTTCATGACAACATGTACTTTTAATAAGAACTATAAAAATAATTATGAAAATCACTCTTTTTTGGGGTCGAAAAGGTATGTAACCTCTAAATTATGAAGTTTCTAAATTTTTAATTTCTATTCTAAATGTTTATTAGAATTAGTACTTTATGAAACTATTTTTACACAAAAATATTTCAGTTATTCGAATGCTCAAAATTTGTGGAACATTAAAAATGACCCAAAAGCCTTCCTTTTCGAATGGAAAAATCAATGCCGAATAAAATAAAATATATATGTAGAAATTAAATATGGTATAAATTAAATTATACGGCTCAATAATATCTAAAAATAGAAAATAAATTTCGAAAGGAAGTGCTTTTTTAAAAAATTCGAAAAAAGTGATAATTTTGAATATAGTCTTACCTTCCATCTGTTGCATTGGTGAAGGAACCGGCGGCGGCAGCTGTTGATGATGATGATGGTGGTGTTGATGATGATGTGTGCTCCATTGCTGATAACAGCAATCGACTGTCACCTCATTTCGTTGATCTTGCTGTTGCATTCTGTCAATTGTCAATTCCCGAGAATGAAGATTATTTACAAAAAATCGATTGTCAATGGCACATGTCGTACCAACTGCCTTTTGATGAATCATGAGAATTTTGTCTATTTTGTCACTCGAAATTTTCTACAAATTCATTGGGTACGTAAAAATAATATCACTTATTGTTCATTCTTCTCAACACTTAATAATAATTATACCACATTACGAGTTGTCAAATATTTTGATTATTCCTTCCAGAAGGAAGCATTAAACATTTTCATTTCTACACAATTGTTGTTGGAAACTTTGTGTCACTGGATTAATATTCAATTACAAAATTTTACCACAATCTGACAATTTTTATATATTTTCTGTATAAACTGCAACGAATTTTTGTTCAGTTTTTCCAAATCACAATTTTCGATTCATAGAGAGGAAGTGATCGATTTTCCAAAATTTGCTTTTCTCGAAAATGATGCTATTCCAATTTTTTATTTTTTCAGAAATTTCAATTTCAGATATTTTTATATCAAAAAAATTGAAAAACTATTTTTCTTTTCTAATTTGACTCGTAAATTTCAGGTCTTTAATATCGAATTCGAATTGAACAGGGTAAAATTAGTTTTGTGA
Source organism: Leptopilina myrica (nomen nudum) (assembly GCA_032872475.1). Classification (NCBI taxonomy): domain Eukaryota; kingdom Metazoa; phylum Arthropoda; class Insecta; order Hymenoptera; family Figitidae; genus Leptopilina; species Leptopilina myrica (nomen nudum). The sequence continues at coordinate 21,945,442 of CM065459.1, forward strand.
AATTTATTGTTTACATTCTCAGTGTAAAAAGAGAAACTATTGTAAATTTTTGGTTAAAAATGAAGTCACATGCGGTGAAATTAGGATAATATCCGTTTAGCGAGCCTGTGATCTTGACCGAATATCTAATGATTCTGGACATCGTTGAGGTCGTGTGATTCGATAACAGGAGCCGTCCTCACCTCAATGTTGGGATGCTGACAAGGTTTCGAAGTGTATAATCGGAGAGTAAGAGAAGTGGAGTCCAACGAAAAGTTAAAGAAGAAAGCGCACAGAACGGACGTGCTTCACACGAGAGACTGCCAGATCTTATCATCGGTCCATCATTCTCTCTCATTCTCTCTCTTCCTCAAAACATTTTTGTCCCTCTACCAAATTTGTCCCTCTTGTAAGTCCTCCTTCTCATTCATCACTAAATAATCTCTTCTTCCTTTTTCTCCATTCTTCTTCAAATCTTCCCCTTTCTTTTTATACTCAATTTTGTCCTTATTCTTCTCTTTTAGAAGAAAAAATTACTTCTTTCCTCTTTCTTTCTTGCCGGTCAATATTACATGACTTCTTCTTCTTCTTCTTTCTCATCATCAGTGGTGGTGAATTTAGATAGTGGAGATGCGAAGGAGGAGTTTCAGTAAGAACCTCCTACAGTTTGACACCCACACTCAAATCTGGATTCTGGATGGACCAAAAATCGGACGTAAATATCTCATTTCTTGGCTGGCATCAAAGGCGGAGCCATTTGTAGTATAAATTTTCCCAATTAAGTCAATTTATTCATACATTGTACCAGGAAATAGTTTCTTGAAATGAAAAATAAAAAAAATTGCATTCATAGTTTAAAACTAAAAAGTTACACGAATATTTTGTGTAACAATTTTATGGAATTGATATTAGAAGGCGGGAATATATTCTTCTAAAAATAATTTCTGTTTAAAAGAGTTTTAAAAATCATGTATTAAAATACAAACATTTTGCATAGAAAACATCTCTAAAAAAAAAAATATTTAACAAAATTTTCTATTTAGTTGAATTTTTACTTCGCTTAATATTTAATTTCTGGAAAATTAATTTTATGTTAAAGAATTGAAATGAATTTCTTCTTTAATCAGAATTTTGGACAAAATGTTTATTATTCAGAATACACAAAGAAAAGAATTATTTAACAGACTTTAAGAAAATTAAATTAACTTATAATCGAATTTTCATTGAACCTAATTTTTCTTTAGTTAAATTTACCTTTAACCAAAATTTATAAAATAAAATGAAATGAAAAATTGTATTTCTAGCCAATTCCTTATTTTTTGAACAAAAAATCTTTAATTAGCAAAATTCGAATCTAAAATGAAATTGAAATTAACAAAATATTCATTTAGCAGAATTTTCATTTATCTAAATTTTTATTTAGATTTTTATCGTTAGTTAAATACTTAATAACTCGATTTTATTTCTATCAAATATTAATTTATATTTATTTATTTTTAAAATAAAGTGGTTTTTATTTCAGTAGAATTTTAATTTAGTAAAATTTTCAATTAACTAAATTTTAATTTAGTAAAAATTTAACATAATTTTTGTTTCTGCCTGATTTTCATTCATTAGAATTCTTATGTAACTAAATATAGTTAAACATTTTATGAATTAAAAGTACTATATACCTTTTAAAAATGTTCCTATAAATAAAACTTCTGCTACAGAAAATTTGGTTCAACAGAATTTCTGCTACAAAAGATGAGTACGTCTATAAAAAATTTTTCTTCCTCTTGTATCAGAAAAATGACGAAATAATGACGATATAAATTTTGTTGAATAATAATGTTTAATGTTTGAAATCTTCTTTTCAGCACTTTATATTTCTTGTAATAATTAACAGAATAACTTATTGTCTTAAAGCACCGACACATCTTGAAAATTATAATTGGATCTTTTTTGCGACCGACTGTTGAGTGAACATTTCTGTTGTCTAAAGAACATAAATATAAACCACATTTTAAATACTTATAGGTAACTTAACAATGTCGTATTTTTTATTTATTTTATTTATTAGAAATTGAGTGTTAACTTTTAAGTAAATTTTATCCACCTGAAAATAAATTTTACACGATGTCTATACATTAAAAGATAAATATTTTTCTTCATCGTTAAAATTAATTGAAAATGCAGAAAAATCGTAATTTTAAATAAATTGTAATTCTTAATATATTTGTACTATAAATAAATACTTACATATTTTTGAAAACACAAAATTTTGTCTCTTTAGCGTCATATATTCGTTCATTAGAGGATGAAAAAGACTTTTTGGCTTCAAAGCCAACAGAAGGTGGAGTCTTGTCGTTCATAAGAGCCTCCCAACAAATTAGAGAAAGTCACTTTACCCGATGTTGTCTTTAATTAATTGGCTTCTCTCTCTCACACGAAGATTTATTATTTTTTCCACATTATTTCGGCAAATTTCTTCGCAATTCAAAATTTAAACTTTTTTTTTAAACATAAATTAAAATTTTTCTAAAAATAAAATTTTTGTTTCTTAAAAAATAAATTAAAAAATTATAAAAATAGAAACAAATAACATTTTACTAAAAAACCTTGTTTCCCTTTTTTGCCTAAAACATAATGACAATAAACAAGTCGAAATAAATTATATAAAAATAAATAGTAAAGCTCATCTCAATTTTATTCATTTTTTTGTCGTTTACGTGTATTTTTACAAAAAATTTACATCTCTCCCGTTTTAAAAACGATTAAGTTTATTTTAAAGTATAGCTTCGAAAACAACTGAAGATTAACAAAAGATGTTAAATCCAAGAAAAATAGTAAATCACATAAAAAGGAACCCTTAAGAGTGCTCAAAAAAAGAAAACAATATTGTATAAGAAAGAAGAAAAATATTTGCCACAACTAAAATATCATCTAGAAAAACCAACTTATACAAATATTCAAAAGTTCAATAATAAAAGATTTGTCCAATCTTTTCTTTCTGTTTCTCTATAAATATTATAATTTCATGCAGGATTTTTGCCGTCAAAGCAGTTAATTTTTTTTCTCAAATACATCGAATTTATAATAATAATAATTATTATTAAAAGATAAAAATCATTTTTAATTAATTCAAATTTATATTATCATTTTATCCGAGTTTATAATATTTTGAAAATAATAATAATAATAATAATAATAATAATAATAATAATAATAATAATAATTTACAGCATTGTCAGCCGGTTTTGAAGTTTTGTTTGAAAATCACAGAATATTCATTGTTGTTTTTTCTAATTATGTTTCCTATCATTTATTTATTTACTATGCGTTTCTAAAATTCGAAATAATTTCGCCTTTTTTCCACCTTTTTAAATTGAGACTTAGACAGATATTAATATTATTTTATTATTACTAAAATAACTATGCTAGGAAAAAGATTAAACCGATCAGTTATTTTTTTTTTTTCTTCTTTGAGCAGAGAAGAAACTAGGATACTGATTTTCTGTTTTTTAACATATATTCTTTTTTTTATTTATTTTTTGGTGATCTTTATTATTCATAAAAAAATGAATGTACAATGATGTGTGCGTGAGAGGAGTTCGCGGATTTGCTGTATCGTTTCACGATAGTGTCAGTAGAGTGAAATTTTTTTTCTTTTCTCGGTACAATTCGGTGCTCATGGGGGAAGAATAAGGTGTGCATTAAAAGGAATCGGGAATAAGGAATTACAGAAAAAAATAATTAAAAAAAATGTATATAATATAAATAAAAATTAAAATTCACCTTGGTCACGATAACAGTAAATTTAACCTGCGAAGTGGAAGCCGATAATGATAATGATCTTTCAGGATGATAGTTGATGATGATAATAATTGTTAAACACTTGGCGACGTTATTTTTTCCGTCCTGAGCAAATAACGAGTATTTTCCTTTTTTTAATCAGAAATTACTTTTTTAGTCTCGATTCAACTCGTGATTTCTCGAGGATAGGAAAATGACGACAGTGTCTCCGATGGACGTTAAGATTTATTTCTCCTTCCCTATTTACGATAATATTTCTTTCGGTACGGATTTTTAATAATTACTTCTTGTATATTTGACGCATTAACGATAAATATCCTGAAGAAATTCGATTTTATTTTCTATATCCTTTCTTTTAAATTAAGAATACAAATTTTTTATTTTTTCTCAAGTAGATTAAATTTTTTAAAATGATTCAGAAGATGTATCCGGAGAAACTTGACTGTCCTAAATAATCTCAAGTCGATTATTTTCTTATTGTCCAGTAAAATAAGTTTTCTAGGCAGTAAATTCGCGAGTCATTAGATTTTTTTATATACCCCCTTTTTTAAATGGTCATTGCATAAATTTGTCCAATAATTGAAAATATGCTCACATTTTTTTCTTGTGCGTAAATAAACAAATTCTAAAATTACTTAGAAGAAAATAGCCGGGTAGGTGATTTTCAGTTTTTGTAACAATGATTCATAAAAAAAATTAATAAAATTAACAATCGGGGAGAAATTAACAATCTCACCACGTTATTCATAACATTTATAAAATTCAAAGAAAAAGACTAAAAATGTACCATTTTTTTTGGACAAAAATACTTTCGACATCGACCCTTGCGATTGAGAAACACCCGCATTTTTTTGTGATATAAAACATAACACTACTACAATGGAGTCACTCAGATTTTATTGAAATAGTATTCTTTTTTGCATTGTACTTATCTGAAGGCCACCTACTCGCTTTCCTACTAGGGACAGTTATTTTCTTTGAATCATCCTTATTTTATTCATTCGATAAACAATGATCCTCCGGAAACTCTTCTACAAGTGAGATAGTTATGATCATTGCTTTTTTGTGGATGGCTCCGCAGATAGTTTATGATGTATCCGTAATAATTACTCTTTTTCTCATACAAAGACTTTAGAGACAAGTCTTTAATATGTTGAGTGGATGAGGGGGCGAAGGAGGGTAGTAGGGGGGGGGTGTAGGAAGAGGTCTTAAGATCCTAAATGTCGCGTTCGAAGCAATTCTAGGATGTTTCACTTCTTTTTATTTTTATTGTTTGGACCTCGTGGCGGTGTTACCGGTCGTCCAGCATTTAAACCTCCATACGTAAACTTCCTCTTATCAGCTGGCTTTAATATTTGAAAGCTACACATTAGCGTTTCATCAACAGACATCATGGCACCTGCATTATCAAATTCACCGCAATAATTTGGCGCGGAAAACAATGTCACCAATTGTCGTTTAGCAAAGAATTCATAACCATCTTCAACAACCTGTTTAGATAAAGAAAATCATTTTTATTTATTTTATTGAATTCTTCAATTTGTTTATTCTTGCAAATGGGAAATTTTAGATAATGTTAGAAAAATGATAATTTACCTGATGAGCTCGGCATATGAGATCGAAATCATGTTTATGAAGAAATTTGGCAACAACTTCGGCGCCGAATGTAAATGAAACACCGCGATCGTTCTCACCCCAGCCCATAGTGTCCTTGTCGGGATCGGACCAAAGCAAATCACACAGTAATCCCTGATCAGGTACATCAGTTGGTCTCATAATACGTCTTATTTGCTCCATACTTTGTAGATCGGGACTTAAACCTCCATGACAGCAGAAAATTTTCTCATCAACAATCGCCGCAACCGGTAAGCAATTGAAACAATCTGTGAATGTCTTCCACAATTTGATGTTGTAACGACGTTTACCTGCAAAAAATAATTTTTATTTCATTCTTTTCTTTTTCAAGAGAAAATTTAAGTTTTCTTCTCCTCACTTTTGAAAATGAAATTGAAAAATTATAAAATAAGCCTTACATTCATCGTAAAAGCCGTATATCCTGTTAATCGATGCGCACTCGTGATTTCCTCTCAACAGGAAAAAATTTTCTGGGTACTTGATCTTATAGGCAAGAAGAAGACAGATTGTCTCTAAGGATTGTTTCCCTCGATCGACATAATCTCCTAAAAATAGGTAGTTACTCTCGGGTGGAAAACCTCCGTACTCGAAAAGTCGAAGCAGGTCATAATATTGTCCATGAATATCACCTATAGTTTCAAAATTATTAAATTAAAGAATTTTTAATTTTATCAATCTTCACACCAATTGATCACAATTTATATTTATAAAAAAATATACATATAATTCTTATTTTTTGTTTAATAACATTTAAATTTCGTAAAATCATTTTCCATTTATTTTCATTTTAAAAAATGTCGCCAAAGTTTCGAATAAAATAAAGTAATTTTCGATCAATAAACTAAGAAAAAACGTCTAGATTTTACAATAATATTTCCATTTCAAAAAATGTTCTTGGTGAAGTTTCAAATAAGATAAATTTATTTACGAGTTTTTCGTTTAATTTTTGTAAAAATATTTTCATTCGATTTTCGTTCCAAAAATGTCGCTGTAAAGTTCCAAATAAAATTAATTTATTTACAAAATTTTGGTTTAATGACGTATAATTTAAAAAAAAGTTTCAATTTTGCAAAAAACATTTCCATTTGAAAAGTTTTCCCTAAAGTTTCAAATTAGAATTTTATTTACGAATTTTCCGTCGCTATAAAGTTTCGAATAAAATAAAATTTATTCATGAAATTTTCTTTTAATAAGGTTTAAATTTTAAAAAAGGTTTACATTTTGGTACGTTTCAAAAAATGTCCCTAAAATTTTAAATTTATTGATGTATTCAGTTAAATTGATAAAATATAAATTCAGTTAAAATTTTTTCGTTTACTAATGTTTAAATTAAGAAAAAAAGGATGTTTCGATTTTTTAAAATAGTTTTCATTTAATTTTAATTTCATACAATTTTAACCTTCATTTAAATATTTACAAAATATTACTTTCTATGATAAACAAAGAATATTGCGTTGAAATACGATACGTTTTTTATTTCACTCTACAACAATTAAGATTATATAGAAATAAACAAAGTAGAAACTTAATAAATACTGAATACGTACCACAAATTTTTAAGGGTGCCTCTAATTCGAGTAGAATTGGCTGCGAGAGAAATATTTCTCGAGACTTCAAACAAAGTCCTCGAATTTCGCCCTCTGTCAGCTGAACATTTTTTCCAGGTCGTGCTCCCCGTACTGGAAAAAGAAAAATTTCGAAAATTACTCTTAAAGAGAAATCAGAAACTTTTGTTTAGAAAAAAGTAGTTAGAGTACTAAAAAAATTGTTGTAAAAAATAGTTCATCTATTAAAAAAGCAGTTTATCCATTAAAAAATTGGTCATCTATAAAAAACATTTCATCTATAAAAATAAATGAAGATATCTATAAAATCAATGTTAATTTGAAATAAAGTTACGTTTGAGATGAACTTTATTCTCTATGTAACATGTAATCAACGAATTTGCATTATAAAAACAATACGAAAAAAAATTACCGTTTTCTCAATTACGTCTTTTCCTTATCCATTACGAATGGAAAGCTAATTATTTTGATTTTAAAGAATCATTGAAGTTAAGAAAGTCATTATTATACAGTTTTAATGACTAATTATAATAACAATGACTCATTTTTATTTGAATTTTCTTATTGATTTTTCTAATCTAATTTCAGAAAAAAAGATTATAATTTATAAAGTAAAATTACTACAAGCTACCAGTTCCTGTTTTCTATCTTGTCCTAGATGACTTTCACCCGTACTCAAGCAGGTAAAAATTCTTTCCATCAACCTTATTACAAACCCCTTTTTCAAAACATTTTCCAAATGTGACTAATTTGACATTTAAACACTCGAATTGTTTAGAATTATAAAATAATTCTAAAACTTACGTAATAAGAACCCAAATTCGTTTGCAATAAAAAAACCCCGAGGATTCACCCCACTGCTCCAATCAATCCCGCCCCGCCCTCAATGTTTTATACTCTCAACAACTTTAAAAGCGGACGGTAAAATTGATTTTATTTTTAAAATAAAATTGCCAAACAATTTAATTGCATTGAAACTTTAATGTAAAATAGAACGAAAATAAATGAAAGTACGTTGAAAAGTTTAAGGCGTCTATTAGAATGAAATCAGGATGAGAAAAAAAATAACCAAAATTCTCTGATGACGCCAGAATCTAAATATTTTAATATGTAAATTCCTTTCGATCAGATCGAAAATTAAAGATGGGCTGTTCTATGATTGTCAATAAATGTTTTATGTAAACAAACTTGGTTTGTAAGACCAATTCTTAATCTCCGATAGTGGATGTTAGACATAAATCACACCAAAATTGTATTTAGAGTTGCGTAACCTGACAAAAAAGGGAACTCAAGGGCTACATTTGTCCTTGACACTGATATACAATAACGTATATTGCCAGTGTAATGGAATTTTTGATTATAAAGTAAAGACGTAAGCACTGTACTGTCGCAGCGTTCCCCCCAGTAGCAATCATTGACTAACTTTACCTTCCAAGAGCCGAGCTATAATGCTGTCAATGTTGAGTTTGTCGGTTTCAGCCATCGGGCCGGGGTTGTTTGCACGTCCCGGGGCTTTACTTGTAGCACCTTGCGAATAAAATAGTTCCTGATTATCTTGGATGTTGCCGAAAAAAGCACAGAACTTGAACTCGCGAACGCAATTTTCGACAAGGTACTCGCAATGGCCGCCCGAACAACCGCGCACTCCTCTCCCCTTTTCACTGCGAACAAGCCCGGAAATTGTCCAATATCACCAGATCTCAAATTCCCCACGCGTCAATTGGCCCACATTTCCGTTTGTGGACAATCTCGGAATAACGGGTACTGTGAATAAAGTTTAATGCTAGTTTCTATCAAGAAGTTGGAGGGAGAGACGAAGAAAGTTGACATGTCAATTTGTTAATTTATTAAAAACAATTTTAAGGCTTGATCATTATAAAACCAGAGAATGTAGGTAAGTAAATTATATTTGTATCAACATTATATTTAAACATAGGGAAACTATAAACTAGGGGATTTTGACGTAGGGAATATATAAAATAGGGAATATATATTTCCGCAAGAGAAAGTAATTGATTGGTTGTTTGTCATTCGATCCATCTTGAGCGGGAAAACCTTCCAAATTCAAATATGGTCTCCTTTTTAACTGTTCATTATATTTGATTTTCTAAAATATTAATTAATAATTATAATTAGTATTCTAGAAATAAAATAAAGTGTCCACTTTTTGTTGTTTATATTTCGGATGAGGTAATAAATAAAAACTTGAGATAATTAACATTTACAATTAGACGAGAATAGAATTACTTCTCGTTTATTTATTACATATTTAATTTTTTTCGTATTCTGAATTTTTCTATAATTGCGAAAGATTGCTGATGATTTTTAGTGGTACTTGAAGTTAGTGTGATGTTCTGCAAGAAAAAAGAGAGAAAAATTTTTACTTCTTAGGCATTTCAGAAATAAAGAAAATTCGTTCTTAACAAATTTATATTAAGAACTTGCATTGAATGGTTAAACACAAAACAATATTTAGAAACAAATAATTTTTAAGACACAATAAAAATTTTAACAAATGATTCTTAGGTTAAAAAATCTAAAAATTATAAATATTAAAATAAAATAATAAAAAATGAATTGTAAATAAAGTGAACATAAAAAAAGTTTGGCACTTACTTAATTTTCCGTAATTTATCCAATAGAAAAAAGCCATTCCACCAAAAACTAATTGCATGGGTCCAACAAATAATGCATTTTTAGGAAACATGTATTTATGTTGCCAACGCCACCAGGCTAAAAGAAAAAACAAAATTCAGTAACAATTCAAATTTTTTCAAGACAAATACAAACATTTCAATTTATTTCTTCATTTTTAAGAAATTTGTTCCTCATTATGTAATACGCTTTCAAAGAAAAACTTTGTTCATTTAGAGGTTATGCAACTGTTACAAATCGATTCTTGAGAAAAATGAATTTTCTTTTTTAAAAAGAAATAAATTACCTCTGGAAACTAATTGAGTAAAAGCCTGTGGCGATTTTTCACGGCGACCAAACCACGATCCAAGATCTCTCAATTTTACTTCTCCAAAAGGTGTATCAGCTATTATATATTAAAATAAAAAAAGGAGAGAAAATTTTAGTTAGCCTATCATTTAAAGTTTTAATAATCGAAAGTACTTAAAATACTTACGTTTTCCATAGTAGCGTGCTGGATCGTAAGTACCGTGAATTTTTGGATTATAATCCGGTTGATATTCTCCAAATTTAAACATAATTATAGTATTTAATTAAACCTTTTTTAAAAAAGTAAAATTGCAAACAGGGTGCAGACGAAAATTGAGGAGAAAATGGAGACGTATATCGTCCAGCATAAACTATAAGACAACTTAGAGAGGGACTATCTCTCTGCTTTTCTGTTATGATAAAAAGGGCTTCAGAACCCTTGAAATTCTTCAATAACAACATTACCGAGAATATAACCGACGCTTAAATTCTCCGAGAATTTAAGAGAATGTAACATAACCTCTCTTTTGTCATTACAGTTTGCTCAATCTTGAGTTTGCTAAATGTGATTATCCGGCGACCAGCGTTGTGCTATTTTATTTTCATTATTTTATTTCCAGTGTATTTTCTATATTTTTTATTCAAAAATGACAAAATCAAAGAGTATGGTCTGGACATATTTCAAAAGTATTGAAAGCAAGAAATAACATTAAATTTATAAGATAAAAAATATTTGATTTTATTTATTTACATATATAACTTAAAGAATTCTTTTAGACGAGAGTAATCCTCCTAAATGTGCTAAAATATATGTATTTATGTCAATAAAAATAATAAATATAAATTGTTTAAGTAAATAAATTTAATTTTCAGTATTCTCTTAAATTCTTTTATATTCTCTTGGAAAAATTAAATTACAGTAATTTTTTGGGGAATATTACCCAAACTTAAATTCTCGAAAATTTAAGTACACTAGAAAAAAATATGTCAATTATTTAAATAAGAAAAAATACTTGAGCTTTTTCAGTAATTAATAATTAACAAAGTTAAAATTAAATATAATTATATAATGTGACAAATTAAATGTTTTCTAATAATAAAAAAACCGCTGCCAAGTTATACATTTTTGTTTTAATTTTGGTGCTCATTTTATTCGTTTTCGTAAATCTCGTTGTGTTCATTCCATGAACACCTTGCTTCCTCATAGAGATGTTAATAACAATAAAGTATAAATTTGAAACAATTATTCTTGATTGCTATAATATTTTTTTCTCTTTATTTAATACTTCCACATAAAAAAAAATTTCCTTTACAATTTCTGTTTTTTAAAATATCAATAATTTCTTTATTTCTAATCGAATTATCTTTAAAAATAGGTCAGTCGATGCGTTTTTCAATGCTCTACAAGTTGGTAACTATAGTTTCGAAGTATACTCTCATTTTATGTCCGCAGGTGAGACCTACAATTTAAAAAAAAATTCAGCCCAGGAGCTCTTTATAGTTTGGAGATATTTATGAAAATATGATGTTTACACACACGCACACACACACACACATATGGAATTACATTTTTCAAAAATGTCATTTTTGAACTCCTGAGGTCAAATAACATAAAGATATGTTAAAAAATCGAACCTAAAAAATTTTGGTATTACAATACTTCCTCTATATAAGGAAGCAATAAATAAATTATAGCAGAACATTTTTTTTTAAACTAAAAACATTTATTTTCAAAGTGCTACTTCACAGGAATTAAATGCTATTTAAAGACTCACTTCTAACAATCATACAAATATTGTGCAATGGTTGAAAAGAGTTTTCCACTCATAATCGACCATAATTCATCTTGGGAATTAAATGCTATTTAAAGTCTCATTTTTGACAACCATACAATTATTCTGCAATAGTTAAAAAGTTTTTAACTCACCAATGACCATCAGAACATTGAAAATATTAAAAGTTCAGGTTAAGGGGACATTTCTGTTCAAAATGTCAAAAAAGTTGATTTTTTTGTTTCATTTTCGGATTTCTTATAGTGTCAAGAATACTCTCCTAAAATATTATTGCGAAATTCGGAATATAGGACAAAAAGTCCAATCCAAAATATCCACACCAAAATATCCAAGAAAAAAAATCCAAAGTAAAAAACATCCAAAGAGAAAATGTCTAAAGTAAAAAAAAAATAGTATGTTTACGAAATATAAGTCAAACTAATTTTACTTTAATAAAATTAATAATTTTTATCGAACTTTTAAAAATAATTGAATAAAACAAAGAATTAAAAAAAAAATTCAAAATAATCTTGTTTGTTTAAAATTATTAATTTCAATTTGATTTTTCTATTTTATTAAAATTATTTTGATAAAACTTGAATAATTAATTATTCACTTAAGAAGTAATAAAAATTTTAATTTGCTTAAGAAATAAATAAGTATCATTTATTTGAACATTCAGAAATTCAATAAATTAAAAAATTTTAACAGAAGTTTAATAATTACAATTATTGAATAATAATGTAATATATAATTTTTAGAAGCAAAAAATATCAAATTAATTATTTTTCATTGATTACAATTTAGAGAACAGTATAAATTTCTATAAAATGTGATATAAAAAGCTATTTTTTAAAAACAATTAACAATAATAAAACTTTCTTTAATTTTTGACATTTTGACCAAGACATAAAATCTAACAGAAAATATGTTTTCTGGACTTCATTAATTTTTGACTTTTTGTCTTGGACATCTTGATTTGGACTTTTTGTCCACGTACCCGAAATTCGAAGTAATACCTGCTCTCTATATTTTAATCAGCGAAAAGTCGCTGTTTCACCAGCCCAAAGTATGCAGCTGAGTCAATCAGCGAATATGCACTGATTTTCCAGCGTATATACGCTGTTTGATCAGCTGCATACTCTGGGCTGGTGAATCAGCGACTTTTTGCTGATTTAAATTTAGAGAGTGGACCTGAAACTTAACCCCTTGGCTGTCGACAAGATTTCCACTGTTTTGGCCAAAAGTGTGTTGTAAATTTTTTTTTTTTATTTTTATGAAACTTGGTATCCTAAGGTTTTAGGTATCGCTGATTACAAATCCGCGGTCCGTTTTTCAAAATTTAAAATGGTGGTTCAAAATTACTAAAAATAGGCGGATTGGCTAGAAATAATATAATTTAAATTTTAATTAAAATTGATACTCAATTTATTGGGTATCAGCTTAATTTTCAATTTTGATAATGTAAATTGAGATTTTTAATCAGAAAGGCTAAAAACTGATGAGCAAATCCATACAATATTGCTCTGTGATTCTATCACATTAAAGTCGACATTTTGAATTTTGAAAAATGGACCTCGGATTCGTAATCGGTAACCCCGAAAACACCCCGAGTAAAGATTTTCAGGCAAATTAGATTAATTTTTCAAAATAATGTTTGCCATATTAGATCCGCCATTTTGAATTTTGAAAAACTAACGCCAGATTCGTGTTCAACGACCCCCAAAACCCCCGCGTAACCATTTTCAAGCGAAACCGATCAGTTTTAAAAAATTGTCCGCCATATAGGATCTGCCATTTTGAATTTTGAAAAACCGACCTCGGATTCATAATCAGCAAACCCGAAATCCCCCCAAGTAGAAATTTTCAGGCAAATCGGATCAATTTTTGAGAATGATGAACAAAAATAAACCTGGAATTAAAAAAAAAAATTTGTTTTTTGTTGTACAAAAAAGTGACTAAAGGAAAAGGTGTTTGTTTTTGTACAAAATTTAAGAAAAAAAATTGAAATTTTTTTTTTTAAATTGTCAAAAAAACCAAAATTTTCAAAAATTCATTACTTTTTTGTTTTTTGTTGTACAAAATAGTGACTAAAAAATGAGTCTCTAAAAAATGCATATTCGAAAATGGCGTATATCCCTATTGAAAATCCCCATCTAATATCTTGTACAAGAAATTGACCAAGATCTTGTACAGGAAACTATACCATTTGTGTCAATGAACCTGTACCATTTCAGCATAAGAAATTGAAACAAGTTCTTGTACAAGATTTTGCACAAGATGTTGTACAAAAACTTACACAAGTAATTTTTTTCGATTTCGAACAATAAGGTTCATGTACAATTTCTTGTACGAGATCCTGTTCAAGAATTTGTACTTGCATACGTAAATTTTTATCGCTTTTAAAAAAAAGGTTCATGTTAAATTTCTTGTGCGAGATCATGTACAAGAATGTGTACTTGTGTAAGATCTTGTGCAACATCTTGTACAAGAACCTATAAATATGTAAATTTTTCGCTTTTGAATCAAGGTTCATATACAATTTCTTGTACGAGATCCTGTAGAAGAATGTGTACATGCACAAGATCCTGTGCAAGTTCTTGTGTATAGATAATATTTTTTCTTATTGTTTATTAATTTTTTTATTTATGCAAAATATAAGATAATTTTTAACATTGTTGTTAGAGACTCTTTGCATTTACGATTTAAAAACAACTGCGCAGCTGTAGAAGCCATAGAAAACTACTGCGCAGCCATTCAAGTTATTAAATAATTTGAACATGCACAGGATTTCGTACAAAAAATTGTACAAGGACCTTTATTCAAATACGAAAAAATTACTTGTACAGGTTCTTGTACAAGATGTTGCACAAGTTCTTGTACAAGAACTTGTTTCAATTTCTTATGCGGAAATGGTACAGGTTCATTGACAGAAATGGTATAGTTTCTTGTATAAGATCTTGTACAATTTCTTGTACAAGATATTTTACGGGGATATTCAGTAGGGCGATAAATGGTCGGGTGCTCTAATACCTGTGTTTAGAAATTTTCACAATATAATTATAAGCGTTACGAGTTTAATAAAAAAAAAAATACTGTGTTTAGGAATGTGTGTTTAAAAAGATAATGAAGCCTTAAAACAAAAAAAAACTGAACAAGTGCGAATTGCACTCGCTCTGAATTGGCGGGTTGCGTACAAAAATATAAAAATAATACTTGTGATATTGCAACAACAATTTATTGGTAGGATTTTTTTCACTTTTGTATGATTTTGGTAAGTTGAATTTTCGACACTAGGTTTTTTTGTTATTTCTTTTTAACGTAGTGTCGAAAATTCAACTTACCAAAATAATACAGAAGTGAAAAAAATCCTACCAATGTTGTTACAATATCACAAGTATTATTTTTATATTTTTGTACGGAACCCGCCAATTTAGTTCGAGTGCAACTCGCACTTGTCCAGTTTTTTTAAATTTAATTTATTAAAAAAATTTCTAAAAAATCAAAATCTATAAATTTTAAATTATTGAATAATTTTGCAAGTATTGTTTTTTTACAAAGTATTAACTCTAAACAATTAAAGTTCAAGTATTCTTTATATGTGACATTGCATGAAATTACTTTGCCCCTTAACCACTTCACTGGCAGGGCGTTCCAAATGGCGTTCCACGCGCCGAGGCCCAGACTGGCAAAAACACCGAAATGGCGTTCCTAAAAAACACTTTTTTTTAAAGAGTGTACACCACATTTAACTATTGTAAAGCAATATTTCTATAATTTAGACATCAGGGAACAAGATTATCACAACAAAAATTTTAGTTTTTGTGATTTTCAACGTTTTTCCGAACGTTCAAATCGGCTATTTTTAATAATTTTCAAGAAATGGCGTTCCACTTTTTTTCAATTTTTACACTATAAAACTTGTATTTTTATTAAAAAAAGATATTTATATTACAATATTATAATATAATAATATAATTATTAATAATATATATAAATATAACATATAAAAATAACTATTATTTATTATTATGAATGGTAATATTATACGTATATGTTTTTGCCAGTCTGGGCCTCGGCGCGTGGAACGCCATTTGGAACGCCCTGCCAGTGAAATGGTTAAGGACGGGAAGGACAGTTTTTTTTATCAAAGATTCAAGTCCACTGTTCTCTGTAAATAGCGTTTAATTCACAAGTGGAAAAAAGTGTGTTTAATTCAATATTTTTGACATTTTCAATTTTCTCCTGGTCGATCCAAAGTAGAAAACATACATTTTTTCAAATTTTTTTGATATTTTCAATGTTCTGCTGGTCGATTTTGAGTTAAAAACTCTTTTCAACCATTGCACAATATTTGTATATTATATTATATATAATTATATAATAAAAATATAATATAATAATTATATCTACCTATATTACAAAAAGATATCGCCGCCGCCGCTGTTTCAAGATTCCATAGTATATTTAACATAACTTCCTGTCAAAGACGAACATAACCTCAAAATTAGGTGAAAGATCATCACTCTGAAGTTGGCCACAAATGGCTATAGTATGTTTAAGATAACTTCCTGTCAAAGTCGAACATAACCTCAAAAAAGAACAAACATAACTTCAACATTAGGTCTCAAGCTATATGCGGCCAACTTCAGAGGACAAACATAACCTCAAAATTAGGTCTAAAGGTTAAATGTCCTCTCCCCTCTACACATTCCAAGGTACAGGGCTTACAGGGGACAAAAGGAGAACATAACCTCAAAATTTGGTTCGAAGCTCATATGCGGTCAACTTCAGAGAACAAAAGGAGAACATAACCTCAAAATTAGGTCTTATGATCATGTGTGAACAACTTCAGAGGACTATGAGCGAACATAATTTGATTTCTGAAAAAACAACCCTGTTAATATGAATGTATTTAAAATTTTTTATAGATTGGTTTTTAGCCAAATTCTTTGAAATTTAAATAAGTTCATTCAATTTATTATTCTTTTATATTTACATTATTTTCAATGAATTTGTTACCAAAATGTACCACGAGGAGGTATAATAGACTTTAAAAAACTTAAAGTTTATTATAAACCAATCTAACATCTCACCTAAATTAAATAGTATATAATAAAATTTTAAAAAATGTTTATACAATGGTAATGGCTCTTCATTAATTTGTTGTAATATAAAATTATTTAATAAAGAATAATTAAATGTTAAATATAAATATAAAAATGTTGTTTGGTAGATAAAAATTTCATCCAGTAATTAAAAAATTTTTATCTACCAAACATTTGTTGTATTTCATTTATTGTATTAACTTTTATTACTGGATACAATATTTAATTACTGGATGATTTTGGTTTCCGAGAAATTGTTTCTCCTCCTAATATTAATTTATACAATGGTAATGGCTCTTCATTAATTTGTTGTATTTCATTTATTGTATTGACTTTTAGAGAAATTGTTGAATCATCTATAATATTTTGAAAAAATTAAGAATATTGTGTTATGTAAAATTATTTAGATTAAATTCAATAAATTCAAAATAAATAATTAATAATTATAATTAATAACTAACTTTTTAATTAATGTTATTCAAACCATTTAACTTTTTATAATAAATTTTTAGTCTAGGTGAGATGCAAGATTGGTTTGTAATAAACTGTAAAGCTTATTACACCTCCCCGTGGTGCATCTTGGAAACAAATTCTTAAAGAAAATGTTTAGATTTTTCATAAAGAATTTGGCTGAAAACCAATCAATAAATACTTCAAAACTTTATTATGTTATTAATTAATTTTCTATTTTCAGATTCAGAAATTTAAAGATTACAAGATGAAATATACAGGTTTACTAAAACCAATATCTAAAATAGGGGGTTGGTAATAGTACTAGGGGGGCGGAGCCCCCCTAGTACTATTATATTATATTTGTTGTAAATTATTCATTGTTTATGTTTTTAATGCACTTTGAACTACATTTTCGTCGTGTTTAATTAATTTTATTAAATAAACACGACAAATTTTGTAAAATAAGAAGGTTAGTTTAGATAGAAAACAAGTGAATTTCACAAATTATTCAATGGATTTTTTGCCCTGGCTTTTTTATACCCAAGACCAGTTATTAAAAAAGCAAAAATAAATTTTTAATTCAGTTTAATTTCCAAAAATTAACATTGTGTACGTTTTCGGTATACTTTTCTCCTCATGTACAAACATTTACTTTTATTATTCGTTCACTTAATCAGACAGTAATATGTTTGAAAAGTTCACCAAAATGTTTTCAAAAAAGCAACAAAAAATTTAAATTACAATAAAAACAATATTAATCTAGGTACAACATTCAAACTAGATTCAAAAGTTGCCTATTACCTAATAGTATTTATATTCTAAACAGCTGATAAATCGGGTTAATAGTTTTTAAATAAAACTCAAATGGCTTTTTTACCCCACTCTACCCTAGTAAGTATAATAGTGTATATATATATATATATATAATAGTAAGTCAGGGTGGACTCTATTTTTACGATTATCGTTTCTCGGTTTTTTCACAGCGACTGGGATACAATTTTTGACGTTTTAATCAGTAAAATTTAATTTAAGATCAGTTTAATACTTGTAATGTCATTTTTACTGAAAACCAATGACAAATTAATCATATTTTAGTCAATTAATCTGAAAAATTATTAAATAAAATAAAAAATAAGAATGATTTTTGAAGCAAACTTCAATTATATAACAATGTACACGGAAAAAATTTATTCAGGAAACATTCCTGAATAAGTTCAAGAACGGTGGATATGAGAAAAAGTCGACAATAATACTTTAACTTTAAGTGAAATAGTTGAAAACATTCTAGAATTATTCCTGACCTTAAAAGAAAAGATTTAAATTAGATACAGTATAATAGAAATAGGATATACTAATGGTAAGTTCAAGACAGAGTTTGAAAAAATTAATAACGGTTCTAGATTTTTCGAGAAAATCACATTATTTTGAACAAGATTTCTAGTATTAACTAATAGAACTCTAAAAGAAAATTGGAGTGCGCAACGGTTACTTTGCGCAGAACGGCAGAATGTATTCAACAAGTTTAACTTATAGTGATGGCTGTAACTACATTTCAAAAGTGTGGATGTAAAATGTAAATTTATGCCAATACAATTTGTACTCAAGATGTATACAATAAAACCATTTTATTTTAAAACAGATGTCTATTTCAAATGCAAGTGTCAATCAACTTCATAAGTTATTAGTTTTGTAATCTCATCTTAAAATTGTTTAAAAAATCATCAGTTTTAATATTTAATTATATTTGAAATTTAATTTTTTATACTTACATTTTATAAATATTAGATTTAAAAAAATTTGTGAAAATTAATCTTTAGATTATAGGTTTAAAATGTTTCTAAAACTTTTGATTTTAGAAAAGTTTTCAGAAAAATTAATTATTAATATTTATATTTCAACTAAAATAATTATACTAATTATTATTGTTTTTATTATTTTCTTTTTGTAATTTAATTATTTATGTTTTATTTAATTATTGTAATTTATCTTTCTTTTAATAAATTAATTTAAAATGAATTATACTATTATTTATTATTTTATTAATCAATAATTTTTATGTATATTATTTTAATTATAATAAAATGTAAATTAATTAAAAACCTTTGAAATTTTTAAATTTATTTCAAAAATAAAAATTTCCTATTTTACTTTTTTAAAAATTTCTCTAAAATATATTTACAACAATGTATATTTATAGATTTAACTGATGTACAACTTGTAATTATAATTGATATCGATTATCTATATTTTTAGTACCTATAATTTTCAATTCTAAATATTTCGTGTTAAAACCTTCTTTAAAAACTGACCTTGGTATTTTAACATTTTTCCATCTTTTTAGAAACAATCAAAAAAGAAAAGCAAATCATGATCAAGGGACTGAGAGACCTAGCACATGCATCGAATAAATCGGACAAACTTGAAACTATACTCAAGAATCTAACTTCTGACAAGGCACCAAAAAAGCCGCTAATTCCACCGAGAAAAAAACCATCAACTGAGAAAACAACAATGACAAAAGGTACCTCGCCAAAAATCGGAACCTTTATAATCTCACCAATGGATATAAACCTCGAGAATAAGGACAACGATGCACTCAAAAAAGTCCCAACAACAACAGAAACAGCAACTGACAATTTGGAAATCCCCAAAGAAACTACTATGATACACAACCCCTCTTTAAACCCTACACAGAGGCTTGCTACCAACGACCAAAAAATAATACCGGATGAGACAAAACCATGGAATATAACACCCATCAGCAACACCAACACTGATCCTAAAAAATCAATTGAAGTCATCGACTTGGAAATCAAACATCAAGGAACTAACCAGATGACAGAGGATAAAAATATTGACATGGAGGACTTCGAGGATACAACCGAACTTATGGACCACAGCAATAATTTAAATCACTCCCACCAACACCCTGAGCATCCCCAGAAGCAATCTACCAAACAACAAGACGAAGGACAACAAAACATTCGTACCGTGCATCAGGGAAAATTCAGATCAGCGCAACCACCCTTCATCGTAACAAATACAAAGGTAACACTTCTTACAAGTATACTAGTTAAATTCATAAGTATTCAAAATTTTATCTTTAAAAATTTAAACAATAACAAAATCGCAATATATGTAAAAGAATACAATGAGTTCAAAATAGTATTTGATAAACTTAGAGAAAATAAAATCGAATTTCACACGAAAACTCCAAATGAAGAAAAATCTCACTCTTGGCTATTGAGAGGAATAGCAGGGGACTTTGATGGGGGAGACATCCTAGCTGAAATTTTAAATATGAATTTGAAAAATATAATAATAAAAGAGGTAAAAAAAATCAATTTAAAAGACTTTTTTAAAGCCAAAAGAGGCGGGGATGCCTTCCTCATAAAGATAACCAACGAAAGCGATTTTAAACAATTAACAAAAATTACAAGGTTGGCCAACCAAATGATCTGGTGGGACAAAATTAGGCACCGAAACGCATTACAATGTTTCAATTGCCAGCGCATTGGACACACCTCTAGGTACTGTAATATGGACTATAGGTGTGTCAAATGCGTTGACAATCACGGCCCGGGAGAATGTAAAATCGAATCTAAAAATAATATAAACGAAAAAATTTATTGTATAAATTGCAAAAATTACGGCCACCCAGCATCATATAGGGGATGCCCGACATTATTAGAATATCAAAATAAAATTAATTTGAAAAAAAATAACATGCAAATAATAAATGAAAAAAAGAAAGCTATGATTGAAAAATTAATTAAGCCGGGCATCACCTATGCTGAAATAACAAGCAAAATCGCCAAAGAAGTTCATAATATTAATAAAATAAACCCCAATGTCAACCTACAAAACGATAAAATAAAATTTGCTAACTCGAAAACATCACAAAAACAAACAATGGGTGATAATATTGTAAATAAACCTACTAAAAACACACACAACTATAGCATAGAAAGCGACGAAACGAACACGATACAAAATATAGAATCATTGTCACCTCAAACGAACGAAATAAATAAAATTAAAACGAAAACTCCCGTAAATCCGAACAACGAAAATATAGACCTTGGCCTCGAAAGCATTCTAAATTCATTTATGGGACAAATAAAATCTTTTATAGAAATTCAAATAAAACAAGTGAGCGAAGCGGTGCAGCAGAACTCGCAAAAAATAGAGTTTTTATATTCCCAAATAAGTAACAACAATAATGGATAGTGGCGAACTTGCACGCTCCAATACAAAAAAAATTGCAAAATTCAAAAAATTGAATATCATGTCCATCAATGTGAACTCCCTAGTAGCTAACGTGCGAAGATATAACTTACTACACACGCTAGAAAAACTCCAAATCGACGTCGCCCTAATAAATGAAAACAAATTAAAAAATAATCATAAATATTTTTCAAAAAATATAACATAATAAGAAATGACAGAATTGCAGGAAAGGGTGGAGGTACTGCTATTATAATAAAAAAAGAAATTAGCTTCGAAAATATTATCTTGTCGGGTCAAAACATTGCAAATAGATTAGAATCCACAATAATAAAAATCAAATTAAATAAAAACGAAAACCTCTTTATATTGAGTATGTATTCACCGGGAGATATGAGGACAAATTTCACTAATGAATTACAAAGCATATTCCTCGAATTAAAATTAGACGCACCCAATAACTATTATATATTGGCCGGAGACCTTAATGCAAAACATACATTCTGGGGGGATGACAAATCTAACTCAAGGGGAACAGCACTATTAGAATGGTTCAATGATAACAGATTAAAATTTAGGACCTCCCTAATGGGACCAGAGATAGCGACATACCCAGCGGGAAACTCTTTTCTGGACCTGGCTATATATGACGCTAGAGTAAAGGTAATAAATTCAACTAATAACAAGAGCAAAGTCTACCCCTACGACAGCGATCACAAAGCTATACTACTAAAAATTAAAATAGAAAATTTAGACGAATTTTTATTTACGCCCTCTCAAACCAAAAATTACAACTTTAATAAAACCAACTGGGAAAAATTTAAAAAAAACTTGGAAAAAATACAATTAAATATACCCAGTAATAAAAACTTACTAAATAATGAAATAGACAACTTTATAGGAACACTAAATAATAATATAATTAATGAACTACATAAAGTAACTCCGAAATATAAAAACAACGACTCGATAAAGAGATATACAAATAAAGAAATAAAACAATTACAATCTCTCAAATCAAAAATCCTAACTGAAATTCACAAATTAAATAAAAAATTCATTCACAATGGAATTCTAATCTCAGCACTTAAAAACGCTCTTGTAATAACAAGAAATAAGTTAAAAAAAATTTTTGACAAAAATGTAAACGAGTATTGGTATGACAAGATATCAAAAATTAAGAGTCATGACTCACAGAATATGTTCCCCCAAATCAAATCGATATTCAAAAACAATAATACCTCAGAAATTCCTAATATAATAATAGAAACTAATAATACTGAATTAATTAATAACGAAACTATAAATATAGACAAATGCCAAAAGCTTGAAGACAAGGTAATAATTTCGAACCCGCAAGACAAAGCCAACGTTCTAGCAAGATATCTTGCTAATATTAACAATATGAAACGCGACTCGAGCAGCCCCCGTCTGGAGCAAATAATCAAAAATACAATAAACAATTTTATAGACAGAAATAAAATAAATAATGAACAACACGCTCCAATAATTAATTTTACTACCCAAAATAATGCAACAAATCCCAAATTTGAACAAAACCCCACATTTTTTTATAACTACTACTCGCTAAGAAAAATAATACTAAAACTAAATAACAAAAAATCTACAGGGATAGATAAAATCCCAACAATTGCCCTAAAAAATCTGTCATCCAATTTCATTGTCTATTACCTAATCATTTTTAACAACCTGCTAAATAATGGATATTTCCCAGACGAGTGGAAACTCGCGAAGGTAGTACCCATCCTAAAAAAAAACAAAGACCCTAGCAAAGTATCCAGTTATCGCCCTATTAGCCTTCTGCCCAACACAGGCAAATTATTCGAAATTCTAATAACTAAGACCCTTAACAAATACATCGAAGAAAACCAATTACTACCATATGAACAATTTGGCTTCAGATATGGCACGTCCACTATCCACGCCATCACAAAATTCACCCATGACATAGCCAGCTCCCTAAATAATAATGAAGTAGTGGCTGCATGTTTAATTGACCTAGAAAAAGCTTTTGACACGGCGTGGATAGAGGGCGTGCTATTTCGCCTAATAAAAAAGGGTGTACCTGACTACTTATTAAAAATATTGTGGAACCTATTAAAGGGGAAAAAAATGTATGTTTCTCTGAATGATAAAACAAACAGTAGACAATATTCATTGGAGAATGGAGTTCAACAAGGCGCAGTAAGCTCCCCCCTACTATTCAATATATTCATGAGCGACATATTGAGTATGTATGACATTAACACCTCCCCCAGCCTTAAAGGCATAGGATTCGCAGATGATCTGGTGATCTACTGCAGAAATAAAAATGTCAATCTAGCAAAAAACGAATTACAAGCCACCTTCCATAAAATAATCAACTATTTTAACACGTGGAAACTCAAATGTAATGTAGAAAAATGCGAGACAATTTTATTCAGACCCCTTATTGACAATATGTCAAAAAAAACAGGGAGGGCTGGGGCGTATTCAGTATCTCCTCTGAAAATAGTAACAAAGAAATAACAGTGCTCCCCCATTCGCGAGTAGTGAAGCACCTGGGAGTATGGTTCGGGATATCGCCCTCCTACATGGAGAAACTAAGAATCTTCGAAAGAAACTGCCTTCGCACCTGCCTGAGATTATTCAGGGATGCGGAGGTGGACTTCGAGAGACATGTCTCTAACACTAAATTATATAACATGGCAAACATACCTAGGATTGACGTGTTCATCATTGGCCTCATAAGAGATCATATCTCGAGAGCAATGCGGAACAACGTCAATCCTAACATTTCTTCACCCTTCGCGCAAAATGAAAATAAAATACTAACTTCTATAAATGCAGGAAATTTATCCCCAGAGACATTTGTATATCTTGACAAGAACGGTTTCGTCATGGATGAGGGCGGTATCCCGATCCTGTATCATATATTGAGACAGGCCAGGGATCGTAGAATTATACATGGAAAGGAGCACCTGAGTGAAGGTTTAATCGAAACCAGATACTCAATGCGAATACCAAATAGAGACACCCTGGCGATGCGTAAAGCAAGAGCCTCAAATAAATACCCTTGGTTAAATTAAAAATTCATAACGCCTCTAATCCATCCTTGTTGTGGTTTCAATATAAATGTATATAATTGTAGCACGAGCTGCCTCACCGCTCACCACTCACACATTCATACACAATTACGTTACAATCACCAACGCAAAAGCGACTTGTTTACGACGAAACTAAGTGTTATCGCCTCCTCGTTTCCTAGGCGCGCCATTGTCCGATGAACATCCCTCCAACCCTTCAAGGGAGGAATGGATCAATCGAACTAATGACTGTGCCGGGGGAATCGAAAATCGTCATAATTGATCAACGAACAAAGCACTTTAATAGTCCTGTCAGCGAAAAGAATGATAAATAAACATTTGCTCTTTTGTATTGTCATCGTAGTATACATAAGAAATTAAGTTCAAATTTAAATAAATTGTATAATTGTACTAATATTAATTTACATTGTTAATCTTCAAATTTTTAACTGAACAACATTTTTGTAACTTTCTATTTGCTTTTTTCCTTTCTCTTTTTTCTTATCTTATCTTAGTATTCTAAGAAAAACCATAGTAGAATCAGTTTCTTTTACTATTGTAATACCTATAATAGTTTTTTCTGATATAAAAATGAGATACCCTCAATTGCGTTGTCCCATACAACATTTATTATGTAAGGCCAATTACGATCAATAAAATCTTTATAACAAAATTTAAGGGAGGTCGACGAAAAGATCCGTACTCTGTTCGACATCATATACACTCATCACATAGTTATATAACGTCTTTCTTTGTAATTTATTTATACGTTAATATTTTGTATTATTCTATGCATTGTTATATAAATAAACTAAAAAAAAAAAAAAAAAAAAAAATCTTCGTGTAGCGCGTGCGTGCAATATTTCGATAAACGTTGTAGTTGCGAGCGTATATGTATGTTACTAGTATAGGTTATATTTATAAGTATAGTTTGTGTTTATATGTATATTTAGATGTGTTATATTTGCGGTGTATCTTGTTTGAATGTATGTTGGTTGGTGTATGTGAAAATAATACTGTATTTCTTTTCATATCTTTGAATTTTTTTTTCTTGAATTCACCCAGAAACTTTCCCGAACTCAACAAGAGTTGTTGCCGTACGGTTCGTATACACGGAAAAGTTCTTGGGCGAGTCGCTGTACCTGTTGTGGTGGCGCTGCGTGACCAGTACGTATGGTAGAGTGACAGCCCCATTTTGGTAGCTCATTTCACCCACAGAGACTGCTGCTTTCCTACTGTGAAACGTCAGAGCTCTCTTGTGGGGCATCAGAGCTCTCTTTAGAGAGAAAGCAGAAAACCTTTTCTGTGGGAGGCGAGTGAGAGACGTCTGCTCGCCCAAAAACTTTTCCGTGTAGTTTCACTGAACATGACAATAGATTCTTAGATTTATCTTATAGTTTCTACTGCTTACAGTATTGGAAATATTCAATCAATTACTTTAGAGTTTCTCTTGAATTATTAACGAATTTTCACAGAAATTTAATTATTCTTTCTTAAAATGTGTTTATGATATTTTAAAACTATATTATATAGTTAATCCGTAAATCTTAGCGACTTTTTTTCATATCCACCGTTCTTGAACTAATTCAGGAATGTTTCCTGAATAAATTTTTTTCGTGTAATAGATTACGTCATTTTATCTATAAATAATAGAACTCTCTTAAGGGGACATTCCAGTTCAAACCAGTCAGAAAGAAGGCTTTCTTAGTATATATGGGCAATTCCACGTCAGATTTTAGTCGACCTCTTAAAATCAGCCAAAAATATTTTTTTTCTATTCTGTATCGAAAAAAAACAGATAAGTATTTTTTTATTTTTGTTTAATTGTCAAAATTTTTAAGTTATGAATTTTCGAAATTTTGCATTTTTAATCATAGACCTATATTCAGTTGCTTATAAGTCCGAAAATATTGAGTTTAGAAAAAAGTTGTCAAAGAACGAAAGTTTTAGTTTTCTTTCGACTTTTAGGAAATGAAAACAAAAATTTTTTTTTTCATTTTTCATTAAAAAAATAAAAAAATTTTATAAACAAATTAATTTTTTTTAACTTTGGGTATGATAAATTTTTTATTTTTTTTTAAAACATACCTGTAAATGATAAGAAGGTTTTGCAAAAAGTTTCAGAGTGGGCCTAACAAGTTTAATTTATTTATTTATTTATTTATTTATTTATGACATATACGGGCAAACAATAAAGACCCTTCAATATTACAGATAACTTAACCAAAAATACAGAGCCATAGATGCATATCAGACATTCTCAGTATAAAGCAGTAAACGCAATTTGGTCACAAAAAATGTAATATTATTATAAAAGAAATCCAAATCATCCGAGTATAAGTTACCCTCAAAACAAAGTCTACTAAAAACAGAGTTATTGCCATAGTTCGTTCTATGAAATGGTTGGAAAAATGGAGTAACATATCTCAAACGACGCACAGGAGCAGAGAAATTGATTAGTGACAATACTGAGGGACACAAGATTAAACCATTAATTACCTTGAAAAGAAAAAGTAAGTCAACAAACAAAAATCTAGATTCAATCTTGGGAATTTTAAACTGAGTTCTTAAACTAATATAATCATGTGTGTAAAAATCAAAGGGAACATTAAGTTGTTTGGCTAAAAAACGCAGAAAACGATTCTGTACTCGTTCAACTCTTAAAACATGAACACTAGCAAATGGGAACCAGATTAACGAACAATATTCAATAACAGATCGAATTAAGGAAAAATAAAGTATTCTTAGTGTAGATAACTTATGGAAATCCTTGGAATTACGCATAACAAAACCCATTATTCTCAGTGATTTACTAACAACATAGGAAATGTGTGCATCAAATGATAAATCATAAGATAAGACAACACCAAGATCACGCACTTGATACACTCTAGATAGTATAATGTTATTAATTGTATAAATATATATTTTCTTATTTATTTTTTTAGAAAAAGAAATAGAATAACACTTATTTATATTCAAAGGCATTCCATTAAGTTCACACCAACTAAGAAGAGAATCGAGGTCACTTTGTAATTTAACATAATCATCAAGACAATTAACCATACGATAAATCTTTAAGTCATCTGCAAACAATAAAAAATTGGAAAACTTAATTTTAAATTTGATATCATTAATAAAAACTAGAAATAGTAGTGGACCTAGTGTTGAACCCTGAGGAACACCAGAATCAGCAAAAAACTCAGATGAATATGCTCTATTAACACGTACAACATGAGATCGACCAATTAAATAACTTTTAAACCAATCAACAAGATTTAATCCTACACCCCAAAGTTTCAACTTGGCTAGAAGTAAGTCATGGTTTACTTTATCAAATGCCTTCGAAAAGTCCGTGTAAACAGTGTCTATCTGAGAACCCGATTCAAGTTTACAGGAAAGGTAATTAGTAAAAATAGAAAGATTAGTTGCAGTAGATCTGCCCCTCATGAAACCATGTTGCTCATCAATTATAATATTCTCAACTGCAGTATAAAACTGATCAAACACAATACTCTCAAGTAATTTAGAAAATACGTTAAGAATTGTAATTGGGCGATAGTTAACTATATCCTTTTTATCACCATCCTTATAAATTGGAGAAATAAATCCTTTTTTCCATAAAGTCGGAAATTGACACTTGGACAATGATAAATTAAACAAAATGTACAAGGGTTCAATGAGGGGAGACCAGCAATATTTGATAAAGTATGGTGAAATACCGTCCGGTCCCGCGCCAGTGTTCACATTTAACTCCTTAATTTTCTCAAAAATAACATTTCTGCTAATAGTAACAGAGTTAAAATTAATTAAGTCGTTAAAACCAGTATAGTTAATATCAAACAAAAAAGAAGAGTCATAGTTATTAGAATCATATACAGACCTAAAACGTTCAGAAAACAATTCAGCAATTTCATCATCATTTACGGCCTCTTTATTATTCAAAAACATGTGATTAGGAATATAAGATTTACTTCTAATTTTATTAACAAAACTCCAAAAATATTTAGGATTCAACTCAACCGAATCCTCTGCCCTGTGCATATAATCGCTATAACATTTCTTAGAAACCGATTTACACTTAGATCTAAGGGCAGAAAACACTCTGTAATCCTCGGGAGACTTCGACGATTTATACTTTAAATGCGCAGCCTTCTTAGAAATTAACAAACAGACAAGCTCATCACTAAACCATACAGGATAAGTAGAACAATGTGATTTCTTCAAAGGTACATAAATCTCAAACGCATCATACAAGATATTATAAAATACATTAAGTGCATCATTTAAGTTAAGTGGTGATAAAATTTTCATCCATTCAATTGAATTAAAATATGAAAAAAGACCTGAAAAATTAGCATTCTTAAAATCATATCTCATTGAAGAATAAAATTTATTATTTACAAAATGATTTTTACCAAAAATTTGAAACTCTAATGTAAAAGGTGGATGAAAATTATCAATCGGAACCAGTTCATCATCAGTTAAATTTAAAATACAATATTTATAATTTGTAAACAATAAATCCAAAAGAGAATCATGCACATTAAAAAAATTATTAATTTGTGAAAGTTTCAAAAAGTTGATAGTGTCAGATAGAACATCAACAATCTGACACTGTATTCTAGATGATCCAGATTTAGAAGAGCAAATTACAAAGTTGTTAGAAGAAAGATTCCACACGGCAAAAGGCACATTAAAATCACCCGTGACAATAAAAACAGATGGACACAAACTAAGGTACACATCTTCAAGTATTTGAGATACAGCAGTATACTGCTGCAAAGTACTATTTGGTGGCAAATAAAAAACACCCAGCACCACAAGTTGAGACAGAATTGTAAATTTAATAAATAAATGTTCAATAGATCTATCCGAAGTTAAAACTTGGGTACTTTTTAAATTAGCATTAGCAGCAATAAGAACGCCACCCCCCATCATATTAAGACTAGTTTGTGAATTTCTATCACATCTGTAAATATCAAATTTATCAAAACAGAGTTCCGAGGAATTAATATTACCATGAAGCCACGTTTCAGATAATATAAACAAGTTGTTCATTTCATGACCATTTAGCTTCCTCAATATATATTATTATATATAATTTTAAAAGTTAAATAATTATAATAGTTTATTAAATATAATTAATAAACCGGGTAAACTACCCTGAATAAATATTAATTATTTAATTTTTTGTTATAGAATAATTATTTTAAAGTGTTATGATAAAATGTCAAAAAATACAAAATTTTAATTTTTTGTGAAAAATTAAAATATTTATTAATTCTATTAATTTTGATAAAATATATACTTTATATACATGAATCGATTCGTTTTTATGTCAGGAATGCAATTTTGACAAGAATTATTAAAAATTTTAATATAGAAAAAAGTTATTTCAAAAAACCAAAAAATTAATTTTTTTAAAAATTAAAAAAATGTTGAAAAAAATTTTTTTTTATATATTTTTGAAAATCCTTCTGTCTGATTCTTGGTATTCATGACCGTAATACACCTACAAAATCTTATCAAAATCCATCAAGATGTGTAAGAGAAAATTTGTCCACAAGAATCGGTGACATACACACACACACACACACACACATACACACACACACACACACATACATACACACACACACATACATACACACATACATCCGGACATTTGTTCCTCTCTACGAATTATATATACTACACTTGAAAATTTGTAAAAATAATTGATTTTAAAAAATTCGGAAATCGACATCACTATAAGGCTTCCTTTATGAGGAAGCAAAATGTCGTAATTTAACAAAGGAAAAGTACTTCTCAACGTAGATAATTTAGTTCGTAGACCCCTTACATTTTGATAGAAACAAGAAATTTTAGTAAAAGGTAATTCAAATTTATTTGAACGTTGAGAGGGATAAATGGGAATAGAGGCAGCATGGTGAGAATGTA
Source organism: Leptopilina myrica (nomen nudum) (assembly GCA_032872475.1). Taxonomy (NCBI): domain Eukaryota; kingdom Metazoa; phylum Arthropoda; class Insecta; order Hymenoptera; family Figitidae; genus Leptopilina; species Leptopilina myrica (nomen nudum). Next base: position 21,975,948 of record CM065459.1, read on the forward strand.
AGTGTGAATCATTTAGGAGGGACGAGGTAGAGAAGTGGTGGGAGTCGTCTCGACTTTTAGAATTGTAGGAGAACCGTTGCGGTAAACTAACTTCAATCCAGTCTCCCCACTCAACTGACGTCGTTTCAGCTCCTCCCTCAAGTCTGACAGTTCTTCTAGTTGCATCTTCGTCTTGTCGTAAGTCACCCAGCATCGGTTCATTTCCTTCTTTTTCAGAGACTTCTTTGCCAATAAAATTGCTTGGAGAAACGAATGAGCCTTCAGTTGAGAGTCAAAAGATATTCTTATCGGTCGTGGCAAAAGACGATTCTGTGAAGGTATACCCATTCTAGATAAGCGAGTTTCAGCAAAGAGATCAGATGAAAGCGAAAGTTCAAAGAATTGAAGGATACAATCAGAGATAAAAAAAAAATAAAAATAATTAAGCTGCCCGTTCAGGTCGAACGCTTGCTGCGCAGTGGGATTTTTTTACAATTTACTATTAAAAATTTTCTAGAGCCTTCAAATTTTATCGGAATTTAATTATTAATAGATTTGAAGGCTCTAGAAAATTTTTAATAGTAAATTGTAAAAAAATCCCATTGCGCAGCAAGCGTTCGACCTGCACGGGCAGCATAATTATTTTGTTTAACCTATTAAACTTGTTAGGCCCACTCTGAAACTTTTTGCAAAACCTTCTTATCATTTACAGGTACAGTAGAGACTCCATTATCCGGACTAATGGATGCAGGCACTTGTACGGATAATCGAAAATCCGGATAATCGAGTAAAGAACGAATTAAACAAATTTTTGATTCATAATTTTATGTATTTATTTGCATATGTATTAAAATAAGACTGAAACAAACAAAAACTTTTAAAGTCAACATTAATAAAAATTTAGTTAGAAATATTTCAAAATATTAACATAAACATTTTCTTTAAATAATTAAAACACTTTAAAACACAACATTTCGTGTAAAAATTCATGTTTTTGAATTAAAAATAGAAGTTAACGACTTAAGACCTTACAAACTTTATATTAGGAAAAAATTTTTTAAATTTGTCCGGATAATCGAATATCCGGATAATGGAGTCTCTACAGGTATGTTTTAAAAAAAGAAAATTAAAAATTTATCATACCCAAAGTTAAAAAAAATTAATTTGTTTATAAAATTTTTTTATTTTTTTAATGAAAAATGAAAAAAAAAATTTTTGTTTTCATTTCCTAAAAGTCGAAAGAAAACTAAAACTTTCGTTCTTTGACAACTTTTTTCTAAACTCAATATTTTCGGACTTATAAGCAACTGAATATAGGTCTATGATTAAAAATGCAAAATTTCGAAAATTCATAACTTAAAAATTTTGACAATTAAACAAAAATAAAAAAATACGTATCTGTTTTTTTTCGATACAGAATAGAAAAAAAATATTTTTGGCTGATTTTAAGAGGTCGACTAAAATCTCACGTGGAATTTCCCATATTTATATTATTAAAATAACTATGACATTTATTCAAATCATTCCTTTACATGTTATAAATAGGGGAGACCGGGGCGTAGTAGATGACTTTTTACTTTTTGTTGCTTAACTTCGTCATTCTTGCTTTAATAAAAATTTATGTCAATAAAGTTAGCAGGGCAAAGTCAGCAGACAGACTTCGGAATACCCTAGAAATTTAAGGCTAATTGAAGGCTATTTAAGTGCCCAATGCCGAAATTAAATGCTCCAATAGATTTCGAAAAATCGCATGTTCTGCTAAACCTAAAAAAAGTTAGCAGAACATTTTTTTAAAACTAAAAACATTTATTTTCAAAGTGCTACTTCACAGGAATTAAATGCTATTTAAAGGCTCACTTATTCTTACAACAAATATAATATAAAAATATAATATAATATAATAGTACTAGGGGGGCTCCGCCCCCCTAGTACTATTACCAACCCCCTATTTTAGATATTGGTTTTAGTAAACCTGTATATTTCATCTTGTAATCTTTAAATTTCTGAATCTGAAAATAGAAAATTAATTAATAACATAATAAAGTTTTGAAGTATTTATTGATTGGTTTTCAGCCAAATTCTTTATGAAAAATCTAAACATTTTCTTTAAGAATTTGTTTCCAAGATGCACCACGGGGAGGTGTAATAAGCTTTACAGTTTATTACAAACCAATCTTGCATCTCACCTAGACTAAAAATTTATTATAAAAAGTTAAATGGTTTGAATAACATTAATTAAAAAGTTAGTTATTAATTATAATTATTAATTATTTATTTTGAATTTATTGAATTTAATCTAAATAATTTTACATAACACAATATTCTTAATTTTTTCAAAATATTATAGATGATTCAACAATTTCTCTAAAAGTCAATACAATAAATGAAATACAACAAATTAATGAAGAGCCATTACCATTGTATAAATTAATATTAGGAGGAGAAACAATTTCTCGGAAACCAAAATCATCCAGTAATTAAATATTGTATCCAGTAATAAAAGTTAATACAATAAATGAAATACAACAAATGTTTGGTAGATAAAAATTTTTTAATTACTGGATGAAATTTTTATCTACCAAACAACATTTTTATATTTATATTTAACATTTAATTATTCTTTATTAAATAATTTTATATTACAACAAATTAATGAAGAGCCATTACCATTGTATAAACATTTTTTAAAATTTTATTATATACTATTTAATTTAGGTGAGATGTTAGATTGGTTTATAATAAACTTTAAGTTTTTTAAAGTCTATTATACCTCCTCGTGGTACATTTTGGTAACAAATTCATTGAAAATAATGTAAATATAAAAGAATAATAAATTGAATGAACTTATTTAAATTTCAAAGAATTTGGCTAAAAACCAATCTATAAAAAATTTTAAATACATTCATATTAACAGGGTTGTTTTTTCAGAAATCAAATTATGTTCGCTCATAGTCCTCTGAAGTTGTTCACACATGATCATAAGACCTAATTTTGAGGTTATGTTCTCCTTTTGTTCTCTGAAGTTGACCGCATATGAGCTTCGAACCAAATTTTGAGGTTATGTTCTCCTTTTGTCCCCTGTAAGCCCTGTACCTTGGAATGTGTAGAGGGGAGAGGACATTTAACCTTTAGACCTAATTTTGAGGTTATGTTTGTCCTCTGAAGTTGGCCGCATATAGCTTGAGACCTAATGTTGAAGTTATGTTTGTTCTTTTTTGAGGTTATGTTCGACTTTGACAGGAAGTTATCTTAAACATACTATAGCCATTTGTGGCCAACTTCAGAGTGATGATCTTTCACCTAATTTTGAGGTTATGTTCGTCTTTGACAGGAAGTTATGTTAAATATACTATGGAATCTTGAAACAGCGGCGGCGGCGATATCTTTTTGTAATATAGGTAGATATAATTATTATATTATATTTTTATTATATAATTATATATAATATAATATACAAATATTGTGCAATGGTTGAAAAGAGTTTTTAACTCAAAATCGACCAGCAGAACATTGAAAATATCAAAAAAATTTGAAAAAATGTATGTTTTCTACTTTGGATCGACCAGGAGAAAATTGAAAATGTCAAAAATATTGAATTAAACACACTTTTTTCCACTTGTGAATTAAACGCTATTTACAGAGAACAGTGGACTTGAATCTTTGATAAAAAAAACTGTCCTTCCCGTCCTTAACCATTTCACTGGCAGGGCGTTCCAAATGGCGTTCCACGCGCCGAGGCCCAGACTGGCAAAAACATATACGTATAATATTACCATTCATAATAATAAATAATAGTTATTTTTATATGTTATATTTATATATATTATTAATAATTATATTATTATATTATAATATTGTAATATAAATATCTTTTTTTAATAAAAATACAAGTTTTATAGTGTAAAAATTGAAAAAAAGTGGAACGCCATTTCTTGAAAATTATTAAAAATAGCCGATTTGAACGTTCGGAAAAACGTTGAAAATCACAAAAACTAAAATTTTTGTTGTGATAATCTTGTTCCCTGATGTCTAAATTATAGAAATATTGCTTTACAATAGTTAAATGTGGTGTACACTCTTTAAAAAAAAGTGTTTTTTAGGAACGCCATTTCGGTGTTTTTGCCAGTCTGGGCCTCGGCGCGTGGAACGCCATTTGGAACGCCCTGCCAGTGAAGTGGTTAAGGGGCAAAGTAATTTCATGCAATGTCACATATAAAGAATACTTGAACTTTAATTGTTTAGAGTTAATACTTTGTAAAAAAACAATACTTGCAAAATTATTCAATAATTTAAAATTTATAGATTTTGATTTTTTAGAAATTTTTTTAATAAATTAAATTTAAAAAAACTGGACAAGTGCGAGTTGCACTCGAACTAAATTGGCGGGTTCCGTACAAAAATATAAAAATAATACTTGTGATATTGTAACAACATTGGTAGGATTTTTTTCACTTCTGTATTATTTTGGTAAGTTGAATTTTCGACACTACGTTAAAAAGAAATAACAAAAAAACCTAGTGTCGAAAATTCAACTTACCAAAATCATACAAAAGTGAAAAAAATCCTACCAATAAATTGTTGTTGCAATATCACAAGTATTATTTTTATATTTTTGTACGCAACCCGCCAATTCAGAGCGAGTGCAATTCGCACTTGTTCAGTTTTTTTTTTGTTTTAAGGCTTCATTATCTTTTTAAACACACATTCCTAAACACAGTATTTTTTTTTTTATTAAACTCGTAACGCTTATAATTATATTGTGAAAATTTCTAAACACAGGTATTAGAGCACCCGACCATTTATCGCCCTACTGAATATCCCCGTAAAATATCTTGTACAAGAAATTGTACAAGATCTTATACAAGAAACTATACCATTTCTGTCAATGAACCTGTACCATTTCCGCATAAGAAATTGAAACAAGTTCTTGTACAAGAACTTGTGCAACATCTTGTACAAGAACCTGTACAAGTAATTTTTTCGTATTTGAATAAAGGTCCTTGTACAATTTTTTGTACGAAATCCTGTGCATGTTCAAATTATTTAATAACTTGAATGGCTGCGCAGTAGTTTTCTATGGCTTCTACAGCTGCGCAGTTGTTTTTAAATCGTAAATGCAAAGAGTCTCTAACAACAATGTTAAAAATTATCTTATATTTTGCATAAATAAAAAAATTAATAAACAATAAGAAAAAATATTATCTATACACAAGAACTTGCACAGGATCTTGTGCATGTACACATTCTTCTACAGGATCTCGTACAAGAAATTGTATATGAACCTTGATTCAAAAGCGAAAAATTTACATATTTATAGGTTCTTGTACAAGATGTTGCACAAGATCTTACACAAGTACACATTCTTGTACATGATCTCGCACAAGAAATTTAACATGAACCTTTTTTTTAAAAGCGATAAAAATTTACGTATGCAAGTACAAATTCTTGAACAGGATCTCGTACAAGAAATTGTACATGAACCTTATTGTTCGAAATCGAAAAAAATTACTTGTGTAAGTTTTTGTACAACATCTTGTGCAAAATCTTGTACAAGAACTTGTTTCAATTTCTTATGCTGAAATGGTACAGGTTCATTGACACAAATGGTATAGTTTCCTGTACAAGATCTTGGTCAATTTCTTGTACAAGATATTAGATGGGGATTTTCAATAGGGATATACGCCATTTTCGAATATGCATTTTTTAGAGACTCATTTTTTAGTCACTATTTTGTACAACAAAAAACAAAAAAGTAATGAATTTTTGAAAATTTTGGTTTTTTTGACAATTTAAAAAAAAAAAATTTCAATTTTTTTTCTTAAATTTTGTACAAAAACAAACACCTTTTCCTTTAGTCACTTTTTTGTACAACAAAAAACAAATTTTTTTTTTTAATTCCAGGTTTATTTTTGTTCATCATTCTCAAAAATTGATCCGATTTGCCTGAAAATTTCTACTTGGGGGGATTTCGGGTTTGCTGATTATGAATCCGAGGTCGGTTTTTCAAAATTCAAAATGGCAGATCCTATATGGCGGACAATTTTTTAAAACTGATCGGTTTCGCTTGAAAATGGTTACGCGGGGGTTTTGGGGGTCGTTGAACACGAATCTGGCGTTAGTTTTTCAAAATTCAAAATGGCGGATCTAATATGGCAAACATTATTTTGAAAAATTAATCTAATTTGCCTGAAAATCTTTACTCGGGGTGTTTTCGGGGTTACCGATTACGAATCCGAGGTCCATTTTTCAAAATTCAAAATGTCGACTTTAATGTGATAGAATCACAGAGCAATATTGTATGGATTTGCTCATCAGTTTTTAGCCTTTCTGATTAAAAATCTCAATTTACATTATCAAAATTGAAAATTAAGCTGATACCCAATAAATTGAGTATCAATTTTAATTAAAATTTAAATTATATTATTTCTAGCCAATCCGCCTATTTTTAGTAATTTTGAACCACCATTTTAAATTTTGAAAAACGGACCGCGGATTTGTAATCAGCGATACCTAAAACCTTAGGATACCAAGTTTCATAAAAATAAAAAAAAAAATTTACAACACACTTTTGGCCAAAACAGTGGAAATCTTGTCGACAGCCAAGGGGTTAAGTTTCAGGTCCACTCTCTAAATTTAAATCAGCAAAAAGTCGCTGATTCACCAGCCCAGAGTATGCAGCTGATCAAACAGCGTATATACGCTGGAAAATCAGTGCATATTCGCTGATTGACTCAGCTGCATACTTTGGGCTGGTGAAACAGCGACTTTTCGCTGATTAAAATATAGAGAGCAGGTTTGGCTAAACCGTTGACTTTGAACTTGAACTGAAAATTTTAATTTTGAGTCAAAAAATTTTTTTAATTCTCAACATGATTCAAATGTAGTCCTGTAATTGTTTAGCAGCCAATTTTTATTTGATTTTTCAGTATTGTTAAATTATAAAATTTTTTATAGAGATTGGGTCCTTTTGATTTGTACCAAAGTTATTTGCATTGCAAATATCTGGACATTTGTTAAATAATTTGTTTATAGAATAATAATTATTTCGATTGTTTGACGATAATTTTCTGTTCAGAAATAAGTATAACTTAAAATTTTATAACCGATGTAATTGTTTTTTGTCTGAAATTAAAGTGGACGTCACTGGAGGCCGATTTCTTTATTCGGTTAATGCACATGATCTAATTCAGTTGAAAATAATTTAGTTCGACGACCAGACAATTAATAAGACATAAATTATACCAATTTAAAATTTTTTCAAAAAAGTGCAGGAAATGAATTATTGCTATTGTCTGAGTTGTTCTTTTTGTTGTTGTACTAAGATTATGAAATGCTTATGTCGTTTGAACGGTTCATACTAAAAATGAAGGAATGTGTATTTATTATTATTTAGTTTTCTCTTGATATAGGATATGGTGATTTATTAAATATAAATAATTTTTTTCTTTCGTTGAAAGTAGAATATTAATGTCATGATAATCTGCAAATCAACACATATTGATGAGAATGTAAACCTTAAAGTCGTAGTAACTTTAAGACGAATAAATTATTTAGGGGCTCAAAAAAGATGTGGCGTGTCCGATACGTAGTCTCAGTTGATTAAGTTTGATCCACAGCGAACTATTTATTGGCGAGGAGTCAGTATATTTTAGCTGATCTTTTTTAAAACATCCCGGGTAGAAAATTGTACTGGCGCTTTATAGACCCAGTCTAACTTCCCTAGATACTATACTGGCGCGAAATAATTTATATACATAGTAACTAGACGAAAATGTAACACTTGTATACACTAGTTACTAGATAGTTTGTACAAATCGGCGCTAGATTGTTTCGCTAGTAAAATTTAGTATAACTAGCGAAACTTTCTAGCGCCGATCGAGTTCTTCTCATATTATACATGAGAAAGCTACGTATAAAAAAAGTGGGTTGAAAAAAAATCTTTAGAGAAATTGATTATAAATAATATAGAGTAAAATCTCTAAATATTTTAATGAACAATAACAAAATAAATTTTTAAATTTTATTACAATTTTTTTAACATTTTGAAAACATTTTTAACAATTTGAACAGCTTAACGAACCCCAATAATTGTAATTATTAAACTTCTGTTAAAATTTTTTAATTTATTGAATTTCTGAATGTTCAAATAAATGATACTTATTTATTTCTTAAGCAAATTAAAATTTTTATTACATCTTAAGTGAATAATTAATTATTCAAGTTTTATCAAAATAATTTTAATAAAATAGAAAAATCAAATTTAAATTAATAATTTTAAACAAACAAGATTATTTTGAATTTTTTTTTAATTCTTTGTTTTATTCAATTATTTTTAAAAGTTCGATAAAAATTATTAATTTTATTAAAGTAAAATTAGTTTGACTTATATTTCGTAAACATACTATTTTTTTTTTACTTTAGACATTTTCTCTTTGGATGTTTTTTACTTTGGATTTTTTTTCTTGGATATTTTGGTGTGGATATTTTGGATTGGACTTTTTGTCCTATATTCCGAATTTCGCAATAATATTTTAGGAGAGTATTCTTGACACTATAAGAAATCCGAAAATGAAACAAAAAAAATCAACTTTTTCGACATTTTGAACAGAAATGTCCCCTTAACCTGAACTTTTAATATTTTCAATGTTCTGATGGTCATTGGTGAGTTAAAAACTTTTTAACTATTGCAGAATAATTGTATGGTTGTCAAAAATGAGACTTTAAATAGCATTTAATTCCCAAGATGAATTATGGTCGATTATGAGTGGAAAACTCTTTTCAACCATTGCACAATATTTGTATGATTGTTAGAAGTGAGTCTTTAAATAGCATTTAATTCCTGTGAAGTAGCACTTTGAAAATAAATGTTTTTAGTTAAAAAGAAATGTTCTGCTAACTTTTTAAGGTTTAGTAGAACAAGCGATTTCTCGAAATCTATTGGAGCATTTAATTTGGGCATTGGGCACTTAAATAGTTTTCAATTTCTCGGGTTGGCTCCTCCCGCATTGTCTTTAGAAGACAAAACTTGTCGTGGATGTGGTGCAGAAGTGCAAAGAGAAATCTCTCGCTGCTAAAAGTGCAATTCACCTTATCATCCAGTATGTATAAAAAATAGGAAAAAATGTTGTAACTCATCTAGGTCTGCCTATCCGAATCCTGCAAATATATCCCTTACTAAGGATGATCTTGCTGTTATGTTGGCTGAGCAACTTTCGAGAATTACTCTTTAATTAGATCCGCTCAAGGAAACTTTGAATAATGTTTCTGAACGTGTTGCAAATATTGAAAGGGCCATGTCGGGTGTGGATTCTCTCGAGACAGAAGTGGAAGGTATAAAAGACGAGATTGTATCTCTTAACGCTAAGTTCAATGATTGTACCTTTCAAATAACGATGGATTGTGTTCATGAGTTAGGTGATCGTGGTTATCGTAAATTTAATATTTTGTTCTTTAATCTTTCTGAAGCGGGTTCAAGTGAAGAAATCTCTGATTTTGATTTAAATTTTATTAAAAAATTTTTAAGCTTCTTATCTCTTGATAACTTCTTGCCTACTCGCTCTCTAATTCGTATTGGTAAATACCAACAGATGTCTCCACGACTTCGACCGCTTCGAGCAACCTTCGCAGACGAGACAAACATCAAGAAAATAATATTGGCCTACAGAGATATACGGATGGCAAAAAAAACCTTACCAGACTTTATTCCGACGAACTTATCTCTGTCATGGGACAAGACTCCCTTGCTAGTACGCCAATACAAGCTGAACAAGGAAAGGATGGAGAAACGGACGAAAGAAGGAGAGACTGGTCTGCTACTAGTCTATCAACGCGGCGAACCTCGCATACTGAAGCGTCCAGCACAAACACAATCCAAATTAATCGGGAAATAGGAAAACCCAAAAAAACACTTTTTCTCATATTCAGAATGATTCTCCCGTGGGGATCCCGGGCGCAGAATAGGCCCCCTGCGATCGGCTGCATGTCGTAAAAGGCGACTAAAAGAGACTCGGAGTGGTGCCATGCTTGCGGGTAGTACTCGGTTCGTCCCAGGCTACCTTATAGAGTATTGGCTTACGATGATGATGGGCAGTGCCGTAACGGCCCGGCAGGTCTAATATAGACCGTCGAACCTAACTTGCCGAAGCAAGGGTGGTAAGACTCTTAATCGGTACTCTTACCGTAGTACAAATGGTAGCACGGGGACCGGTCCGAGCCCGGGGACTTGCCAAAAGGCTTGTTCCTTTCGGTCATTGGGTTGGACTAGTGGGGGCAGTGGTTATAGCCTACATCGCTTGAGGCTAGGGGCGTCCATGAACAGACTGTAGCTTCGACAACGGTCGTAGTAGTGGCGCTTCGACATGTGAGTTGTGGTGCCAACTCGGGCGGTTATCTGCAGAGTGACCAACAGTGGCGCCCAACAGCAGGTTCGGGTGAGGTTAAAGAGAAGTGACAAGTGTGTGTTCTAAAATCACGGTAGAAAAGTGACAAGTTGAAATTTTTCTAAAGTCACGACGAAGTGAGGGAACTTAGAAAAATTTCAAAACGAAAATAAACAATCTTACAAGTGTCTAGTGAAACGTAAGAATAAGAAGTAAGAAGGATTTGTTAAATATTTAAAACTTCTTTTTGTTTATTTTGGAAATAAAATGAGAATCCGTACTGCTGGTGAGTGCTAAAATAAAAATTTTTTTTCTTCAGTATTTTTTTTTCTCAGTGCTCTCTGAATACCGTACACCAACTTTTCAGAGTATTCATATTTATTTTATTTTGCTTGAGACAGTTGAAACAATTTTTTTATAAATTTTGTTTGTAGGATGCTTTGCTAATTTTTTTATTATTATTGTTTTGCACATAATATTTTGCTTTTTAATGAACTATTTTCAGCATGGAAAAAAAAACACCAGCAGCGTCCTCTACTACCTCTCGCGATAAGTAAACAAAAATTAAAATTACTAGTAGCGCATTAAAGTGACCGGAAATTTTAAGAAATTTGAGAAATTTTTGAATTTTTTCGCGTTGATTAGTGATTTAGTGGATTTTCACGATAAGTACCGAGAAGCCGGTAGAAAAAAAAAGATGGGAAAAATTAAGTAAATGAAACATTTTAGTACTAAACCAGAAGAATAGAAATTGTGTTTATTTTCTTTAGCCAAGTAGATAGTTTTCTTAGGAAAATCGACGATCGAACTCAAGTAAACGAACTAAATTAATTTCTATTAAGTTTGGTAATTTTGAAGTAGGTAGTAAAATTACCAAAAGAGTGACTAGAAATTTCTGGGGAATTTAAGGGAAATTTACCAAAACCAAAAGAATTTTAGAAACGGTTACGGTAAAAAGTACTAAAACATTAAAAGAGTACCGATTAATAACGAACTTGGAAATTTTAATCGGTAATCTTTCACATCCAGTCGAGGAAAGATTGGAAATTTAAGAAATAGTAAGAAATAATTAGTAACTTGTCCATTTCTTAATAGTTTGTTATACACTTTTGATTAGTAAAGAAAAATTTAATTTATTTATAAATAGGAAAGTTACCAGCGGAAAAATTCCGGAAATTTTTGGAAATTGTTAGAAATTTGAAAATTTACGGATTACTGAAAAATTACTTTTGGTTGCTTAATTCAATCAAGTTGATACGTGCTGAATTAACTCAGTGAATGTCCGGGAAAAATTGGTGAAATTTTTTGGAAATTTTGCAGAAATTTAAGGAATTTTAGTTTTTCATGGTCAGTGGTTATCCATAACAACCGATAATAATAAAACGCGGATAGTAGATTGAGAGTATTAATTCTAACGCCAGAGATTAGATAAATTTTTGAAAATTATTAAATTTTGAAAATTTTTTTTTTTTGAAATAGAAAAAATAGACAATTTTGAAATAAAATTTCAAAAATTTAGAATTTTATTTTTAGTTGGAAGAACGAAGTTACAAAATAAATTGTAAAAATGAGTACCACGGAAGAATTCGACTGGGGTAAAAACACTTCGAGCGATGTTAGCCAGGAGAAAGGGGAAGAAACAGCGACGGGATCTCCGGTAACCCAATCATTAGCCCAAGCGACAAACGCGGTAGGGTTAAATGCCGGAAATGACCCAAATACCCAAAATACAAACGGGAATAATTTAATCGCGAGACTCGGAAGCGAAGTAAGAGCATTCGACGAAGTCCTAAAGCAACTCGAACTTCACGGATGCAGCACGTCAGGCCCGCCGGAAGTACTCGTGTCGCGACTAGAACGATTAATCGCGAAGCTGCAGGGTCGACTAGATGCCCCATGGTATGACAGCGACGAAGTTTTTAGAATACTGGAAACAGGGGTGCAAACCTCGACCCCCACTACACCTGGATCGGCCCGATTTGTCCCGCATCCGGAAAGTCCAGTAGTAACCGAATCACAAAACATTTTTACGGACAGTAATTTAGATCGGAGACAGCAACTCCCCAGGCAGGAAAATTTTCACACCGACTTTCCCTCACGAAACCCGCAATACGTAAATGTAAATTCAAACCCGCGGGGAAATTACGTATTTGAATCGCACGCGGAAAACACAGAAACTCAGGAACTGCGCGAATCAATTATAGCAATGCAACAGCAAATAACGGCATTGACGAACCTGGTTACGGAACGCGTTCTAAATAATCAAACGGCAACGAGTATTTGTCCGACGTGCCACACGACAACCACGGTATCGAGATCGCCACCCGTCTATAATCAAGGACACTCGGGTAGACAAACGAACGTGTACGGACACTTGTTTTATCGAAATACCCCGAGGATCGTCTATGCCTCCGACAGTCCCGACAGTAGATTTTGAAAATCGGGACACACGATTCAATGGTTTGAGTTGGAGCGGAAACCAGAGACAATTTCCGCCCCTACTACCATCAAACCAAACCAATCATTTACAATATAGACAACACGAACAAAGATTAACAGAGTACCAACAGACTACCGACCGGTACCAGCAAGGACCGTACGGACACGCGACCACAGAGCCCTACCGGCCCAGTCAGCAGTACCTCACATATCCGACAAATAGTATATTTCCCCACGCGAACCCGACTTCAGCCGCGGGGGAAAGACCGACAGTAGGAGCGTACTACAGACAAACGAGATCGGAACCATACGGGGAAAGATTCGAACCAGAACCCGTATTACGCGAATAGACAAATGGGATCTGTCTCAAACCCAAACGGACAGTGGGAACCGACGAATAGATTTTCCCAAGAGAATGGTCAAAAAGGTACCAGTATAGACAATTTCTTGTGGCGAGTAGAGGAGGGGAGGGCTGCGTCGTTCATGACAGATGAGGAACTTCTTGTAGCCATGCCCTTCCTACTCACAGACATGGCGGCACACTGGTACCGCCAAAATCGCCACAGGTGGCACACCTGGGAAGAATGCAAGTACCAATTACAGGTCAGGTTCGGAGATGCTAGGTTGCAGGATCGGCTCGAAGAACAGATTCTCTTTCGAAAGCAAGGACCTGGAGAATCTGCGGCCGATTACCTGACTTGTATGTACGGTGTGTACCAGCTGTCAACCAGACCGATCGAAATGACAGCTCAGATGGACCGTGTACACGCGAATCTTAGAGCCGATTACCGAAGTGCGATTCGACGGCACGAATTTAACGATTTTAACAGTCTCGCGGAATTGACGTCAGAATTCGAACGAGTAATGGCGATTACGGACAATGACCTACCCCCACCCCCACCAGAAAAATCGTTAATTCCGGAATACGCTTTTCAAGGACCGATACGGACAGACCCGAGACCGAGTAAAATCGCAGTAATCAGTTCGGAAGACAATAAATCGGGAAAAACGGAACCCGTTGGACCGTCGAAACAAACAGTAGACACGAACAACGAACCATGGTCTAAAACCATGGACGCACTGATAGCAGCCCTTATTAGTGCAAAAACGAATCGTGACCAGTCGCAAAAACCTAACATCGGGAATTCCAATTGGAATAAGAAAAAGACCCCCGAAACGAACGGTAACGCGAGTAGAAAAGAACAGGGGAACGGCGGAACCTCCCCTAAATCGTTTTCAGAAACCGCGAGTAACAACGAACCTAAAGAAGTCGTGTGTTGGAATTGCAGAGAAAAAGGACACTTCCAAACCGGTTGCGCAAAACCCCGACGCAATGATTATTGCAGACGTTGCGGAAAAGAAGGAGTTACGACTTAAAATTGCGAAGGTTGTCCGGGAAACCAGAAAAAGGAGGAGAAATAAAGGTCGTTTCCCCTTCTTTAACCGAACCACAGACCTTAGAACAGATAAACACACCACCCGTAACAGTAAACACTACCGACAAAAACGCGGAAGTTGTTCCCAAGAAGTCGAAAAACCGGAAGGCCAGTAAACCGTACAAGGCCGACCAAACTGTCTTGGTCAACGACCGGGTTAAAGAAAATAATGGCACGCACCCATAGAAAAACAACCAAGAAATATTAGCAGATATAACATAAAGCGGATTTACAACCGGCAACAGAAAAAGCGGTCATGACGGCCGACGGCACGGTACGGCCGGTAAAAGCCGTTTGCTATCTCCCAATAGAAGTTGATCGTGTATCGCGCATGATGAAGGTGTTAATCGTCCCAGGAATGGGTGAACAAGTTTTCCTAGGAGTGTACTTTATTCACACCTTCGGCGTGATACACGATGGCAGTCGACGAAAATGGTATATGGACGATTATCCGGATTCGGTTCACCGATATACCGAAGAAGGAATAGAAGCCATCACGATTCAGGACGAGAACGCCGAGCCCGAGCTAGAGAAAGCATGCGGGCTAGTAATAATCATAAACGAGGAACGTGAAGACTTAAAACAGATCGTCTCAAGCCTTCTTAGACTAATTCCAGACGATTTACCGGCGACAGATCGAACCGAACACGTAATCGATATACAAGATCATCCGGCAATAAAACAACGTTATTATAGAGTTTCCCCAAAAGTTTTGGAAGCAATGTATGCGGAAATACAAAGAATGTTAGCCGAAGGGATAATAGAACCATCAAAAAGCAGTTGGTCGAACCCTATAGTGATGGTTAAGAAATCCGACGGTACCTATCGCCTTTGTATAGATTTTCGCAAAGTGAATCGGATAGCAAAAGCCGACGCGTATCCCCTTCCAAAAATGGATATGATCTTGGAAAAGCTTCGAGCCGCGAAATACATTACGACGTTAGATCTAAAGTGGGGGTACCATCAGATCCCCCTATCGAAAGAAAGCAGAGAATGTACAGCATTTACCGTCCCTGGTATGGGCCTATTCCAGTTTACGCGTATGGCATTTGGACTCTCGGGAGCTCTTGCGACATTCCAGGGACTGATAGATTCCTTGATAGGGCCGGAAATGGAACCATTCGTATACGCGTATTTAGACGACATCGTGATCGTTACTGAAACGCTCGAAGAACATAAAAAGTGGTTAAAGATCGTGATCATTCAGTTACAGGAGGCAAACCTTACAATAAATCCAGAAAAGAGCAAATTCGGAGTAACGTCAGCTCGATATTTAGGATTTATAGTGAATCACGAGGGCTTACAAGTAGACCCGGAAAAAGTAGAACCGATTACGAAATACCCCGAACCAAAAACGATTAAACAGCTCAGACGTTTTCTCGGAATCGCCTCGTGGTATCGGCACTTTATTCCACAGTTATCGACATTAGCCGAACCACTTAACAAACTGTTACGAACGAACACCCCGTGGGAATGGGAGAGGGCACCAACAAAACGCGTTCGACGAACTAAAAGGATTGATCGCGACCGCGCCAACCCTCACATATCCTGATTTTACGCTACCGTTCGAACTGCACACCGACGCAAGCGATTTCGGCATTGGTGCAGTTCTTACTCAGCGTCAAGATGGAAAAAACCGGGCTATCGCGTACGCGAGCCGAACGCTCACGGGAGCCGAAAGAAAATACTCTGTTACCGAAAGAGAATGCCTAGCGGTAATTTGGGCGGTAAAGAAGTTCCGCCATTACCTCGAAGGGTTCCATTTTACGGTCATCACTGACCATAGCTCACTTCGTTGGCTGCATAATCCAACGGGTCGGCTGGCTCGGTGGGCGCTCGATCTCCTGGAGTACGACTTTGAGGTAATGCATCGGAAAGGTTCGGAACACCTAGTTCCAGATGAACTCTCAAGGATGTACGAAGAGGAGGCGGCGCTGCCAATCGCTGCCTTGACACCGTTTGAGGATCCATGGTATTGCCAACGCGTGAGAGAAGTTAATGAAACCCCGAGGAAATTCCATGGCTGGAAAGTAACGGACGGTACACTATACCGTTACCGACCAAATCCGCTAATCGACTCGGTAATGGACGACATAGATGCCTGGAAATTAGTGATACCCGCTGAACAAAGACAAGAAGTCTGTAACGAAATCCATCACGAACCCCAGGCAGGACACCTCGGAATCGAAAAAACGTACCGCCGAGCAACAGCACTCTACTATTGGCCAGGAATGTATCGCGACATAAAAACTTGGGTCGGTACATGCGACATTTGTCAGAAAATAAAACCCGACCAAAGACCCGCCGCTGGCTTAATGGGAAGACGGGTAATACAAAAACCATGGTCAGTAGTAGATTGTGATACAGCCAGAACCTGACTAATGAAAATAGTTAAGGCAAATAAATATAGTTTACAAAAATTGAAATTGTCCATGATTCTTCGTATTTCCCGAGAATCCCCAAATGACTAATCAAGTGTCAAACTCCGAAAGATGAGCGTTGGTGGCCGAAAAAGGAAGCTAGCAGGTAAAGCGTTGCTCGTGGTAAAATAATTGGAGTCAAAAAGAAAAAAAAAGATATATATTTTTTTGGTATGGTTTGTTTATTTCATTTCAAGTATTCATAGATTAGCAAAGCATCCATTTCTCTGAAGAGTCGAAAAGGTTCAAGGAGAGAGTTAAGTTATTTAAGGTTTAATTCTCTTATGTTTCCAAAATTCTACAGTCAGCTGGATAGGAGAGAGTTTGGTTACCGAACCTGATTCAATGGAGAAATAGGTTTCGGCTAAGCCCAGGGGAGTTGTCACGTGGATTTTGAATATGCACGTCATAATAATTATCGCGAGGTTCGCCGAAAATCTATTTCCCTTTTGTTTGAAAATAACTTCGCGAATTAGATAAGGAAAACTATTTCTCCGCGATTATTTAATCAACAAGTCAAGCTCGGACTCAAAATCTATTGTTTTTGTTAAGAAACAAATTTTGAGTCGTCGTTGTAATCCTTCTTTTACCTGTTGATTCATAAAAAATAATCTTGTTATAAAAAGAAATATACACAATTTTCTCACGAGTTGAAAGGAACCACACTTCTGGGAAAAATAATATTGTATTTAAGCTTGAAAATAATATAGTATAGCAATGGGAAGTCAGTCGATTAAGAAGATTTCTCTACACGCTATGTTAAAACCAATTTTCTATGTGGAGAGCGAGTTGTCGAATACTAGGCCCAAGGAACGTATCTCTAGCGGTACCGCTGCTGCCATCTTCATGCCACAGGGCGTACCATAGTGGACATGAGCGAGCTTCGGTGCACGAGGCCGGCGCGGCAAGAATGTTGGGTCAGTTCGAGCTTGGCTTCGAAAATACGACAAACGTGTCGCGTTACTTTCGACCCGCGATTTTTAATAATCTAAAAGAAATGGAATACTAGGCGATGCTGGAGAAACTCCGAGGTGGGTAACAATGCTCGACATATCTGGCTGACGTCCCTGGATTACCAGGAGGACCAGGAGGGCGGAAAGAGTCATCGACTGACTTCACCGTTCCCATAGCGACGCCAGAAGTGCGGGTTCTCATCGCGTTATTAAGTATTCAAATAAAATAAAGAAATATTTTACTCAAATTAACGAATCGAGTGATTATTATAAAATTAGTGAAAGTGCCTTTTCTCTCTCCTAACCCCGAAGAAACTACGACCCTGAAAAGTGTTTCATAATAAAGTTCGCGTGGTTAGTTGTGAGCTCGGAAAACGAGCTAGACCGGGAGTGCTCACAATTAATAGAACGGCAGCGGAGATCCGGGTAGAAATTCTACCTGGCGCCGGAGAAGTCCTCCAGAACGGATCGCCGTTGGCCGTATACTAGTTTAAAGCGTGGAACTAGTATACCCACTATTTGCAAGGTGTCACCGTCGCCATTTTTGTAACGCTTGCCGGCGTGGGATTTTCCACCGGCCTCGTGGCGAGAAAAGCGTTACAGTATATATGAATCTCGTTCAGATTAACAATGTGGTAAATAGCGTTGGGTCATTGTTGGATTTGGTTTTGTATAATTCTTTAAATTATAATTTGAAGTTATCCTTTCTATCTTCTTTAAAACATTTAATGTCACTTGTTTTAGCTAAAAAAATTTTAAAAAATTCCAAAAAATTTTTTTTCCTATTTTTTTCAAAAAGTTTCTTAAATAAAATTTTTGTCGTCAGACTGTTATAATACACTAGTATACCAATTTTTAGCTCATTACGTCAAATAATGTAAAAATTAGAAAAAAAATTTTTTTTTAATTTTTTAGCTTTTATTACATAGCAAGTTTTCTATATATTTTTCCTGTAATATTCACGTTAAAATACACCAGTATGCCAAATTTTAGCCCTCCATGTCGAATAGTTTAGAAGTTAAGGGGGGAAATGGTCACTTTTTATGCATTTTGGTCCAAAAATCTTGTTATTTCCTTGACAACGCTATGGCCATCACCTCCAATCACATTCTCTATATTTTTCCTGTAATCTACGTGTAAAAATACGTCTGTATCCCAGTAGCCGTACCGATAATTCCCGACTGTAGTGTACGTAAATATTTATATATTAACTATGTTATGAATTACTTTGTTAATACTGACCTTAAGTAGTAACCTTACCTAAACTTTGCAATAGGATAATAACCTTACCCAGTAAAAAAGTATTAGGACAGTAAGTTTTACTCATTGGCGTTGCATCCATCCAATGCGTTATCGTGGAAAGTACCCCATGTGAAAGGATTGCCGAATTTTCCGGCGGATTGCAGGAATTGATTCTTCCGAAGGTTAATTTTCTTACCGTAATTTCTTCCGGAAGTTTATTTTCTTCCTCAAATAAGCGAGACATTCTAACCTTTCATTTTTCGAATCTTTATTATTTAGAAAGTATTTAATATTTGATAATCATATTTACCATAAACATAATTCCATTTATTCTGTGTGTAAATTTAATGTAATTATTCCATATTATTAGACAATGAAATCAAAATTTAATAAGTTTTCAGAAATCTTCTGGAAATGTGATTCGTTTTTAAAGGAAATAGTCTTCTGCAGGTTTACTTTTTTGTTTATAAAAATTTTCTGTAAATCGCTTTTCAAAGTTTATTTTCTTCTTTTTCTTGGCGAGACTCGTAATCTTATTTGATGCAATGTTTTTATTTTTAATCCAATAAATGTCAGCAGCAAAGAGATAAAGGGGGTTATCGAGGGCGCTAATGACGATTCCAATGTCAGTTTTTCAAAATTCAAAATGGCGGAATCAATATGGCGAACATTTTTTTTTAAATTTGTGTTCGCTTGAAACTTGTCACTCGGGGATTTTCGGGATCGCTGATGACGATTCCGATGTCAGTTTTTCAAAATTCAAAATGACTGATCCAATATGGCATATCGTGGAGATCCACTTCACCCATGAACTTATTGTAAACGTGAAATACGTTAGTAAATTTTAATGGAATTTCAATTTTTGTTATTTCTTTATATCTGTTCTATAAACCGGCATTTATAAATTTTTTTTTACTTTTATGATAAAAGCAACTCGAGATTCAAATGCAATTTTTTCCAATTTTTTACCTTTAATATAGTATTCTCTCCACAAAACAATAATTAATTTAACAATTAATCTTCTGATGTTTTCGCGGTCGTTAACATACGTATACATCGGAATCGTCATCAGCGACCACGAAAACCTCCGAGTAACAAATTTCAAGCAAATCGAAATTTTTTTTAATGTACGCCATATTGGATCCGCCATTTTCAATTTTAAAAAACTGACATCAGACTCGTCATCAGCGACGCCGAAACCCCCCGAGTTATAATTTTTAAGCAAATCCAAATTTAAAAAAGAAAATGTCCACCATATTGGATCCGCCATTTTGAATTTTAAAAAACTGATATCGAATTCGTTATAAGCGACCCCGAAAACCTCCTAGTATACATTTTGAATCGAATTTGCAAAATTTTTGAATGTTGGTGAAAATTTTTATTTTTTTTAGTAAAATGCAATTAGTTTTTCAAAATTTTGATTCAACCATCTTGAAATAAGAATTTCTCTATTTTATATTTTGAAAGTACAACTGATTTTCCCTCAAATAGCATACTTAAGAAAGGTTTGAAAAAAATTTTTAGATCTGCAAAAAAATATTTTAAAAAAATGTATTTATTTTTTTGGTTTTTTTTCAAAATAGTCGCCATATTAGATTTTGTGTTGGTCAAATCGCTATTTTGACATCAGAATCTGAAAGAGGGACCCCCAAAACCCCCTACATCTCATTTCTGCTGAAATTTATTGTCTATAAATACTTCAAATTGTGTATTGAAGTCCAAGTAACAATTTTGGTCATTTGGGCGTTAATGGGTTTTTGAATAATAAAGATTCCCAAAATTACAACTTTGAAAAGATTAGAATGTCTCGCATATTTGCGAAAGAAATCAAACTTTCAGAAGTGATTTACGGAAAATTTTTTAAAATAAAATAAATAATCTTTCGGAAGAAAATCTTCTGTCAAAATGAATTAGATTTCCGGAAAATAAGTAAATTTGATTTAATTGTCTTTTAATCTGGAACAATTACATCAAATTTACACACAGAGTAAATGGAATTATGTTTATGGTAAATATGATTATTAAATATTAAATACTTTTGAATAATAAAGATTCGAAAAATGAAAGGTTAGATTGTCTCGCTTATTTGCGGAAGAAAATAAACTTTCGGAAG
Source organism: Leptopilina myrica (nomen nudum) (assembly GCA_032872475.1). NCBI lineage: Eukaryota > Metazoa > Arthropoda > Insecta > Hymenoptera > Figitidae > Leptopilina > Leptopilina myrica (nomen nudum). Next base: position 21,996,909 of record CM065459.1, read on the forward strand.
CAACTACGGGAAGAAAATTAACCTTCGGAAGAGAAATAATTTGCGGAAAATTTTCGCAATCCTTACACATGGGGCGAATTGGGTTGCATATGGTGAATGTGTTTATCCCTCAAACTGAATGCGTTTTCTGTATATTCACAGTTTTATTATTAAAAATTGAGCCGTTCGCTGAAAAAACGACCTAAGTCGACTTGGGTGGTTTTTTAAAATTTTGTTATCACTGTTCTCTACAAGACCTATTGAATGTATTTATTAAGTTTCCGAGGTTTTACTTTACTATTTATAATTTTATGAGAGGTATGAACCTCCCTGGTCCCAAAATTAATGTTCATACGCAAGCGCGCGTTCATGCTTGGTGCTGCACCACACTATAGGTTATGGCAGTATCCGTCTACACGCTGTCAGATAGTTTTTTCTCTCGGTATTTTTTCTTTTTGATTAACAATTTTTTATTGAAAAATGTACAGTTTAACTACTATGACAACATCAGAGTGTAACGGCAGCTTAGGATGATAGAAAAAACAAGGAAAAATTACTCGCTATAATAATATAGCGAGTAATTTTTCCTAATTTTTACCTAAGAATTGTGAATTGTTATGTTAATAATTAGTTAAATATTAAGATAAAATATGTCGTAAAACTGTTCAAAAAGTTCTAATATAAACAGAAGTATTAAGTTATTGAAATGAAAATATTCTTTCATTAAAATAATTATTTTTGTATTATTTTTAGTAGTTCGCCGGAAAAACGACCTAAGTGATTTGTTAAAAAATAATTTTTTTAAATTAGCAAAACATATTTTATTGGACCTTTTTTGTATAAAAGTAATCTTCGGTAATGTCTTTTTAATAGGAAAAATTAGCGACACAATTAATAAACAAATTATATGAGTAATTCGATTGTAAATCTTTAATTCAATTTTTTTGTCAAAAACCTAAGTCGACTTAGGTCGTTTTTTAAGCGAACGGCTCAATTAATTGATTGAAGGACAAATAATTAATATTTTTTAACACTAACAAACTATCTATACAAATGTGAAAATGTCTTTAATGAAAATAATTAATGAGTTTCTTAAAAAATTGTTTAAATTATTAAGTATTCGCTTAGAATGTTTTGACTGGTAAACCTCAATATCCCTGTCGGATGGGGCTATCGTAAATCTATCCAAGTTATGGTAGATTTAAGGTAGGTTTAGGATAGACTAATAAAATTGTTATTATTTGATGTAATAATACAAAAAAACCATTGGAAATGATAAAGGAATATGAAAGGATGAAATTGATATATTTTTTAGCATAAATTAACGTTAAATTAATGAGAAATTAATGTTTAAAGTAGGAAATGTCAGTTTTAGTGTAGGATGTATGTGTGTGTAAGATCGATATTGGAATAACCCAGGTGAGAATTGTCGGTCGGCCCATAGTCGGGCCAACCATGTTCATGGTCGGCCCAACTTGGTCAGCCAAAGGTCGGGCCACCATATGGATTGATCACGCCGCCCTTCCAGTGGTTGACACAGTTGGACCAACCGTTGGCACCAAAGTTGGGCCGTCTATGGATGCCAAAGTTGTGCCGACCGTGGAATCGAATGGTTGGGCATCCTTCGGTAACCACGGTCGGCACAACTTTGGTAAAGGTAGTCTTGCCAACCAATGACAAATGTTAATAAAAAAAATGTTTATTAAAGGACCACAAGTTGAGCATTACCTTACATTGATCACACATACATTATATTAGTTATAAACATATTAAAATATTTAACGCTTGGGGGGGATCGAACTCGCAACCTAACGCACTACAGTCACACACGCTACCACTATGCTACCCTCACATGTCTGAAGAAGGAGCGTGATAACTTTATAAACTTCAACCGTACCCGACCGTCGGCCCAACTGTGGCTGATGGTCGACCCGACCATAAAAAAGTTGATTTTCTCAATTGTGGCGGCCACAGTTCACCCGACCGTCGGCCCAACTGTAGCTGATGGTTGGGCAGACCATCAGTTCTCCCGGTCGGCATTCATGGTTGGCCCGACTTTGGGAGAAACATTGAACCAAAGTCGGGCCACCTTTGAGTGCCGAAACTCCGGCTGCCACAGTTGGTCCGACTTTGGCCCGACGTTCCAACTGTGGCGGCCGACCGAAATTCGCACCTGGGTCAAAAGAAATAATGGATATTTTTGACCAATAAAAAAATAAACCATCTTTTTCCTCCATTTTGTTTAAATCTACCTACAAGTAGAAAAATTGATTTTAAAAGTAGGAGTTTGTTTTGTTATTGGTCTAAAAAAAATCCATTTTTTCTTTTGGGCGGTTGGAACTATATACGTTTTTTTTATAAATATAAATTTTTTTCCATTTTGTTCGTAACTTGACCCACAAATAAAAAATAGCTTTCTTAATGAAGGAGGAGTTTCAGCTTTATTTTTATTGGTCTAAATCATCACTCAGAGAAAAAATTTATTTCACTTAACCAAACTGTTTAGTTAACCTATTTTATTTGTTACGATAAAACAATTTAGTTGATTTAAATAAAAATTTTGTTTATTCTAATAAATACGTAAAATTTGTTTGGTTATCCAAAAGAAATTTTTATTTGAAGGTGTTTGTTTTATTTAAAAAAAATAGTGTTTTGAATAGAGAATATTATTTAGTTGAATACAATTTGTTTGACACAACACAAATTTGTTTGATTCAACCAAATCATTTTATTGGAGTCAAACAAAAATATTTGCTTGTCTCAAAAAGTACATGTGTGAATTTAAAAATGGTGATCTCACTTGTCTGTGTCCGTGTTCGCGTCAAATTCATTAATTAAATCCGTAAATCGAAGAAACAAAATTATAAGTGTCGGTTAAATAATTGCAATGTGTTCATTGTAAGACTTAGTGTATATTTAATTTGTACTAGTGAGAAGAAAATATCCAATAAGTTTCTGTAAAGTTTTCAGTTGGTTATTTAAAAAATAAACTTTTTTCAGAGTGTATACATGGGGCATTCCATTTCAAATCGTTTCACTCACAAAAAACAATCGCAAGGAGAGCGATTTTCCAATAATTTTTATTATATAAAAATTTAATTATTTATAATATATTATGTACTGATTCGATAGAGAATTTCATTAACTTTCTATTTCTATTTTTATTTTTCAAAATTGAGCTCATTTTCGTAGAGAAATTCCTGTTTGAAATATTAAACTTTAAATATCTCAAAACACCCCCCCGTCGATTTTTATCAAAATTATATGAAATTAAAGCTTACCTTTTCTAGTTTCCATTTCCGTAAAATATATTATGGACATTTAATGGGATTAAGCGAAAAAAATTATTTAAAATGTGTGTTATTTAAACACATTTAAAAAACGTTATTTAGGATTCAACTTCGTACCATTTGTCAAATTTCTCAAAAACACACATTTTAAATAATTTTTTTTCGCTTAATCCCATTAAATGTCCATAATATATTTTACGGAAATGGAAACTAGAAAAGGTAAGCTTTAATTTCATATAATTTTGGTAAAAATCGACGGGGGGGTGTTTTGAGATATTTAAAGTTTAATATTTCAAACAGGAATTTCTCTACGAAAATGAGCTCAATTTTGAAAAATAGAAATAGAAAGTTAATGAAATTCTCTATCGAATCAGTACATAATATATTATAAATAATTCAATTTTTATATAAGAATTATTAGAAAATTGCTCTCCTTTTGCGATTTTTTTTTGTCAGTGAAACGATTTGAAATGGAATGCCCCACATATAATTTTAAAATATCAATAACTATATAATAAATTATAAATCAACGAATAATATGTACTAGAAACTATTGAATTTGGAAATTCAAACATTATTACAGGAAAATAAATAACAAAATTAAGTAAACAAAAACATTTATTTAAATGAACCAAATACGTTAACTAAAACTATTTATTTGAATCAAACAAATCTTTTCTTTTAAAATAAACAAATTTTTTGGTTATATGAAATAAAAATGTTTGGTTAAGTGTAATAATCAATCGGTTAATACGAATAAACGTATTGAAAGAAATTTTTTGGTTGAATCAAACAAACGTTTGGTTGACTGTATAGCAATGCATTTATTTGGTTCATTCAACCAAAATTTGGTTGTTTCGAACGAATTTTTTTCTGAGTGATCCATTATTTCTTTTGAGGGTCGAAAGTATATGTTTTATTTTTCAAATATAACTTTGTTCTCCATTTTGTTTAAATCTACCAACAAATAGAAAAATTTATTTTAAAAGTAGGAGGAGTTTGTTAATTTTTTTATTGGTCTAAAATATCCATTTTGTCTTTTGGGTGGTTGGAACTATATATGTTTTTTTAAATATAAATATTTTTTCCATTTTGTGTAACTTGACCAACAAATAAAAAAATAGCTTAGTTCACTGTTTTTAAATTTGAATATAATATATTATAAAAATGTAATAATCTTTTTGATTTTAAGGCATCAGATCTTTTAGAAAATATAATAATAATTAACTGGAGTAGTTTGAGCAGAATTAAAACAATTATTTCTATTCCAATAAATAAATAATTAAAAGAAATAAATTAAAAATTAATTTAAAAATAAAATGAAAAGAATAACAAAATTATCATGACTTTCTACTTCTAGTCGTTATTTTTACTTTATTATACTTCAATTATATTAATTTAAGTAATAAAATAAAAAAAAGAGTAGAAATAAAATATCAGTCCATATTGATAATATCCCATTTTCTTAATTTACTCGCTTGCATGTATAAATTATTTACAATTTTTAATAAATTTTAATAAAACTTTAGTAAATTAATTAAGAAAATGTTGATTAATGAAAATAACTACAGCTGAAATTTTTGCAAAATTGTTTGAATGACTCATTTCACTCGTTTGACGTTTCACTAATCATGATTATGTGCAATTAATTATAATTTTATAATTCATTTTAAAAAATTCTTTAAATATATAATGTTTCTAAAAAAAGTTTCGTTTATCAACATTTGCAATTTTTAAGCGTTTAACAGAAGAAAAAATTAGTTGAGACTTGAAAATAAGTTTTTTGTCATTTTTTTTAAAGATTCAGAGCTCTAATATAAATATTATACTTATATTTACAATTTTTTTGAAAATTATTTGCATTACAATAGCGATATTAATTTCATCCTCTAAGTTTTTCTCTCTTAACTCAGCTATTTTAATGAGAAAAAATATATCGTTGGTAAGATCAAAACATCAACTTTCAGCGCATCTAAATATTAAGTAGGGGAGACCGTGGCTAAACCGGACGGATTTGGTCTTTGACCAGGAAACTAATACAAAAACATACTTTTTGCTAAAGTGTTATATACCGTTTTGAAGCTTGTACTTTCACCTACAAATCGCACTTGTTCGATTTAAAAAAAGTACAATAGCTTTAGAGATATATTGCTTCGAAGGTGACTACCTCAAAAACGAAAATCCGAAAATTGGTGGGGCTAAACCGGACACCCCATGGGGCTAAACCGGACACGGCCAATTAATTAAAGAATGAGATACAAATTTTCTTTTTTTTTGGTAAAAAAGTCAAATCAGTTCTTCTTTTATTTATTTGTAGATAGTTCTATACGAAGAATATAATATAATATGTAAAATCGGTAATTAATATAATATAAAATGAATTACCGTTTTCAGGCTTGTCTGTTTGTAGCAACTCGCTTGCGAATTCGAGTTTTAAAATAAATTCTTTCTTTATTTATTTATAAAGTAGTTCTAAGCAAAGAATATTATATAAAATAGTTAATTAATATAAAATAAATTAAAGAATTCAAAGATTTGGTTGTTTTTAATCACGATGTCCGATTTAGCCCCACACCGTCATCTAATAATTAACCTGCAATATATTTTTTCTTCTTAATGTTTTCCATTAAACTTTTTTTCTACTAAATTCAGTACACCTTGAGCTAAAAGAAAAATGGCCGTATGATATTTGCACTTTAATTTTAACGATAAAAACCCAAAAAAATGAAGAAAAAAATTTTTTACTTTTACCTCAAAAAATGACATTTTCACATATTAACGGCAACTATTATTACAAGAAAAATGACACGTCCCTAAAACCTCATGCAGCATATGCATCACGAAATTGCGCGTTCATAGGTTATTTACACGATTTGAAATTCTTCACGGTTTCGGAAATATTTGACGTGTCCGGTTTAGCCCCGTGTCCGGTTTAGCCCCGGTCTCCCCTACGTAAATTCAAACCACAGAGCTGGGAAACTTAAAGAATTTGAACCTTGTTATGGGTTTTTATTCATGCATCTAAAAAAGTATTAAAAATGAAAATTTTTTTAATTAACATTATTATTTTATAAAGTCAAACATATAGGTTTTTTCGTCTTTTTATTTAATTTAATCTCAAGAAGTTCCGAAAAAGAAAATTCGAATTCCTTATTTATTTGAAGTCTTATCTAAAAGGCCTTTCGGAACGTCTTTCCGACAGGACAGACGCTTGGACGTTCTAACATCAAACTTCTTAAAAAAAATGTTATTCCAAAATTGAAGGATGTAAATTTAATTTTTAATATTATATTTCAACAGTGACTAAATTTTATTATCAAAAACAATTTTTAAAACAATTTATCATTGTTTACTCAAAAAAAGATTTAATTATTTTTAAGGTTAATATTAAAATTCAATTAATTGTTTTAAATTTTGAAGAATAATAATTTTTTTTTACAACCAGAAATTTACATAAAGAAAGTTGACAAATCTGTTAAATTGTAAATAATTTGTGTAATAATTAAAATATTGCAGAAATAACTTATTTGACATCTTGAATACTTAAAAGTAACAAAGTATGAACAACATTTATTTTCGACCAATTTTTTCTTCTTTACATTGCACCAAATTGAACATTCTACGAGGAAGAAGATAATTCCTTATCCATATCGCTTAACATATTATATAAACGTGATTTTAAATTTTCTGGAGCAGCAGCTCGAGCCAATTGTGACATATCTCCATTTGGATTTGCACATTGTCTTAAAAGTATAGCCAATGAATCGCTAGTGTGCTCGGACATTAATAATCCTGGAATTATAATTGTTCCTGAAATTGTCCAACCGAGAAAAATCTTTTCACAAACTATCTGAAATCAAAAAACAAAACACATTTAAATGTTTTATAATATTTATTTTAAAATAAAAGTTCGTTTTGCGAATAACTATTTTTATTTTATAAACTAGCAAAAAATAATATGAAATGCGGTAGTCAATTTTATATAATTATTATGCAACACTGAGAAAATTTTGAGGACGTTGCGGCATTCACAAAATGCTGTGGTGGCTCTGCATTGAAAATGCTGCTATAGAGCCATCAGCAGGTTAGATTGAGTGATTTGGATTGAAAATAATTTCTTTCGGGTGCACTTCCGAAAGGTCAGCATATGCCCCTAGAAAGGAGCAGAATTTACTTGAAAACATATATCTGAGGCATTTTACGTGAAATGTCCTAAGTTGAAATTTCAACTTCTTGAAAAAAATTGAAACTCAGGGATTTTGTTGTTCTATCAAGTAGAAATTTTTTTCAAGAAGTTGAAATTTCAACTTAGGACATTTCACGTAAAATGCCTCATCTATTCTCCATATGGGGCTTTTGTTTGACCTATGGGAACCAGATTTTGAGGGAAGTGTAAGACATAATTTTTTTGACATTAAAATGGAACCTAAAATTTGAAGAACTAGGTCAAATATAGTGTTATTGTCAAGTTTTGATCTATGTAAATCAAAACTGCCCTTAAAATTGCCCTGGATTTAGAGGAAATATCGTGTCAAAGAGAGTTTATTCCTCAAATTTTGATGTGTAGATGAAAACTACCCTTAAAATAGACCTAAATTTTGAGAGCAGAAGAACAGGTTTGTCAATTTTTGACATAGAGGCCAATATTGTCCTTAAAATAGACCTCAATTTTCAGGGTAGAGGGTATTGTTTATCAATTTTGGACGTATAAGTGAAAACTGCCGTTAAAATTAACCTAATTTTGAAAACAGAGGGAATACAAATTTTAGATTCCATTTGCATGTCAGTTTAGACCTACATGTCAAAACTGGATGTAAATTTTAGACGTGTAGGTCAAAACTATTTTAGTAAATGTAGTGTAGGTCAAATTAAACATAGATTTTGACGTAATGTAAGGCCGTTATTGTGCCTTTAGATAAAAAATGGGTTCAATTAGAAGTAGATTTGGACGTAATGTAATGCCGTTATTGCATCTCTTTCTGACCTGTAGGTAAGCAAATAGGACAAATCAGACGTTGATTTTCACCTAATGTAGGGTCGTCAACGCACTTCTGATTGCCTTTAAGTAAAAAAATAGGTCATATTAAACATAGATTTAGACGTAATGTAATGCCGTTATTGTACATTTTTACCTATATAGATAAAAAATAGGTCGAATTAGGCAGCGATATATATATATATATATGGGGCATTTCATGTCAAGTGATCAAGGTGGAGAAAAATTTTTCTCCAATCGTAGCAAAACTTGGGGCTTTTGTAGTACTCATAGATAGTAATTTTCCGTGAAAATATTTTTTTACCTAGTCCAATATTTTCCGAGGGGGAGGGGGTTAAATTTTTGTGTTTTTCAGTACAATGCTTATTTCAATAATTTTTTACTCTTAAACAATTAAACATACGAATTTGGCAAAGTACATTTTGGAAAGGTTTTTTCATGCTCTTTCGATTGGAAATAAGCATTTTGAAAAAAAAAAATTTTTTGACCCAAAAAAATCAAAATTAAAAATAAATTTCAATTTTTGGGGGAGAAAGACCCAATTTTTTTTTTTTTTTTTAAACGAAAGCTGAGGTTTCTTCCTAAAAGGACATATAAATGGTAATAGGTCAAAAATATGTCAATTTTGACATATATATGTAAAATATGTAAAATTACATGTTGATTTCGACGTAATGTAACAAACATTTGTGGGTCTCTTTTTACCCGTAGGTCAAAACTGCCCTAAAATTGACCTAAATTTTGAGGGTAGCAGAAATTCTTTAACAATTTTTAACATTTAGGTCAAATTGCCCTAAAATTGACCTAAATTTTAAGGGTAGCGGGAATTGTTTGTAAAAATTTTGACGTTTAGTTCACAACTGCCCTCAAAATTGACCTAAATTTTGAGGGTAGCGGAAGTTGTTTCTCAAATTTTGACGTGTAGGGCTAAACTGCCCTCAAAATTGACCGAAATTTTGAGGGTAGCGGGAATTGTTTGTCAAATTTTGAGGTTTAGTTCAAAACTGCCCTCAAAATTGACCTAAATTTTGAGGGTAGCGGAAATTGTTTCTTAAATTTTGACGTTTAGTTCAAAACTGCCCTCAAAATTGACCTAAATTTTGAGGGTAGCAGAAATTATTTAACAGTTTTTGACATTAACCCCTTGGCTGCCGATGAGCTTTCCACTGTTTTGGCCAAAAGTGTGTTGTAAGTTTTTATTTTTTTTTATGAAACTTGGTATCCTAAGGTTTTCGGGTTTGCTGATTAGGAATTCGAGGTCGGTTTTTTAAAATTCAAAATGGCCGATCCAATATGGCGGACAATTTTTTTAAACTGATCGGATTCGCTTGAAAATGGTTACTCGGGGGTTTTTAAGGTCGCTGATTACAAATCCGCGGTCTGTTTTTCGAAATTCAAAATGGCGGTTCAAAATTACTAAAAAGAAGCGGATTAGCTAGAAATAATATAATTTAAATTTTAATTAAAATTGATACCCAATTTATTGGGTATCAGCTTAATTTTCAATTTTGATAATGTAAATTGAGATTTTTAATCAGAAAGGCTAAAAACTGATGAGCTGTGAGTTCCAAGCAAATCGATACAATTTTGCTCCATGGTTGTATTACATTGAAGTCGCCATTTTGAATTTTGAAAAACGGACCGCGGATTTGTAATCAGCTACCCCGAAAACCCCCGAGTAACCATTTGCAAGCGAATCCGATTAGTTTTGAAAAATTGTCCGCCATATTTAATCCGCTATTTTATATTTGGAAAACTAACGCCAGATTCGTGTTCAGCGACCCCGAAAACTCCCGAGTAACAATTTTCAAGCGAATCCGATTAGTTTTGAAAAATTGTCCGCCATATTTAATCCGCTATTTTATATTTGGAAAACTAACGCCAGATTCGTGTTCAGCGACCCCGAAAACCCCCGAGTAACCATTTTCAAGCGAATCCGATCAGTTTAAAAAAATTGTCCGCCATATTTAATCCGCTATTTTATATTTGGAAAACTAACGCCAGATTCGTGTTCAGCGACCCCGAAAACCCGCCAAGTAGAGATTTTCAGGCAAATCAGATCAATTTTTAAAAATGATGTCGGCCATATTGGATCCGCCATTTTGAATTTTAAAAAACTTACGCCGGATTCGTGTTCAGCGACCCCAAAAACCCCCGAGTAACCATTTTCAGCGATTTTTAAGAAGTTTTAAACCACCTTTTTTAAGTTGCGTATATATGCGTCAAGAGCACTTTTGGCCAGTTTTAAATCCGCGCATACATGCGTCCGCGAGGGGTTAAGGTCAAACTTCCCTAAAATTGAACTAAATTTAGAGGGTAGCGGAAATTGGTTGTCAAATTTTGACGTCTAGGTCAATACTGCCCTCAAAATTGACCTAAATTTTGAGGGTAGCGGGAATTGTCTGTCAAATTTTGACGTTTAGGTCAATACCACCCTCAAAATTGACCTAAATTTTGATGGTAGCAGAAATTGTTTGTCAAATTTTGACATTTAGGTCAATACCGCCCTCAAAATTGACCTAAATTTTGAGTGTAGCGAAAATTGTTTGTCATATTTTTACGTTTAGGTCAATACTGCCCTCAAAATTGACCTAAATTTTGAGGGTAGCGGGAAAGGGAAATGACTAAATCAGCGGCAGCGGCGGAGAAATGATTTTATATTAATAGGGATAGATAAAGGGAGGTATATATTAGAGGTGTGCAAAATTCGAATCGACAGAAATTCGAATCGAACTAGCTAATTCGAAATTCGAAGTTTCGAATTTCGAATTGGCCGATTCGAATCGAAAGCAAATTCGAATCGAACTAGCTAATTCGAAACTTCGAATTCGAATTTCGAATTGGCCGATTCGAATCTAAAGTAAATTCGAATAGAACTAGCTAATTCGAAACTTCGAATTCGAATTTCGAATTGGCCGATTCGAATCGAAAGTAAATTCGAATCGAACTAGCTAATTCGAAACTCCGAGTTCGAATTTCGAATTGGCTGATTCGAATCGCACAGCTTAACTCGGTTATTAAAGGAGCACAATTATTTTGACAGAAATCCTAACCTAAAATTAGTAGGCTGGTATTCATAATATAGCTATCTAGTACTTAAAAACTTGTTGAAAGTGAAGGAAAAATTTCGCTTATTGTTTCTATTACATAAGGAAAAAAAACTCATTTTGCAAATCTTTTGCACAATTTTTAATAAATAAATAAATTTAATGTTTCAAGAACAATTGAAGAATTTTTTGATAATTTAAAAAAATCATTTTTTTGGGAAATTTTAATTTATAATTTTGAATCTTGTTTGTGTATGTATTTGAATTTTCGGAAATATTGAAAATATTGAATATCGAACATATTGGAAATATTTAAATTCTTTGCAAGAATTCAATTATTTTCCTAAATAATATCAATCTTCGTAAAATTAAATTATTTTTAAACAAAATTTTAATAACATTTTACGAATAAATACAATTATTTTCTAAAATTTTAATAAATACTTCAAAAAATTTTAATTATTTTCTTAAATTGTAAAATTTTTGAAAAACTTCAATTATTTTCAAAAAATTCCACGAAAAAATTCAATTTTTAATTCGTTATAGAGTATATCTAATAAGAAATTAGTTATCTTCTAAAATTTTAATAAATCCTTTTAAATAATTTTTTTATTAATTCTTTGCAAAAATTGAATTATTTTTAATACAATTTTAATCGAATTTTACGAAAAATGTCATTATTCTTAAAAATTTTTTAGAATTATCTTATAAAAATTGATTTAAAAATGAATTTCAGTTAAAAATTTAGATTACAATTAAATATTAAAAGTAATATAGCGCAAATTTTTAAAAACAATTCGATTTTGAATAACTTTAATTGAATTTTGCAAATATTAATTTAAGTTTTTATTTTCTAATATTTATTTAATTGAAGAATTTAGGAATACTTGAAATTTCGTAAAATTGAATATTGTAAACTAATGGATTTGAAAATTCTCAAAGAACAATCGATTTAAAAAAGAATTTTAGTTAAAAATTCTTGCAAAAAATAATTGAATTGATAATGATTGTATCACTCGTTTATTTTTAATTATTAGAGACACCTTATTTTAACACATTATTGGTATTTGTATATTATTTATATATTAAAATTATAGAATTAATAAAAAATATATTGACATTTTTAAGAAAAAGTTTCTAAGTACTAGATAGATGCACTGTAAAAATTTTTTTTGTAGATTTACAGTTTTATTTAGAATTTTATAGAAACATATAAAATAACGTCTTTAAAAGTAGTGAATTTAAAATTCCGTCTGTAAAATTAATACTTTTAATGTGTCAATTTTACAATTTTCTGTAAATTTACTACTCTGAAAGTAGGTAATAAAAAGACAAAAATATTTCCTACTTTCAGAGTAGTAAATTTACAGAAAATTGTAAAATTGACACATTAAAAGTATGAATTTTACAGACGGAATTTTAAATTCACTACTTTTAAAGACGTTATTTTATAGGTTTCTATAAAATTCTAAATGAAACTAAATCTACAAAAAATTTTTTTAGTGTGTATTATGAATACCAGCCTACTAATTTTAGGTTAGGATTTCTGTCAAAATGATTGTGCGAATTAAATAACCGAGTTAAGTTGTACAATTCGAAACTCCGATTTTCGAATTGGCTAGTTCGATTCGAATCGGCCAATTCGAAATTCGAAACTTCGAATTGGCTAGCTCGATTCGAATTTACTTTCGATTCGAATCGGCCAATTCGAAATTCGAATTCGAAGTTTCGAATTGGCTAGTTCGATTCGAATTATTCCCGACTCGAGTTTTCTGTTGTCGAGTCGAATAATTTTCGATTCGACTCGATTAAATGCACACCTCTAGTTATCTTCTTGTTCTTAACCCCTTGACTGTAAATGACGTGTATATACGTCATAAAAAAAATTGGCCCAAACTTTTGATGACGAGTATACACGTCATGTCCAAAACAAGGAAACATCTTAACATATATTCGGAAAAATTGTTACTCGGAGGTTTTTGGGGTCGCTGATCACGAATATAAAGTCAGATTTTCTAAATACATTGTTTGATCAAATACGGTCGTCAAAAATTTTGGAAAATTTCAAAAGTGTATCTTCTTTCCTCAAACTTCTTATTCGGGGGTTTTTGGGGTCATTGATCATCATTTCGAAGTCAGATTTTCAAAATACTTAATTTTTAAACCGACATGGTCGTCAAAAATTTTTCTTTAAATTCAATACTGTGACGTATTAATTTAATTTGACGACTTAATTAAATGACGACTAATTTAATTTTTAGTTTAAATTTTGCTTATGTCAGTCAAAATCTGACGCATTCAACAAAAAAATAAATCGAAATTTAATTAAATAAATCTCGCTGTCAGGCGCCAATTAAGAAACTATGAAAATGATTAGACTCAACACACGGACTCTTCTTTTTAAGAGCGTTCCAAATACCTGGTCAATAGTACTTTCGTACTATCCGATCATAAGATTTCTGAATCCCATTCCGTGTTCTCCTGATTCTGGTAGTACCCATTTGTCCACTCGGGCTTGGATGATGCCTTTTTGTTGGTCATCGAGTGCAGAAATACCGGCACACTCAGCAAATATTAATTGTTCTTTCTCTTCTCTTTCTCGCGGTTTTAAATCTATTCTCCGTCCTAGATCCATCGATGTCTTCTTCATCATTTAGGTTTGGGTCAGCTGTGACACTCACAGCCTTTCCCCCTCCCCTGGACTATAGGTACTGGAATCACATCTGTACCTTTTGTCCCACACTCTTCGGCCTTTTTCTCTACTACTCTTTGGTGGAGTAAGCTCTCCTCACTCGACCGCCCTTGACTATTCTCCGACAAGAATTTGAACACCTTGTCTTTTATTAGATCGTCCCTACCTATGACTGCCTCTAAACTTTCCCTAACTTTCCTCTCTCTCTCTCTAGTTCTAACTGTCGTTCCGCTTTTACCCAACTACAGCTAGGCGTGAATCTATCTATACACCCGTCACACGGTTCACAAAACTCGGCTCTCCTCAGTACAATCTTCAACAGTATTCCTTACTGTCCGGTTGGGTTAGAGGGGGGTACAGGGCTGTTCTGCGCCCCCCATATACCGTTTCCCAAAACGGCTCTGATGGCTACACAATTCGAATAATTCGGAAAATTGCATCCTGGTCTTTTACATACCAGACACGCTTCTGTTTGGGCTAGCTTCCTAGGGCATTGGTTTGAGTAATGTCCCTGTTATCTGCACGTAAAACAAATTCTCTGAGGACAGTCTCTGGCTCGACGACCTGTAGTCTGGCAGTGGAAACATGCCCCAATAAATTCCTTAGGGGTAGTTTGGGCAAGTGTACCATTTTGTTCCAAATTCGTTCCATTTGGCATTTTGAATTAGAATGTACCCTTAAAAGTTTAAAACCACCTCCCTTCTCTTAATTTTGAAAATACGAAAAATTGCCAAAATTGTCCTTTTTCTAAAAATGACGATTTTTTATTAATAAACAATTTTTATACATGGTTAATGATTGGGTAAAGTTTTATTGTGTCATTTAAAGAGAAAAAATGGAAATTAAACTTATTAAAAATATTAACAGTTTTCATTATGAATAATTAAAAGAAATATTGAAATTAAATTTTTTTCCCTCTTCATTTTAAAAAAAGAACCTTCTTCATTTTTCTAAAGAACCAATTAAATCAATAACTAAAATCAACGATAAATTATTAAAAACTGCATGATTCGACTTGTCAAAACATGTACATTGATAATAAAAAATCCCTTTTCATGTGGAGGTCCACGTATATTTATGAAACTGAAAATTGTCTGACATGCAATAAAGCTATGTAATAGACCTAACCTAAAAGGGTTGTAATTGAGGCCTTGGATTAAATAACTCGCCCGACGATCGGAGACACGCGCTATTGCTAGTCGGGTAGCAGTGACAGGCCCAGAGGCGCTCAATGACTGGCATTAGCGTGTGTAGCCGAGTGTCGGACGAGTTATTTGATCCACGGCCTCAATTGTTAATTTAATTTTTAACATACAGTCAATCCTTCACAATGACTGATAGCCCGAAATTTCCCTTTGATTAAGAGCATGAATCTCTCGCAGTAATCTCAAAGCTTAAAACAATTATTCCTCAATCCTCCATCATAGATTCTGACTCTTTCAAAATAATAAAATTAGGTAAATTTTCTCAGGCTCGAATATTTTCTCGCACCATCAAGGTGATATATGAGTCAGCAGAAACAGTGACTCACCAATCAGCTGTCATTTGCTCCAGACAAAACTCCAAAACAACAAGAAGAATCAAGAATGGCGAGACGAATATAAGAATAAAATATATCAAGGGAATTCCAACAATAATTACTATTTAAAATAGTTTAAGTCAAATATATATATTTTTATATTAAGCAATTAAATAATGTAAGAAATAGTAATGAAGTCATTTTGGATTTAATATTTTCTAACCTCAACTGCATTTCATTACATTCCTCCTTCCTATTAGTTTTTGAGGATCATTACAATATCTCCTAAACCTACCCTCCTGATTTCCTCTTAACATCTCATGATATAATACTTGCTTTAAAATCATTAAAAGATAAAAATACAGTTGGTGTTGATAGTATACCAAGATTTTTCTTGAGAGTTTGCTCCGCAATTCCGTGCCACCTCTAGTAACTATTTTTAACAAAATAATTATGTTGCGTTATTTTCCTACAATTTGGTAATACACCAAAGTAGTACCTGTTTTCAAATCATGTGATAAGACAGACATAAAAAACTATAGACCAATTTCCGTTATTAATAATTTTACAAAAGTTTTTAAAAAATGTATAGTTAAATATATGTTTTTCCTCTTCTATCTTTTTATCTGATGAACAACATGAATGTATTAATAACCGTTCTACAATTACTAATCTTGTCTGTATTACACAAAGCATAAACGATGCAATATCTTCGATGCAATAACTCGACGTAGTTTACACTGATTTCTTAAAGGCATATATAGTAAACATATTAACTCCAGACTCTACTCCATCGTAAGGGCATAGAAATTTAAGTCTTCGTCTATTTTAATTATTATTTTTTGGTAATATAATTATTTATTTATTGTTAAACTAATTTTATTTTTTCTTTTATTTTTAATTTTTTTCTTATATAATTTTATTTTATTATTTTAATTTTGTATATTTTTTTGGATAGACTCCATGAAGAGGAAATCATTTAGATTTCGAAACGTTGGAATAAATAAATATTTTATTCATTGTCCGAATGTTTTCGTTTAATTTACCTTAATTTATAAAGGATCTCGGACGTTAAAGATTACTTAAATAATTATTTATGCGCATCGATTGATACTGCGTTGGAACCATGTTTTTACAAGAAATTGAATCACTCCATGGCTCTAAGGCATTCGACTTAGTTAAAACATGGCTCCAAATAAGAAATGAAATAGATATTAGCAATCAGAGAAGAGATTTCCTGATTAATTGCAGACATAGCGATCTCTTTCCAAAACATATAGACAATTTTACAAAAAATATTTCAATATTATTTTTATAAAGCAACTCTGTGAAGAAAAATTCATTTCTATCACATATAATATAAAATATCAAATAAGAAACATTGAAATTCTTGACATTCACAATCATTTACATTTTTTAGACAAAGTCAAAAACAAAGTTCTGGATAAATTGAAGAACTATATTCCTGATAATAAAATTAATGAAATTGTAAATTATAACAGACCACAGATTACGAATTATTTGAATAGTTAGTTTGAAAACTTGAGTAAAAATTGTAATAATAATAAACAAATTGTCTTAAATTTACATAAGAAAATTCTTCAGAACAATGTTAATGAGCCATGGATTAAAAATTGTACTGATACGACCATACTAGATGAAATAAATGATATTTAAAGATCTAGAGAATGGCTTAATGAGTATTCCTAAAGAAAGTAGAGAGGAGATTAGACATAAAATTTTAACTCTTAGTTCACGTTATATAAAAAACCTTAATTTATTTCACAATCTGACAGAATAATAGCTAAAAATATTAATTTAACTACTAATTTCTAAAAAGCAACAAACATCTTTTTATTACTAAGGCCGATAAGGGTAATACAACTGTTATTCTAAATAAGCAAGATTACTTTGATAGGGTCAATTGTATGTTAAGTGACTAAAATACATATAAGCTTATCACTGAGAATCCATTAGTACCTCTACAAAAAAGAATTTTCAATAAACTTAACAAATTGAGAAATAATGGCTATTTAGATGAAAATATAAAAAGAAAAGATTTAATAACAACAAACACAAATTTGGCAATATTTTATGGTTTGCCTAAAATACATAAAGATAATTGTCCACTTAGACCTGGTGTATCAACTATAAATTCACCAATATATTTTATGTCTAAATTTTTTACAAACATTTTGAGAAAGTCATTACCAAAATCTTCTTTTTATATAAGAAATTTGTTCCATTTTAAAGAATCTATTAATGACCTGTGAGCGGTCAATAATATACCCTTTATCTCCCTAGGGCTATAATGGTTACTTTAATGACCAGCTGGGTTATATGGGAGAACTTGGCATGCACCGGTACAGGTAGCATAGAGTAACCAAAATACGCCTTTGTTGTATAAAGTAATTTACCACAAACATTTTACATAAAAAGAATTACGCGTTCAATATTAACCTCTGATGTTCCATAATTAACCCTGTTGACGGTATAGTATTTTTCACTACAAAAATAGTAATAATTGGGTAGTTCAACAATCGGATGAAGAAAATAAAGAAAATTTTGGCCCAATATGCTCATTTCTCTAAAAGTTTCAGAAAAAATCAATTTCTAGTATGGAATATTTAGCAATATTTTTAGCAAATTCGAATTACTTTGGTCAGAATTCGTGTAATTTTCTCTAAAAATAGAAAGTATATTTTTTAAATCGAAATGCTTAAAAAACATTTCTATTTAACTTTAGGAATGTGTTTACTAAAAAACAGGAATAAAAATATTTTCTTATAAAAGTTACGGCAAATTGAATTTTTTGCAAGTTATTGAACAAAATTTTATTTCTCCTAAATGAAAGAACCGATTTAAATGATTCAAGCGGGCATATAATAAGTGGGATAAAATAATTATACTTTCATTTAGAATTAAAGACTTCTTAAAGAATTTATTTTTGAATAATTATTTAATTTTATAAAAAAATAATTTTTTTTAATGTTCTGCGTCTTAAAATTTTTTTTTGAAAATTCCAACATAAAATTAAAACTATAAGAAATTAAAATTCGTTGAAAAGATTTATTTGAGGAACAATTTTTGAAAAGTTACAATCAAAATTATATTGCAGCGGAGATGCGAGTTTGGTGTTTTCTGAATTAAAACATTGTTTATATCTACGAAATAAACAAAGTACTGTCCACTGAGAAAACATTAAATCAAACACAAAAATAATGTTAGACGATTTTGTTTAATTGAAATTAGTTTGTAAGTTTAATCTCAATATGAGCGATTCCATCTCAAGTGATCAAGGTGGAGAAAAATTTTTCTCCAATCGTAGCAAAACTTGGGGCTTTTGTAGTACTCATAGATAGTAATTTTTCACCAAAATATTTTTTTACCTAGTCCAATATTTTTCGAGGGGGAGGGGGTTAAATTTTTGGGTTTTTCAGTACAATGTTTATTTCAATAATTTTTTACTCTTAAACAATTAAACATACAAATTTGACAAAGTACATTTTGGAAAGGTTTTTTCATCCTCTTTCGATTGAAAATAAGCATTTTGAAAAAAAAAAAATTTTTGACCAAAAAAAATCAAAATTAAAAATAAATTTCAATTTTTGAGGGAGATGGATACGATTTTTTTTTTTTTTTTTTTAAACGAAAGCTGAGGTTTTTTCCTAAAAGGACATATAAATGATAAAGTGGGACTAGAACGTTTAAACATTGAAAAAAAGAATTTTCTCCAAAACGGAGCTAAAAATCGGATTTAGAGCGCTCCGGCGAGTAGAAAACTCTTTTTTTCAATGTTTAAACGTTCTAGTCCCACTTTATCATTTATATGTCCTTCTAGGAAAAAACCTCAGCTTTCGTTAAAAAAAAAAAAAAAAAAAAAATCGTATCCATCTCCCTCAAAAATTGAAATTTATTTTTAATTTTGATTTTTTTTGGTCAAAAATTTTTTTTTTTCAAAATGCTTATTTTTAATCGAAAGAGGATGAAAAAACCTTTCCAAAATGTACTTTGTCAAATTTGTATGTTTAATTGTTTAAGAGTAAAAAATTATTGAAATAAACATTGTACTGAAAAACCCAAAAATTTAACCCCCTCCCCCTCGAAAAATATTGGACTAGGTAAAAAAATATTTTGGCGAAAAATTACTATCTATGAGTACTACAAAAGCCCCAAGTTTTGCTACGATTGGAGAAAAATTTTTCTCCACCTTGATCACTTGAGATGGAATCGCTCATATATAGAAAATATCTACTGCATTGATTCAAAAGTATTATTTGTTTGAATAATTATATTCAATTCAAACATATTTTCTGTTACGGTTTAAACAAAAATTATGTTAAAAAATGTTATGTTTGAATCAAACTTAACAGTTAACTACAGATAATTTTAAATCAATCACAATTTATGTTTGATTTAAATATATAATCTTTTAAACTGAACCAGAAAATATGTTTGAATTATACTTAAATATGTTTGACTGTATAGCAAAGATATTTCAAGTTTGATTTAACAAAATCTGTTTGAATCAAATAATTTTTTTTCTCATTGTCCAGTTAACATTTATATAACCATAAAATTGATTAAAAACTAAGTATAGTCTTGTTGCACTATATATTTTGATTTCTAATAGTTTTAATTATGTTGATATTTTTATCAAATTTTTCAGAGGCGCAGAAAATAAAAAAAATATTGGTTTTTAACAAATTTGTTAAATATTTATTCAAAAATAAACTCTTTTTAAAGTCTCTAATTATAAACGAAAGTATATATTATCCCCTTAATATTCAAGATTGATTTATTTCAATGGGTTTATTCATTTATAAGAAATAAAATTTTGTTTAAAAAGTTGCAAAAAAATTCGTTTAGCAATAACTATATGCTAAATGCACTAAACACATGTGTATGTATTGTGTGTATATGTGTAAGTATACATGTGTGAGTATACATGTGTATGTATTGTGTGTATGTGTGTGAGTATACATGTGTGAGTATACATGTGTATGTATTGTGTGTATGTATTGTGTGCATATGTGTGAGTATACTTGTGTATGTATTGTGTGTATGTGTGTGAGTATTTGTCTACTTAAGACGTTTAGGTCAATACTGCTCTCAAAATTGACCTAAATTTTACGGGTAGCGGAAATTGTTTGTTAAATTTTAACGTCTAGGTCAAAACTGTCCTCAAAATTGACTTAAATTTTAAGAGTAGCAGAAATTGTTTGTGAAATTTTGACGTCTAGGTCCAATCTGCCTTCAAAATTGACCTAAATTTTGAGGGCAACATGAAATGTTTGTGAATTTTTGACGTTTAGGTCAAAACTACCTTTAAAAATGACTTACATTTTGAGGGCAGAGAAAATCGTTTGTCAATTTTTGACATGTAAGTTAAAACTTCCCTTAAAATTGTTCTAAATTTTGAGGGCAACAGGAATTGTTTGTGAATTCTTGACGTTTAGGTCAAAACTGCCTTTAAAAATGACTTACATTTTGAGGGCAGAGAGAATCGTTTGTCAATTTTTGACATGTAGGTTAAAACTTCCCTTAAAATTGACCTAATTTGTGAGGGGAAAAACTACAGGTCAATTTCTGACGTGTAGACAGAAAGTTATGTTAAATACACTATAGCTACTTGTGACCAACTTCGGAGCGATGATGGTTCACCTGATTTTGAGGTTATGTTCGTCTATGACAGGAAGTTATGTTAAATATACTATAGCCATTTGTGGCAAACTTCAGAGCCTTGAAACAGCGGCGGCGGCGTCGGCGATATCTTTTTATAAGATAGACAGATATATATACACTGAGAAAATTTTGGGGACGCTGCTGAAATTCATGAGAGTCGCTGGCACTCTCTGTCCACGATTCGTAGCCGCCCCGCAAAAGGCAACATCTACTCCTCACGGGGCTGATTCTGACTTTTGAAAGGTGAGAATCAGTTCCATGAGCACGGAGTAAAGTCCATGAGAACAGATTCTTACTTTTTTCTGGGCGGCTGCGAATCGTAGGTAAAGTTGG
The DNA here is from genome assembly GCA_032872475.1 of Leptopilina myrica (nomen nudum). NCBI lineage: Eukaryota > Metazoa > Arthropoda > Insecta > Hymenoptera > Figitidae > Leptopilina > Leptopilina myrica (nomen nudum). The sequence goes on from CM065459.1 coordinate 22,018,450, forward strand.
GCTCCAGCTCTTGATTTAACGCAGTCGTTTATGTATTAGCCTAACTTAAAATCATAGCCATAAAAGATTTAAAAATATTGACGTGAACGAAAGTTGTGCAACTTTTTCAAAAATTAGAAAATTTTTTAATTTTTTGCAATTAATTTTGAATTTCGTATAGAGTTAATTTTTTAATGAAACTTAGTCATTATTAGATTAATAAAATTATGAATTAATGAATTCATTTTTTGTTTATAATTTAAAAAAAAATTTAATAAATATTTTTTGAAAAATAAATTCTAACAGAAATCAAATAATATGAAAGACATAAAAAAAGAAATTCAAACATTTTTAAAATAAAATCAATTGTTTTATGTTTAACTTTTAATTGACAACTAATTGTCAGTTTAGATTTGTTTGAAACTGAAAGGAACAACATGGATAAATTGAGTTTAAAATAAAAATAAAAAATAATCGTGTTTAATAAAATAATAACTTTTATTTAGTGTTTTTTTAAATAAAAATCAATTTTAATGTTAAAAAAAATTTTCAATTTTAGTTTTCGGATTTCTGAAAAATCTATTTTTCAACAAAAATTAAGAAAAAAAATGAGAATGAAATTAAAAATGAAGGGAAAAGTAGAAATAAGAATTTGAGGAGGAGAATAAAACAAAGAGAAAATAGAAAGTAAGAAAAAAATTTAATTTTAGATTCTTTTAATTATATTGATATAATAAAAAAAGAATGTTTAATACTAATATAAAAAACTATATTATTTATTATATATTCATTGTATTATAAATTAAAAATTGATTTATTAAATTATTTATTTACATTTATTTATTATATATATATTTATTATAATTTTTTAAAATTCATTTTTTTAGTTAGCGTTTATTTTATAAACATAAATTGTTTTTAATTATATTGATGTAATAAATTATTATTATTATTATTATTAAATAAATTGTATATATTCTTAGAAAATTACAACAGCTTGAAAGAAATGGAGGTTTCTATATGACTGGCAATTCTTTCCAAATTCCTCGAAATTCGCAGTTCCGTGCAGACATTTTGTACACAGGAGTTCCAAATCCAACGCGCCAAAGATATCCAAGATATTTATAATATTCACGTTCACCTTCTGCACCATTTATAACAAACCAATGCATGCAAGAAGCAACAATTCCATTATGTTCATCGTACACACAATTGCCATCATGTTCAACGCATACACAATTTCCATCATGTTCATCGCACACACAAATTCCTCCATGCTCATCACGCACACAAGTTCCATCATGCTCTCACCATTCATCTTATCGTTCTAGATGTTGTAATTAAAATATAATTTGAATAAATAAAAAAGAAGATTAATTAAATAAATAGTTTCATTTTTCAAAAATTTGTTTTTAATTTTAATAAATTCTGTTTATAATGAAGAAAGAAAATTAAAAATTAAAAGAATTTAAAAATAATAAATTAATTAATTTAAAAAGTTAATAAATAATAAAAAAGCCTTAATTAAATAAAAATAAATTATAATTAATTTAAATGTTTATAAGTAATAAAAATGATGTTATTTAATTTTAAAAAATTATAATAAATAATAAAATATGAAATAATTAAAAATGTTAATTAATATTAAAAGAAACATTTTTATATAATTAGAAATAAATTATTTATTTAAAATGTATAAATTAACAATTAACAAAATTCAATTTTTCTTTGTTGATTTATTTTTTTGCTCCCATTGTTCAACAGATTGTAAAAGATCCACATAAGACTTTGTGAGATCTGAAAATATTTTTAATGAATATAAATATAAAAAAAATTATATATATATATATATATATATATATATATAATAAAATTTTATATAAAAATAAATATTAAATTTGTAAATATTTTATAAAAAATTAAATTTAAGAAAATGATTATTTAATACCGCATCCGCGGTATGATTATTTAATAACGAGAATTGAGAGAATACAAAATAGATTCCTGCGCTTTATGGCTTTTAAATTAAAGATACCTTTCGATCGATTTAGTCATGATTATTCTCAGCTAAGGAGACAATTAGATATACCCACTCTAACATCCAGATTTTTATATAATGATATGTTATTTTTATATAAAGTGATCAATCAGAAGTACAAGTGCCCTGCTCTCTTATTAAGAATTAACTTTCATGTGCCTACTAGGAGATTACGTAATTGTGTACCCTTTTATGTACAACATCACCCCTGTAATTATGCCGCTAATTCTGTTTTTCACGAATTAGTGCGGAGGCAAACAATTTTTCCGATAGCGTTGATTTTTTCGACTCAAATGAGAACAAATTTATCAGAGACCTTAGAAACACGATTTTATCATTTGATTAAATTTCTTTTACTACGGCCAGTATTGTGATTATTGAGATTATTTTTTCTTTTGTAATTTTTTCTTTAGATTACACAGGCCAACAAAATTTTGTGGCCTAACCAATAGAAGCTGATTTTTATAGGATTTTGTCCATAGAATACGAATTTGACCTTGAAAATATTGGATTGGCTCCAGTTTTTAATCAATTTACGTTTCATTATACAAAATATGCATTTTTGGCATTTTTTGAATGATTGTACAACAATACACAGAAACAGTAAATTTGTCCGCATAACACCAATTGAAAGCTTAAACACTGCTCTTGAATATCCAAAAACAAAAAATGTAATTTATGTACACTTTAACCTATAATGACCAAAAAAAACATACGCTGTTCCATAAACGTATTAAAATTAATATTACTTTTGACCATGTAAGGTAATTCAAGTAAAAATTAGTGTCTCTGGCGTTTTTATAATCGCTAGTTACAAATCTGCTATGAAATATAAAAATTACAAGTGGCGGACCAAATTTTTAAAGATAATTTACGCCTTTTATGATAAAAATTTAAAATTTAAAAAAAAATCTGCCATATTGGATTCGCCATTTTGAATATTAAAATCTAAATACAGATCAGTAAGCAGCGACCATAAAAACCCCTAGAGAGACTAATTGTTATTTAAATTACCTTATATGGTCAAAATTACTGTTGTTTTCAATATGCTTGTGGAACAGCGAATGTCTCTTTTGACATTACAGGTTAAAGTGTACATAAATTACATTTTTTGTTTTTGGATATTGAAGAGCAGTGTTTAAACTTTCATTTTGTGCTATGCGGACAGATTTACTGATTCGGTGTATTGTTGTACATTCATTCAAAAAATGCTAAAAATGCATATTTTGTATATTGAAACGTAAATTGATTAAAAACTAGAGCCAATCCAATATTTTCAAGGTCAGATTCGTATTCTACGGACAAAATCCTGTAAGAATCGGCAGTAATATTTTAGGCAACATGCAGTTGATTAAAATTTGTCGGCCTGTGTTATAAGAACTCTTTTGTTAAGGACAACTTGTCCGTACAAACTTTAAATAAATAAATAAAAATTAAAATGATGGATAAAAAATAATATAAAATAGAATAAATATGGTGATTTGGGGTTAATGTAAACAGTAGATGTTTCAGCTAAATTTATAAATTTAAAAATAAGTACGTCGGAAATATTTTGTCTCGCATTTGCATAAAAATAAATCAAAAAATCAAAAAAAAATTTAATTCTTCCTTATTAATAGGGGAGATTCGGGTAGCCCCGTAAACTTAAGCATTTTGATAAATAATTTGTGTTTATATTTTTAGAATGTTAATTAAATTTTTTCATATCAAACAGAATACTTCTTTTAACCTTTAGCATAAATTCATTTGTAAAATAATCAAACCTTTTACGAAAAAATAAGGGAAAATATGAGTATTAAAATTCTAACCTTTAACAATTTGTCGGGTAGCCCCGGACATGCGCGAAAATATTTTATATTTTAATTATTAAACTTGATAAACTAACGTCAAATTATATTTACAACAATGAAAATAAACCATGTAATAGAAATAGATTGAAAAACCTATTTAACGTTCACAAAAAGTCAACATAAAAAAGATTTTATAAGACATTCTATGTGACGTACATACATTTTCTAAAGTGTCCGGATACTTTCAGATTTTTTAGAAAATTCAATTTTTTATTAAAAGAAAATTAAAAAACTAAGTAAATTTAAAAAAAAATAAAAGTTAAACTGTATTGTAAATCATTTGTAATTTATTTTAATAGTAATAACACATTATTCTATTAGAAATTAAAAGTGTCCGGGACTACCCACTGTCCGGGGTTACCCGAATCACCCCTACTTTAAAAAAAATTGTTTTTTTATTTTTACCAATTTAGTTAATAAATAATTAAGTGTTTACATTTACCCTGAGAATTATAAAATCATTTTGAAATTTAAAAATTGTATTTTAGATTCTTATTTAGTAAAATTAAAAAATATATATAAAAAATAATAAATAATATAATATATATTGGAAATTTTAAAAACTTTAATTTTAATAAATAATTATGTATAAATCAATATTTATTAAATGATATTAAATGATATTACAACTATATTTACCATTATTTTCTCGATCCATATTTTAATTATATTATTAATATAAGAACATAACTAAAAAAAAAAGCTCGAAAAAGGTTGTTGTGGTAACCGTTAAATTCAATATTGATTTGTAAAGGAAATTCCAACAATAAATTGTAATTTTTTTAAGAATATAAAATAAAAATATTAAAATTGCATGAAAATAAAGATGATAATATTAATTAACCAATTAAATTAATAAATTGCAAAAAAATATTTAATTGCTAAATAAAATATTTTTGAAAAAGTTATACTGAAGACAAGGTTAGCCTTTTATGTAATAAATGTGATAAGAAATTTTAATTATTATAATTTAATATTGTTAACTAATTGTTGAGTAAACATTGTATCAGTAGAAATTAGTTTTTAATTTTTATATTAATTTTTTATTTTTTTAATTTCATAATCATAGAGAAAAAAAATAATATTGAAGATATACTTTTGGTTTGTTATAGTAAAAATTTTTTTAAAAACATTTTTAAAAATAATTTATAGTCATTTATGATTTCATCAATTATTAGTTACTTAATATATTAAAATAATTAAAATAATATATAAAAATTATGTTCTTTTCATATAAGATTTTTTAATTTTAATTAAAAGTTTTTCATTGTTCAATATTAATAATGTCAAGTAAAATATAACTTAAAAAAATTAAATAATAATAATAATAATAATAATAATAAGTAAATAATTAATAATATATTTTAATAAACAATTTACTGTATTAAATAAATTTAAAAAAAGTAAATATTAATAACTAATTCCGGTTTTAGAAAATAGTATTAAAAAATGAACTTCTTTCTAAGTTTAGGATTGTAAAAATAAAAAAAATTTTTGTAATATTGCAATTTTTGTGTTGTCTAAACATCATCTACTGTAATAAGTGTAAATATATTCCAAATATTTCTAAAAGTGAAAGTATGTGAAAAATATAGTGTGTGTTTCATGTTTCTTGGAAAATTTACGTCTTAAAATTTAATGAAAAAAAAAATTATTACATTTTCTTTAAAACTGTTACTGGAGAGGTTTTTGGAGTCGCTAATTAAAAATATTATGTTAGATTAAAAAATTCATAATCGTGGATTCAGTTTGAAGGACGTTAAAAAATTTATTTTTTTCTGATTTGCTTTATAATCGGTAATCGGGGGTTTTTGGGAATGCTGATTACAAATACGATATTAATAATAAAATAATAAAAAAAACTATATTAGGGTCAGAATTCGTGAAATTTTCACAGAAAATAAAAAATATTTTTTTTAAATCAAAATGTTGAAAAAACATTTCTATTTGGTCTTAAGAATGTGTTCACCAAAAAACAGAAAAGAAAATGATTTTTTATAAAAGTTATTGCAAAATTAATTTTTTTGCAACTTTTTAAACAATATATATTAAATAATTATATATATACAAATAAATAGTGTTGACCATAGCACACTCTTCTCAAAGCTTTTTCCTCTAAATATTCCAAATAGTTTAATATGTATTCTTAAATCTTATCTTGTCAATAGATCTAATGTCGTGCATTATAACGGATTTTCCTTTTTTATATTTATTTCTGCTTCCGGTGTCCCTCAAGGATAGGTTCTAGGATCACTTCTTTTTAACATTTTTCTCAACAATGTTACACTATCTCTTAAATCAGACAAGCTACTTTACGTTGTTGACTTGAAAGTGTCCCGTCGCATTAGTAGTTCAGAAGATGCGGTTGAACTTCAAAATGACCTTATAAATTTTGAACTTTGGTGTAGCTTAAATAAGCTCAAAATTAATTTTAAAAATGCTCCGTCCTAACTTATTCTAGAAGTAACAATACCATCGAGTATGACTATTTATTAAATAACACAAACTTAACCCTTTAACGCCCAAATGGACAACATTTTGGCATGACGTTTGAGGAATTATTTCGGTACTTATAAATAAATAGAAAAATTCACGAATCGTCATTTCTTATATTTTTAGATATAGATATAGCTAAGAAGATAGGACTATATAGATAAAATTAAAAATTAAAATGGCTGCTCAAAAATGGAGTTTGAAGTTCAAATTTTTTTCAAAATTAGATTCGAAAGTATGAAATTTTTAAAAGTGTTTAGATCGGCTTGAAATTTGTTACTCGGGAGTTTTAGGGATCGCTGATCACGAATCTAAATTTCAATTTTTAAAATTCAAATTTGCAGATCCAATATGGCGGACAATTTTTTCAAAACCTCATTAAATTTGCTTGAAACTTGTTACTCGGCGGTTTTTGGGGTCACGGGTCACAAATCTGAAGACCAATTTTTTAAATTAAACATGGCGGATTCAATATGAGAGACGAATTTTCAGTTAAAATTCGATAATCACGTGGAGGTAACAAATTTCAAGCGAATTTAATAAGTTTTTGAAAATTTTTCGGCTATATTGGACCCTCCATTTTGAATTTTGAATATTGGATTTCAGATTCATAATCAGCGACCCCAAAAACCCCCGAGTAACAAGTTTCAAGCAAATTTAATGCATTTTTGAAAAATTGTCCGTCATATTGGATCCGCCAATTTTAATTTTGAAAATTGAACATCCGATTTATAATCAGCGATCTCTAAAACCCCCGAGTAACAAATTTTAAGCCGATCTAAACACTTTTAACAATTTCGTACTTTCGAATCAAATTTTCCCTGACGGAAGAATTGACTAAAAATGTATTAGGAAGTTAGTACTGATGGTGTAGTGCTATTTCAGTGAAAATTAGGTGCGTATTAGCACTGAAATTGCACTGCGAAAAATTACCTGCAAAAAGTTCGCTATAGGTGATATTTATGGGGGCGCATGATTATTCCCCAAATTTCAATTTCCTAATATACAAAACATGGAAATTTTTATCATCGAAACTTCATTTCGCATAATTTTCAGATTTCGAAATTTCATTTTACATAATTTTTCATTTATCGAATTATTTTTTATCCTAATATTTAAATAGTTAAATTTTTTTTAATATAATTTTTAATATGTCGAAAAATTCTTTGACATAAATTTTGTTTTTTCAACTGAATATTTTTCATAATTATTAATCCTCCGAATTACCATTTGACATAATTTTCAAACCTTCGAAATATTATGTTACATAAATTTCATTTATCGAAATTTTATTGGTCATAATGTTCATTTACTCGACTTATCAAGTGACATAAAACGCTTTTACTCAAATTCTCATGTGACATAACCTTCAAATCTTCGAAATGTCATATTTAAGAAATTCCATTTATCGAAATTTTATTTGTAAAAATGTTCATTTACTCGAATTATCAAGTGACATAACATGCATTTACTCGAATTCTCATGTGAGATAACCTTCAAATCTTAGAAACGTCATATTTAAGAAATTTCATTTATCGAAATTTTATTCGTCATAATTTTCATTTATTCGAATAACCAGTCAACATAAAATCTGTTTGTCCGAAATTCCATTTCACATAATTTTCAAACATCAGAATTACTTTTTAACCTATAATGCAAGTTACAGAAATTTCATTTATCCTAAAATAACAATAGAGATGAGAAAAATATTTGAAAATTGCATTGTTATTTTAGGATAAATGAAATTTCTGTGACTTGCATTATAGGTTAAAAAGTAATTCTGATGTTTGAAAATTAAATGAAAAGGAATTTCGGACAAACAGATTTTATGTTGAATGGTTATTCGAATAAATGAAAATTATGACGAATAAAATTTCGATAAATGAAATTTCTTAAATATGACGTTTCTAAGATTTGAAGTTTATGCCACATGAGAATTCGAGTAAATGCGTGTTATGTCACTTGATAATTCGAGTAAATGAACATTATTACAAATGAAATTTCGATAAATGGAATTTCTTAAATATGACATTTCGAAGATTTGAAAGTTATGTCACATGAGAATTTGAGTAAAAGCGTTTTATGTCACTTGATAAGTCGAGTTAATGAACATTATGACCAATAAAATTTCGATAAATGAAATTTATGTAACATAATATTTCGAAGGTTTGAAAATTATGTCAAATGGAAATTCGGAGGATTAATAATTGTGAAAAATATTCAGTCGAAAAAACAAAATTTATGTCAAAGAATTTTTCGACATATTAAAAATTATATTAAAAAAATTTTAACTATTTAAATATTAGGATAAAAAATAATTCGATAAATTAAAAATTATGTAAAATGAAATTTCGAAATCTGAAAATTATGCGAAATGAAGTTTCGATGATAAAAATTTCCATGTTTTGTATATTAGGAAATTGAAATTTGGGGAATAATCATGCCCCCCATATTTATGGCCTGACTGTCATTAAGTGGAAAAACGAATATTTCTTTGTTAATCTTAAATTTAATTTTTATTTATATTTCAACATTATATTTGTTTTTCATAAACTCAGATTGTTCACAAGTAATTATTATGTATGCTAAATATTCATGTGAATAAAAATTCAACAATAATATTCGTTTTACGTAAGAATTAAATTTTGCAAAATAGTTTATAACTTTTTTAATTAAATATTTTTTATAATGAATTTTAGATATTTGTAATCATAAAACATCACAAATTTAAATTTTTTGGTTTTGAAAATTGGATTATTAAATTTGTAATCCTTTTAAGCCATAAAATTATCATTATATACAACAATAGGCTTTCGGATCTATTGTTTAAGCAGGGGTTGCAATATACGTTTTTAATTTAACGCGACTTTCGTTGAAAATTTTGGTGACCTTTTTTCATTTTTACTTTCAGACTATTAACAATGGTTTGTTGACATAACCTACATTAAAAACTATTATTAGAGGACTTTAAAAATGTATACCGAATCATTTAAAAAATGGACTGAAATTGTACTAAGGCCAGTACAAGTTCAGTACTTTTGCAGTCCATTCTTCTGGCAAGGTTGAAAAAAATTTGAACTTCAAACTCCATTTTTGAGCCGCCATTATAATTTTTAATTTTATCTATAGTCCTATCTTCTAGGTTATATATCTATGTCACGTTATTTGTAATATTTGGAATTATTTTTACATTAATAACTTTTTTGTTTATAAATTTTTTATTTTTTTAACGCTATTCTAGATGAACTTTTAGTTTACATGTGCAAAAGGTCGAGTTTGAGGAAACAAAAGCTCTAGGATGCCTAATTTACATAACATAACACAAAAACATTTTTAAAACGAATTGTTAAATTACATTACGTCTATTAGATAAATCCCCGATTCTACTTTATATATATCCTATTAATGTGTTTTATCAGAATGTAAGGGACTGAGAACTAAACTTGATATTTTGCGCCACAGTCTTTCGCTTTCTTGTAATGACATTTTTATTTTCACTGAGACGTGGTTAAATTATGACTTTCATTCTAATGAATTAGGTGTTCACAATTTTAATGTCTTTAGATTTAATAGATGTTCTCATTCAAGTGTTTTTGCAAGAGGTAGTGTTGTACTGGTAGCAACGCGTTCCTCGTTACGTGGCTCTTTAATTGATTCAAATGTGTTGGATATTGAACACGTTTTAATTAAATTTCTAATACGTTCACCCACTTATATTTTTTGTGTTTTTATATTCCCCCTAATTCTAATATTAATATCTATATTACCGTATCTCGTATTTTAGAAAATACCGGAAGTAGAAGAGATTATAATTATTTCTCCTTTTTGAGATCTGAATGTAAAAGGTTATCTAAGAATTGTTATAAATCGTATATTGAGAATGTTGAATGTTCTATTTCTACTTGCCCAAAGAAATTTTGGAATTTTATTAATAATTTTCGTAGCTCTTCCGGTTTGCCTGAAATAATGAAACTTAGTAATATTGAGACAAGTAATGATAAAGATATTGCCAACATGTTTGCGCGTTATTTTAAGAATGTTTATGAACAAACTACTTCTACAAGTGTTAATCAGCATTCCTATTTTTCAAATTTTAACAATCTTCACTTACCGGTAAGTGTCTCCCGTGGGGGTCCCGGGCGCAGAATAGGCCCCCTGCGATCGGCTGCATGTCGTAAAAGGCGACTAAAAGAGACTCGGAGTGGTGCCATGCTTGCGGGTAGTACTCGGTTCGTCCCAGGCTACCTTATAGAGTATTGGCTTACGATGATGATGGGCAGTGCCGTGGCGGCCCGGCAGGTCTAATATTGACCGACGAACCTAACTTGCCGAAGCAAGGGTGGTAAGACTCTTAATCGGTACTCTTACCGGAGTACAAATGGTAGCACGGGGACCGGTCCGAGCCCGGGGACTTGCCAAAAGGCTTGTTCCTTCCGGTCATTGGGTTGGACTCGTGCGGGCAGTGGTTATAGCCTACATCGCTTGAGGCTAGGGGCGTCCATGAACGGACCGAAGCTTCGGCAACGGTCGTAGTAGTGGCGCTTCGACATGTGAGTTGTGGTGCCAACTCGGGCGGTTACCTGCAGAGTGACCAGGGATTGGAAAGGTCCCGCCCTAAACCGAAGGGCCGTAAACGTTCTTACTCAACTTTGCGGGCTCGGTAGATGGTCACATGATGGCCATCGACGTTGGAGAGCGTAAATCTCTCCCCGATATGGCCGTAGGCGGCCCGTCGGGTGTGATACTCGTATGAGGCGGTACAACACGTTAACCAACTAGGCGCTTACCGGTAAGTGTACCAATTTACAAGGCCGGTAACAGAAACGATGTTTCTAATTACAGACCTGTAACAATATTAAATTTAATTTCTAAAGTTTTTGAGAGCATTATTTTTTATATTGTTTTTAGTCATGTATCTCATTTTATTATACCTCAACAGCATGGTTTTATAAGAGGGAAATCGGTTGTAACTAATTGGAATTTGCAATTTTTATGTGGGTACCTTATCAGGATTATCAAATATTGAGGCTTGAACGCGCTCAAAATAGATTTCTTCGATTTACAGCATGGAAGGTTCACATTGAATATGATCGTCTCAGTCATGACTATACAGGTCTTAGAGAAGTCTTAAGGATTCCCGAGTTTGCGTCGAGGCTAAATTATATAGATCTTTTATTTTTATTTAAAATCATAAATGGACTTATTGATTGTCCATTTATTTTATCTAACATTAACTTCATTGTCCCTACAAAAAATTTGAGGTGTCGGAAGCTCTTTAAAACAAAATATTATAAAATGAATTATACAATCAACTAAATTTTAGCTTTTAATTTATTTCAAAAGGACAAAATATTGTATTTAATTATTTTATTATTAAATTAAACTTTATTTATAATATGAAAATAAATATTTATTTTTATTTACATAACAAAATTTAATTAAATAATTATTTGAGGTTATATCTGTAAATCATATTTTTTATTTATTTAACAAAAACTTTAATTATTATGCATTGCCATTTAGTTCCTTTTGTCTGTTTTGGAGGTTTTGAATGTCTTGGAGAATACTTTTTTATTATAACTAAAAATTATAATTTTTATTGCGTTCGCTACAAGTATTATAGGTAAAGAAACACGAACCATGAACTGCCACGAACTATCAAAACTATATTTGAGGTTGTGTTACACGGCGTAGAAATAAATGCATGCGCGAAAAATCCTGTGTCCAATTCTACGTTTAAAATTAATTAATAAAAACATTCAAAACATTATTTTCTTTAAATTTATAAAAACTAATGTAATTGCTTTATTTAAAAATAACTTAAAATTAAATATTTGTTCAAAAAACGCATAAATAGGGGAGTGCTGTTAGGGTTGGACAAGTGTTAGGGTTGAGCCATCGCGTTTATTTTGTTTTATCACACTAGCGCCATCTGTTTTCGTACTTAAATTCTTGCTACTAATGTCAGTCAACTTTTCACATGAGTTTCAGTCAAGTATACGAACGTATACTTTTGTTTTTTGCGAGTCATTGTTATACGCTCAACAGAAACTTTTTTGTAGTGTCAAAAAAACAGAAGTAAATGTAGAAGAAATATGCCAAAGACAAAGTAAATTTATTGAAATTGTTTATTAAGATGTTATACGAAAATGTGAAAAAAAATTTGGGGTTTTGTGTGACGCGTTTGTGTTCTGTGTGGTATGTCGCAAAACGACGCGTGAGTTAGCGTTGAGCCAGGCGGTGTCGTAAGGGTTGAACCGCCTAAAATATTGCAATTACGAAGCGTACTTGCAACAGAAATTCATTTTTTGACTTTAAGGAGGTGTCAAAAACTTTATTTCTAACGAAAAAAGAGAAAAAAAATTTCTTCGATAATCTTTTTTTATTGTTTTAATTTAAAAATTTTTGATTTCATTCTTAAGAAATAAAATATCTAATCTTATGCAAAAATGCACAATATGGGATTTTATTTTAATTTCATGGTTCCTTTCATCATTTTCAAGTGTCATTCTATTATTTGAAGGACATTTTTAACCATTTATCTAAATATTTCATTGATTTTCTACAGTGGCTCAACCCTTACACCCATGTTCACCCTTACAACATTATTTTTTTTAAATTGCTTATAACTTTGAAACTTTTGGCTGAAATTTTTTGCAATGTACAACAAAAACATTGCACTTGAGTTGATCTTTCCAACAATATGCGCGAAAACGTGAAATTCGCACTGCAGAGGAAGTTATGAAGAAAATTAACAACTATGTCCAACCCTGACAGCACTCCCCTATATTTCTCTTCCTAAAAGCACTCTCAACTCACTAATGCAACTTTTTGTGCTCTCATCTAAACCAGTGATTTTCAAAGTTAAATAAAATGTATTAAAATACATTTTTTAAAAGTTTTCATTAAAAATAAAAATTAATATAAATTAAAGTTTTATTATAGACATTTTTTGGTTAATTATTTGTCAAATAATGTTTTATTTTAATATTTTTAATGAAATTCGTAGTAAATGGTGCACATGTAGTAATACACACAATCACCCTATATAGTGCACTTTTTAAGAAGCATATTTAGTAAATAAAGAAAAGAAAAAATAAGGAAAACTTATTTAATTTGACAAAAGTAACAATTAAAGCATTTATTTCTTACCTATTTAGAGCAAGTTGATATTTACACGGAGAGAAATCTGCTGCTAATATAGCAGCCCTCGAAAGAGCATATTACTTAATTTGCTTATCGTTTCTCTTATATTTTTAGCATAAATTCATATACTTATTGTAAAAATACTTTCGATACAATAAGCATAAGAGACAGTAGCTAATTTTGCAAGAAATCTTTATTATAAATACAAAGAGAACGTGCTATTAAAGTATTAAGTTTTTTTTTATAAGAATCGCTCGAACTCCGACTGATTTTCAGGCGGACTTTATACAACACAATCTTACCGGCGTATACGCTCATATAACTCACACACACACACATATATATTTATAATTCTTTGGACAGTTTTGTCGTCCTGTAAAACATTATATTTGTTAGGTTATGTTATTGTAAACGTCACCGCGTTGTACGCGTTCCGTTCCAGGTTCCTCCATCCAGAGAAATATATGTGTGTGAGTTATATGTGCGTATACGCAGGTAAGATTGTGTTGTATAAAGTCCGCCTGAAAATCAGTCGGAGTTCGAGCGATTCTTATAAGAAGAATCTAATACTTTTATAGCACGTTCTCTTTGTATTTATAATAAAGATTTCATGCAAAATTAGCTACTATCTCTTATGCTTATTGTATCGAACTCTCCATTACATTAAATAGATGATTTCGTATATAAATTATTATAACCTTAAGCTAAAATTCTATTCAGCAGTGACTAATAAAATTTGTAAAGATTCTGCAAGCAATAATAGCACCAGATTTTTCTCCGTGTAGTTTTTGAATAAATAATATGTAAAGTTGGAGATGTCAGTTCTAACGTGAGACTTATGTGTATGTGTGTGTGTGTGTATGTAAAGCGATAGTGATATATACTACTGATATATCGCCGCTCATTTCTCACGACAGATGGCGGGACTGGCATTTGTACTCCTTTCTGTTTTATCACATTCAAAACAAGAATTAGAAAAACAAACTTTTAAGATGAATTTTATATAAATATATTATAATTTATAACACATAATTCCAACCCCCAAAAAGAAAAAAATGAATGACTTAGACCAATAAAAATAAAGTTAAAAGTCCACTTTCATAAAAAATGTTCTTTCTTTATTTGTTGGTTAAGTTACACAAAATGGAAAAAAATTTATATTTAAAAAATAAAACATAATTCGAACCCCCAAAAGGAAAAGTGGATATTTTAGACCAATAAACATAAAGTTGAAACTCCTCCTTCATGAAGAAAAATATTTTTTTATTTGTTGGTTAAGTTACACAAAATGGAAAAAAATTTATATTTAAAAAATAAAACATAATTCCAACCCCCAAAAGGAAAAATGGATATAAATATAATTTTTTTCCATTTTGTGTAACTTAACCAACAAATGAAAAAATAGCTTTCTTCATGAAGGAGGAGTTTCAACTTTATATTTATTGGTCTAAAATATCCACTTTTCCTTTTGGGGGTTCGAATTATGTTTTATTTTTTAAATATAAATTTTTTTCCATTTTGTGTAACTTAACCAACAAATAAAGAAAGAACATTTTTTATGAAAGTGGACTTTTAACTTTATTTTTATTGGTCTAAGTCATTCATTTTTTTCTTTTTGGGGGTTGGAATTATGTGTTATAAATTATAATATATTTATATAAAATTCATCTTAAAAGTTTGTTTTTCTAATTCTTGTTTTGAATGTGATAAAACAGAAAGGAGTACAAATGCCAGTCCCGCCATCTGTCGTGAGAAATGAGCGGCGATATATCAGTAGTATATATCACTATCGCTTTACACACACATACACATAAGTCTCACGTTAGAACTGACATCTCTAACTTTACATATTATTTATTCAAAAACTAAATATCAACTTGCCCTAAATATGTAAGAAATAAATGCTTTAATTGTTACTTTTGTCAAGTTAAATAAGTTTTCCTTATTTTTTCTTTTCTTTATTTACTAAATATGCTTCTTAAAAAGCGCACTATATATTCTCTGGATACTACTCTGTCACTTTACATATCAACAATTTATTTATAATTGTTTAATTTACATAAAATACTTTAAAAATTTAATATACAACTGTTTCTTTATTATTTCCAATAGTTAATTTTATAATATTTCTTTAAATAAAAGCAATTTTTTTAGTCTACATAAAACCTACCTTAAATCTACCATAACTATGGTAGACTTACGGTAGCCCCATTCTCCAGGGAAGTCAGAAAATGTTTGTTAAAAACCATAAACTTACAGGATAAGTGTCTCCTTTGGACCCGCTCCACATTGGGACGAATCGCAAATTCAGTACCATAAAAATAAATTTTTTTAAAAATTTAATCAGTAATGCATTTAATATGTTCTATATACCTGTACGCAATTAACCTATGTATAGATATTTTTATTACTAGTAATAAATAAATTAAAATACTATATAATATATTGCTTCCTTATACTGAGGAAGTATTTAAATACTATATATATATATATATATATATATATATATAATTATATAATTATATAATTATATATTCCTACTATTTAATTTAATTTATTTTTATTACACCAGTACAAATTCTGCGCGCTACGCGCGCCCATTTCATATTCTTCGCACTATAAAATCGCTTGCTGGGTGTAAAAACATGATACATCGGATTGGCGTTGAAAAATATGATACCTAGGATTTGACTTGAAAAACATGACATATCGTCGCTTGAGTTAAAGCACTTGGCACGTCGAAAAATAAAATTTCATTTTAAATTTTCAGTTGATACCACTGACCGCTAATTTTAAAATGTGGCAAATCTTTGAAACTTTTATGAAACAAATGCTTTCGCTTCATAATATGTCAATTCAAAGAAGAAATAGGTTAAATAATTTTGTATACAGTTTATATTGATTTGAGACATTTTAAGATTCGCGGTCAGTGGTACCAACCGAAATTTGAATAAAAAATTTTCGTTTCCCACGTGTCATGTTCTTCAACTCAAACGACGATATGTCATGTTTTTCAAGTCAAATCCGAGGTATGTTTTTTAACGCTAATCCTATGTATCATGTTTTTACACCCAGCAAGCGAAATATACTATGGTATGAATCAAATTTTACACCAATACTATGATATAGTGAAATAGCACTTTGTTAAAAGGAAGGAAAGGGTTGAGCCGAATAATTAATTGAGAACAAATTATAACAAAGTCTCTTTTATTGGAATCATAAACATACTGAAACGTGATACAATTATGAAGAACATTAATAGACTATTTCAGGCGAGACCGACGAATCTGAGATCGAAATGAAACTGGAGAGGGATCTCAGAGGTCGGGGCGCGATGGTAAATTCTTTGTCAATGAAAGGAAATGAAAAACGTTATGCAGCTGAACTGATCTCAAAAAGGAAACTGCATGATAAAATTAAATGAGCATAATAAATATAAATAATTATAATAAAGGAACAGTTGTACAACTTGAAACGAGCTCACCAAAAACAAAGGCAAGAATGTTGGACGATAATCCTCTGAGAGTTGTGATGTCCGTTCCTAAAAAACCTCTTGAGTAAACGGAGCGTTTCCTTATTTTCACTAAAGCAGGCGCTCCTTTTAATTCAGGATCAAAATCACAGACGTCCGTATCATTCAACGTCCGAAAGAAAAACTGGGCCCCTCTTGATAAACTCTTGAAATGGCTCCGCCTATAAACTTATAAAAGGCACAAGGAAGGGGGTCTTTAGGTATTAAGGAGGGGAGACGGACGGTCCTTATGCGAGAACAATGTGAAAACCATAAAAGAGAGAGAAGACATGACAAAACAAAAATAGCGTGATTCAAGTGTAACAAGGTGAAAAACACCAATTATAAATAAAATGAGGAAACAAATATATTCAACAAGTTTTCAAACATTCCGCCCGCCTTCGTTTTTAACAAAAAAACGAAATTACTCGGCATTAGTTGTTACAGGAAGTGGACAAAGTTTAACAATTGGTCTTGTAACTGTACCCGTTTGAGTCCTCACTGTTGCTACTCTAACTAGACCATCCTTTCCTGGGTGAACCTGTATTATACGGCCT
This sequence comes from Leptopilina myrica (nomen nudum), assembly GCA_032872475.1. Taxonomy (NCBI): domain Eukaryota; kingdom Metazoa; phylum Arthropoda; class Insecta; order Hymenoptera; family Figitidae; genus Leptopilina; species Leptopilina myrica (nomen nudum). The sequence continues at coordinate 22,036,024 of CM065459.1, forward strand.
AGTGGCCATTTTGTGGGGGGGTATCGCTCATCCATAATCAATACAATGGTTCCAATCGAGAGGTTTTCTGATTCGTGATTCCATTTATATACTGCCTGATAACGCTGAAGACATTCACGTGACCATTTCGTCCAAAAAGTCTCCTTCATTTGTTGGATACGCTGCCAACGATTAAGCCTGTTTATATTTATCCCTTCTAAAGTAGGTTCCGGTGCAGCAGTTAACGAATTACCGATAAGAAAGTGGCCAGGGGTTAAGACGGATAGATCATCAGGATCATCTGTAATGGGGCAAAGTGGTCTTGAATTGAGCACTGCTTCAATTTGAGTGAGAAGGGTTGTCATTTCTTCGTAAGTTAAGAGTGTGTCACCAACAGCTCTACGAAGGTGGTACTTGACGGATTTTACCGCAGCCTCCCATTTGCCACCAAAATGTGGAGCTGCTGGAGGGTTAAATAGCCATTTCGTGCCATCGTTGGCAATTAACGATGTTAAATTGCCCAGTTCGTAAGAAGTTTTCGAGAATAACCTTTTTAATTCCGCATCCGCGCCCTTCAAATTTGTGCCACAATCACTCGAGATGGTTTGGCAAATACCCCGTCGAGACACGAAACGTTTGTAAGCTGCTAAAAAGGCCTCGGTTGTGTAGTCAGTGACGAGTTCAATATGTACTGCGGAAGTAGATTGACAAACGAAGAGTGTAATATATGCCTTGTAAGTTTTTGCCGCCCGCCCTTTCCACGTTTTCAGACTAAATGGACCAGCGTAGTCAATTCCAGTGTGAATGAATGGTCGATCAACTCGAGTTACCCGAGTAAATGGAAGCTGGCCCATCATTTGTTGAGCATTCTTTTTTCGCCATATGGAGCATTTTATGCATTTTAATATTAACGAGCGTACCGGTGCTCTTCCACCAACAATCCAACAGGAGGTTCTAATATAGGTTAGAGTGGATTGAGTAGATCCATGAAGTGTCCTGGAGTGGGCATCAGCAATAATGAGATTAGATAATGAACACGTACGCGGAAGGATGAAGGGATGTTTGTTCTCATAACTGAGTTCAGAGTTTATCAATCTTCCACCTACTCGAAGAATTCCTTTGTCATCAATAAATGGCATTAACCGAATTAGGGGATTATGTTTCGATAGATTTTCTTTATTAGAAAGAGTAGTAAGTTCATTGGGATAAAAGGCAAGTTGAACTTGATGAACCCAGTAATATTTGGCATCCGTTAATTCTTCAGGGGTTAGTGGAGATGTGATAGATCCATCAAACCTATGTCGGAATTTTTTTATTACTCGATAACAAATGGCCGTAATGCGTAATAATCGTGTAAAACACGAATAGCGATCTATTAAACTCCAAAGTTTCGGGAGTGGAGTCCGTATCGAATTTACTAAACTAGTTTGTTTTGTTTCTAATAGATCATCTAGGGGCTTTGCTGGAATATTACCAGGCCAGTATGTTGGTTCAGCAGTCAACCATGTTGGGCCATTCCACCACTTGGTATTTGCTGACAGTTCGATTGGTGTCATTCCGCGGGAAGCACAATCAGCTGGATTATCCAGGCCAGGGATAAATTTCCATTGAGCTAGTGGCAACGTCTCTTGTATAAGAGAAACACGATTGTGTACATAATCTTTCCACTTGGAAGGGTGATTATTAACCCAAGTGTGAACAATGGCAGAATCAGTCCATAAAAAGATAGGTGGGTTGTTAAGGTCAAGAGTTCGACATAAATGGTTTGTTAAACGTGTGAGAAGAGTAGCAGCAGAAAGCTCTAATCGAGGGATGGTGAGTCTTTTTATGGGGGCAACCTTCGTTTTGGCGCACAAAAATGAAACCGTTACATGACCATTAAAAGACACTCTTAAATATAATACCGCTGAAATCCCAACACGAGACGCGTCGGAGAATCCATGCAATTGGAAGTTACAAGTCTCGGTGAAACCAATCCATCGAGGGAACCGCAATTGCTTGAGATCAGATAATTGTTGAATAAACTTAACCCACTCTTCAACCGCTTCTTCTGGAATAGGTTCGTCCCACCCAACTCCTATGATCCATAGTTTTTGAAGAAGTATTTTTGCCTTAATAACAATGGGAGCAATTAATCCTAGAGGGTCGAATAGACGTGCGATTTTAGACGAAATGGATCGTTTCGTAAAAGGAGTGGCTTCTACGGTAATAGGAGAAAATGTGAAAATGTCCTCTGAAGGCTGCCAAGATAATCCTAATACAGATATAGACATGGGATTATCAATTGATACTGAATCTAAGGATAATTTATGTTCTACTGGGATGCTGTTTAATATATCTGGGTGATTACTAATCCACTTCCGAAGTGGGAAGCCGCCTGCCATACACAAATTGGTGACCTGTTGTACAATGGATTGGGTTTCCTGTATCGTATCGCCTCCACCAAATGTATCGTCTACATATCGACCTTTCATTAAGACTGGAACAGCAAGTGGAAATTTTTCCCCTTCATCGTTAATTAATTGATTTACTGTTCGTAAAGCAAGGAAAGGGGAGCAGGCTAGACCATAAGTAACTGTGGTTAAATTGTATTTCTCAACGTTACCGATAGAATCCTTCCATAAAATTCGTTGAAAGCACCAATCATCCGGGTGTACAAGAATTTGGCGATACATTTTCTCCACATCTGTAGAGAATACGAAACGAAATTTGCGAAAATAAAGTAGGACATCAATCAAATCGATTTGAAGTTTAGCACCAATGTGAAAAAGATCATTGAGGGGGGTACCGTTTGACACCTTAGCAGTGCCATTAAATACAACACGTAGATCATGATTATGCGAGAAAACTCCATGATGTGGGATGTAATTTACAGGAATTGGTTCAGGTAATTGAGGTGATATACGTCTCATATGACCTAACTGCTGATAATCGTTAAGGAATTTCGAATATTCCTTGTAGAATGCGGGATTAGTCGCAAATTTTCGAAATAATTTATGTAAAGCTTGCATAGCAGCCAGTTTAGAGTTACCTAGCAATGTAGCAGAGTCCTTAAAAGGCAACCTAACTTGATACTGTCCGGTGTCGACTCTTTTGTGTGTAGACATAAAGTGTTTCTCACACTCTTCTTCGCCCGGTGTCAAAGATGGTTTGATATCAATAACTTCTCCCTGACGCCAGAATTCTTCAAGTAGCTCATACCAATCTCGCTCACATTTACAATGGTATCCTGAAACCTGATTAACTGAGGAAGTTTGTCCGGTTGGACCAGAAAGAACCCAGCCGAAACTGGTTAATTGGGCAATTGGTTCATCCTCTTTACCTCTTTTTAGACCATTGTCAATAATTTGGTGATAGAGGTCAGAGCCAAGAATAATATCCACTGAGGAGGGGTCAGCGAAGTTTGGATCTGCTAAATCAATTTCTTTCAAATGCGTCCATGTTGGGTTGTGAACTTTACTTGATGGGATAATGCTAGTCAACTTTGGTAAAATTTCGGCTTTCATAAGGCAAGAATAATCAGAATTGTAATTCGACTTTAATTTCAAATTAACTGAACCTTTTGATCGTCCTGTAGGTAGCGCACCCGCTCCAATAATTGATACAGAGGATTTCCGCCGTGGAATACGATACATTTGCACAAATCTTTCAGTAACTAAAGATATTTCCGAGCCTTGATCAATGAGGATTCTAACATCAATTAATTGACCATGATCTAATTCAACTTTTGCTCGAGCTGTGGCTAGGAGAATAGAGGTTCGAAAGGGTGGGTTTTGCGGCTTTAAATGAGTGACTTGTTTGCTTGATAAATCGTCGGTAGAATGTTGAATAGAATTCTGGGGAAAGTTATCAGAGGGGTCATTAGCACGTTTAGGAGTGAATGAATGAATAGAAGTATGGTGCTTCTTGCCACATTTAATACAACGTCTTGGTGAAGGACATGACCTTACTAAATGCGTCCCGAGGCAATTGAAGCATAAATTCTTTTGTTTAATAACGTTGAGTTTTTGATCAATTGATTTTGAAGTGTATTCGGGGCATTTGTAAGTGAAATGATCATTTGCACAAATTGGACATGTCTTAATTATTAAATCTGTCGAGCTTACCTGCTGAACAGAGTGAGATTTTGACGGCCGCGTGTGAGATGATGGAGTTGAACATTTTGTTCCACTTTGACTTTGAGTTGTCAACTGGAATGATGATGTGCGAGTCAGAGCCTGTAAGGAGCGTATCCGACTAACCAAGAAATTACCGAGTTGACTCCACTTTGGGTATTCTGTAGATGAACCGAGCTCTAGCTCCCAAGCTCGAGATGTATTAGGATCAAGACAACGAGTAGTAAAGTAAATTAAGAGAGAGTCCCAATGTTGAACGGGATGTCCTAAAGTCTCTAGTAAGCGAATATTTTGTTGTATGGATGTATACAACTCCTCTAACTCTGTGGCGGATTCCTTTTGTATACATTTAAGAGAAAAAAGTGAATGTAACGTCGAATCAGTTAAGATTCGTTTGTTATCATAATAAGACGTCAAGTCGCGCCACGCCTTTTCAAAGTTATCTCCAGTTAAAGGGGTATGTTTTACAAGCAATGCAGCTGAACCAGTCAGACTGCTCCTAAGATAATATAATTTTTCGACGGGAGATAAGGACTGATTTTTGAAAACTAAGGAAATGAATATATCTCGAAAAGTAAGCCATTCAGTAAAGTCACCATTGAATTTAGGCAGATCCATGTGAGGAAGGCGATGGGAAAGGGATGTCGATGTAGAAGCTTGGAAGTGTTGTGAGGGTTCACCAGATGAAGAGCCATCTTGAATCTCGTCAAGGAGGGTGGTCATTTTTTCAAATGAATCTAAGAAAATTTCTCGGGTTGTTCGAAATGAATTTTCTATAAAATAAGGATCACTTCTAACTTCGCCTCTTACATCTTCTGGCAATTCGGCAATAGCTACCACCAAACATTTATGATTACTCGAAAACTCTTGCCAATCCTCATTTAAAGCGGACAAACGTGCATCGAGACGACGACGAGTGATTCGGTCACGACCTCCGTGATAAAGATCATCAACGGAACTCGCAATTTGATCAGAAACTAATTTTTGATGCTCAAGCTGAGCTCTAATTGCACCAGGAATCATGATCTCAATCTATATAATGTGATACAGTCATCAATTCAATTATCCGGCTCGAAGGACCATAATTATGTTAAAAGGAAGGAAAGGGTTGAGCCGAATAATTAATTGAGAACAAATTATAACAAAGTCTCTTTTATTGGAATCATAAACATACTGAAACGTGATACAATTATGAAGAACATTAATAGACTATTTCAGGCGAGACCGACGAATCTGAGATCGAAATGAAACTGGAGAGGGATCTCAGAGGTCGGGGCGCGATGGTAAATTCTTTGTCAATGAAAGGAAATGAAAAACGTTATGCAGCTGAACTGATCTCAAAAAGGAAACTGCATGATAAAATTAAATGAGCATAATAAATATAAATAATTATAATAAAGGAACAGTTGTACAACTTGAAACGAGCTCACCAAAAACAAAGGCAAGAATGTTGGACGATAATCCTCTGAGAGTTGTGATGTCCGTTCCTAAAAAACCTCTTGAGTAAACGGAGCGTTTCCTTATTTTCACTAAAGCAGGCGCTCCTTTTAATTCAGGATCAAAATCACAGACGTCCGTATCATTCAACGTCCGAAAGAAAAACTGGGCCCCTCTTGATAAACTCTTGAAATGGCTCCGCCTATAAACTTATAAAAGGCACAAGGAAGGGGGTCTTTAGGTATTAAGGAGGGGAGACGGACGGTCCTTATGCGAGAACAATGTGAAAACCATAAAAGAGAGAGAAGACATGACAAAACAAAAATAGCGTGATTCAAGTGTAACAAGGTGAAAAACACCAATTATAAATAAAATGAGGAAACAAATATATTCAACAAGTTTTCAAACACACTTAGAATAACTACTTTTCTAATGTCCATTTCTATTAAAACACATATAAACTTCTACATAATTTTGTATTACAGCAAACAGATGCATTGGAAGATTCAAAAGAAATTTGGAAAAAGATTTTCAATGGCTCCAAGCGTCACTGAAATCCAAAGTGGGCATTCATTTATTCCTGTTGGTAATAAGCAGTTGGTAGTAAAACGGTACTCTGGTGCAGAAGACAATCTTTCTATAATTCAATATTGAATTTTTAAATAGAAAGATTTTCAACCATCCCTTTTCAGGGCTAATACATGGCTTCCAACTCTAAAAAAGCAATCAACATACATTCAGACTTTTTTATGGCTAATCAATGGATTCCAACATTAAAAAGATAATGCGATTTGAACCACCCCTTTTCAGGGCTAATACATGGCCCCCAACTCCAAAAAAGCAATCAACATACAATCATCCCTTTTCAGGGCTAATCAATGGATTCTAACATTAAAAAGGTAATCCGATTTTAATCAGCCCTTTTCACGGCTAACACAGGTCAACAAAAAAAGGCTTACTTTTTTTTATGAGATACGATAGTGGTTTCCGAAGTATTTTTTGACACTGAACACGATCCCGGTTCCAAAAATTGGCCATCACGTCAGGATTTTGAGAAAAGTGGGAGTAAAGACCCCTAAAACGTGTTTTTGAGCGTTTTTAATATTTTTTTCTCCTAAACCTGACGTGCCAGAAACTTCTACATAGACTTAAATTGAAGCTTGAATTGTCCACTTCAAGACTCATATCCGTAAGACAAAAAAAAATAAAAATTTTTTCCAAAAATTAGATTGAAGTTACCAAAAATGTGTATTTTTGGGTTGCTTTAATGGATTTTTTAAAATTGTTTTGGATTCGTTTGAAAATTGTAACTCGGGGGTTTTTGGGGTCGCTGATTACGTATCCGATATTAGTTTTCAAAAATTCAAAATGACGTATCAAAAAACCCCCGAGTAACAATTTTCAACCGAATCCGATCAATTATAAATGTTGACATCCGCCATCTTGGATCCGCCATTTTGAATTGCTGAAAACTAATATCGGGTTCGTAATCAGCAACCCCAAAAACCCCCGAGTAATAATTCTCAAACGATATATATATATATGTATGTATATATATACCGTATAATCGAGGTATACAATATGGACAATACAAACCTTTCAACAATAGGGTCTTCGGTATTGAGAAAATCTTTGAGGACTTTCTCTTTCAGGTAATATTTTCAAAATAGAAACTAACGATTTAACGCAAGTCCTTTCTCTCTCTATCAAGAAAGAATAATATAAGAACTTCTTCGTCTAAAATTGTTTATCCTTTTCTACACAACTGCAACTGCCATAAGAATCTCTTTGTCTAAAAATCTTACTGTTCCTTACTTCGTCTTTTAATAAAACTGACATAAGACTATCTTCCTTTAAATTTAACCATGAATTTCTTTCTCTTTTCAAAGTATACTGCATAAGAATGTCTTCTTTTACCTAATTTGCATATCTACTCGTTTCAAATAAGGATTTGTCTCTATGTCACGGTGGTCTTGAAGCAAAATAAAGTTTTTCTACGTCGCCAAAATAAATTATTTGTACAAACTTTTAAAGCGTCATCTGAAGATTCAAAACCAATAAATATTGAAATTCTAGCTGCTCGTCCTAGCGTTTTTTCAACCAATACTATTTTGATTTAAGGTGTACTTGCGTTTGCGAAGGTAAAAAATTGGCCCCTCATTTATGTTTTTTTCGCAGTAATAATATTTAAAAGATTAAAAACTGTTTTTGCACCTTAAAATACAATATTAAATCTACAAAAAAATTGTTTCGCTTTTCAACTATTATTTACGATTCGCAGATGGCGCCAAAGTATGGAAATCTCTAATTCGTAAGATTTTGCGGTGCTCTCGATAGAGCCTCTCCTGACAGTCTGGAATAAAAAAAATTTATATCTTAGTACACATAAATACCTAGTGGACGTATGTAATGGAATTTAAAAAAAGTAAAAAAACGAAACTGTCGTCCTTTCAAAGTAAAAAATTTAACAAATCAAAATCATCGTTTCTTAAAAAGTGACTTTAAAAGGTTGCCATTTCCATTTTTTTCTTTTTTGCTTCCTCATAAAGGAAGCTTTGTATTAGAAAAATTTTGGATTGTCATTTTTCGACATATTTATACATTTTTTTTTATTATGCCTAATATTTTAGTACTTTATATATGCACAGGAACTCCCCCTATAAATCTTCTAAATAAATAAAAAAAAATTTCGACGTATTTTGACTTCCCAAGTCCAAAAAACGGATTTTAAAAATTTGTCCCGATGTGTGTGTGTACTAACATTACATTTGCCTCAATATCTCAGAACGAGAAAGAGCTAAAGGCCTCAATTTTTTTTTAAATTGTAGGTCTCCCCGGGGGACATAAAATGAGAGTATTTTCAGCCCGATTCATGAAGTTTAACTATTTTTTTTTGCATTTTTCATTTTGTAAAAAAACGTTTTTTGGACATAACTTAAAAAAATGTTAAGACACTTATAAATCTTTTTCTTTAGTTTTGTAGAGTTTTTTCACACGCATCTTTTGAGCCCTAATTGAACATTTTTCGTCCATATTTATCGGAGATATTAAACTTTTAAAAATCAAAAATTTTGGAAAATAAGACTTTTTTGAAAATTATGTAGAAAAAAGTAGAAGTAACTTTAAAACTATTATTAGCAACTTAAAAAGCATTAAAAAACGCTTCGATTGATATATTTTTCAACCTGATTTGGTAAGAAATTATGATATTATTGGTATTTTAAATATCAAAAAATGGTCGAAAATATCATTTTTTTGAATTTTTTATTTAAGAGTTTTTCATTAACTGTTAAAATATTATAACCATCTTATAAATTAATTAAAAATACATTGATTGAAACAAGATTTATTTATGTTTTATTATATTAATAGAAGGTTTCCTTCTTTAAAAAAATTAGTGTAATTAATATCAAAATTTAATAATAATAATAATAAAAGAAATTCCTCTTTATGAGGAAGCACACAGCTCATGAAATGAACACAAACAGATTTACAAGAAGATAAAACTTGGCAGCGGTTTTAAATTCCATCACATACGTCCATTTGGTATTTTGTTTTTTGACTTTAGACTGTCAGGAACTCCTCTATCGGGGGCACCCTCTACGAATCGTAAATAATAGTTGAAAACCGATACAATTGTTACTTTTTGTAGTTTCAATATCGTATTTTAAGGTGCAAATAACGTTTTTAATCTTTTAAATGTAATGACTGTAAAAAGAACAGTAAAGTAAGGTCTCTTACTTTGGATGGACCATCATAAAATTGGTTTTACAACTTTAAGGGCCAATTTTTACCCGACCATTGGCCCAACTGTAGCTGATGGGCGGGCCGACGATAAAATATTCGCGTTTGTCACGGTGGTATTCACGGTTGGCCTAACTTTGGGAGAAACTTTCAACCAAAGTCGGGTCATCTTTGGGTGTCACAGTTTGCCCGGCGTTCCAACTTTGGCGGCCGATCGAATTTCGCACCTGGGTATATATATATATATATATGGGGGATTCCGCGTCAAGTGATCAAGGGGTCTTTTGGTGCAATGTTTATTTCAATAATTTTTTACTCTTAAACAATTAAACATACAAATTTGACAAAGTACATTTTGGAAAGGTTTTTTCATGCTCTTTCGAATGGAAATAAGAATTTTGAAAAAAAAATTTTTTTGACCCAAAAAAATCAAAATTAAAAATAAATTTCAATTTTTGGGGGAGAAAGACCCAATTTTTTTTTTTTTTTTTTTTTAAACGAAAGCTGAGGTTTTTTCCTAAAAGGACATATAAATGGTAAAGTGGGACTAGAATGTTTAAACATTGAAAAAAGAGGTTTCTACTCGCCGGAGCGCTCAAAACCCGGTTTTAAGCTCCCTTTAGGAGAAAATTCTTTTTTTCAATGTTTAAACATTCTAGTCCCACTTTACCATTTATATGTCCTTTTAGGAAAAAACCTCAGCTTTCGTTTAAAAAAAAAAAAAAAAAAAATTGGGTCTTTCTCCCCCAAAAATTGAAATTTATTTTTAATTTTGATTTTTTTGGGTCAAAAAAATTTTTTTTTTCAAAATGCTTATTTCCATTCGAAAGAGCATGAAAAAACCTTTCCAAAATGTACTTTGTCAAATTTGTATGTTTAATTGTTTAAGAGTAAAAAATTATTGAAATAAGCATTGTACTGAAAAACACAAAAATTTAACCCCCTCCCCCTCGGAAAATATTGGACTAGGTAAAAAAATATTTTCACGAAAAATTACTATCTATGAGTACTACAAAAGCCCTAAGTTTTGCTACGATTGGAGAAAAATTTTTCTCCACCTTGATCACTTGACATGAAATGCCCCATATATATATGAGTCGTCGGATCTTATAACGACACATAAAATATCCACAGGGGTTTGAGTTGGCCCCTGAAGATTGAAAAATTAATTTTAAAAAAAAATTGTTTAAATTACTTCTGAATAGGAAATTTTATTGCGCATCTTTTTTCTTCTATAAAAATTTTTCGTATCTATTAAGGTTTTAGAAAAAAACGCAAAAAACTAATTTTTTTATGAAATAACATTTCATTCATTTTTTCTCTTCAACTCGTTCTAAAATGAAAAGTTATTAATATTTTTTCATAAAATTCACAGGAGTTATAGTTTATTCTATCCTTTTGGTGAAAAAATATTAAAAATTATAAATTTTTGAATTTAAAAAACAATTATTAATCATTTCTTTAATCAATGTTCAACTAATGCTTGATAATTTTCCAACGCTTCGTTTATCCAGGAAATTTTTACGGAGAACAAACTTGCAGTGAATGAAATGTTTATAGATATATAAATAAGTTTTCTATAAAGCTTGATTTCAATTCCATTAGCCGTTTACGAAATATTAGCAATAATATTTTCGCCGCGCTACGAACGTAAACACAGTACTCTGAGGTTAACGCTTAGCACCATTCTACTATAGTATCCTCGTTTGATAGATTAATTCCTTTTTTCAATTTTCACTTTTTTAAAAATATTATTATTGAAAAATGATAATAGTTGAAGATAGTGTTTTACGAGGGAGGAAAAGACGTAAAAATGAAGAAAATTGGACGCAAAATATTCGAAAAATAAAAACAAATTTTTTTTTTTAAATTAATTTTTCAATCTTCAGGGGCCAACTCAAACCCCTGTGGATATTTTATGTGTCGTTATAAGATCCGACGACTCATATATCTGTATGTATGTGTGACATCACTTGGGGGTACAGTAATTGAGCCGTTCGCTCAAAAAACGACCTAAGTCGACTTGGGTGGTTTTTTAAAATTTTGTTATCACTGTTCTCTACATGACCTATTGAATGTATTTATTAAGTTTCCGAGGTTTTACTTTACTATTTATAATTTTATGAGAGGTATGAACCTCCCGGGTCCCAAAATTAATGTTCATACGCAAGCGCGCGTTCATGCTTGGCGCTGCGCCACACTATAGAATATGACAGTATCTGTCTACACGCTGTCAGATAGTTTTTTTCTCTCGGTATTTTTTCTTTTTGATTAACAATTTCTTATTGAAAAATGGACAGTTTAACTACTATGACAACATCAAAGTGTAACGACAGCTTAGGATTATATTAAAAACAAGAAAAAATTAATCGCTATAATAATATAGCGAGTAATTTTTCCTAATTTTTATCTGAGAATTGTGGATTGTTATGTTAATATTTAGTTACAGATTACGGTAAAATGTCGTAAAACTGTTCAAAAAGTTCTAATATAAAGAGGAGTATTGACTTATTGAAATGAAAATATTCTTTCATAATAATACTTAGTTTTGTATCATATTTATAGTAGTTCGCCGGAAAAACAATCTAAGTGATTTGTTAAAAAAAATTTCTTTAAATTAGCTAAACATATTTTATTGGACCTTTTTTATATAAAAGTAATATTCGGTAATGTCGTTTTAATAGATAAAATTAGCGATACAATTAATAAGCAAATTATATGAGTAATTCGATTGTAAATTTTCAATTTAATTTTTTTGTCAAAAACCTAAGTCGACTTAGGTCGTTTTTTGAGCGAACGGCTCAATTGTCGTTTGATTACGTAAAGTTTAATCGCAATGGCACATTCATTTTTTCACAAATTATGAAAAGAATAATTACCGATTGGTAAATAATTACCGACGATAATTCTGGCTTAGGACTTTTTTTGGAGCAACCGGGTGATTCTATTCATCGACATTTTTTGAAAACTTGGAAAAGTTATAAAGTTAACGATTTAAATCATCCTGCATACCTAGAAAAATTGGAAAGTGCTGTTACACAATTTTCTTCTCTGAATATTTGAATTATGTTTTATAAATATACATTAAATGAAGTGTAAATTGTGTATTCTTGTACCAGCAGTTTTATCACATTAAAAAGTATAAATTGTTCAACCATATAAATTTGTAACTATTTTATTAACAAAATACTACTCTTATTTGCGACCAGTTGTTCTTTATTAACTTTTATATGCACTCACCATTGCTAATTTTTTAATTTTTTTATATAACAAATTATAAAATCTAACTCTAAATTGATATATTAATTTATTAGTACGTAAAGAAAATAATTTTAGAAATTAAAAAATTTTTTTAAATGAAAATCTTATTTTTTTTAAAACGCTAGGACGAGCAGCTGGGATTTCAATATTTATTGATTTTGAATCTTGAGATAACGCTTTAAAAGATTGTACAAATGATTTTTTTTGGCGACGTAGAAAAACTTTATTTTGCTTCAACACCACCGTGTGTGTATATAAACTTAATTGTAACAATTGTTTAGTTTGCTATATTGGCGAGTCTAAAAAAATGATTAAAAAAAGAATAACGGAACACATGACCCTAGTAGAAATTCGTCATAGTATCTTTAAGGGCACTGGACAGTTCCACTGGAAAATTTCGAGGCACTTTACAGTTAAACTGGCTAAAAATTATAAAGTGATGTCACGCTAATTTGTTCAAGGTATTGTCCAGTCAAATTTTACAGTTTCTGATCATCAGTTCTGTAGAAAAACTGTACAAAATAATTCACTTGGAAATGTCAAAACTTTATTTATATTGACGTTTCGTATTGAACACGCACAAGTTTGAAAATATAACGTTAAATTATTTTGTCAACAAATTAAATAAATTAAAATTTTACGAAACTATATTTTTACTGTTGGTGTATCTATTGTTACGTATAATAAATTATCTGTAAAATTATTTTTTAATAACTACATAATTTAAAAAAATTATGAACATTACTGATTCTTGTGCACATGTCTTTTTTTTACAGTAAACAACATTCACTTTTTCCTTGAATTAAGCACAACACTGAAATAAATATTATTATTTTATCACACAACAGACTTAAAAGTAAACCCTAATATGAAGAATTAATTCAGTTCAAACGAAAAATATCTAGCGGTATCGGGGAGCGAACTCGGGTCACACTGGGACGAAATACCTAAACGCACGCTTACGCATCACGGCCGTTCTAGTCGATGGACGATTCCGGAAAAATAATAACCATACTCTACCGGCAGGTAAAGCAGTTCCCTTTTTTATCTTTTCTAGCTCAACTGGCGAATTACTGGACAGCTACTGCATAACACTCTAAAGTTGAACTTATTGATTTTTATTGTATAGAAGTTCTGTCTGTCCAGTTATTCTCATGTTACTGTCTAGGCGTTCCGTGAAATTATGTTTCAAAGTTTGTCGTGGCGTTTGCGCTACCGTCAGTCCAGCAACTGAACAGTGTTATATAGACATTTTCCATAAATACATCAGTGTATACACTGAAAAAAATAATTCGCGGGTATAACTAGAATTATGTCTATTTTTTCCGTAAGGAATTAGTAATAAATTGTTACTGGCTACTGTTATTAATTATAGACAGTTCTGTTATATAGATCGGAGAGCTATACATATGTCAACGTCCATACATTAATGTAAAACATAACCTCACTTTATTGAACCAATTCTAACTTTTTGTATGTAACAGGTTTGTTAAATTAATATTTATACATATAATAAGATTATGTAATCTTGAAAAAAAATTGAAACCGGCGGTAGCGCTGACGCCACGACAAACTTTGGAAAATAATATCTCGGAACGCCTCGATAGTGCCATGAAAATAACTGTACAGGACTTCTATGCAGTAATAATCAAGTTCAACTTTATATTTTCTTTAACAGTGTTATGCAGTAGCTGTCTAGTAATTCGCCAGTTAAGCTAGATTAAACTTCCATGACTAAAACTGTACAGTAACTTGAATAAATCTAGTCATGCCACGACAAATTTCTACTAGGGGAAGTCAAAAAAAATGTAATTTTCCAAAATAGAATAGCTTTAAACATGATTTTGACTATGATGAATTTCAAATTCTCGACAATGAACCAGTGTAGTAAAAGAGATTGATTTTTGAAATGATTCATATTATCTTGCATCAAAAATCGCTTAACAAAAAAGATGACACTAACAATCTAAATCAACATTATAAAACTTTTTCAAAAAATTTAAATTTTCAGAAATCAATACACGATCTCTGTGTCAAGTGTGTGTGTGTGTATTCATTGACACTTATTAATTGTACTTCTTTGATGATTGACACCTTTGTTTTTAGAATAAGTTCACTGACCCTTGATTTCGTACTTTTATACATTTATATTTATAATATATGTCAGTCAACTTAAACCGTTTGTGTTGTTCGCACAAATTCTGAATTAATTTGCCGTAAAAATTTTTTCTTTTAATTATTTATGTTTTTATAGCGTTATATTTTCATTTGTGTAATGAGATTTTAATTTTAATAAACATTTTCAGTTTTCTGACGAGGACAGCAGGGCTGTCAAAACGTAAAATTGAGTTTTTATATTTTTTTAATATTTGACTTGGAGGATTGATAAATTTCTTGACATTTAAAACTTATGTCAATTGAAATATATGTCAAGAGATTTTTATGTGAAATAAAATTCAAGTCAATTGTATTTTTACGTTAATTGGAAATTATGCTTATTGATTTTTATATCAAATAAAATATAATTATGTTGAATTAATTTTATGACAAATGACATAAATGTTATATGAATTTTATGTCTAATGAAATATGTATCAAATGGATATCATATTAAATGCCATCTATGCAATATAAATTGTATGTCAAATAAATTTCAAATTAAATGTTTTTTATGCCAAATAGATTTGTTGTCAAATGAAATTTATGGTAAACGGTTTCATGTCAAATGACTATTATGTCAAATAAGATTTCGAGAATAGTCATGCGTCTCAAAAATACAAAGTAAGAAAATAATTTGTTAGTTTATACAATAAATTATTTAAACATTTTGTAAAGATTACTTATTTTTATCAATGGAATCGACAGTGAGCGTAATTTTTTTTAACTCAATTTGACATACACAGAATGTTAATACATTTATTTTAATTCAACTTTTTGAATAAATAAAAATTTTCAAAAATCATTTATTAACTAATTAAGTATTATTTATTGTTTTCAAAAATTTTAATATAATTTTTGGCAAAAATTTAATTAATTTCATAAATAATAAAATTTTTCGTAGAGAATTAAATTATTTTCTATATAATTTTAATAAAATTTCTTAAAAGAATTTACAATAATTGAGCCCTCGCAGGCAATAACTTGATTTGCGCTTGGACGCACTCTCTAATAACAGTCGGGTGGCAGTGAGTGACCCAAAGACGCTCACTGCTCGACCACTGGTACTAATGCTTGCGTCCGATAGCAAATCGAGTTATTGCCTGCGGGGGCTCAATTATTTCTATAAGTTTTAGTAACTTGTCAAAAGAAGTCAATAATTTTCAATAGTTTAAATAAAATTCCTATAAGAAATTTACAATTATTTCTGAAAGTTTTGATAGAATTACTTTAAACAAATCAATTATTTTTATAAATTTTGATAAAACCCTTAAGGGTTGGATATGGTAAATAGAAACAGTAGTTGTTTCAGTTAAATAAAAGATTTTATTGCGAGTCAAAAAAGTGAAAGGGTGTCTTCTTTGTTTTTCAATTATTTATGCAATAGAAAATATTTTTCTATATTTTTCTGCTAATTGACGAAAGGAAAATGCTTAGAACCTGTTGGGGGTGATCTAATATTCAAGGTTTAAGGCCGTATTTCATTCAACATAATTTTTAATTTATCGAATTATTCTTTATCCTAATATTCAAAATGTCAAATTGTTTTTTAATATAACTTTTAATATGTCGAAAAATTCTTTGACATACATTTTGTTTTTCCGAATGACTATTTCTCATAATTATTATTAAACCTCCGAATTGCCATTTGACATACTTTTCAAACCTTTGAAATATTATGTTACATAAATTTTGTTTTTCGAAATTTTATTTGTCGTAATGTTCATTTACTCGAATTATGAAGTGACCTATAATGCAAGTAATAGAAATTTCATTTTTCCTAAAATAACAATAGAGATGAGAAAAATATTTGAAAATTTCATTGTTATTTTAGGACAAATAAAATTTCTGTGACTTGCATTATGTTAAAAAGTAGTTCGGATGTTTGAAAATTATGTCAAATGATATTTCGGACAAATAGATTTTATGATAAATGGTTATTCTAATAAATGAAAATTAGGACAAACAAAATTTTTATAAATTAAAATTTCTAAAAAATGACATTTCATAGATTTATAAAGATTATGTCTCATGAGAATTCAAGTAAATGCGTTTTATGTCCCTTAATATTTCGAGTAAATGAACATTATGACAAATAAAATTTTGATAAATGAAATTTATGTAACATAATATTTAGAAGGTTTGAAAATTATGTCAAATGGCAATTCGGAGGATTATTAATTATGAAAAAATAGTCCTTCGGAAAAACAAAAATTATGTCAAAGAATTTTTCAACATATTAAAAATTATATTAAAAAACAATTCTACTATTTAAATATAAGGATAAAGAATAATTCGATAAATTAAATAAAATTTTTCAACGGAAGTGAAATAATATGTCAATACAAAAGAAAACCGGAAGTTCTCCACATACATATGGCTGTTCTACACTGCGTACACTGAAAGAAATGATTTCGGTATGTTAGGAATTTGGTTATGTTTAAGAATTTCTGTCAAGTTTTGAGAAACGAAATGTTGATTTTATCTCAATAATTAGGTTAAGGGTATGTCCAAGTTGTGAAATGTAAACAAAGCAAAATGTAAACTAACAAAGCACTAAAATCACATTTTTTATACCTTTTTTTCTCTCACAAAAATTACCATTAGAAAACTTTTTTTAGAAAAAAGATAAATTAGAGTGTCAAAGTTTCCAAAAAAATCATTTTTGAGTGTGTTCAATAAATATCAATTAGTAAAACAACTAATTCAAATGACCATGAAATTACAAGGAGAAAGGGTAAAAACTTCTTCATCGTCCGTGCAGTTGATATAGTCAAATACTTAAATTTTTCGCTATATCAGATGATTGCTCTCCGCGCACGCGCAGACCGTGCCAAGAAAGCATTGACAACACTATGCAGAAAGACACATTTTGTTTTACTCTGAAACTCACATATTTTCACATGCTTTCAGGTATACTAGGTATAGATACCAAATTCAACACTTCAATTTACCATTTTTATAAAAAAACTGTAAATTTCTATTCATTTACGAAAATGTGATGGTCGAAAACATTCTCAATATTCGGTCTTCTACTGCTGCTTTTTTCGACCATCACATTTTCGTAAATGAATAGAAATTTACAGTTTTTTTATGAACATGGTAAATTGAAGTGTTGAATTTGGTATCTATACCTAGTATACCTGAAAGAATGTGAAAATAAGTGAGTTTCAGAGTAAAACAAAATGTGTCTTTCTGCATAGTGTTGTCAATGCTTTCTTGGCACGGTCTGCGCGTGCGCGGAGAGCAATCGTCTGACATCGCGAAAAATTTAAGTGTTTGATTATATCAACCGCACGGACGATGAAGAAGTTTTTACCCTTTCTCCTTGTAATTTCATGGTCATTTGAATTAGTTGTTTTACTAATTGATGTTTATTGAACACACTCAAAAATGATTTTTTTGGAAACTTTGACACTCTAATTTTCCATTTTTCTAAAAAAAAGTTTTCTAATATTAATTTTTGTGAGAGAAAAAGATGTATAAAAAGGTGATGTTAGTGCTTGGTTTGTTTACATTTTGCATTGTTTACATTTTGCAACTTGGACATGCCCTTAAATGAGAAACATTTAACCTATAATTTGTAATCGATTTCTGTAATTCAAATATCTGTATTTGGTTGTATTATTTGGTTGAATCAAACAAACGTTTGGTTGATTCAACCAAAATTTGGTTGTTTTGATCAAATTGTTACTGAAAGTTTACTTATTAACCCATTAACGCCCAACTCGTGAAAATTTTTTGCTCATTTCCAAGATACGTAATTATAAATAAAACGGTTGACAATTTAAACCAAAGGTATATTTTCTAAAGGTTTTGGATGTGCTCTTTCCGATTCCGGTGTCAAAAATAAATTTCGTCCAAACCAAAATTAAATATGGCGGTTTTAATGTCAAAAAACACAAAAAAAATTTCATTTTTTCAAGTTTGACATTTTTTTTCACCTCGAAAAAGTGTAAGAATAAAATTCAATTTTCAACCATCGGTGCATAAAAATTATACACTTTCAAGAAACGTAAAGTAGAATTTAAAATTTCAAGATGGCGGACCAATATGGCGTCAAATCTAAAGTAAAATTTGAACATTTTGGGCAAAATTTGTTAAATTGCCCAAAAGTCAATGGATTCGCCTAAAATTTGTTACTCGGGGGTTTTCGGGGTCGCTGTTTACGAATATAAATTTTATTTTCAAACATTCAGAATGCCGGATTTAATATGGCGGACAAGAATCTTTAAATTTCATTCTATTGACTTAAATTTTGTTACTAAGGGGTTTTTAAAGATAATTTTGAATCTCTTGGAGGACAGAAAAATTGAAAAACTCATTTAATTTGTTCTCGGTGTTGTTTATGCACAGCCATATGTATGTGAGAGACAGTAATATGTATGTGAAGAACACCAATACTGTATTTTAAGAACAGCAATATAGTATTGCTGTTTCAGCTATACATTCTTACTATACTCGTATGACAAAATAGACAATATCATTATTTTTTTCAGTGTAATTAGAAAGGAAGCAAGTTGATATATAGAGTAGGTGATACGTATATGCATATTCTGCAATTGCCATTGGTGGTCCACGTTTGCATTTGAAGTATAATAGGAATATTATTTTTTACATACGTTATGTTTCTCTGGTCCTTTATAATAGCATAAATTATTTATTTTTTAATTTTATCCTAAGAGAGGCAACTTTTTCATACAACACGATATTGTCATTTTTGTGTACAGTTGTTGCATTCGGTTATTGATTTTTAACCGTTTGGTTTTTAGAAATGCCGCCAAAAGCAAAGCGTGCTAAAAATTCAAAATCTCAAAGAGATTATTGGTCGACTGATCCCTTTTTACGTTGTGATGTTATTGCATCTGCAATGTCATGTAATGAGTTTGAAAAAATCAAATCAAAACTAAAATTTTCTAAATCTAAAGACACAAACTATAATGACAAAGCATGGCGCGTTAGGGCAATTCTTGAAATATTTCGGAGAAATATTCAAAGATATGGGTATTTTGAAACCGCAATGGCTGTAGACGAAATGATGGCTAAGTCTTATGCACGATCTGGTCTGAAACAATTTATTAAAGGTAAACCGATCAGATTTGGTTTAAAATTTTGGGGTCTTTGTACTCAAGATGGTTACCTTTTAGACTTAGATTTGTACTGCGAAAAAAATTCAAAAGTTGGAGACGTTTTAACTAAATGTACTTTAGGTACTCGAGTAGTCATGCTTTTATTAAAAAAATTTTTTCTTGCTGTAAGTCCGCGAAGTCTTCCTGAGTATCATCTTTATTTCGACAATTTTTTTACCAGTCCTGACCTTATTTTACATTTAAAAAAATTAGGTTTGCGGGTAACAGGCACTGTGAGGGAAAATAGAATGAGTGAAAAAAACGTCATTGATAAAAAATCTTCTCGAGGAACGTTTATTGCGAAGCATGACAAAAACAGTGGGATTAATTATGTAAGTATTATGGATTCGAAGCAAGTTTCAATTCTTTCCACAGCTGCAGGAGTAACTCCTCTCATGCCTTTAGAAAGATATAATGCAGAAGAAAGATCAAGAGTGGAAATTCCTTTTCCAAAAGTTTTCCACATTTATAATTAAGTTTATGGGTGGGGTGGACCTGCACGATGGACACTGTAATAATGTATTGCCAAGTATTCGGTCAAAGCGATGGACTTGGGTTTCGTTTATAAGACTGATTCAATCTGCAATCGTGAATGCGGTTGTACTATACAATGCCACACTCTCTGAAAATAAAAAAATCGGAACTAAGGAATGTGTTCTTCTGATTTCTAAGCATTATATCAGTAAAGCAACTGCAAGAAGTAGAATAACTCACGACACATGCCAGAAAAGTACGCAAAAAATATGTTCTCAGCGAAATTGTGTCATTAGAACATACAAGTTTTGCAAGGCTTGTAAAAAATACTATTGCAAGAGTTGCTTCGAAAAATGTCACTAAAGACAATAAGACCCCCGAAATACGTGTTTAAAAAATAAAAATTTTTAATCAATTGAGAAAAACAAATTATAAATAAAAAATTAATTTAAAAATAAACAAAAAACAAAAAAAAATAAAAAGTAAAAAAAAATTAAAAAATTTAAAAAAAAAGACTCTTAAATTTGTCTACCTCCACGTGGTAAGAGTTGGTAAACGTCTAAACAGTCGGCTAAAAGACAAAAAATAAAAAAACTTTTTAACAAAAATTTGTTTTTAAAAATTTTTTAAAAACTACGTTCGGATTTATAATCAGTGATGTCAAAAACCCCTTAGTAACAAAATTTAAGTCAATAGAATGAAATTTAAAGATTCTTGTCCGCCATATTAAATCCGGCATTCTGAATGTTTGAAAATAAAATTTATATTCGTAAACAGCGACCCCGAAAACCCTTGAGTAACAAGTTTCAAGTGAATTCGATAAATTTTTTTAAAATTCGTCTGCCATATTAAATCCGCCATTTTTAATTTTCGAAAATGAAGTTTATATTCGTAATCAGCGACCCCAAAAACCCCCAAGTAACAAGTTTCAAGAAATTTAAACAA
Organism: Leptopilina myrica (nomen nudum); assembly: GCA_032872475.1. NCBI lineage: Eukaryota > Metazoa > Arthropoda > Insecta > Hymenoptera > Figitidae > Leptopilina > Leptopilina myrica (nomen nudum). Next base: position 22,057,265 of record CM065459.1, read on the forward strand.
TTTTAAAAAATAAGTCCGCCATATTAATTCCGCCATTTTGAATTTTGAAAATCTGAAATCAGATTCGTAGTCAGCGACCCCGAAAACCCCCGAGTAACAAGTTTCAAGTGAATTCGATAAATTTTTGTAAAACTCGTCAGCCATTTTGGATCCGCCATTTTGAATTTTTGAAAATGAAGTTTATATTCGTAATCAGCGACCCTAAAAACCCCCGAGTAACAAATTTTAGGCGAATCCATTGACTTTTGGGCAATTTGACAAATTTTGCCCAAAATGTTCAAATTTTACTTTAGATTTGACGCCATATTGGTCCGCCATCTTGAAATTTTAAATTCTACTTTACGTTTCTTGAAAGTGTATAATTTTTATGCACTGATGGTTGAAAATTGAATTTTATTCTTACACTTTTTCGAGGTGAAAAAAAATGTCAAACTTGAAAAAATGAAATTTTTTTTGTGTTTTTTGACATTAAAACCGCCATATTTAATTTTGGTTTGGACGAAATTTATTTTTGACACCGGAATCGGAAAGAGCACATCCAAAACCTTTAGAAAATATACCTTTGGTTTAAATTGTCAACCGTTTTATTTATAATTACGTATCTTGGAAATGAGCAAAAAATTTTCACGAGTTGGGCGTTAATGGGTTAAGCTTCAAAATCCTTGTATAACATTTTTTTGTATTTCGCGAAAGGACAAAGTTATAAGAGTTTTACGAAAGTTCTGCATATGGCTTTTTTGCACCACTTGGTGGGGTGAAAAAGCCATTAGGTGATTTTTTTCAAAATATTTTGTTATTAAATTTTGTAATATTATATTTTTCTTTTATCTGTATACCAAATAACTAATTTAGAAAAGTTTTTAGCGTCCAAAATTGTATTTTATGTTAAGTTTACCTGCTTTCAATTCACAGTCATCAAAACAAATCTAAACAAGCAATTAAAAAATACAAATTACAATAACAACTATAATATTATCGATACGACAACCAAACTAGAATCAAAAGTTAAGATTTATTTAATTAAACTTACATTTCAGACGGCTCGTACAATAATTCAATAGTTTCAAAATAAAAGCCAGATGTCTTTTTTGCACCCTTGGCTTTTTTACCCCACTCTACCCTACATTTTTCCAAAAAATTTATTTTTGACAAAAACCGTCATAAATTTTTTGAACACAATACAATACTATTTTCAGAAAATATTGAATATAATTTTATACAAGACTTCACTAATTTTGATTCAAAATTATAAAAGTTACAAAAAGTCGAAAAGTTTTTTCATAAAAGTTTCAACATTTTTTAACTAAAATTTTATCTTTAAACATTTTTTAAAATTCACTTATTAATTAAAAATCAGTGTCGTACAGAAAAAAATATTTCTATTTTTATAAAATTCTGAACGTTCAAATGAAAGACATTTTTTCAGATTAAAAAGTGTTAAACATTTGAAGCATTTCAAGTGAGAAATATTACGATTTGCAAAGGGTGCGCTGATTTTCGCGAAACTTCTTGGAATTATAGTTCTATATTTGCAGCAGCAATAGACGACTCCGGAAACATACTACGCAACCTGTGCAGTATGGTGCTATGGCGCGGTGGCGTTTTTTTTACAAAAACGTCAATATCTCCGGAACCAGTTGAGTCTTTATCAATTTTTTCTAATGAAATTAAAGGTGAATTCATAAGGAATCCAACTAAGTTAACAAGATTTTTCTCAGTGGGGAGTAAATAAACAAAAAAATGTTTAAAAAAATAAAAAAACTTGTTTTCATTAATTTTATTTGCTTTTTAAAGTAACTTTTTCTGCAAAATGTGTAAATTTCATTAAAATCCATAAACAGTATTCTAAAATATTCAAAATTCTATGAAATTAATATTAAAATTAAAAATGGCGTACCTTCAACAATTTTGAATTTAAAAAAAAAGTTGAGGAAAGAAGTCTTTTATATAGAACTAAAATCCCACCAAATTTCGCGAAAATCGGTGTACCACAGAAAAAACGTTATTATTATTATTATTGACACCTATTTAAGTATATTGTATACCTACATTAAGTATTATAACATTCTCAAAATAAGAATATATTCTTATTTTAAGAAAAATATATACTAAAATATATTTTGTCAAAAGAAGAATATATTCTCATTTTAAGAATAGTATAGTACTTAATTTAAGTATACAATATACTTAAATAGGAGCCAAGAATATATTCTTAAATTTAGATTAACGTTTTTTCGGTGATCCTTTGCAAATCGTGATATTTCTGACGTGAAATGCATCATTTACTAAATAAAATGTAAAATACCTAATATAAATTGAATTAAACATTTTTATTTAGGCAAGCTGTAAGTTTTAATATAAAAGTAATGTTTGTAATCAAACATAAAGTAAATGAGGTAACCAAAAAATCGTCATTCATTTGAAGGTTGGAAATGTTAAGTATAATAATTTTTGCTTATTTATTTGGCATAAAAATAAAAAATACTAACTTGTAAATTATTATTAGCCACTGATGATTCGCAGCGTTTATTTTTCGAACAGATCGATCTGCAATCGAAATAATCACAGTCCTCATTTCTTTCACATTCTTTATTATTGTTAATAATTTTATTTAATACCGATTTTGGAAAAACAGCATCGAGATCAAGAAACTTTAATTTTTGACCACCCGGTGGTATACCGAAATGATTGATTTTCACATCACAGAGATAAAATGGTTCGGTAAATACTGTTTGCAAGTCTTGCAAAAGATCAAGTATCATAACGGCTAATTTCACTCGTTTTGACCATTCTGGTATTGAATCGGATAATGCCAATACAGTTGTTGGCGTTTCAATTGGTCTAATATATTCGACAGCGTAAAATGTACCGCATGTACCAATTAGTTGTGGAAATACATCTCTATCCTCGAATAAAATTGTCATAATATATTCTTGTTCTTGTACTAATGGCCAAACGTTCTCCATTTCTAATTGTCGTTTTTTATCTTCAGTTTCAATTTTACTGGTTCGAAGACGTGACAATCTTTCGAGTTGATGTGTTGCCATTGTATAATTTAGTTTATTGAACACTACATCCTTTATCATACTGGCAAATTCCGTTTCTGAAGGATAATGCTTTAAACCGCTTGCGTCCTCCCATAAAAGTGACTCTGCTTGTTCAATTGTTATTTCCGTTCTGGATAGAAATGAATAATTATAATGATAATTTGCATATTTTAATTTTATTATTATTATTGATAATTATTATTAGAACTAAATGTTACTAATACTAAATCCATTATTACTAAATATTAGTTTAATTTATTGGAATTATTAATTACTTATTTCTTAATTTTTTAATAAATAAAATTTACAAAATTCTTATGTATAATTTTGCTTCCTCATAAAGGAAGCCTTATAGTGATGTCGATTTCCGAATTTTTTAGAATCAATTATTTTTACAAATTTTCAAGTGTAGTATATATAATTCGTCGAGAGGAACAAATGTCCGGAATAATGTGTGTATGTATGTGTGTGTGTATGTCACCGATTCTTATGGACAAATTTTCTCTTACACATCTTGATGGATTTTGATAAGATTTTGTAGGTGTATTACGGTCATGAATACCGAAAATCAGACAGAAGGATTTTCAAAAATATATTTTTAAAAAAATTGCATTCCTGACATAAAAACGAATCGATTCATGTATATAAAGTATATATTTTATCAAAATTTATAGAATTAATAAATATTTTAATTTTTCACAAAAAATTAAAATTTTGTATTTTTTGACATTTTATCATAACACTTTAAAAGAACAAATATAAAATATGTTTTAATATAGATAAAATGTATCTGATTTAAAAATTTTGTGTTTTAAATTTTGTTATTTTAAATATTAGGATAATTTTGAAAATTAGTAAAATTAATGATAAACTCTATAACATTAATTTTTTTTGATTTATTAAAAAGAAGATTTATTAATTATATTTAATAAACTATTATAATTATTTAACTTTTAAAATTATATATAATAATATATATTGAGGAAGCTAAATGGTCATGAAATGAAGAAGTTGTTTTTTTCTACGTTGCACTATTTCGGAGATACAGCCTATTTATTAATTGTTATGTATAGGTAATCTATATAATTGGCAGAGATGGGATGATCAAATTTCTGATTATTGCTCTCGAGGAAATTAAAACAGTAAGGTCGAGTCTCCCCTATTAGGATTACAAAAGAAATAATATAATATATGTGACCTGGAATGTTTTCTTATAGAAAACGATCTGCTCTTTTCCGCACAATAAATCCCACACCTCTAGCTTTATTTGTTTTTTTTATAATTACGCTTCAAAGATGGACGCAATTGGCTAAAAAAACGTAGAAAAACATCAGCACAAACGAAATGTATAAAAAGTGATCAGATTTGCTTAAAACTTGTTACTTGGGGGTTTTTGGGGACGCTGATTACGAATCTAGCATCAGATTTTCAAAATTCAAAATGACGGATGCAATATGGCGGACAAAAATTTAAAAATTATTTAAATTTGCCTGAAATTCATTTCTTAGGGGTTTTTGGAATCGCTGATTACAAATCTAGAGTTAGATTTTTAAAATTTTTGTCCGCCATATTGGATCCGCTATTTTGAATTTTGAAAATCCGAGGTCAGGTTCGTAATTAGCAACCCCAAAAACCTCCAAGGAATGAATTTCAGGCAAATTTAGATAATTTTTAAATTTTGGTCCGCCATATTGCATCCGCCATTTTTAATTTTGAAAATCTGATGCTAGATTCGTAATCAGCGACCCTAAAAACTTCCTAGCAACATGTATAGAGAAAAACTAATACAATTTTCCAACAACAAATGAAGTGGCTATTGTATTTGTTGATTTGGATGGGGAACCACCAATAGATAGGGACTTTTGTATTTATTCAAAATTTAATGAACCTATTAGTATTCCTGCTATAAGTAGGCATGTAGATGCAATGACATATCCATTAATATATCGAGCAGGAGGTAATGGTTGGATGCCAAAATTAATGAGTACTGATGGAAAAAATATTGTAAGAATATTTAATCAAAAAGTTAAAGAATTAAAAAAAGGAAATGATAGAAAATGGAAATTTTTGGAAATGCATTGCTTACACATACGTCATAGAATTTCAAAAGCGAGGATTACCTCACATACACTTATTATTATTTTTAGATAATGAAGACAAAATACGAACGGTAAAAGATGTGGATAAATTTATCATGGCCGAAATTCCAGATGAAGTTAATAATCCACGTTTATTTAATATTGTTAGGCAATTTATGATTCATGGACCATGTGGCAAACAAAATACAAATTCACCGTGTATGGATAATCAAACTAAAAAATTTATAAAAAATTTTTTTAAACAATTTAATGATTCCACAGATTTTAATTTCATAGGATATCCTGTATATAGAAGAAGAAATGATATAATAATAATATATTCTAAAAACAGAATAGCTGATAATATATTTGTTGTTCCCTACAATACATATTTACTTTTGAAACTATGATGTCATATTAATGTTGCAGAATGTGCTATAAAATATTTATTTAAATATTGCTACAAAGGACATGATTATGCCCTGATTGACATGAAAAGAATTAATAACGAAACAGTTGAAGAAAATAAGGATTTTTGTGACGACGCTAATAACATAGAAATTGATACGCACTATGATGAAATAAAGCAATATATTAATACAAGATATGTATGCCCTACTGTAGCAATGTACAGATTATTTGAATTTAAAATAAGTGATATGTCTCATACAATTTACAGATTAGCTGTTCACAATAAAAATGAGAAAAATGTATATTTTAAAGAAGGTTCAGAAGATCAATGTATAAGAAAAAAATTTTAACACTACATTAACTGCATGGTTTGAATGTGAATTGTTCGCTTATATATGCATAAATAACAATCCAATCAATATTCGTGAACTTTATAACAAATATAAAATTAATTTTTACCACCCTACATTGAAGCCAGAAGAAGGGGAAATTTTAGCTTTAAAATATATAAATGACGTCTTAAAAAGTAATAACTCATCTCTAGAAGAATATAATTTACCCACACTTGAAAATACTTTAAATAATAATAATAATAATAATAATAATGAAAATGTTCTTCAAAGTCATGATGACTGTACAAAAATTGAGACACTAACTAATTCACAAAAAATTATATTTGATACCATTACTGATGCACTCTAAAATAGAAATAAAACCCGATACTTCTTTATTGATCGACCAGGAGAAAGTGGAAAAAGCTATTTACTCAATGTACTCATCGAATTTTGTAATTATAATGAAGTAAATTTAAATATTTAAAGTTGACTGACAATAAACGTCTATTAAATAACGATAAACAATTTAATAATTGGCTTCTACAAATTGGGAATGGGAAATTTTGCAATAAGTTCGAAGAAGAAAATGGAGTCACAAAATTACCAGATGAACGATTTAATCACGGAAATATATGAAAGCAACATAAATTCAAGTGATAATGACGTACATGAAAAAGTAATATTGTCTCCAAATAATAATGATGTATTTGAATTAAATAATAATATTCTTAAAAACATGATCGGAGAATCTCAGGAATATTTAATTATAAATTCCATAGAAGAATATAGTGAAAATTATATATCAAATTCAATAATACCAACAGAATTTTTGAATAAATTAACTCCAAATGGACTTCCACTACATAAACTAAAATTAAAAGTAGGAGCAATTGTAATGCTTTTAAGAAATATAAATCTAGAAAAAGGTCTTTGTATTGGTACTAAACTAAGAATTAAAAAAATGGAGAAATATCCCCTTCATGCAACAGTTGTTACTGGAAACTATAAGAATGAAATTGTTATTTTACCAAGAATCACATTGACACCTTCTAATGAAGAAATACCCTTCCAAATGACAACAAGGCTTGGATTTTCCTTAACAATAAATAAATCTCAGGGTCAATCTTTCAAAAAAGTAGGCCCATGTCTTTTCTCATGGCCAATTATATGTTGCTCTATCACGAGTAACATCCAAAGACAATTTAAAAATAAAATTTTCTGAAGATTCTTGCATAAAAAGAGAAATAAAGAAAAAGGGAAATATCATAAAAGTAATTTATATAAAAAACATTGTATTTAACGTAATTTTAGAGTAAAATGTAGCAAACATACAACATTAATAATAAACTTGCACAGAATTCTGGATATATATAAAAAGGCAGCGCTGAAATATGACGGCAGTGCCTTAAGAATAGAAACCAACACGAACAAAATGATTAATTAAATTATTTATTAACTATTAATTTTACTCATTAAATTTCTTTTTAATTAATATTACGGCTGCGCATTAGTTATTAACTAAAAGGCTGCGCTAGGTTTTAAAGACTCCTTAAGGTTTTTTTAAAATATTTTTTACAGTTAATTTATATAAACAAACACAATTACAAAGAAAATATAAAAAAACCATACACCCATCCAAGACGTGTGAGTATACATGTGTACACTCAAATCTCGCTATAACGACCTTCTCTATAACAAGCGCTCTCTATAAGGAGGGCTCTGTCTCTCGGTATAGCGAGAAAAATTTCCTGCCGATTGTCCTCACTATTTATAAACAAATACACATTCAGTTGGATCAAATTTGGTTAGAATCAATTTTACTTATATAAAATAAAAATAAAAAAGTCACTTCGTATTTGAAATTATATCAATCAGTCCAACATCATCAAAATTTTAGCTTATATAAATTTTTTGTATATTAAAGTTCAAATTAAACTAGGTTACGTTTGTAATTTCGACATTATGTAAATTGTAAACACTAAAAAAATGAATGAAGAATCGTAAAAGTGGGGATTTCTCATTTCTCCTTTTGCGCTCGTAATAGAGGGAGACTTGACTTCCGAACTTCTCGTTATAGCGAGATTTGAGTGTATGTATTAAGTATACATGTGTATGTATTGAGTGTGTATGTGTAAGTATACATTTGTATACTATAATAGGATACTAAATATAATATATACTATGATTATATTAAAGTATAAATAAATAAAAATTATTATATGATATTATCACTCGGTTGTTTTAAATATTAAACATTGAATTCAACGATCAATTCCGAGTCAGGTATAAAAAATAAAACAACAATAGTTGTTTGACGATTCGACAGCGCGGCTGCCCTCTTCAGAAACTAAAATTTATTTAACAAAAGAAAAAAATAATAAAAATTAAAATACATTCTTAAAAAATAATATTAATTATAAACTTATTTTTAAACAATTTTTTTTACCGAAAATTAAACAAAATTTAAAAACGTTACAAAAGAACGTCTTATTCGTGGCGATTACAATTGGACACTGGCGAATAAAATGTGTATAGTTTTCGAAATATAGGTAACTGACATGAGGTGAATGACCGTCAGTAAACAAAATTCAGGAAATGTCAAGGTAACTCAGAACAGATTAAGAATATTTCATTTCATTTATAAAGTGATTATAGCAATTACTAAGATTTTGTACATCTTCCCTTTTATTAACCGGATTTTTTTGTAAATTAATGTGTATCATTTCTGATATTAAACGTTTATTGTAGTTTGCTTCTTTGTCTAATATAAGAAAATTGTTTTAATCAAATTTGTGTCTAAAAAAATTATTGTGAGTAGCAATTACATTAGAAGTTGAATTTTTATGTTCCTTAATACGAACACCTACCATTCTTTTTAATTGACCCACATAACATGCAGAGCAATTTTCACAGTTAATTTTATAAACAGTATTAATGTTTTCAGATTTTACATTATTATCCTTGCCTTTTTTAATAAAATTATGATTCATGTTCTTATTTTTGCAAGGAATTGATAAAATAACATAATTATTCAGAATTGAGGCAGTTTTTTCAAAAAGGTTCGGAACATAGGGTAGGAGAACTTTCGGTGACCTCGTGTAAAATATGACGTTTTTGTCAATAGGATATTGAGAATTAGATTCTATAAAAAAAATACGTTTCATTATATGCTTGTTTATAAATTCTAACGCATAATTATTTTTTAATAAAATTTCTTTTACAAACTCTATATTTTTTGAGTGAAACTGCTTGTCAGAGAGTTTTATAGCTCTATCAATTAAGTTAAAAATAATAGCAATTTTTTGAGTCATAGGATGTTTAGAATGGTAATTAATGGTTCGTCCAGAAAATGTATGTTTTTTATGCCAATCAGTAATGAGCTCATTTCTTTCGTTAACAATAATAAGAACATCCAAAAAATTAATAATATTATTTTTTTGTATTTCAAAAGTAAACTGTAATCTTTCGTCATAGTTATTAAAAATTTTAATCATTTCGTTAATTTTATCTTTTGTATGCAAGTAATTATATCATCGACGTATCTATAGAAAAAAGTGGTTTAAAAGATAATTGAGCATTACAATGAGTCTCAAGATCTTCCATGACCATATCAACAAAAGGACCAGAAATTGATGATCCCATGGGGATTGATATTGACAAAAACGTCATATTTTACACGAGGTCACCGAAAGTTCTCCTACCCTATGTTCCGAACCTTTTTGAAAAAACTGCCTCAATTCTGAATAATTATGTTATTTTATCAATTCCTTGCAAAAATAAGAACATGAATCATAATTTTGTTAAAAAAGGCAAGGATAATAATGTAAAATCTGAAAACATTAATACTGTTTATAAAATTAACTGTGAAAATTGCTCTGTATGTTATGTGGGTCAATCAAAAAGAATGGTAGGTGTTCGTATTAAGGAACATAAAAATTCAACTTCTAATGTAATTGCTACTCACAATAATTCTTTTAGACACAAATTTGATTAAAACAATTTTCTTATATTAGACAAAGAAGCAAACTACAATAAACGTTTAATATCAGAAATGATACACATTAATTTACAAAAAATTCCTTTAGAGGAAGGATGCATCACCTTGAATTTATTATAATGCATCGTTCCTCCAAAATACTTTATTAATATAGTATTTTGGAGGAAGGATGCATCACCTTAAATTTATTATAATGCATCCTTCCTCCAAAATACTTTATTAATATAGTATTATGGAGGTAGGATGCATTATAATGAATTTAAGGTGATGCATCCTTCCTCAAAATACTATATTAATAAAGTATTTTGGAGGAAGGATGCATTATAATAAATTCAAGGTGATGCATCCTTCCTCAAAAATACTATATCCTATAGTGGCACTATCGGGTCGGACCCGATAAGTCGAAAATGACCCGGTAATGACGTCTACGTATATGTATCGGACCTGGTATTTACCATTCTATATATATATATATATATATGAGGAGTTTCATATGAGATTGAGAGGTCAACTCTCGGATTTTTTTCAAATTTCATTTTTCAATAGAGTTTGTTTGCCTATGTAATTATCGGCCTTTAATCGAGTTGAAAAAAAAGAAAAATATTTCTTACTATACTACAAAATAACATGCCAAATTTGGCGAACACGTTATTTTTTGTTTTTGAGAAAAAAATTTTCAAAAATTGAACTGCAGGTAGCGAGCCGACTTAGCTGACGCGACAATGGGAAATTTTCGTCTCAGGAGTCATTGTCGCGTCAGCTAAGTCGGCTCGCTACCTGCACTTCAATTTTTGAAAATTTTTTTCTCAAAAACAAAAAATAACGTGTTCGCCAAATTTGGCATGTTATTTTGTAGTATAGTAAGAAATATTTATCTTTTTTTTCAACTCGATTGAAGGCCGATAACAGGTTTAAATATTAAAAAATAAATTTATTTTTTAAATAATTTACTAAAAAAGTTAATTTTTATTTAATTAATTTTTTCTCAAAAAATTTGATTCATTCTAAACAAGAAACATTCAGACAACTTTTTTTCTATAAGCAAAAATAAAAAAGTTTATAACGCGACAATGACTCCTGAGACGAAAATTTCCGATTGTCGCGTCAGCTAAGTCGGCTCGCTACCTGCACTTCAATTTTTGAAAATTTTTTTCTCAAAAACAAAAAATAATGCGTTCGCCAAATTTGGCATGTTATTTTGTAGTATAGTAAGCAATATTTATCTTTTTTTTCAGCTTGATTGAAGGCCGATAACATGTTTAAATATTAAAAAACAAATTTATTTTTTAAATAAATTTATTAAAAAAGTTAATTTTTATTTAATTAATTTTTTTTCTCAAAAAGTTTGATTCATTCTAAACAAAAAACATTCAGACAACTTTTTTCTATAAGCAAAAATAAAAAAGTTATTCAAGTTTAAAAAAAATATTGCATTAATTTGTTAATGCAAATATCTAACAAAATATTAAATATTTTTAATTAATATTTGGGATAATTACATAGGCAAACAAACTCTATTGAAAAATGAAATTTGAAAAAAATCCGAGAGTTGACCCCTCAATCTCATATGAAACTCCTCATATATTATAAGTTATATTAATTATATTAATTTATTTTATTTATACTATACTATAATTGTATTTCTATAATAGGATCCTACTGCGGATGTGTGCCATTGTTATGACATGTGTGAGTGTATGTGTAACACATAACCAGGGTGTGATTATTATCTAAGGATAAATGTGCATGTAAAATTATGCATATTTATAAGGAAAAAGTAATAATTAAAAAAGAGATGAGGTAAAGGATCACTCCGAGTCAGAATTTCAATAACAAAAGGCACATTTTTTTACGTTTCAACAGCACAGCTGTCCTCTTCAGAAACTATAATTTATTTAAAAAAATTTAATATAAACATTTTTAACAAAAAAATAATTTAAAAAAAAATTACAAATATTACCGTGATAAAAATTTTAAAAGGCACACATTTTTAATTATAGTAGACGAACGTCTTCATCCATTCTAGAACGATTAGACACTAAATCAAAATACGCAAAGTAAGTAAAATCGATGAACATGAGGTGACTGACCCACCAGTAAACAGAAAAAAAGAAAACAAGAGAAATGTCAAGGCAGATCAAAGTAGATAAAGATTTACACATGTTTCTTTTCATTAAGAAAATAAATATAATGGTTACTAAGGTTTTGTATATCGTCTTTTTTGTTAACGGTGTTATTTTGCAAATTAATGTGGATCATTTCAGAAATTAAACGCTTATTATAATTAGCTTCTTTGTCAAGTATTAAAAAATTAATATAATCAATATTGTGATTAAACTCATCAGTGTGTTCAGCAATTACATTAGTGTTAGAATTTTTATGTTCTTTTATACGCACGCCCACCATTCTTTTGGACTGACCAACATAAGAAGCAGAACATCACCACAATTAATTTTATAAACAGTGTTAATATTTTCCGATTTTTCATTTTTGTCTTTGGCTGTTTTGACAAGGTTATGACTCATATTTTAAGAAACGCTGAAGTGTTCTCATATAATATAGTATAGTATATAGTATATAGTACGTCCTGAAAAAGTAGGTTTTCTATACCAGTCAGTAGTAATAGTACCATTATCATTAATAATATGAATATCTAAAAAATTAATACAATAATTATTTTCAATTTCAAAAGTAAATTTTAGTCTTTTGTCATAATTATTAAAAGTATTTGTAGTATATTTGTAGTAATAGTAAGTATATTATGCACGATGTTTGTAAGGTACAGTTTATTAACTTCATAAATGATGTTAAAAAATATAGCGAACGTGATTGGAGTTGTTCTTCATACAGTTATCCGCAAAAAACATCAAATTTTTGCCGTTTGTCGAAAAAAAGGCATGTAAATCCCCCCCCCCCCCTAGCGCTCACAGTTTTTTACCTAGAAAGATGAAAATTGGCATGCATATGTATTTTCAAAAATGGATTACAGGAAAAATATAGCCAACATATTTGATATTGATCTTCATAGTGTTTTCAGCAAAAATTTTGAAAATTTCGAAAAAAATTCATGTACCCCCCCTGGCACCCAGTTTTTTGCCTAGAGAACTGAAAATTTGCATACTTATTCACTTTGACGCGCAGATTACAAGAAAAATATAGTGGAAATGATTAGAATTGATCTTCCTTACGTTTTGAGCGAAAATCTAATTTTTTTTTCAATTTTTGATATTAATTATACATCTGCTAGTTCTCTCAATTCTTAACCTAGTAGACTGGCGTTACACATTTTTATTTATTTTTTCGTGCAGATTTCAGCAAACATATAGAAAAAATTATTGGAGTGCATCTTCATATTTTTTTGCGAAAAACTAGAAATTTTTTTGGATTTAGTTCTACTCGCACTTGTCCGGTTTTTAAACTTAGCTTAGCACCAATTTTGCTAAAACCGGCTACTTTGTGAATTTTTTCTAAACATACTTTTCATGGGAAAATTTTTTTAAAAAATGTTTCTGAAAGGTCTCTCTTTCTAATGGTAATTTTATTTTAAAAAATTTACCCTAATTTTTGATAATTAATATTTATTTTTCAATTTCCCGAAAATCGGTCCGTTTTATTTGAAAGTAAATTATTGCAAACGAAAGTTGAGGTTTTTTCCTATGGACATGCAAATTTTCAGAATGCCCTTTTTGTTTTTGAGTTACTAAATTAAATTTCAAAGAAAAAATTGCTGCGCGCAGCGTCGCGGTAGCACTAAGCTGCGTGGCACCTAGCGTGAGGCGAGGCGCCCGCGACGCAGCGCGCAGCAATTTATTCTTAAAAATTTAATAACTCAAAAACAAAAAATGACATTCTGAAAATTTACATGTCCATAGGAAAAAAACCTCAGCTTTCAATTCCAATAATTTATTTTCAATTATAACGGACCGATTTTTGGGAAATTAGTATAATATCTACAAAAAAATGTTTATTAGCTTATTCTTGTTTAATTTACTCTGAAATATATAAACAAAAGATTTAATGAAGCATACACACACAAAAAACCCAGTCTCATTTTTGTTGCATCTCAAAATGAGACTATGTTAAACGCCATAGAACGTGGCGCCACCTAAGAGTCTCATTTTTGTTGCAACTCAAAATGAGTAGCGTACGCTACTCATTCTAAGACTAGGTTTTTTCAGTGCACGATAAGAAATGTTTAGTTAACATTTGTCATTTCCCAACTCATAGAAATTCTTCAGAAGGATCATTAGGTCAAAAGAAGCTATTCGCTGCACAAAATAGCCCCTAGTTGGTGGTATATTTATATCTTTTAGACCATAAATCATTTTGGATTTTTTCTTAAAGAATTCTATTTAATTCAACAAAGGAACAAAGTGACACTCCTGAGTGTCACCTTTCTTCTTCACTTCTTTGCATTTGTCAAGGATTAACATAGGATTAGTGCACTTTTATACATTTTGTATAAAAACTTTTTTAAAATAATCTTTTGCCTTGGTGACATTCATATTTATGGTTTTTGATGTGCTGAACACGAATCCGATGTTAAAAATAAGGTTTGACAGCTTCCAGCTGTCAAAAAAGCTGTCAATCTTTTTAAAACGACAGTTTCTGTGTCAATTTAGACAGTTTCTGTGTTTTATTTCGTAAATCAGACCTAATTTTGCTCATATAAAAATATTTTAAAAACAGGATAGTCAAACTAAATAGTAATATGTAATATTGACAGTTGATAGATGTCAATTAAACTGTCAAACTTTTAAAAACGAGACTTTTTTACTGTTTTTACATTAAATTGCTCAAATAAAAATATTTTCAGGGTATTGAGGTAAACCTGAATAGAAATATGTAAATTTGATGGTCGACAACAGTCAATTCAGATGTCATACTTTTAAACGCAGACTTTTTGCATTAAATTACTTGTATACAAGTGTTTTTAAGCACACTGAGGATAATCATATTAGCGACATGTATTTTTCACAATAGGCAACTGTCAAAAAATTAATAAGAGAATTTTACTTTTTAACCATAAAAATTTAATTTGTAAGTAAGTACCTTTTTTCGCTAAAAAAGTTTGACATCTTAATAGACAGTTGTCAACTGTCAAATTTACATATTTCTATTCAGGTTTACCTCAATACCCTGAAAATATTTTTATTTGACCAATTTAATGTAAAAACTGTCAAAAACTCTCGTTTTTAAAAGTTTGAAAGTTTAATTGACAGCTGTCAACTGTCAATATTACATATTACTATTTAGTTTGACCTTCCTGTTTTTAAAATATTTTTATATGAGCAAAATTAGGTTTGATTTACTAAATTAAACACAGAAACTGTCTAAATTGATACAGAAACTGTCGCTTTAAAAAGATTGACAGTTTTTTTGACAGCTGGAAGCAGTCAAAACTTATATTTAACATCGGATTCGTGTTCAGCACATCAAAAACCATAAATATGAATGTCGCTAAGGCAAAAGATTAATTAAAAAAAAGTTCTCATACAAAATGTATAAAAGTGCACTAATCCTATGTTAAACCCCATTTAAGCTTTGTAACGATCATAATCATTCCTTATATATTAATCGTTGCCATCACTCGGATTTCTATTATTATTATCACAAAATAATTTGATTTTAATTTGAATTCGCGCCCTAGCGCCAACTTTTGTCACTAGGCGTCGCGCAAATCTTAATTTAGCAGACGACAAAAGCACATGTTGCTTTTTGCCGGCAAGAAAGATAGATTGGTGCGAACCACCTGTTTGAGAACACACATTTGCGCGAAATAATAATTGTAATTTTTTAACAATCTTTGTACTAAATAAATTACTGTGTGATATAAGTGTGCTGATTATTTCTGCCGTCTCCTGCACTGTAACCGAAGATATCAGTTGTGGGAATAATAAAGGTTAGTCTTCCAACTCTATTCTCTTGGCTTGTCACCGGCGGAAGGAGGAGAACTCATTTGAGCATTGGATCCCTGGTTGGTAATTGTGTCTCACAATATGAGTCGAACCCTTATTCTCTATTTTAATTAAATCTTATATTGTTGGTCACATTTTTGGCGCCCAACGTTATCTTTTAACCAAAATTGTGCCCTTGCCACATTTTTGGCACCTAACGCATATTTTAATAAATTTCTTTAAATTCACTTCTCTTTGTGCGAGTCTTCGTTGAGAGTTCCCCTCGCGTCGCCATTGTGACGTCACGCCAGGGCCACTCTCTGATCACTCACACAACCATATGACTGTGTCGCGCCTGAAAAGCAACACACTTGCCATTCTTGTAATAACTTAGCACTTTTCTAAATTATCCTCGCGCATTAAAGTCATATTATTATTAAACAAAAAAATAGATAAAACCCAACCAGGTTTCCTCAGCTCAATTAATGGAAATTAAAAAGAAAAATTATTCTTGTATATTGCTACTATTAAAAAATAAAGCATGAATATTTCCCTTTCTGCTATCTCACTGCTTGCATTCACACCAATCTCAATACACTTCGCATGAATTATGGAATTTACAACTGTCAGTAAATTATTTCGATTAAATAATTAACTTTACTCAAAATTAAAATACGTAATGTAAATTTCAGACGACACTTTACTTAAAATATCTTTGTTTTCTTTTTCAAAATATTTCTAGTATAGTACACGCAAGAAAATAAAAACATATTTTTTTTCGCTTCGCTTACATTTTTATACTTACGCTACGCTTACTATTTGTATTTTTTTTCGCTGCGCTTACTATTATCTTGTTTTTTCAACGCCTTTGTTTTTTCGCGTAAACTACTTAGCAACAATTATTTAATAAATTTTTTTTTGTAGAAATTGTATAATACATCGACTTAAAAATTTTATTTTAATATTGTTTTCCTCCGCAAAAATAGCAATCATGGTCGACAATTTTTAAATAATTTCCTTCTTTATAACAAAGAAAAGGGAATTACAAGTCTCCAGTTTGACTAGCGCGATGAAAACACAGCTGTGTTTACTGTCACAACACAAATGCCTTGCTTCCCCCAGATTTAATTTGAATTCACAGAAATAGTGGAACTTTCATTTTATTCCAATTAATCTCTGTACAATCTTTCTATTAAAGAGAGAAACTATTTAAAAAAAAATCTAATTAATTTAAAGAAAAAAACAAAATAATTTTCTTAATAAAAATTTGACTATCAAAATAAATTGAAATTAAATCGGTGAAATAAAAATGTATTGAAAAAAAATTAAATTGTTAAATAAAGATTTGGTCACTAATTGAATTACAGAAAATTTTTTATTATTAACTGAATTACAGAAATTTTTCTCTACTAATAATTGGTTAAGTTAAATAATAATAAAGAAAAATAACTTAAATTAAGCGCAATAAATCGCATTAAATTTAAACAAATTACTGAAATTTCTTAATTCTTTATCTCCTAACGCAATAATTTAATTTAATTAAATGGCCAAATTTTTCTTTTAATATATAAATATTCTGATTATGGGAAAAAGAAGTCCCAAAACACGTTCTAAAAAAACAGCTACTGAAAATCTCGACACAATGATGAGAACACTACCCAACACTAACAAACAAGTCACAACAAACCCTATAAACCCAAGCAACGACATAGCGCACGTTGCACAAAACGATGGTTTATCGTTCCTTTCCCCAACGGACAATCAAAATAAAAAATTCCCCCCTGAACGTGAAATCATCAACCCATTAGTCAGCGTCGCCGATGAAAACGAAACCGCCAACGCTAACACGGCAATGATTCACGATACAAACACTTATAGGAACAATGACAACTTGTCAGACAACATGACTGACACTTTCAGGGATACAAACTCAAATAACCGTTCACAAAAAACATTAGGAACAATCCCAAAAACATTATTTAGTCGCCGCGGTCGTAAACCTAAACACCCGGTAACTCCAATCACAAATTCACATTTAAAATCTTTATTTTCGCAAGTAGAATCTTTCTCTTACACCCAAGCAGAAGAAAATAAAAATTTTAAAGATGAAATGAAACAAATGTTACGGATCCATCTTGAAAATTCACGCCAAGAAACACAAAACGCGCATAAGGTAAACCACCTAGAAATAACCGCGTTAAGAAAAGAAACTTCTAACTCAATAGAAAAACTTCGCGCTGAAATGACGGCCCAAATTCAAGACCTAACAAAGAAAATGTCGCAAATGCAAACGAGCCAAGCGCCATCCCCATGGCACGATTCTCGTTGGGCATTCGATGATAGTGGCGAACATGTCGCACAAACGCAACAAACTAGTTTACCTCCCACTACAACAACCAACACGGTTACGTACACGAGCAACACTTCGACTGTAAGTCAAAGTGCAACTGCAGTTGCACCGCCAACATGCCCCCCACTTTCATACACTACACCCTCGCGACAACGTTCTTCTACAAACCGTACATTACATTTCGCTGAACAACCAGAATACATGTTTCAGACACCTTTAAATTTAAACACAAATAATCACGATTTAATTGATATGCACTCGAACCCGGTTCTGAACGCATCTGCCGCGCAACGAACCCAAGTTCCAAATCTGCATAAAATAATTAAATCATGGGACCTAAAATTCCCCAGTAAACAAGACGCTAATGAATTTCTCGACGAATTCGAAAGAAAAATGACTGTTTCAGCGATAGATCTCGATGACGCGCTTCCGATTTTTTCCCAAACACTAACAGACACCGCGTTTTCATGGTTTAACATGTTCCGTCACAAGTGGACAACATGGACAGAATTTTCTAGGTCATTTCGAAAAACATTTAGCGATGTCAACGATGACAATCAAATTCTTAACAAAATCCATCGCGCAGTTCAGTTAGAAAACGAAACAGGGATAGATTTTGTCATAAAAATCGGCGCGCTCTATAACAAATTAAAAAATAAATTTCCGAAAAACATCCAGCTTGATAAAATTTATTTAAGCTTGCATTCAGAATTAATTTCTCTCTTCGATCGCGACAGCTTCAACTCTTACGAAGAACTTTTAGATCAGATACGAAAATATCAAGAAAAAATCGAATTCATGCAACAATCAAATAAATTGCGCGAACAAGACGCGAAACGGTCTCGTAACCCGCGTAACAAAAATCAATTGTATGCAATTAATTCGCAAAATTCACAATCTAAAAATTCTTTAGTCGAATCCTCCGAAAAAGAAACAACCACAGAAAATGCAATGCAGCCACCATGGCACGGTAATTATAACCGCGATTTCCCACAAAACCACGGTCATAACGCGCACGATAATAACAGTCATTCAAAAAACGACAGAGATGCCAGGAGAGATTAGATCTCCCTGGCGAAACTCCTGTAAACCAAAATGAAAATCAACCGATAAATAATTCGAACGAAATTATAACTTCTTCAAATTCAGAAAGCATTCCTATCGCTAATGAATCAACGTACAATCCTCAAATAGCATCAACGCTAATCCAAGCGCATGCAGGTAGAATTGATACTAGTAATTCTGAAAGCGATTACGATGATTGCTTCTATTCTGAATCTGAGACGGACTGCTCTAATTCTGAAGAGGATCCCTCCCCCATAATAGGCGCGAGCATATCCCCACTCACATCATTGCCGCTAGTTAATCGGTCAAACAAATTATTTGTAATGACCGATGAAACTGAGCGCAGAGTAAACAAAGGGCACGCATCGCCCTCACCGTCTCAAGAAAGACGCACAATTTCTACCACAATTAAAATTGGTAATGAGAAAATAATAGCGCTTCTCGACACAGGTAGCGATCGCACCTTTATGTCAGGAAAACTTTTCGATAAACTCGAAAGTTTAGCTAACGGCGAACCAATTAAGGACGCGATAACACGCGCTGGCGTACAACTCGCGCAACGCGACCACGTAGCAGCGCCTCGTCATTCCGTTAAATTCAATATCGAGATAGATAATTGCCACGGTGAAATATGGTTTGCAGTCCTCGATGGACTAACCACACCAGTCATTTTAGGCATGGACTTTATAACTAATTATCATGTCATTATCGACGCAAACCAAGGTTATTGGTCCATGAAAGGGTCAACGATTCGTCACCCTTTAGGCTCCAATTCTAATACGCGCAGCTTCCTAAATTCGACCCAATTAATCGAACTATCTCCGGAACAAAGAAAGATTCTAAACGACTTTCTAGACGAGAAATTATCGAAATTTGCGTCTGGAACCGGTGTAACAGATCTCACAACCCATGTAATCGAGCTCACCGATCCCACGCCATTTAAATTAAAGCCTTATCGCCGCAGCATAGAAGCGAACAAAATTATTACCAATCAGGTCGACGTTTACCTCGATAAAAAGTTCATAGTCAGAAGCAACGGACGCTTTGCTATCCCAGTGGTGCTCACATATCGTAAAGATGGTAGGCCAAGAGTATGCATGGATTTCCGAAAGATAAATCGCAACACAAAGAAATCAGCATACCCTTTGCCACGCATGGATACCATACTTGATGCGCTATCTGAGGCTAACATTATTAGCACCATTGATTTAACCGACGCGTTTCACCACATACCAATTGACCCGAAATCGCGAGAATACACCGCCTTCGTCGTCCCTGGTCGTGGACAGTTTGAATGGGTCAGAATGCCCTTCGGACTCACAAATGCGCCGGCAACTTTCCAAGCTCTAACCGATAGACTGAAAGAAAAGTTCGTAGAACACATTCGCGCTAAAAATCTGCCCGAACATTAATGCGAACAAGTCCACGCCTATCTTGACGATTGGATAATAATATCCAAATCTTTTGAAGAACACATTCTGCTTCTCGATGTAGTCCTTACCATTCTACAGGAAGCAGGATTGTCTATCAATCGCGATAAATCTTATTTCGCGAAATCGTCAGTAGAATATTTAGGTTTCATCCTAGACAAAGATGGTTTAAAACCAAACGCTAAGCGTGTCGAACCAATCCTCGAACGAGCAACTCCTCGTAACCGAAAAGAGTTGCGCCGGTTTAACGGCTCAGTGAACTGGTATCACCGTCACTTGCGCAATATTGCAAAAGTGCAAGGGCCACTAAATAAATTAGCGAGTCCCAAGGTACCTTGGAACTGGACTGAAGAACACGAGGCCGCGTTCAACGAAGTTAAAGAATCTTTAAAAAGCGCTTTAACTTTAGTGGCGCCTAAGCCTGGCTTACCCTACTACTTGTATACCGATGCAAGTGACACCGGCATAGGTGCTATCTTGACACAGCAAGATGGAGAAAAAGAGTACTTGATCACTTGCTTAAGTAGACCTTTAAGGGGTGCGGAATTAAATTATACCACCACCGAAAAGGAATGCTTAGCCGTAATCTTTGCTATTAAAAAGCTCCGCTGTTACCTCGAATGCGCTGAATTTACTGTGATCACAGATCATTCCAGTCTAATTTGGTTGCAAGGTCTCAAGGACCCAAAAGGTAGACTTGCGCGATGGGCTCTTGAGCTATCCGCAAATAACGTCAAGATGGAACACAGAAAAGGTACGACTAACGAAGCGCCGGATACGCTTTCGAGACTTTATGAAGGCGACATTCACGACACACATGTTGTCGAACTAAATTCGGTTAATGGTCAAAGTTGGTATGACCAAATGTTAGAAAAAGTTAGCAAAGATCCTGCGCGCTACGAAAGATATAAAGTTGATTCGAACAATCAACTATATTATTACAAACCTAATATGATCAAAGAAACCATCGGCGATAATAACGCCTGGAAAAAGATTCTTAAAGAAAATGAGATTATACCGATCATTACCGAGTATCACTGCACTCCACAATCCGCGCACCAAGGTATCAATAAAACTTATCTCTCGATAATTCACCATTTTTATTGGCCCGGCATGCGCGAGGATATCAAGCGTTACGTTAACGAATGCGAAATTTGCCTCAAATGTAAACCGAAAAACACACCCCCACAAGGCTTTATTTATCCACGCAAAATTACGGAACCCTGGGAAACAGTGTCACTCGATATTGTAGGTCCCCTACCTCGGTCAAAATCTGGCAAAAACTACATTCTAGTTTGTGAAGACACGTACACTCGATACATTGATTGCTTCGCGCTTTCTAAAGCGGACGGCCCCAAGATTATAAAATCCTTGAATACCCTCGTCAACTGCTGGGGAGCGCCTAGAATCGTGATCACTGATAACGGTACATAATTTGTGAATCGCAACGTTACATCGTTCTTACAAAAAATCGGTTCTGTACAACGGACTACGCCCGTGTATCATCCCCAGGCAAATCCTGTTGAGCGCGTAAACCGCAATTTAAAAACGATGTTAGCCAGTCTCCTTGGCGAAAATCAGCGCGAATGGGATGTCCTTCTTGAAGATATACAGTTTGCTTACAATACCACCGTTCACACTTCCCTTGGAGTCACGCCAGCTTTCATGAATTTTGCTCGTGAACCAAGACAAACAGGTGAACCACCACGCGACGCAAACACTGACACAAACTTTGACGAAAATATCCACATTTGGTTAGATCGTTTAAAACACATAAATGCGCTCCGTGCAAAAGTTGAACAATTCATGGTCAAAGCTAGTAAAAAACAAGGCAAGCTATATAATAAAAATCGAAAAAAGGAAATTGATTTTCAACCTGGCGATCTCGTATTTTATCCAAATAATACTTTATCCAATGTTGCACGTGGCTATAATTCTAAACTGGCGCCACGTTATAAAGGTCCAGCAACAGTCGCGGAAAAATTGTCACCCATGATAGTTATTATTCGCGATGCGCTAGGCAAAAAGCTTGGAAAGTATCATGTAAATGATCTAAAGCCGGCAAGGAAAAATCTTAGGTCGCGTACTACCTCGTAAATCTTCTTTTCAGAAATCAACTCAGCAGGTAGATGACGCTAAACTAAAATTTGAAGAGTCGCCGACTGGACTAATAGCCCTCTCTAAGTCCACTTTCGACAGAATCGTCGCTGAGCGCGATGATTTATTGGCCCAATTAAAAAGGGCTAACAAAACAATTGTCAAAATTGCGCAAAGAAATCGACACCCCGGCCTCCAACATCAACGCCGATATTGCCGAACAAAATCGGGAAATCATCCAACTAAACCAGGAGCGTCGCGAACTCTCTGATCGCCTTGTCACAGCAGAGGCGGAGGCTAAATCTTCAACCAAGCGTACATCCAAATTCGAAGCCGAAGCTGAATCTTATAGGAAGAATTACCAAGCGCTACTAGCAGACTACAACTACACCGAAGACCTGTATTACCGTCTGCACAAGCTCTTTAAACGCAGTATGCAGGAAGTTTACCGCGCCATGTCCGAGCTGCGCGAACCTCGACTACGCCCGAAAGCCCCAGAAGGTTGCCTTAACTGTTGCGTATCTGGTCACAGTTACCGTTCATGCGCAAAGGACTACTCCGGCCTTTTCTGCCAAATCTGTTCCCACCCAGATTTTTCGACTGAGGATTGTCCATGGCCGCACTACACGGAACTGCCTAAATCTTTACCTGACCACCTACGTTGTAAATGTTGCTGGCGTCCGCGCAACATGCCAGACCCGAACTGCTATGATTGCCGTAAACGCATGATGAGCGAAAATATCGCACTGCTTCCCCCACCAATACCTGAGAAGCCGTTTGAAAAAGTCGACAACGCTCCGCCGCAAAAAGAAGAGTCACTAACGCTAAATACTTGTGCCCAAGAAGCCAAGTTCCTGGGTTCGGAAGCGTTACAGAAGTTGTCCTTACACGCCTCCGACGTCGCTAACGCCACCCTCTGGCAAAGCCTAGCACAAGCATACAGCCTTGTCGTCAACAAGAATGACAACGATTCAGAGGAGGAGGATGGAGATGAAAAGGAATAACCCACCACTGTGCGCGTTATTTTTCGTTTAACGACAAACTGTTATTTCTACACTATGCCGTTGCATACATTCTCTCTATTTTCTTAACTCACTACCGACGTAATCTAAGTTAAAATATATATCTTTTGTTAATTCCATTTTTGTGCATGCGCCGTTGCGCATTATAACAATTAGTTAACTCCCAAACATTTTCCTTGTGTTAACTAATATATTAAGTATTACTACATTTCATATATTCTTTGTTGTTAACCTAAACTCGCAGTATTATGATACCTACAGTATTGTATTGTATTACGCAAATTATCTCAAGAAAATTAGTTTAAGGTTAACCTACCAAAAAGGTGGCCAAGAAAAGCGCCTTCACGACTGTCTACCTCATCGTTAAAACTTATAAAAACTAAGTGTACTTAAATAAAATAAGAAAAAAAAAATTTTTTTCTCCAATTCTTCTATACGGCTATTATCTTATGGATGATTATTACGATGGGCAGTGAGACGTCAGGTTTGCTATAATTTAAAATTCTTTCCCTCCTTTTCATTGGATTATATGACCTTGGTAATGACATTATTATTTTCAATTCTTATTATTTTCTTTGATGATTCTTTTGTAACCTAACATGTAAATCGTTCTTTTTACCAGCCAAGATTTCATAAGATGGAGAAATTTAGCAAACTAAACCAATCCAGAGTGTTAGCAACGATTTAGAAAGAGGGAATTGTAACAATCATAATCATTCCTTATATATTAATCGTTGCCATCACTCGGATTTCTATTATTATTATCACAAAATAATTTGATTTTAATTTGAATTCGCGCCCTAGCGCCAACTTTTGTCACTAGGCGTCGCGCAAATCTTAATTTAGCAGACGACAAAAGCACATGTTGCTTTTTGCCGGCAAGAAAGATAGATTGGTGCGAACCACCTGTTTGAGAACACACATTTGCGCGAAATAATAATTGTAATTTTTTAACAATCTTTGTACTAAATAAATTACTGTGTGATATAAGTGTGCTGATTATTTCTGCCGTCTCCTGCACTGTAACCGAAAATATCAGTTGTGGGAATAATAAAGGTTAGTCTTCCAACTCTATTCTCTTGGCTTGTCACCGGCGGAAGGAGGAGAACTCATTTGAGCATTGGATCCCTGGTTGGTAATTGTGTCTCACAATATGAGTCGAACCCTTATTCTCTATTTTAATTAAATCTTATATTGTTGGTCACAACTTTAACCTTTCGGTGGCACGGGTTAATATTGATCGATTAGGCTTTTCTTGTGCATAGCTCATTTTTTTCACATTCTAAAGCAAATTCTTCCCGGCGACCTAAGAAATTCCAACTTTTGCAAAATAACGGTCACCCTAATGCACACATTCATTAAATAAACATTATATATTATTTTTTTATGAATTAACCCATTAACGCCTACCAGGACGCAAAATGTACCATGATTTCACGAGTCTTATTTTGTATAAAATAATTAGTTAAAAAATTTAGAAAATACCATTCCCACCTAAAATGTATCGCTCTTTCGAAATATGAAGCTAAACATTTTTTTTATTTATCTTCAAAAAAATTTATTACAATTTTATTGCTAAAAAACACACTTTTTACGAAAAAAAATTTTCGAATATAATTTCACCAGAAGGAGGCCGACGTACAACAAGCTACTATTTTTTAATTTTATATCCATGGTCTATTCATTTTCTTGTACATCAATCTCTTTACTACTACGAAACCCTTTCTGTCTTTTTGCTCTCGACATTATGCAAATAATTAATTACAAGTATTTCTGGGAATAATAATCTTCTCGATTAGTAAAAAACAATAACCTATTAATATCTAGATGTTTAATGCGAATAGGTAAGTGAAGAATGATTTTTGTTGATTTAGTGAAATTTCACTAAATTTTCAGTGAAATAATTCTTTTTTACATACGCTTTTTTACCAAACACTTAATCTAAAACATAAGACTAACTTTTTTGATATTCATTTGTTATTAATTCTTCACTTGCCTATTCGCATAATATATCTAGATTTATTAATATATTAAAAAAATAAAATAAAAAAATGATTTTCAAGCAAATCCAATTACTTTTTTAACCCATTAACGCCCAGACGGACGAAAAAATGAAAATGGATGCTCTCAAAACATTAAAATATCGCGTCCATGGATACTCAGCTACAAAACCCTGAATAGGCCAATTTTTTCAAAATGTCGGACGATAATATGACGGCAAAAACTAAAAAAATGGCTCCCATATGAAACATAGTGCTCCAACTTTTTTGAGTCACTGAAATCGACTGAAACTCGTTACTCAGAGGTTATTGGGGTCGATGATCACGAATATAATGTTAATTTTCCAAAATTAAAAATGGCGGATCCAATATAACAGACTACTTTTTTAAAAGTGACTTTATATTGCTTGAAATTTGTTACTCGGGGGTTTTTGGGGTCACTGATTACGAATATGATATTATTTTTCTAAAATTCAAAATGGCGGATCCAATATGGCGGACAACTTTTTTAAAAATGACTCTATATCGCTTAATATTTGTTACTCGGGGGATTTTGGGGTCACTGATTACGAATATGATGTTATTTTTCCAAAATTCAAAGTGGCTGATCCAATATGGCGGATTTTTTTTTCATTTTTTAAAAAGTAGAAATTAACAAAAAAATAAAAAACAAAAAAAATATATATAAAGCAAAAAAAGAAAAGAGTCTTATATGTCCACCTCCAGGCGGTAAGAGTCGGGCAACGGCGAATTATTCGCCGGCAAACGGACCATAATATTTTAAGCAATGTGGAGTCACTTTTACAAAATTCGTCCGCCATATTGAATCCGCTATTTTGAATTTTTGAAAAATAATATCATATTCATAATCAGTAACTCCAAAACCCCCGAGTAACAAATTCCAAGCAATGTGGAGTCATTTTTAAAAAGTTGTCAGCCATATTAAATCCGTTATTTTGTATTTTGGAAAAATAACATCATATTCGTAATCAGTGCAAAATTTTTTTTAAACTTTTAAAACACAATTTTATTGTTCCTAAATAAATAAACCGATTTAAATAAATCAAGCTTGAATATAAAGAGGATATGATATACCCAGGTGCGAATTTCGGTCGGCCGCCACAGTTGGAACGTCGGGCCAAAGTCGGACCAACTGTGGCAGCCGAAGTTTCGGTACCCAAAAGTGGCCCGACTTTGGTTCAATGTTTCTCCCAAAGTCGGGCCAACCATGAATGCCGACCGGGAGAACTGATGGTTGGCCCAACTATCAACCACAATTGGGCCGACGGTCGGATGAACTGCGGCCGCCACAGTTGAGAAAATTAACTTTTTTTGATCGGCCCAACCATCAGCCACAGTGGGGCCGACGGTCGGGTGAATTGTGGACGCCACAGTTGAGAAAATCAACTTTTTTTGGTCGGCCCAACCATCAGCCACAGTGAGGCCGACGGTCTTGATGGTCTTGATGGTTGGATTGACCGTCACCCACAGTTGGGCCAACGGTCGGGTGCGGTTGTAGTTTATAAAGTTATTACGCTCCTTCTTCAGACATGTGAGCGTAGCATAGTGGTAGCGTGTGTGGCTGTAGTGCGTTAGGTTGCGAGTTCGATCCCCCCAAGCGTTAAATATTTTAATATGTTTATAACTAATATAATGTATGTGCGATAAATGTGTGATCAATGTAAGGTCAACTTGTGGTCCTTCAATAAACATTTTTTTTATTAACATTTCTCATTGGTTGGCCAATAGGGTTCCGTCGGTCTACGGTAGGTGTACGGAACCCTGAAAACAATTTGTTTATAAAAAATTTATTAAATAATTATTTAAAAATAAACTCTTTACAAAAAAATTAATTTTGCCGTAACCCCGGACAGTGGGTAGTCCCGGACACTTTTAATTTCTAATAGAATAATGTGTTATTACTATTGAAATAAATTACAAATGATTTACAATACAGTTTAACTTTTATTTTTTTAAAAATTTACTTAGTTTTTTAAGTTTCTTTTATTAAAAATGGAATTTTCTAAAAAATCTGACAGTATCCGGACACTTTAGAAAATGTATGTACGTCACATTGAATGTCTTATAAAATCTTTTTTATGTTGACTTTTTGTGAACGTTAAATAGGTTTTTCAATCTATTTCTATTACATGGTTTATTTTCATTGTGGTAAATATAATTTGACGTTAGTTTATCAAGTTTAATAATTAAAATATAAAATATTTTCGCGCATGTCCGGGGCTACCCGACAAATTGTTAAAGGTTAGAATTTTAATACTCATATTTTCCCTTATTTTTTTCGTAAAAGGTTTGATTATTTTACAAATGAATTTATGCTAAAAGTAAAAAAAAGTATTCTGTTTGATATGAAAACATTTAATTAACATTCTAAAAATATAAACACAAATTATTTATCAAAATGCTTAAGTTTACGGGGCTACCCGAATCTCCCCTAGATGTAATAATTTTGATTTCATCCGTACATTTGAAAAATATGTAAACAAAAATATTTTCTCATTCTATACTTAAAAATAGTTTTTTACAATTAACTTAAGTTTTTTTAACTCAAGATATAATAGGAAAAAAAGTTTTGCAACACTAACCTGTAAAATTGAAATGTTGTATGACAACATTCGTTTTCATAAAAAAATTTAATTACACAACAACATAATTATAAAAAAAGAAATGAATGTTAATAAAAGTTTAAATTTAAGAAAAAAAATTTTCATTGAGATTAATTCTATAAATTCAAATGCAATGTAAAGTTAATATATACCAATTTTTCTTTTGATGATTTTGTAAATTCTATCAATTCATTTTGAGATATTATTATGATAAATATATCTAGCAATATTTAAATAAATTCGTTGAAACGTCTTAAAGTTATTGTGTTCACAAAAACGAGATTCACACATACAAACACAAAATTACATACATCCGGAGAATTGCTTAGGGACTTAAATAACATAATAATTTAATAATTCATTATACAGAGAAAAGTAGATATTAAGAATCTTAATGCATTAGATATTAAAAAAGGATGCTAATGCATATCATCTAGATGTTGTGGTTTAACATCTCAGATGTTAAAAAATATAATTTGTAAATGTTAGGTTATGTGTCAACAAGTCTCCCGTATTTTCGGTATTTTCCAATATCGATCTGTCGATATACTACTTAAATTTCAACACTGCAACATATATTTCACAATTTTATTTAAGAGGATTTTTCTAAATTTCTCTATGTTTATATAATTATTTTTAATAACGGAGAAAATTGTAATTGCCGCATTAATGTGAATTTTTTTAATAATAATAAATTGAAATGTTTCTTTTAAATACATATAAAGAAAACTTATTCTGATTTCATAGTTTTTAACCTAAAATTATTTAATTTAATCGTTTTTTAAATATATTTCACAATATATGCTAAATGTATAATTTAATTGGTAACCTTTCTTCCTTTGTCAGAAAAACAAAATAGAATTTTTATCAGTGACATATTCAAGAATATGTTTTACCTTTTATAATATTACCACTCTTTTTCTGTTACATTAGTCTGGAAGAAAAAATTAAATTTTTTTACGTTAAATTTAAATTTAACAAAAAGAAATTATGATGTTTTAATTCTTAATATAACTTAAACCAATTTGTTGTGGTTTTTCATTTTTTTATTAGACATTTTGATTTTTACATATTAGGGGTAGTTATTTCAATTTTAAAAAATAAAGGGTGATGGAGCAATTTTGCTAATGCTTTCAAGTTGTTAAAAAAGAAATAGATAAATTTTTTGTTTGTTTTGAAAAACAATGTGGTTTTTCATTTTTTTTACTTTAAAATTTGAAGTTAAGGGTAGTTTTCTCAAATTAAAAAAAAATTGAGGGTGATGGAGCAATTCTGACATCAGATTCGTTTTCAGCGGGCAAAAATACTATAAGATATGTATGTCTGGTTTAAAAAACAGACAACTTTTTTTTGTGTGCCTGCCCAGTAAAAAAAAAAGTTTGCAGAATAGAAAAAAAGTATTGGTGGTGACGTTCGGTGAATGCGTTTTCGCGACAAAACCGTATTGGTGGGTTACGGTGAATACATTTTGCTCACCGTGAATACTTTTTGTTTTAAACTCTCGATTTAAAGATTCCTAAGCAAAGTTGAGAATATATATGAAGAGCGTGAGTAACGTGATGTATAACAATGGCTATTGCGAGAAGGAAATAAGAAATTTTGAGTAAAAACGAAAAATTAAATGTGAAAGAAAAAATGTCAAATGTTGATCGATTACCATATGCTTTACTATGCCTACAATACATGACAGATTAAAGGGAGTATGACGTTACCGGCAGAAAGTTACTAGGAAAGGCGGAAAATTTTGGAATTGAAAAAAAATCCGAGTGAACGCAAATAATATTTAGTTATAAATTAATTATAATTATTAATTATAATTAATGAATAAAAATTCATTAAAAATTCAAAATTTTCCGCCTTTCCTAATAACTTTCTGCCGGTAACGTCATACTCCCTTTAATCTGTCATGTATTGTAGGCATAGTAAAGCATATGGTAATCGATCAACATTTGACATTTTTTCTTTCACATTTAATTTTTCGTTTTTACTCAAAATTTCTTATTTCCTTCTCGC
Organism: Leptopilina myrica (nomen nudum); assembly: GCA_032872475.1. NCBI lineage: Eukaryota > Metazoa > Arthropoda > Insecta > Hymenoptera > Figitidae > Leptopilina > Leptopilina myrica (nomen nudum). The sequence goes on from CM065459.1 coordinate 22,087,631, forward strand.
AATAGCCATTTTTATACATCACGTTACTCACGCTCTTCATATATATTCTCAACTTTGCTTAGGAATCTTTAAATCGAGAGTTTAAAACAAAAAGTATTCACGGTGAGCAAAATGTATTCACCGTAACCCACCAATACGGTTTTGTCGCGAAAACGCATTCACCGAACGTCACCACCAATACTTTTTTTCTATTCTGAAAACTTTTTTTTTTACTGGGTGTGTAATATGAGTTTTCTTAACAAGTTTTCGTATTCCAGGAGTCAATATTAAAAATGTTTAACGATTTTATGTAATTTCTCAAGCTGAAAAAAGATGTTTTCTCGAATAATTATAACTAAAAAAATTTTTTTAAATAAAATATCAATTGAGGAGTTGGATTCTAGAACCGGCTCTTCGTTTGGAGCGCTAGCACTAATACCAGTCAGTGAGCAGTGAGCGCCTCTGGGCCACTCACTGCCACCCGACTGGTATTAGCGCTTGCGCTCCGAGCGAAGAGCCGGTTCTAGAATCCAGCTCCTCAATTGCTTTATAATATAGCTTTTTATTTGAATAATTTTTTTTTAATGTATACAAAAAAAGTACGACCGAGTACGATTCTAATTCTTTTTTATAAGAGTAGTCTAAAGTATCTTTTAATGACCTACAAAAAAAACAGCTGCGCAAACTTGCGCCAAAAATTTTTTTTGACATTTTTGTTTCATGAGTCCGATTACAACAGTGGTTCAAAATGACAAAAAGTGGATTATAACATCCCGTGTAGAAATTAATAGTGGAAGTTTGGATCCATCCTCGCTCCACCCCTGGAAATGTTATAGTCATCTAGCGCCATCCATGGAGCGAGTCGATTCCGCTAGATTGAAACATAACCTCCAATTTCTCCGGCATAAAGTGTCAATACGTGAAAACGTTATTCTATATTTTTTAAAATTAGATGTTAATAGTTTCCATAAATAATTATATATTTTCTATATAAATATTGTTTTTTAATGCATCTTCGACTTTTTCTCAATTACATAATAAGCATATTTCATTCGTGAATTTGTTATATTTCCTAATTTCTAGGAATACCTATGAGGTAAAAAATCACAATTGTATGCATTTTTTCTTATCGTATTTGACCCAAAGAAAAATTCGGTTCAATAAAAAATAGTTAAGACGATTGAATGTTATATTTTTTAAAAATAAATATTCAATCAAAGGATAATTCGGTTAGGTAAATATTCTGCATGACGAAAATTTGATTATATAAAAATTCAGGTTTGTAAAATTTTGAGCGAATGACAATTTTGTTAAATGAAAATTCGGGCTAGTAAAATTTCGATCGGACGCAAATTTGTCTTAATAAAAATTCAGCTAAAGAAAATTTTGGTTAAAAAATTTTTTCTGCTGCAACAACTAACCTTAAAAATTCTAATTTTTTTGTAAATTGTTAACTTTGAAATTACTTGAATTAATTGAATAATTAATAAACCAATAAATATGTTCTACATTTATAGTAGAAATATATTATTCTATTTTTGTATATACACATATATAAACAATTTAAACACATTTTTTGTGAAAAAAAATTTTTCTCCGATCAGCTGGCCGTATTTCTTTTTTGTTAATATTATGGAATAAATAAATAGAAATAAAATTGATAAATGCATAATTAAATTATAAATGCATAATGAATTCGACGATTCATTTTTTAACTTCTCAAATCAAATAACATGGTTAATTTTTAAATTCGCGAAAGAAAAAGTTTTGACAGATGAAGTTATGTTTGCAATCTTGCACTGCGAGCCGATTGCGAGGACGGCGCGAGACGACAAAGGTGTTTGAAATGCTAGTAGCGCCATTACAGTGTTATATTAGGATGTACATTTTTTAATTGAGAGCTGAGATGGTTGGCTAAGTTTTCGACATGATGAAATTTTTATTAAAGCAAGAATGACGAAGTTAAGCAACAAAACATGAAAAGTGATCCATTACGCCCCGGTCTCCTCTAATTTATGAAAATTTATAAAGTAATTAATGGCAAAAGTACTAAAATTATAACAGTTAAAGTAACTTTAATTTTTTAATTTTATCTAGACACAGTCATAGAAATTATTTTAATTGTACACTTGTTAAAACAACAACCCAGATAGTTCGACTTATTGCTGTAAGGCCACTGTGAAGAAATCTGTAGAGGTTGTAAGGTTTACCACGTATGTCTATTGTAGACATATAGGAGCGATTCCATGTCAAGTGATCAAGGGGTCTTTTTGTGTAATGTTTATTTCAATAATTTTTTACTCTTAAACAATAAAACATACAAATTTGACAAAGTACGTTTTGGAAAGGTTTTTTCATGCTCTTTCGATTGGAAATAAGCATTTTGAAAAAAAAAATTTTTTTGACCCAAAAAAACCAAAATTAAAAATAAATTTGTCAAATTTGTATGTTTAATTGTTTAAGAGTAAAAAATTATTGAAATAAGCATTGTACTGAAAAACACAAAAATTTAACCCCCTCCCCCTCGGAAAATATTGGACTAGGTAAGAAAATATTTTCACGAAAAATTACTATCTATGAGTACTACAAAAGCCCCAAGTTTTGCTACGATTGGAGAAAAATTTTTCTCCACCTTGATCACTTGACATGGAATCGCTCATAGTCCAAGCGCCCTGGCAAAATTATGTGACATATATCCAACCCAAATGAAAAAAATTGCATGTGAAAGATTAGTGGTACAGAAACGAAGGTCCACAGTTTGAACCAACTTTGACTTAGCGCGTTTGTTATTAAAAATCATTTAAGGCGCAAAAATCGAAAATTTAATGGTTTTTTCAGGAATGCTGCTTTCAATAAAATTTTTGACAAAAAAGTTGCTATTAAAAGTTGTAGAGCTTAAAAATACCTAAAAAATGAGTAGTCGCACGATTATTTCCAACAATTTGTTTACAAGTTATAGAATTAAAACGATAAATTTTTTCTTTTTTTAAATATTTAATAATTCAATTAATTATTATTTAAATTATCTCTTACTTAGTGAAATTACTGCTCCCAAGACCCTTAATAAGTATACAAAATTTGGACCGAATCGGATAAATAGTTTTGCCAAAATCTAATTGTTAATTAATAAACTTTTTTTATATTGGATGTCAAATTTGTGCACCATAAAAAAAAATATTTTCGGTGGCTCATTTTGTTCCTAAGGATCTATATTATTGAAAGCATGTATTGTACAATTAAAAAAATAAATTTTGTTGCATATAAATAACTAATAAAAAAAGGTCAATTTTTTCACTATAAACAATTAAGTATATCTTGGTCAAATTACATTTCACAAAATCGGGATAAAAGGTTTTTAATTCCTGGCATCGTCTTGCAACTTTTTTTAAAAAAAGATTAAAATAGCTCAAAGGGTGTCAGAAATAACTTTTTTTCAATAAAATTCAGGCAATTTGTTTATTAACATTTTTCATTTTTTTTATGTGGATTGTAAGATCATAATCAATAATTTAATTTTAAAAATCGTGAAATTTATTCCTTCATTATTAATCTTTAAAACAAGAGATGAAAGTCTAAGTAAGAATTTAATCTTAATACAGCGCGTGGGGCGGGGGGCCCAGCGGTAAAACGATCTTCGCTCGCGTCAGAATTGAATTCGAGCATTTAAATTCGCAAAAATTGATGTAACTTTTGAACAAATTGACCGATTTTGATCATTTCTTTTAACTGGGGTATTTTTTACTCAGCAATTCCAATCCAAGATTCTTTTCTCAAAACAAAATAAAATTTCTACCTCTAAATTAATAATTATATTTTTCAAATATTTATTTTCTTTAATAAATTATTGTAAAATGAACTATTTCTTTCATAAACTATATAAATTTACTAAATGCAATTAAAAAATTAATTTAGTGAAAAAAATCGTATATTTTACATTTTTGTACATTCTAAATAAAAAAACCTACTTTTGAAAAAATTATTGAGTGTCTGGATGCTATAACGTGTTACGCGCCATTTATTTAACATTGCGCGTAACACATTATAGCATCCAGCCCCTTAATTTTAAATGTTATTTATAATTTTTTTACATTTTATTTAAAAACATATTAAATATTGTCAATATTTTTACCTCAGCTCACCTACAAGATGCTCTGAGTATTGCCAATATTTTATTTCGACAATTGGCAATGCCATAAAACAAGTTATCTTTTAATGCAAAAAAAATTGAAAATCAAAATTTTACTGTTTCAATATTTTGTCTTGCATTTGCATAAAAATAAATTAAAAAATCAAACAAAAATTTTGTATTCTTCCTTATTGATGCTTAAAAAAAATTAACTTTGATTTTTGATTTTCGTCAATTTTGTTAATAAATAATTAAGTGTTTACATTTACCCCCAGAATTCGAAAACTCGGGGTAAATGTAAACACAACTTCAACTACATAAAAAAATTTAATAAATTATTAGATCTGCCAATTTGAAATTTAAAAATTTAATTTTGGATTCTTATTCAGCAACCTTAAAAACTATTTTACCAAGTTAATTGAAAATCTATTAAAATTTGTTCAAGTTATTAAATTTTACATTACTAATTTTGTAATGGTTGCACAGAAAAAAAGAATGGTAATATTACAAATGATAATGGGTAAAAATGACTTGTGTAAAGGGTAAAAATTACGATGGGTAATATTACAGAGGGTAAAACACTTACTTGAATGTGTCAGTAAAACAACTTTGCTGTTTCTTTACTAATTTTATTAATAAGGTTAAATATTGCATTATTCTTATTAGAACCAGTTCAAATTAATAATAATTAAATAATTTTACTACTCAAATTAATTAACCAGTTTATTTTCAATTAAACTTGTTGATTGAGTCAGTTTGAAACTCACCATTTTATGGTTATGACTTTGTAAACAAAGCAGAGTTGTGAAATAATATAACAAAAAGTCACGAAAAGCAGAAAATTTTTAAAATAAATTATTATTTTAGTTAATGAGTTTTTTCCTTTATTTAAAAAATGTATAATTTTAATAAATAATACATAATTATGGTAAACAAATTTTACTTTTCTTAATCATAATTTATAATTATGATGAAGCAAATACTTATTACGTTTTTTTATTTTTTTTATTAAAAAGAGATTTTTTTCACATAAATGTTATTATTACTTATAATTTATTGCTCTAATAAAATTCAAAGTTTTTTATAAATAAAGAAATAAATATAAATGAACATTATTTGTTGATTGCAATTTTTATTTATAAAGAAATTAAATATTTTTAAAAAATGGAAACAATTTTACTCAAAAAATGCCTTGTTACATATATATGTACTTGCGTCTTATGAATTTCTTTAATTGCAAAATTATTTGAAAATATAAATAACTTTCTTTTTAATTACATAATTAATTTTTATTTTTTTCCACAGGAATTAAAAGGTTTAAAAATGTCAAATATAAAAAATTATTTTTATTATTTCAATAAATATTTCCAATAATTTTTTAAAAAGTTCTTTAAGAATTTTCACATACATTTGTTTTAAAATTTATTAACATAGATAAGAGAGTTTTTCTAAAAAATTATTGAAAACTTTCTATGAATTACGAAAAGTTTTTAAAAATACTCTAAAACGTTTAGGAAAATTTCTTCATGAAAATACAGGAAAAACAAACAGGAATACAGGAAAAATACAATTTGAAAAAATTTCCACGTAAATGCACGTAACTTCAAATTATTTAAAAAATTAAATTAAACTTTTTCAAAACAATAATTCTTCAAAATTTCCATTTGAAAGTAAGTATACATAGAAAATTCAAATTTTTCAACAATATTTTAATCTGAAATCTTTTCAAAATTATTTAACTATAAAAGTAATTAATTTATTAAATAATCGAATGTTTTTTTAAATTTAATCCTTATAAAGAAAAATATAAGCAGAATATTTCTATTTCAGTCATAATTAATTGTAAAAATTATGATTTTTTTAACCAATTTCTAATATTTTTTCAAGCAAAGAAAAGATTGTTAAATATTTTATTTTTAATCATAAGCTTGTTAAAGAATTCTAATTTTTTAAGAAAAGATTGAAAAAATATAATATTTATGTTCCAGTCGCATTTTTTGTAAAAATTATAATTTAAAAAAAAATAAATTTGCTCATAGGAAATTTTCGAATTATACAGTTCTGAAAATATTTCATTTATATTCAAAGGAAAGAAAACGGTGTAATAAATATTTGTTTCTAAAAACTATTTTGTTTTAAACTATAATAAAATTATTTCTGTAATAATATGATATCAAATTATTTCTTTGAAAAATTTTTTTAATTAGGAAGACAATTTTGGTTAATGCGTAATTATTAATCACATTTCTTTAAAACAATTCTTGTTTTCAATTTAGAATTTTTTTTTTTTTGAAAATTACAGCATTAAAATATTTTAAATAAATTTTATAAATTAAAGATGTTTCAGTTTTTTGGTTTTAAATAAATTAGTTGACATTAGTTACTTCAACACTTGAACAAGCAAACAAAACATAATGAGATAAATATTTGCTTTTTCATTATAATTATTTATAAATTATGATTTTGAAAGACAAAATTTATTTATCATAATTATGTATTATGATTTACAATTATACATTTTTTATAGAAAAGAAAAAATTTGCTTAATAACATAAAAATTTATATTAAAAATGTACTGCTTTGCGTGACATTTTATTATATTGTATTATAACTCTTGTTTGTTTACAAAGTCATAACCATAAAATGGATAATTTAAAAGTGATTAATTCAACAAGTCAAATTAAAAAAAAAAAAAAATTGTTTATTAATTTAGGTAAAAAAATTATTAAGTTATGATTGATTCAAACAAGTTCTAATCAAAATAATTTAATATTTAACCTTCCTGATATAATTAGAAGAAAAAAAAACTTTTAATTTGTTTTAGTGACATATTCAGGTAAGTGTTTTACCCTCTGTAATTTTATCCGTCGTAATTTTTACTCTTTACCCAAGTCATTTTTACCCATTACCCTTTGTAATATTACCACCCTTTTTTTCTGTGTGATTGTTTATTTACATGATAAATTATCAGTCAATTGGGTAATTTTTCTATAAATCTATAAAGAACTTTTTTTCAGTTTTTCCATTTCTTAAAGCAGTAGTATACTGGAAATAAGTTGTTTCTTAAACCTCGCTTAACTACAGTGGTGTTTACAATATTACCCCGAATTTTAGAAAAATTTCAAAATCTTGGGGTAAATATAAACATTCAGTTTTATGCGATTCAGGTGCATCAATATTTTTTTGTACTTCATAAAATTTTTCTAGGGAAGTAAAGTAACAAGTTCATGCAAAAAAAATCCGTTCCTTATACGTTTTAACAAAAAAAAACTAATGTTTTTGCTAAAATATAAATATTCCGTTTACATATACCCCAAATGACCCTTTATTATTATATAATACTAGCTGTCGTACCCGTCTTCGACGGGTTTTAGTTTCTTCAAATACATTCAATTGTGTGTCTACCTGTCTCAAAAAATGGGAAATAGTGGGGAATTTAATTTGACCGGAAAAAATAATAATTAGCTACCATAAACTATTTCATTAGAAAAATATTACTATTGGGTCATTCCAGCGAAAATCGTCTTTTTTTAATGACCAGACTGAAGTTTATCACCTTATCGTTCGTTTAAAGAAGACAAACTTCAGTCTGATCATTAAAACTAAAATTCAATGAAAATCAGGTTAAATTTATATAATTTTTCATATTTATTAAATAGTTAATGAGTAGAGTGCCCAAGGAAATTTCAATTAAAAGAAATTTATAATTTTAAAACAAATCCAGTTTAAAAGGTTTCGTGAAGATTCTTTTTTCTCCACAGAAGATATAAGAAAAAGAAAATGATGTTTATTATACTGTGCAAGTACAAAAAAATACTGTTTTAAATGTTCTGGTGAGTTATTTTTAAATAATTTTCGTTTATTTAGCTGTGTTTAACAAAAGTATATATATTTAAAATAAAAAGCAGTATTTTAATCTGTTTTTAGTTATTTATACCTTAGATAAATATACTAGATGCGGCGAGGCGTTAGTTTTGGCACATGAATCCAGGGTGGCGTTAGTGTTCTACATGTGCTTTTCGTCTGCTTTCTGTGTGCCTCTTATAATCGGACCAATCGGACTACTTCGGCAATCTTCGGTTTATTAAAGGCGGAAATATTTGAAAATATTAACCAAGCGATAATTTCTTATTCCAATTTTATGATTATAATTGTGTACAATTTATAAAAAAATTGTTGTTTTTCTTATAACTGTTTACACTGAAAAAAAAAGTATTGAACCAAGAAAATTTTTCTTGGTTGAAGCAAATCGTGAGATTGAATACGGCTAAGACTATTGTAGTATTGATTCAAGAAAAAGATTTTCTTGACATAGTATATTTGGGAGAAGAACATATATTCTTGATCAAAGAAAATGTGTTGGATGAAATGAATAGTAATTTAAAGAAAATAAAAAAATGATTTGCCTAATGCTCAAAATTATACTTGACACAAGAAAATAAATTTCTTCCAGTATTAAGAATATAAGAAAATAATAATAATAATTTTTTATTAATAATAATAAAATAATAAATAATAAGAAAATATGAGTTTGTTTCAAGTAAATTAGGTCAAGAAAATGCATTTACTTGATTCAATGAAATTTTTTTCAGTGTATACAAATATAATAAATTAAATTCTTTTATTTTGATATATATTTAAATGCATCATTTTATTTTTGAAAAAATTCGAGAATTTCCAGACAAATAATTTTAATCATTTTTCGATCAACAATTTTCCATTTTTTTTAAATTTTGAATTTATAATTAAAAAAAACAAATTGTATTTATATCTTAAACAAATTGGAAATTTCTGTATTTAAACGTTCATTAATAATTTTTTTCAATAATAATATTAATAATAATTATTATTAATTTACAATGAATAATATTATTACGTATAATAATAATTATTACTATTTACAATTAAAAAATTTTAGAAAAAAAACTTATTTGATTGATAATGGTTTATTGATCGGTTATTTGAATCAAATAAATTTTTCTCAGTGTAAATTATATATCCTCAATATTTTTTATAATAGTGACTGCTAAAAAAATTAAATTTTTTTGATTCACAAAATTTCTAGACAAATAATCTACTCACAAGCCAGCTTTAACTTACACGCTATATATACGACTTTTTTCAACTTTTCAAATTTAAAAAAAGACAGAAAATATTTGTTTGAAAATTAAATAATTTTTACATTATAGAAATTTTATTACCTTTTGATACAAAATATTTTTGTCACTATTCAAAATTTTTGTATTTTTAAAAAATTTACTTTTTTTTATTTTAACAATTTTAAGTATTTTTCCGACTAGAAAAAGACAAATAAAATATTACTAGAAATATGACTTTAGATTATTGTGGTTTTGAAAAATTTAACTTTTTTAGTAGTTACTATTGAAAAAAATTTAAGTTTTTTCTGTATTGATTATCGGTAATCATGAATTATTAATTTAATTTCTAAATGTAATATTAAATTGTAATTTTTTAAACATTGTTACGTCCGTAACTTCTTCCTATATACTCAATTTAACTATAATATTTATATGTTTTATTCCTTCTAATTTTGCCTGTATATTATATTGTTGTATTTAAAATACTCTTTCATATTATTGCATTGTATTCAGTATGTTTTATAAATATGGTTATTATTATATATTCTATATGTATCTAAACAAATTTATAAATTATAATATATTAAAGAAAGAAGAGTAATATTTTAAACAATGTAAAAAGAATAACGATCGCGCATCAAGCTACACGACCTACCACAAGTTTCACTACACGAAAAATGAAGTATTGTGGAATCACGTAATTAAAATAATAATTGTGCATCAGTTCAATGATCTTCAACAACCTTCGACACGTGGAAGAAAAGGAAAATATGTATGACATACATGTTCTATAAATTAAGTCGAAACAGCAGTAACAAAACTCAACAAACTTGAATGAAGACCTTGTCGCACGAGGAGGAACCAAGGACATTCAAACATTTGTCGGTGGAGCGCGCGTCAACGACAACGATTCAAATAACATGACTTATGAAGGAAGTCCTAACTAGAAAAACAGCTAATTTTTGGTATAAAAAGGGGTACCTTTTCTGATTAGAACAGAGAGTAATTTGTTGGAAATCAGCAGTATACATCAGATCGTCTACAAGTGAACACAAAATATACCTTTAAAAGTGAACAGTATATCCCCAAGTATTATTTTTTAAAACATACACCTTTAAAAGTGAACTATTCCCCAAGTATTGAATTTGAAGTGAATCGACCTCTTATAATTCATCAATTTTCAAAGTATAAATTTTAACTATTTCCAAAAAATATAAATTTGGAAATAAACTCAACTATCAACAAAAGTTTAATATTGAAACAACACATTCCAAATTTCGAACCATCGAAATTTGCTCAGGAGGCGACAACCGTCTGGAAGAAAGCAGATATTTTCACAATACAATACACTATCTCATTAGTGTAAACAAGAGGACTAATACCGAACCATTAAGGACAAGAATCCTAAGGCCCCTTTTCGTCTACTGCTCAACACCATTGAGATTGGACTACCAGATAATCATCACACACCAGTAATCGTTATTCTTTAAGTAAGATCTATAAATTAAATTATACTCATTGTATTTTTGTCAACTCTTTTCTTTCTTGTTGGTTTTTAAATAAATTATTCTCTCAATATATTTAGTAGGCTCATTGACTTATCCTCATCCCAAATTAGATTCATTTATGAAACTAATTTAAAACGAGGAACGTTAGGTATATTTTAAAAAGGTTTCTTGTTTTGACGTAACAACATACATTAAAATAATTTTGTATATATGATTTTATTAAAAAAAATTTTTTTTTTACTTTTTATTCTAAAATTAAAATTTTCCTTTTGGTAAAACATTTCAACTTTTTGATTGACTAAAGATATCTATAATTAAAATACATTGCATGTGATTTAAAAAAAATTTAATTGATTCAAATATCCATTTAATTGATAATTATCAATTAAACATTTACTTGAATCAAACAAAATTTATTGAAGTCAATTAAATAATATTTGTGCCAATAATTTCAGTATTTGAATAAAAATCTTTTTAAATAATTACAAATAATCGTTAAATGTAATTGTTGCATTAACTTTGTAAAAATAAAAATAAAAAATTTTTAACAATATGTTTGAACCAAGGAGAAAAAAATTTTACTAAATATTAGTTAACAAATGTGTAGCATTCATATTTTTTAAAGTTAAGATATCAGATGTGATCTGATTGGTGCTCTGATTTACCACTTTTGAGTAGTTACTTTTTATTAATTCATTAAAAAATAATTTGTCATCTTCTGCTGATTAGCGGCTGTTGTTACTTTTTATTAATTGTGAATTAAATTAATTTTAATCAGTCGGATATCAATTTGAATTGTTCTAGTAGTACCTGAGAAACCAATTAACAATAATTATTATTAACAATTGTTTTTGAACAAAAAATAAAATTCATTAAAAAATAATTTGTCATCTACTGCTGATTAACGGCTATATAATAAATTCAAGTGATCTATTACGCCTCGGTCTCCCTTTCATTCCAAATTGAAAATAACAAAATTTTTTTTGGAGGGTTTCAACACGAGACTACTGAGTATACTTCCTATGAGTTTCATTGCAATTGGAGGCTAGAACACATAAATAATTGAAATTGATTATAAAATTGTTATTAAAAAAATCTTGCAAATATTTTCTTTTAAAAGAGTGAACAATTTCGTGTAATCAGTGTAAGTTTCATTAATTTATTGTATTTTTTTAAATTTTGTATTATTTTGTTAATGCAAAAACAATAACAAAAATTTTAAATTTCAAAAAAGTGTTAAAAGTGTTTTTTTGTTTTGTTTTGTTATGAACTACCGATTTTCATCAAAGTTTTAACATTTAGAAAATGAATAAATTTTTTTAACACAGTTGAGCTGGTCTGACCCAAATACTATTCAAACTTATCAAACTCTTATTTTATGTATTTTTAGTCTTCACCGTTTTCATTCTATTAAACACAATTTTTAAATTAAAATTCATTATAAAAAAAAATTTTATAATAAAAATATTTTATTTTAATTTAAAAAAAAGTTAATTAATAATTAAAAAATTTTGTTTCAATTAAAAAAAATAAATAATAATTTTTTTTATAAAAAAATTAATCACAATTAATAATTAAAATATTTTATTCTAATTAAGAAAGTGAATTAAAAATATTAATTAGATTTTTTGTATTGGCGAGAAATGAAATTCTAGCCTTTTTGACTGAAATAATGCAATTTCCAAGCGGTAACCTTGGAAACGGCGAAAAGTAGAAGAGGGCGACACTAACATGCACTGAAAATTTAGTATGCTATATATATCGGTAGTCCCCACCACCGACCCTCGCCGCATCTAGTATAATTATCTAAGTTTATACTGAGTTTTCGAAAAGTGGGTTATGTTAGACTTCATGACCAGTTAGAAATTTAAAAAAATTATTTAAAAGAATGAAAAATATATTTGGTGCTAAAAACCGCCAAAGGATATAATCTAATTGTATTGCAGAATATTATATATTAATTACAGCATTTTTTAAAATCATCGAGTAACCAGCTCTAGACGATTTTCGCTGGAATGACCCTATTTTAAATCAGTGATTGACTTTTTATCATCAAATAATTTATTTTTAATTAATTAAAATGCAGAAAACAATGTTTGTCAATTATTTGTAGAAATTTAATTATAGTATTATAAGTTAACCCAACATTTCTACTAATTTTTGGAGTTATAGTAAAGTCAAATTCGAACTAATTGTATCATAATTGCTAAAATCTAAAATAAGGCCTATATTGCAAGCTGGATTCACAGTTTTTCCCGATTAAATTAAAATCGTGCAAATTTCCCATTTTTTCCAGTTGGTAGAACCCCTGTTAAAAGTATTAGTAAAAACAAAAACTCATCGAAGAGTATTTTCATAAAATAAGTGAATTTTTGTAGCCATTTGTAGTTTTATTTATCGTTAATATTATCAAAAAAATTTATATTTGAGAAGCATATATATACAACTGTGAAAATTTTGACTAAGCTGGGGAAAACCGGATAGTTTGTTAAACAAAAATAATATTAGACATTCTGTTTAACTTTTGGCATTACAATGCTCAAAACACCCCTAAAAGTTAAATCTGAAAATAAAATAACAAAACATTTTACTATTGAAGTTTTTTCGCAGTAGCATAATGCAAGTATCGTATCACACAGGTCTCCATTTTTAATAATTAAAAAATAATTTTAATGCTATAAATTAATATTTTTTAATATCATTTACCATTTTTAATATTTTCGAAGTTTTGCAATTGAAAATTTTTTGAATAATTAGATAAACAAATAATTCTAAATTCCATTATTTTGAAGTCAAAAGTTTATCAGAGACCCCAAAAATACTATTGAATTAAGCTTGATAGTAATTGAGGAGCTGGATTCTAGAACCGGCTCTTCGCTCGGAGCGTAAGCGCTAACACCAGACAGTGAGCAGTGAGTGGCCCAGAGGCCAATCTTAAAAAGCACCAAGAATAATTTGTAAATACACTTTTCTTATGTACCTTGAATCCCTCTTTCTAATAGCGTATTCAAAAAACTGAAAAATGTTAAATAAACAATTTAAACATTTTAGAAAAACACGATTTTTTAAGAATTTTTTTTTGTTTTTTCAATTTTTTAATAGCTAAACCCATTAACAAACCTTCTACTGATAGAAATATCGCGTCAAAAATAGCAGGAGTAAAACATAGGACTATTTTGGATAATAAATTTTTAAATAGCTGCCACAAAATGGCGACTAAAGTTACTTTTTTTAAACAATATTATAAACAAATGGAGGAAATTTTTAAAAATAGTTAATTTTGCTTGAAACTTGTTACTTGGGGGGTTTTCGGGGTCGCTGATTACGAATATAACCTTAGTTTTCCAAAATTCAAAATGGCGGATCCAATATGGTGGACATCTCACTGATTTTTCTTTTCCATATTTCTTCATTATCGTTGCCTCCCCATTTCTGCCAAAATTCAATCTTTTCACTATTTTTTTCTGATCCATATCCATATCATATTTAGAACTTGTCCGTCTCCTATTTCTTCTAGACTTTTCTCCATTATTCTTCCCCAGTAAGATGGTTCGTTGTTTATCACGCCTCTCACCTCTTCCCTCATACTATTTTTGAAATTTCTTGTTCACCATATTGGATCCGTTATTTTGAATTTTGGAAAACTAAGGTTATATTCGTAATCAGCGACCCCGAAACCCCCCCAGTAACAAGTTTCAAGCAAAATTAACTATTTTTAAGAATTTCCTCCATTTGTTTATAATATTGTTTAAAAAAAGTAACTTGCACCTTCAAAACGCCTTTTTTTAAACGTTGGAGGGGGGTCTGGTCTAAGTTAGATACCTTCTAGTACAAACTAGGAACTAAATTGGACTTCCTTCTGCATTAAACGTAAAATGAAACCAGGAGAGGCGGGCTTCGCCCGTCTTTGAGTGATGTGTTGTGGATGCACCTTCAAAACGCCTTTTTTAAATGTTGGAAGGGGGTTTGGTCTAAAGGCCTAAGCACAACTGCTTCGCGAACGTCGTTCGCGAACGCAAAGCATGGGTTAGAAAAGGACAGCAATATATTTGTGTCCTTTTCTATCTCATGCGTCTCGTTCGCGAACGATCTTCGCGAATCTATTCTGCGTTGGCCTTAAGTTGGATACCTTCTAGTACCATCTAGGAAGTTAATTTGACTCCCTTCTGCATTAAAACGTTTCTATGGTTATTTTCCGTTTTTTGTGTTTGTCTCGAAAAATACTCAATTTATGAAAAAATTGCATGTAACATAAAATGTGTATCTTAACAAGATCTGCAAAAAACCAAAAAAAAAATTTTGTTTCACAGCCCTGGCGTTTTGTAAGTAACTTTTTCATCCTCCCCCAACGAATTTTTCATTTTTTAGCTGATTGAAAGCTTTTCCAAAAAGAATTAACCGATTTTCTTCAAAATTGAGAAAAGTCCTTCTTCTGCATAATTACCCTATCTTCTCCTACGAGAGGAAGTGAAAGCATTTGGTGGATGGAGTAGAGGGGACACGCGTGTCGTGTCGGGCATCTATTGTGGAACCGGCTTTAGCATTGGGACGCGTCGCGTCTTCGTTTGCGTCGAGTCCATTATGGAGCAGAGAACACAATCCATAGTACATGAACGTGAGGTTGAGTCCACAATAAGATAAATCGTCTCGATTTTGATGCGCAGTAAACAATAATGTATGTACGCGCATCGAATCGTCTTGAAAGTCCAGACGATTTTTAGCTATTCTGGAATCAGCCTGAACGCAAACGTGTGATGTCACAATGTTATCCAAATGAGTGACCATGTATTGTGTTCTTGCCTTTACTCGAGAGGCCAACGAAAACCGTGCTCATGCCCTTTTGGTAGCCAGTGGTTCAATATCATACTTTTTTATCCTCTGCCACCAACACCACATCATCCACATACGCCAAAGAATCATCCATTAATAAATTAAACATGATTGGAGTAAGGGTTGACTCCATACTTGGCTCTTGGCTTAACCTCGTAACCAACCAAAACGCATCCCCTAGATCCTTCTCGATTTTTACCCTTTCCCTATACCCTGGCAAAATTGGTTTACCAAATGTCTCCCCACGTGGGTATACATTTGGGAAACATTTGGTAAACGGCTTTAAAATCTGTTAATACACAGAATTTCATGAAAAAGCTATTGGAAATTAAAAAGAAACATTTAGAGAGTAAAATTGTACAAAGACTTTTACAAAAAAAGCTGTCCCTTTTATTATATTAAGTTAGAGAACGACCAACCAACCGACTCACATCAAGTATATATATCTAACAATATATTTCAGAATATTCATACATATGCACACTACACATACACATATATTCTCCCACATGGGCAAAATCAAGAGTCTCATTTTGAGCCTTTTTGACATAGATGTCTTGTGTCCACGTATTTGAAACAGATATGTGTCTCATTTTAAGACGTTACAAAATGTCTTAAACATTTAGCACTGCATTTTGAGACACGTTATGTGTTTCGAGTAGCCGTCTCACGGTAAGAAGACTTTTTATGTGTCTTATTCACACTGAGTCATTTTTAATGTCTCAAAATGTGACAAAATTAAGTAAAATGTCTCCAAATATGACAAATTTTGTATCTCAATGGTTTGAACACTTTAAGCAACTCATTTTAAGACACGACTGAGATACCAGATTTTGCAGTTTGTATATTGTAACGCTATTTCTCACCACGTGTTGGGTATAAGATTTTACCCAAGAGCGTTACAAAAATAGCTACACAATGGATTTATAAATCCCACACTTTGGATTTATAAAACAAAATCACACCTCCGACAATCCGTTTAGAGGTTATCCTCAGCGCCAGGTAAAGACTATTACCCGGATTCTCGGCGGCCGCCTCAAACAATGAATCTTTTCCGGACTAGCTCGGTTTCCCGCAAATGCACTAGAGACAATTTCAACTTTACTTTAAATCAACAAGGACGTAGGTTTCGAGCACAGGAGAGAGAAACTGTCACAACAAATTCACTTGAGAAAACAATAACTAAATAAACAATCTCGTTTGACACTGATTCTTTCTTTATTTATTTTCTTTAATCCGTTTTGCACATGACCTTGTCTCCTACCGTAAAAACCGCGTGTCTGCGTCTTTTGTCATAACTCACTTTTTGTTTATTGAACGCGCTGTCCATTTGTAGAGAGACTAAGTCTTGCAACTCTTTTAACTTTTCTATTCGTTCTAACCATTCGTTTTCGGGCGTAAGGTCTACTTAGTTTTCTTCCGTCAGGCTCGAAGATTATTGTAAGGTTTGGGTTCCCTACCCATGTTGAGGTATGCTGGGCTGACGCCTGTGCCCCATGTACGTCCGTGTTGTATGCAAATCTTAAGTCTTTTAGATAGACGTCCCATTGTCTGTGGTCTTTTGAGACATATGCGGATATCATCGTCTTCACCACTTGGTTCACCCTTTCCACAGGGTCGGCTTGTGGGTGGTATACTGGTCGTTGGTCAGGTTTGATCTTTTGACAGGTGGCGCATGTACTGACCCAGGTTTTAATGTCATGGCACATTCCTAGCCAATAGTAGAGTGATGTTGCTCGTCGATACGTTTTCTCTATTCCAAGGTGGGCTGCTTGGGGTTCGTGATAAATTTCGTTAAAGACAAGTTGTCTTTGTTCAGCAAGTATCACTAATTTCCAAGCATCTATGTCGTCCATTACCGAATCGAATAACGGATTTAAGCGATAACGGTACAGTCTACCGTCTGTTACTTTCCAGCTATGGAACTTTCTCGGGGTTTCATTAATCTCTCTCACACGTTGGCAATACTATGGATCCTCAAACGGTGTCAAGGCGGCTATTGGCAGCGCTTCCTCCTCTTCGTACATTCTTGAGAGCGCGTCTGTGACAAGGTGTTCAGATCCCTTCCGATGTACTACCTCAAAATCATTCTCTAGGAAATCGAGCGCCCATCCAGCGGAATTTCTTTACCTCGCAAATTACCGCGAGGCATTCTCTCTCGGTTGCGGAGTATTTTCGTTCCGCTCCCATGAGCGTTCGACTCGCGTACGCGATGGCCCGGTTTTTTCTGTCTTGACGCTGAGTAAGAACTGCACCTATGCCGAAATCGCTCGCATCGGTGTGCAGATCAAACGGTAACGTAAAATCAGGATATGTTAGGGTTGGCACGGTTGCGATTAGTTCCTTAAGTTCTTCGAACGCGTTTTGTTGGGCTTCGCCCCATTCCCACGGGATGTTGGTACGTAGCAATTTGTTGAGTGGTTCGGCTAAAGTTGAAAGCTGGGGATAAAGTGTCGGTACCACGACGCCATTCCGACAAAACGTCGAAGTTGTTTGATCGTTTTTGGCTCGAGGTACTTTGTGATCGGTTTTACTTTTTCCTGGTCAACTTGTAAGCCTTCGTGATTCACGATAAATCTTAAATATCGGGCGGATGTTACTCCGAATTTACTTTTTTCGGATTAATCGTAAGGTTTGCTTTTTGTAATCGATTAATCACGATTTTTGACCACTTTTTATGGTCTTCGAGTGTTTTGGTGACAATCATTCCGGTTTGTCGACTTCTTGGGGGCAACTTTCGCGTTTTCGTCGGTACTCTTTACGGTTTCGGGGACGGATACATCTACGGGTAACGTGTTTGTCTGCGTTGAGGTCTGTGGTTCGGTTAAGGAAGGAGAAACGACCTTTCTTTCTCCTCCTTTTTCTGGTTTCCCGGACAACCTTCACAAGTTTTAGTCGTGACTCCTTCTTTGCGTGTCGTCGAATCGCTCTTCGGTAATCGGCTCGAAGATTCGCGTCTACGCGGTCCTCTGAGCTGTCATTTCGATCGGTCTGGTTGACAGCTGGTACAAAACGTACATACAAGTCAGGTAATCGGCCGAAGATTCTCCAGGTCCCTGCTTTCGAAAGAGAATCTGTTCCTCGAGCCGATCCTGGAACCTAGAATCTCTGAACCTGACCTGTAATTGGTACTTGCACTCTTCCCAGGTGTGCCACCTATGGCGATTTTGGCGGTACCAGTGTGCCGCCATGTCAGTAAGTAGTTAGGGCATGGCTACAAGAAGTTCCTCATCTGCCATGAATGACGCAGCCCTACCCTCCTCCACTCGCCACAAGAAATTGTCGACACTGGTACCTTTTTGACCATTAAATTTTATCTGCTAACTATCTACAATTCTCTTGACGTTTCGGGGATTCCTATACTAATTTGTTGTTCCTTGGCAAAATCTATTTGTCGGTTCCCACTGTCCGTTTGGGTTTGAGACAAATCCCATTTGTCTATTCGCGTAATATGGGTTGTGGTATTCGTTTCAGTTTTCTTGTTCGAATCTTTCCCCGTATGGTGTCGATCGCGTTTGTCTGTAGTACCCTCCTACTGTCGGTCTTCCCTCGCGGCTGAAGTCAGGTTCGCGTGGGGAAATATACTGTTTGTCGGGTATATGGGATACTGTTGACTGGGCCGGTAGGGCTCTGTGGTCGGGTGCCTGTACGGTCCTTGATGGTACCGGTCTATAGTCTGTTGGTACTCTGTTAACCTTTGTTCGTGTTGTCTAGGTTCTAACTGATTGCTATGGTTTGATGGTAGTGGGGGTGGAAATTGTCTCTGGTTTCCGCTCCAACTCAAATCATTGAATCGTGTGTCCTGATTTTCAAAGTCTACGGTCGAGACTGTCGGAGGCATAGACGATCCTCTGGGTATTTCAGGAAACGGGTGTCCGTATACGTCCGTTTGTCTACCCGAGTGCCCTTGATTATATACGGGTGGTGATCTCGATACCGTCGTTGTCGTATGGCACGACGGACAAGCAAGTTTTTGGTCCTGGCTAGCGCCGATGAGATACAATGGCAATTGTGCGTTAATGGGTTACTAAGTGGTGCAGGTAGATTTATTGTATAAATTTAATTATTATTTTATTATTCTTATTATTACTATTTTCATAAATTAATAATTATTTATAATTATAATTGTTAATAATATGTTAATAACAATTTTTTATTGTTATTCTCATTATATTATTATTATTAATATTAAAAAATACGTAACGATGACGTAACACCTCCCCCTTTATAAATTTGGAAATTGAAAAATGAAATTGATCAATTTCCAAATTCTAATTCTTACATTAAAAACTTAAAAAAAAATACAATCGTAAAAGTTGAGCGTAAAACATATATTTAAAAAAATATTTTTTTATATTTATTTTTTATTATATTTTTTTGTTTATTATTATTATTACTGTTATTTATTATATTTTTATAAAATTTTTTTTACACGCACACAATTTTTAAGATATATATAATTTTTGTTAATTGATCAATTAGTTAATAATTATTATATATGACTAAATGTTTAGAAGATAGCAGGCATATATTTTACTTGTTTATTTGTTTGTACATTTTATAGCGATTTAAATTTAATTGTCTTAATGTTTGTAATTTTTATTATTCTTTGTAATTTAGGCAATTTTTTGCTACATGATATCTTCCGAAATATCTTTCACAAGAATGGCTCCATTTAATTAATTTGATTTTATCACTCCAAATATCTATTGCTTTTTTTCTTTCGTTAAAATCATATTTTTGTTTCAATCTTATTAGCATTATTTCTGCTAATTTTCTTTTTGTCTTTTTTTATTTTTTAATTTTTTAAATTGACTTTAATTTAATCTTTAACTTGCGTAATTTAACAAGTTTGCGTTTAGAAAAAAAATAGTACGGATAGATTTTCTAAAGTAAATTTCTAATACTGTTAGTTTTGTTTACATAAAATGATGGACGTACTAAAGGTAATTAAACAATAATTATAAAACAAAATTATATTTGTAGGTATTATTTGAATATCTAATTTTTTTGTATTTGGATTTAGAGATTTTAATGTAATCTGATACTAAAAAGCTTGTTTAGATACAAATGTTTATAAAATTTGCTGCCATTTGTTTTTAATAAAAAATGTTATTATGTCAGATATTTTTTTAATATAAAATATTACGATATATGGATTCTCTTAAATTTTTGATCCAAGAATGTGGAAATGTATTTTCATTATTAAATCAAATAAATTTGTTAATACTGTGCGAAATATGGTAATGTCCTTTTGTTACTAAATTGTAAAAAGTAAGATCTAATTTGTCTATTTGAATTTTTTCTAAAATTTTGTTTATTATTTTCTTATCCGTTAACATAATTATTTAAAGTGTTTTTTTACTCAAAATTTTTTTTTACTTCGTACATCTTTTATTAAAAGGTCATTTAAATATTTTAATTCACAGTACTTTCATAAGATTATCTGTCCATCATGTACTAAAGTGGAATATATAGATTCAGGTGTAACGTTTACTTGTTTAATAAATTATATTATTTGTAAATTTAAAAAGAATATTATGTGAAGAAGATAGTTGTGCTTGAGTGTAAAATTGAAAATGGAAAGAATAGTAAAGAAAAGTAAAGAAAAAAGAGTAAGATAACTTAATCTTAACATGCTGCTTTCTTACTTTCCCTAAAAGAAATTTCAATTATATTATTTTTGTTTCTTTCTTTGTTTTTGGTCAATTATTAATAGATTGATGTTAGATCGCTACAACAGAAAAATTTACATTAGTTTAAATTTAAAAAAAAAAATTATATTGAATGATGTATGTTTTTATGTATGGGTACAGAAAATTGATTTGTTAGTTAGTTTTATATAATTTGTATGATATATTTAAATTATTTTTTAATAAATGACTATTCTTAGTATTGTATTTTATTGTAAGGTGAAATCTACTAGTATTATTTGTGAAGATTTTAGTGTGGGGTTAATTATATTTTTGGTTTGTTTGTCTGGAAAAGATATAAATTTTTATTCATTTTAGATAATTTTGAGGTATTGTTTATTTGTATTATTATTTTTAAATTTAATTTGTATTTGATAATTTATTCTCTACTGGGAGGTGGTTCTGGCGGCGGTCGATATGTATTGTCTAATGATTGAGCCTCTTCGATTAATTGTATATAATTTTTTGTAGAACATTGTGTACAACCATTGTATGGAGAAACTTCCACAAACGAATTTTCTAAGGATAATTTTATTGTTGAAAGGATTTCTGTCCAAGTTACATTTTTAATTTTTGCAATATGTATATTCAGTTGATTAGAATTTTTGCAGTCTTCTTTTATTACTAGGTTACCTTTTTCGTCAGATGATTCTTCATAATTAGAGGTTTCATAGCCTTTATAAATTTCTTCGTGTTTTTTTAATTTTGTTTTTTGTTTAATATACTCAGTATAAGATTCAATTTCATTAGTATAAATTTCATTATAAAATTTGTTATTTTTTGTATTACATACCTTTTTTGGTCTTCCTCTTTTCTTTTTTAAGAAAGTATTAAAACGTGTGCTTTGTTTCTTTGGTCTACCTGGTTTCCTTTTTTATGAGCTTCTTCTTCTTTTTTTTCTTGAATTTATTGATTCTTCTTTTCTTCTTGAATTCCCAGTGTTCCTTGGTTTTTGTTTCCTTGTATTTCTTCTTCTTGATTATTGTTTTCTTGTATTCTTCCTTGATTTCTTGTAACAATATTACAAGCTTCACTACTTGTATCATACTTTTCTGGTTTTCAGCATTCATTATATAACATTTTTTCAATATGGCGGAGATTTTTTACCTCCAAATGTGAGTAATTATTTGCACTTGATACACAATTGAAGTATTCTTTAAATTTTTCTTCGATTTTTTCTTGCACACACTTATTAATATATTCTTGAGTAATATTTTCCTAAGTTTCTTGAATTTCTTCTGTTTTTATTCTTTGCACTTTATTTTCAATAATGTCCTCAATAGGATATGTAGATAAGGCGTCAGCGTTGAAGTATATTGTACTTGCTTTTTAGAACACGTTAATGTCATATTCGGCTACTGGTTGATCTTTATTTACTTCTTGTGATTGAATTTCTCCCACTGCAATATCTGAATCGTCTGTTTTTAATATAATTGGTTGGCAGAAGTCTGGACTTTGTAAAGGTGGTTCCTTACAAACATTATTTATTAATTTATTTAAAGCGTTTTCTTAATTATCAGTCGAAAAAAGGGGTATATCCTTCTGTAAAGGTTGATAAAAAGGGTTTATGATTTTTAAAAACTTGTCATTATTATTATCATCCCACATTTTTTTTCTACAATTAGTGGAAATATGTCCTAATTTTTTGCAGTCATTACAAGTTATATTTTGATTTTTAGTTCTGAAGTTTGTTGCAATGTTAGTTCGTGGATACCGAGAATAATGTTGTTTATTTTGTAAAAAATGTTGTTGTTGATTTTGTAATAAATTTTGTTGTTGACTTTGCAAAAATTTTTGATGTTGATTTTGCCTTTGATTTTGAAATGGAGTGTGAAATTGCTTTTGTGGTACGTTCCTAAATTGATTTTGTTGCGGATTTCTTTAATAATTTTGACATTGAAATTGATTAAACATTAGATTTTTGTTATTAAATTGATTCTGATTTGGGTTTGCAAAATGTTGCTGAGTGCCTGAATGAAAGCGGTTTTCTCCTCTAAGTCTTAGCAATTTATTAAGTTGAGAACAGTTTGATACAGCATGACTGTTTTTTCCACAAGATGAACAAGTGCTTACATTGTCTTGAACCATATTAATTTTTGTTGTTTCTGCAAAATTTTTATTATTTTTAAGATTGGCATTATATTCAATATTATTCTCAATTCTTCGTAGTTCACGTTGTAATAACAATCTTCTTTCTATTTCTATAGCTTTATTAACTATCCCTTGAAATGTATCAGCTGTTCCAATTCGTAATTCTATTTCTTGTGTAAGTCCTCGCGAAAAACAATCGATAATTGCTTCATCTAAACTTCTTCTAAATGCTTTATCTACTCTATTCCCATTACTAATAATATATGCATCTAATATTCTTTCTGCTGCTTCAGCAATTCTTTAACCGTAAGAAATTACATTTTCGTGTTCCCACATATACATTTCTGCTACTTCTCCTTGTAATTGACATACAGATTTTATTGGTGCGTAAATTTGTTTTAGTCTTTCCGTTAATTCTTCTACAGTATTTAAGTTATTTCCTATTATAATTCTCCTTGCTTCTCCCGAAATTCTACTTCTAATTAATTTTACTAAATTTGTCTTAACTTGTGCAACTTCAGGAAGCATAGATTTTGCTTCTAAACAACTTTCGATAAAGATGGATAATGGTAAGTTTTTTCCATCGAAAATACGAACTATTTCTAGAGCATCGCGTAATGAGACTTGTTAACTATTTGGCAGATCCAAATTTTCCAAAAATAATGTGTTTCTTAAAAAAAATTTTAACCGAATATAAAATTTTTTTAGTGTATATTTTGTTTAATAACTTTTTAATAATATATGTGTATAAATGTTGTTTATAAAATATTGCTATTTGATTTGTTTCTAGCTTGCATCGCGTAGGACTTGTATTTATTGTTCTTGGTAAATAGTAATTATTTCAATAAAGATATGGACAGATATAAAATATGTAAATTTTGAACACATGCAGATATATTCAAAACAATTGCTATAGATAATATAGTAAATATTATGAGATGAATTGTCAGAAAATTTGTGAATAATAACAATTTTATATTTATATGTATACTTTTATGCTGAAATTTTTTTTTAAAAATTATATCTTAATGATTTACTGTTATTATTTATTAATTTTTAATTAAAATCATTTATTATACAAAAATAGTGACAATTTATAAGAATTATTTAATTCTTGTTGAATCGAATTATTTAATTTAATTTTATTTGTAAATAAATTTTATAAAAAAAATGTTTTAATTATTTATTATTTATTAATTTTTTGATTAAAAATTTTTAATCGTTTAAAAAAAATTTTTTGTTATTATAAAAATTTATAAAAATGAGTTTTTTATTGTTAACAATTTTTTATTTATTTAAATTTGAATCGTTTTTAAAAATGTTTATTTGTTATTATTTATTACAGAAATTTATAAAAATGAGATTGTTATTGTTAATAATTTTTTATTTATTTAAATTTGAATCGAAAAAAAATTATTTGCTAATATAAAAATTTATAAAAATGTGCTTGTTATTGTTGATAATTTTAAATTTGAATAGTTAAAAAAATTTATTTGTTATTATTTTTTATATAAATTTATAAAAGTGAGTGTGTTATTGTTAATAAAATCTTGTTTGTTATTATTTTTTACAAAAATTTATGAAAAATGTGTTTATTGTTATTAATAATTATTTAAATTTTAATATTCCAGTCCTTACAATTTTTAATAATTTTTTATGGAAATGTTTATAAAAATTGTTTTAATAAAACATTTGTTATAATTCTTATACTTGTTATTAAAAATTTTTTTTTTATTTATTAATAATTACTTTATTTTGTAATTTGAAATTATTATTTTATATGAACTATTTAATTTTTATAAAAAATGTTATAAATTTTTATTTGTTAAAAAAAATTTATTTAATTGTTATTAAAAAATTAGAAATTTTGATTAATAAAATGAATTATTTATTTAAATATATGTTATTGTTATTATTCTTGTATTTTTTATGTATGAAATACGGTTATTTATTTAAATAAAGTTATTCTTTTTTTTATTAATTTGCTAAATTAATTGTGCAAATAAAACCTATTTTATTGATTTATGATAGCCAATTTAGTAAAAAATAAGAAAATCTACTTTTTATTAATTAATTTACTATGTTTTATTATATAGCAAAAATTATGAGTTTAAATATGACAATTTATATGCACCAAAAATAATTATACTCTTGTATTTACTAATTCACGGCGTTAATTTATCAAAATTAAGGATTAAATTATTTCAAATTAACTACTCTTGCACAAAAAATAATGAACTTTTTTTTAAACTCTAATTTCTTTGCATATTTCCGTTTACGACGGCCTATACACAAAAAATAATGATATATTTTCAAATTAATTATCCTTGCATTTATCCGTTCACGACGGCCGATGCACCAAAAATAAATAACCCCTAAAATAGGGTGCACATCAATTTTTCATCATCGGATTGGCTTCAAATTTGTTACTCGGGGGTTTTTGGGTCGCTAAATCAACACCCTATTTAAGGGGTTTGAATAAATTAAAATTTATTTTTCTATTTTCTTGTTTACTGACACCCAAACTTTTAATAAACACAAAAATTTTGAAATAAACACAACATGACCATTTTTTTGTTACCCAGTATTATTATTGTTGTTACTACCATTTTTATTATTACGAATGCTTGTTATTATAATTATTTTGTTATTATTGTTACAAAATTTGTTATTATAAATTATTATTCAATGTTACACATTATTATTGTATAAATTTAATTATTATTTTATTATTCTTATTATTACTATTTTCGTTAAGTAATAATTATTTATAATTGTGAATAATATGTTAATAACAATTATTTATTGTTATTCCCATTATATTATTATTATTAATATAAAAAAATATGTTACGATGACGTAACAGGAGGAAAGAAAAAAATTCTTTTATACAAACAAAAAAACGAGAAAACGGGAAAATTTTCTTGAGTTCAAGTAGTGGCTACCCTCCCTAGGGGTTTCAGGACCTTGTTGTTGGTGGGAGGGCTTGAGGGTCTCTTTTCCCATCAGGAGGAGGGACCTGCGCCACCAAAAGAGGTGGAAAAGTTGGTAGAATTTTGTCATCAGCAACGTCTCCCTTTGATAATAGGTTGTGATGCCAATGCGCACCATGTAGTTTGGGGTAGCACTGACATTAACGACAGGGGAAGAAATCTACTAGATTTTCTGATAGATACAGATTTAGAAATTTTAAATTAGGGAAATGAGCCAACCTTCGTTACTGTTAATAGGAGGGAGGTATTGGATATTACGATCTGCTCTAAGTCTGTGTGGGGTGGTGTGAGGGACTGGAGGGTATCTGACGAAGATTCACTCTCGGGCCACAGACTTATCACATTCAGGCTGGAATCGAAAGATCGGGAAGATAAGTGGAGACGTGACCCTAGGAGTACTAATTGGGACTCATTTACTGAGGACCTCAGGGTCTCCATGGATCACTTCCCCACCTCGTACGGAACGTATGAAGAGTTAGAACTTGCAGCGGAATATCTGCGAGATTCGGTTGTCGGCTCATTTGAGAGAAACTGTGTAGCCAAAAAGGTGGACACCATTAGGAGTGGCACAGGGTATACTGCACAGGGTATACTGCTGTAAAGGACTTCAGACCAATTAGTCTAACCTCCTTTATATTAAAGGCGTTGGAAAAACTGGTGGATAATTTTATCAGACAGGAATATCTGAGGGATTACCCCTTGCACTCGGTGGGTACCTTTCTTGATATTGAAGGTGCCTTCCCTAACACCTCTAGCGAAGCTATCTGCAGGGCAGCCAGAAAGCGAGGCGTGCCCGAGCCACTAATTAAATGGATCGACAGCATGCTTCGCGAGAGAGCTCTCGAAGCAGAATATGATGAGGCCAGGCTAACAGGCGTCGTCTCAAAAGGATGCCCATAAGGAGGAGTTCTCTCTCCTCTATTGTGGTGCTTAGTGGCAGATGAGTTGATTAGGAAACTCAATAATCAGGGATATTATACGCAAAGCTATGCGGATGATTTCCTTATAATTATAAGAGGGCACTCAATTGAGACCCTTTTAGAGCTTACGGAAAGTGCACTCAAGATTGTCAAGAATTGGTGCAGTCAGACTGGACTTTCTGTGAATCCAGAGAAAACGAATATAGTAGTTTTTACTAGGAAATACAAGATACCTAGTTTAAAGAAGCCGGTATTTTATGGGCAAGAGATTTCTTTTTCTAAATCGGCTAAATACTTATGAGTAATCCTGGATAAAAAGCTGAGTTGGAAAGAACATTTCGATTATCAGTATAGGAAATTCTGTACTGCGTTCTAGGCGTGTAGAAGGGCGATGAGGTCATCGTGGGGACTAAGACCTAATATGGTCAATTGGCTCTATCAGATGATTCTAAAACCCAGGTTTCTTCACGCGGTGGTGGTTTAGTGGTCTAGGACTCAATTGATCACGGTCAAAGAGAAACTGGACCAACTCCAAGCAATGGTTTTTAGGGGTATTACAGGCGCCATGAGGACCACGCCTACAGCGGCATTGGCATTCATACTGGCCGAAGTACCTCTATATATGTGACGCTCCACGAAAGAAGGGACCTATCCTCGAAATAACATTAGCCTCAGTTTTCATGCATTGTGTACGGAAAATTGAGCCTAATGTTCTTTCGGGGATAGGTCCCTTCTTTCGTGGAGCGTCACATATTACTGCGGTATGGCAAGATAGGATGATCAAGAGGGTGGAATTTAAACCTCGCTTTAAGATAATAATACCTTCCAGATTAGACTGGAAGAAGGGGTTTCCACTTGGGGACGAGGTGTGGTACACGGACGGCTCCAAGATGGATTGCGGTGCAGGCTTCGGAATATATCAAAAAACTGGCTGCATTAAAGTGGCTGAGTCACTATGACAATATGCCACGGTCTGGCAGACCGAGGTCTGCGCGATTTTAACTTGTGCCCAAATGTCCATTCAAAAAGGGACAAGGGGCAAAAGGATTAGTATTTGTGTGGATAGTCAGGTGGCCCTAAGGGCTCTAAAGAATCCCACAATAGAATCGAAACTTGTCTGGGAATGCCGTAGCGTACTAGACGAGTTAGGTTCAGTAAATGGGAAGGCAAGCGAAGGCTCTATTGGGTTTAGTGCCCAACAAGAGGCGAACGAGCGATCTCCTAAAACTCGATAAGATCAGAGTTAGAACCATTGTCCGACTCTTTACAGGACATGGGCTTTTGAATTAACATCAGCATAAAATAGGAAACAAAGTCTCACGTATGTGCAGACTGTGTGAGACGAATGACGAGACGTCGTCTCACATATTATTTGAATGCCCGGCATTAGCTAGGATCAGACTTTCTAGCTGGGGTCAAGCAATTATAGACCCTATGCAGGTGAGCAACCTATCTATAGAGGAAATACTGGACTTCTGGAGAAGAACAGAACTCTAATGGGTGGTTATTGTAAACGAGCAAGCTGGAGCTTGGTACAATGGATTCTCTAATCTAAGTGCCAACTTTCCCTTTTGGGAATATCCAGCTTGATCTCGGTAATTGATTAGATTAGATTAGAAGTAGTGGCTAAATAAAAAAAACTGAGGGGTGTAAAATTTCTTTGTCTCTTTTATTTCTTAAAATAAAAAAAAATAACTTTCTTTTATAGTTTGAGTTCACTAAATAACTTAATTTTCTCTTCTTTTATTCTAACACTTTTCCCATCATGGTGTCAAAATTCGTTCTGAAAAGAGTTTAAGAATGAAAGAAAAAAATGATATAATTAACAATCATTAACTGTTCACAATTTTTAATAATTTTCTGTTATTTGCGGTGATGAGCGAAAATAAATTATAAATTTATTCTTGAGAGAGTGGTAATAAGGAACACTGCAAGTGTATTTTCTCCTGTTTTTCTTTCTTTTTCTTTGGAGAAAGCACAAAGTTTATTTGTAATATTACATTGAAAAATAATAATTATTATATTTGTATTTTATAACACCCTTCTTTTTTTTGTTCTGTTCAATCATTTAAGTGACGATCAAACAATCATATTTTCCATTTTTGATTTTAGATAAAACAACAAAAGAAACAAAAAGAAATTCTTACTCACCAGTAGTGTAGATTTCTCATTGCATGAAAAAAATGTTGTGTTTATTTGTTCTCCATTAAAACTCTGTTTTAAAACCTTTTTTAAATATTCTTTGAACACTAATTATTTTTAAAAAATTTTGATGCGAAAAACAAAGTTTTCGCTTCTATCAATTCTCTCTCAGCTGTGACGATTCTATAGTTGAGTGCCACTGTTGTAACGCTATTTCTCACCACGTGTTAGGTATAAGATTTTACCGAAGAGCGTTACAAAAATGGCTACACAATGGATTTATAAATTCCACACTTAAAGAAAAAGTAATGAGTTCGGGTCTGGCTAACTTTGTCTATACTTTACCCGAAACAACGACAATTAAGTAAATAATTTTTATTGCTATATAAAATCCCAGGTTTCGGCGAAATCGCCTAGGAATTAGTTTATAAGCGGGATAACTTTAATATCACGTTACAATATCTACTCAAACTTTTAATAAAATTTATATTTCTTGAAGTATTTAAAAAAAGTAAAATCTGTTTGAAAACGAAGAAAAACTTATTTACCATACGAATTCTAAATATGAAACCTTTAAATTTTTCTATTTCTAACAATAATTCTATTTAACTAATAGAAAAAATTATTGAAGAACTAACATAAAATAAATAAATTAGTGAATGAAAAATTTGACTTACACATTTAAAAATTAACCTAATTTCTTAACTTAGTCTACTGGTTATATTATAATATATATATATATATATATATATGTCGACGTCCACATGAAAAGGGCCCATTTTGGCACTATTGGACTTATCTATATGCGCGAATGCCTTGCAAAATTACGAAAATTTTGAGTGGTCATACAACTTTTTTGGTCAAAAATTCGATGAGTTACAGAATTTCAAAGTTTATAGTAACAAATACCTCATTTCGAGAAAAACGGAATTAAAGATTGAGATACCTATTAATTGTGATATCTCCGGTTCTTCTGGGAAGTTATTCAGATAATAATTGTTTTCAGTCCAGGGCACCTTAAAGATGAAAAACCAATAAGTTTCAAATTTTTAAAACCACCCCCCTCCCTTAATTTTGAAAATACATAAAACCGACAAAATGGGCCCTTTTCTAAAAAAAACGATTTTCTTATTAATAAACCATTTTTTTACAAGGTTTATGATTGGGAACAATTTTATTGTGTCATTTGAAGGTAAAGAATAAAAAATAAACTTATTTAAAATTTCTTAAATGTCTCTATTATGAATAATTTGCCGAAATATCGAAATTTTCACTTCTACGACTACGTAATCAAAGACTCTAACATCAATATATATGGTTCTTTTGGGAAGTTATTCAGATAATAATTGTTTTCAGTCCAGGCCACAATAAAGATGAAAAACCAATAGGTTTAAAATTTTTAAAACCACCCCACACCCTTTTCTGTTTGAAAATACAAAAAACCGACAAAATGGGCCCTTTTCTAAAAAGGCGATTTTCTAATTAATAAACCATTTTTGTACAAGATTAATGGTTAAGAACAATTTTATTGTGTCATTTGAAGGTAAAGAATAGAAATTAAACTTATTAAAAAAATTTTAACAGGTTTTATTATGAAATTTTGACGAAATATGGACATTTTTTACATCTACGACTACGTAATCAATGACTCTAACATTAATATCTCTGGTTCTTCTCGGAAGTTATTAAGATAATAATTTTTTTGAGTTCAGGGTACTTTAAAGATGACAAATCAAGAGGTTTTAATATTTTTAATCCTCCATTTCAAAAATACGGAATATTTTTGCAAAGGACGGATAAAATGGGCCCTTTTCTTTTTCTAAAGAACCAATAAAGTTAAACACTTAAATTAACGATAAATTAATGAAAACCTCATGATTTTACTTGTCAAAACATGTAGATTGATAATAAAAAATAAAAAAAAATTAAGGTTTTTCTCAAAAAAGTATTAAATTGCAAATAACTCGAAAACTAGAACCGACAAAATGGGCCCTTTTCATGTTGACGTCCACATATGTATTAATTATAAATCAAATATAAATAGTCTTTTATTTAATAATTAATCATTTTCATTATTTATTTAGAATTATTAATTTAATATACGCATTTTGTAGAACATTTATGTTAACGTGCATTTAACTTATATTATATATTAACAATAAAGATGCTATTAAATAAATAATAAAAATTAAAATATTATTATAATGTGAAATAATAAATATATATGTAAGTAGAAATATGTAAAATGTCAACCGAGCGAGCGGTAGCGAGTGAGGGATATATCGCTAGTAAATAATTAATACTTAACTTAAACGTGTGACGATTTCACTGCGATATTATTCCACACTGAAAGAAAAAATTAGAAGGTACAGGCATAATTTAGGTTATTTTACCCATATAGTATTGCTGGATTAGAAACAGCCCATCTGTTAGGGTCTTTTAACCATACCATTACAAGTAGATACACATTTCTAAAGCGCACTCACCTCTTAACCAGACTACGAATTAGTTTCGTTCGCACACAAAAGAGGTGCATGTGATTCAAACATACAGATATTTGAATTACGGAAATCTATTACAAAGTATAGGTTAAGTGTTCCTCAATTTTAAATTTCTCATTTAACCTAACTATTGATGTTAAATACGGGATAGACGCCCTATCAATGTAACTGGGGACGATAAGGTAACGAATTTAAAACAAGATAATATTTGATGAATAGTTAATTAGTCACAACTTTATTCGATCAAAAACTAGTAACACAATTAATTAATTGGAAAACGAAGATAATACACTATTCTAGTAAAAATAATGCAACACACAATTCCGGTGTAAAACAAAAGTAATGTACGGTTTTGACTATATTCGGCACTCGTGGCCTGAAGTCTTTCGTGAAGGGGCCACCCGCTTCACCCCTGCACTACCTGCGCCCAGGATATTCTGGCAGGTCCCCCTCTTCACTTCAAACCGGCGACTTCTCACCACTATAGTGAAACTTCAAAATTACTGCAATTAGAGACAACGCGCCCAACACCACCTCACACCCGACACCAAACCAATTTTACCCTTTTAATTGTTTACGATCATCGTCATCCTCACTCGACCACTCACCTTCATTGCCCTTTTTCAGACCCGCTCTACCTCCAGTATAGAAATCGTTGTTTCACCTCTCGCACTTAACGCTATTCTCGGTGTTCTCGATTCTTCACGCCGACGCCATCGAAACTCTTCTATATCTATGATCTCGATCGGCAACATCCTTCCCCCGTATGAGATTATCGGATCTCTTTTATTGTTATTTTTTGGAACCAAAACTATGAGTTTTGCCGCTGATCTCTTGAAAATTTGGTCCCGTACTCGTACTTCCATAACTCGAACTCGACCGTCTTTTCCCGGATATGTTGTAGTGATCACGCCTTTGGCCAGGTGTTTCGAAGGAGAGTATAGTCCACGATAAGGACCACGTCATCCTTTTACAAGGTTTTCACTTCTTGCGTTCAGCATTTTCTCACGACTAGCGATGGTAAATATTCTTTTATCCAACGGGACCAAAACATGTCTGCTAGTCGCTGAGATTTACGCCAAGTCTTTCTTGAATATAAATCGGCATCAGTAAATTGCCCTGGTGAAGCAACACCTAATGATGATCCAAGAAGAAAGTAGTTCGGAGTAAGCGCTTCCGCATCACGATGATCTATCGAAACTCTAGTTAGGGGACGGCTGTTGATGACGTGTTCCGCTTCCACAAGCAGGGTTGCCAGAACTTCTTCGCGGGGGGTCCTTTCTTTCAATGTCGACACTAATGCTATTTTATCGCTTCTCAACAATCTTTCCCAGCTTCCCCCATATGTGGAGTGGAAGGGGGTATGAACCTCCATTTTATTATTACTGTCGTCACTGTTGGTCTGAGTTTCACGATCCAGTACTTTTGCTTAATTTCGTTAATCACTGTTTCGGGTGTTCCGTGTCCCACTCGTTCGTGGTATTGGTCAATTAGCATTTTAGTGAATCAATTCTTTCCGTTTAATATTATAGTAATCGTGTGAACAATTCTTGACTATTACTACTCCATCCTGTTATTTCGAACCCTCCGTTTTTATGAATCAATTCTACCTCTTTGATCCTGTTAATTCCTTCCTCCACTGTGTCCACACTGTCGAGGTAGTCATCTACATAATGTTTTGTTTTAATAGCTTTCACAGCCTGAGGATATTCATTTTCAAATTCTTTTGCGTTTGCATTCATCAGATAATTGGCTGCACGGCGTGAAATCGTAGATCCGAACAACATCGATGTCATCACATAGGTGTCTGGTTCTCTTGTGCGATCCATTCCTCGCCATAGAAATTGTTGTGCTCACTGATCTTCCTTTCGTATTTTTACCTGCAGGAGTATTTCTCTAATATCCCCTATAAAGGCTACCGCTCTTTGTCT
This sequence comes from Leptopilina myrica (nomen nudum), assembly GCA_032872475.1. Lineage (NCBI taxonomy): Eukaryota > Metazoa > Arthropoda > Insecta > Hymenoptera > Figitidae > Leptopilina > Leptopilina myrica (nomen nudum). The sequence goes on from CM065459.1 coordinate 22,121,444, forward strand.
AAATCGAAAGAGTACACCAAGTAGTGGGCTCACCATATCTTGTCCGGCGAGTAGATTAGCTTTTAGTGACGTTCCGAAGTGTTCTGCTGAAGCATCAAATACGACCTTAATCTTATCTGGTTTGTTAATATTTATCCTTCCAAAATGTGGCAAATACCATTCTCGATTCGGTGACATTTCGCTTTTTTCGATTTTACGGCAATATTCTGAGTCAATCAGATGTTGTATTTTCTCACAATATCTTGCTGCGTATTTCAGATCTTTATCCATTTTACGTTCTAGGGAATGAAGCCTTTGTAGTCCTTGTTCTCGGTTGTTCGGCATTTTAATCGTATCATGCGCCCAGATTAATCTGACTTCCCATCGATTTCCAATTCGACGGGCCGTGTTTTTAAGTAAGATTTTGACTCTTTGTTCCAAATTATTTTTTCTATCGAAGTTTGTTATTTCTAGTCCATCTAAATTGTACGCACCTTTCACCAGTTCAAAGAATTCGCTGTCCGATATTTTGTTATTCTCATTATTGTCGGTTCTCGTAATCGTCAAGGTATAGTCCCTAGAAGTTTTTAGAGGTACTTGTCCATGTGCAACCCAACCTAGTTTTCTTAACGATATAGCTGGCAAGTTGCATGTGATAAAGTGTGTCTGAGTAGCGATGATTAGATTCCAATTGTCTTGTCCAATCAACAGTTTAGGTTGGATATTCTCGTAGGGTTCAACGGGGTGTCCTGTAATATGAGGGTATATTTTCATTTCCTTTTCTCTGAATGATTGTGTCGACAAAGTCAGGTTTCTTATTGTGTGTACATTAGACAAGTCATGTGTGACGGTACTATCCACCGCACTGATCCGGAGATCTACTTTTTTACTGAGGGAGTCCGTAAGTCCCACATCTCCTACACAAATTATTTCTATCGGTTCTACGCTCCCTTTTAATCCAATCAGTCTCAATCTCTAGGTAACTGCTAGTCAAGAGTTGAATTGTACTTCTTGTGATAGATTTTTCCCTTGAGGTGAGGCTGAGGTGGTCTGTTTTCTTAAATGGTTCACACGTCGTTCATGTAATAGTGTGTGGTGGGTTCCCGAGCAATTTTCTATCTCACATCCTTTTCCTCCGCACTTATTCTGTCTATGATCACTACTATTTAAACATCTAACGCACACACGCGTTTGTCTTGGCCAGTTCCATCGTTCAGATAATGTCAGTCTATTAAATTCTTCACACTCGCCTGTACGCTGTAAGGATGTATCACAATACTTGCAGTCGGAATATAACTTTGATTTTTTTGCCTCAGGTTCTCCACCTTCTACAATAGTGACATGTACTCTTTGGACATTACCACCTTTTAGGTGCGTTGTGGACCCTTTTCCTTGATATCGTCTCTTTTGTTTATCGTCCTTTTCACTGCGTTGTGGTAGTTTCAGTGGATCTGTCGCCAGTGTTTCCGCTCTGCTCGCTATCTCTGCTTCAAAGAACAGGAATTTTGATAACGTGACCAGAGCTGGTTTATTCGAACTTCCCTGTTCATGTAGGTACCTATTGTAGTTATGAATCATTCCTGTGGAGATTCGCTGAGTGATTTCTCTTATAAGTTCTGGATTATGCAAATATCCGATGTGATTTGTAGCCTCTAGCGCAGCTACCACATTCTTCACCGAGGTAGCAAAGGAAATAAACTCTGCTCCCACACCATAGGTTTTAGGCAGTGACTGTATACTTGTTATTATTCGGTTAGCAACTGCTTGTGGGTTTCCGAAACGCAACTGTAGTAGATCCATAATTTGCTTCGTGTCATTTGCCGTAACCATTAGGTTACGCTTCCCCTTTTAGACATCCCTGGAGCCGTAGCATGTTCTCCTGTTCGTTGAAGCCTATTTTCCTTGTGCTTTCTTCAAATGCTCGCTTGAAGCTCGGCCACTCCAGTACATCACATTCGAAGGAGGGTAGGTTTTTTCCTACTGTCATACGTCTGATAAGGCCTTGTGCAGCACCATTGGAGAGAGGTGTATCACGCGTTTCTCTTATCGTTTTAACTATCTCTTGGACGAGTTCCTAAATCTTGTTCGTTCGATTTTGTCTCGTTCCAATATATTTTGTCCAGGCTGGCAAAAACACCGAATTGACGTTCCTAAAAAAACTCTTTCTTTAAAGAGTGTATAGCACATTTAACTATTGCAAAGCAATATTTCTATAGTTTAGATATCAGAGAACACTGGCGGGAACACTGGCGACAGATCCACTGAAACTACCACAACGCAGTGAAAAGGACGATAAACAAAAGAGACGATATCAAGGAAAGGGGTCCACAACGCACCTAAAAGGTGGTAATGTCCAAAAAGTACATGTCACTATTGTAGAAGGTGGAGAACCTGAGGCAAAAAAATCAAAGTTATATTCCGACCTCAAGGGAAAAATCTATCACAAGAAGTACAATCCAACTCTTGACTAGCAGTTACCGAGAGATTGAGACGGATTGGATTAAAAGGACGCGTAGAACCGATAGAAATAATTTGTGTAGGAGAAGTGGGACTTACGGACTCCCTCAGTGAAAAAGTAGATCTCCGGATCAGTGCGGTGGATAGTACCGTCACACATGACTTGTCTAATGTACACAAAATAAGAAACCTGACTTTGTCGACACAATCATTCAGAGAAAAGGAAATGAAAATATACCCTCATATTGCCGTAAAATCGAAAAAAGCGAAATGTCACCGAATCGAGAATGGTATTTGCCACATTTTGGAAGGATAAATATTAACAAACCAGATAAGATTAAGGTCGTTTTATTTACATACACATGTATATTCACACATAAATACACAACACATACATATGTATATAATATATATATATATATAAATATATATATATGTAAATTTAAATTTTTTAAATATATATATTATCTATGGAGATGCTATTTAATAAATTTATATAAGTAGAAATAAACAAGTAAAATGTCTTCCGAGCGAGGACAACGACGCTAGTATATATTATATATTAATATATATATAACTATTATTTATTATTATAAACATCATACGTATATGTTTTTGCAAGTCTGGGCCTCGGCGCGTGGAACGCTATTTGGAACGCCCTGTCAGTGAAGTGGTTAATAGACATAATTATAATATTTTTAAGTTTTTTTTAAATAATATAAATTGTTTTTCTCTAATTTACAACATGTTACCGACGGAATAGCTCAGTTGGTTGGAGCTCCGGCTGTGCGGGTGGTGCGAGCGAGGTTCGCGCCCTCCGTCAGCCGGGGATTTTTTCCGACAGGTGAGATATTCCGAGCGGGAGGTTTGACGTTCAGGTGCGACGGTATGACTTGTCGATTATTGTCCGATGCCTACCGCCGAAACTAGACTGTTAATAAACCGGTTGTTCTCAGAAGAGGTTTTTCTACAGTTTTTCCCTCTTCTCTGTCGAGAAAACCCAATTACGGGTGGCCCAGGCAAATGCGAGTACTCCTATCTTCGAAAGCCGCACTGTAGGCGCACTAGGTTAAATAAAGTTGCTAATATTTGTAGAATGGTTATGCTTAATCCTTAAAAAGTATCAGCAGGGACTCTTGTCGAGAGCGTAAGGCCAATAGGGCAGGAGTATAAACGACAAAAAAAATTTACTACATGTTTACAGAGAAAATATAAAACTTAACATTGGAATAATATCGCAGTGAAATCGTCACACATTTAAGTTAAGTATTAATTATTTATAGCTTTCTTTGTAAAAGTCTTTGCACAATTTTACTCTCTAAATGTTCCGTTTCAAGTTCCAATAGTTTTCTTCATCAAATTCTGTTTATTAGTAAAATAAACTTTTATAAATGTCAAAAAAATGTAAATAATTATTAGAATTGCTTTTATTGAAATAAGTTTAAAAAAAAATTTATTTTCTTTCATTAATTTAGACATTCATATTTATTTTAATTAATGATTAAATTATTATTATTATTATTATTGTTAATAAATAGTTAAACTTATACTTTATGTAACACTATTAGGAATTATACACAAAACACTTAAATGTAAGATGGAAAAATATCGCACACGCACGGTGGATCGAACCCTAGACCTCGAGGACCCAATCCTTATACATATATATACCGCAAAGCCACGCAAGTTTGTAAGGGATCGCGCTTAAACCTCCTTTTGAATTATGGGTCCGTTATAATATACAGTGCTATAAAACAATATAAATTGACTGTATCATATTTATTTAGAGAAAAATTATTATACACTGGCAATGAGAGAAATGGATAGTTGGAATTTGATGGTTAAAAAAAAGATTGTTCGTAGTACCATCATTATGTTACTGGGTACAATCTTCTATCCACATTTTACAATCTAAGATGTTACCCCTGAACATATACATATGTTAACTTTCTGATTGTAGTCATGACTATCAAATATTGTCGAAGTTTAACGTGAGCGCATGCGCTGGCTATGACAACACGTTTCAGTGCAATTGAAATAATTCGTGAGTCATGAAGTAAGACTAAGGAGTATCATCTTCGGGAGTGGGGGTATAGTTCAGGTGGAACTAAAAGTTTCCAATAGTTCGAGGCAGCACGGTACAGGCAAGAATTTGGGATTCGAGTGTGACATGCGCAGTAGTCGCAAATTTGAAAAATTATCTGTTTGAAAATAATTTGTTTACATTTAAGTACAATGTTGTTCCTATCAGTTTGTTTGTATCTTTTGACAAGTGTATACAGTTTTATAATAAATGACAGAAAAATGAAGTGCTTTCTGAAATTTTGCAAGTCCACAAATAATAAAAAGATAAAATCATATGAAAAAAAAAGTTTTTTAAACCACGGTCTGTAAGTACATATTACAATTTGTTAATTGTTTAGATATTATTTTCAATTACATAAAGCAATAATTGTAAATTGTTAATTATATAATATACAACGATTATTAATATAGATTATAATTATGTATACTACAAAGTATTATATTTTTACAAATTTTAAACGCAAAATAAACATCTCACGTTTTTAATTTTAAAAGAATCATGTATAATAAATATTATTTTCTTTAAATAAGTAACTTCTATATTCATTAAATAACATATGTAAATTATAATGTGTATCAAATTTATAATATTTAAAAAATTCATAAATTATTATACGAATTAATAAAATAAGAAATAATATATTAATTCTATCGTAATAAAATAATAGTGTTTTTAATTTTAAGTTTCGAAAATAACCATTATAATGTCTTTAATATAAACATCTGTCCTCAATTTGCCATTTTTATATTTACAGATTATTTATTAAAGATTAATATATTTATTTTTATTTCATGTGTTTTCTGTGAAACTTGTAATATGAAAAAACAGTTTAATCTTTTAAAGAAATTATTAATTTATTATAATAAAATTAATGAAAACAATTTTTTATTATTTATACTTGCTCGAGCTTGCGAAAATTTAAATTGAATTTTCTGTTTTTCTTTTTAGTTGAAATAAATTTACCGTTCTAAAAAGATAATTAAAAAATTGTTGTTTAAAATCAGCCTTTAAAAAATAATTAATATTTAGTGAAAAACATTATACATATATACATAATAATATTATACAGTAATCATTTTAACTTTATCAAAATTTCTGTTCATATTTTAGGAAAAAATTCTAAACGCTTGGAGAGAAGTTCTAAAGAGAGAAGGAAAAGAACTACAGCCTTTTAACGCAGTTTGTGAATCTCACTTCAAGCCAGAAGACATTGAAAAAATTCGATTAATTCACAAAAAGGTGGATTAGTAGAAAAGGTACCTCGTAAGAACCCGATTCTAACTGAATCTGCTGTTCCCTGCATAAATTTAGAAAATTGTGTAGACGATGTATCTAATCAATTTGCAGTTAGAAATTCAGCAGATTTTACAACATGTTTAAAAAGAAATTTGGAAATGGTTCCAGAGGTAAGGGAAAAAAAATTAGAAAAGTGGAGCATTTTACATCAATTAACAATCCTGTTGACGTAAATAACTACTCATTTTTTGACGAATTGCGAATTTCCATCGCGAATCATGAAAAGCACAGTTCGGAAGATTATGAAGTTTTCTTAAGGTTTTCTCAAATCAGTAATGATTGTGCTGTATGGAGTTGGTGGAGTATAGATAACACTTACATTTGGAAAAGACTTTTAATTTTCAATAGTGGTAAAGTGCAGGTAATTTTTCTTCTTACATAATCATAAATGTATTTATTTATAAAATTAAAAATTACTTTTAATATTATTTCAGATTTTTCTAAAGGATAAAGAAGTTCATCTTCCTGAATTTGAAATAATTCAAACTGTTATAAAATGTTTTGAACTTGTAAATCTGGTTGCAAGAATGGTACCCTGCAAAAAGCTAGATACTATAAAACATTCTCCAAAATGTTTGGAATATGTTGTAGTAGATGTTTCAAAACCTGGTACCAAAGTAAGAAGATGCGACCCTTGCAAAAAATTTGTTGATTGTGAAAGAAAAAAGTTGGGAGAATCACACAAAGTAAAACTTTTACAACGAAAAAATAAGAAATTGAGAATGTTATATAAAAATGTTTATAGACAAAAATGTAGACTCTTGCAAGAGGTAATTTTTTCAAATTACCTAAATAAATTCATTTCATGTTGTACCAAATCTATAAAATTTATAAGGAATTAAAATTTGTATGACAATATAGTTATAAGATTGTATAGTTATACAATAGTAATAGTAAATCTTTGCAAAAATTAAATTATTTTCTAAAATTTTCATAAATTCTTTAAAAAATTCAATTATTTAAAAAAAATCTACGAAAGAATTCAATATTTTTTTAATTTATTATAAAATTAAAAAAAATTCTTTAAAAGAATTTAATTAGAATTTTAAAAAATTTTAACAAATTTCTTCACGAAAATTCTATTATCAAATTTTTTGAAAAAAGTCTTTGCAACAATTCGATGATTTTCAATTTATTTTAATTTTAAAATTGAAAATATTTAAAAAGAAAAATAATTTAAACAGTTACGAAACAAAAATTAGAAAATAGTTCTAAGATTATATGGTTATATAATTTTTTTTAGAGAGAAAAATATCGAAAAAAATTAGTAGATCTGCAAAGCAAATGTGCAAAGAACAGCAATGACAGCGTTGAGGAAGCTATAAAAGACTTACCACTACCTCAACAATTGAGTATAAAAGCATGTCTTAATGCTTCAAAAGTTAAAGACACCAGAGGTCTTCGATATACAAATCAGTGGATATACGAATGTTTATTGATAAAAATTAAAAGTCGAAAAACTTACATACACTTGCGTAAGCATAAAATATTAGTTTTACCTTCAATAACGACACTGAACAAATATATAAAATATATTGGAGGTACCTATGGATTTTTGGAAAGTACATTTAAAATATTGTCTGAGAAGACAGCAAAAATGAAAATGACTGATTTACGTGGTAAGTAAAAAATATTTGGGTAAATGTTTAAATAAATGAAATTATTTTTTTGTAAAAAAACAAATAGGTTATTAAAATTACATTTTATTATATATTTAACAGGTGTCTTACTACTGGATGAGATGAAATTAACATCAACTTTAACTTTTAATAGAAGTAAATTAAAAACTGATGGATTCACAGACTTAGGATCCTACACTCCAAAACATCAGACTAATAAAAAAGGGGATCATGCGTTAGTGTTTATGTTCCAACCTTTTCGAGGAAAATGGGTTCAAACTTTGGGATGTTTTCTCAGCAAAGGCAGTGCCACTGACACAGTATTACATCAATTAATAATGGAGTGCATTATTTTATCCGAAAGAGCTGGATTAATAATTGATGCTGTTTTCGTGACGGAGCCACGTGGAATCGAAATATGTGGGAAAAGTTTGGAGTATCTGAAGAATGTGTAAGCGTTACACATATCGTCGATGAGAAACGGCGCCTTTGGTTCTTCTCAGATTTCCCTCATCTCATAAAAGCTCTTAGAAATTTTTTTATAAAATTTGCTAAGTATATTAAAATTTGGGTAAAAAATTAATATTTAATTTAAGTAAAGTTGATGATGTCTTTCAATCTAAAATTGATTGAATTAATTAATAATTGCCAGCAATACTGGCAGTTGAAAATCCTAAAGGATACAATATGAAAGTAAATTTCAAACTACGAGAAGACCATATAAAACCAAAACATTTTCAAAAAATGAATGTGGCATGAGCATTTCAAGTAATCAATTTTAACTATTTGTTAAAACACTTTTAATTAAATGTTGTTAATTAAAATTTATAATTTTTTTTTAGTTTTTTTGGGTAGCGGATTCAATGGAAATGTTTAAACATCTTCATCATGATCTATCAGATTGTGAACCTTCAATTAAATTTTGCCAAAGAATTAAAAATTTAATAACTGCTATGAACAGCAGAACGCCATTCAACAGCTTAAAACCTGGAAATGAGCAGTGGAAGGTTTGATTAATTATTTGTATTTAGGGTCAGAAACTAAATGTCTAATTTAGATATCGCTTTTTATTCATAAAGAAGTTAAGAATAATATTTAAAAACTTGATAAATTTATTAATTTTTTTATTTCGAGAAATTTAAAGAAAATATTTTTGTTAATTAAGCTGTACAGTTAATTTTTAATTATTTAACAAGTATACGGGACAATAAAAATATTTTATTTATTTATTGATTTTGAAAACAATTCATTAATGTTAATTTATATACTAACTAAAATTAGTAAAAGTCGTATCTATTCATTAGAACATAAAGTTTCTGCCTTTTTAAGTAATATCAAGAATATTATTAATTTAATGTTTTCACATGTTTTATAAATGTAATTTATTATATAGTCCATAGAAACTTTCCTTCATTACATTTTGGAATGGGAAAATGTTGCAAAGGAAAAAAATTATGAATTTTTGAGTAATTCCACTTCATATGGGTAAAAATTTCACTACGAGCAGCACTTGAATTGTGCGAATTCTTAAAGGAAAAATTCGGTTTTGACTTCCTAATGACTTCACGTTTAAACCAGGACAATTTAGAGGTACATTGATATTTAAAAATATTACCTAGACAATACAGGGTGGCCACTGGACCGGGAAACCGGGAAATGACAGGGAATTTTTTTGGAGCGGGAAAAGACAGTATAAATTTTGATCTTGACCGAGATTTTGCAATTTTTTTTAAAACCCACATTATTTTGTGAGATAAAATAGAAATGTTAAATTAATATTACTAATATTAATATAAATTGAATTTTAAAAAGTTTCAAATTGAAGTTTTAGAAAAGTTGAATTGCAAAAGATTTTAAATAGAAATTCTGAATAAGTTCGTTTTTTGAAATATTTTTATTCACATTTTTTCAAATTAATTACATTTTTAAATATATAATATTTAATTGAAAAATTTTCAAATTATTCAAAATTTTATGAAATTGTCTTGTTAACAAGTGGATTTTAGAAATGTTTTAGTTAAAATTTCTAAAGAATAATTGAATTGAAATTTTAAAAATAATTTTTAATTAGTTTCAGCAGCAATTGTTAAAAATTATTCTATTTTAAAGGATTTAAAATTTGAATTATTTTTTAAATCTTAATATCTATGGAATAATATATTTTCAAAGTTGTTTTTTAGGACCAGGAAATGACCGTGAATTTTTTTTATGAAAAAAGTGTCCACCCTGCAATATATTTTGAATGAAATTTCTATTAATTATTTTATTCCTATAATACTAATTAGTATTCTAATCTATATTTAGAGATTTTTTGGATTGATGAGAGAGGTATGTGGTTCAAACGACCACCCGGATTCTACTCTTTTTCTTCAAATGTTTCGTTTGGTTTCGACTTATTCATTGGTTAAACCACCTCCAGGATGTAACATTTCAAGTGGTGAAATTATGAATGCTGTTTTACAGTTAAATGATATCACAAATAAAAACGATAAAGAAGAGAAATGGTTATGTATAATAAATAAAATCATCCAAAAAGGGCAAAACTGTAATAAAATTGCAGACGTTGCAGAGCTTTTGGATGATCATGATCCCTTTCGCTTTACAACATCCGATTATGTTTTGGCGTTTGTTGCCGGATTTGTAGCAAATAAAGCTAGAAGATTTTCAAATTACATATATAAAAAAAATCTACTTCTTGTGATGACTGCTATAAGAGTTTCATTCTCGATATCAACACAGATGTACCTGAAACTCATAAATTAATAACTTTAAGATCTAGAGGTTTATTAATACATCCGTCAGCTTCCTTATTAAACTTAATATCACGCTTAGAAGAAGGTCTTATGAAAACGGTTAAATTTGGCAATATTAATGCAGAAACACTTTTTCATGCAACTGCGGCTATTGAACAATTACCTGCAATTACTCTTGTTGGTTGCAACAAGCACAATGTTGAAGTAACTAGAAAAGTAATTTCATTCTTTCTAACAACGAGAATGCATTTTATTTGTAAACAAAGCAATATTAATGACAATATTGAAAAATTAAAGACCCAAGAGAGTAGAAAATTAGCGAAACTGACCGTCTCAAATTGTAATGAAAGAATAGAAAAACCTAGGGCTCAATCACGTTTACCATCGCAAGAAATAGCAATTAAGAAAAAAAGAGTATATAATAAAAAAAATTAGTATAAAGAAAAGTTTATAATGTAAGTAAAAAAATTATTTATAAATATATATTTGTGAATTAAAAATTAAAATTCTTTGTTGATATAAATATTTTTAAAAATGACTGAGAGTAACTTTCAAAAGAGACTATCATTTATTTCAAATCTGCCTACACAGAAAATGAGTTATGCGCATGTCACACTCGAATCCCCAATTCATGCATCTGGCGTGCAGTCTCGAACTTTCGGAAATTGGCCGGGTATACCCCCACTCCAGGAGATGATACTCCTTAGTATTACTTCATGTTCGTGAGTGTTTCCCGTTCCTAGTGATACACTTCGAGCGACTCTCGTCTCGAAAAACCGATAATCTCACAAAAAAAACAATGAAAACAATTGAATGTGATATTTTCATTTCTTTTCTTTTATGAAAGGACAGAGTCCCGTCGTGCATCACTACCCGTTCCAACTTTTGTCAGTTAATTATTTTTATAGTTAATCAAAGGCTATAAAATTTATACATGTTTATAACCTTAAAATTTTAAACTATTGAATTGTCTTTCAAAATAACAGGTTAATGCTTGCACAAGTTATTTTCATTTTACAATAAACTGTTTTAAAAGTTTTGGAAAGGTTGTGAAATTTGTAGGTTAAATAAGACTTCCGATATTATCGCCCAACAGAACGGCACTGTGACTGGTTGAAAAGACCTGAAATAAGTAAACAAACATTTTCCAACAAATTTTGCTCTGAACACAGACAGTTTAAACAAAATCTGCTTACATACACAAATTTATCGTGTTCTAATTTATAATAACCGTAAAGATTGTTTAATTCCATGCATATAAACGTATTGTAAAATAAAAAATTGAAAAATAATGTAATGCAAAGAATATGACAGCTCAGCCATTGTACTTGCTAACTCGCTCTGCATACTTCTGCCCTCTTCTGGCGATTGTCAACAATCTCTGATGGTATAACCCCAACCAACCATTTTTAGCATCAAAGATTGTTGCCTGTACAATCAAATTTCAATAATCTTCTGATAGTAAATACTACAAACTAGACAGCTGTCTGTATACGTAGCATTAAAGATGGACATCCTAACCATCATTATGTTACCCACTACTATAAATTTCTCTCCGTGTAAATATATTAAACATTTTTGAACTATAAATGATAATCCTGCACGCTTTACTTATTTCGGGCAGAAAGGTAACAGCATTGTGGACTTGATTTTTTGTAACTATGAATATCTTCACTCCGTAGCGAATATTAGTGTAATCTCACTAGTCACTCAATCAGATCATTTGCCAGCAGCACTGTCCTTAGATCTAATACAAAATAAAGTCGTGAGAAGGGGAAAACAGTCAGGAAAGGGAATGAGTACACGGAGATTGAAATGGAAGGAGGAACCAGGAGAAGAATTTTGTGAGGTATTTGGATGTTTTCGGCAAATGCTCGGATTATACTATAGATTACTTCAGTAGTGCTTAGCTTCTTAAAAAATTGCTTTAAAAACCAACCTCCTGTTTGGTGATTTCCTTCCATTTCTTAGAAAAAATGTTACCAGATAAACCAGAGTGTAATCGGAATTCGAAGTGAGAGCAGAATCTGGTTTATCAGGTAACATTTTTTTTGAGAATTTCAAGGAAATTACTAAACGAAAGGTTGGGTTTAAAAGCAATTTTTCTAGAACCTAAGGGATATTTCACAGATTGTGACAATTCATAATATTTGAACCAATGAAAATTAAGAGCTTACCGTAGTAGCCAATTACAAAGTGTTACTTAAACAGTAATAGAAGCCATATTAAAAAATTAAAGTGAGCACCACTGAATTTTAATTCAGTAGATAATGAAGCTTATAAGGAAGAAAAGAAAATATATAAAAATATAATTAAAAAAATAATCAAATATTGAATCTTAAAATTAAAAATAAAATTGCTGAATCGAAGTTCCCCTCTATTTTCTGGAGAGCAGTCAATAAACTTAAATTCCGCAACCCAGGAGCCCACCACATTGAGATAGAAACCTGGAATAAATATCTATCCGAATTGTATCCGCCACGAAAAATTTTTAACATGAAATTATACGATGCAAGACACCCTTTGTTAAATGAAGAGGTGGAGTATTATGAAATGATTTCTGTTTTGAGAGAGTGTAAAAAGGGAAAAACTGCGGGGCCAGATGGTATTTCGTATGAATTTTTAAAAAACCTACCTCATAATTGGCTTTTATACTTACAGTGGTTTTGAGAGCGCGTTTCCTTTAGTAAATCACAATAAACTTTGGAGTAAACTGTTTATTATGGGAATAAGCTCGAAATTTATTAGATTCTGCAAAAATTTGTGTGAACAAGCTTCAATCGAGATTCGTTCGAGAAAGGGATTAACAAAGTCGGTAGAGGTAACGAGAGGCGTGTTACAAGGAGGTACTTTAAGCCCCTTATGCTTTTCTCTTTTTATAGGAGAATTGAAAGTATATTTCCGTAATGAGGGTGCTAGAGGAGTTGCAATTGAAACGTCAAATGAGATAATTCTCCTAGCTTACGCGGACGATAATATTATTCTCGCTGACTCGGCCAGTGATTTACAAAGAAAAATGCGGATTTTATACGAATATTGTTGCGAAAATGAGTTAAAAGTAAATCACAATAAGTCCAAGGTAATCATTTTCCAAAAAGGAGGTCGACGAAAAAAACATACTTTTTTGTATGCAAAACGAAAAATTGAAATTGTCAAGGAGTACACTTATCTGGGAACAAATTTTTCAAATTCGGGTACGTTCAGCTCGGCAGCTAATAGGGCAACTACGGCAGCAAAACTCGCATCAAACTCTGTTATCGTGATCTTAGAACGTGCTAAATCGGATACTTGGGAGACGAAAAATAAGTTGTTCGATTTAATGGTCGAGTCGGTGGCAATCTATGGGGCAGAAATCTGGGGTTTTAGATTTTTGGACGATATAGATAGAATCTAGACGTCTTTCTTTAAAAAGGTTTTGACACTTCCAAGAAGCACACCCAACTACGCGGTCAAATTTGAAGCGAAAAGAATACATTTGTCATTCAAAATTTTAAAGTCTTCACTTAAATGGTTAGACAAATTAAATAATATGCCGGTAGAAAGATTTCCTAAAATTTGCTACGATATACTTTTAAAACTAGCAGAAAAGAGCGATAAAATCAGTTTGAGATATAATTGTCTTTTACAGATTAATGCTTTACTTGAAAAAGTTAATTTACTAGACCGTTTTTGTATATTAGAGGCTAAAAATCTGTGCAAGAATGTAAATAAAATTTTGGAAGCGTTTGACAAATTTTTGAAGAATTCAGACAGAGAGAGAGTGTTGAGAACGGAAAGTCTTTAGATTCTTCCATCTCTGCAAATTCGGGAAGAGATTCTCAGATCAGACTGGCCCCAAATAGAAAATTTACAATTAAATATAAACAAAATCGATATATAATTGACCTTACTCAGATTTGTACTATTTGCAATTTGAGAGAAAAGGAAACAATTTTCCACCTGTTTACGGTTTGCCCAGTCTATGAAAGTTTGAGATGTAGGTTTTTTAAAATCACCAACTCAAAATTCCCGGATCGACAGTTATGGATGGATCTGTTTTCGAAAGAAAGAAAAAAGTTTTTAATTGTGCAAACTTTGTCATTGAGGTGTTGAAAACGCGGGCAGACTTTGTTTAGGTTTTGTATTTTTGTCGTATCATGTTCCGTTTTTTTTCTTATTAATATTTTATATCAACTGTATCTTTTATTTGATTATTTCTCTGTTTTTATTTTGTCTGTAGTGTATGTTTTATACTTAGTTTTTAAGGCTACGTTATTGGAACTACCTATTATATTGTATAGATTTATATAAATTTTAAAACAATGAATCGCAATAATAATAATTATTAATATTAATAAATATTATAAATAAATTTTTAAAAATAATACAAGGAAATTTGAAAAAGAATTATGTCGGATTACATTTTGAATAAGACTTTTATTACCCTAAAACTTGAATAAGACTTATAATACCCTGAACTTGAAGAAGAACTCTATTCCCCGGAACATCGAATAAGAACTATATGGCACAGAATCTTGAATAGGAACGATGTGGCATTAGCTTTTGAATAAGCATTATATGAACGGCAGGCGTCGAATTGAGTTTCTGTGAAGAAATTTCTTGTTTTTGAAAATAATAAAACTACTGCAATCATTTATAACTTTTACGCAATATTAAATTTTTTTTGTTTTTAATTAAACTTCTTCTATAAATCCATTATATTTAATAATTAATTAAATGTATATCAAAAAATCTACCTAATCACGGTACCCTGGAATCAATCTCACCTTCAACATTCTACCTTTCAAAGATTCCTGTTGCAACTTGTTCGGGGTACCTCACCGAATATTTTCTGACAAGAAAAATCAAAATGCGTCTGGCGCTTTTTTTTAATTTCAATTTTTGTGTTTTTAGCGCCAAATTTAAAAAAAACTGGATTTTATGATTATTTAAAGAAAAATTCAACTTCAAATGGTCAAATTTTGTTGAAGAAATTATACAAAACCATAATTCTGGTAGAAAATTTTTCATAGAATCGGAATCTGACGTTGGCTTTCGAAATTAAAGCAGCG